>OX101753.1:83887771-85273644 GCA_944452675.1 Tachina lurida | reverse complement strand
AGAAATTTATGACAAGGCAAAGTATAAGATGGAATACAAGATGTATAGTACTTTAGGAAATTTATTTACTAACACAAAAGATAGGATTAAAAAACTAGATAGATCTAATGTAATCTACAAAATATTATGTAAAGGAAACGACAACGAGATTCCAAAGCCAAGCAAAGATCTTACCAAGGCTGAGTCATATAGGCCTATAAGCTTACTTTCAACAATTTCAAAGCTTTTCGAAAAGCTGCTCATGACTAAATTGTCCACAATTTTAGCTGATACTGGGTGCATCCCGGACCATCAATTTGGCTTTAGAAGTCAGCATAGCACTATTGAGCAAACGCATAGATTGGTTCAAATTATAAGGAGGACTTTGGAAGAAAAGAAGTATTGTTCTGCCCTTTTTATTGATGTTTCTCAAGCATTTGACAAAGTATGGCACAAAGGCCTAGTTTTAAAATTGAAGACATACCTACCAATAAATATACAAAAGCTTTTGGAAAGTTATATTGTTGATAGGACATTTACCGTTGTGGAAGGAGACTTCATGAGTGTACCCGAATCTATATCTTCTGGTGTGCCACAGGGTAGTATTCTGGGGCCAGTCTTGTATCTAATATATACTTGTGATATGCCTGTGAGCAATAACATCCACACTTCTACATTTGCCGATGATACAGCCTGTTTGAGTATTCACAAAAATCCTGATGAAGCATCCCGCAATCTCCAAGCACACATTAACCAGCTTGAAATATGGTTGAACTTATGGAGAATTAAAGTCAATGAACAAAAGTGTGTTCATATAACGTTTACCCTAAGAAAAGATACCTGTTCCCCCATTCGAATGAACAATCAAAATATTCCTCAACATTCTCAAGTCAAATACCTTGGCATACACCTTGATCGAAGGCTTACATGGAAATATCATATTGACTCTAAGTTAACCCAAATGAAACTTAAATTGACTCAAATATATTGGTTAATTGGCAGAAATTCAACACTCAGCCTAGACTGCAAACTTTTGATATACAAGTCGCTTTTGAAGCCAATATGGTGCTATGGAATTCAGCTGTGGGGCACTGCTTCAGCTTCAAATGTCGAGAGAATCCAACGAAGGCAAAACAAAATTTTACGTTTGATAACATCTGCTCCATGGTACGTTAAAAATTCAAATATTCATCGTGATTTAAATATGCCACTAGTGAGTGAAGAAATTGCAAAATACGCAGGCAAATATTTAACTAAACTCGAGTCACATCCTAATCCGCTTGCCCGTAATATTTTGAGCTTTACTGGACACATCCGCTTAAAAAAAAGGGACACAAGGGCTCTTATACCCAACACTCCAGATGGGACTGCTTAAAAATACTTCTTTTTGATTATCACTACTTATGTATTATTTATAACTATCACTAAGCTTATGTCCGATATTGGTCGGGCCTAATAATTATATTTAGATTTAAGATTTGATTACTTATTGTTAGTTCATTTTTTAAGATACAATAAATAAATATGTATATGAAAAAAAAAAAAAAAAATTTTCTATCGGATACCAAATTTTTATTAATCTTGGAGTTATGTCACTAAACTTAATTTAAGCCCCTACTTGAAAGGAAATGAATAATATTGTTGTCATGATTGGTATAAGCGACAACAAAAATTTGTGTCTTTCTGTACTGTAATCACTTTTCCTGTTGAGCGTAAAAACCATAGAAACTTTAACGGCCTGACCCGCTATGTCGACAAGAAAAATTTCCAAGCCAGTAGCCTTTGCATCTGAGTAAAGCACTTTGGTAAGGCAAAAAATTATGGATTTTTGGAAGTTGAATGTATTGCTTCTAGCTGACTCATCCCGCACAAAAAAAAACTCCTTATTCATGCGCAACAGCAAGTATTCTCTAACATTGTCTCCCTTACGAAAACGCTTCTAGAAAGCAGTAATTTTAGCTGGGTAGCCGACGATATGTATGTATATATGTACATTGTATGTATAGTTTGGTATATTCCATGCAGATAATGCTACTATCCATACATGCATGTAAATACTCCAAAGAGGAGCAGGAATACTCCAAAACTACTTAAATATATGAAAAAAAGGAGGTTGATGTCCAGGGTTGGACTAAATGGTCCAACTTTGCATTACATCTGACTAACCCCAAAACTGCTGCATATAGAATAGTTATAGACTACGATCATAATCGTCTACACACGAACACTTATCGTGCAGCATTGAATGCTTGTGTGAAAACGATATGATCCATGACTGCATTACATGGGACCATGATGTAACTAGTCTTTTTCATCTAGATTAGAGCACGTATTTCAATATTACATGCAGGGTTTTTTTTTGGCATATACATACATACATACATACATATATATAATTTTTTTAGCGCCAAAATTGTCAATCAGCTGTTGCATATATTTTACTGGATTTTACAATTTTTCCGTTCGCGTACTTCTATATGCAAACTTTTTTATTGAGAGTAATTTCTTTAAATTACCCAGTATTTACTCAGATACTGGATTTTACTGCAAAAGTATTCAAACGCACCTAATGTTCATATATACATATATATGTATATGTATCTGTATTTATATACATACTTGTATCGTATCTACTTGTTATGAGAATATTGTAGTAACATTATTAATTGTTTCTCTTTGTTATTTTGGCCAGAATTTAGGGTTAAGTTGGTTTCATTTCAAGCTAATTGGGCGTAATATTTCAATGCAAATAAAAATCCATTTATTTACAGTTTTTGCCGACGTTTCGTACATTTTTGTCTACTTTTTCAAGGGATCGTCTATTTAAATAATAAAAACAATAAAGGCCATGTCAGATAAAAATGTTGCTTCGCGTTGCGTTGAAGATTTGCTTTGACATATAAGATGAAATGTACATGTTTATATGAAACATGTCCATAAAGTACTTTTAACGCAAAGCGAATCGAAAAGTTAGGCAATTCTTAACTTTTTACGTGCTTTGACAATCAATTGGTATACTTTTGTCAATCTGTTTGACCAAACTCGCATGCAGATATGAAATTTTATTAAACTTTTGGTAAATTTACATTAAAAAACGGGATAGTGGCATCAGAGTAATCGAATTGTGCTGTATTTTATGCATTAAACAAAGCAGTAAAACAAAAAGTGAGTGTTGTCAAAGTTTTCATTGTGTCATACACATTTTGCGTCACGCTTTTTTTCCCAAAGTTAGAAACGTCAGGCAAAGCGTTAAAGTTGTATCTGACACCGCCTTAATTTTTTTAACATGATTTTTATTTATTGTATCTTCATATATGAACTAACAATAAGTATTCAAATCTTAAATCTAAAAATATAATTAGGCCCGACCACTGTCAGACATAAGCTTAGTAATAGTTATATATAATACATAAGTAGTATTAAACAAAAGGAAAAAAAAATAAAATAAAGTATTTTCAAGAAGTCCCATCTGGAGTGCTGTGAATAAGAGCCCTTGTGTCCCTCTTTTTTAGGCGGATGTGTCCAGTAAAGTTCAAAATATTACGAGCAAGTGGATTAGGATGTGACTCGAGTTTTTTTAAATATTTGCCAGCGTATTTTGCAATTTCTTCACGTCACTAGTGGCATATTTAAATCACGATGTATATTTGAATTTTTTATATACCATGGAGACGGATGTTATTAACCGTAAAATTTTGTTTTGCCTTCGTTGGAGTCTCTCGACATTAGAAGCTGAAGCAGTACCACATAGCTGAATTCCGTAGCACCATATAGGTTTTAAGAGCGACTTGTATATTAAAAGTTTACAATCTAGGGTGAGGGTTGAATTTCTACCAACCAGCCAATGTATCTGAGTTAGTTTAAGTTTCATTTGTGTTAGCTTAGAGTCAATGTGGTATTTCCATGTGAGCTTTCCATCAAGATGTATACCAAGGTATTTCACATGTAAGTTTTGAGGAACAATTTGATTATTGATTGTAATGGGGGAACAAGTGTCCTTTCTTAAGGTAAATGTTACCTGAGCACACTTCTGTTCATTTACCTTTATTCTCCACATGTTTAACCATAGTTCTAGCTGAGTAATATGTTGCTGAAGATATCGGGAAGCCTCGTGAGGGTTTTCATGCATACTAAGGCAGGCTGTATTATCGGCAAATGTTGATGTGTGAATGTTACTGCTCAATGGCATATCACAAGTATAAATCAAATACAAAACTGGCCCCAGTATACTCCCCTGTGGCACACCGGATGAGATTATTTCAGGCGTACTCATAAAGTTTCCTTCCACAACAGTGAATTTCCGGGCAATAATGTAACTTTCCAGCAGATTTAGAATGTTTATTGGTAGGAAAGTCTTTAATTTTAAAATTAGGCCTTCATGCCACACTTTATCAAATGCCTGAGAAACGTCAATGAACAGCGCAGAGCAATACTTTTTTTCTTCAAAAGTTTTTCTTATAAATTGAACCAATCTATGAGTTTGTTCAATGGTGCTATGCTGACTTCTAAAACCAAATTGGTGGTCCGGTATGCACCCACTACTAACTAGAATTGGGGGCAATTTTGTCATGAGCAGTTTTTCGCAAAGCTTTGACATTGTTGACAGTAAACTTATTGGCCTATATGACTCAGCTTTGGTAAGATCTTTGCCCGGCTTTGGAATCATTTTAACCTTGGCAAGCTTCCAGCTGTTTGGATAATACTCCAATCGTAAAATGGCATTAAAAATTAATATCAGGATTCTAATAGATATACGAGGCAACATTATCAGCATCTGGTTACTAATTTCATCAATACCCGGAGCTTTTTTCGGGTTGAGTTCTGCAATTAGTTTTTGTACATCACGCGTCTTAAATTTTATTGGTCGAGGGGGTAGCGCAACTACATTTGGCAAATCAACAGCACCAGAACATGTGTTTGGGGTAAATACGGATTTTAAATGCTCGCCAAATATTTTACCTTTTTCAGGATCGCTTCTTGCCCAACCTCCGGTAGATGTGCGCAGAGGTGGTTTAAACTCAACTGGTATTTTAAGCTTTCTAGCAGCGCGCCATAAAGAGCAATCAGATGCTGGTGTGACATCAAGATTTTCCAGATAGTTTTTAAGAGATGCAGTCCTTTCATGTGCAAGCAGCTCTTGGAGTCGTTTAATGCACTCTTTAAATCTGATTTTAAATTGGGGTGATCTGTGCTGTTGCCATTCTCTTCTAGCTCTTCTTTTTTCACTTACGAGACGTTCAATATCCGTAGAATAAATTCTATTTACCCTAGTCTGAGGATGGGTGGTAGTGGCATGTTCAGCAGCCTGTTTAATATTTTCATTAACCCTACAAGCCTAACCTACGCCTGCGAGGCGTACATAGATTTTAAAATTATCTTTCTCTTTTAAACAATCGAAGTTAACACCTCGTGCGTTTTAGTCAAGTCAGTAGTCGACTGTTGCTTGCCAATCGCGGTCTTGTAGCTGATCCAAACTCAACCACTTTTGGGTATTTGACGTATAATACGCCTACGAGACGTATATTTATGTATAGCTATGCAGCTGGTTTTTATGTTTGCAAACTTTGATATTTTTTTTAGTGTGTGATAATAAATATGTTTGAGTTAATTTTATTATTATAATAATTATGAAGAGTGTTTTTTATTAATAGTTTGTGTTCCAATATAATCTTTCATTGAAAACAAACTATATAACTAAGTACAATAGCCCAGGGGTTTATTATTATATACGCCTCTGAGACGTATGTTTCTGCTTTATGTATTATTAAAATAGGTTAGGCTTGTAGGGTTAAGGTTGGCAATGTTAGATTCAATATCATCGTGTGTTCTTAGCGTAATATTTTCCGTGCAATGACTACTAAGATATTTTTTAAATCGCAGCCAATTAACACGATTTATCAAATTCGCATATGGGTGAGGTAAGTCACTTCTTAATGGGCTACAAATTGTAACGATCGTGGGAGAGTGATCGGACGAGAGATCTAGAGAAGCTTCAATTTGAATTAAATCCCTAGATATTTTTCATAACGCCAAAATCTATTACATCCGGAATTTTATGCTTGTCAGCAGGCCAATAAGTGGGCTCCCCACTCGAAATGACATCCAAGCCCATTTTGGAAATTGTATTGAACAACGCTCGACCTCTGGGTGTAATAAGACGCGAACCCCAGAACGTGTGATTAGCATTATACTCGCCAGCTGCTACGAAACAAGGGCCCAGAGATTTGTAAAAATCCTCGTATTGATCCTCAGTAATTGCGAATCTAGGAGGAGAGTAAATTGATGATATGACAAAATTAGTGCAAAAATTTTCGGCACAAATATTCGTTGCTTGTAAATGTTCTTCACAATTGTTGTCAATAATATAATGCTTGAGTCTTGACTTTATTAAAATTGCTGATCCACCGCATGCTCTTCCTCTCGGGTCCTTTGAATCATATAAGGTGTAGCCATAAATTTTAAAAAGGCTTCTCGAAGTCAAATGAGTCTCAGAGACCAACATTATATCAATATTTTTTTCCGTGAGGAAGTGCTCAAGTTCATTTTTATGTTGGCGAATGCCGTTTGCGTTCCAGAAACATATTTTTAACGTGTTCATGGTTTGTTGACTAATGCTTGAAGCAGAGTATTCTGCATTCGCAGCATTTCTTGCAAAGTAACTAAATAAAACAATTTTTTTTAATTTCCTTTTTTCTTTGTTCACTTAACATACTATATACATTTTTTAAGAACTATGTACTAGATTGGTACAAGAAATCGGAAAAACTCTAAAATTATGATTCCAGGGTTGGAAAACAATTTTTTTTTGTATATAAAAGTAACTAGGTCAAATTATTTTTTTATTTTTGTTAATCAGTTCCTCGTTGTACCTTCATAGTGAACAGACGTAATAGCGGAATTTTTCTTACATACAAACTAAACAAAAAAAAAAATCATACAAAAAATATTCGTAGTACATATTAACTTTGATAAATAATCTTTTTTTGCTTTGATAATATTTTTACATATAGAAATAACAAAAATAAAAAAAAAACCGTAAACAAAAAAACATACAAAATACCCTTGAGGAATACTCTTTATGAGTACCCCAGTGGAAAAAAATAGTGAAGTGAGTTCTAACGGCAGAAATGCCTATTTTACTGTGAGTTTTGATGCTCATAATGATAACAATAAAAATAAAAAATCTGATAATAGACTTGCTGTGAGTTCTGAAGCTCTTAATAAAAATCAAAAATCTGATAATAGACTTTTTCTAACGGCAAAACCACAGTTTCGTCAGCGATCAACTTCGCTTTGTCCAATGCCAACTAGTGAATCGTTGACATTATTGCCTAGTACTTCTACATTTAATTCAGCGATATCATCCGCTTCGGGCTCGTGGTCAACAATTAAACAAGTTGTTACTGAAGACAACAGTAGTACACAACCAAAGGTACAAGTAGGAATGGACAGATATATTACCATTTTCAAGCGCGGGCGAAGCCCAAATTCTACTAAAATCGGATCCGCCCCAAAGATGTCTAGGGATAACAGCACATCTTCTATCAATCGTCAAAATCGTTTTTCATTATTGCAAGACAAAAACGACAAGCCCGCTGCATCATCGCAAAAGTCTTTTAAGCCACCACCTATTTATCTGAGAGAAAAAAATTCAAACGCGCTTCTAAAAAATCTACTGTCGACCATTGGTGAAAATACTTTTCACATCATTCCAATTAAACGAGGTAATATTGATGAAACTAAAATCCAAATATATGATGAAAAAGATTTCCGAAAAATTGTTAGTGAGTTTGAAGAAAATAAAACAAATTTTTATACATATCAACTTAAGAGTGCTAAAGGCCTACAAATAGTATTAAAGGGCATAGATTCATATGTTGAGCCCGAAGAAGTAAAATGTGCACTTATCGAACAAGGATTTAAGGTAAAAAATGTTACCAATATAATCAATAGAGAGAAGATTCCCCAGCCTCTATTTCGTGTTGAACTGGAGCCGAATGATATACAGTTAAAAAAAAACGAGACGCACCCAATTTATAGTCAAAAATACCTTTTACACCGAAAAATCACACTTGAAGAGCCACGTAAGCGTTCAGGTCCCGTACAGTGCCATAATTGCCAAGAATATGGCCACACAAAAACTTACTGTAAA
Source organism: Tachina lurida (assembly GCA_944452675.1). Classification (NCBI taxonomy): domain Eukaryota; kingdom Metazoa; phylum Arthropoda; class Insecta; order Diptera; family Tachinidae; genus Tachina; species Tachina lurida. The sequence goes on along the minus strand of OX101753.1, from coordinate 85,265,513 downwards.
TTACCTACAGTTTGTGTTATCTGCGGTGAATTGCATGGTACTGCTAACTGTACCAAGCCAAAAGTACAAGCTGAAAAAAAATGCAGTAATTGTGGACGTAATCACACCGCTAACTACAGAGGATGCCCTGTATATTCTTTCGTTAAACAGGCTATGGGTCAAAAATCTAAATTAGCTCCATTTCAATCAGCAAATGCTTACTCCGCCACTCTGCCTCAAACTAGCCAACTAGTTAATTCACGTGTATCGTATGCCGATGCTGCTAAGACTAGTTCTATTCCCACACAAAATGTTCCACCGCCAAGTAATTCAACAAATGCAAACTCTAGCTTTAACTTTAGTCGTCTTGAAGCTACTATTGAGAATCTGGTGCTAACTATAAACAACTTTACAACAAATATGACTAGCATGATGCAAGAAATGCTGAGAATGCAGAATACACTGCTTCAAGCATTAATCAACAAACCATGAACGCGTTAAAAATATGTTTCTGGAACGCAAACGGCATTCGCCAACATAAAAATGAACTTGAGCACTTCCTCACGGAAAAAAATATTGATATAATGATGGTCTCTGAGACTCACTTGACTTCGAGAAGCTGCTTTAAAATAAATGGTTACACTCTATATGATTCAAAGGACCCGAGAGGGAGAGCATGCGGTGGATCAGCAATTCTAATTAAGTCAAGACTCAAGCACTATATCCTTGAGAACGTTAGTGAAGAATATATGCAAGCTTTTGTGCGAACTTCGTGATATCAAATTACTCACCTCCCAGATTTTCAGTTACCGCAGATCAGTATGAGAAGTTCTACAAATCGCTTGGATCTTGTTTCGTGGCAGCTGGTGACTACAATGCAAAACATACGTACTGGGGTTCGCGTCTTGTTACACCTAGAGGTAGAGCGTTGTTTAATACAATTTCAAAAATGGGCTTAGATGTCATTTCGAGTGGGGAGCCTACTTACTGGCCTACTGACGTAAGAAAAATTCCAGATGTTATAGATTTTGGCGTCACGAAAAATATCCATAGGGACTTAATTCACGTAGAGGGCTCTGTTGATCTGTCCTCCGATCACTCTCCCACAATAGTTACAATTTTCAACCCACTAAGGAGTGATTTAACTAACTCATATGCGAAAACGATTAATAGGGTCAACTGGCTAGGCTTCAAAAAATATATTAGTAGTCACTGCGTAGAAAACATTCAGCTAAGATCACCTGATGATATTGAATTTAATATTGCCAATCTTAACGAATATATTAAACAGGCTGCTGAACATGCCACTACTTCCTATCCGCAGACTGGCTTTAATAGAATTTATTCTACGGAAATTGAACGTCTTGTATGTGAAAAAAGGAGAGCTAGAAGAGAATGGCAACAACACCGATCACACCTAAATAAAATCAGACTTAAAGAATGTACTAAACGACTCAAAGAGCTGCTATCGTCGGAAAAGACTGCATTACTGGAAAAGTATTTAGAAGGTCTTGATGTAACGTCAACATCTAATTACTCTTTATGGCGCGCTACTAGAAATCTTAAAAGACCCGTTGATCTCAAATCACCATTACGTACTTCGACTGGAGGCTGGGCAAGAAGCGATAGTGAGAAAGGTAACTTATTTTCTGAGCATTTAAAATCTGTATTCACTCCCAATTCATGTACGGGTGCTGCCGGATTACCGAGTGTAGTATCTCTACCCCCTCGTCCCTTAAGGTTTAAGATGCGTGAACTACAAAAAATAGTTGCTGAACTCGACCCTAAGAAAGCTCCAGGTATTGATGGCATTAGTAACAAGATGCTGATGAACTTGCCTCATATTGCAATAAGAATTTTGCTATTTATTTTTAATGCCATTTTACGAATGCAGTATTTTCCACATAACTGGAAACTTGCCAAGATTAAAATGATTCCAAAGCCAGGCAAAGATCTTACCAAGGCTGAGTCATATAGGCCTATAAGCTTACTTTCAACAATTTCAAAGCTTTTCGAAAAGCTGCTCATGACTAAATTGTCCACAATTTTAGCTGATACTGGGTGCATCCCGGACCATCAATTTGGCTTTAGAAGTCAGCATAGCACTATTGAGCAAACGCATAGATTGGTTCAAATTATAAGGAGGACTTTTGAAGAAAAGAAGTATTGTTCTGCCCTTTTTATTGATGTTTCTCAGGCATTTGACAAAGTATGGCACAAAGGCCTAGTTTTAAAATTGAAGACATACCTACCAATAAATATACAAAAGCTTTTGGAAAGTTATATTCTCGATAGAAAGTTTACTGTTGTGGAAGGAGACTTCATGAGTGTACCCGAATCTATATCTTCTGGTGTGCCACAGGGTAGTATTCTGGGGCCAGTCTTGTATCTAATATATAGTTGTGATATGCCTGTGAGCAATAACATCCACACTTCTACATTTGCCGATGATACAGCCTGTTTGAGTATTCACAAAAATCCTGATGAGGCATCCCGCAATCTCCAAGCACACATTACCCAGCTTGAAATATGGTTGAACTTATGGAGAATTAGAGTCAATGAACAAAAGTGTGTTCATATAACGTTTACCCTAAGAAAAGATACCTGTTCCCCCATTCGAATCAACAATCAAAATATTCCTCAACATTCTCAAGTCAAATACCTTGGCATACACCTTGATCGAAGGCTTACATGGAAATATCATATTGACTCTAAGTTAACCCAAATGAAACTTAAATTGACTCAAATATATTGGTTAATTGGCAGAAATTCAACACTCAGCCTAGACTGCAAACTCTTGATATACAAGTCGCTTTTGAAGCCAATATGGTGCTATGGAATTCAGCTGTGGGGCACTGCTTCAGCTTCAAATGTCGAGAGAATCCAACGAAGGCAAAACAAAATTTTACGTTTGATAACATCTGCTCCATGGTACGTTAAAAACTCAAATATTCATCGTGATTTAAATATGCCACTAGTGAGTGAAGAAATTGCAAAATACGCAGGCAAATATTTAACTAAACTCGAGTCACATCCTAATCCGCTTGCCCGTAATATTTTGAGCTTTACTGGACACATCCGCTTAAAAAAGAGGGACACAAGGGCTCTTATACCCAACACTCCAGATGGGACTGCTTAAAAATACTTCTTTTTGATTATCACTACTTATGTATTATTTATAACTATCACTAAGCTTATGTCCGATATTGGTCGGGCCTAATAATTATATTTAGATTTAAGATTTGATTACTTATTGTTAGTTCATTTTTGAAGATACAATAAATAAAGATGTATATGAAAAAAAAAAAAAAAAAAAAAAAAAAATAATCTTATATTTTAGGGACTTTTCCCAATCAATATTGTGCTTTGCAATCGTTAAAAGTTTAGCAAGTTTTTGCAAATTTTCATAGTTTTCGCAACTTTTCCGGAATGTTTGCTTGCTTTACAGTTTTACAGAGTTTTTATAAATTTTAGTGTTTCTTTCCAAAATGGGGTTTTTTTTACAAATTTTCGAAATTTTGTTGCTTGAGGAAACGCACCTTAAGAGTAAAGTATTTCTGGTGTTAGTTATCAGATATTTTATTGATTTTAAGACAACATATACGCCGTGAAGAAGATATATTTATTAAAATAAGCTAATGAGGCCTATCGTACTTTATGTTAATAAAAACGCATAGTTATTATTATATATTTTCCCAACGTTTCGTGAATTTTTTGTTCACTTTCTCAAGGGATTCGTATTATATGTTGATTATTATATGTTCATTATGTAAAAAATATATATGTTTATATGTATATATATATATGGTTAACCAATTTGTTTTACAACACACACAAACTAATAATAATTTATTTAGTTTGTGTGTGTTGTAAAACTAATCGATTCGACTAACATCCGAGAGGTATCAATTTTATGGAACCGGCGGTACTCCCAATTCTTAGAAGTTACTAAAAAAGTAAAAAGCTATACGTTTTTATATATAAATATAAAAAACATTTATATTTGGTTTGGTTTTTGATGCATTTTTAATACTATCCCTTGCTCTTCTTTGCAATCTCAGCAACGTCACTTGGTGTCTCGAAATAAACTAAAAGTAAATAAAATAGGCTTTAAAAACTTGAAAGACTTCTTGTCGTTATAAAATTTAGGCATTAAGTTGGGTAATTAAAATAGATACAAGTTTGTATTTTAATGGTTTGCAAAAAAGGCGCAAAGCTCAACTTTGTATTTGCCTTATGTACTTTTTTTTGCATTTTGTGCATACAGTCTTCGAAAGCGATGTTTTTGATAGAACCAGAATGCGCAAATTTTGCTTTTGTTAACTATTTTTTTGGGGCTGTATTTTCAATATTTGTCTCCTGAAGTAAGAGCGATAAAATTTGTTGTATGTTTTGCATCATGCAAGACTGTAGACGCTTTAAGCCTTAAAGTTAAAGGTTACTACGATGTGGGGCGTGAACCCATGTTCTTTTTTGTCAACTGGATTTTCAGTAGCAAGGCCTTCGTTAGCACTAAGTTTCTTTTTTTCCAATTTCGATATTAGTATAGTGAATTATGGTTTTTTGGTTTTGTCGGTGTTAAAAAGTTGGAACAATTATAGTCAATCAGTAATATCCTTTGCCGCTCGTGATGGACCTATAGCATGATGAGACACATATTTTTACTGCTGAAGGATGCCATTTTCTTTTAGTGGTCGACTACTTAAAAAATATAAGATGTTTTTTGAAAATGGTATAATATTTTTGTGCGTCCGCTTATCTCTACTGTTCCAAATCGTTATCACCGCATTCAAAAGTTACACTGTTCACCGCATCTCCCAAAGAACTTTCTGACGTTCATTCTTCAGATAAGTTTGGCTTGTATTCACTCTCGAAAGCACAAATATCATCTTCATTATCATCGGACATCACCAGTATTCTCTTAATTTCATCATCAGCTAGTCTGTTTGTAGTAATTTTGTCATCTGAAAAAGTTGCATTAACTCCAATGTTAGTCGATACGACTACGTGGTTTTTACAACGTCATATATAATACTCAAATCTGTTACACATAATATACATAAGTAGTGATCGACAGCAGCTACACAACTAAATCAGTTCTCTCAACACAAAAAATGAGAAGGATGCAGAGTACGAAAAAAAAGTTGGGACTAACGAAACGACTAACATTGGGCATGCAGGGTTAAGAATTCATTTATTAAAAACAAAAACATAAGCCCCCATATTAATAAAATTTAAAGAGGGGTTTAAATGTTTTTTATTTAAAATTTTTCATACAAAATTTTCCTAAAACGAATTTAAAATTCATTTTATATTTTTTTTAATTTTTGGTTCTTGTTGTACCTTCATAGTGAACAGACGTAGTAGCGGAATTTTTCTTACTTACATACTAAACAATAAAAAAAAATCATAAAAAAAAATATTCGTAGTACATATTAACTTTGATAAAAAAGTTTTTTTTTTGCTTTGCTAATATTTTTGCAAATAGAAATAACAAAAACAAAAAAAACCGTAAACAAAAAAACACAAACAAAGTACCCTTGAGGAATACTCTATATGAGTACCTCGAAAACATATAATTGTGAAAAATAACATAAACAAAAAAACCATAAGCAAACAAAAAAACACAAACAAAGTGCCCTTGAGGAATACTCTATATGAGTACCTCGAAAACAAATAATTGTGAAGTGAGTTATAACGGCAGAAATGCCTATTTTACTTTGAGTTCTGATGCTCTCAATGATAACAATAAAAATAAAAAATCTAATGATAGACTTACCGTGAGTTCTGAAGCTCTTAATAAAAATAATAAAAATAAAAAATCTGATGATAGACTTTTTCTAACGGCAAAACCACAGTTTCGTCAGCGATCAACTTCGGTTTGTCCAGTCCTGCACAAGACTATTTATAAGAACTTTCAAGACATGAGAGATTTTTCAAATGCTTTACTACAGCGAAGTTTTCTAAAACAAACGCTAAGCAACACTGTTTGCAAGAATTTGTTTCAGTTATTGCAAGTATATGAGTAAAGAAGAAAATGCTTCGTGACTGAAAAATTTGTGATGCTTGTTTCTTTCTACGCATGGGCGCGTATAAAAGCTTCATGCATGTACATTCACACACACGTTGTGTGTATGCTCTTCTATTTTCTGCACACAAACAAACGTTCACATGCATTTACATTAGTTGTGTGCGCTTGCTTAAAAAAAACCTCCCTTAAACACATAATAGCTTACCATCTACATCTAACACACACATACTCAAACGTACTATATGGAAAATAACAAGCATACACGTATCAACACTACTTTGTTGACTGTTTGTTCGTAACAAGAAGTCTTGACGACATTGCTTGTTAGCACTCATATACACATATACCAATGCACCTATCGTGCTTTGCTTATAATGCGACAGCATTTATTATTATTATTGGTTAAGTATAATGCAGCAATGAGAATACATTTAAATTTCAAGACAATTTACGCAGGTCTATATTGTCCAATGCCAACTAGTGAATCGTTGAAACTACCGTTGCCTAGTACTTCTACATTTAACTAAGCGATATCATCCGCTCATGGTCATCACTTAACCAAGTTGTCACTGAAGATAATAGCAGCCGAGAACACAAGCTCCAAATCGGAATGGAGAGATACCTCACAATTGTAAAACGCGGGCGAAGCCCCAATTCTACTAAAATTGCATCTGCTCCAAAGATGTCTAGAAATAACAGCGCATCCTCTACTAATCGGCAAAACCATTTTAGAATATTGCAAGATGACAACAACAAACCCTATGTATCCACGAACAAAGCATCCAAGGCGCCACTAATCTATTTAAGAGAAAAAAATCAAACGCCCTTACTAAAAAATTAATCTCTTTCATTGGTGAGACCATGGGACATTGTTCCAATAAAACGTGGTAATATTGATGAAACGAAAATTCAAATTTATGAAAAAAAAGATTTTCGCAAAATTATTACTGAATTTGAAAAAAGTAAAAAAAGTTTCTACACATATCAGCTTAAGAGTGGTAAAGGCCTGCAGATCGTTTTAAAGGGCATAGATTCTTATGTAGTTCCCGAGGAAATAAGAGATGCACTCGTCCTTCAGGGATTTAAGGTAAAAAATGTATCTAACATAATAAATAGGGAGAAGATTCCTCAACCTCTATTTCGCGTCGAACTTGAGCCAAACGATATAAAATTGAAAAAAAAAGACTCCTCCAATTTATAATTTAAAATATCTCTTATAACAGTTGAAGAACACAAGCGTTCTGGACTCGTACAGTGCCATAATTGTTAAGAATATGGCCACACAACAACTTAATGCAACTTACCTTCAAATTGTGTTATCTGCTGTGAATTGCACGGTACTGCTAGTTGTACTAAACCTAAAGATCTAGCAGAAAAAAATGTAGTAATTGTCGAGGTAATCACACCGCTTACTACAGAGGATGTCCTGTATATTCTTTCGTTAAACAGACTATGGGTCAAAAAACTAAATTAGCTCCAGCACAAACAGCAAACGCTTACTCCGCCACTTTTGCTCAAATGAGCCAACCAGTCAGTTCACGTGCATCGTATGCCGATGCAGCTATGACTAGTTCTATTCCCACACAAAATTTTCCATATCCAAATAATTCCACGAATGCAAACTTAAGCTTTAACTTTAGTCGCCTTGAAGCTACTATTGAGAATCTGGTGCTAACTATAAATAATTTGCATCAAATATGACTAACATGATGCAAGAAATGCTTAGAATGCAAAATACGCTGCATCAAGCATTAGTTAACAAGCCGTGAACAAGTTAAAAATATGTTTCTGGAACGCAAACGGCATTTGCAAACATAAAAATGAACTTGAGCACTTCCTCAGGGGAAAAAATATTGATATAATGTTGGTTTCTGAGACACATTTGACTTCCAGAAGTCTATTGAAAACTAATGGCTACAATTTATATGATTCAAAGGATCCAAGAGGAACAGCTTGCGGGGGATCTGCAATTTTAATAAAATCAAGACTCAAGCATTATATTATTGACAACATTTTTGAAGAACATTTACAAGCAATGAATATTTGTGTCGAAAGTTTTTGCACTAATTTTGTCATATCGCAATTGCTGATAAAAACTATCTGGAAAATCTCGATGTCACACCAGCATCTAATTACTCTTTGTGGCGAGCTGCAAAAAGGATTAAAACACCCGTTGAGTTTAAACCACCTCTACGCACTTCTACCGGAGGTTGGGCAAGGAGTGATACTGAAAAAGGTAACTTGTTTGCAAAGCATTTAAAATCCGTATTTACCCCAAACACATGTACTGGTGTTGTTGATTTGCCGAGTGTAGTTGCGCTACCCCTTCGACCCATAAAATTTAAAACGTTTGATGTACAAAAACTAATTGCTGAACTCAACCCGAAGAAAGCTCCAGGTATTGATGGAATTGGTAACTAGATGCTAATTAAGTTGTCTCATATTGCAATTAGAATCCTGTTATACATTTTTAATTCCATTTTACGACTGGAGTATTATCCAAATAGCTGGATGCTTACCAAGGCTGAGTCATATAGGCCAATAAGTCTGCTCTCCACAATGTCAAAACTTTTCGAAAAACTGCTCATGTGAAAATTGTCCCCAATTCTAATTGGTAGTGGGTACATCCCAGACCATCAATTTGGTGTTAGAAGTCACCATAGCACCATTGAACAAACGCATAGATTGGTTCAATTTATAAGAAGAACATTTGAAGAAAAGAAGTACTGTTCTGCTCTGTTTATTGACGTTTCGCAAGCATTTGATAAAGTGTGGCATGAAGGCCTTGTTTTAAAATTGAAATCATATCTACCAATCAATTTTCTGAATTTATTCGAAAGCTTCATTACTACCCGGAAGTTCACCGTTGTGGAAGGAGAATTCATGGGTGTGCCCGAATCTAACAATAATAATAGTACTTCAAATCAAAATATAATAATTTGATAACACTTCCATCAAAGATAATTAGAATAACAATAATATTTGATAGTAAAAAATAATAAAAAAATGTAATACTGCAATAATACTTCAGGTATAATAATATTCAGGTAACTATAATATTCATGTACACATAAGACTACAATAAGGTCTCCAGCGGCCATCTACGCTTGGTTGAGGCCGAACTTTCTTATTAGACCTTCAAAGTCGGACAACGCCATTCTTAATCCGCACTTCGACCTTTGGTCTTCCTGAGGGTAGATCGTCCAGTTGTGCAGCTTACACTGAATGGTTGGTGGCCTGATGATACTGGCCCTGAATGGATCGAGTACGGACTCGTCGTTATGTACCATTATGTTTTCGATTCCTTTGTTTCTTTGTCTATCTTCTGGCGGTGGTAGGAATGGTGGTATATGCTTAGGTGGTCCCGTATTTTGCCCGAGGCGATTCATCGAGTGGTTCGGCGTTCCATTCTATAATTTCTCGATTGGTGGTCCTGAAAATAAAATAATAAAAAAATAAAGTAAATAAAAAAAGGTTTGGCTTGTTTTCAGGTATAGAAAAATGCGCAACTGTGTTGGTCGGTCGTGGTAGGCCTTCAAATCTTGTACATGAACGGTGTATATTTTGCACGATGTTGCAGTTATGACATAAATGTTAGGTGAAACTTCTTTTTGTACGACATATGAGGCGGAGTATTTGGGAGCGAGTTTGCTGGCGAAGTGATCAGTTGCAGATGAGAGCACATGCTCTCTTTTATACACTATTGCTTCAACTTCCGGGCTCCATTCTCGACGGCGGAGGTCATAATATATATTTTGTTTTCTGGTGAATTTCTCCATGATTTTTACGATATTCTGACATTCGTTCGGCCCAAGTGGCGATTGAGTACCTTCGGGAGGTATCTTCCCCTCCCTATATATTTGATTCGGTGGTGGTAAGTTTTGACGGAATAGTATATTGGCGTTAATTTGGGGCAGCTGGTATTTGCCGGTAGACTATGCACATTCTCCAAGTACCCTGCTTTTTTTTGAACGAGCACGATTGGCCAGCTATAAAACCCGGGTTTTTCACAATACGGTTGTAGTTTTTTTTAAAAAGTTGATTTTTATAATTTCGAATAGTACGGTTTTTGTTTACAATTTAAGACCCAGTTGAGTCCAATACTTTTCGATTTGTATATTTTGCACTAAATTAGTTTTTACTATGTTAAAACTTAGACCAACGAGTTCTGTTAATTTTTTTTTTTGAGCGAATTAAAATTAAATATTTTATGTACCTCCTTGTCCATACATTCATATGTACATTGGAATCTCCCTTTAGGCACACTTCCTATAAGCGCACATTCCCTTTAGACGGATACTGTTGCTAGGTTCCGGCAGCGCTCCATAAGAAAAGCATTGTAATCGTTCCCCCTTGAACGGAGTCTCTCATGAGCAGACGCGGATACCCGCTTGACAAAAAAAATTCTGTTAAACGGAAATCCTGTTTGTTTTTTTTCAATTTCCTTATGTCATAATTTACAATTAAGCTTGTCAAAACTCTTAATATACTCGCCTTGACTGCAAGGCTCGGTTTGTCATATTTACTAAGGCACATTACATAGTTAAATATTTTCTCCCACGTAATGATCTTATATCATTTGTGAAATGCCAAACTGAAACATAAGCTATGAATATACTTTTAGCGCTTGACTTACAAATTGCTAAGTTCAAACACATCAAACTAGAAAAAGGAATATCTACATTAGGGTGTCCCTTATTTTGTTGACGTCACTTTTTTTGCGCATACCCACTAAAAAGTTTCGAAATTACCTAAAAAGCCACAAAAAAATTTTACTTTGATCTAAGAAACGTAGCCCGTGGCGACTTGCGATTTAGTTCAGTGTTATTAATATGTGCCAATAAGACGCATAACACAATGTGACAAAACAAAAATACCTGCAAAGTGTTACTATTTTTCTGGTAGGTATTGTTGAGTATAACAACAATCTGTATTTTAAATTTTCCAAACACCTCCAAAATATTGAGTTACGCGTAAAAACCGGTTTTTCGTACCCGTAAGCACTTATCAACCTCTAATTAAGCTAAATATCAATCGATTTTAAATGTATAAACGGATATAGAAAGAAGATACTACAACCTTACGAACCATATACATTTCATTTCAGTGAATTTCAGATGTATGTCTGTATATTTTCACCACATATAATTTTTTCGGCTTTATTTGACATTTTTCTACTTTGGACTCGTTTTTAGGCAGTATTTTTGTACTGAAACCATACTGTCTAAAACTTTATTTATAAAACATAATTCATTAAAAGTAATTCGCAGGTCTGTTTTAAAAAATTGCCTAGAAATTGACTGAGTTATTAAATATTTTATTAGAAGACTTTTTGTTAAAAAAAAACTACGTGTATGATGTATTTCGCGCTCTATTTATACGCTTTCCGTGTATTACGGTTCCAAGATGATGAAAGTACAATTTAATAGACATATTTCAACAAAGAGTACATAATTACACAACAGTGGTCACCAAACTCAGTTAGAGGTTGATAAGTGCCAACAAAAAACTGCCAATTAGATCTTGGCAACAGCAAAGCTTGCTCTTAATTTGCAAAGAATCAGGAACAAATCTAAGACATTTCAAAGCTGTTTACCTCAAATGCAAATATCAGAGTATGTGTGTTTGGACGTAGATGCCTTACATTATACGGATGAAATTGTTGTATCGGTTGTAGCATCCCTGCAGATATAATTGGAATACGTGGTCCATTTTTAGGAAAAATGGTATAATTACAACATGGTCCCATATAGTACAATCGTAGATGATTTCATTTGCAAGCAAACGTTTGATGTTAATCTATATGTGTTCGCGATTTAACAACAGGAATGCACACTTGAGTGCTCTATAGAATAGGAATAAGTCACGTGCACAGATACATTTGTTTATATCAGTTTCTGTATGTTAACTAATATGAGAGCATATTGTTAAGTAATGAAGTGTTATTAGGTGATATTGTTATTGTCTGAAGTATAATAGATGCAGTGTTGCCGAATCACGGGTAATTACCCGAATCAGGTGTAATTTTTATGTGCATGTGTAGCGCGTGGGTAATTGCTCTCAGGTGTAGTTCACGGGTAATTTGAAATTCTTTTGTTTTATATAATAAATATATATAAAATATATATATATATGTATATATATATATATATATATATATATATATATATATATATATATATATATATATATATATATATATATATATAAAAGCATAGAAAAAGCTTTATAAAAATTTAACTTGATCAAAATTTATTAAAATAAAATAATATTCCATACACATATTGATACCAAGCTATACAAAAATCAATTATTTATTTACTTTTGAAATTTGCTTCACAAATATCTGGCAACTCTCGCGCTGATACAGCATTTTTTTCAAGTGGTCTTATAAAATATTTTAATAAAAATCTATTAAGCGTATTAAAATTAGTATAAAAGAACTTTATTACATTCTATTCAATAATATATTGCCAAAGGTATTTATAAATTGTCAAAAATGCCAAAATCCGTTCCTCAGAAAGTAAAAAAACCAATTATTGAGTGCAGCCAATGCAAATTGTAAGTTGAGAAAGAAGAAGATAATTCTGTCCAGTGCGGTAAATGCTCGAAGATATACCATGCTTATTGTACTAAATTGGACAAACGGCAGTTTAATCATCCATAAGTAGTCAAGAAGAGGACTATGTATGTCATCTCTGCCACAACTATAATGGAGGGAATGTGGCATTCGAGCTTAATACAATAAAAACGCAATTGCTAAAACTGAACCAGCTGGATGTATTGCAAGAATCAGTGTCGTTTATTTCTAAACAGTTTGATGATGTTGTAAAGGGTATTGCAGATAATAATAAAAAGTTAGATGTAATACAAAAAGAAAATAAAGCTTTTATAACTGAAATTAATGAAATGAAGCAGACTATCCTCTTTTTAAATAACGAACGTGTAAGAAAAGATTGTTTGGTCAGTGGCATAGAGGTGTCGGATGAAAGCAATGCAGTAGAGGCTGTAATAAGCGTAATGAAATCCGTTGATATTAGTTTGGACCCTGAGGAAATTGAAGATGCCTACTTTATTGGGAAAAATAAAAATTCAAAAAGGATTGTAGCTAAATTTAATTCCAAAGCTTCGAAGCAAAAAGTAACGTCAGCAAAGTCAAAACTTAAAGAAAGGGAGAAAACCAAATTGATTTTTGTAAACGATTTTCATGGTAAGGAAACTCTCAACATGCTGTAGCATGCGAAGGCACTCAAAACTGTTGCTATCAAAGAGTTTATGTTGTAAATGGAAAAGTGTATGCAAAAATCAGTGAATTATCAAGGCCCACACTTATAAAGGGAGCTGATAATGTGGATGAACTTCTGTTAGAATCAACTAAAAGAAGATCAAGAAGGTATAATCGGTGTATAAGAGAAATTGATGAAGATAATCAGCCTTATCATGAATTCCACATGTGAAAATTTCCGAATAAATTTTTTTGTTCACATGGATTTTAATTTCGTATCATCAATTCCCATGAAATTAAAAATTTACATATTTCCACTTTTTCCAACAGGCAAATCTTTGTGAATAATTTTCTTCATAAATTGTCAAAATATTTCTCAATAGTACGAATTTTTTTGATACCAATTGTTCACACGTTCGGAAATTTCCATCTGAAAATTTATTTATGATAAGCCTGAATGATGAAGATGATGGGACTGATTTAAATATTTAACATTGTCACTAGTCGTACTATGTATTTATTTAGTTATATATTTTCTGGATATTTAAAAAAAAAATATATTTTATTATAAATAATTATTTTCAATAAATTAACTCTTTTCAAATGTATCTAAATCAAATATCATATTTTCAAGATTTATGTATTTTCTCGCTTAATATTAGAAGCATATCATCTATTTAATTTTATGAATTCAAAACATTAATAGCTAATTTTGTGTTCAGGAAACTTGGCTAAAATGCGAGTTGGTTGATTTGTATGAAATACCTGGCTACAATAGTGTTCATTGCTGCCGAAGTGATGCCTAGGGGAACATTCATTTACATCAGAGAAAATATTCAGTACTCTGTTGAATTTTGTAAAATTCAAAATTATATTGAGGCTATTGTGCTTTCTTTAAAAGACCATATACATAGTTTCTGGCAAATCGTTAAAAGTTACGTCTTATTACAGATCACAAAAATGCAATCTTAGTACCTTTTTAAGGTTTATTGATCATATTATGCAACTCTTTGCACGTTTTCCATGTATTTTAATTGGAGATTCGAATGTTGATTTCTTGGCACTTTAAACTGCCGGAGAACTAAAAGTAATAATTGAATCGTTTGACTGTCAAAATTGTCACACACTTCTTACTCTCGGAGTTCTCGTTGTACCTTCATAGTGAACAGACGTAATAGCGGAATTTTTCTTACATACAAACAAAACAAAAAAAAATCATACAAAAAATATTCGTAGTACATATTAACTTTGATAAATAAGCTTTTTTTTTTTGCTTTGCTAATATTTTTTTTACATATAGAAATAACAAAATCAAAAAAGAACCGTAAACAAAAAAACATACAAAGTACCCTTGAGGAATACTCTTTATGAGTACCCCAAAGGAAAAAAATAGTGAAGTGAGTTCTAACGGCAGAAATGCCTATTTTACTGTGAGTTTTGATGCTCATAATGATAACAATAAAAATAAAAAATCTGATAATAGACTTGCTGTGAGTTCTGAAGCTCTTAATAAAAACCAAAAATCTGATAATAGACTTTCTCTAACGGCAAAACCACAGTTTCGTCAGCGATCAACTTCGCTTTGTCCAATGCCATCTAGTGAATCGTTGACATTATTGCCTAGTACTTCTAAATTTAACTCAGCGATATCATCCGCTTCGAGCTCGTGGTCATCACTTAAACAAGTTGTCACTGAAGATAAGAGCACCCCAAAGCCCAAGGTCCAAGTCGGAATGGACAGATACATTACAATTTTAAAGCGCGGGCGCAGCCCAAATTCTACTAAAATTGCATCTGTTCCAAAGATGTCCAGGGATAACAGCACATCCTCTACTAATCGGCAAACCCGTTTTAAAATATTGCAAGATGATAATGAAAAACCCGCTGAATCTGCGAATAAAACCTCCAAGCCGCCACCAATCTATTTAAGAGAAAAAAACTCAAACGCTCTAATTAAAAAATTAATTTCGGTCATTGGTGAGAATAAATTTCACATTGTTCCAATAAAACGTGGTAATATTGATGAAACGAAAATTAAAATTTATGACAAAAAAGATTTTCGCACAATGGTTTCTGAACTTGAAAAAAGTAAAACAAATTTCTACACATATCAGCTCAAGAGTGCTAAAGGTATGCAGATTGTGTTGAAGGGCATAGACTCCTATGTTGCTCCCGAAGAAGTAAAAGATACTCTCGTCCTCCAGGGCTTTAAAGTAAAAAATGTATCGAACATAATAAATAGGGAAAAGATCCCTCAACCTCTATTTCGCGTTGAACTTGAGCCAAATGATATAAAATTGAAAAAGAGTGAGACCCATCCAATATATAATTTAAGATATCTCTTATATCGAAAAATAACCGTTGAAGAACCACACAAGCGTTCAGGACCCGTACAGTGCCATAATTGTCAAGAATATGGCCACATTAAAACTTACTGCAAATTACCTACTGTTTGTGTTGTGTGCGGCGAGTTGCACGGCACTGCTAGTTGCAATAAACCGAAAGATCAAAGTAACAAAAAATGCAGTAATTGTGGAGTAAATCACACTGTTAACTACAGAGGTTGTCCAGTGTACTCTTTCGTCAAACAGACTATGAGGCAAACGCCTAAATTGGCCACAGCCCAATCAGCAAACGCTTTAACAGCCACTATTGCGCAAGTGAGCCAACCAATTAGTTCCCGTGTATCGTATGCCGATGCTGCTAAGACAAATTCTACTCATACACAAAATGTTTCACCGCCAGATAATTCAACAAATACAAACTCGAACTTTAGTTTCAATCGCCTTGAAGCTACTATTGATAATCTGGTGCAAACTATAAATAATTTTACAACAAATATGAGTAGCATGATGCAAGAAATGCTGCGAATGCAGAATACATTGCTTCAAGCTTTAGTTAACAAACCATGAACACGTTAAAAATATGTTTTTGGAACGCAAACGGCATTCGCCAACATAGAAATGAACTTGAGCACTTCCTCACGGAAAAAAATATTGATATAATGTTGGTCTCTGAGACTCATTTGACTTCGAGAAGCCTTTTTAAAATGTATGGCTACACCTTATATGATTCAAAGGACCCGAGAGGAAGAGCATGCGGTGGATCAGCGGTTTTAATAAAGTCAAGACTCAAGCATTATATTATTGATAACATTTGTGAAGAACATTTGCAAGCAACGAATATTTGTGTCGAAAATTTTTGCACTAATTTTGTCATATCATCCATTTACTCCCCTCCTAGATTCGCAATTACTGAGAATCAATATGAGGATTTTTACAAATCTCTGGGCCCTTGTTTCATAGCAGCCGGCGACTATAATGCTAAACACACGTTCTGGGGTTCGCGTCTTATTACACCCAGAGGTCGAGCGTTGTTCAATACAATTTCCAAAATGGGCTTGGATGTCATTTCGAGTGGGGAGCCCACTTATTGGCCTACTGACATACGTAAAATTCCGGATGTAATAGATTTTGGCGTTATGAAAAATATCTCTAGGGATTTAATTCAAATTGAAGCTTCTCTAGATCTTTCGTCCGATCACTCTCCCACGATCGTTACAATTTGTAGCCCATTAAGAAGTGATTTACCTCACCCATATGCGAATTTGATAAATCGTGTTAATTGGCTGCGATTTAAAAAATATCTTAGTAGTCATTGCACGGAAAATATTACGCTAAGAACTCATGATGATATTGAAACTAACATTGCCAACCTTAACGAAAATATTAAGCAGGCTGCTAAACACGCTACTACCTCCCATCCGCAGACTGGGTTTAATAAAATTTATTCTACCGATATTGAACGTGCCGTATGCGAAAAAAGAAGAGCTAGAAGGGAATGGCAACAGCACAGATCACCACAACTTAAAATCAGATTTAAAGAGTGCACTAAACGACTCCAAGAGCTGCTTGCACATGAAAAAACTGCATCTCTTAAAAACTATCTGGAAAATCTTGATGTCACACCAGCATCTAATTACTCTTTATGGCGCGCTGCTAGAAAGCTTAAAACACCCGTTGAGTTTAAACCACCTCTGCGCACATCTACCGGAGGTTGGGCAAGAAGCGATACTGAAAAAGGTAACATATTTGCTGACCATTTGAAATACGTATTTAGCCCAAACACATGTACTGGTGTAATTGATTTACCAAATGTAGACGCTCTACCCCCTCAACTAATAAAGTTTAAGACGCGTGATGTACAAAAAGTAATTGCTGAACTCAACCCGAAGAAAGTTCCGGGTTTTGATGGAATTAGTAACCAGATGCTGATGAAGTTGCCTCGTATTGCAATTAGAATACTGTTATTTATTTTCAATGCCATTTTACGACTGGAGTATTATCCACACAGCTGGAAACTTGCCAAAGTTAAAATGATTCCAAAGCCAGGCAAAGATCTTACCAAGGCTGAGTCTGCTATCAACTATGTCAAAGCTTTTCGAAAAACTGCTCATGACAAAATTGTCCCCAATTCTAGTTCGTAGTGGGTGCATACCGGACCATCAATTTGGTTTTAGAAGTCAGCATAGCACCATTGAACAAACTTATAGATTGGTCCAATTTATAAGAAGAACATTTGAAGAAAGGAAGTATTGTTCTGCGCTGTTTATCGACGTTTCTCAGGCATTTGATAAAGTGTGGCATGAAGGACTAATTTTAAAATTAAAACATACCTGCCAATAAACGTTGTAAGTCTTTTGGAAAGTTACATTACTGCCCGCAAGTTCACTGTTGTGGAAGGAGACTTTATGAGCATGCCTGAAACTATCTCATCCGGTGTGCCACAGGGGAGTATACTGGGGCCAGTTTTGTATTTGATTTATACTTGTGATATGCCTCTGAGCAGCAATATCCACACTTCCACATTTGCTGATGATACAGCCTGCCTTAGTATGCATGAAAATCCTTACGAAGCATCCCGATATCTTCAAGAACACATTACCCAGCTGGAACAAAAGTGTGTTCAAGTAACATATACATTACGAAGAGATACTTGTTCACCCATTCGGATTAAAAATCAAGTTGTCCCTCAACATACTCATGTGAAATATCTTGGAATACACCTTGATCGACGGCTTACTTGGAAACACCATATTGACTCTAAGTTAACCCAAATGAAACTAAAATTAACTCAGGTACATTGGCTGATTGGTAGAAATTCAACCCTCAGTCTAGATTGCAAACTTTTGATATACAAGTCTATTTTGAAACCCATATGGTGCTACGGAATTCAACTATGGGGCACTGCTTCAGCTTCCAATGTCGAGAGAATCCAACGAAGGCAAAATAAAATTTTGCGATTAATAACATCGGCTCCATGGTATATAAAAAACTCAAATATACATCGTGATTTAAACATGCCACTAGTGATTGAAGAAATTGCAAAATATGCAGGCAAATATTTAACAAAACTCGAGTCACATCCTAAGCCGCTTGCTCGTAATATTTTGAACTTTACTGGACATGTCCGCCTAAAAAAGAGGGATACAAGTGCTCTTATACTCAACACTCCAGATGGGACTGCTTGAAAATACTTTTTATTTTATTTTATTTTTTCTTCCTTTTGATATCACTACTTATGTATTATTTATAACTATCTCTCAATTTATGTCCGACAGTGGTCGGGCCTAATAATTATATTTTAGATTTAAGATTTGAGTACTTATTGTTAGTTCATATTTGAAGATACAATAAATAAAAATATGTATTAAAAAAAAAAAAACTTGTTACTCGACCTGCTAGTAAAACATCAATAGACAATGTTTTTAGAAACATTAATTATTAATTTGGTTGAGTTCCAATTATCGGATCATAACTTTTTGTTTTGTAGACTAAAGTCTAATATTAGAACATATGAGTCGAAAGAGATTATAAACACTAATTGTGATCATGGAAAAGTAAACCTAATTCTGCAAAATAAATTAAACTCTCTGGTGATTACTGGGAATCCATCAGTGGATATGTCTGCATATTTATCATGCTTGACAAATGCTGTTTCTCTTCTTCACAGTCGTGAAGCAGTTTTTGAGTGATGAAGTAGCACCGTGGATTGACGGAAATCTAGGATCTTTTTTAAAACTAAAAAAATTTAAGAGTGAGAAAAAGGAAATTTAACATGGACCTGGAAGATCGATTGAAACGAATTCGTAGGGTAATTAAAATAGCTTCAAGAGAAGCAATGACATATTATTACAAGGACAATATATAAAAAGTAAAGAATGATCCAAGAAAATGCTGGCAGTTTTTAAATCAATCACTTGGCAAAATAAAGAATTCTGGAATTAAATTGAAAGACCAACAAGGAAACATGATATGTGAGGATGATGTGAAAGCTGAAAAACTTAACATTTATTTTAATAACTCCATACAAGAATTAAAGAGAGATTAATACGATTTCAGGAGAAAGTTGGAATGATTATAGATCTCTCCGCTGCCATAATAACTTATTAAGATTTTGTCCAATTAATGTAGCTGAAACTCTAGAAATAATTCAATATTTAGATCAACAGAAATCACCAGGATTCGGTAATATATCCGCGAAACTCATTGTTGAATGTGCAGACGAACTGGTTACACATATGGTAAACATATTTTATAATTCAATAAAGCTTCATATTTTTCCAGAAATACTAAAAATTCAAAAAATTATTCCGATTCCTCAGCAATCATCATAGCACTTTTATCAATCCTAGATAAAATTTTTGAAAAACTGATTTTTAAACAATTGGCAATATTTTTAGAAGAAGAATCTCTTGTCAGATAATCAATATGGTTTCCAGAAAGGATGTGGCACTGATGAAGCTGTGGTTAATGTTATAAATTATACCTGTGATTGTTTATACAAAGGCGCTGCTGGTGTCGGAGGTTTATTCTATGACTTCAGTAAAGCATTTGATTTGGTAGATCACACAATTTTAACAGAGAAGCTGATGTTTTATCGGTTAACTGGAAGAGAACTTGCATTTTTTAAAAGCTATCTTGCTAACAGAAAACAATATGTTTCAACTAATTCAAAAAGTAGTTCGATGGCAGATGTAAAGTATGTAGTTCAACAAGGTAGTGTCTTAGGCTCGTTATTGTTCAAAATTATATGCAAGGACACATTTTTATGTATGGAGATGACTTGTATATCTTTTACCCATATAAGCAGCGAGTAGAACTTCAAACATCCATTGCTCATGATGCGGAATTAATTACAAAAGTCACAAGGAATAATAAAGTTGTCTTAAATATAAATAAAAATTAATTTATACGATTTAGGCCGCACCAAAATTGGAGTAACTATTGTGATGAGGTGGTGATGGAAAGTTGATACCAGAGGAAAACGTTGTTAAATATTTAGTAGTGCACCTACATAGTAACCTTGCGTTGCAATCTCACATATACCACATAAGATCCAAAATATCGCCAGTGGTTGGTATTTTGTACAAACTGCGATATAAATTAGATGTACATACAAAGATGATGATTTTCGAGTCGCTGATACAGAGCAACATAAATTACCTATCTCTTATTTAAGGTCACAAAAGAAATGCCGATTTGAAATCACTACAAACTTGTAGTGACTTTTATTTTTTCAAGCAAAATCAACTGACACCACACACAGTGGACCAAAACACAGAAGAACGCTGATGAGGAAGGTTTAGTGGCCTTCGAAAACGGCTGGCTGTTCCGTTCAACTATGTGTTGTTGTCAGAATATTTACAACTAACTTTGATGTTATTTGTTCATTAATAATTATCACATGTAATTTGGCTTAAAAAGCGTTACGAACTTTAGCCTATTCAATTCATAAGAATATAGAAACAAATACAGTTCGAAAAATAATAATTAAATTAAATAATTAAATTAACTAATTAATAGTCATTGGCTTGTGGCAAAAATTAAAAATAAAAATATACTTAATAGTAACAAACCAAAAAAGTTTGTCTTAAGTAGAACAAAAATAAGCAAATTAACAAACATGTGTATAGTTAGTAAGGAACAAAACGACAATGGTAAGACTGTTGTAATATATATAGAAGATGGTAATATATATAGAAGATGGTATATATATATAGATGGTAACTTGCGTATACATTACGAAACACATTAGCAAATTGAAATGCAATGAATCAAACCAATTCACATATTCCATTTGCAATAAAGTTACGTATATAAGGCAGACATCTACATCAACTGACACCACACACAGTGGACCAAAACACAGAAGAACGCTGATGAGGAAGGTTTAGTGGCCTTCGAAAACGGCTGGCTGTTCCGTTCAACTATGTGTTGTTGTCAGAATATTTACAACTAACTTTGATGTTATTTGTTCATTAATAATTATCACATGTAATTTGGCTTAAAAAGCGTTACGAACTTTAGCCTATTCAATTCATAAGAATATAGAAACAAATACAGTTCGAAAAATAATAATTAAATTAAATAATTAAATTAACTAATTAATAGTCATTGGCTTGTGGCAAAAATTAAAAATAAAAATATACTTAATAGTAACAAACCAAAAAAGTTTGTCTTAAGTAGAACAAAAATAAGCAAATTAACAAACATGTGTATAGTTAGTAAGGAACAAAACGACAATGGTAAGACTGTTGTAATATATATAGAAGATGGTAATATATATAGAAGATGGTATATATATATAGATGGTAACTTGCGTATACATTACGAAACACATTAGCAAATTGAAATGCAATGAATCAAACCAATTCACATATTCCATTTGCAATAAAGTTACGTATATAAGGCAGACATCTACATCAACTGACACCACACACAGTGGACCAAAACACAGAAGAACGCTGATGAGGAAGGTTTAGTGGCCTTCGAAAACGGCTGGCTGTTCCGTTCAACTATGTGTTGTTGTCAGAATATTTACAACTAACTTTGATGTTATTTGTTCATTAATAATTATCACATGTAATTTGGCTTAAAAAGCGTTACGAACTTTAGCCTATTCAATTCATAAGAATATAGAAACAAATACAGTTCGAAAAATAATAATTAAATTAAATAATTAAATTAACTAATTAATAGTCATTGGCTTGTGGCAAAAATTAAAAATAAAAATATACTTAATAGTAACAAACCAAAAAAGTTTGTCTTAAGTAGAACAAAAATAAGCAAATTAACAAACATGTGTATAGTTAGTAAGGAACAAAACGACAATGGTAAGACTGTTGTAATATATATAGAAGATGGTAATATATATAGAAGATGGTATATATATATAGATGGTAACTTGCGTATACATTACGAAACACATTAGCAAATTGAAATGCAATGAATCAAACCAATTCACATATTCCATTTGCAATAAAGTTACGTATATAAGGCAGACATCTACATCAACTGACACCACACACAGTGGACCAAAACACAGAAGAACGCTGATGAGGAAGGTTTAGTGGCCTTCGAAAACGGCTGGCTGTTCCGTTCAACTATGTGTTGTTGTCAGAATATTTACAACTAACTTTGATGTTATTTGTTCATTAATAATTATCACATGTAATTTGGCTTAAAAAGCGTTACGAACTTTAGCCTATTCAATTCATAAGAATATAGAAACAAATACAGTTCGAAAAATAATAATTAAATTAAATAATTAAATTAACAAAATTAAAAGTTATTTTTTGACTTTAATTTTTTTTAGCAGAAATAAAAGTTATTTTGTGATAAATTCATTATGTTTACACGTGTAGCAATAAAATGCCCGTATAAATTATTATTGACTTTTGGGAAACAAATTCAACTAGAAAGTTCTAGAGAAATGAGAGAGTACACGGAGGTGTGCGTTGCAGGGAAAGAAGGAACAGGGGGGAATTCCTGAGGATATGAGGGTTTGAGTTGCCTCTGTGATAAGCAGGCACACTTGAATGAAGGGCAGGACGGGATACCTGGATCACTTTGTAATAACACGACTTAGTATGTTCTTTCAATTCAGTACTTACATATTCTGGGTTTTATTGAATTCAAATCAGTGATAATTGTATATGCGTAAAATACTTATGTATATAAAATAAATCGAATGCAGGAGCCGCAGGACGTCTTGTTTCTCTCGTGTCAAGATTTTGAAAGAAAAAAAGTAATGACTAATCCCAAAAATACAAAAAGAAGAAAAAATGAACGAACAAAAACCAGCGAATTCAAAAGTTTACTTACATATTCACAATGAATGCAAAGATGGGAATGCTAGATTGCTAAGAGATTTTTCTTTTTTTGTTTAAAGGAGTGAAACTCGTTTGAACATCCTGCGGCCCCCAAATAGGAAATAAAATTTAAATTGTTTTTGCTAGTCGTTCAAGGGCTCGTAGAGCTCCTAACAAAATACGTCTCGGGTTTGCAGCTGGCTCACTTGATGAAGTTCTGGGGCGGTGAGGAACTTCCCTTGTTCGTTGGACTGGACGTCGGTATGGGCCCAGGCGGTCTTGAACTCGGGCTCTTCGAGCACGCGGCTCTTTAGTTACACTCTGGCTCACATTCACCCGCTGCTCACTGAGAGTGGTTGTGGTTTCCCTTGAAGATGTGTGAAGCAACGTATGGTGTGCCCACCCGCATTTTTTGCAGACATCAGCCGAAGTGCATTCATCTGTGGTATGAGACCGTGCCAGGCAGTTTTTGCAATACTTGTAAATGCGCACTTGCCGCTGACGCTCTTCCATACTCATGTTCAAAAACCTTTTGCAGAAGCGTAGAGGATGATATCGGCGACACACGCGGCACTGGTGGACGTTGGAGTTCCTTGGGCTCCTGTGAAGTATACACAATATTAATGGTCGTATGATGAAATAGAGTACAGTTAAGTTATTGATGTTGTAAAAAATGCGAGGTTAGTAGTGAAAATGAGCATATATAGGAAGTGTTATGAGTTTTAGTGGATATGACATGAGAGTGTAATTGAGACAAACAAAGGAAGTTGGATTCCGGTAGGGAAAATTAATCGCAGTCTACTTATTCTCTGATATATCGACGGGTAGTACACAAAGCTTAGTTATGGGTCTAGTGACGATCCCCAGTTGTGTTTTTACATCAGCGACGCGGACTAAATTGTCATTTCCAAAATACGTTTTAACAATACGCCCTAGTCTCCATTCATTTGGGGGGAGCAAATCATCTTTAATAACTACGAGTTGGCCCGCAGTTATATTTTCGACCGTATTTTGCCACTTATACCTCTTCTGGATCTCTTTTAAATATTCGTCCTTCCACCGTTGTGCAAATTGGTGGTGCAAAACCTTAATCCTTTCCCAGCGGTCGCGTAAAGGGGGCGATTCCGTCGTGATTTCAGGGGCTGCTATCATAGGAGCTCCCCTTAAAAAGTGACCTGGGGTAAGAGCCAGTAGCTCATCAGGATCGTCTGACATAGGCGACAGAGGTCTGGAGTTTAAGACGGACTCAATTCGGGTTAAAAGAGTAGTGAACTCTTCAAAAGTATATTTGGTATTTTGAGCTACCTTTTTAAAATGAGCTTTAAATGATTTTACACCGGCCTCCCATAATCCTCCCATATGAGGGGCATTTGGGGGAATGAAATGCCACTGAAAACCATGGGCTGAGTATTTGTCTATGATATCCTGTGACACAATACTTAGAAACTGGTCATATTCCAAGCGAAGAGATCGTTCGGCACCTACGAAATTGGTTCCGTTATCAGATACTACTTTTCTCGGTAGGCCGCGACGGCCGATAAAACGAGTAAAGGCAGCTCGGAATGCGTTGGAGGTTAAATCGGAGCACAATTCGAGGTGAATGGCTCGAGTGCAGAAACACACAAAAACGCAGACGTAACCTTTATGATAAGGTGCATTGCGTAGTATGGAAGTTTTGATGGAAAAAGGGCCTGCAAAATCTAAACCTGTTGTTGTAAAAGGTAAGGAGAATGAAGAACGCTCTAATGGGAGGGCACCCATTAATTGGGACTTGACCTTTTGTTTGTAGCGGACACAAGTGACACATTTTCGAACGCAGAGACGAATAGCTGACTTCAGTCGCGGTACGAAATATTCTCCTCGGATGGCTCTTAGCATTAAGTTAAGGTCGGCATGCATAAGGAGGTTATGCGCAAAGTCGATAAAGAGCTTGCAAAATACCGAGTTGACAGGAAGAATAATTGGGTGTCGCTCATTATACGCTAGGGACGAATTTGCAATTCTACCATTCGCACGAACAACATTATTTTCATCTAAGTACGGATTTAGGGGGTAAAGTGGACTTTTCTTGCTAACTTTTTTTAACTTTGTTAAAGAGTCAAAATCTTTAGTTAGGTGGGAAATTTGAGTCAAATAAATTAATTTATATTTGGTTTTTAAGAATTCTTCGTGTGTAATGCGTGAGCAGTTTTTTATCAGCATTGATATGGCTTCAGCAGAGGATGAATTTTGGGTTTGGGATAGAAGGCTCAAAGGGGTTTTTTTTATCATTTTCAACTTTTTTCCTAATAGCACTGATAAATCGAAACGCGTATGTCATGACTCTGATCGCTTTATCCCATTTTGAGAAACGATTAAGTATTCCATCTTCATTAGCGACAAGGTGAAAAACCTCTACTTTTCGTTTTACCTCATAAGAGTTGTCTGTAATTTTTATGGGCTTTGGCCATTCTTCAGGGGTTTTTTTAAGCCAAGTTGGCCCCGTCCACCATAAGGAGTTCCCCACGAGTTGGTCGGTGGCACAACCACGAGAGCCTAAGTCTGCAGGATTATCGGCAGACCGCACAAATTATGAGTCCGAGGGTTTTTTATTATAAAAAAAATATTTTTATTTTAATTTTATTTTTATTCTATTAATTGTTAACTTAAATGCAACACAAAATGAACTGACCTTTTTCTAAAGTTTACTTACAATATAAATAATTTAATTTTTCTTATTTAGCTGACGTTTGGAGAAAATGTCCATTTAGCAATTTTGTATAAAATAAAATTATTTGCGAAATAAAAAGGTCGGCAGTTTATTGAACTTGATAAAAAGTAAGTGTGTTGAAATACTGAAATTGTTACTGTTGCTGATTAATGAAAAGTAAGTGTGTTGAACTATTGAAATTATTATTGTTGCCAATTAATGGGTAGGGAATATGTTGGACTATTAGAATGGGTGGTTGACTTAACTCCTCCCTCGTTTGACTGAAAACTCTCCTGAGTTTTTATAATTAGTGTAGTTTTGTGTTTTTTTAATTTTTTATATACGTAGAATATAGCTATTACACTCAAGGACAATAAACTGAATGTCAAAGCTAGGCCATTAAAAGTGTAGTTAATATTTTTATGAAATCTAATTTCTTCAATTTTCTTAATATTCTCGATTTGATTTGAAACTATTTCGTCAAACGTCAGCTGAGTTGTAATATTATTTAGAATAAGGTTATTGTTAATCAAAAAATGTTGTTCAAACTTGTCATCATAATTACAATAAAGGTCTCCATTTATTTCTAATTTACAATCATTAAATGTTATCATTTGATTTCCTTTTAAATAAAACTGTCTATTATTACAAGTACTATTAACAATGGAATTTATGTGGTTTTTTATAATTATTAAGCCTGGTTTTATTTCTATAGTTTCCATTTGAGTGTTCTTTCTTCTTAAACAACTGTTTGTAAAAATACATAGTTTAGACTTTTTTAAATTGCTTCTTTTTACTTCGTTATTAAAATCGTACATTGTGTTGTTTATCTTTAAAATTTCTCTATTTTCGAAGATAAGTTCTTCTTGGTTTTCATTAGGTATGGATACAAAAAATGATCGTTTTACTTTTCTTAAATAGGTATTTGAATTGCAAATATTATTTTATTTTCTTTATAGTGAGCTGCACTTACTTTGGTATTTTGTATCTTATAAAGATCAATATTGTAACGAATTATTTCTTCACTTGTTAATACATTATTGTTCATAGTGTTTGTTTTTGCAGCTAGAAGATTATTTTGTATGTGTTCAACATTATCTAGCAGAATTTTAATTTTCAATAATATATTAGATATTTGGTTTAATTTTGAAGTAATCTGTGTCCTATCGTTTTCTATTGCGTCTTTTAGTTTCGAAATGGTGCTGTTAAATACGTGATTTATTTCAATGCTTTTGTTTATGTCGTCTATTATTGCATGATTGTTGTCGTCAATAGTCTGTAAATGTCGTTCAATTTCTGTCCTGTCAAAGTCATCCATTGTGCCGTATAGCCATTTCATACCTGTTCCTACAAAGTTAATTAGTCCTCTCGGATGTCTAGTGGGGGTAATGGTTTGGAGTTTTGATTTTGTCTTTTCTAGTTCTACTTTCAAAAAGTGTTTGTCGTTGAGATTTGGTATTAGTTTTATGTTTTCTTTGAGTTCTTCTATAACATGCTGTATTTCTTTAGGGTCAATTATGTGTAAGATAGTGCTGTAGCTGTACGTTATGTCTACGTCTTCTAATGCAATTTCAGCGAAACCGTTGGTGCTATTGATGTTTTCGACAATCAAGGTGGCATTGCTCACAGTAAAAAGCGTCATCATTATTGTCATTAGGAGCATTGTATGTACCTAAAAATTTAGTAATTCTTTTTATGTTTGTTGGGTGAATATTTTCTAGTTTCATATTTTTGTATCTAGGTTCGTGTTTATGTCTAAGAGCTTTATAATTTTTTGCGTACCCTTCCTGATTTGTATTTTCGTATTCTTCTCTGTTAAGGTTTAACTTTGTGATATGTCTTTCTTTGGTGTTTCGTAGTAAGTTATAAATATTGTTTTTTTCAACTTTCCCATTTCCTACGTCTATTGGTCTTTCTTTTGTTACAGAATGAACAGATTTGTTGTACCATTCAGTACATTTATATACCTTTTCTTGAACTGATAGTCCTGAATTTTCGATTTCTAACGCTCTAAATCTTTCTCCTAGGGTATTGTGAAATCTTTCGATATCTGCATTTCCCGTATGGGAATTTGGTTTTGTAAAGTGGATTTCTATTTCTTCTTGCCTAAGAAAGTCTTTTACATTTGTTGAGTTGAACTCATTGTCAGCAACTATACGTTTTGGTTTTGGGTTGAGAGAGAAATACAAGCGAAGCTTTTCTATAAGCAGTGTGACCAGATTTTAAAATAATATTAAGCTAAATCACGTTTGAAAAAAAGCTAAAATAAGCTAAAAAGTTACATTTTAGGCTAGAAAATAAAGCTAAACTTTTTTCTACTTTTTTTATCACTTTTCAATAGTTTCTTATTGCTAAACTAACGTTAAATGTTACACAAACATATTTTTTTATTATACATATAGAATATTTGCTTAATGAAATTATTTATTAATTATTATATTTTAGATTTAATGAAGAACAAAACAAAAACTTCCCCAAAATAATCTTAAAAAGTTTTTAAAAATGTAAAAACATTTATACTAAAATACGAAAGCTTTTTAAGTGAATTAATGCTATTTAAGGTAAAGCATGGATCACACTATCTGCACAATGTACCGAGTTTCGTCAGATCAGTGAAATAAAGTCATAAGTAAAGATTTTGCTCTAATTTATCGACTAATTGAAATACAAGGACATAATTTCGCCACACTGTGTTGGTAATAAGCCCATATAGACTTATTCCAGAATTAATTGAGTAATAATGCCATTTTGGCTTATTACTTATGACTTTATTGAGGTGGCCCGACGAAAATCGGTACATAGTGTTATCCAGGCTTAAGGCTATTTCAGGTTTTTGTTTTAAGTTAATTGATGCCGCTGAATGAACGTTCAACTCAAGTCAAATAATTTTATACCCAAAAAACTCAAAAAGTGTTTTGGCCACTAATATGAATTTAACTTTTTCCATTGGAATTCTAACCATTCTGCCATTATCTACTATTTTTCTTCTTTCCATTTCTGTTATAAAATTGTCGTATAATTTATATTTTGTATTTTTTGTAAACTATTTTACAATGCTAAAAAATTATAATTTTTATAAGTTGTTTATGTTTTTAATATATTTTTAGAGAACACGCAATTAAGACTAAAAAAGCTAAATGAGTTTTTAAAAAAAGCTAAAAAATAAGCTAAGAGCTAAATGAAAATTTTAAGGCTAAATCTGAAACAAATAAGCTAAATTTAGCTCAAAATAAGCTAATATGGTCACGCTGTCTATAAGTGTTATACTGTTTCTGTCTTCTAGATAAATAGTGGTGGCTTGTTTCGAAAATTTGTCTATGATAGTTAGAAAACTATGTTTCTTAATTACATAAGTGTCCATGTGAATAATCTCATTCGTGTCTGTGGGAGTTTCTGTTATGAAGTATTTTGGTTTGTATGGTTTTCTGTCATATTTACTTCTACAACAGATATCGCAGTTGTTTATATATTTTTGGATAAGAGATTTAAGGTTTTTGAAATATATGGTGTTTTTTAATCCTTGATAATTTTCGTTTATTCCAGCATGACCAGTTTCTTGTTTATGGTATTTTTGAATATATCTGAGGGCTTCTTCTTCATTTCTCATGTCTTTGGCATGATATGAGCATCTATAGAACTTTACACTTGTGTTAAATAACTCTATTAGTTTTTGTTGTACTATATTGTAATCAGAATCCGAAATGCCTGAGTATATTCCTACCTTTCCTGTTTTTATAAATCTCCTAAAGATGTCTGACATGAATCCGCTTCTAATATCATCTAAGCTTACAAAAATTTTTCGTTTGTTCTCTATTATTTTAATTTCTTCTGTTTTACTTTCTGTTAAAATTATTTGGGTGTAGAAACGGTTAACAACGGAATTTAATATAGGAAAGTGATCATTTAATTCGTTTTCCTGGGAATGAACGGTAGCGGCTGTACTCAAGTTGTCTATGTTAATGTCTTCAGATTGCTCATCTATTGCACAAATTTCACCTGTATCTGCATTGATTCTGCTGAGGAAATCAGCCAGAGTATTTTCTTTACCTTTAATATACCCAATGTTGATATCGTGTTCGCCAAGTTTAAGTAACCAACGTTGAAGTCTTGGGTTTATGTCTTTTCCTTTATGTTTGGTTTGCAACCATTTCAATGGCTGGTGATCTGTCATAAGGTCAAAGTTCCTTCCATATACATATGGTCGAAAGTAGTTCACGCCCCAAACAATAGCCAACAGCTCCTTTTCTGTTGTGGAGTATTTTCTTTCGTGTTCATTTAGAGTTCTACTTGCGTAACTGATGGGGTGGTTATCCTGTGTTAGTACTGCTCCTATTGCGAATTCGCTGGCGTCTGTTGCTAGTTTAAACTTTCTTTTAAAATCTGGGTATTTTAGAATGGGTGTGTCGATTAGCAATCTCTTGAGTTTGTAAAATGCATCCGTGTATTGAGGATCATTTGTATTTATTTTAGTGTCCTTTTTTAAATATTTTGTTAAACCATGTGCAATTTTTGCATAATCTTTTATAAACTTCCTGTAATATCCGGTTACGCCTAAGAATGATTTGATTTGTTTCTGAGTTACGGGAAGTTTCAGGCTCTGAATAGTTTCGATTTTGTTTGGGTTAGGCTTGATTCCTTCAGTAGTAAGGATGTGTCCTAGGTATTCGGTAGATTTCGCAAAAAACCTGCACTTATCGACTTGAATCTTAAGATTATGTTTTCTAAGAGCATTGAAAATCTTCTGTATGCTATCCTTATGTTCTTGTATTGTACTGCTAAAAATCAAAATATCATCGAGATATACTACACATATTTTGTTGATGTATTCTCTTAGCACCGAATTGATTAACCTTTGAAAAGTAGCAGGAGCATTTTTTAGTCCAAAAGGCATACGAAGGAATTCGTAGTGACCAAGTGGAGTAGAAAATGCCGTTTTCTTTCTATCTTCCTCTTTAATGAGGATCTGGTGAAAGCCTTTGGCTAGATCGAGTGTAGTGAAGTACTGTGCTCGACCTAATTTTTCTAGTATGGTGTCAATATGTGGAATTGGGAATTTGTCGCTAATAGTAATTTCATTCAAGGCTCTGTAATCTATCACAATTCTCCATTTTTTTTTATCTGAATTGTCCGACTTCTTGGGTACAATCCATAAGGGAGAGTTATATGGAGATACGCTTTCTCTTATTATTCCTTGTTCTAACATTTCTCGCATTTGCTTATTGATTTCTGCTTCATGAATTTGGGGATATCTGTATATTTTTGAATATACAGGTTTATTACTAGTTGTTGCTATCTCATGTTGTACTTCATGAGTGTGAGTAAGTGAATTACCCTCTTGAAAAAATAGGTCAGAATTCTTAGAAATAAGTTCTGTTAAGAAATTCTCTTCTTCTTTATTCATGTCCTCATGTATTAATTTATTCAAAATGTTGTCTGATTGCGCCTCTAAAGTTTGTATTTCTTCTGAATTATATGGGCAAGAGTCTATAAATTTGATTTTATTACCGTTTATCTGTAAAGAGTCTTCTTCGAGATTTATAATTGCTGAAAAGGCTTTTAATATATTTTGCCCTATTAAACCATCAAAATTTTTACCATTGAAGTTGGTTAGTTTCCAACACATAAGATTGTCTTCTTTAAATTCTTTGGGAAGAGGTGTGATAATTTCTTCGTCAATACAAGTTTCCATTTATTGTATAAAGAAATACTGGTTTATCTAATTTTCTTTTAAATTCTGGTAATAATGTCTTGTTAAGCAATGAAGTTGTGGATCCTGTATCGAGTAAACATTTGAGGGTTGTGTTACCTATCCTTAGTTCAACTATCGGTAAACGAATTTTTGGGCTTGATACTGAAAATTTGTTTCTCCTGTATTATTACTTTCAATATGGTCTACTTCCATTGGAGTAGGTCTGTTATTGCCTAGGGTTCGATTTAAATATTGGCTACGCCTAGATTGTTGAGTGTTATTTGTGTTAAAAAAATTGTTATGAGAAAGAGTGGAATTATTAGTTTGTCGAACTTGGGGAGGACTACTATTGTATGAGTTTTGGAAAGTCGGTTTCTGTTGGTATGTCATGTTTTGTCCGTTTTGGTTGTAGTTTCTATGTTGTTGGTATTGTTGACGTGTATGTGAATATTGCTGAAATCTATTGTCATATTGTCTTAGTATTCCAGTCTCTTCCAAGACGTAATAAGCTTCCCTAAGTGTGGATATATTTCTACTATAAACTATGCTAGATAAATTTGGGTGGATACCATTCAAAAATGTTTTAAGTATAATTGATTCATTAGTAAGAGGAGAAAATTCTAGTGGTTTATTAATATCAAATTCATATTTAGTGTTTAATTTATCTAGTATATTTCTAAGGTTCTTAAAATAGTCGCTTACATTATTATTCTTCATGTTTATTGCCTGGTGATAGAGATAGTGGTACCCTTCTTTAATGCCGAAATTCTTGACTAGTTCTTCCTTAATTCGGGTCCATGTTGCTTCTGGTCCTAGAGCTCTCACTACCTGTAGAGCTGGTCCTTGAATTTTATTCTTCACATACCTTTCGAAAACAAACTGCTGTAAGATGGAATTCTCCTGGAACAGCGGCAAAATTATTTCCACTTCCCTGATGAAAGATGATAGGTCATAATCTTTTGTACCGTGAAACTCCTTGATACGGGATGCTTCTTTTACAAGATCCGACCCGGATAGTACGGCAGGTTGGATGTTATGATTATTATCTTCTGTGGACATTTTTTATTGTCAGATTTTTTCTTTAACAGTTTTTATAATTCGTAGTTTACTATAACACTTTTTAGTGGTATATTGTTTTTAAAAAATTTTAGATTGTAATTTATTTTTATTTTATTTTGCGATTTAATTTTCACTATAGCTCTTTAGTGCTATATTGCCTTTAGACTTTGGGGAAAATTTCGCACAGTTTTTGGTAGTCTTTAGACTTTATTTTTCACTTTTTCACAAGGATATATTTTATAATTAACGGTTTTAATGTTGTCCTTCAGGATATTCACTATTTTCCGTTATTAGGTTCCTTTACATCGACTGCGCCAATTATGAGTCCGAGGGTTTTTTATTATAAAAAAAATATTTTTATTTTAATTTTATTTTTATTCTATTAATTGTTAACTTAAATGCAACACAAAATGAACTGACCTTTTTCTAAAGTTTACTTACAATATAAATAATTTAATTTTTCTTATTTAGCTGACGTTTGGAGAAAATGTCCATTTAGCAATTTTGTATAAAATAAAATTATTTGCGAAATAAAAAGGTCGGCAGTTTATTGAACTTGATAAAAAGTAAGTGTGTTGAAATACTGAAATTGTTACTGTTGCTGATTAATGAAAAGTAAGTGTGTTGAACTATTGAAATTATTATTGTTGCCAATTAATGGGTAGGGAATATGTTGGACTATTAGAATGGGTGGTTGACTTAACTCACATGACGCCAAGACACATTTCCCACATTTCGTATTATCTGTGAGGTACGGTTAGCTACATAAGTCTTCCAAGTGCTTGGGGGTTTCTCTAGCCAACTAAGAACGATGGAGGAGTCAGACCAGAGAAAAAGTTCATAGTTGTAACAGGGTAATGAGCTTGTTAGTTGTTTAACTAATTTAGATAATAACAGGGCTCCACACAATTCCAGTCGTGGAAGACTGACGGGATTAATGGGAGCTACTTTAGTTTTAGCTGCAAAAAGATGGCATGTAATAGTAGCGGTGGATTGTATTCGAAAATATACCGCTGCGCAGTAAGCCTTTTCTGATGCATCGCAAAACCCGTGCATTTGAATAAGTAGAGAAGGCGCAAAACTTATCCATCGTGGGATCTTTATAGTGGAGATCATGGGAAGATTCTTGACAAAATTATTCCAACTTGCCAAAGTATCAGGCCTTACGTTATCATCCCAGTTAGTTCCCTCTAACCACAGCTGCTGCAGAATGATTTTCGCCTATATAACAATTGGAGAAATCCAACCGGCTGGGTCAAACAGTTTGGCCCCAGCGGACAGAATTTGCCTTTTCGTAATCGAGTTGACCGGGCTAATAGCCTGAGTTGTATATGAGAAGCAATCGGATAGTGCATCCCATTGAATACCAAGAGTTTTGGTCATGCTTGTTTCCTTAAACTTGAGAAAGTCTGAATCTATAATATCATCTTTAGGGACAGATGCTAGTATGTCAGGGCAATTTGAAGTTATCTTTTTTAGCGGAAATCCAGCCGATTTTAACGCCAAAATAAGTTGGGTTAACGAGTCAACTGCCGATTGGATATCATGAGCCCCCGATAAAATATCATCTACATACGTTTCCTTTCTTAGAATATATGCCGCCTGGGGATACAAGTATTCCGAATCGTTAGGTAATTGAATAAGGGTTCTAATTGCTAAATATGGGGCACAGTTGACTCCAAACGTTACTGTTTTTAATGCAAAATCTTTGACGAGAGAGTTCGAATCTTGGCGAAAGGGAATTCGCTGAAATTGTACGTCTTCATCATGAACCAGAATTTGGCGGTACATTTTTTGTATGTCGCCATTGAAGACATACCTATAAAGTCGCCACTTCAAAATCAAGGTCATCAACTCTGCTTGTAATGTGGGACCCACATAGAGGACATCATTAAGAGATAATCCTGAACTAGTTCTCTTGGATGCATTGAACACAACCCTAACTTTGGTGCTACGGCTTTCGGGCTTGATTACTGCATGGTGCGGCAGGTAGAAGGAGTTGCAACCGTGACGAGATATGTTTTCTGATGAAACGGTAGGTTCCATCTGGTCAAGGGCTATATATTCGTCAAGCACATTGTGATATATCTGAGCTAGATCACCTTTTTTCTTTAGAGATTGCTCTAGGTTTAAGTATTGAGCCATTGCTGCAGAGCGAGAGACTCCTAGTCGTAAATCTTGTGAGAATTGGGATTTGAAAGGTAGTTTAACAACATAACGCCCTTCGGAGTTACGAAAAGTAGTTTCGCGATAGAGGGATTCACAAAATTCTTCATCCTTTGAGATAGGCCGTTGACCGGAGACTTCCTCTTCTTCCCAAAACCTTTTAAGCTGATCGCCAAGCGAATCTTCATAAACTTCAGTGGCTTCAATTGCGAATGTAGAGACACATTCAGTGTCTATGGGACCACTTACAACCCACCCAAAGATAGTGCGTTGAGCCATTAGCGAGTGTGCCACGCTCCTGACACCTTCTAGAAGAATCTGAGGGAGAAAGTTGCTGCCAATGAGCAGGTCCACATGTTTTGGTAAATAAAAACTCGGGTCAGCTAGATCAATGTCTTTAAGTTCCTCTACAGGTATGTATGAACTGGAAAGAGCAAATTTAGGTAGCATTCGTGTTATTTGCGGGACCACGATTGCCTCGATTTGTACGAAGCGATCGTGGTTATCTGAGTATAGGGTAAATTTACACAAAGAGTTTGAGTTGGCAACTAATTCACCGCCAATACCATGAATTTCAAAGAGTCTCGCTTCTGTTGGCAGCCTAAGTTGCTGCTGGAGCCTTTTAGAGATAAATGTTTTCTCTGATCCCTGATCTAAAAAGGCGCGAGCTTTAAAGACCTCTCCTTGGTGATGTACTTTGACTACTGCCGTAGGCAGCAAAGTACCTGTTTTTGACGACCTATCACATGTTTGCTCAATATGAGTCGTTGTTGACAGAGTAGCTCTTGCTCTCGCCTGCGCTGATGTCGATGGGATATCATCTGAAGCGATTAAATTTCGGTTGGGAGTTGCAGGCCTAGTGAATTGTAGCAATGAATGGTGACTTTTTTGACAATGACTACACGAAAATTTGCTTGGGCAGTCTTTTCGAATATGGCTGTATGCTAGGCAGTTCAGGCAGACATTGTTTTTCGACACAAACTGGTTTCTAGCCTGAGGGTCATAGCTTAAAAACTGGGAACAGTTTTTTAGTGGATGATTAGATCCACAAATTTTACAAGGGTAATGTGAGGAGTCTACTTTTGAAGCTTTGAATTTTGTGTCTTTAGTTTGAGAACTAGTCTGTGAGTCTTTTTACCGTGCTTCTAAGCGCTCAACCACCTCGCACCTATGGGATAGGAACCTATCCATTTTTTCCCACTTAACCAGGTTTCTATGGGACTCTAGTGACTGCTCCCATAGAGAAAGTGTTTCTATTGGAAGTTTAGTGGAGCATAAAATTATTATGAATGGATCCCATTTATCTATTGGGACATCTTGTGCTTTTATTGCTGAGAGACAATCGTTGATCGTTGTTTGAATTCTCTGGAGAGATTCGCTGCTCTCAACCGTCATAGACTTCAAATCAAGAAGAATTTTGATTTGGTTTTCCACGAGAATTCTTTTGTTCTCATATCTTTCTTTTAAAGCTGCCCACGCAAGCGTAAAGTTTTCGGAGCATAACTTGTACTTCTTAGTTATGCTGCCTGCTTGACCCTGGGCTTTCAACATCAAATGATACAACTTCTGTACAGGGGGTATTTTGGGATTATCTATGTACACCGCAGTGAACATATCGCGGAATGATGGCCACTCTTCATACCCTCCATAAAAAATATCTGTATCGCAGGGTGGAACTTTTACGTGTGAGAAGCTATCCTCACTGAAAGTGGATTCTATAATGGGGATTGGAGTACCCGTTATGAAAGTTTTTTGCATGTCTAGAATTTTTGCCTTGCATTTGTGGAATGCTTTTGTGCATGCCAAATACTTGCCCGCGGCTGATTCCAAAACGGTTTTTTCCACTTTTGCATCCTTATCTGTGCGAAAGGATTTGTATGATTTTTGAACATTTCCCCATCTATCGTTAAGATCTTGAAGTGTTACTTCGAGGAGGGAATCTGTGAGTTCGCTTGTGGTCACTTGATCGAATTCTGAGCAGAATGTGACAAGATTATCAGTCAAAAATAAACTCCTCTGTCATTTTTCGGATTTTTTTGATATACCTTGTCTGCACAATTTTGAAAATTCAGTGTTGAATTGTCGCCAAAAATTGGTAAACTTATGGAAGTTTATTTATCGGATATGCTTTGTAATATCTTATTGCGTCAAATCCAATATAGATTTCGGTAATTTTTGCTAACTTTATTTTGCTATAAATGTGAAATATGAATTCACTTTAATTGTTTACTGGTGTTATCGAATACGATTTTGTAAACTAGCAATAACAATAATAGTAATGAGCAATAATGATGTTCGCTGGGAAACGAAACAAACTTTTAATATAAATTTTCAATAGGGATTTGCTAAATTTATTTCATAAGAGATACGAGTGGTGAAAATAATCTATATGTATGTATATAAATGTTCGCTTGGATGCGCGATTTACTTCGGGTAATAAAAGTGAATAAAATCTTAATGAAACTTAATGTTCGCTGTGATTGCCGACTAAGATTTCATGAAACATAGATTTGTGTAAAAGTTGTAAGCTCAAAAAAAAAATAAATGTTCGCTGGGATTTGCGAAATTTATTTAGTTTAAAGGGTGAATGAAAACTTATTGTTTGCTGGGATTGTCGAATAAGATTTCATGAAACATAGATTTTGTGTAAAAGTTGTTAAACCAAACAACAAATAAATGTTCGCTGGGATTTGCGAAACTTATTTAGTTTAAAGGGTGAATGAAAACTTATTGCTTACTGGGATTGTCGAATAAGATTTCATGAAACATAGATTTTGTGTACAGGTTGTAAAACCAAACAAAAATGAATGTTCGCTGGGATTTGCGAAACTTATTTAGTTAGGGTAATAAAGGGTGAATGAAAACTTAATGTTCGCTGGGATTGGCGAAAAAGATTTGATGAAGCGTAAATTTATAAAGTTTGTGTAAGTTAAAAAAAAATCATGCAATATTTAAATCTCCGCTGGGATAAATCCAATACAATCTCAAAATACTCGCTAGGATTCGCAAGCTTATTTTATACTCTTTTTTTCTTCTTCAAAATTGTTGGGATATAAAATAGTGTGTTAATCCTAAAAACTTCCAAATAATATGTACAAACAATGTATAAATTCTTTAATTGTTAACTTCTCGCTGGGATTTGTGAGCTTATTTATTTTTCAATACATGTAATACTGGGTTTATTATTTAAATTTTAAATATTCCAATTAATATGTAAAACCATGTATACACTATTTAATTGTTAACTTCTCGCCGGGATTTGCGAGCTTATTTTATTTTACAATACATACAAACTTGAAAAAATTTCTCAGAATATAAATGCTCGTAGGGATATGAGAATTATATTCGTAATTTTTTTTCGTTTTATATTTCGCTGACTATATAATTTACTTTTTAATGATTCCAAAATAATCACAACTATGTATGTATGTATGTATGAACATACATATGTATGTATGTATGTATGTAATTATTTTGTGGTTTCGAATCTTAACTTTTATTGGCGATTTTTTAGTATTTACTTGAAATTACAGTCTGGCAATATCATATAGAAAAACCCAAGTTAGATTGCTAAGAGATTTTCCTGTAGTTTGAAGTAGAATGAAGAGAGTTGGTCAAGTAATTATTTAAAAAAGAAACAGTTCCACTATACTGACTCTCTTAAGTTTTAAACGGGTAGTTGTATCTTGCAAAAACAAAGTGCATTGAAATTGCAGGACTTATTTTTAAGGTGTTTTGTTGCTGTTTTTTGTAGCCAAATTTTGCTTTTAAACAAAATTAAAATTCGTAGCCGGTATGTATGTATGTACATATGTATGTATGTTTATAATTGCAAGAATTTTTTGTATGCTTGTATGGATGCACGTATGTATGTATGTATGTTTTATTTAGTAGGTACTTACAGTTTTTCCCAATGTTGATTTGTGATTTTTCGAGGGCTTTCTCTTGGCATGTACATATGCATGTATGTATGTATGTACCTACATATGTATGTAATTACATACATATGTATGTATGTAGGTATGTGTAATGTTGGCTATGGGATGATTTTCAATGGGCTGTTCTTCCAACCTTTATAGCTTACTCCTCCTGGGCACTGGAATTCTAATCCGGAGTCTTGTTGAGGCGGCTATGACCGATCTTCTTATTGCGGTTCAGAATCTTAGATTAGTTTTAAGAACTTTACCATAAAACTTTTGTTTAATACAACTTTTTCTTTTTTGTTTCTTTTATGTTTAATTTTTTAGTTGCTTTATTTAAAAGTATGAAATTCTTTTAGTTTTTCTTATTTATTTTTATTATCCTTGTGCACTTTTTTTCTCTGAATTTAAAAAACTTGATTTGAGTTACATATAATGCCAAAGAAAGAAAAAATGGCTTTTTAAGCGTATGTTCACAAGTTTGATGTTGTTGGACTGTATGTTCAATTTGTTCTTTTATAAAACGTTGCCAGTTCGTTTAATTGCTCGTTAAGGACCATGTTTACACGTGTAGCAATAAAATGCCCGTATAAATTATTATTGACTTTTGGGAAACAAATTCAACTAGAAAGTTCTAGAGAAATGAGAGAGTACACGGAGGTGTGCGTTGCAGGGAAAGAAGGAACAGGGGGAATTCCTGAGGATATGAGGGTTTGAGTTGCCTCTGTGATAAGCAGGCACACTTGAATGAAGGGCAGGACGGGATACCTGGATCACTTTGTAATAACACGACTTAGTATGTATGTTCTTTCAATTCAGTACTTACATATTCTGGGTTTTATTGAATTCAAATCAGTGATAATTGTATATGCGTAAAATACTTATGTATATAAAATAAATCGAATGCAGGAGCCGCAGGACTCCTGAAAGAAAAAAAGGTAATGACTAATCGCAAAAATACAAAAAGAGGAAAAAATGAACGAACAAAAACCAGCGAATTCAAAAGTTTACTTACATATTCACAATGAATGCAAAGATGGGAATGCTAGATTGCTAAGAGATTTTTCTTTTTTTGTTTAAAGGAGTGAAACTCGTTTGAACACATTATATTTATTATAAATTTTGGCGCGTTTGCAATAGTGAATCGTTAAATTTACTTATTTAGAAAAGAATAATTGGAATATTAAATAATAATTTCTTTGTCAAAGGGGTTGAAAACACAAAAATAACTTCTATTTCTGCTCAAAAAAATAAAAGTAAAAAAATAACTTTTATTTCTACTCGAAAAAATAAAAGTCAAAAATAACTTTTATTTCTGCTCGAAAAAATAAAAGTCAAAAAAATAACTTTTATTCAGGCTCGAAATAATAAAAGTCAAAAATAACTGTTATCTTTGCTCAAAAAAATAAAAGTTAAAAAATAACTGTTATTTTTGCTCAAAAAAATTAAAATAAAAAAATAACTGTTATTTTTGCCTGAAAAAATAAAAATCAGATTTTTAAAAAGCATCGCATTTTCTGACAATTTGGTCCAAGACTTTCAAAATGGTATACTTGGTTTCATTCACCGACATTTCCTTCAGGTTGCTTTTTTTAATCAAAAATTCAAAATTAACAGTTATTTTCGGTCCCTGATTTATTTATTTACATAATTTCTTTCTTATTAATTACACTTAGAGCTAATTAATTAATTAAATATCTATATTAAGAAGAATATCATCATCATCTTCCATAACTTCTCTATAAATATTTAAATTTGATAGTGCTGATACTGTTGAGGGCAATTTATTTTATAATGTCCCCATGCATAAGTATCAACATTATTTTCACATACAAATCTTTTATCATCGAAATAACTTAATGATAGTTTATTTATAAATTGTGTATAGATTTGATGAATCTTAGATCTAAATGTATACATTGTATCATAATACAGTTTTTTCTCCGACAAACATCTCCTAAAATCATTCGTAGTTAGTTTGTTGGTTACACTTTGTTTTACTCCTTTTATTTTTTTATTTCCTGAGCTACTCTGTCTATTTTTATAGAATACATTTTAGCTCGTAAACCAATGAACTCCTTAATAATTTTACCATTGCATTCATCTTTCATCATCCCTAACACTTTTTTTATTCATTAGTCGAAAATTATAAGGATTTTCCTTCGAATATGTTAATGTATCGAAATGTATTATAATATCTTTTCTAATAACTATCATCGTATATATCATTTATTCTTACATCATATATAAAGGAATCGGTATCCATGTAATTGAGATTAATTTTTTACGATATTTGGGTTTCATATAATCATAATGAAAATTATACATTTTATACTTTGGTAATTCTAAAACTGAAAAAAGTTTATTATATTCAGTTCTCACTCTACTCATTTCAATGGCAACCATATTATCACGAATTATGAGAGAACTATAAAAATTAGGTCTAGCGATAAGAGCTCTGGCTCCTAATCGCTTACCTTTATTTCCCCATTCACATACTATTTTGATGTCTTTTCTTTTATCAACATTTTCCATAGTCTTACCATATACAGCGTTGTTTAATAATTTAAAAAATGTTTGTTCGAATGAGTTTGTAGTCAATGTTCTATGATGATTATTTAAATCAATATATTTTTTCAACCAATTCGATCGGTTAAATTCGAGAATTCTATGAATTTTCTTTAAAATTAGTCCATGTTGAAGACATTGTTGAATGTTGCGATAGTATATTATATAATTGGTTTTATTGTTTAAGTCTCTTACTAATTTTCACTGTTTCATGATTTCAATTTTCTTGTTTTCTGCACAAAATGGTAAGTCACTATGGTAGTCGTGCAATGTGGTTGGATATTCTAAATCTCTTTCCAATATGTAACCAAATGCTGAATCTGCTGTTACATCATTTGAAATTTTTAAAGGGGAGGTAATGAACATATAAGTTATTTACATCTAAGTACATTAGATAATTTGATTATTTTGTAGGGTCATAATCACTAACATATTTGCTATTGGCTATCGAATATCGTTTAATACATTGGACAATACCTCCCTTAATACCCCGTACAACGAAGATGTACATGTTAATATCACTTAGCAATTCTAACTCTATTTCCGTTGTTTTCAATATTGCATCCCAAGACAATCCTCGAGTTATAATATTGAGATGGATCTAAATTATAAATGCTTTTAAAAACTTTACGGATATTTTCAAATACATTACAAAGTAATAAAACATCTAATTTTAAATACAAGAAAATGTAGTTCATTAGTTTTAGTTAATTTTAATTATTATTCGAACTTCATTTGTTCCTATATTTATAATTTTAACAGGCTAAAGTTCGTATCGTTTTGTAAGCCAAATTGCATGTGATAATTATTAATGAACAAATAACACCAAAGTTTGTTGTTAATATTCTGACTAACAACACATAGTTTAATGAAACAACTAGCCGTTTTCGAAGGCCACTAAACCTGCATCATCGGCGTTCTTCTGTGCTTGGTCCACTGTGTGTGGAGTCAGTTGATGTGGATTTCTGTTTTATATACTCAGCCATCATTGCAAATGGTATATGTAAATTGTTTTGATTCATTTTATTTCAACTTGCTGAAAGCTTTTTTGTAATGAAAGCTCAATTTTACCATCTCTTAATTTACAACAGTATTGCCATTGTCGTATGTTCTTTACTAATTATGCACATGTTAGTTTATGAGTATCGTATCGGCTTTTTATATGATTATTTTGTGCTCATTAAATATACAAAGCAGAGGCAATTTTCGTTCTTTTAAACGAATAAGAACTAAATATGTATATGAGTTTAATA
Organism: Tachina lurida; assembly: GCA_944452675.1. NCBI lineage: Eukaryota > Metazoa > Arthropoda > Insecta > Diptera > Tachinidae > Tachina > Tachina lurida. Next base: position 85,222,781 of record OX101753.1, on the reverse strand, counting down.
TTGGCTCACACTTCCATGTAAAAGTCAGTTTAAGTTTACGGTACTTATGACAACACTTGGATTACACGAAAAAATAAATTTATTTAAGAAATTGTCGCGTATTTGCTACTTTGAATGGCGCTCGAGAAGACAATAAACATTGGTACATTTGTAAGATTTTTATTGGGGTATGGTTGCCTATCAACCGGTCAAACGGTTGCCGCACCAGAGTTGCATTATTCTCGATTGTCGTATGAGGCAATAAATTATAACATCACACGATTGGCGTATAAAATTAATCAATAACACAGCATCACAAAAAAATACCTGCGAAGTGTTACTATTTTTCTGGTAGGTATTGTTGAGTATAACAACAATCTGTATTTGAAGTTTTCCAAACACCTCCAAAATTTTGAGGTACGGGTAAAAAACCCGTACGAAACTTTATTGCAAATGGAATATGTGAATTAGTTTGATTCATTGCATTTCAATTTGCTCATGTGTTTTGTAATGAAGGTTTCAAAATTACCATCTTCTATATATATACAACAGTCTTACCATTGTCGTTTGTTCTTTACTAACTGTGCACATGTTTGTTAATTTGCTTATTTTTGTTCTACTTAAGACAAACTTTTTTGGTTTGTTACTATTAAGTATATTTTTATTTAATTTTTGCCACAACCACAAAACACATGAGCAAATTGAAATGCAATGAATCAAACCAATTCACATATTCCATTTGCAATCAAGTTTCGTATATAAGGCAGACATCTACATCAGCTGACACCACACACAGTGGACCAAAACACAGAAGAACGCTGATAAGGAAGGTTTAGTGGCCTTCGAAAACGGCTGGCTGTTCCGTTCAACTATGTGTTGTTGTCAGAATATTTACAACTAACTTTGATGTTATTTGTTCATTAATAATTATCACATGTAATTTGGCTTAAAAAGCGTTACGAACAGTAACCTATTCAATTCATAAGAATATAGAAACAAATACAGTTCGAAAATAACAATTAAATTAACTAAAATTAATAGTCATTGGCTTGTGGCAAAAATTAAATAAAAATATACTTAATAGTAACAAACCAAAAAAGTTTGTCTTAAGTAGAACAAAAATAAGCAAATTAACAAACATGTGCATAGTTAGTAAAGAACAAACGACAATAGTAGACTGTTGGATATATATAGAAGATGGTAATTTTGAAACCTTCATTACAAAACATATGAGCAAATTGATATGCAATGAATCAAACCAACTCACATATTCCATTTGCAATAAAGTTTCGTATATAAGGCAGACATCTACATCAACTGACACCACACACAGTAGACCAAAACACAGAAGAACGCTGATGAGGAAGGTTTAGTGGCCTTCGAAAACGGCTGGCTGTTCCGTTTAACTATGTGTTGTTGTCAGAATATTTACAACTAACTTTGATGTTATTTGTTCATTAATAATTATCACATGTAATTTGGCTTAAAAAGCGTTACGAACAGTAGCCTATTCTATTCATAAAAATAAATTAAATATAATTTTAAATTAGACATTATTAGATTTAATTGAACTATAGTGAATTTTTAATCAGAAATAATTTCTTAATCAGGCTTGAGTTCAGTAATTTCAATTCTTATGAATGAAATATTTTTATTAATTAATGTGAGTATCTAAAGAATAGAAGAAAAATTAAACTAGACACTATTAGCTTGGGGAAATACCGATATTTTTCTGTGCAGCCACGCACTTCATCAGCACCCATGTCTATCTACTGGGGTAGAGATTATTATTAACATCAGCTATTAAACTTAAATTTCTATGAAATGGAATATGAGAATTGATTGTGTATACAATTATTGATTTGCCTTTGGCAAACACATTTGTAAGTATCACTATTCATTTTCTGTTTTTCCATTTTCTATTTAGGTTAGCACGAAGTTATATCACTCTACCTATGTATGTTTAACTATTCTTACTTATCTTTTACGATCATCACATTAATTATTTTTACTTATTCGATGCACCATCGGTACATACATATAAGTATTATTGTAGTGGCTTTATGTTACTTTGTTTTTGCTTTCTACAGTTGACTTAGCTTTCCAGCATTCTGAAGCAGTTCTGGCCAAGTGAACAGTGATCGCCAAGTGAACATATTTCCGTCACGTGCCTGTGATGAATTTGAATGAGACATTATTAGATTTAATTGAACTATAGTGAATTTTTAATCAGAAATAATTTCTTAATCAGGCTTGAGTTCAGTAATTTCAATTCTTATGAATTGAATGCTGGAAAGCTAAGTCAACTGTAGAAAGCAAAAACAAAGTAACATAAAGCCACTACAATAATACTTATATGTATGTACCGATGGTGCATCGAATAAGTAAAAATAATTAATGTGATGATCGTAAAAGATAAGTAAGAATAGTTAAACATACATAGGTAGAGTGATATAACTACGTGCTAACCTAAATAGAAAATGGAAAAACAGAAAATGAATAGTGATACTTACAAATGTGTTTGCCAAAGGCAAATCAATAATTGTATACACAATCAATTCTCATATTCCATTTCATAGAAATTTAAGTTTAATAGCTGATGTTAATAATAATCTCTACCCCAGTAGATAGACATGGGTGCTGATGAAGTGCGTGGCTGCATAGAAAAATATCGGTATTTCCCCCAGCTAATAGTGTCTAGTTTAATTTTTCTTCTATTCTTTAGATACTCACATTAATTAATAAAAATATTTCATTCATAAGAATTGAAATTACTGAACTCAAGCCTGATTAAGAAATTATTTCTGATTAATAATTTTAAATTTATAAACGGATATAGAAAGAAGAGACTAATACTACGTTTATAGGCGCAATATTTGCAAATAAATTAACTCACTGTTTATACGTCATTGTAAATGTATAAGAACTTGGTAGCACTTCTATAGAAATGCTACTGATGTTTACAAAAAAATTGTTTAAATGTATAAAATAACAAATAATAATTTGTTTTTATTGTCATTATTTTCTTCTATTAATGTTTTTGTGCAATATTTATCAATTCATTGTTTTTTATTCGGAAACATTTGTAAGTGTGGCAACCTCAAGCATTTTATTTGCAAATAGTGCGTTAATCGTGAATAGTTTTCTGAGTTATTAAGTCACAATAAAAGCTACAATATGGCAACAATTTACAGTTTTATTTGCAAATAAGCCGTGCGTATAAACGTAGTATAAGACCTGTTGCACCATATATATCTTATTTCAGTGAATTTCAGATATATGTCTGTATTTTTTCACCAAATATAATTTTTTTTTGTTTTTTTTACCCTTTTCTACTTTGGACTCGTTCTTAGGCAGTATTTTTGTACTGGAACTATTCCTTTTATAACTTTATTTATAAAACGTAATAACTTAGGAGTAATTAGCAGGCTTGTTTTAAAAGATTCTCTAGAAATTGACTGAGTTATTAAACTTTTTATTAGGAGACTTTTTGTTCTATTTATACGATTTCGGTGTATTTAAGCTTCCAGGATGAAAGTACAATTTAATAGACATATAGCAAAGAGTACAACATTTTTACAATAGTGGTCGGCAAATTTTTTTTTCTTGAGAACCACGTTTTTCACATATACCATCCTTAATAATCGCACAGAGTAATTGGTGTATTGCGGCAACCGTGTGATCCTACCTTTGCAGCAGTTTTTTTTATTTTATATATACTACGTTTATACGCTTACTATTTGCAAATTAAATTATTTGCAACAAATTAACTCTCTGTTTATACGGCATAGCAAAAGTACACAAACTTGGTATAGAAACTTCTATAGAAAACTTACTTATGTTGACAAAAAACAAGAGTGTAAATGTACAAAATATCAAATAATTATTTGTTTTAATCGTCATTATTTATCAATGTTTTTGTTGCAATATTTATCCATTTATTGTTTTTTGTTATCAAACTTTTGTAAGCGTGGTAACCTCAAGCATTTTATTTGCAAATAGTGCGTTATTTGTGAATAGTTTTCTGAATTAGTAAGTCGCAATAAAAACAATAATATGGCAAGAATTTACAGTTTTATTTGCAAATAAGGACTGCGTATAAATCTAGTAATAGACAATTAAAAATAATTCGCAAGAAAAGAATTCCTAACATGTTGTTAAACTTGAAAATGCTTTAAAATTGTGTCAATTACAACCCCACGATGGTATTCGCTTAAAAATTAATAAGCAATTCAGATAGGTATTAGGTACTCAGAAAAAATATTCGCCTAGGTTTTACATTCGTAAAATTAAATGAAAGTGAAATTTTCTCTTGGTTTGTGTTCACAATTTCGTAAAATTGATTTAAAAAGTAAAATTTAATTTTCAGTTCTACAAAAATTTAATTTTGTTCTACAATCCAATTTCACTACAAAAAAGTAATTTGAAACCGGCAGCAAACAACATTGTGAAAGAAAATAATGTTTAGTACAAATAAAATTGTTGTACAATTATTGAAATTTATTTGCTGGTGGTTTAGCATGTCTATATACGTATTTCATTGGCGCTTCAACCAAATCATCAGTAGACTTCAACCACAAATTCTGAAGAGTCACAAACCTCTTACTTTATGCACAGACTTTCAAAAACTATATGAGAATTCATAAAATAATAATATTTTTGAAAATCACAAAAGAAAAAATAAGCTTAGTAGGCTTTGAAACTTTTGTATCAGTTTTGTACCCAGCAAATAATTTATATCCAGGTGAACTCATTTTATCTTTCTACATCCTTATACAATTAAAAATCCATCGGGTAACAATAAAAGTATTTACAAGGCTAAATGAAAAATAAAACACTAATTGAACTTTGAAGAAATTTATTATTTGACATATTGTCAGAAGTTTACATACAATAATTGAAATTTATTTGCTGGTGGTTTAGCATGTATATATACGTATTTGTGGTTGAAGTCTACTGATGATTTGGTTGAAGCGCCAATGAAATACGTATATAGACATGCTAAACCACTATTTTCAATATTGCGAATTTTCAACATTTTCGCAATACTCGTAGTTGTGATTTATTCGACTTTTAATCAACTTCAAAACTTCATATAGATTTTGGCATTTATTTTTTTACAAGTACATAATCATATTTTATTTGGTTTGAATATATCTATGGGCAAGTGATTTTTGGAGCAGTGAATGTTTGCATAATTTGGTATCCATGGGCCACAAAAATATCTATAGCAACACAGATAGGTCGTCAAATTTAATTGTGTTTCAAAAGACAAATTTACGCAACGAATTCTTGAAGACAAGTTCATCGAAATATGCGAAGTTCGCCAGTTGTCGCAATTGTGTTTATAGCATAATATGGTATTTTTCCATGCCGTTTGAAATATTTATTTGAAATAAAATAGGAATGAAATCGTCATGGAAAAAAGTTACATTACTTTTCTAGAACAGAGTGATATCAGCTTTGCGGAATTAAAAGCGTTTTCATTTTCATTTTGTAGTGGAATGTAGAACCTGGGCGATTAAAATAATGCCATTACGTCATTTTTTTATGAGCCTACCTAATATTTTCACGAGGTATACCAGTATAATTCATCAGAACTACAAGGCAGTATGTCCGACGTTCACCAAAAATACACTATTGACTAACTAACAAAATTTGATTAAAATCATTTAAATACAGTAAGCTAAAAAATAAATAGTTTCTTACTTATTGTGACCATCGCGATGCATCGTCTGTAAATACAATTGTGTTAAGAATAAGCTAAACTAAATATTATGAGGGTGCCTCGGTAGGCTGGTGAGTCGTGTGTTAGCATATCAGTGTAGAGGTTGTGGGTTCGATTCCCACCGTAGACCCTGGTCTGTTTCACTACAACGAGTGAAGGTCTTTGTTACTGTTGTCTTTTAAAATTAAGTTATGATATCGTTTGTAATTGTATTTATAACATTTAATAAATAAATATATAAAGAAATAAAATATTATGAAAATGGGGTAAACATTTTAGACTTTGCTAGTAATTTAGTGCGTTTGCACTGGGTGTTTGGGTGTTTCCCAAACTCACAAAACATCACTTTAGGTAATAAAAGAAGTTTTACTTTTTCTTGCTCTGAACTAGGGATGGGCAAATGAAAAAAATGTATCGATATATATCGTATCGATATTTTTGACCAGTATCGATATATATTTTTTGAAATCATCGATAATTCGATATATCGATATTTTTTTGCCTACAAATGTTGCCAAAATATTCCAAATCTAAAATAAGTACACATGCTAACATAGTGCCATAACCGCAAAAAAAAGTTTAAGCGATATAAATTTTTAACAACTATTGAGACCTTATGGGTTTTTAAGGATTTTTAAAAACAATTTCCATAAAAAATATTGCCTTTAGAAAACCTTAATAATTTTTATAAATAAGGATGTAAATCATTGATTAACGAATTCCCGTGTTCATCATTGCGGGATACGAGAAATATCCACTTTGTATCCAAACAATAATATTTAAGGAAATCGAGAAACTTAATGAACTCCATGAGTGGAGAAAACCCAAATTGATATCGGTATCGAAAAAGGAAATAAATTAATCTATACATCTGTATTTTTAATTTGTATTATAAGATAATTTCTGAAAAACTGCATTCATTTCGAATGCACAATTAAAAAAAAGAAGCTAATTCTGCCTTTAGGCTTATACCCACACAATCCAAATTTGGCATTTAGCTTAGTTAACAAATAAAAGTAACCTGCCTTAGTGGGGTCACCTTATAGATACGCCTTTGCTGTTATTATGAAATTTCTCTTTTTTTTAATGTAATGTACAAATAAAACCCAAGTTTTTTACTTTCATATAAAAAAAGTTACCTATGCAAGCTTAGTTAATTACCCGTATTGCGTATATCGAGTCGAATATTCATCTACGAGAATTTTGTCATAGAATAAAGAAAATTTATACAAGTTTTGTTTAATCAAATACAAAATTTCGTAAACGAATATTCGACTCGACATACGCAATACGGGTGAATCTTACCTCTTATATTTTTGTGTGTATAACAAATTCTGCTTTTAGGCTTATACCAACACAATTCAAAAAGTCAGCTGGCTTACTTGGGTCACCTTATAAATGCGCCTGGCCTGTTATTTTGAAATTTCTCTTTTTTTCTTCGCATACATACATACATACTTAGATATATGAAAAAATTTAATGAATTTTGAAGGGGAAACAAAAAGTTGTATTTATTTCGTGAGGTTGTGTTATCGCTTCAAAAATAAAAAATTTCTCTGATAAAGAAAAACACAAAATACATGAATACTTTTTCTTATTTATTGTTCAATTACATAATGCCATTCACGTATCTATTACCAACCATTTTTCGTCTATATGTTCCATTTGCTTGGTTAGTATGGGGTTGCGGACTCTTAATTTTATTTCTAATTTACCACCAACCTTTTTGCGTCCCTCTACGAGCTGGAATATAATAAAGTATCATTTCATATATATTTATTGCGACACATTTGCCGATAACTTACATCAAATGTGTCGTGTATATCACACTTTGTCTCAAGCGGCTGTAGTTTGACATTAGTAGTTCCGATTAGTGTGTCCGAACGTAGAAATCCTCTGAAACAAAATACGGGCAGTATTAGACTTAATCCACAATAATTCAAACTGCATCTAATATATTATACAATTAATTTTGTGCATACATTACGACTCAAGCCCCATTGATTTCAATACAATATGAAAGTATTCCCTTAGAATAACAAAATTTAACAAGTGGATTGGTCAAGTTGTTGTGAAGAGAAAAGTGATTGTTAATTTTGTCAAGTAAGTTCTTCGTTTTTATACAAAAACTGTTTTTTAAATAAAAAATTTACAAAACAATTTTGAAGTTTCGATTTAAAGTTAAATTAAAAATAAATATGCAAGGCCTTATTTTTAAAAATATTTTGGATTTATAACACTTTTTCGTACAAAATTTGTTTTATAAACCGAAATTATTTTTCATGAATAAAGCAGTTATAGTTTAAGAGAAAAAAGTCATAAAAACTCACAAAATTTTAAAATTTACAAGATAACGGAAGATATAAATTGTTTTTTACATCAACTTTGTCAAACTCCTTGGTTATTTTGTTGGTCGAATTGTATACCATTGTTATTGCATTTAAATCACTGAGGCTACATATTTTCGTTGCAGTGTGTTATTTATTTATTTTGATCTAATATAGCTGCATATACATATTCAAAACTAAAAACAACGAAAATAGGGGCATAAATAAAGATAATAATAATATTACACATAGGTCAAAAAAGTATTCTACGTATACCATTATTTTTTTGTTTCCATCAATAAAAAACGAATTGCTATGTAATTTTACAAAAGGAACTTAGAAGGTAATAAAACACCATCAAATTGTACTCTATAAAAAGGAATAGATCATTAAAGTAACTAATATAAAAATTTCATCAAATAAAAATAAGAAATTGAAACAAAAAAGTATCCGACATTGGTAATACTCTTATAATACAAAGTATGTACAGTGGTTTTAGAAGCAAATTGCTTTTCCTTGGCGTCCTGTGACTTCTTTTAAACGATCTGCGTATCTGAGTATATTATGGACCGATTTTTCATCACTCGTCTAAGAGTACTTTTTCCTTTTATTTTTGATTGTAAAGTCACTTTTATTATTATTTTTTTTAAATGACACCAAACAGGGGTCGAATCGTAACATCCGTGAATGTACAACTCGTCACGTAAAAACACCATTTTCGGATTATGACATACGTGAACGTACTGAAATCCCATTCAGCTCATACGATTGACGTATACTTAATTTGTTTTCATACGATTGCCGATACGATCACGGATGTGACGATTTGAGCCCAGGCTTAGGATCTGGGCACTGTGGCGGCGTTTTTATTGTTTTAGGGCAGTATATATAAGCCAATGCCTTGTGTTGATAGCACCATGCTTAGGATCGTTGTCTTTATAAAACTGAAATCTATCCGACAGTCCTAATTTTTCTATGCTTATCTGCACATTTTGCTTCAGTAGGTCAATATAACGTCAATACGTAATACGTAATAAATTTGGTCGGAACAAATTCCTTCTCCTAACTCTCCACGTGGGTGCCGGCTGGTAACAAGGACCACAGTTTCGTCCTATTTTTGCCCTGCATACCCAGGACGGTGCTTGGCTAAGGTTGCTGAAAACTTGACAAATGGAAATCCCGTTTGGATCTTCACATTGTCCAGACCTTTGCTTATTGTTCATTTTAATGTTAAAATGATAACCGTCTTCTCCTCGACAAAACAACCATGGGTACTGTAATCCATCATAGCACCGATGAGTTTCAGATACTCGTTGCAGTTGCATATTTCTACGGCGCAGCACAACGTCACGGGAATTGAATTCATCACCTACGATTACAATAGCGACATCATCCTGACATGTTGCCCAGGAGGCGTTTTATCAGCTCGAATCACAATTGCATATTCATCAGATGGCATTTGATCGAGACCAGTTTGAAAAAGTCGCACTAATTCATTTTCAGCATGCAACATATTCTGCAAACGCTCGATAATATCCCTCCGCAAATTTGATGAAATATCACAACGACAATCGGTTTCCACATTTGAGTTACCCACAAAGTATATTTGCAAACATTTATAGCTTTGATCAGGAAAGGGAAACAAAGAACCAGGTCGATGGTAAACTTGGCCTTGAATCTATTGAAGATTGAAATTTTCACAATAATACATCAAAACAAACAAAAATACCTTGAACGTTGGCATAAAATTGTCCCGAATAATATTTGTCGCTCCAAATGAAGTCATTTGAAATCCAGAGTTATACGCTTGTATGTTTGCCAGAAAAGGCTTTGAAATTGTTGTGCCACCAGTTATCAAATTATGCAAGGGCTCCGGTAGTGGATTCAATTCTGGTAACTTAACTTTTCCGTTTGAACAACAGAATCCAGATACCTCATATTTAAACTTAAATGCCTTGCAATGACTGCAAACAGTAGTCATTGGTCCAACCTTGCCATGAGTAACGTAATCAAAGTAATTTAATGCAGCACGCTCCAAAGTACGTCGGGCATACGGACATGGAGATGGATTTCGCAGAGCCCTACCACGTGCCATGGCATTTCGAGCAGGCAAAGTATTATTTGCACGCTGTTCGTCCCTTTGAGATGCTCTTGATGTCGCAACATTTCTAGCATTAAGTGATTGACGCCCCAAATTACTGCGCGCACGTACCATTTTGTATTAAAAATGTGGCTACACCAATTAAATATGAACTTATTGAATTTTTATTTATTCGCCAAATTCAAAAATTGAAACACATATGTTATTAGAATAATGCAGTTATTGTTACACCATTACATGTATATATTAGCTGTTTGATTCAATGTTTGAAATATCCGTTAACTTAACATATAAGAAAGCTCATTGCTGTGCATAATGTATTTAAATATTTAAGTTTTTAGATATTTTCAAATATTCCGAAATGAATGTAGTGTTCACTAAAATGGATATAACTCATGAGTAGATTAGTAATGGAGGCGTTAGTCCTGTTTTAAGAATTCAAAACCGGGAAAAATCAAAAAGGGTGGCAACCCTGTTAAAAAAGGGGGATTTTGGGGATTTTCATGCTGAGATTTTCTTGACTATGTGTGTGTCTGTGACTTTGATTCTTTGTTTATGTGTATGTATGTATACTTGTGTGTACAGCTTTTGTTGTTATTGTGGAGAAGCGTTGTGCTTACAGTGGGTGTTTGTATGTGTGTACCTATATGTATGTGTGTGTGTGTATAAGTGATAAGTGTTTGTTTTTGTATTTACTGGTATGTTTGATGGTGTCCGATACTTTTGTTGTAGTGGCAGACAATCATTATATCCCAGTACGAAATGTCTATGGTGGAAATGTAATGACTAGCTTTTGACTTGTCATCAGCACTACTCTCTAATTATTCCCCACACAATACTTTGTGCTGTAGACATTTAGCATGTGCTTGTCATTGAAAATCTACTAGTCACACTAAAACAAATGATTAGGTAGTGACTACGTAGTTCTTGTGGGACCATGAGACATACCAACCAGACATTTATTTATTGGTACATTTCTAATTTACGAACATACAAATGTGTGTATATTGACAATTTATTGACAATTCTACCACAAATACACCATATCTGTTTTCTCTCCTTCTTTTACAGTGACAGTAGATTAGTAATGGTGGCGATAGTCCTGTTTTGGGAATTCAAAACCGGGAAAAATCAAAAAGGGTGGCAACCCTGTTACAAATGGGGGGATTTTGGGGATTTTCATGATTATATTTTCTTGTCTATATATATGTGTGTGTGTGTGTGAGAGAGTTTTTGATTCTTTGTGTATGTGTATGTATGTATACTAGCGTACAGCTTTTGTTGTTATTGTAGAGAAGCGTTGTGCTTACAGTGTATGGATGTATGTGTGTGTGCATGTATGTGTGTGTGTGTGTGTTTGTACCCTGCAGTCAGACTGGGGCCAAATGTCTCTATGTCAACACTAAATTTCTAGTAGTAGGTACATTGTCTACAATTTCTTTTCTATTCGTCAGTATAAAAGAAAGAGAGACAACAAATGTGGTCTATTTCTGGTGGCTTTTGCAACAACTTGTCAATATTCATATAATTGTATGTACGTAAGGTATAGAAATGTACCACTAAATGTCTGGTTGGTATGTCTCCATGTTCCCATAAGAACTATGTATTCACTACCTAGTCAATTGTTTTAGTGTTACTAGTAGATTTTCAATGACAAGCACATGCTAAATGTCTATAGCACAAAGTATTGTATGGGGATTAATTAGAGAGTAGTACTGGTGACAAAGTCAAAAGCGACTCAGTATATTTTCACCATCGACATTTCCTTCAGGGTATTTACTTATATTTTTGATGGTACCTGACTGATACTTTTGTTGTAGAGGCGGACAATCATTATACCCAGTAGAAAATGTCGATGGTGAAAAATGTGCTGACTAGCTTTTGACTAGGTTGTCATCAGTACTTCTATATAATTATACCCCATACAATACTTTGAAACCCTACTAATAAAAATACAATTCACTAGGTAGTGACTACGTAGTTCTTATGGGGTCATGAGACATACTAATTAGACAGTTATTTACTGGTACATTTCTATAATTTATGTACATACAAATGTATGTATATTGACAAGTTATTGTCAATTCCACCTCTCTCCTTCTTTTATACTGACGGATAGAAGAAAACTTATTATACCAAAGTTGTAACTAGAATTTTAGTGTTGACACCAAGACACTTGCTCCCAGTCTGACTGCAGGGTATTTACAAGGGATCTGTGCATTTGTGTGTATGTAGTGATTGTTATTTGATAGACTTTGAGTAGCTGTTTTGAGTTATCGTTGGTATGCTTATGTAGGGTTATTGTATGTATGCATTTATGTTTGCGATCTCTGGGGAAATAATCTAATAGCTGCAGAGAGTGGCAACCCTGTTGTGAATGGAAGTGGTGTAGTGTAGCATCGTCTGAACGCCCCATTTGTCCTCATTTCTTTTCTTTTGTTTCTTTTGCTTTTTTAAAGAAAAAGTAAAAGGAACAAAACGATCAATTTTCATTGATCGTACTGACACACAAACTTTATTAATAAACTAACAAACACTTTGAATATTTGGCAACTGCAATAAACTGCTGAATTAGTGAAAAGGGTTTTTTATGAATTAAATGTATGATTATGTAGGTTACTAGTTGTGTAAAATAGTATTTAAGCCAGTATAAATCAAAAATAAAGACAGAATTATTTCATGCCTTAAATCAGCACATTGTTTTAATTCACTAAGGGATTCTGCATATAAACCTGCGAATCCTGGCCAGCAGCGCCTTAGCGCCGGCCATATAATATAACAAAAATATACTAAAATATAAAACCACCATATGGCGATCTTGCCGAATTCCTAAAAAGCATTGTAGATAAATAAAAAGCAAAAAACAAAAAGGAATATTTAACAATTCTGCTTATCCTTACTGCAAAATTTAATCCTGCAAAATTTAATTATATCCTGCCAAACCAGGCATTTGAAAAATTGTAAATGGAAGAATATACACCGAAGTACGTAGCAGCAAAAATCACCGAACAGGGACCGAAAAAATTGACAATAAGTGAATACAAAGCCAGATAGCTCCAAAAAAAATAAGACGCGTTAGTACAGATACCCAAAGTCGTGATAAAACGTAGGAAGAGAGGGGGTAGACTAGTGTGGCTACGAAGAAATTTGGCTACATTACAGCAAGCAATAAATGCAAACCCACCACCACATTGGACAATAGCAACAGATATTTGGGTGCAAATAGAAAAAATAGAGAAAGAGTTATCTGCATACTAAAAAAATCAAAATAAAAATAAATGAAAAAAAAAACAAATTTTTAACATTTAGATGGTAGGCCCAATTTGGGGATATAACAATAAAAACATGGGAAAGCCCCAGAGTAAAGTAGAAATTCAGGAAAACATTGTTAATAACGGCAACGCTGAAACAGCAAACAAGTAATCCCTGAATATATAATAACTTTAGTTATAGTAATTATAATATTGTTTATAGCATATTAAATAAATAAGTATTTCAAAAAGTATGTACTTAAATATAATCAAAATAGAAATAAAACAGATACGGTTACAATATAATATTTCAATTACAATCTATTACTTTAAAGCACTATAAACTTTTGTATAATGATAGTAAAAATACATGGATTGGCAAGCGATAATTACAAAGGTCAGACTAATTAAAGAAGATTTTGATCGTTTGCGTAAATGCATAAATATAGACAGACCTATTAGAGAGGAAACTTTAGAATTACATATTCAAAATTTATTGAAAAAGTTAGAGGAAGTACGAATTATTTTTAACGTAAATTATCAGAGATTAACTGCGGCACAGAAATCAGCGGCTGATGCATTTTTCTTAGATTTGAAAAGTTGACTTTATAAAATAGCAATAAAGAAAAACTTAGAAATAGAATTACCTGATTCAGTTCACGAAGGGGTAACATATAGTACGAAGAAACAGGACATACTGGTAACAGATTCTTAAATGGCAGCATTTAATCTGGAAACTGCATCGAAAACACTTCCACTATTCGATGGCAATTATATGGAATTAGATAGCTTTTTAATAACAGCGGAAATAATTAATAAAAACTTGTCAACCGAGGGCAAAACTGATTTTTTACAATATGTATATCACGCTAAATTGTCATCAAACGTTAGAACAGCATTGGGAAGTTATTCAAAACCAGAAAATTTTGAAACACTAAAAAGACTATTACAAGACAGATACAAAAGTAGGGAGACAATTCCAGAATTACAAGGCAAATTGAACACACTTTTTCAAAGGACAATGTCGGTAAGTTTGTTTAGGGATTAAAATACTGTAACTATAGAGAAATCGAATAAACTAGGAATAGACGAATTAGGGAATAATGCAACGGAACCAGAAAAGAATGTCATAATGCGATTAAACAATAAATTGCCTTTGGATACATTTAAAAAGGGTCTAAATGAAAATTTCAAGACAAAAATATACGCAGCTAGACCAAATAATTTGTAAAGTGCTACGGTAGTGGATTCAATTCTGGTAACTTAACTTTTCCGTTTGAACAACAGAATCCAAATACCTCATATTTAAACTTAAATGCCTTGCAATGACTGCAAACAGTAGTCATTGGTCCAACCTTGCCATGAGTAACGTAATCAAAGTAATTTAATGCAGCACGCTCCAAAGTACGTCGGGCATACGGACATGGAGATGGATTTCGCAGAGCCCTACCACGTGCCATGGCACGCTGTTCGTCCCTTTGAGATGCTCTTGATGTCGCAACATTTCTAGCATTAAGTGATTGACGCCCCAAATTACTGCGCGCACGTACCATTTTGTATTAAAAATGTGGCTACACCAATTATATATGAACTTATTGAATTTTTATTTATTCGCCAAATTCAAAAATTGAAACACATATGTTATTAGAATAATGCAATTATTGTTACACCATTACATGTATATATTAGCTGTTTGATTCAATGTTTGAAATATCCGTTAACTTAACATATAAGAAAGCTCATTGCTGTGCATAATGTATTTAAATATTTAAGTTTTTAGATATTTTCAAATATTCCGAAATGAATGTAGTGTTCACTAAAATGGATATAACTCATGAGTAGATTAGTAATGGTGGCGTTAGTCCTGTTTTAAGAATTCAAAACCGGGAAAAATCAAAAAGGGTGGCAACCCTGTAAAAAAAGGGGGATTTTGGGGATTTTCATGCTGAGATTTTCTTGACTATGTGTGTGTCTGTGACTTTGATTCTTTGTTTATGTGTATGTATGTATACTTGTGTGTACAGCTTTTGTTGTTATTGTGGAGAAGCGTTGTGCTTACAGTGGGTGTTTGTATGTGTGTACCTATATGTATGTGTGTGTATAAGTGTGTGTTTTTGTATTTACTGGTATGTTTGATGGTGTCCGATACTTTTGTTGTAGTGGCAGACAATCATTATATCCCAGTACGAAATGTCTATGGTGGAAATGTAATGACTAGCTTTTGACTTGTCATCAGCACTACTCTCTTATTATTCCCCACACAATACTTTGTGCTGTAGACATTTAGCATGTGCTTGTCATTGAAAATCTACTAGTCACACTAAAACAAATGATTAGGTAGTGACTACGTAGTTCTTGTGGGACCATGAGACATACCAACCAGACATTTATTTACTGGTACATTTCTATAATTTACGAACATACAAATGTGTGTGTATTGACAATTTATTGACAATTCCACCACAAATACACCATATCTGTTTTCTCTCCTTCTTTTACAGTGACAGTAGATTAGTAATGGTGGCGATAGTACTGTTTTGGGAATTCAAAACCGGGAAAAATCAAAAAGGGTGGCAACCCTGTTACAAATGGGGGGATTTTGGGGATTTTCATGATTAGATTTTCTTGTCTATAAGTTATATATTACTAATATTCTTTACTTATTCCTTATTCAGGTTAACAACCTTAATGTTCACCTTGAGGTTCACCTTGATTTATTCTCTAAAATAAATATTGCAATTGCATAATTCTTTTATTTTGTTGTTAGTAGTTTAGTTTTTAACGGTTATATTTTAAGAGTACTTTGTGTAGTTTAGTTTAAGTAATGAAAGAAAGTAGAATAAAAAGGCAGTCTTGGAATTGCGATCAAAGCGTGAGGTTAAAGTATAAAATAAAGTTTTTAATTATTTAATGTTTGAGCACAGTTGAAGGTGTTAATATTTTATGTGTGTAAAGAATAATAACTTAACTGGCGACGAGGATGGGATATGTGGTGAAAAAACATATTCAGTGACAATTCGGTATTAAAAAGAAAAATTTGTGTAAAAGCCGAACGAATCCAAAACAATTAATTGGAATTTAATAGATAAACTTATTAACTTCAAATATTAAAAACAAAAATTTTAAATAAATAATAAAGCAAAGACATAAAAACGGTCAACACTAAAGACAAGTTAAAGAAAAAAAAACTTTAATCATATGAAATTTTGAAAAATATAATATAAGAAAAGGGTGTAATATGAACAATTAATACCTATGAGCAATTAATGTTTTAAAATAAACTAAACATTGATATAACCAAAAAGGTAAAACTAAGTAGTTTAAGTGGTACACTTTAATGAGTGTGTTATAATATTTGCAAAAATCATATTTTATATAGGTATATAAAACTTTTTTTCTTAAAGAAAAAAAAATAATCGTCCACGGCAAATATTAACAATCACTAATAACAACTTGAATTACCAACAACATATTTACTTAAAGGTATTGAAAAAAATAATAATAATCATTGCACCAACTGCAACTGTAACTTCGGGAAACAATAAGAAAAAGTGTATTAATAAAAAAAAAAAATTTAGAAACAGTGACCTTGAATTACTTTCTAAATAAATAACAAAAAGAAATACAATAACAATTTGCATTTATAAATTAAAAACAACAACATGGCATTGACATTAGCAGAGAGTCTATGCGAAGCGCGCAGTTTACCTGCATTTGATGGAGACAGCGATTATAAGCTTAGCAATTATTTGAGGGACGTCACTATTGTGTTGCAGCTGACGCCGGCAGAACATCAAAATACGATTAAGGCAGTGTTAAGCAATAGACTGCAGGGAAGTGCATTAAGAGCTGTAGAGACGTTGATGAACCCTACTTGGGAAAATATTTTAAATAAGCTAAAGGAAGAATTTGGGATAAAGCGAAGTTTTTTCAATTTAAGAAGCGATGCGCTAAATGTAGAGGCCAACAACATAGAGGAGTTGAATCACAAGTTAAGTAAAATTTTGTCCTTAATGAATACGAAATATAGTTTTGAACCGGATGAGTTGTATACACCGGAAAATAATGAAAAAATAGTATTTGATATCTATATTAATTATATACCAATTAGTATTAAGACACTATTAATTCAGAATAATATTAGATCAATTAGTAAATCGTATAGTTTCTTTTTAGAAAATAATTTATTAAAGGATATAAAATTATTAAATGAAAAAGATAGTTCTCAGGTTGGTGATAATAAAGGAAGAAATAATAACAATAATCCACAACTTTCAAGTTCTAATAGTTTACGGTTTAATAGAACTACAAGGAGTAATAATAATTTAAATTATAATAATCCACAGTATTCAAATTCTAATGGAAATTTTGGTGAATCTTTTTTTAGACATACTAGATTTAATAATAATAGCAACAATAATAGACCTGCAGGAAATTTTGATAACCAATTTTTGCCTCGCAGTGTAGCATTATCACATTCTTTTAAATACAGCACAAATTGTTTTCATCATTTTAAGTGCCTGCATGCATAATTTTAAGAGTCAAATATCGCACTAACCTTGAATTCATACTAACGGTGATCGTTTGACAATTTGTCGTTATGCAGTTTGACTGCACTTGAGAAATATTCAAGGCCAAGTGCAAATGTGCAAGGTCGGCATAATAGAAAGAATTAATATTGCTGTGAAGTGTGTGACACTTGAAATAGACACACACAATCTGCCGCACCAAAACAATCGCCGCTGTGGGAACGAAATAATGTTTAAAGGGTGGATTGTATTTCACTTTAATTTCCCACCATATGTGTATACTAATTTTAGGCACTGATTTACTTTTAATTCGTTTATAATTTTCCATACAATTCTAAATCTAGAATCTTCTCATAAGTAGTATATAAGCCTTAATATTTTAGGAATAAGCAAGCATTAATAGATAAGAATTTGAAGCGTCGATACAGTCGCTTAATAAAAATTCTATATTAATAAAGAAATTAACTTGTCTTCTTTTTCATAAAAGTTATTAAATGCTTCATGGCGATCCTGCCAGTTTTAAAACAATAAAGCAAAAGGACTAAATAGCAGTTATTGCTTATCCTTTTTGCTGCAAGTTTTAAAGAAAGGACAATAGAATACGGCATACATAGCTTATGCTCAGTCGTATTCTGTTAAAAATAATACATAGATTAAGACTATTGATGGAACAATCCTGGGAAGAGATCCTCAAAGACCTAGAAGAGGCTGAAATTAGGTGGAAGCAGCAATTGGAACAGGGTGCTCATCCAACCGAAAAGCCAACAATTCTGCTAATTGGACCAAAGCCGTTGTTCCTTAAGAAGAAAAGGCCGAAGGAACCTAAATATCCCATATTCCCCATCCCAAAAATCAACAAATCAAGAGGAGGCCGCAGAAACAAACTAAAATCAGAGCAGAGGGTACTCCTACACCAAGAGATGTATTTAAAGGGAGAAGAACTCAAAGTTATTAAAAACAAAATAAAAATTACCAAACAAGCTATAAAAGAAATCCGAAATAAGAATAAAAAACTCAAAAAATAAAAACTCAAGTTTGTACAAAATGTCCACATTTTTTTTCCTCAATACAACCATTTAAAAAGAAAAAATGAAATAAAAATTCAAACAATTTTTATTAGTATTATTATTATTGTTCAAATATCATAGAGAATATTTTTATTAAAATATTATTTAAG
This sequence comes from Tachina lurida, assembly GCA_944452675.1. NCBI lineage: Eukaryota > Metazoa > Arthropoda > Insecta > Diptera > Tachinidae > Tachina > Tachina lurida. Next base: position 85,203,689 of record OX101753.1, on the reverse strand, counting down.
TTAACAGTAAAACTTATTTTATAACAAAAAAAAAATAAAAATAATGTCCAGTAAGAAATAAAACTACTTGAATATATATATAAATTTTTTTATATTTTTTTTCTCCGTTAAACTGTAAATGGTTCTTTATAGAAAAATTAATAGGAACAAAAACAAAGATAGGTCTAAAAACCCAATACAATGGGACAAACCCACAGATGAAAATGAAATGAGCATAGAAGAAAAAATCAACTGGTTAGCTAAAATCTGGAAACTAATAAGTTTAGAGGGAACACCCACTGAAGAAGATATTATAAATGCACCAAGAATAGAAGAAGAAACAATAGCAGCAATTAGATAGTCGGAACGCATTGAAAAGGAAAAAAGAAGTCTTTAACAATTTTTTTTATAACTTATGGACTGGTTAGCTGTCATAAAATAATGTAGAGAAATCCAAATAAACTTTGATAAATGTCTAAATATAGACAGACAAATTAGCCAAGAAACTGTATTAAAACACCTAAAAATTCTTTTACAAAGTTTAGAAGAAATAAGAAAAACTTTAAATGAAAACTATGAAAAACTAGCTACTCCACATAAAATAGCTGCAGATGCTTTCTATCAGGATATTAGGAATAAACTCTCAAACTTGCTAATTAAGAAAAATATTCCACTAAATATAACAGATAGTCTTCATACAGTAATCGAAGTTAACAGTTACCTTTCGCAAATAGAAATAAAACCAAACACAACAATGGGACAGACAGCAATGGAATTCCTCAATACAGCCTCAAAGCTAATTATAGACTTTGACGGTAAACCAGAAAACTTAAGAACATTTATTGATTCCTTGCTATTAATAGACACAATTAAAGACACACACGAAGCCATAGCCATCTCCATAATTAAAACAAAGCTAAAAGGTAATGCCAGAAATTTAATTGACCAAGAAAACACCATCTCGGCAATCATAAAAAAACTCAAAAGTTCAGTCAAAGGCGAATCAGTAGAAGTCTTGACTGCAAAAATCTTAAACATAAAACAAAATAATAAAACAGCCAATGCTTATTGTAATGAAATAGAACTTCTTACAAAATCATTGGAAACAGCCTACATATCCGACGGATTAACAAATGAGCTAGCAACAAAATATTCAACACAAGTTGCCGTGAAAGCTCTCACTAAAAACTGCACCATAGATAAGGTAAAACTTATCATGGAAGCAGGTCAATTTAACAGCATGAACGAAGCTGTTACAAAATTCGTAAACAGTTGTACAGAAGCAACTGGACAACAAAATGCTATACTATACTTTGGTCAAAGACCAAATAACAGGAATAACTATTTCCGTGGAAATTACACAAGATTTCGTGGAAGAAATAATTACCCACGAAATGGAAATAATAATAATAGAGGCTATAATAACAATAGCAATAATAACAGAAGTAGCAACAATACCAATAACAATTACAGGCGAAGGCCTAACAACAACCCTAGATATACAAACTATGTTAGAGCAACAGAATCAAACGAATTTGATTCGGAAAACCAAGATGTTCCCCTAAGACCAATTCAATAAATAATAAGGTATACAATGTTTCTTATGTTTCTGCGTTCAATTACAAATAGCCAACACTAATGTTATTACTAATAGACACAGGAGCAGATATTTCACTAATAAAACTAACACATTTCAACATAAATCAAATAAATACTTATAAAACAACAACATTAAGCGGAATAGGACAGGGTAAAATACAGTCAATCGGTAGTATATTTTTCGATTTAAGACACAAAAATTTTTTAATACCTCATAAATTTCAAGTAGTAAAAAACAATTTCCCAATACCATGCGATGGCATCATTGGCATGGACTTCATTAAAAAATATAATTGCATATTAGATTTCAATAATGATTCAGATTACCTTATTCTACGCCCATTTTATATCGCACATCCAATAGAAATACCAATCACAAATAATGGTGATGACATAATCTTACCACCAAGATCAGAAGTTATACGACAAATAAAACTAGTATCCGAAGATAATGAATTATTAATCCCTAATCAAGAAATAGAACCAGGTGTTTTTATCGCAAACACATTAGTAACAACAAATAACGCATTTATCAGAATACTTAACACTAACGACAACATTACTAAAATTAAACAAAACAAAATAAAAACCGAAAACATCTCAAACTACTGCATATTTAAAAGTAATCCTAAAGTAAATACACACAGAAATGAGGAAGTCTTAAAAGTCTTGAAGAAAAATTTTCCGGAGCAATTCAAAAATACATTAACAGAGCTATGCACCTCATACTGCGATATTTTCGGTTTAGAAACAGAATCAATAACTACTAATAATTTCTATGAACAAAAGTTGAGAGTAAAAGATATACAACCTGTATACATAAAAAATTATAGAATACCACATTCACATAAAGAAGAAATTGATAAACAAGTGAAAAAGCTCATAGACGACAATATAATCGAGCCATCACAATCAGAATACAATAGCCCAATACTATTAGTACCAAAGAAATCATTGCCTAATTCGCAAAACAAAAGATGGAGATTGGTTATAGATTACAGACAAATAAATAAGAAATTAATAGCAGACAAATTCCCATTACCTAGAATAGATGACATTCTAGACCAACTGGGCAGAGCAAAATATTTCTCTTGTTTAGATTTAATGTCAGGATTCCACCAAATTAGCTTAGATAAAAACTCAAGAGACTTAACGTCATTTTCAACCAATAATGGATCATATAGATTCACACGATTACCATACGGTTTCTTCTTCTTTTTCATAAAAGTTATTAAATGCTTCAGCAGTAATGGAAGGCAAAATTCTAATTATAATAATGGAAACTTTGGATATGGTCAAGATAATTTAAATAGAAATTTTAGTGCCTATAATCAGGAACCAATGGAGGTTGATGCCATTAATACCACAGGAAATTTTCATTTACGGCCTCCCAATCATCGTTACCAATAGTGACTTTAACAATAAATAATAAGAAAGCAAAATGTTTAATTGATAGTGGTGCAGCTACTACACTAGGCAGTTATGATTTCTTTTCCAAGCTAGGAGTTAGGCAAAAATTAACTAGACCATTAATATTGAACACCTTAGTAGGTGAAAACATTGTAACAGATGAAGTGATAGTTGGTGTGCCCAAAGAATTTATGGAGGAGAACAGTACAATGTCAGTTAAGCTTACTAATTTTAATAATAAGAATTTTGATTGTATAATAGGAGTAAATATTTTGCGCCCTATTGGAGCCTGTATAGATTTTAGGAAAAATATGCTTAAAATAAATAATAAAGAAATTAAACTTTTTGATGACATTTTTAGTATGTCATATGAGGAAATAAATTATTTGGAGAAATTTGAAATAAATAGATTTTAAATTTAATACCTGAAAATTTAAATAAGGAGGAAAGTAAACTGTTGGGAAGGTTTTTGTCCGAAAACAAAAAAACCTTTTACATTGAGGGCCAAAATTTAACAACGACCAATTGTGTGCGTCATAAAATAATTACGACATCTAATAAACCCATATATTGTAGAAATTATAGGCATCCACAAATATTAGAAAGTGAAATTGAGAAACAAATAAATGAAATGCTGCAACAAAATATAATTCGTCCTAGTAAATCGCCGTATAACTCTCCTTTATGGATTGTCGGGAAAAAATCAAATAATTTGAGTGAACGAAAATGGCGTCTTGTAATTGATTTTAGAAAATTGAATGAGGTGACTGTGGACGATAAATTTCCACTGCCAAATATAGAGTCGTTGTTCGATAAACTAGGCAAAGCGCAATATTTCTCGTCATTAGACCTGGCGAAGGGTTTTCATCAAGTTTTAATGGATGAAGCTGACATTGAAAAAACGGCATTTTCTACGCCAAGAGGTCACTTTGAGTTCGTTCGAATGCCTTTTGGTCTTAAAAACGCGCCTGCAACTTTTCAGAGAATGCTAAATTATGTTTTAGCCGAATATATAAATAAAATTTGTATAATATATATGAATGATATTTTAGTTTTTTCAACCTCCCTAACAGAGCACTTAGAAAGTTTGCGGAAAATATTTAATAAGTTAAATGAATACAACTTAAAAGTACAAATTGATAAGTGTAAATTCTTGTCAAAAGAAACAGATTTTCTTGGCCACATAATTACAGATACGGGTATAAGACCAAATCCGGAAAAAATTAATGCCATACAAAGCTTAAGGTTACCGAAAACAGTAAAGGAAATAAAATCATTTTTAGGCTTAACTGGTTATTACAGAAAATTTATTAAAAATTATTCGTTTTAGCTAGTCCAATTATAAAATATTTGAAAAAAGATAGCAAAATTGATTTAAATGATAAAGAATATGTTGAAGCATTTGAAAAATTGAAGAGAATATTAGTCCATCCACCCTTGTTATGTTATCCGGATTTTGATAAGCAATTTGTTTTGACCACTGATGCCAGCAATTTAGCCATAGGAGCTGTGCTGAGCCAAGAAGGAAAACCAGTAAGTTATGCCAGCAGAACCTTGAATGGTCATGAGAAAAATTATTCAACTTTGGAGAAAGAGCTGTTGGCAATCGTGTGGGCAGTAAAGTACTATCGACCGTACCTTTATGGCCGGAAATTTTTGGTTCAAACGGATCATCAACCGTTGAAATGGCTATATTCATTAAAGGGCCCAAATTCTAGAATTATAAGGTGGAAGATTTTATTAGATGAGTTTTATTTTGACATCGAATATCTTAAAGGAAAGGAGAAGAAAGTGGCAGATTTTTTAAGCAGAGCCCAATTAAATCAAACTTCTATAGATTCAGTTCCAAGTCAAGAAGAGAACACGAATGAAAATTTTTGGGTTGTGGATAAGATTGTAAATAAATATAGAACACAGATTCGAATTGTTAGAATGAAAACTAAAGAAATTGAAATACTTTTTAGAAAATATAAAATAATATATATAGCCGAAGATGATTTGTCGAACACACATTTGAATGATTTATTTAGGCGAGAACTTAGAAAAGGAAAAATTGGAATTTATGTAGAAATTGAGAACATATTTAATATGGTTAAAAGTAAATTGATTGAATTATTCTCCGATAATAATGAATTTAATTTTATAAAATGTAATAAAATTGCGATTGATATCGAATCCGAGGAATCTTTATTGAATATCATTAATGATATTCATATAAAAAGTAACCATAGAGGTATACAGGAGAACTATGAGGAAATGCGCGAAGAATATTTTAATCCTAAATTATTCAAATTAATAAATAGATATTGCAATAACTGTAGAATTTGTAGCGAAAATAAATATGACAGAAAGCCGATAAATAAACAATTTCAATATACCATTACTCCAGATAAACCGAATGCAATAGTTCATATAGATATTTTTCGAATCCAAAATACATACTTTTTAACAACAATAGATAAATTTTCAAAATTAGGTACAGCACATAAACTTAGTGATAAGAATATGGTTACTGTCAAAACAAAGATTGAGGAAAGAATAGCATTTTTAGGTAAACCAAAAAAATTAATTATGGATAATGAATTTAACAACGCACTTATTAGATTATTTTGTCAACATAACATTGAGGCCCGTTTTACGACACCGAATTCGCACACGGGAAATTCGGATGTAGAAAGGTTGCATTCCACACTATTAGAACATATAAGAATAATTAAGAACTCTGAGGGCGTTAATGACTCTGAGGAGTTGGTGTTAAAAGCAGTAAATTTTTACAATAACACAATTCACAGTACAACGAAAGTAAGACCAATTGATTTTATAAATAAATTAGATTTAAATATAAGGGCTATAAAAGACAGAATGGAAACTAATAAAAGAAAGGCAATTGACAGGGTTAACGAGAAAAGGGAAGAAACAAGCATAAATTTAAGAGGACCAAATATTTATATAAAAAACCCAGCTGCTGTTAGGCAAAAAGTTGCAAAAAGATTTACCAAATACCATTACAGCAATCCAAATAAAATAGATATAGCCCAAATTCGAAGACCACCTAGGTCCATAAAATAAATGAAATATTATTTCTTACTTTTTTATCAATATACTGAGAAAAATCATAAAAATGCAATATAAAATATGGAGAATAGAACTGTAATATTATCAATTTTTTTTTTAACATTAAGGAAAAATTTCATTTAAATGTGTTTTAGTTAAAAAAAATAAATAAAAAAAAAATAATTATAATAAATAAATAAATTATATATTAATTTTAAAAATTCGCTGGGACTCGAATTTTATAAGAGGAGGCGAGTTATATATTACTAATATTCTTTACTTATTCCTTATTCAGGTTAACAACCTTAATGTTCACCTTGAGGTTCAGCTTGATTTATTCTCTAAAATAAATATTGCAATTGCATAATTCTTATATTTTGTTGTTAGTAGTTTAGTTTTTAACGGTTATATTTTAAGAGTACTTTGTGTAGTTTAGTTTAAGTAATGAAAGAAAGTAAAATAAAAAGGCAGTCTTGGAATTGCGATCAAAGCGTGAGGTTAAAGTATTAAATAAAGTCTTTAATTATTTAATGTTTGAGCACAGTTGAAGGTGTTAATATTTTATGTGTGTAAAGAATAATAACTTAACTTATATATATGTGTGTGTGTGTGAGAGAGAGTTTTTGATTCTTTGTGTATGTGTATGTATGTATACTAGCGTACAGCTTTTGTTGTTATTGTAGAGAAGCGTTGTGCTTACAGTGTATGGATGTATGTATGTGTGCATGTATGTGTGTGTGTGTGTTTGTATTTACTTATATTTTTGATGGTACCTGACTGATACTTTTGTTGTAGTGGCGGACAATCATTATACCCAGTAGAAAATGTCGATGGTGAAAAATGTGCTGACTAGCTTTTGACTAGGTTGTCATCAGTACTACTATATAATTATACCCCATACAATACTTTGAAACTCTACTAATAAAAATACAATTCACTAGGTAGTGACTACGTAGTTCTTATGGGGTCATGAGACATACTAATTAGACAGTTATTTACTGGTACATTTCTATAATTTACGTACATACAAATGTATGTATATTGACAAGTTATTGTCAATTCCACCTCTCTCCTTCTTTTATACTGACGGATAGAAGAAAACTTATTATACCAAAGTTGTAACTAGAATTTTAGTGTTGACACCAAGACACTTGCTCCCAGTCTGACTGCAGGGTAGTTACAAGGGATCTGTGCATTTGTGTGTATGTAGTGATTGTTATTTGATAGACTTTGAGTAGCTGTTTTGAGTTATCGTTGGTATGCTTATGTAGGGTTATTGTATGTATGCATTTATGTTTGCGATCTCTGGGGAAATAATCTAATAGCTGCAGAGAGTGGCAACCCTGTTGTGAATGGAAGTGGTGTAGTGTAGCATCGTCTGAACGCCCCATTTGTCCTCATTTCTTTTCTTTTGTTTCTTTTGCTTTTTTAAAGAAAAAGTAAACGGAACAAAACGATCAATTTTCATTGATCGTACTGACACACAAACTTTATTAATAAACTAACAAACACTTTGAATATTTGGCAACTGCAATAAACTGCTGAATTAGTGAAAAGGGGTTTTTATGAATTAAATGTATGATTATGTAGGTTACTAGTTGTGTAAAATAGTATTTAAGCCAGTATAAATCAAAAATAAAGACAGAATTATTTCATGCCTTAAATCAGCACATTGTTTTAATTCACTAAGGGATTCTGCATATAAACCTGCGAATCCTGGCCAGCAGCGCCTTAGCGCCGGCCATATAATATAACAAAAATATACTAAAATATAAAACCACCATATGGCGATCTTGCCGAATTCCTAAAAAGCATTGTAGATAAATAAAAAGCAAAAAACAAAAAGGAATATTTAACAATTCTGCTTATCCTTACTGCAAAATTTAATCCTGCAAAATTTAATTATATCCTGCCAAACCAGGCATTTGAAAAATTGTAAATGGAAGAATATACACCGAAGTACGTAGCAGCAAAAATCACCGAACAGGGACCGAAAAAATTGACAATAAGTGAATACAAAGCCAGATAGCTCCAAAAAAAATAAGACGCGTTAGTACAGATACCCAAAGTCGTGATAAAACGTAGGAAGAGAGGGGGTAGACTAGTGTGGCTACGAAGAAATTTGGCTACATTACAGCAAGCAATAAATGCAAACCCACCACCACATTGGACAATAGCAACAGATATTTGGGTGCAAATAGAAAAAATAGAGAAAGAGTTATCTGCATACTAAAAAAATCAAAATAAAAATAAATGAAAAAAAAACAAATTTTTAACATTTAGATGGTAGGCCCAATTTGGGGATATAACAATAAAAACATGGGAAAGCCCCAGAGTAAAGTAGAAATTCAGGAAAACATTGTTAATAACGGCAACGCTGAAACAGCAAACAAGTAATCCCTGAATATATAATAACTTTAGTTATAGTAATTATAATATTGTTTATAGCATATTAAATAAATAAGTATTTCAAAAAGTATGTACTTAAATATAATCAAAATAGAAATAAAACAGATACGGTTACAATATAATATTTCAATTACAATCTATTACTTTAAAGCACTATAAACTTTTGTATAATGATAGTAAAAATACATGGATTGGCAAGCGATAATTACAAAGGTCAGACTAATTAAAGAAGATTTTGATCGTTTGCGTAAATGCATAAATATAGACAGACCTATTAGAGAGGAAACTTTAGAATTACATATTCAAAATTTATTGAAAAAGTTAGAGGAAGTACGAATTATTTTTAACGTAAATTATCAGAGATTAACTGCGGCACAGAAATCAGCGGCTGATGCATTTTTCTTAGATTTGAAAAGTTGACTTTATAAAATAGCAATAAAGAAAAACTTAGAAATAGAATTACCTGATTCAGTTCACGAAGAGGTAACATATAGTACGAAGAAACAGGACATACTGGTAACAGATTCTTAAATGGCAGCATTTAATCTGGAAACTGCATCGAAAACACTTCCACTATTCGATGGCAATTATATGGAATTAGATAGCTTTTTAATAACAGCGGAAATAATTAATAAAAACTTGTCAACCGAGGGCAAAACTGATTTTTTACAATATGTATATCACGCTAAATTGTCATCAAACGTTAGAACAGCATTGGGAAGTTATTCAAAACCAGAAAATTTTGAAACACTAAAAAGACTATTACAAGACAGATACAAAAGTAGGGAGACAATTCCAGAATTACAAGGCAAATTGAACACACTTTTTCAAAGGACAATGTCGGTAAGTTTGTTTAGGGATTAAAATACTGTAACTATAGAGAAATCGAATAAACTAGGAATAGACGAATTAGGGAATAATGCAACGGAACCAGAAAAGAATGTCATAATGCGATTAAACAATAAATTGCCTTTGGATACATTTAAAAAGGGTCTAAATGAAAATTTCAAGACAACAATATACGCAGCTAGACCAAATAATTTGCAAAGTGCTACAGAACTTGCTCTGGAATTGGAAAACGAATGCAAGTTAACAAACAATTCGGTAATGCATGTCCACAGAGAAAGGCCACGACATCAACAACAAAGTGATACAACAAGAAAAAGATAAAGGAGATATAACAAATAATGAGGAAAATATGAAAAATGAAAGTATAACAAATAATGAGGAAAATATGAAAAATAAAAGTATAATAAATAATGAGAAACATAAAGAAGATAAAATATATGGATTCAAACAAGATTGTGTTACAGATCTTAATGAGTTTGGCCAACTCAAAATTTGGGACTGTAAATCCATTAATGATATAAAGCTAGCTAGAAAATGAAAATTTATATTTGAAAAACTAAGAAATGAAATTAAAATTTAAAATGATTCTGTTCTAAATGAAACGCGCGTCAGATGTACTTTCTGTTTTAGGCAGACCGAAATATGATAAGTTCGTACTAGAAAAGAGCAACGAAATATTTAAAAGGATACCTATTGAAAAACTTAAAGAAAAAATAAATAAATGTAAAGAAAGTGACGTCAAAATAATGTTATATAGTAATCCTCAAATAATAAAAGATAACAACAAAAAATATGAATTAATTAAATTGTAACACAACACACCATGTGGAGGACATTTTGGAATAAGGAAAACATTAATAAAATTAAGACAAAGGTACATATGGAAAAATATGTACAAAATGGTAAAAGAATACGTTTCGAAATATGATTTGTGTCAGAGAAATAACCAAATAAGGCATACAAAAGAACCGTTATGTCTCACAGACACGCCAAATAACAGTTTCGAAACTATAGTAATTGACACAGTCGGACCATTAAGACCATTCGAAAATAACAGATATATACTAAGAATGCAATGCGAATTGACTAAGTATGTAATAGCAGCACCGATGGAGAATAAAGAAGCAAAATCAATAGCTAAATGTGTAATCGAAAATTTGATATTAAAATATGGTATTTTCAAGGGTTTAAAGTCAGACAGAGGTACTGAATTTGTAAACGAACTAATGAAGGAAATTTGTACGTTATTAAAAATGGAACAAAAATTTTCAACACCATATCATCATGAAACTTTAGGCACAGTAGAGAGAAACCATAGGGTATTAAATGAATACTTTTTATCTTTCGTTAACGATGACAATTGGCATGAGTGGATACCATATTATACTTTTGTATATAATATTACACCTCACGTAGACACAAATTACTCACCATTCGAATTAATTTTTGGTAAAATACCAGAACTCCCAGGTGAAAACGTGATGAATAATAATAGAGTATATGACTTGGACAATTATGCTAACGAATTAAAAATAAGGTTAAGAAATTCATTAAACAATGCTAGAAGCATTATAGAAGTAACAAAAAGGAATAGAAGCTTAGAATCATACAGTAAGATAAATAGTATAGAAATTAATATAGGAGATTTAGTTTTATTAAAGGTAGAAAATAGGAAGAAATATGAGGCACCATATAAAGGCCCATACGAGGTAGTAAGCATAGATAAAGTTAATGTAGAATTAAATATCAACGGAAAAAATAAAATAGTTCATAAGAATCTTTTAAAAAAGTATAAAAACTAAGAAAAACAATTTGTTTAACATATGTAAGTTTTAAGAAATAATGTAAAACATAAATAACATAAAATTAAAAGAAAAAGTACATTTAAACTTTAAAAATTTTCTATAATTAAGAATTGTAAAAAAAACCCACATACATATATTCAGCAGATTAAGCAATACAAAATTTTCCATCTTTATGAAACAGTAACCATATTAATGCACAAAACAACAATTAAAATTTTGCAATCTTGTTAAATAAACAAAATTGTAAAATTAGTTAATTATTATTTTTCGAACTGTATTTGTTTCTTAAATTCTTATGAATTGAATTAGGCTACTGTTCGTAACGCTTTTTAAGCCAAATTACATGTGATAATTATTAATGAACAAATAACATCAAAGTTAGTTGTAAATATTCTGACAACAACACATAGTTGAACGGAACAGCCAGCCGTTTTCGAAGGCCACTAAACCTTCCTCATCAGCGTTCTTCTGTGTTTTGGTCCACCGTGTGTGGTGTCAGTTGATGTAGATGTCTGCCCTATATACGAAACTTTATTGCAAATGGAATATGTGAATTGGTTTGATTCATTGCATTTTTCAATTTGTTCATATATATGTTTGGTAATGAAGGCTCAACAATTTACCATCTTTCATATATATTACAACAGTCTTACCATTGTCGTTTGTTCCTTACTAACTATGCACATGTTTGTTAATTTGCTTATTTTTGTTCTACTTAAGACAAACTTTTTTGGTTTGTTACTATTAAGGGCTAATAATTCAGTCAATGATTATTTGTATTTTATTTTTAAATCTTATTTAAACACAAAAATTTGTTTCTCACTGCACAATTAAATCAAATTTAAACAGCCAACACTGTAGATTTAAGCGTTGTTTAAATTTTACAAACACGCCATATGTTTTGTGCATGTGTGTGTTTTTTGAAGGTACGTACATGAACATCATGTGGTCGTATTAAAATGAATTTCGTTTAATTTTCGCAAATGTACAACAAATGTAACACATATTTTCATATCATGAAATATATAAATAGAAAAATGCATTCTGATGCTATTTTTGTATCATAAAATGTGTTTTTTGCTATTTCACTTTTCTGCAAATTGATAAATCAACGTTCTTGTTTATATTGAACAGCTGTCTTTTGGAAAGCTTTCCATAATATTGTAGTGCTACCGTACTTTCAACTTAATTTGATAATAACTTACATTAACCACTGAAAAAATGAAAGTGTATTTAAACACATTTTAATTTTTAATGAAAATTAACTCAAACTATATTTAAACATTCACTGATTTATTAGCTATAAGTATATTTTTATTTTTGCCACAAGCCAATGACTATTAATTTTAGTTAATTATTATTTTTCGAACTGTATTTGTTTCTTAAATTCTTATGAATTGAATTAGGCTACCGTTCGTAACGCTTTTTAACCCAAATTACATGTGATAATTATTAATGAACAAATAACATCAAGTTAGTTGTAAATATTCCGACAACAACACATAGTTGAACGGAACAGCCAGCCGTTTTCGAAGGACACTAAATCTTCCTCATCAGCGTTCTTCTGTGTTTTGGTCCACCGTGTGTGGTGTCAGTTGATGTAGGTGTCTGCCCTATATATATATGAGCAAATTGAAAAATGGAATGAATCAAACCAATTCACATATTCCATTTGCAATAAAGTTTCGTATTGTAAAATTTAAACTAAAAGGGTAAGGGTGTAGTGTAGTGTCGTCACAACGTCTCATTTCTTTTCTTTTGTTTCTTTTGCTTCTTAAAAAAAAGCAAACGAAACAAAACGATAAATTTTCATTGATCGAACTGACACACAAACTCTTATTAATAAACTAACAAACACTTTGTAGCTTGAATATTTGGCAACTGCAAACTGAGTTCAATAAACTGCTGAATTAGTGAAAACGGTTTTTGATAAGTTAAATGTATGATTATGTAAGTGACTAGTTGTGTAAGAATATTTTTTTAAAATAGTATTTAAGTCAGTATAAATCAAAAATAAAGACAGAATTATTTCATGCCTTAAATCGGCACATTGTTTTAATTCACTAAGGGATTCTGCATATAAACCTGCGAATCCTGGCCAGCGGCGCCTGAGCGCCGGCCATATAATATAACAAAAATATACTTAAATATAAAACCACCATAGTGGATAGGGAATGTATTTGGTAATGTATTTATATGTTGCTGTATTAATGTATGTGATCGTATCTATTTTTACTTTGAAGAATATCATTGCTTGTGTGTATTGTTTAGCTTTCGAGAGTTTTTCATACATATTTACAAATGAATGTGTATATGTTTTCTAGGGTATTGACGTTGCTATTCTTATGGAGAAAGAATATATTGTGTTGGCATAGATTTTATATGTACAAGCGAATTTCAGATGTTGAATGTTTTGAATCCAATCAGAGCTTTTGAATAGGTGTAATGATATTTTTATTTCAGTATATTACACTTTAATGTAATGATTATAGGAAGTAGCTTTTGGAGAAATACAGCAAAAATTTTTCTCGTACCTTTGTATTACAAACTGATGATAGAGATTTTGTTCTGGGTGTTGCTGTGTATATGAATTTCACCGTATATAGTAATACCAACAGAGAATTGTGGAAATGTGTATGTGTGTGTGTGTGTGTGTGAATTTCATCATATGTCGTAATAAATTAGATTTTGATGACTACTACGCGATTCTCATATAAAGTATATAAGTAGAAGAAATAATGTAGATTGTCATCAGTCTGCTTTGATATCTCAACAAGTGACAACCTATTTTCCCAACCAAAATTTCTAAAGTGTTTAAAATTCAAAAACTATAAAAGTGCTAGAACTAATTACTGTTTGTTAAACAAGTTTATAGTGTATAAAAAATAATTAAATCAATTGTTTATAACTAAAATATATTGTTTATAAATAAAATAATTAAATAAATTATTTATAAATAAAATAATTGTATTAATCAATAAACAAAAATATATAAAATGCATACTAAAAGTTGTGCAATCTGCAATAAAGTCTTTATGACTCAAACAAAACTAAATCAGCATATGGAAACGCACTCATATGGAACTAGTAAGCTTGATATTAAAAAAAAATATTGTGAGGATTGTGATGAGATAATCCCATCAAATGGTTACATGGCTCATGTCAGAACCACAAAACATAAAAACAGTTGCCACCAAGAACAGATTGGAGATTTTTTCATTAAAAGAGCAAGCAACTTCAATGGGAGGATCGAGACATATATCCTCCTCAACAAAAATGAGGTTGTTATGTTTCCGAAGCAGTTTCTGATATTAAATTTAATATAGAGCTCACATGCGATTATATGAAGACGGTGAATGATGTGGTGAATGTTTCCCAACTTGTACATATTTCGAAAATGATGTTGGTGACTTTGTCTGATGACATAGAGGATATGTACAAGAAACAGGCCGAGGAGGTAAGAGCTAAAATGGAAGAATTTCAAGAGAGGGATAGCGGATGGACCTTCATCTCAATAAATTCCCTTGAAGTTAATATAAACAAGGCGTCCATAATAAGAGGATCGAGCTTTATCCCTCTTCCAAAAATATTGCAATGAAACGTGCATGCATAAGTATCGAGAACTCTGACGTTTATTGCTTTAAATGGTGTCTCATTGCGGCTTTGTACACAAATATTACTTTAGATCGAAGACAACAGAAAAACTATAGAAACTGTAATATAACAAACATTTCTGATGAGAATATTAATATAGGAGCAATTGTATTAAATTTCGAAGGCCTAGAGTTTCCTGTCCCATTGAAACAGATAAAACAATTCGAGCGTCAAAATAATATGAGCATTAATGTATTCGGTCACAATGGAACATCGCTTATAGGACCATACTACATAACAAAAGGAGAACAACATGTTCATATTAATCTGTTATTGCTCCAGTCCAATGAAAACTTCCACTATGTGCTCATCACGGATATATCAAAGTAAGTTTAATTTTTGCATTTAAGAGAAATATGTTTCCATATCTATTTAAAAAGTTGCTTCTTATTGGTATATTTATTTATTTCTTATTGGTATTTTCTATATTTTCTTCAGACTTCTTCGTTCCAACATGACATCACACAGAAGTAAGATACATATTTGCAATACGTGCCTATTTCATACACATGATGATTATGTGTATAATCACCATAAAAATGTTTGTGGGGAAAAAGTCATCAGAACGCCCGAAGATGAATCTATCATCAAGTTTGAAAACTACTACAAACAGGTAGATGTACCATTTGTAATCTATGCAGACTTCGAGTCTATTTTGGAAAAAGTTGATGATCCTGTAAGTAAAAGCACTACAAATGTACAGAAACATCGTGCTTGTGCATTCGCTTATTTTATTAATTGTAGCTTTAAGAGAGAAAATAATTTATATAGACATTATTTTGGTGATGATTCGGCGAATATATTTATCAAAAAAAAAGTTGAAGAATGTACAGATATTTATCTAAATTATTTACTTAAAGTTAAGAAAATGTTCATGACCTCAATAGAAATAGCTCAATATAATAATGCAACAAATTGTCATATATGTAAGAAAATATTAAATAATGATAAAGTTAGAGATCATTGTCACCTTACGGGTAATTATCGTGGGGCAGCTCACAGCGACTGTAATTTGAATTATAAAACACCTCATTTTATACCGGTTATCTTGCATAATCTTTCTGCATACGATATGCACTTATTTTTCAAAGAACTTTCTACTATAAAAAAATTCCACGATAAAATTGATTCCCCAGAACACAGAGCGTTATATTTCTCTTTCAATTTTCATCAGTTTAGATGCAAAACATGGATTTCAAATAAGATTTATAGACTCGTTTAGATTTATGGCTTCGAGTTTAGATACCTTAGCGAAAAATCTTGATAGCAATGATTTTAATACTATTCGATCATATATCGTTGATGAAACTCATTTCAACCAAATTAGAAGAAAGGGTGTATTTCCGTACTCTTACATGGATTCCATGACTAAGTTTATGGAAATTAGACTCCCTAGTAGAGAAGAGTTCTTCAATATTCTAACGAATGAAGAATGTGATGTAGTCGAGTATGAACATGCTCAAAAAATATGGAGAGAGTTTAACTGTAAAACCCTCCTTGACTATACTGAACTCTATTTAAAGACAGATGTTCTTCTTTTAACCGACGTGTTTGAAAATTTTAGGAAAATTTGTAGAGATATATACGATTTGGACCCCTGCCACTATTATACAGCACCAGGCTTATCTTGGGATGCAATGTTGAAAACCACAGAAGTTTCAATCGAACTGTTCACTGATAACGAAATGTATATGTTTATGCAAAACGGAATAAGAGGTGGACTAATACAATGCTCGCAAAGATATTCGAAGGCGAATAATAAGTATTTAGAAGATTTTGATACATCAAAACCATCGGAATTTCTTGTATATTTAGACGCTAACAATTTGTATGGTTGGGCGATGTCGGAATATCTTCCTTGCGGTGAATTTGAGTGGGTATGTGATACTGATTTTGATGTTAAAAAAATTTCTGATACTGCAGAGTACGGGTACATTTTGGAAGTGGATATAGATTATCCCGATTCAGTGCATGATCTACATAATGATTTGCCATTTTGTCCTCAAAATAAGGCCGTGGGGGTTTCAAAATCAAAATCACTATAGAGTTTTAAAACAAGCCATTTCAAGTGGCCTCATCTTAAAACAAATCCATAGAATACTCAGATTTAAGCAATCCCCTTGGCTTAAAAAATATATTGACTTAAAACACATTTCATAGGCCAAAAGCTAAAAATAATTTTGAAAAAGATTTCTTCAAACTTTTAAACAATGCTGTTTACGAGAAGAGAATGGAAAACATTGAAAAACGTAGGGACATTAGAATTATTTCATCTTGGTAAACAACAAACAGGAATCATTTAGGTCTCAGAGCATTAATTGCGAAACCAAATTTTAAGCAGTTAACAAAATTTTCTGACGATATGTATGCGGTAGAGTTAGAAAAAATGGAACCACTATATGATAAACCTATATATGTTGGTTTCACAGTACTGGAGTTATCCAAGTGGGGAATGTATGACTTCCATTATTGCTTCATGAAGACTAAATTTGGAGAGAACATTTCTCTCAACTATATGGATACTGACTCATTTATTTATTCAATTAAAACTGATGATTTTTACGATGATATCCGTAATGATATTAGTTTGAATTTTGATACGTCTGAATATCCTATAGATAACCAATTTCGTTTGCCGCTACTCAATAAGAAGGTTTTGGGAATGGTGAAAGATGAAAACAATGGGGATATAATGACAGAGTTTGTTGGTTTAAGAGCAAAAATGTATTCTCTGTCAACTCTTCGCTCGGAAGCTGTTAAAAAATCTACAGGGGTCAAAAAGTCTGTAATTAAAAAGTTGTCCATTAATGATTACAAAAGTTGCTTATTTGAATCCAAAATTATCTCGGATGAAATGTTTTTGTTTAGATCTAAAACACATCAACTATATACCCAAAAACTACATAAAATAGCACTTAGCTTTTCTGATGATAAAAGAAATATAATGAAAGATAAAATAAATACGCGCGCTTGGGGACATTACATAGACCGAAACAATCAAACAATGGATGTAGAATAGAATGCTTCCTACTAAATTGATGTAAGCTGACAACGAAAATTTAATTTTGTACTAATTGTATTTATTTATTAATGTATTTTCTTTAATTATTTATTATTTACTTATTTGCTTATTATTTAACTTATTTATTTGTTTGTTTATTAATTTATTTATTGATTTATTTCTTTAATTATTTATTAAGTTATTTATTATTTCTTTATTTATTTATTAATTTATTTATTGTTTATATATTTATTTATTAATTTATTTCTTTATTTATTTATTTATTTATTAATTTATTTATTGTTTATATATTTGTTTATGAATTTATCTATTAATTTTAGTATTTTATTCACACAAAAACATGTAAAAATTAAATGGTTTAAAACTTTTATCTTTTTACCTACACCTAAATTATCTGTAAATTAAAATCAAATATTCGATTAATAATCTTTTTTCTTTTTGTATCTATATATTTTTATTTATACATAGAGTTAAATTTGTATTAGTACTAAGATTTTTAAGAAAAATGTCAAATAAAATATTGAAAAAATATTAAAATATGTAAATGGTTTTTATTTCAGCTTAAATTTACTAAATATAACTTGTAACTACAAATGTCTACATTTTTAGATTTTGTTTCTCTATTGGTTTTACTTCGCTAGATAAAAAATTTTTCTTTTTTGTTTTCATATCGCTTAAACATACAATGTCTTGTTATCTTTGAGAGGTCCTACACAAGAGGAATTGAATTTCACAATATTATGAAATTCCATTAAATTTCATTAGATATTTTCTTGTCAACACCAACTGTTTTAAAATTTTCTGATCCATGTTTAATAATAGCAAATGAGAGGTATCAGCTATTAGATCAGGTATCAGCTATGAAATCAGGAGCTGGTCTGGTTTTCAGATCAGCTTATCAACAGCTGGTCTGGTTTTCAGATGAGCTTATCAGCAGTTGGTCTGGCTTTCAGATCAGCTTATCAGGAGCTGGTCTGGTTTTGAGATCAGCTTATCAGGAGCTGGTCTGGTTTTGAGATCAGCTTATCAGGAGCTGGTCTGGTTTTAAGATCAGCTTATCAGGTAGCTGGTCTGGTTTTCAGATCAGGTTATCTGATTCAGATTGGGTTATCAGTTTACAAGTAGCTAATCATTTATAACATTTATATGAAAGAAGTTTCAGGTCAGATGAAATAACTAAAGTCAATCCTTTATGAGCAGTAATTTATATAGTTATGAAATAGTCAAATTGTTTTCTAAAACGAACATCATTTAATTTATCATCAAATATCCATAGTTATCCTTCCAACACTATACAAATTTCTTGAAACTTTTCAAAATTCATAATACTGACAACATTATTATTATTATAGACGGGCTTAATATTTTTCTCATCTTGCTTATACATTATAATAACATTTGCATTGTCTCTTGTTAAATGCTTACAGCCGTATTCATAAAAATTTTAAACAGCATTTTGAATGTTGTTTAACCAAAATGCACTAAAATTGTATTCATAATAGAATTTTAACTTAAAAATCGTTTTTTTTTTATTTAAACCTTGTGTAAATCACCAAATCTTAAAAATTAACTGCACCCATACTTAAAATAATTTTGAGTTGACGTCGTTGTAATTTTGCTTCATGTTTATTTGCATTTTTAACTTTGCCTATATGTATGTATGTATGTATGCATGTATGTATGTATGTATATATTATGTTATAAGTTGGGCACAAGTAGAATGAGTCATCATTCTTCTGTCGCCCCATACAAAAATATACACGTACATATGTATGTACATATATTATTCTGCTTTTCACATGCAGCATCAGCACATATCATACTTGAAATTCTTTAAGCTTCATTACGAGAAAAAATAAATAAATGTATAATATATCATTCTTTTAATTATGAAATCAACTTCTTCAGATATTCATATTTGGGTTGATATAGATAATTTTAGTATAAATATATGTTTTTAAATTTGAGATAGTAGTAGTGAACTGCCAATTCTGCCCGAATTAAAATTTGAAATTTGGGTAATTAAAATTTTAAAATTCTTGGAAATTTGTGAAATTTGATACCTACGAGGGTGGTTCAAAAAGTCCGTCCAAATTTTTTTTTTGTTTACATTAACTTTTTTTATTTTGTTTTTGTTTTTTGTTGTTTTTTTTTGTTTACTACATACGAGGGTGGATCAATAAGTTCGTTTTATGTGAAAATGATTTTTCGTAAGGTGGACGGTAAAAACGTGAAAATAAATATTTTTAATAATGCCGACGGAAAAATTATGAAAATGATTTTTCGTAAGGTGGACGGTAAAAACGTGAAGATAAATATTTTTGTAATGCCGACTTGAAAATTTTGAAAATGATTTTTCATAATGCCAACGGAAAATCGTGACAATGATTTTTCGTAATATGGACGGGAAAAACGTGAAAATAAATATTTATAATAATGCCGACGGGAAAAACGTGAAAATAAATTGCTTCTAAGGCCAACGAAAAATATGTTGATGTCTGTGTGTCTATGGGAATTCGAGTCTGTCAGGGAATTGGGGGTTTGTAATAATTTGTGGGGGTCCTTTGTCGAAGTTATGGGTAATTAAACCTTAAAATTTTAATCTACGCCGGAGTGACAGTCCACTACTACTATCTCAAGTTTAAAAACATATATTTATACTAAAATTATCTATATCAACCCAAATATGAATATCTGAAGAAGTTGATTTCATAATTAAAAGAATGCTATATTATACATTTCTTTATTTTTTCTCGTAATGAAGCTAAAAGAATTTCAAGTATTATATGTGCTGATGCTGTATGTGAAAAGCAGAATAATATACATACATTCTAGCTGACCCCGGTCCGCGTTGCTGGCCCTAAGCAAACATTAGTGTTGTATATGGCATTGGTGGTACAATATGAAAATTGGATTTTGCTCACGAATAAACTAAATATTGCGCCATCTGCCGGACGAACTTCAAACTACACAGAAACACTCCTCACGCCCCAGAGAGCGTGTATATAAAGTTTGGTCTAAATGGGTGCAGTAGTTCTTGAGTTACGGTGCAAAAACACAAAAATAATAAATACTGCGCCATCTGTCGGACGAACTTCAAACTACACAGAAACACTCCTCACGGCCCATAAAGCATGTATATAAAGTTTTGTCAACATCGGTGCAGTAGTTCTTGAGTTACGGTGCAAAAACACAGAAAAACTAAATATGGCGCCATCTGCCGGACGAACTTCAAACTACACAGAAACACTACTCACGCCCTATAGAGCATGTATATGAAGTTTGAAGAATTTTAAAATTTTAATTACCCAAATTTCAAATTTTAATTGGGTAAAATTTAACCAATTTCGTTTACCGCTACTCAATAAGAAGGTTTTGGGAATGATGAAAGATGAAAACAATGGGGATATAATGACAGAGTTTGTTGGTTTAAGAGCAAAAATGTATTCTCTGTCGACTCTTCGCTCGGAAGCTGTTAAAAAACTAAAGGGGTCTGTTGGCGGCCCTTAAATAAAGTTAATCATAATTATTCAACTCATTAAAATTAAATTCATAAACATCCAAACACATGTGTATGTATGTAAATTCATTTGCAATTTTTTGTTTATAAAAAAGAACACAAACAATAAGTGCAATGCATTAATGGTTAGTGACCGAAGAATCATATTGCAGTCACAGCATAACATACACACATTCAGACACATGTGTAGTCATATTACCAATAAGTTTTTTTTGTTTACTTAACACCAGTCAATGACCATAATAAAGAACATAAGTTCAATGTCTTCAATGGTCAGCGACTTTACAAATTCAGCATTTCTAGTTATTTTTTACACCTTGCATTAATAAGTGACCTAATTACACTGTACAACAGCCAAAATAGCCTTTAGATAAAAGTATGCGGACTATATGGATTTCGATGCGTTAAATTCAAATGTGTTGTCAGTTTTTCTCTATCACGTAGAGATTTTTTTTATGGGCGTGGCTAATTTTGGCCCCTAAATTAGTCGGCCATACTAATATATTTTACTATAACTCGAAAACCGCTATTTCGATTTTAATAGATAATAAACCAAAAGACGCGCCACAAAATTTTGTTAAAAAAAATTGATAATCATTTTTTACCTATCTTTTATGGTTTCGGAGTTATTTAGAATTTAAAAGAGAAAAAAGTTTTTTTATGCAAAAATCGCGTAATTTTTTTACATGAAAATTGCAATAAAAAAATCAGAAACTCAAAAGTTTCATATTTTTTACATTTTTCTTAAAACCACATATCCTAGGAATAAAACAAGCTATAAAACGTGAAAATCCAGCAATAAATCTTGATTTTATTCACAATTTAAAGTTCTGTTACCTGCCCGCAATGCCCTTTCAATAGCATTACCAGATGTCAGTGATGGGAAATGAGATTTGCATTTCGGTATCAAAAACAAATTTTTTTTAGTACTTTTTTGATCCCGAGAGTACCAAAAATTATAATATTTCTTATTTAAATTTTATTAACAAAAAATTATAAGAAATTCATTTACAAAAAAAGGAACACATAGGTACAAATATACAAATAGGTGTAGCCTGGATTAGACTTAATACTGTTGGAACATAAAGCTTGCCCCCGTATTCCATAGCTCGATAAAGCTAAAGCTAAATTCGACAGCTAAAATGCTGAACAAATAGAAAATTTTAAATTTTTGGCGATGACATAAAGCAATAACATTTCGGCGAATTACATTTTTAAGCCATTACCTGATTTATCAATCAATACCCGCTTGAAAACTGCATTCGTAGCCGAAAATCGACAAATTCATTTCATGGATTCTTAGCGATAGAGATTTAGCTTTAGCGAGTTACAGAATACGATGGCTGTTGATTTATATTTTGTTTTCATGAAATTTTGGTAAAAGAAAATCCTTTCGATATTTACAGAGGAGTGAGGCATGGATAAAATTCCGATATATCAGGAAAAATGTATTCATCTAATGCGTTTTTATATAAGCCAATGCTCTATATTGGTTGTTAATATTTCAAATTATTTTTCTTTTCTTTTTTTCTTTTCCCTGGGAAGATTTTAATTAAAAGTGGTTTAATGATATTGGTTTAACAGATAAAATACTTTCAGGGGGAAACTTACTAAACCAAACTAACATTTTATTGTTAAAGTCCACTTTTGCCCTTAGAACTTAATATAAACTTTTTAAAATTTTCTTTAAAGTGATTTAAAACAGTTGTTTCAATAGATCAACTTCTGTGCCACATAAAATATCATTGAATGAAATATGGTTTTCGTTGATATTTAATTGTGGTTACACTTGTCTAAAAGATCTTTACTTATAAAGCTTCGTTCTATTTGTCGAAAAAACAATTTAATTTTTGGCAAAATATATGCATGCGCGAGTCTTCTGACTGGATTTCTAAGTTGCCCGTGAGAGTATCAAATTTCTTAGGGGAGTACTACGGTACTTTTTCATGTCAAATAGTATCAAAAAAAGTACGATCGTACCAACTTTCCCATCACTGCCAGATGAAAATGTGACTGCATTTAATGCATTACACACATTTTTTCATTTTTAGGTACCTGCTTTAAATTGTGAATAAAATCAAGATTTATTGCTGGATTTTCACGTTTTATAGCTTGTTTTATTCCTAGGATATGTGGTTCTAAGAAAAATGTAAAAAATATGAAACTTTTGAGTTTCTGATTTTTTTATTGCAATTTTCATGTAAAAAAATTACGCGATTTTTGCATAAAAAAAACTTTTTTCTCTTTTAAATTCTGAATAACTCCGAAACCATAAAAGATAGGTAAAAAATGATTATCAATTTTTTTTTTACAAAATTTTGTGGCGCGTCTTTTGGTTTATTATCTATTAAAATCGAAATAGCGGTTTTCGAGTTATAGTAAAATATATTAGTATGGCCGACTAATTTAGGGGCAAAAATAAGCCACGCCCATAAAAAAAATCTCTACGTGATAGAGAAAAACTGACAGCAGATTTGAATTTAAAGCATCGAAATCCATATAGTTCACGTAATTTTATCTAAAGGACAACCAAAAAATGTTATTTTGTTGTACAGTGTTATTTAGCGTATAAGTTTAATTAGCTATAATATTTTGTATAAATATAGAAGAAAAATAAAGACATAGCGTAGTAGACAAATTGACTTGGTTTGCTGCACTTTTGTTACATGGTCCCAAGTACCTTGTGATACCGAACAAATTCTTGGTTTATGTACCTAGAATTTAACATCAAACTTAACATTGGTGACCCCAAACAGTTCTGAACTTCAAGTTCCCCCCACCAGCGGTAAGGATCTTGTAAGCACTCATTGCCGAATTTAACACGCTACCTGAGCGATCAAGCACCATAACAGTGGTGATACAAAACGTTTTTATAACAAATAATCTGGGTAAAAATGGAGACAATTCAAAAATTATTGGACCATCAAATTTCAACGGGCGAAGATATCCAGAAGATAATAAGAAATTTCAAAAAGGACCCAGCTGAAAGAAAAACAGCGGCTTACTTCGAGAAACGTTCGAGACGTCTTCAGGAGTGTTGGGATAAAGTTCAAAACACGGATTCGGATATTCGGGAAGATTGCGATGACCCAATGAAATTAGACTACTTCACGGAGGGCTACTATGACAAAATCAAAAAAATAACAGAGGAATACTTGGACATGTTTAATCAGGAAACTAAACGTCTTAAGGCTGAACATAAAGATCATCCTGAAGCTGCCACTAGGTCCAGTGGAATTTCGAAGGCTACAACTTAAGCACAAGGAGTTACACCTATGCCTGACGATCCTAATAGTACTCCTGGCATCATCCGCTAATTAAATATGCGTTTAGCAGCTCTGAAACGGCTATTAAATTCATTGACATTCATAGAGGATAAACCAAAAGTTTTTTGACCTGAACATAAGTAATATAAAGAAATTATGGGAGAAAATAGAAATTCTATATGATGAAGTTCATGAGCAGTTTACAATTCCAGCTGCGCTTGGACTTGATCAGAATGGATAAGAAGCGTTATATGATTTGATGAAGCAAACTCTAGTCAATCTTTTCGTGCAGGCAGACAACCTTCAACCGAATGATATGCACACTCAAACAGCAGCACCAGAATTAATGACAAACATAAGTCATCACCAAAAGTTGTGTCATCATCTGCAACCACTGCCAATGAACACTATGTTTGCCAGAAATTTCTACAACTATCAGAAGCAAAGCGGCTAAGCTGGGTACAACAACAAAGACTGTGTGTAAACTGTTTCAGAGCTGATCACAGTTCGAAAACCTGCAAAATCAAGACCTTGCAAAAAATGTAACAAAAAACATAATACATTATTGCATTTAGGTTCAAATTCCAAATAATCTTCCAAATAATCTTCCAATATTGTTGAACACAAAACTTGGATGGATCGCCAGTGGCAGAGTATCGGAAAACAGCACAACTGAAGCGATATGCGCAGTTTTAAGTGAAGAGGATGTGTCAACTGACCAACTAATTGAAAAATTCTGGAAGGTTGAAGATGTTCCTACAGAAAGCAATTATACAGCCGCTGAAGAAGCATGTATAACTCGTTTTTGATGCATCGGCAAAAACATCAACAGAACGTTCATTAAACGACATTTTACTTACAGGTCCAACCGTGCAGGGGAACCTCTTCGGAATGCTTCTACGTTTCGGTTTACCCAGATTTGTCTTTACCACAGACATTGAAAAAATGTACCGTCAGATCCTCATAGACGAACGAGACAGGAACCTTCAACTAATTCTGTGGAGAGAGAATCCTGGCCAGCCTCTACGCCATTTTCAAGTAAACACCGTTACATATGGCACATTATCAGCCCCGTACCTGGCCACGAAATGTTTACAAAGACTATCGGCCACTCGTATGGACAAATATCCGCTGGGTGCAACGATCTTGGGCCAGGACTTCTACGTTGATGACGGAATGAGCGGTTCTAATAGTTTAGCAACAGCTAAGAAAATGCAATCCCAACTAACAAACTTGCTCAAGGAGGCTGGTTTCAAGTTACGTAAATGGTGTGCAAACCATCGCCATCTACTCCAAGGTATACCACAAGAACATCAAGAAGTCAACCTTGATTTTAAAAATGCATCAATCAAGGCACTGGGACTAATATGGAGCCCATCTTCGGATCAATTTTGCCTAAAGGCAAATCTTCAGCCAATCTCAGATGTGGCACGAATCTACGATCCTTTGGGTATTGCAGGTCCAGTCGTGGTTTTAGCCAAAATATTCATTCAACAACTTTGGGAAGGTAAAAGATCTTGGGATGAGGAATTCCCTAAAGATCTCACAACGAAATGGCTTGATTTCCGTAAGTCACTAAACCCGTTAGACAACAGCAGTCTACGTTCGATCCAAGCTCAAAAACGGAGGAATAATAGTCCGACTGTTGTGCTCTAAGTCCAGAATTGCGCCTCTCCAAAGGTTATCCCTACCAAGGCTAGAACTTTGCGCAGTACTTCTAGGAGTAGAACTAGCCAAAAAGGTAAAAAGGGAGTTACGGTACGACGACAAACAGCTTTTCTTTTGGTCTGACTCAGAAATTGTCTTGTATTGGATAAATTCAGCGTCTTCATCACTCAAGACTTTCGTGGCTAACCGAATCAGCAAGATACAAGACCTAACTATCAATACTCAATGGCGACACGTCAAATCAAAGGAAAACCCAGCTGACTTCATTTCGAGAGGCGTAACTCGAGAGAAACTACCAAGCTTGAACTTGTGGTTCTATGGCCCTCCATTCTTGCATGGTGAAGAATGTATCTGGCCGGGACCATTTAAAAAGAATGCTCAGAACGCTATCAATTTGGAGTTTAAGATGAAGACTCAAATCGTGACTGCTGCAGCATCATCCAACGTCGAAGACTGGGTTTACAGCATCAACCACAGAAATTCATTTATCTTCCTTCAACGCACTGTAGCCTATGTACTAAGATTCGCTCAAAGGATCAGAAAAACCTCAACCCAAACTGGAAGTTGCATCACTGCCTTTGAACTGGATAATGCTTTTCACATCATAGTGCGAGCAATGCAACAATCTGATTTCCCAGACGAATTGAAAACACTTCAACGGTCTCAGATAGTCGAAGGAGCAAGTCCGCTTAAGAGTTTGTGCACTTTATTAGACTCAGAAGGATTAATAAGAGTAGGTGGGCGCTTAGAAGCATCAGAGCTGTCATACGACGCCAAACATCCGCTCGTGTTACCATATAACGATCCTATTGCAAAGCTGATTCTGGTAAACCTACATAATGAAAATCATCATTGTGGACCACAGCAATTACTAGCTACAGCACGACAAAGGTTTTGGATTCTGAAAGGGAAAACAATGACAAGATCTGTGGTCCATCATTGTATACGTTGCACAAGAGCTAAGCCACGAATGTTCAATTAAATAATGGGCAATTTACCAAGTTGCAGAATAAGCCCAGGTCGACCATTCATCACAACTGGGGTAGATTACTGTGGCCCTTTCTGGGTACATTATAAGCTCAGAGGAAAGCGCCCTCATAAGGTGTATATTGCAGTATTCTGTTGCTTTGCCACCAAGGCGATACACTTGGAGGTAGTTACAGATTTGACCACTGATGCATTCATAGGGGCATTGAAAAGGTTCATTTCTCGCCGTGGACGCTGCCAAACGATGTACTCCGACAATGCAACAAACTTTGTTGGAACTAAAAACAAACTTGAAGAGCTTAATACAGCTATATTCAGTTCCAGTTCCCAAGAAAAAATGGAAAATGCCTGCGCCAAGGAAGGAATAGAATTTAAGTTCATCCCGCCCAGAGCTCCCCATTTCGGAGGTCTATGGGAGGCTGCCGTGAAATCAGCCAAACACTTACTTCTTCGAACGACTGCCGAGGCTTCTCTGACCCATGAGGAGTTGAAAAGGGTTGTAATAGTAGTGGAAGCCATTCTGAACTCAAGACCGCTAACACCAATGTCATCAGATCCGAATGATCTAACGGCCTTAACACCAGGCCATTTTTTAATAGGAGAACCGTTAACCGCTCAATTCGACAGACAGGCAAAACAGCCAACATCATCACTCGCGAAAAGATGGCAACTAGTGTCTCACTTGAAACATGCGTTTTGGAATCGATTGTCAAAAGAATACCTTTCAGAATTACAACAACGACATAAGTGGAGAACAGCTTCATCAAACGTTCAAGAAGGTCAACTTGTAATCATCAAAGAAGAAAATGTGCCAGTCATGAAATGGCCCCTTGGTCGAATAGTAAATATTTGCAAGGGTCATGATGGCTACGTACGAGTGGTCAAGGTCATCAGGTATTAAGTCACTTGCTATTCATCGCTTGGCCCCTTTAATGAATGAGGAAACAAATGAGAAACCTGCAACCAAAACCTTAAAGAGGTCACCGAACCAGACTCGTCTCCCACCAAGCGACCTAAATCTGTTGGCTGCAGCTTACTATCTACAACCTTGCTCACCCTTCTCTTACTCCCTGCTGTTCTCGGCAAACCAATAAATTCTGAGGTATTCAGCAAGGATCCCGTCCTGTATTTTGAAGGGATAGGCAAAGCAAGAACAATCACAGCAGAATGGAAAATAATGGTGTATTACGATCTCGTTCCATTCCGATCAGAAGTTAAGGCATTTTCAACCGCATTGGAGACTTTTTCCAATCTCTGCAAATTTTCTCCACAAGCAAACATGTGTCACGATTTCATAAGCAACCTAAAATAGCATCAGGCCGATCTGATACACGATGAGAACGTGATCATGTCTGGTCGAATGCGTAGAGGTGCCCTCAACATAATCGGGAACGTAGCAAGAAGCCTCTTTGGTGTTCTCGACTCTGATTATGCCACAGAAATGGAACACACGATACGCCAGGCAGAAACGGGCAGAGAGCATCTTTACTCATTACTCCGAAATCAAACATCCATAATTGATTCTACTCTTAATATTATCAAGGAAACAGAACTTTCGTTGCAGTCAAGGGTACATGAAACACAAAATGAAATAACAAGGCTACAAAATCAAGTAACGGAGGACCAGCATCAACTAAAGATCGCATATTTAACAACATTTCTATCTAGTGAGCTGATTTTAACAGCAACGCGACTCGGCCGAATTGAAGCTGAAATAATAAACGTCTTAACGTACTCCCATCATGGTAGAATTAGTCCTTCGCTTTTATCACCAAATCAGCTTCAGAGAGAACTAAACGTGATCAAGGCACATTTACCAGTGTCGCGAGTCCTACCCGTCAAAGAAGGCGACTTGATTCAACTTTACAAACTTATGCGAACTAAGGCAGGAGTCACAGAAAACAAGGTCATCTTTGAAGTCAAATTACCATTGATCGACCAACAACCCTTTGAACTCTTAAAGATATTTGGAGTTCCCTCAAACAGGAACGGCCCACTTTGTCATAGTATCCGAGAAACCGTATCTGGCAATTAATTCACTCAGAGATGAATACATTCCACTGTCGAATGAAGATATAACAAATTCATTCCGGCTCAACGATATCTTTATCTTCGACAACAAACAATCAACCTTCGGAAAGGGATCAATGGCTTCGTCCTGCGAAATTAACTTCTTTAATCAAAAACCTGCTAGAAATTGCAGGCTTGTTACATCAAAAGCACAAGGCGTTTGGATACAACTACACAACAAAAACAAATGGATTTATTCCACAATAAATAGCACTGAAGTTTATGCTGTTTATGGAACTGAAATAATGCAATTCACGTTGCACGGTTTTGGTATACTTCAGATTGAACCAACCTGTATCCTAAAGACAGCCGATGTCACCATTCGGGGGCACCATGATACAATAATATAAAGGTACAACCGTTCTCTCTTTTCGTCGCCATATTAACCTTCTGAGGCTTGTGCCGACAATTTTTTACTCTCAAAATTAATGCTACCTTATTAATTTATGAAATCCGAGTTTTTGATTAATTTTTTGACGTTCTTTTTTATTTATTGAAAAATATTGAAGAATATATATCTAAATTATAAAAAAAATTACATCAGCATAAACAATTCAAGGGAAATTACCAACAGAAAAGCCTCTGAATCAAGGGTGGGACTTTCTCTTCGTACTACTCTGGCTTATTGCTTTACATCAGGTGAGTCCAAGTCATATGCACAATGTGCAAACTTTTTTAAAAGAGCTATTGAGCTTTCACACCGACGAGAGCACAATTGCCAATCAGATCTCGGCGAGAACAATGCTTCCTCTTAATTTGCAAGGAAACAACAGCACACTTAACAGCTTTCAAAGCTGTTTGCCTCAAATACAATCATCAGAGTATGCCTGCTTAGAGCCTAAAATTATAAGCAAAAGGCCACCCGCGGGCACTTCGTTATGCTCTGTTTTAAACATACATATGTATGTATATATAAACGAATAAACGTATCATGGGTTCTAAGCACTCATTGGAATGATGAGCAGTTTTGCTAAATGTTAGCCCATGCTCGTCAATGATACGCCTGTATTAAAATCATGCGTTCTGCACCTAAATTGAACCAATTCATTAGCAATAGAACCCATGCATTAACTATTTCTTTTGCATGTCTTTTTTTGTTCAGATTATTCAGATGTAGCCCATCAAAAAAGCATTAATTCTTACTGTAAGCTGCAATAAATTTGCACACGAAGTGTATGTAAATGTGTATGTTATGCATGAAACACGCTCATCCATTCTGCATCATTTTATACACATGCATATTTTGTTATCCAAGTATCCAATTAATACAACATTTAAAAAAATGTGTATTAAACCATAATTTCTAAACTTAAAATTACACATTTCCAAAAACATTCCTAAAAAAAAAGTTCCCCGTAATTTCGTGTGGCAACGTTTTCCTCTCTCTTTACAAAAAAACAGCAATCAAACAATTTTGGTAAAAGTCAAAATTAATTTTATACGTCAAATGTGGTAGTACCTTTATATTATTGTATCATGCGGGGCACTATGACGTATCCAGTAACAACCAAACATCGTACTTCCGTTTCAAAAATATTAATGCCCTGACCAATATAAGTGAGCCTATAATAATATTCAACAGCACGCGGCAGGTTCTACCAACTCATACTGATCAACTAAATGAGCTACAAGCCCAACTTCAGTAGGCCGACATGTCACAACTGCATAAACTCATTAACAACAAAAATCTGCACCATCAAGCAATAAGCTACTTTACGCTCAGCTTAGTTTTCGCCTTAGTTGTCCTTTATCTGGTCTGGAAAACCAGATCATCTTGTAGAAGGAAGGACCAACCCGAAGCGCTACCTACTCCAACTCCTCGACAAGGCTCACCATCCAAATACGTCATCGAACTACAAGATACCTGAAGTGCAGCGGCAGTACTTGAACATTACATGGTTCAACGGGGGGAGAATGTTGGCGACCCTTAAATTAAGTTCATCATAATTATTCAACTCATTAAAATTAAATTCATAAACATCCAAACACATGTGTATGTATGTAAATGCATTTGTAATTGTTTGTTTATAAAAAGAGAACACAAACAATAAGTGCAATGCATTAATGGTTAGTGACCGAAGAATCATATTGCAGTCACAGCATAACATACACACATGCATACACATGTGTAGTCATATTACCAATAAGTTTTTTTGTTTATTTAACACCAGTCAATGACCACAATAAAGAACATAAGTTCAATGTCTTCAATGGTCAGCGACTTTACAAATTCAGCATTTCTAGTTATTTTTTACACCTTGCATTAATAAGTGACCTAATTATTTAGCGTATAAGTTTAAATAGCTATAATATTTTGTATAAATATAGAAGAAAAATAAAGACATAGCGTAGTAGACAAATTGACTTGTTTTACTGCACTTTTGTTACATGGTCCCAAGTACCTTGTGATACCAAACAAAGTCTTGCTTTATGTACCTAGGATTTATCATCAAACTTAACAGGGTCAAAAAGTCTGTAATTTAAAAGTTGTCCATTAATGATTACAAAAGTTGCTTATTTGAATCCAAAATTATCTCGGATGAAATGTTTTTGCTTAGATCTAAAACACATCAACTATATACACAAAAACTACATAAAATAGCACTTAGCTTTTCTGATAATAAAAGAAATATAATGAAATATAAAATTAAAACGCGTGCGGGGACATTACATAGACCGAAACAATCAAACAATGGATGTAGAATAGAATGCTTCCTACTAAATTGCATGTAAGATGACAACGAAAATTTAATTTTGTACTAATTGTATTTATTTATTAATGTATTTCCTTTAATTATTTATTATATACTTATTTGCTTATTATTTAATTTATTTATTTATTATTTATTTATTTTTTTAATAATTTATTTATTGATTTATTTCTTTAATTATTTATTAATTTATTTATTATTTCTTTATTTATTTATTAATTTATTTATTGTTTATATATTTGTTTATTAATTTATTTCTTTATTTATTTATTAATTTATTTATTGTTTATATATTTGTTTATGAATTTATCTATTAATTTTAGTATTTTATTCACACAAAAACATGTAAAAATTGAATGGTTTAAAACTTTTATCTTTTTACCTACACCTAAATTATTTGTAAATAAAAATCAAATATTTGATTAATGATCTCTTTTCTGTTTATATCTATATATTTTTATTTATACATAGAGTTGAATTTGTATTACTACTAAGATTTTTACGAAAAAATGTTAAATAAAATATTAAAAAAATAATCATCCCAATCGTGAACAACAATTCCGTGCGAGTTTTTTCACTTTTCCCTTTTCTGCTATTTTGAATTTGTTTTTCCCCTTTTTTTACCAAATGCGGGAATAATAAAACTCCCCGGGAAAAAAGTAGGTATTATGAACGCCGTTGAAATTGCTTTTTTCACTAAAAATCTTTCCCTTGCAAAACAGAAGGGAGTTTACATAAAAACATAATTGACACACAATTAAAACACAATTTATGTACACAAACTTCTATTTTATAGTTCTTGTATATAAATAAATTCAGTAAAGTGCGACTTTGACTCGCGCACGAAAGGTTCCGTACGTTTAGCTTTGAGCATTTTTTTAATACAGTGTTTTTTACGTTTTTTTGATTATTTTTCGCTTTTTTCTCGTTTTGGCGATTTTTTAAATTTTGGCGATTTTTTTCATTTTGGCGATTTTTTTCATTTTGGCAATTTTTTTCAATTTTACGATTTTTTTTTTCATTTTGGCAATTTTTTTCATTTTGGCGATTTTTTTAATTTTGGCGATTTTTTCATTTTGGCGATTTTTTTTCATTTTGGCGATTTTTTTATTTTGGCGATTTTTCGCGATTTATTTTCGATTTAGAAATTTTTTTTAATTTGGTGCTTTTTTTCGTTTTGGCGATTTTTTTTTTATTTTGGCTATTTTTTTTTGGGTTTGGCGATTTCATAATTTTGAAATTTTTTTGTTTTACCGTTTTTGAAAATTTCAAGAAGTTTGCTCTTACGGTTTCCAAGATACAGCAAGTTATCAAAATTACATAGTCGAAATTACATTAACTGATGGTACACCCTTTAATTAAAATTTTTTAAATTTTAGTGTTAATTGTTGTAGTCTGTATAAAAATACACTAAATTTACATATTTCAAGTGCATATACATACAATTGTATGTATATTACAATTGTATGTATATTACATGGCATTTTAACATTTTTCGTTGCTCGTTTTGGCACACGCTTTAATTTCCAACTCTCATGTATTTGTTGTTGTAGCGGCTAAGGGTCTACACACTCTGTCAGGTCCGTAGCTCTTACGGTTCTCGAGAAAATACCCTGTGACGGACAGACGGACAGAAGGACAGACGGACAGACGTACAGACGGCCAGACGGACAGACGGACAGCGTAGCGAGAACAATAGGGTTCCATTTTCACCTTTGGTGTACGGAACCCTAAAAAACACAAGTAATGTCCAAATAAATCAGTAATAAACTTTTTTTTACATATTTTTGAAGTTGGTAAATTTTAGTAATTTTGTTTTTTCTCTCACACAAAAAAAAGGGAGAAACAAATGTAAACAAACAAGCAAAACAACGAGCTTCGTAATGCGGTGATGCCACGTATTACTCTTTTTTGTTCCCAATTAATTTATGATTGCAGGAATGTTTTCTCAAGAAAATTATTTTCCGTGAGAAATAAATTCCGAGGGAATATTCATGATTGGGCTGAATATAATATGTAAATGATTTTTATTTCACGTTAAATTTACTAAATATAAATTGTAACTACAAATATCTACATTCTTATATTTTGTTTCTCAATTGGCTTTACTTCGCTAAATCGAACAATTTTTCTATTTGTTTTCATATCGCTTAAAGATACACAGTCTTGTTATCTTTGAGAGGTTCTACATAAGAGGAATTAAATTTCACAATATTATGAAATTCCATTAAATTTCATTAGATATTTTATTGTCAACACCAACTGTTTTAAAATTTTCTCCTCCATGTTTAATAATAGCAAATAAGAGGTATCAGCTATTAGATAAGATATCAGCTATTAGATCAGGTATCAGCTATCAGATCAGTTTATCAGGACCTGATCTGGTTTTGAGATCAGCTTATCAGGAGCTGGTCTGGTTTTTAGATCATTTTATCAGGAGCTGGTCTGGTTTTCAAATCAGCTTATCAGGACTTGGTCTGGTTTTCAGATCAGGTTATCAGGATCTGTTAAGATTTTCAGATCAGGTTATCTGTTTCAGATTGGGTTATCAGTTTACAAGTAGCTAATCATTTATAACATTTATATGAAAGAAGTTTCAGGTCAGATGAAATAACTAAAGTCAATCCTTTATGAGCAGTAATTTATATAGTTATGAAATAGTCAAATTGTTTTCTAAAACGAACATCATTTAATTTATCATCAAATATCCATAGTTATCCTTCCAACACTATACAAATTTCTTCAAACTTTTCAAAATTCATATTACTGACAACATTATCCCTATAGACGAGCTTAATATTTTTCTCATCTTGCTTGCTTATACATTATAATAACATTTGCATTGTCTCTTGTTAAATGCTTACAGCCGTATTCATAAAAATTGTTAACAGCATTTTGAATGTTGTTTAACCAAAATTCACTAAAATTGTATTCATAATAGAATTTTAACTTAAAAAACGTTTTTTTTTATTTAAACCTTGTGTAAATCACCAAATCTTAAAAATTAACTGCACCCATACTTAAAATAATTTTGAGTTGACGTCGTTGTAATTTTGCTTCATGTTTATTTGCATTTTTAACTTTGCCTATACATATGTATGTATGTATGTATGCATGTATGTATGTATGTATGTATTAGGAATTATGTTATAAGTAGGGCACAAGTAGAATGAGTCATCATTCTTCTGTCGCCCCATACAAAAATATACACGTACATATGTATGTATATAATTCTGCTTTTCACATGCAACATCAGCAAATATCATACTTGAAATTCTTTAAGCTTCATTACGAGAAAAAATAAATGTAAAATATGCCATTCTTTTAACATCAAAATCAGTATCACATACCCACCCAAATTCACCGCAAGGAAGATATTCCGACATCGCCCAATCATACAAATTGTTAGCGTCTAAATATACAAGAAATTCCGATGGTTTGATGCATCAAAATCTTCGAAATACTTCTTATTCGCCTTCGAATATCCTTGCGAGCATTGAACTAGTCCACCTCTAATTCCGTTTTGCATAAACGTATACATTTCGGAATCAGTGAACAGTTCGATGAAACTTCTGTGGTTTTTAACATTGCATCCCAAGATGCTTGGTGCTGTATAATAGTGGCAGGGGTCCAAATCGTATATATCTCTACAAATTTTCCTAAAATTTTCAAACACGTCGGTTAAAAGAAGGACATCTGTCTTTAAATAGAGTTCAGTATAGTCAAGGAGGGTTTTACAGTTAAACTCTCTCCATATTTTTTGATCATGTTCATACTCGACTACATCACATTCTTCATTCGTTAGAATATTGAAGAACTCTTCTCTACTAGGGAATTTAATTTCCTTAAACTTAGTCATGGAATCCATGTAAGAGTACGGAAATACACCCTTTCTTCTAATCAGCTTGACATGACCTTCATGAACGAAACATGATCGAATAGTATTAAAATCATTGCTATCAAGATTTTTCGCTAGCGTATCGAAGCCATAAATCTAAACGAGTCTATAAATCTTATTTCGAATCCATGTTTTTCATCTAATCTGATGAAAATTGAAAGAGAAATATAATGCTCTGCGTTCTGGGCAATCACTTTTTTTGTGGATTTTTTATAGTAGAAAGTTCTTTGAAAAATAAGTGTATATCATATGCAGCAAGATTATGCAAGATAACCGGTATAAAATAATGTGTTTTATAATTCAGATTATAGTCGCTATGAGCTGCCCCACGATAATTACCCGCAAGATGACAATAACGATAAATCGTTATTTAAAATTTTCTTACATATATGGCAATTTTGTGCATTTTTATATTGAGCTATTTCTATTGAGGTCATGAACATTTTCTTAACTTTAAGTAAATAATTTAGATATATATCTGTACAATCTTCAACTATTTTTTTGATAAATATATTCGCCGAATCTTCACCAAAATAATGTCTATATAAATTATTTTTTCTCTTAAAGCTACAATTAATAAAAAAAAGAAGAGAGTTGTCTTAGGACATCCGGTTATAGCTTTGCTACTTAGTTATTTAAAACAACTTTCATGTGTGAAATAACAATGCAATACAATTATATTATGTATATGATGATGTCAAAGTCTCTGCAAATATTTCAAAACGTTTCCATTTATTTCCCATTATTTTCTTTTCTAGCGGCGTGCGATTAAATTAATGTATTGTTTGTGGCTGGTGACAGGTGTAAGCCTGCTTACAACCGATCGGCGCTATTCTCTGGTTTGTGCTCATATACAAAAACAAAGCAAAAACAAATTGAACAATCGTTCTCGTTGTTCTTGTTTTGTTTTTGTTTCACTCACTTCAAAGAACGAAACATAAAAAATTCAAAAAATGTCTTTCGTTTATTAACGCACTCTGCTTTTAAGTACAAAGAAATCAAAACAAAAATAAATTTATAACTGTAATAGTGTCGATTATTTTTGTTACGAAAATTATTTCCTAACCCCTGTATCGCGAGATAAATAGCAAAGCTATAAAAATTAATTATTTTCGAAAATATACATATGCATCCGCGCGTCTTCTGACTGCATATCTAAGTTATCCGTGAGAATATCAAATGTGTTACGGTCCTTTTTCATGTTAAATAGTATAGTAAATATAGATAGTACTAACTTTCCCATCACTGCTCACAGCACACACTCAGTCCTAGCAATACAAAATACACATGCACACATGCAGTACCATAAATACGAAATACACAAACAACGTTGTCTTTTAGTTTGTTGTCGTTATTCACTGTATAAACGCAAATACAAAGCAACAAAATTATTTATTTTTTCCTTAAACAAATTGAGCAATCGTTTTCAATGTTTTTGTTTCTCTCACTCCAAAGAATTAAACAAAAGAAAATCAAAAAATTTGTTTCGTTTATTTTCGTGCTCTGGTTTAAGTACAAAGGAATCAAAACAAAAATAAATTTATAACTGTAATAGTGTCGATTATTTTTGGTACGAAAATTATTTCCTAACCCCTGTATCGCGAGATAAATAGCAAAGCTATAATAAGCGAATGCACAAGCATGATGTTTCTGTACATTTGTAGTGCTTTTACTTACAGGATCGTCAACTTTTTCCAAAATAGACTCGAAGTCTGCGTAGATTACAAATGGTACATCTAACTGTTTGTAGTAGTTTTCAAACTTGATGATAGATTTATCTTCGGGCATTCTGATAACTTTTTTCCCACAAACATTTTTATGATGATTATATACATAATCTAATCCTTCAAAATTTAAAACAACTGCCCCTATATTAATATTCTCAGCAGAAATGTTTGCGATATTGTAATTTCTACAGCTTTTCCGCTGTTTAGGACTCAGACCGCTATTTACATTCAAAGCCGCAATGAGACACCATTTAAAGCAATAAATATCATTGTTTTCGACATTTATGCATGCACGTTTCATTGCAATATTTTTTGGAAAAGGGTAAAGGTCTATCCTCTTAATATGGACGCCTTGTGTATATTAACTTCAAGGGAATTTATTGAAGTCAAGGAACATTCACTATCCCTCTCTTGAAATTCTTCCATTTTGGCTCTTAGCTCCTGGGTCTGTTTCTTGTACATATCCTCTATGTCATCAGACAAAGTCACCAACATCATTTTCAAAATATGTACAAGTTGGGAAACATTCATCTCATCATTCACCGTCTTCATATAATCACATGTGAGCTCCATATTAAATTTAAATGTAGTATGTATCCTACTACATTCAATTAGCTGTTGTAGTATAGAGTTCTTGACAGATTTCAGAATTTGCTCTGGAAACATAACACCCTCATTTTTGTTGAGGAGGATATATGTCTCGATCCTCCCATTGAAGTTGCTTGCTCTTTTAGTGAGAAGATCTCCAATCCATTCTTGGTGACAACTGTTTTTATGTTTTGTGGTCCTGACATGAGCCATGCAACCAACCATTTGATGGGATCATCTCATCATAATCCTCCCAATATTTATTTTGAAGATCAAGCTTACAATTTCCAAGCATAGCCTCTGATTGGTTAGTATAAGAGCGCCTTTCAATATGCTGCTTTAGTTTTGTTTGAGTCATAAAGACTTTATTGCAGATGGTACAACTTGAAGTATTCATTTTATTTATTTGTTTATTAATTAATATAATTATTTTATTTATAAACAATTTATTTAATTACTTTTTATACACCATAAAATTGTTTAACAAACTATAATAAGATTTCGAAACTTTTATAGTTTTTTGGATTTTAAACCCTTTAGAAACTTTGGTTGGAAAAATAGGTTGTCACTTGTTGAGATATCAGAGCAGACTGATGACAATCTACATTATTTCTTCTACTTATATACTTTATATGAGAATCGCGTAGTACTCATCAAATATAATTAATTACGACATATGACACACATACACACACACACATACACATTACCACAATTCTCTGTTGGTATTACGATATATGTATGATGAAATTCATATACACCGCAACACACAGAAAAAAATCTCTAGCATCAGTTTGTAATACAAAAGTACGAGAAAAATTTTTGCTGTATTTCTCCAAAAGCTACTTCCTATAATTACTACATTAAAGTGTAATATACTGAAATAAAAATATCATTACCCCTATTCAAAATCTCTGATTATCAACCTGATTGGATTCAAAACATTTAACATCTGAAATTCACTTGTACATATAAAATCTATGCCAACACAATATATTCTTTCTCCATAAGAATAGCAACGTCAATAGCCTAGAAAACATATACACATTCATTTGTAAATATGTATGAAAAACTCTCGAAAACTAAACAATACACACAAGCA
Organism: Tachina lurida; assembly: GCA_944452675.1. Classification (NCBI taxonomy): domain Eukaryota; kingdom Metazoa; phylum Arthropoda; class Insecta; order Diptera; family Tachinidae; genus Tachina; species Tachina lurida. The sequence continues at coordinate 85,164,371 of OX101753.1, read as the reverse complement.
ATGATATTCTTCAAAGTAAAAATAGATACGATCACATACATTAATACAGCAACATATAGATACATTCTCTATCCACTTCCATTCACAAAAGAGTTGCCACTCTCTGTATCTATTAGATTATTTCCCCAGAAGTTCTCGTTGTACCTTCATAGTGAACAGACGTAATTGCGGAATTTTTCTTACATACAAACTAAACAAAAAAAAAAAGCATACAAAAAATATTCGTAGTACATATTAAATTTGATAAATAAGCCTTTTTTTGCTTTGCTAATACTTTTACATATAGAAATAACAAAAACAAAAAAAAAAAAACCGTAAACAAAAAAACATACAAAGTACCCTTGAGGAATACTCTATATGAGTACCCTAAAGGAAAAAAATAGTGAAGTGAGTTCTAACGGCAGAAATGCCTATTTTACTGTGAGTTTTGATGCTCATAATGATAACAATAAAAATAAAAAATCTGATAATAGACTTGTTGTGAGTTCTGAAGCTCTTAATAAAAATCAAAAATCTGATAATAGACTTTTTCTAACGGCAAAACCACAGTTTCGTCAGCGACCAACTTCGCTTTGTCCAATGCCAACTAGTAATTCGTTGACATTATTGCCTAGTACTTCTACATTTAACTCAGCGATATCATCCGCTTCGGGCTCGTGGTCATCACTTAAACAAGTTGTCACTGAAGATAAGGGCAGCCCAAAACCCAAGGTCCAAGTCGGAATGGACAGATACATTACAATTTTAAAGCGCGGGCGAAGCCCAAATTCTACTAAAATTGCATCTGCTCCAAAGATGTCTAGGGATAACAGCGCATCCTCTACTAATCGGCAAAACCGTTTTAAAATATTGCAAGATGACAATGACAAACCCGCTGAATCTGCGAATAAAACCTCCAAGCCGCCACCAATCTATTTAAGAGAAAAAAACTCAAACGCTCTCATTAAAAAATTAATTTCGGTCATTGGTGAGAATAAATTTCACATTGTTCCAATAAAACGTGGTAATATTGATGAAACGAAAATTCAAACTTATGAAGAAAAAGATTTTCGCAAATGGTTTCTGAATTTGAAAAAAGTAAAACAAATTTCTACACATATCAGCTCAAGAGTGCTAAAGGTATGCAGATTGTGTTGAAGGGCATAGACTCCTATGCTGCTCCCGAAGAAGTAAAAGATGCTCTCGTCCTCCACGGTTTTAATGTAAAAAATGTATCGAACATAATGAATAAGGAAAAGATCCCTCAACCTCTATTTCGGGTTGAACTTGAGCCAAATGTTATAAAATTGAAAAAAAATGAGACCCATCCAATATATAATTTAAAATATCTCTTATATCGAAAAATAACCGTTGAAGAACCACACAAGCGTTCAGGACCCGTACAGTGCCATAATTGTCAAGAATATGGCCATACTAAAACTTACTGCAAATTACCTACTGTTTGTGTTGTGTGCGGCGAGTTACACGGCACTGCTAGTTGCAATAAACCAAAAGATCAAAGTGACAAAAAATGCAGTAATTGTGGAGGTAATCACACCGCTAACTACAGAGGTTGTCCTGTGTACTCTTTCGTCAAACAGACTATGAGGCAAACATCTAAATTGGCCCCAGCTCAAGCAGCAAACGCTTTATCAGCCACTTTTGCGCAAGTGAGCCAACCAGTTAGTTCCCGTGTATCGTATGCCGATGCTGCTAAGACAAATTCTATTCATAAACAAAATGTTTCACCACCAAATAATTCAACAAATACAAATTCGAATTTTAATTTCAATCGCCTTGAACAAATATGACGAGCATGATGCAAGAAATGCTGCGAATGCAGAATACTCTGCTTCAAGCTTTAGTTAACAAACCATAAACACGTTAAAAATATGTTTCTGGAACGCAAACGGCATTCGCCAACATAAAAATGAACTTGAGCACTTCCTCACGGAAAAAAGTATTGATATAATGTTGGTCTCTGAGACTCTTGACTTCGAGAAACCTTTTTAAAATTTATTGCTACACCTTATATGATTCAAAGGACCCGAGAGGAAGAGCATGCGGTGGATCAGCAATTTTAATAAAGTAAAGACTCAAGCATTATATTATTGATAACATTTGTGAAGAATATTTACAAGCAACGAATATTTGTGTCGAAAATTTTTGTACTAATTTTGTCATATCATCAATTTACTCCCCTCCTAGATTCGCAATTACTGAGGATCAATATGAGAATTTTTACAAATCTCTGGGCCCTTGTTTTGTAGCAGCCGGCGACTAGAATGCTAAACATACGTTCTGGGGTTCGCGTCTTATTACACCCAGAGGTCGAGCGTTGTTCAATTCAATTTCCAAAATGGGCTTGGATGTCATTTCAAGTGGGGAGCCCACTTATTGGCCTACTGACATACATAAAATTCCGGATGTTATAGATTTTGGCGTCATAAAAAATATTTCTAGGGAATTAATTCACGTAGAAGCTTCCCTAGATCTATCGTCCGATCACTCTCCCACGATCGTTACAATCTGTAGCCCACTGAGAAGTGCTCATTACTCATATGTGAAGATGGCCAGTCGTGTTAATTGGCTGCGATTCAAAAAATATCTTAGTAGTCATTGCACGGAAAACATTACATTAAGAACACCTGATGATGTTGAATCTAACATTGCCAATCTTAACGAAAATATTAAGCAGGCTGCTAAACATGCCACTATCTCCCATCCGCAGACTGGGTTTAATAGACTATATTCTACAGATATTGAACGTCTCGTATGTGAGAAAAGAAGAGCTAGAAGGGAATGACAACAGCACAGATCACCCCAGAATAAAATTAGATTTAAAGAGTGCACTAAACGACTCCAAGAGCTGCTTGCGCATGAAAAAACTGCATATCTTAAAAACTATCTGGAAAATCTTGATGTCACACCAGCATCTAATTACTCTTTATGGCGCGCTGCTAGAAAGCTTAAAACACCCGTTGAGTTTAAACCACCTCTGCGCACATCTACCGGAGGTTGGGTAAGAAGCGATACTGAAAAAGGTAACATATTCGCTGATCATTTAAAATACGTATTTACCCCAAACACATGTACTGGTGTAATTGATTTGCCAAATGTAGTCGCTCTACCCCCTCAACAAATAAAGTTTAAGACGCGTGATGTGCAAAAACTAATTGCTGAACTCAACCCGAAGAAAGCTCCGGGTTTTGATGGAATAAGTAACCAGATGCTGATGAAGTTGCCTCGTATTGCAATTAAAATACTGTTATCTATTTTTAATGCCATTTTACGACTGGAGTATTATCCACACAGCTGGAAACTTGCCAAAGTTTAAATGATTCCAAAGCCGGGCAAAGATCTTACCTAGGCTGAGTCATATAGGCCAATAGGTCTCCTATCAACAATGTCAAAACTTTTCGAAAAACTGCTCATGACAAAATTGTCCCCAATTCTAGTTAGTAGTGGGTGCATACCGGACCATCAATTTGGTTTTAGAAGTCAGCATAGCACCATTGAACAAACTCATAGATTGGTCCAATTTATAAGAAGAACATTTGAAGAAAAGAAGTATTGTTCTGCGCTGTTTATCGACGTTTCTCAGCCATTTGATAAAGTGTGGCATGAAGGCCTAATTTTAAAATTAAAAACATACCTGCCAATAAACGTTGTAAGTCTTTTGGAAAGTTACATTACTGCCCGGAAGTTCACTGTTGTGGAAGGAGACTTTATGAGCATGCCTGAAACTATCTCATCCGGTGTGCCACAGGGGAGTATACTGGGGCCAGTTTTGTATTTTATTTATACTTGTGATATGCCTCTGAGCAGCAATATCCACACTTCCATATTTGCTGATGATACAGCCTGCCTTAGTATGCATGAAAATCCTTACGAGGCATCTCGATATCTTCAAGAACATATTACCCAGCTGGAACTATGGTTAAACTTATGGAGAAATAAGGTAAACGAACAAAAGTGTGTTCAAGTAACATATACATTACGAAGAGATACTTGTTCACCCATTCGGATTAACAATCAAGTTGTCCCTCAACATACTTATGTGAAATATCTTGGTATTCACCTTGACTGACGGCTTACTTGGAAACACCACTTTGACTCTAAGTTAACCCAAATGAAACTAAAATTAACTCAGGTACATTGGCTGATTGGTAGAAATTCAACCCTCAGTCTAGATTGCAAACTTTTGATATACAAGTCACTTTTGAAAACGATATGGCGCTACGGAATTCAACTATGGGGCACTGCTTCAGCTTCCAATGTCGAGAGAATCCAACGAAGGCAAAATAAAATTTTCCGATTAATAATATCGGCTCCATGGTATATAAAAAACTCAAATATACATCGTGATTTAAACATGCCACTAGTGATTGAAGAAATTGCAAAATATGCAGGCAAATATATAACAAACCTCGAGTCACATCCTAATCCGCTTGCTCGTAATATTTTGAACTTTACTGGACACATCCGCCTAAAAAAGAGGGATACAAGGGCTCTTATACTCAGCACTCCAGATGGGACTGCTTGAAAATAATTTTTATTTTTTTATTTATTTTTTCTTCCTTTAATAAATAAAAAAAATATGTATTAAAAAAATAAAATTCCCCAGAGATCGCAAACATAAATGCATACATACAATAACCCTACATAAGCATACCAACGATAACTCAAAACAGCAACTCAAAGTCTATCAAATAACAATCACTACATACACACAAATACACAGATCCCTCGTAACTACCTTGCAGTCAGACTGGGAGTAAGTGTCTTTGTGTCAACACTAAAATTCTAGTTACAACTAGTTTTCTTCTATCAGTCAGTATAAAAGAAGGAGAGAGGTGGAATTGCCAATAACTTGTCAATATACACACATTTGTATGTACGTAAATTATAGAAATGTACCAGTAAATAACTGTCTGCTTAGTAGTCTCATGACCCCATAAGAACTACGTAGTCACTACCTAGTGAATTGTATTTTTATTAGTAGGGTTTCAAAGTGTTGTATGGGGTATAATTATATAGTAGTACTGATGACAACATGGTCAAAAGCTAGTCAGCACATTTTTCACCATCGACATTTCCTACTGGGAAAAATTATTGTCCGCCACTACAACAAAAGTATCAGTCAGACACCATCAAAAATATAAGTAAATACAAACACAGACACACACATACATACATCCATACACTGTAAGCACAACGCTTCTCTACAATAACAACAAAAGCTGTACGCTAGTATACATACATACACATACACAAATAATCAAAAAGTTTCACACACACACACACACACACACACACTCACACACACACACATAGCCAAGAAAATTTCATCATGGAAATCCCCAAAAATCCCCCCATTTGTAACAGGATTGCCACCCTTTTTGATTTTTCTCGGTTTTGAATTCCCAAAACAGGACTATCGCCACAATTACTAATCTACTAGGGACGGATAGAAAAAAAAACTTATTATACCAAAATTGTTACCAGCATTTTAGTGATGACAAAAAGACACTTGCTCCCAGTCTGACTGCAGGGTAGTGACAATTGATCTGTGTATTTGTGTGTGTAGTGATTGTTATTTGATAGACTTTGGTTTGCTGTTTTGAGTTATCGTTGCTATGCTTGTGTAGGGTTATTGTATGTATGCATTTATGTTCGCGATCTCTGGGTAAATAATCTAATAGCTGCAGAGAGTGGCAACCCTGTTGTGAATGGGAGTGGATAGGGTATGTATTTGGTAATGTTGTATTAATGTATGTAATCGTATCTACTTTTACTTTGAAGAATATCATTGCTTGTGTGTATTGTTTAGCTTTCGAGAGTTTTTCATACATACCCTATAGGAACTCAAACACATTTGTAAGTAACTTCAAACTGGTTTTTTAATAACCACAACTGGTTGATTAATTGACTTTTTTCTTTGTCGCCGACTCACTATTTTAACATAGACATGTCATAGGCGGTAGTCAATTGGCCATCTCTGCATGACTTTTAAATTGACTACTAACTACTTATTTTTCAACCAATTTGTAGTTAATTAATATTATAGCAAAAAAAAAAAGAAAGATAGATGTACATATATTTATATTATATACATACATATATTTATATTATATATATATATATATATGTACATATATAAATATATATATATATATATATATATGTGTTCATACATAAATATTTGTTATTATTAAAAATAAAAAATTCGTACAAACATATATATGTACATAAATATATCCATACATTCGAACCGCTCATAGAAAATATTATTGAAATTATTTAGTATTTTTTTCAACACAAACATTTGGCATTTGTTTTCATGGCATGCTTCTTTTTATCTTTTTTATTTTCTTTTCATTTACTTATTTTGCTTTTATTTATTTCTTACGTGTGCTTCTATTCAATATGTTTGGTTGATATCTGCATGATATTTAAACCAGTTTGTAGTCACTTGCAAAATAATTAATTTATAAGTTAGTGTTTTTTCTCAATTGATTATTTTATTTACTACAGGGTATTTACAAATGAATGTGTATATGTTTTCTAGGCTATTGACGTTGCTATTCTTATGGAGAAAGAATATATTGTGTTGGCATAGATTTTATATGTACAAGTGAATTTCAGATGTTAAATGTTTTGAATCCAATCAGGTTGATAATCAGAGATTTTGAATAGGGGTAATGATATTTTTATTTCAGTATATTACACTTTAATGTAGTAATTATAGGAAGTAGCTTTTGGAGAAATACAGCAAAAATTTTTCTCGTACTTTTGTATTACAAACTGATGCTAGAGATTTTTTTCTGTGTGTTGCGGTGTATATGAATTTCATCATACATATATCGTAATACCAACAGAGAATTGTGGTAATGTGTATGTGTGTGTGTGTATGTGTGTCATATGTCGTAATAAATTATATTTGATGAGTACTACGCGATTCTCATATAAAGTATATAAGTAGAAGAAATAATGTAGATTGTCATTAGTCTGCTCTGATATCTCAACAAGTGACAACCTATTTTTCCAACCAAAATTTCTAAAGTGTTTAAAATTTAAAAACTATAAAAGTTTCAAAATCGTATTACAGTTTGCTAAACAATTTTATAATAAAATAATTAAATAAATTGTTTATAAATAAAATAATTATATTAATTAATAAACAAATACCAGTTGTACCATATGCAATAAAGTCTTTATGACTCAAACAAAACTGAAACTGCATATTGAAACGCACTCCTATACTAACCAATCAAAGGCTATGCTTGGAATTTGTAAGCTTGATCTTCAAAATAAATATTGGGAGGATTATGATGAGATGATCCCATCAAATGGTTGGTTGCATGGCTCATGTCAGGACCACAAAACATAAAAACAGTTGTCACCAAGAATGGATTGGAGATCTTCTCACTAAAAGAGCAAGCAACTTCAACAAAAATTAGGGTGTTATGTTTCCGGAGCAGTTTCTGAAATCTGTCAAGAACTCTATACTACAACAGCTAATTGAATGTAGTAGGATACATACTACATTTAAATTTAATACGGAGCTCACATCTGATTATATGAAGACGGTGAATGATGAAATGAATGTTTCCCAACTTGTACATATTTTGAAAATGATGTTGGTGACTTTGTCTGATGACATAGAGGATATGTACAAGAAACAGACCCAGGAGCTAACAGCCAAAATGGAAGAATTTCAAGAGGGGGATAGTGAATGTTCCTTGACTTCAATAAATTCCCTTGAAGTTAATATACACAAGGCGTCCATATTAAGAGGATAGACCTTTACCCTTTTCCAAAAAATATTGCAATGAAACGTGCATGCATAAATGTCGAAAACAATGATATTTATTGCTTTAAATGGTGTCTCATTGCGGCTTTAAATGTAAATAGCGGTCTGAGTCCTAAACAGCGGAAAAGCTGTAGAAATTACAATATCGCAAACATTTCTGCTGAGAATATTAATATAGGGGCAGTTGTTTTAAATTTTGAAGGCCTAGAGTTTCCACTCCCATTGAAGCAGACAAAACAATTCGAGCGTCAAAATAATATGAACATCAATGTATTTGGTCACAATGGAACATCGCTTATAGGACCATACTACATAACAAAAGGAGAACAACATGTTCATATTAATCTGTTATTGCTCCAGTCCAATGAAAACTTCCACTATGTGATCATCACGGATATATCAAAGTAAGTTTCATTTGTGCATTTATTCAAAATGTGTTTTCATCGCTATTTAAAAAGTTCCTTCTTATTGTTATATTCATTTACATATTATTTTTTTTTTTACATATCAACTTAAGAGTGCTAAGGGCCTACAAATAGTATTAAAGGGCATAGATTCATATGTTGAGCCCGAAGAAGTAAAATGTGCACTTATCGAACAAGGATTTAAGGTAAAAAATGTTACCAATATAATCAATAGAGAGAAGATTCCCCAGCCTCTATTTCGTGTTGAACTGGAGCCGAATGATATACAGTTAAAAAAAAACGAGACGCACCCACTTTATAGTCAAAAATACCTTTTACACCGAAAAATCACAGTTGAAGAGCCACGTAAGCGTTCAGGTCCCGTACAGTGCCATAATTGCCAAGAATATGGCCACACAAAAACTTACTGCAAATTACCTACAGTTTGTGTTATCTGCGGTGAATTGCATGGTACTGCTAACTGTACCAAGCCAAAAGTACAAGCTGAAAAAAAATGCAGTAATTGTGGAGAAAATCACACCGCTAACTACAGAGGATGCCGTGTATATTCTTTCGTTAAACAGGCTATGGGTCAAAAATCTAAATTAGCTCCATTTCAATCAGCAAATGCTTACTCCGCCACTCTGCCTCAAACTAGCCAACTAGTTAATTCACGTGTATCGTATGCCGATGCTGCTAAGACTAGTTCTATTCCCACACAAAATGTTCCACCGCCAAGTAATTCAACAAATGCAAACTCTAGCTTTAACTTTAGTCGTCTTGAAGCTACTATTGAGAATCTGGTGCTAACTATAAACAACTTTACAACAAATATGACTAGCATGATGCAAGAAATGCTGAGAATGCAGAATACACTGCTTCAAGCATTAATCAACAAACCATGAACGCGTTAAAAATATGTTTCTGGAACGCAAACGGCATTCGCCAACATAAAAATGAACTTGAGCACTTCCTCACGGAAAAAAATATTGATATAATGATGGTCTCTGAGACTCACTTGACTTCGAGAAGCTGCTTTAAAATAAATGGTTACACTCTATATGATTCAAAGGACCCGAGAGGGAGAGCATGCGGTGGATCAGCAATTCTAATTAAGTCAAGACTCAAGCACTATATCCTTGAGAACGTTAGTGAAGAATATATGCAAGCTTTTGTGCGAACTTCGTGATATCAAATTACTCACCTCCCAGATTTTCAGTTACCGCAGATCAGTATGAGAAGTTCTACAAATCGCTTGGATCTTGTTTCGTGGCAGCTGGTGACTACAATGCAAAACATACGTACTGGGGTTCGCGTCTTGTTACACCTAGAGGTAGAGCGTTGTTTAATACAATTTCAAAAATGGGCTTAGATGTCATTTCGAGTGGGGAGCCTACTTACTGGCCTACTGACGTAAGAAAAATTCCAGATGTTATAGATTTTGGCGTCACGAAAAATATCCATAGGGACTTAATTCACGTAGAGGGCTCTGTAGATCTGTCCTCCGATCACTCTCCCACAATAGTTACAATTTTCAACCCACTAAGGAGTGATTTAACTAACTCATATGCGAAAACGATTAATAGGGTCAACTGGCTAGGCTTCAAAAAATATATTAGTAGTCACTGCGTAGAAAACATTCAGCTAAGATCACCTGATGATATTGAATTTAATATTGCCAATCTTAACGAATATATTAAACAGGCTGCTGAACATGCCACTACTTCCTATCCGCAGACTGGCTTTAATAGAATTTATTCTACGGAAATTGAACGTCTTGTATGTGAAAAAAGGAGAGCTAGAAGAGAATGGCAACAACACCGATCACACCTAAATAAAATCAGACTTAAAGAATGTACTAAACGACTCAAAGAGCTGCTATCGTCGGAAAAGACTGCATTACTGGAAAAGTATTTAGAAGGTCTTGATGTAACGTCAACATCTAATTACTCTTTATGGCGCGCTACTAGAAATCTTAAAAGACCCGTTGATCTCAAATCACCATTACGTACTTCGACTGGAGGCTGGGCAAGAAGCGATAGTGAGAAAGGTAACTTATTTTCTGAGCATTTAAAATCTGTATTCACTCCCAATTCATGTACGGGTGCTGCCGATTTACCGAGTGTAGTCTCTCTACCCCCTCGTCCCTCAAGGTTTAAGATGCGTGAACTACAAAAAATAGTTGCTGAACTCGACCCTAAGAAAGCTCCAGGTATTGATGGCATTAGTAACAAGATGCTGATGAACTTGCCTCATATTGCAATAAGAATTTTGCTATTTATTTTTAATGCCATTTTACGAATGCAGTATTTTCCACATAACTGGAAACTTGCCAAGATTAAAATGATTCCAAAGCCAGGCAAAGATCTTACCAAGGCTGATCCATATAGGCCTATAAGCTTACTTTCAACAATTTCAAAGCTTTTCGAAAAGCTGCTCATGACTAAATTGTCCAAAATTTTAGCTGATAGTGGGTGCATCCCGGACCATCAATTTGGCTTTAGAAGTCAGCATAGCACTATTGAGCAAACGCATAGATTGGTTCAAATTATAAGGAGGACTTTTGAAGAAAAGAAGTATTGTTCTGCCCTTTTTATTGATGTTTCTCAGGCATTTGACAAAGTATCGCACAAACGCCTAGTTTTAAAATTGAAGACATACCTATCAATAAATATACAAAAGCTTTTGGAAAGTTATATTCTTGATAGAAAGTTTACTGTTGTGGAAGGAGACTTCATGAGTGTACCCGAATCTATATCTTCTGGTGTGCCACAGGGTAGTATTCTGGGGCCAGTCTTGTATCTAATATATACTTGTGATATGCCTGTGAGCAATAACATCCACACTTCTACATTTGCCGATGATACAGCCTGTTTGAGTATTCACAAAAATCCTGATGAGGCATCCCGCAATCTCCAAGCACACATTACCCAGATTGAAATATGGTTGAACTTATGGAGAATTAAAGTCAATGAACAAAAGTGTGTTCATATAACGTTTACCCTAAGAAAAGATACCTGTTCCCCCATTCGAATCAACAATCAAAATATTCCTCAACATTCTCAAGTCAAATACCTTGGCATACACCTTGATCGAAGGCTTACATGGAAATATCATATTGACTCTAAGTTAACCCAAATGAAACTTAAATTGACTCAAATATATTGGTTAATTGGCAGAAATTCAACACTCAGCCTAGACTGCAAACTTTTGATATACAAGTCGCTTTTGAAGCCAATATGGTGCTATGGAATTCAGCTGTGGGGCACTGCTTCAGCTTCAAATGTCGAGAGAATCCAACGAAGGCAAAACAAAATTTTACGTTTGATAACATCTGCTCCATGGTACGTTAAAAATTCAAATATTCATCGTGATTTAAATATGCCACTAGTGAGTGAAGAAATTGCAAAATACGCAGGCAAATATTTAACTAAACTCGAGTCACATCCTAATCCGCTTGCCCGTAATATTTTGAGCTTTACTGGACACATCCGCTTAAAAAAGAGGGACACAAGGGCTCTTATACCCAACACTTCAGATGGGACTGCTTAAAAATACTTCCTTTTGATTATCACTACTTATGTATTATTTATAACTATCACTAAGCTTATGTCCGATATTGGTCGAGCCTAATAATTATATTTAGATTTAAGATTTGATTACTTATTGTTAGTTCATTTTTGAAGATACAATAAATAAATATGTATATGAAAAAAAAAAAAAATATTATTTTAATTTCCTCTTTTCCTTAGACAGCATAACATCTCACGTAAATAAGATACATATTTGCAACACCTGCCTATTCATACACATGATGATTATGTATATAATCATCATAAAAATGTTTGTGGGAAAAAAGTCATCAGAATGCCCGAAGATGAATCTAGTATCAAGTTTGAAAACTACTACAAACAGTTAGATGTACCATTTGTAATCTACGCAGACTTCGAGTCTATTTTGGAAAAAGTTGACGATCCTGTAAGTAAAAGCACTACAAATGTACAGAAACATCATGCTTGTGCATTCGCTTATTTTATTAATTGTAGCTTTAAGAGAAAAAATATATTATATAGACATTATTTTGGTGAAGATTCGGCGAATATATTTATCAAAAAAATAGTTGAAGATTGTACAGATATTTATCTAAATTATTTACTTAAAGTTAAAAAATTGTTCATGACCTCAATAGAAATAGCTCAATATAATAATGCACAAAATTGCCATATATGTAAGAAAATGTTAAATAACGATAAAGTTAGAGATCATTGTCATCTTACGGGTAATTATCGTGTGGCAGCTCACAGCGACTGTAATTTGAATTATAAAACACCTCATTTTATACCGGTTATCTTGCATAATCTTTCTGCATACGATATGCACTTATTTTTCAAAGAACTTTCTACTATAAAATATTCCACAATAAAAGTGATTCCCCAGAACGCAGAGCGTTATATTTCTCTTTAAATTTGAATCAGATTAGATGAAAAACATGGAGTCGAAATAAGATTTATAGACGCGTTAAGATTTATGGCCTCGAGTTTAGATACGCTAGCGAAAAATCTTGATAGCAATGATATTAATACTATTCGATCATGTTTCGGTCATGAAGGTCATTTCAAGCTGATTAGAAGAAAGGGTGTATTTCCGTACTCTTACATGGATTCCATAACTAAGTTTAAGGAAATTAAACTCCCTAGTAGAGAAGAGTTCTTCAATATTCTAACGAATGAAGAATGTGATGTAGTCGAGTATGAACATGCTCAAAAAATATGGAGAGAGTTTAACTGTAAAACCCTCCTTGACTATACTGAACTCTATTTAAAGACAGATGTTCTTCTTTTAACCGACGTGTTTGAAAATTTTAGGAAAATTTGAAGAGATATATACGATTTGGACCCCTGCCACTATTATACAGCACCATGCTTATCTTGGGATGCAATGTTGAAAACCACAGAAGTTTCACTCGAACTGTTCACTGATTCCGAAATGTATATGTTTATGCAAAACGGAATAAGAGGTGGACTAGTTCAATGCTCACAAAGATATTCGAAGGCGAATAATAATTATTTAGAAGAGTTTGATGCATCAAAACTATTGGAATTTCTTGTCTATTTAGAACAATTTGTATGGTTGGGCGATGTCGGAATATCTTCCTTGCGGTGAATTTGAGTGGGTATGTGATACTGATTTTGATGTTAAAAAAATTTCTGATACTGCAGAGTATGGGTACATTTTGGAAGTGGATATAGATTATCCCGATTCAGTGCATGGTCTACATAATGATTTACCATTTTGTCCACAAAATAAGCCCGTGCGGGGATCCAAAATCAAAAAATTTGTTGCAAACTTACACTCAAAAACAAATTACACCATACACTATAGAATTTTAAAACAAGCCATTTCAAATAACATCATCTTAAAAAAAATTCATAGAATACTCAGATTTAAGCAATACCCTTGGCTTAAAAAATATATTGACTTAAACACATTTCATAGGACAAAAGCTAAAAATAATTTTTAAAAAGATTTCTTCAAACTTTTAAATAATGCTGTTTACGGGGAGACAATGGAAAACATTGAAAAACGTAGGGACATTAGAATTACTTCTTCTTGGGAAACAACAAATCATTTGTGTCTCAGAGCATTAATTGCGAAACCAAATTTTAAGCAGTTGACAAAATTTTCTGATGAAATGTATGCGGTAGAGTTAGAAAAAATGGAACCACTATATGATAAACCTATATATGTTGGTTTCACAGTACTGGAGTTATCCAAGTGGAGAATGTATGACTTCCATTATGGCTTCATGAAGCCTAAGTTCGGAGAGAACATTTCTCTCAACTATATGGATACTGACTCATTTATTTATTGAATTAAAACTGATGATTTTTACGATGATATCCGTAATGATATTACTTTGAATTTTGATACGTCTGAATATCCTATAGATAACCAATTTCGTTTGCCGCTACTCAATAAGAAGGTTTTGGGAATGATGAAAGATGAAAACAATGGGGATATAGTGACAGAGTTTGTTGGTTTAAGAGCAAAAATGTATTCTCTGTCAACTCTTCGCTCGGAAGCTGTTAAAAAATCTAAAGGGGTCAAAAAGTCTGTAATTAAAAAGTTGTCCATTAATGATTACAAAAGTTGCTTATTTGAATCCAAAATTATCTCGGATGAAATGTTTTTGTTTAGATCCAAAACATATCAACTATATACCCAAAAACTACATAAAATAGCACTTAACTTTTCTGATGATAAAAGAAATATAATGAAAGATAAAATTAAAACGCGCGCTTGGGGACATTACATAGACCGAAACAATCAAACAATGGACGTAGAAGAATGCTTCCTACTAAATTGCATGTAAGATGACAACGAAAATTTAATTTTGTACTTATTGTATTTATTTATAATGTATTTCTGTAATTATTTATTAATTTGTTTATTATTTACTTATTTATTTATTGATTAATTTATGTATTTATTATTTATTTATTTGTTTATTAATTATTTCTATAATTAATTATTAATTTATTTATTATTTACTTATTTGTTTATTTCTTAATTTATCTATTAATTTTAGTATTTTATTCACACAAAAACATGTAAAAATTTAATGGTTTAAAACCTTAATCTTTTTACCTACACCTAAGTTATCTGTAAATTAAAATCTAATATTCGATTAATGATCTTTTTTCTTTTTATATCTATATATTTTTATTTATACATAGAGCTAAATTTGTATTAGTACTAAGATTTTTAAGAAAAATGTTAAATAAAATATTGAAAAAATATTAAAATATGGAAATGGTTTTTATTTCAGCTTAAATTTACTAAATATAAATTGTGACTACAAATTTCTACATTTTTATATTTTGTTTCTCTATTGGATCTACTTAGCTAGATCAAATATTTTTCTTTTTTGTTTTCATATCGCTTAAACATACAATGTCTTGTTATCTTTGAGAGGTCCTACACAAGAGGAATTGAATTTCACAATATTATAAATTTCATTAGATATTTTCTTGTCAACACCAACAGTTTTAAAATTTTCTCATCCATGTTTAATAATAGCAAATAAGAGGTATCAGCTATTAGATCAGGTATCAGCTATCAGATCAGCTTATCAGGACCTGATCTGGTTTTGAGATCAGCTTATCAACAGCTGGTCTGGTTTTCAGATCAGCTTATCAGGACCTGATCTGGTTTTCAGATCAGCTTATCAGGACCTGGTCTGGTTTTCAGATCAGCTTATCAGGACCTGGTCTGGTTTTCAGATCAGCTTATCAGGAGCTGGTCTAGTTTTCAGATCAGCTTATCAGGAGCTGGTCTGGTTTTCAGATCAGCTTATCAGGAGCTGGTCTGGTTTTCAGATCAGCTTATCAGGAGCTGGTCTGGGTTTGAGATCAGCTTATCAGGACCTGGTCTGGTTTTCAGATCAGCTTAACAGGAGCTGGTCTGGTTTTCAAATCATCTTATCAGGACTTGGTCTGGTTTTCAGATCAGCCTATCAGGTAGCTGGTCTGGTTTTCAGATCAGGTTATCTGATTCAGATTGAGTTATCAGTTTACAAGTAGTTAGTCATTTATAACATTTATATGAATGAAGTTTCAGGTCAGATGAAATAACTAAAGTCAATCCTTTATGAGCAGTAATTTATATAGTTATGAAATAGTCAAATTGTTTTCTAAAACGAACATCATTTAATCAAAAATCCATATTTATCCTTCCACCACTATACAAATTTCTTCAAACTTTTCAAAATTCATATTACTGACAACATTATCCCTATAGACGAGCTTAATATTTTTCTCATCTTGCTTGCTTATACATTATAATAACATTTGCATTGTCTCTTGTTAAATGCTTACAGCCGTATTCATAAAAATTTTAAACAGCATTTTGAATGTTGTTTAACCAAAATGCACTAAAATTGTATTCATAATAGAATTTTAACTTAAAAATCGTTTTTTTTTATTTAAACCATGTGTAAATCACCAAATCTTAAAAATTAACTGCACCCATACTTAAAATAATTTTGAGTTGACGTCGTTGTAATTTTGCTTCATGTTTATTTGCATTTTTACTTTGCCTATATGTATATATGTATGTATGTATGTATGTATGCATATATTATGTTATAAGTTGGGCATTAGTAGAATGAGTCATCATTCTTCTGTCGCCCCATACAAAAATATACATGTACATATGTATGTATATTATTCTGCTTTTCACATGCAGCATCAGCAAATATCATACTTGAAATTCTTTAAGCTTCATTACGAGAAAAAATAAATAAATGTATAATATAGCATTCTTTTAATTATGAAATCAACTTCTTCAGATATTTGGGTTGATATAGGTAATTTTAGTATAAATATATGTTTTTAAATTTGAGATAGTAGTAGTGAACTGCCAATTCTGCCCGAATTAAAATTTGAAATTTGGGTAATTAAAATTTTAAAATTCTTGGAAATTTGTGAAATTTTATACCTACGAGGGTGGTTCAAAAAGTCCGTCCAAATTTTTTTTTTGTTTACATTAACTTTTTTTATTTTGTTTTTGTTTTTTGTTGTTTTTTTTTTGTTTACTACATACGAGGGTGGATCAATAAGTTCGTTTTATGTGAAAATGATTTTTCGTAAGGTGGACGGTAAAAACGTGAAAATAAATATTTTTAATAATGCCGACGGAAAAATTATGAAAATGATTTTTCGTAAGGTGGACGGTAAAAACGTGAAGATAAATATTTTTGTAATGCCGACTTGAAAATTATGAAAATGATTTTTAATAATGCCAACGGAAAATCGTGACAATGATTTTTCGTAATATGGACGGGAAAAACGTGAAAATAAATATTTTTAATAATGCCGACGGGAAAAACGTGAAAATAAATTGCTTCTAAGGCCAACGAAAAATATGTTGATGTCTGTCTGTCTATGGGAATTCGAGTCTGTCAGGGAATTGGGGGTTTGTAATAATTTGTGGGGGTCCTTTGTCGAAGTTATGGGTAATTAAACCTTAAAATTTTAATCTACGCCGGAGTGACAGTCCACTACTACTATCTCAAGTTTAAAAACATATATTTATACTAAAATTATCTATATCAACCCAAATATGAATATCTGAAGAAGTTGATTTCATAATTAAAAGAATGCTATATTATACATTTATTTATTTTTCCTCGTAATGAAGCTAAAAGAATTTCAAGTATGATATGTGCTGATGCTGCATGTGCATTGGTGGTACAATATGAAAATTGGATTTTGCTCACGAATAAACTAAATATTGCGCCATCTGCCGGAGGAACTTCAAACTACACAGAAACACTCCTCACGCCCCATAGAGCGTGTATATAAAGTTTGGTCTAAATGGGTGCAGTAGTTCTTGAGTTACGGTGCAAAAACACAAAAATAATAAACACTGCGCCATCTGTCGGACGAACTTCAAACTACACAGAAACACTCCTTACGCCCCATAAAGCATGTATATAAAGTTTTGTCAACATCGGTGCAGTAGTTCTCGAGTTACGGTGCAAAAACACAGAAAAACTAAATATGGCGCCATCTGCCGGACGAACTTCAAACTACACAGAAACACTACTCACGCCCTTTAGAGCATGTATATGAAGTTTGAAGAATTTTAAAATTTTAATTACCCAAATTTCAAATTTTAATTGGGGCAGAATTGGCAGTTCACTACTACTATCTCAAGTTTAAAAACATATATTTATACTAAAATTACCTATATCAACCCAAATATGAATATCTGAAGAAGTTGATTTCATAATTAAAAGAATGCTATTTTATACATTTATTTATTTTTTCTCGTAATGAAGCTTAAAGAATTTCAAGTATGATATTTGCTGATGCTGCATGTGAAAAGCAGAATAATATACATACATATGTACATGTATATTTTTGTATGGGGCGACAGAAGAATGATGACTCATTCTACTAATGCCCAACTTATAACATAATATATGCATACATACATACATACATACATATATACATATAGGCAAAGTAAAAATGCAAATAAACATGAAGCAAAATTACAACGACGTCAACTCAAAATTATTTTAAGTATGGGTGCAGTTAATTTTTAAGATTTGGTGATTTACACATGGTTTAAATAAAAAAAAACGATTTTTAAGTTAAAATTCTATTATGAATACAATTTTAGTGCATTTTGGTTAAACAACATTCAAAATGCTGTTTAAAATTTTTATGAATACGGCTGTAAGCATTTAACAAGAGACAATGCAAATGTTATTATAATGTATAAGCAAGATGAGAAAAATATTAAGCCCGTCTATAGGGATAATGTTGTCAGTATTATGAATTTTGAAAAGTTTCAAGAAATTTGTATAGTGTTGGAAGGATAACTATGGATATTTGATGATAAATTAAATGATGTTCGTTTTAGAAAACAATTTGACTATTTCATAACTATATAAATTACTGCTCATAAAGGATTGACTTTAGTTATTTCATCTGACCTGAAACTTCTTTCATATAAATGTTATAAATGATTAGCTACTTGTAAACTGATAACCCAATCTGAATCAGATAACCTGATCTGAAAACCAGACCAGCTACCTGATAAGCTGATCTTAAAACCAGACCAGCTCCTGATAAGCTGATCTCAAAACCAGACCAGCTCCTGATAAGCTGATCTCAAAACCAGACCAGCTCCTGATAAGCTGATCTGAAAGCCAGACCAACTGCTGATAAGCTCATCTGAAAACCAGACCAGCTGTTGATAAGCTGATCTGAAAACCAGACCAGCTCCTGATTTCATAGCTGATACCTGATCTAATAGCTGATACCTCTCATTTGCTATTATTAAACATGGATGAGAAAATTTTAAAACAGTTGGTGTTGACAAGAAAATATCTAATGAAATTTAATGGAATTTCATAATATTGTGAAATTCAATTCCTCTTGTGTAGGACCTCTCAAAGATAACAAGACATTGTATGTTTAAGCGATATGAAAACAAAAAAGAAAAATATTTGATCTAGCTAAGTAAATCCAATAGAGAAACAAAATATAAAAATGTAGAAATTTGTAGTCACAATTTATATTTAGTAAATTTAAGCTGAAATAAAAACCATTTACATATTTTAATATTTTTTCAATATTTTATTTAACATTTTTCTTAAAAATCTTAGTACTAATACAAATTTAGCTCTATGTATAAATAAAAATGTATAGATATAAAAAGAAAAAAGATCATTAATCGAATATTAGATTTTAATTTACAGATAATTTAGGTGTAGGTAAAAAGATAAAAGTTTTAAACCATTAAATTTTTACATATTTTTGTGTGAATAAAATACTAAAATTAATAGATAAATAAAGAAATAAGTAAATAATAAATAAATTAATAATTAATTATAGAAATAATTAATAAACAAATAAATAAATAATAAATACATAAATTAATCAATAAATAAATAAGTAAATAATAAACAAATTAATAAATAATTACAGAAATACATTATAAATAAATACAATAAGTACAAAATTAAATTTTCGTTGTCATCTTACATGCAATTTAGTAGGAAGCATTCTTCTACGTCCATTGTTTGATTGTTTCGGTCTATGTAATGTCCCCAAGCGCGCGTTTTAATTTTATCTTTCATTATATTTCTTTTATCATCAGAAAAGTTAAGTGCTATTTTATGTAGTTTTTGGGTATATAGTTGATATGTTTTAGATCTAAACAAAAACATTTCATCCGAGATAATTTTGGATTCAAATAAGCAACTTTTGTAATCATTAATGGACAACTTTTTAATTACAGACTTTTTGACCCCTTTAGATTTTTTAACAGCTTCCAAGCGAAGAGTTGACAGAGAATACATTTTTGCTCTTAAACCAACAAACTCTGTCACTATATCCCCATTGTTTTCATCTTTCATCATTCCCAAAACCTTCTTATTGAGTAGCGGCAAACGAAATTGGTTATCTATAGGATATTCAGACGTATCAAAATTCAAAGTAATATCATTACGGATATCATTGTAAAAATCATCAGTTTTAATTCAATAAATAAATGAGTCAGTATCCATATAGTTGAGAGAAATGTTCTCTCCGAATTTAGGCTTCATGAAGCCATAATGGAAGTCATACATTCTCCACTTGGAGAATGTTTCACTTACTGTGAAACCAACATATATAGGTTTATCATATAGTGGTTCCATTTTTTATAAATCTACCGCATACATATCATCAGAAAATTTTGTCAACTGCTTAAAATTTGGTTTCGCAATTAATGCTCTGAGACCCAAATGATTCCTGTTTGTTGTTTCTCAAGATGAAATAATTCTAATGTCCCTACGTTTTTCAATGTTTTCCATTGTCTTCCCGTTAACAGCATTGTTTAAAAGTTTGAAGAAATCTTTTTCAAAATTATTTTTAGCTTTTGGCCTATGAAATGTGTTTAAGTCAATATATTTTTTAAGCCAAGGGGATTGCTTAAATCTGAGTATTCTATGGATTTGTTTTAAGATGAGGCCATTTGAAATGGCTTGTTTTAAAACTCTATAGTGTATAGTATAATTTGTTTTTGAGTGTAAGTCTGCAACTAATTTTTTGATTTTGGATCCCCCCACGGGCTTATTTTGAGGACAAAATAGCAAATCATTATGTAGATCATGCTCTGAATCGGGATAATCTATATCCACTTCCAAAATGTACCCATACTCTGCAGTATCAGAAATTTTTTTAACATCAAAATCAGTATCACATACCCACTCAAATTCACCGCAAGGAAGATATTCCGACATCGCCCAACCATACAAATTGTTCTAAATAGACAAGAAATTCCAATAGTTTTGATGCATCAAACTCTTCTAAATAATTATTATTCGCCTTCGAATATCTTTGTGAGCATTGAACTAGTCCACCTCTTATTCCGTTTTGCATAAACATATACATTTCGGAATCAGTGAACAGTTCGAGTGAAACTTCTGTGGTTTTCAACATTGCATCCCAAGATAAGCCTGGTGCTGTATAATAGTGGCAGGGGTCCAAATCGTATATATCTCTACAAATTTTCCTAAAATTTTCAAACACGTCGGTTAAAAGAAGAACATCTGTCTTTAAATAGAGTTCAGTATAGTCAAGGAGGGTTTTACAGTTAAACTCTCTCCATATTTTTTGAGCATGTTCATACTCGACTACATCACATTCTTCATTCGTTAGAATATTGAAGAACTCTTCTCTACTAGGGAATTTAATTTCCTTAAATTTAGTTATGGAATCCATGTAAGAGTACGGAAATACACCCTTTCTTCTAATCAGCTTGAAATGACCTTCATGACCGAAACATGATCGAATAGTATTAATATCATTGCTATCAAGATTTTTCGCTAGCGTATCTAAACTCGAGGCAATAAATCTTAACGCGTCTATAAATCTTATTTCGAATCCATGTTTTTCATCTAATCTGATTAAAATTGAAAGAGAAATATAACGCTCTGCGTTCTGGGGAATCACTTTTATTGTGGAATATTTTATAGTAGAAAGTTCTTTGAAAAATAAGTGCATATCGTATGCAGAAAAATTATGCAAGATAACCGGTATAAAATGAGGTGTTTTATAATTCAAATTACAGTCGCTGTGAGCTGCCCCACGATAATTACCCGTAAGGTGACAATGATCTCTAACTTTATCATTATTTAATATTTTCTTACATATATGACAATTTGTTGCATTATTATATTGAGCTATTTCTATTGAGGTCATGAACATTTTCTTAACTTTAAGTAAATAATTTAGATAAATATCTGTATATTCTTCAACTTTTTTTTTGATAAATATATTCGCCGAATCATCACCAACATAATGTCTATATAAATTATTTTCTCTCTTAAAGCTACAATTAATAAAATAAGCGAATGCACTAGCACGATGTTTCTGTACATTTGTAGTGCTTTTACTTACAGGATCATCAACTTTTTCCAAAATAGACTCGAAGTCTGCGTATATTACAAATGGTACATCTAGCTGTTTGTAGTAGTTTTGAAACTTGATGATAGATTTATCTTCGGGCATTCTGATAACTTTTTGCCCACAAACATTTTTATGATGATTATATACACAATCATCATGTGTATGAAATAGGCAGGTGTTGCAAATATGTATCTTATGCCCCTATCACGGTTTTCAACTTTTAAAATAGTTTGGTTGTGATTGATAAATTTGCATTACCATTCTCCACTAAATTAACAGTTGAGTTTTCAGTTGTGTTTTGGTACTATCATTTACAACTATGCGTAAGTTTGGTTGAGAAAAACGTTGAGTATACACAACTGTTTTCAAGTAGTTGAGTCGGTGGTTGGGTTTTTCTAGTTACAGGTAAGAAGTAGAAAATATGGAAAAATCGTAACTGGAAATATTGATTATGATTCATAACAACATTTTCTTAACATTCCAAAATTATTTTTTAAAGAATTCGTTCCCTATTTTGATTATTCCTTACCTTGCATTGGGTAGTTCATGATGGTTAGAATCATCACGAATTTCTTTCTTTCTTTCGATACGTAGTACATCTACATATATTTGCGACTTCATTTTCGTCGTCATAAAATAAATCTACATACATATATATGTATCCATTTAGTATGATTTGTTTGAACTAAATCATACAAAACAATATTTTTTCTAAAACTTTGTATTTTAAATTTTCACACAAATTAATTGCTTTCTGTCAAACTTGATATTTTAAGTTGGCAACGCGATGACAATTTCAACTAGGAAACAGTTGTGGTTCATAATACTAAAACACAGTTTGGTCGTGTGTAAGTTTGGTCTACTCTTAGGCGACCAAACTGAATTTAGTTGAAAACCGTGATAGGGGCATTATTTACGTGAGATGTTATGCTGTCTAAGGAAAAGAGGAAATTAAAATAATATGTAAATGAATATAACAATAAGAAGGAACTTTTTAAATAGCGATGAAAACACATTTTGAATAAATCCACAAATGAAACTTACTTTGATATATCCGTGATGAGCACATAGTGGAAGTTTTCATTGGACTGGAGAAATAACAGATTAATATGAACATGTTGTTCTCCTTTTGTTATGTAGTATGGTCCTATAAGCGATGTTCCATTGTGACCAAATACATTGATGTTCATATTATTTTGACGCTCGAATTGTTTTGTCTGCTTCAATGGGAGTGGAAAATCTAGGCCTTCAAAATTTAAAACAACTGCCCCTATATTAATATTCTCAGCAGAAATGTTTGCGATATTGTAATTTCTACAGCTTTTCCGCTGTTTAGGACTCAGACCGCTATTTACATTCAAAGCCGCAATGAGACACCATTTAAAGCAATAAATATCATTGTTTTCGACATTTATGCATGCACGTTTCATTGCAATATTTTTTGGAAAAGGGTAAAGGTCTATCCTCTTAATATGGACGCCTTGTGTATATTAACTTCAAGGGAATTTATTGAAGTCAAGGAACATTCACTATCCCTCTCTTGAAATTCTTCCATTTTGGCTCTTAGCTCCTGGGTCTGTTTCTTGTACATATCCTCTATGTCATCAGACAAAGTCACCAACATCATTTTCAAAATATGTACAAGTTGGGAAACATTCATCTCATCATTCACCGTCTTCATATAATCACATGTGAGCTCCATATTAAATTTAAATGTAGTATGTATCCTACTACATTCAATTAACTGTTGTAGTATAGAGTTCTTGACAGATTTCAGAATTTGCTCTGGAAACATAACACACTCATTTTTGTTGAGGAGGATATATGTCTCGATCCTCCCATTGAAGTTGCTTGCTCTTTTAGTGAGAAGATCTCCAATCCATTCTTGGTGACAACTGTTTTTATGTTTTGTGGTCCTGACATGAGCCATGCAACCAACCATTTGATGGGATCATCTCATCATAATCCTCCCAATATTTATTTTGAAGATCAAGCTTACAAATTCCAAGCATAGCATTTAATTGGTTAGTATAAGAGTGCCTATCAATATGCTGCTTTAGTTTTGTTTGAGTCATAAAGACTTTATTGCAGATGGTACAACTTGAAGTATTAATTTTATTTATTTGTTTATTAATTAATATAATTATTTTATTTATAAACAATTTATTTAATTACTTTTTATACACCATAAAATTGTTTAACAAACTGTAATAAGATTTCGAAACTTTTATAGTTTTTTGGATTTTAAACCCTTTAGAAATTTTGGTTGGAAAAATAGGTTGTCACTTGTTGAGATATCAGAGCAGACTGATGACAATCCACATTATTTCTTCTACTTATATACTTTACATGAGAATCGCGTAGTAGTCATCAAATATAATTTATTACGACATATGACACACATACACACACACACATACACATTACCACAATTCTCTGTTGGTATTACGATATATATATGATGAAATTAATATACACCGCAACACACAGAAAAAAATCTCTAGCATCAGTTTGTAATACAAAAGTACGAGAAAAATTTTTGCTGTATTTCTCCAAAAGCTACTTCCTATAATTACTACATTAAAGTGTAATATACTGAAATAAAAATATCATTACCCCTATTCAAAATCTACGATTATCAACCTGATTGGATTCAAAACATTTAACATCTGAAATTCACTTGTACATATAAAATCTATGCCAACACAATATATTCTTTCTCCATAAGAATAGCAACGTCAATAGCCTAGAAAACATATACACTCTCATTTGTAAATATGTATGAAAAACTCTCGAAAGCTAAACAATACACACAAGCAATGATATTCTTCAAAGTAAAAATAGATACGATCACATACATTAATACAACAACATATACATACATTACCAAATACATTCCCTATCCACTCCCATTCACAACAGGGTTGCCACACTCTGCAGCTATTAGATTATTTCCCCAGAGATCGCAAACATAAATGCATACATACAATAACCCTACACAGGCATAGCAACGATAACTCAAAACAGCAAACCAAAGTCTATCAAATAACAATCACTACACACACAAATACACAGATCCTTTGTCACTACCCTGCAGTCAGACAGGGAGCAAGTGTCTTTGTGTCAACACTAAAATTCTGGTAACAATTTTCATATAATAAGTTTTTTTTCTATCCGTCACTATAAAAGAAGGAGAGAAAACAGATATGGTGTATTTGTGGTGGAATTGTCAATAAATTGTCAATACACACACATTTGTATGTTCGAAAATTATAGAAATGTACCAGTAAATAAATGTCTGGTTGGTATGTCTCATGGTCCCATAAGAACTACGTAGTCACTACCTAATCATTTGTTTTAGTGTGACTAGTAGATTGTCAATGACAAGAACGTACTAAATGTCTACAGCACAAAGTATTGTGTGAGGAATAATTAGAGAGTAGTACTGATGACGAGTCAAAAGCTTGTCATTACATTTTCACCATCGACATTTACTACTGGGATATAATGATTGTCCGCCACTACAATAAAAGTATCAGACACCATCAAAAATATAAGTAAATACAAACACACATACATAGTCATATATACATACACATACTCACGTACACTTATGCAAACACCCATTGTAAGCACAACGCTCCTCTATAATAACAACAGAAGCTGTACACACAAGTATACACATAAACAAAGAATCAAAGTCACACACACACATAGCCAAGAAAATCTCAGCATGAAAATCCCCAAAATCTCCCCATTAGTAACAGGGTTGCCACCCTTTTTGATTTTTCCCGGTTTTGAATTCCCAAAACTGGACTAACGCCAACATTACTAATCTACTCTCATGAACCAATAGATATAAATCCTATCAGTAGTTTAAAAGTTCCAGATTTGTTAACATTTATTTTGCAAAAGTCCCCACTGTGCAATGTATGATTAAGAGTTAAAGTGAACCTTAAATGAAAGTTCTTCATACAAAACTTGCCGTTAAGGTCTCTGTTTGCTTTTAATTGGACATTGTCAAAAGGGCCGTAAATGTGTAAAAACTGTTAATTTTTTATGTGTTTAGTATATTTTTTGAGAGCTCGGAATTTAGATTAAAAATAGGCTAAGAGAGCTAAATGAGTTTTTACATAAAGCTAAAAAATAAACCAAGAGCTTAAAATGAAAATTTTAGAGCTAAATCCAGAAAATATAAGCTAAATTTAGCCTAAGCTAATATGGTCACGCTCTGCACAAGATTGTTTGAGTGGAGTTTCATTCATGTGGTTATTGTTTGTTTTTCATGAATTAAATAAATAGTACATCGCTTGATGAAGCGATAGTCGGTTGGCCTGTAATGATTCACTGCCTGGGTTCAAATCATGTTGAAAGTTTGATACAAAAATAAAAAAAAGATACAAATATTTATTGTCTTATTTTATTTTCAAAAAAATTTCAGACAAACTCCTATAGAATATATGTACGAGTAACGAATGTTCGCATTCGCATTCTCAAATTATTCGCTTACTTGTGCTATTTACATTCGCTTTTGCATTTGCTTAAACGTATGCGAATATTTCAAGCGAATACTAAAGACAAAAAAAATATTGTACATACTTCTTTTACGAAAATAGTTTGCCATTAACAAACGTCAAAAATACGAAAAAAAATTTTAGCTAGCATGAAAAAGATACATATACTTACAAGTAAAGCATTCTAAAATTTTAAAGCTTTAAAATTTTAGCGGAAAACTTTTATATAAATAAATTCTCATAAGTATAAAAATGGAACCAAAACCCAGCGGTGTTTGGAAATATTTTTCAATGTTTGAAAAAGAAAAGGCAGTGTTTGATTTGCGCGAAAATATTTTCTACTTAAAACTAGTCTCTTCAATCTTTTGAAAAATGTTGAGCACCATTCATTACTTCGTACAAAAAATTTTAGATGCAAATAATATTAAGTAGTCCTTTTTTGTTGAAAATTCCACGCGAAACAATTGCCACTCATATTATTTCGCATGAAAACTTAAAATGTTGAAGATATATTTTATATATTTTTTTCCAAGATGAACAGAGTAATACTTGTGCAACATTTTCAAGAACAATTCCTTCTAATTTTTCTTAATAGAACAGCATTTGACATGAAATGTTGAACAGAGTACCACGCTTTAGGGCCAAAATATGAATGTGTTGATTGCCTAACTTTTTGCACATTTATTTTTAATTATTAGCCAGACTTATTTTAATATAATTTCATATATCTTTCTGTTTTAAGAAATTGTATTTTTAATATATTAACAAACATTTGCTCAATTAAAGACTCAATTTAAATAAAATGCTATATGTAGTACACCCAGCAAAATTTTTTCAAAATTTTGTAATGGGTAGTACTCTTTTAATGGCTTACAAACTAATGCGTGGTACTTATTTATCTAATTATTTTATGTGTATAATAATGACTGTCCTGTAATGAATAAAACAACTTATTTATATCATTACGCGAAAGTACTTATTGTAGTACTTTCCAGTTAATAATGAAATATATCTAGATAAAAATTAGCTTCGAAAACAATAAAATAACTTTGGTTTACTATACTTTTTATTGCAAACTTTAAGTATTTTCGCATATTCTTCAATATACATATTCACATATTTTCTTTGTAAAATTATGATTTTTAACAATCCCAAAAAAAGTACAAGTTTTATAATTTTGTTACAAAATTCTTTTTATTTTTATTAGAAAAAATTGCCAATTAACTTTTGAATAATTTTAGACAAAAAGTAATTTAAAAAATGTTGCATATTTGTAAGCAAAAATAACCCATTAAATTTTGAATATTTTTAGGCAATTAGTAATCTATTAATTTAATTTATTAATTATTAATAGGGTACCACATACTTTTTGAACTTCTCAAACAAAAATAATGGGTTATTCAGTCAAATTGTAAGTACTTAGGACTAGAGAGTACATACACTTTTTTGCATTCTGGTAAGCAAACTTTTTTGCTGGGACATATACACCTAGAAAACAGATTGGTTGGAAAATGGTTATGCCAATAAAATATCATTTCCATAGGCTTTATTTCAGTTCACGCTATCAATTTTCTATTAATCCAAAAAATAATCTATGTTCATTGTCATAAGGGCATAATTGTAATAAAGATATGATTCTGATAATTCTTAAATTGACTACATCAACCGAGCATATGCTTTTGTCAAGACTATAATTAACTAATTGGTTAACACAAACGAATGAAATATTTTTAATTGGATTTTACTACTAACTTTTGGTATTGACAACTAAAAAATTGTTCTATACTAAGGTTAAAATAAACACTTTCTAACAGTTGCTGCAATTACTAGAGGTTGAGTGAACTATCATAGTTTATACTCGTAGCAGCAAATTAAAAATTAACTTTTGTGACTTTCAAAGATATTATGATTTGTGAATTCTCAAATGGTTTTTGAAAGTCTGTGCATAAGATAACAGGTGTTTGGCTGTTAAAAAATGTGTTTTTGAAGAAATGCATATAGAAATGCTTCACCAACAGGAAATAAATTTGAATTAAAATAAACTTATGACAATATGTGATATAATAAATTTCTTAAACTGTGTATTTTTAGTTGCGTTTACTCTTTATTTTTATTTCAGCAAGAAAGACCAATTTTTCTTTCACATATACCAATTATGATATGTTTTAGTTATATTAACCATATTTTCGGTAGAAAGAATAACTTGTATTTCAAATTCCATAGTGTTAACCAATTTTTTCTGTTGCTGCAACTATTTGGTTAAGTGTTACAATTAAAATATAGGGTACTACAAGCAAATTGCAGTTGTTATACCAGAATTCTATGATAGTTGGTGCAACCGCCAAAATTCGATTGGCAACGAATTCGGTTGTCTCAACGAATTTGTTTTCTCTGTGTATGTATAGAATACAACACAGAAAAAATTATTATAGAATTTTTTTCAATTAAGTGATTGCTTAGAAAAAATTATATTTTTGTTTAATATTTTAATTAAATATATCGTCACCTAAAATCCAAAAGGCCGTAACAACCAGAAAATAAAAAATATACTTTTTGATTGATTATGATGTGATTCACGAAAATACATCTTTCCTTAAAATATTGCTCACATATGTTCAAAAATACCGATTTTATTCGTTATTCAATTTGGGGCCTAACAAATAAATAGTCTTCAATCTATAAGGTTTTTTGCTTCTCCTGTAAAAAAGTAAAAAGTATACTTACGGCCTTTTTTAGGTGACGATATTTATGTTTATATTACTTCAATTTACTGCTCTATCAAAAAAGTGTTACCAACAGATCTTAACTCAGAACACTATGAAATGGTTAACAATTATTAAGTATTTATTGTATGTAAATAATGTAACTTTTGTTTTTATATGTGAAAATCGAGCTGTTTTTTATAGTATGCAACATTGTTTAAAAAAAAATTTTCAATTAAAATACTCAAATAATATTTTAATTGATTTTGATATTTTATATAGGAGAAGGAAAAACTACTCAGCTTATTTTTTTTTCTTTGATTCATTCGTAGTAATTTTGACATGCGTTGAATAAAAATTAAATATTAAAATAAAAAAACCGAAATTAATTTTGTTTTCTTTTGTTGAGATATAAAAAGACAATAATAATAAAAAATACAAGCGTATAGACCAAATTTGGATGGCAAAGTTAGTACATTGGCGGTATTTGGGGTTTGATGCGAATGGTCTTGCGTAAGTACCCAGCAGTAATCTATTTAATCTAAAAAAATTATTCCCCTCATTTAGCAACTTGTACATAATTTTTTTAAATTTTAGGTAATGTGATTTGTAAGCGAGTAATGAAATTTGGTAATCAGAAATGTAAGTCATTATATGGCAAGTAGTTCTGATGGTAATGTGTAATTTTTTGCTGGGTAGATATGTAAAATATCGTAGCGTTTCTGTAAAATTCAATCACAAAATACACACACAATTCATTCTTCATTTACACTTACGCAGGGCTATTAAACACCAAATACGGCCATTGTATTTTTGTGCGCCATTCAAAAGCTATAAGATGCATCAGCTAGGTTTTTGGTACAATAGACAAATGTTTTCATTTTTGGTTTCCATTTTTTATGAACATAACAAAATTTTTTATATTTTTATACTATTAGATTTTTTCTATATTTCAATTACTATTTTAATTGAATTTTTAAAAAATTTTAATTAGTTTTTTAATTGTATCTTAAAAAATATTTCAATTAATTTTTTAATTGAATTTTGAAAAATATTTCAATTAAATTTAAATTCAATCTTTAAATAACCATCAATTAAATTTTTAGTTAATGTAATATTTTTTTAATTGAAAAAATCAAAAAATTTTCAATTAAAATGGATGTGCTAATACTACAATTTCCGTGATTAGTTGTAAACTAATTAATTTTTTGCCTGAATATTTGTTTTTTTTATTGAATCTTGTTTTCCTTTTTTCTGTGAACTTCATGCTCTTATATAAATTTATTTTCACGTGATTTTTAACGTATTGTAATATTTGCATTCCCTTTCGCAGAAATTTAATTGTATTTTTCGCTTTCGCATTCGCTAAACTGGTATTCGTTACATCCCTCATATATACATATGTATGTAGGAAAAAAAATTAAAAAAAGACAAACAAAAATGACGAGCTGAGAATATGAAGGTGAGTTCTTCTGTTTTAAAAACAAATGTTTTATTCACAAATGTATAGTCGGGTTTACATCTGTGTATCATGTGCCAAAGCAAGCGTAACCACTAATTACTAATGAAAAAATGTTTGATTCAGACATGTATTTATTGAATTAAACAGTTTTCAATCATGTTTGATTCTATAAAATTTTCTGTTAGTTATGTATGAAACTGTTTAAGTTAATAAATAAGTGTTGGAATCAAACAGTTTTTCATTAGTAAATATTGGTTACACTTCTTTGGCTCATGACACACATGATATTCCAGATGTAAACTCAGCTTAAGGTATTTGCATTTTTTACTTATTTTAGAGATCTAAAACTTATTTTAGTATACATACTATGTACACTCAAAATATTTCATAGGTAAAATAAACGAAAAATGTGGTTCATTTTACGAAAATATTCGTTGTTTTTACGGTACGAAATGCTGCGTACATATAATATTTGTTTATTTTTTTTGTGCATATTTTTGTATTATGTAATGTATACATTACATTACATTAGACCGACTCAACTTGTATGGAAGAGAAAAAAGTGATTTTGTTACCACTATGAAAATAAATCTTGATATGTTTTATGATGATTCCCAAAATATTTTGGCTCTAGCGTTGACCATTCGTAAGCTGGACCATTTTTAAAAAAGGTATTTTTTCACTTTTTCAATTTTTTTTGTACTTTGCTCCAAGACGACATAAATAAATTTGGTATCATCGAAAAGAGTTTTTGAAGCAGCATCCAATGGTATATAAAACTTGACCACTTGCGACATACTAATTGAGATTTTTAACTAAATACATATTTTCGTTTCGGGTTTTCATACAAATTCTACGTATTTTTTTATTGCTCACTTTTATGGTGCGAACACTTTGCTTGATTTTATTATTATTATACAATCTATCATTTCCTAAGCCTATTTCCCTATGTTGATTTTTACAACTTTCCGGAAACATTTTCACGTCAAGACGACATAATTTTTTTCTAAAAACAACTATGCTTTTTTCTGCATTCATTTATGATCTATAATATTTCTCTCTCATCTCATCTTTACATTATTTTATATATTTTTTAAGATCTACGCCATTTTCCTTATTTTCTTTACTCCGTCCGAAATTTTCCATTTTTGCTTTCTAAGCTTAATAATACATTTTGTTTCCTTATTTTATTTTCTCAGCTACACCGAAAGAATTTTGCTTCATAAGTCCAATGAAATAATTTCATTAAAATTTTTACACAAATCTAATGATAATTTCACAAATCCAATGAAAATTTCATGAATACTGTGAAAGAATTTCATTGGAATTGCTGCGTTGGTATTCTGGCTTCGTAACAATATTTCATTGGATTTATGACAACAATGATTTCTAATTATTAATTATTTAAGTTATTTCATTGTTTTCATGAAATTATCTTGTTGTTTCGATGAAGTTATTTCATTGCATTAATTACTGTTAAATAAATTTGACGAAGTATTCAATAAAATAATTTTGACGAAACTCGTTTCATTAATCCAACGAAGCGTGACGTTGGTTGAATTTTAATGAATTTTTTCATTGGATTAATGTCGAAATTCATAGAATTTATGAAGAAAATTCTTTCAGTGTATTCTGGTTTCGTAAGAATATTTTACTGGATGTATGTCAACAATATTTTCTAATTATTTAGAAATCCCTTTGTATTTAAGTTATTTCATTCTTTTCATGAAATTATTATTGTTTCGAAGGCACTGCATTAATTACACTTTTAAATAAATTTGATGAAGTTTTTCAACGAAGCGTGACGTTGGTTGAATTTTAATGAATTTTTCATTATATTAATGTCGAAATTCATAGAATTTATGCCGAAAATTCTTTCAGTGTAGGGTCACAGCATAAATTGATAGTTGATAATATCACATTTTATTTGTTTTTTTTTTCTTTCAATTTAACCGTACAGCTGCATGGTCGCATGAATGTAAGTAGCGTCCCTGTTTTCATCAATTACGTTCCACTATTAAAATTAGCAACACTACACAGTATTGTTAACCGTCAAATGTGTAAACTCACACTTAAACATGAGAACTGACATATCTTTTAACCACCCTTTATATATATCCGGGCATATATTGAGTTGCGATAATATGATTTATATTATACAAAATTTGTTAATCACATTAGTGATTAATGACAGTGAATTGAATACAAATTTACCTACGTTTTCTTGTAGACGTGAACATAACAGCGTTAACCGCCCTTTACTACACTCATCTTGGATGTAATACACACACAATTTTTTTTTATCATATACTAATAAACAGGGACAAGGACTTAATGCATTTAAAAAAGGTGTTTTAAGCACCTAAAATATGACATTAAAAACTCAAAATATGCACTTAAAACAATAAAATATGCACATATTTTAAAAACTTTTATTCTAAAGAAAAGTTTTCAATTTACATACAACTAAATAAAGATATAAAAATATATTTTTTTAAAAGGTGCGTGGACAAGCCTTTTACATTATATTTTTACACAAGATTAAATATGATATAACGATTGTTTCACTATTTTCGGCTTTAATAGCAGGCAATTTTCTCTTGAAATCATCTGAATTACAATTTCCATAAAAATTGGTAGGTTCGTGTGCTTGTACAGTCGTTCTGCAATTCTGCAACAATTCACGCGGACAAATTGTCCAAAAACAGTTTTGCATTAATAATTTGTCAAAAATATTTTTTGAAATTTGCGTTTGTACCAAAATATGAGACAAAAATATGCATATATATATTTTTTTTTAATAGATATTTTTTATTTATTGTATCTTCAAATATGAACTAACAATAAGTATTCAAATCTTAAATCTAAAATATAATTATTAGGCCCGACCACTGTCGGATATAAATTTAGAGATAGTTATAAATAATACATAAGTAGTGATAATCATAAGGAAGAAAAAATAAATAAAATAAAAATTGTTTTCAAGCAGTCCCATCTGGAGTGTTGAGTATAAGAGCCCTTGTATCCCTCTTTTTTAGGCGGATGTGTCCAGTAAAGTTCAAAATATTACGAGCAAGCTGATTAGGATGTGACTCGAGGTTTGTTAAATATTTGCCTGCATATTTTGCAATTTCTTCAATCACTTGTGGCATGTTTAAATCACGATGTATATTTGAGTTTTTTATATACCATGGAGCCGATGTTATTAATCAAAAAATTTTATTTTGCCTTCGTTGGATTCTCTCGACATTGGAAGCTGAAGCAGTGCCCCATAGTTGAATTCCGTAGCACCATATCGGTTTCAAAAGTGACTTGTATATCAAAAGTTTGCAATCTAGACTGAGGGTTGAATTTCTACCAATCAGCCAATGTACCTGAGTTAATTTTAGTTTCATTTGGGTTAACTTAGAGTCAATGTGGTGTTTCCAAGTAAGCCGTCGATCAAGGTGTATACCAAGATATTTGACATGAGTATGTTGAGGCACAACTTGATTGTTAATCCGAATGGGTGAACAAGTATCTCTTCGTAATGTATATGTTACTTGAACACACTTTTGTTCGTTTACCTTAATTCTCCATAAGTTTAACCATAGTTCCAGCTGGGTAATGTGTTCTTGAAGATATCGGGATGCCTCGTAAGGATTTTCATGCATACTAAGGCAGGCTGTATCATCAGCAAATGTGGAAGTGTGGATATTGCTGCTCAGAGGCATATCACAAGTATAAATCAAATACAAAACTGGCCCCAGTATACTCCCCTGTGGCACACCGGATGAGATAGTTTCAGGCATGCTCATAAAGTCTCCTTCCACAACAGTGAACTTCCGGGCAGTAATGTAACTTTCCAAAAGACTTACAACGTTTATTGGCAGGTATGTTTTTAATTTTAAAATTAGGCCTTCATGCCACACTTTATCAAATGCCTGAGAAACGTCGATAAACAGCGCAGAACAATACTTCTTTTCTTCAAATGTTCTTCTTGTAAATTGGACCAATTTATGAGTTTGTTCAATGGTGCTATGCTGACTTCTAAAACCAAACTGATGGTCCGGTATGCACCCACTACTAACTAGAATTGGGGACAATTTTGTCATGAGCAGTTTTTCGAAAAGCTTTGACATTGTTGATAGGAGACTTATTGGCCTATATGACTCAGCCTAGGTAAGATCTTTGCCCGGCTTTGGAATCATTTTAACTTTGCCAAGTTTCCAGCTGTGTGGATAATGCTCCAGTCGTAAAATAGCATTAAAAATTAATAACAGTATTCTAATTGCAATACGAGGCAACTTCATCAGCATCTGGTTACTAATTCCATCAAAACCCGGAGCTTTCTTCGGGTTGAGTTCAGCAATTAGTTTTTGCACATCACGCGTCTTAAACTTTATTTGTTGAGGGGGTAGAGCGACTACATTTGGCAAATCAATTACACCAGTACATGTGTTTGGGGTAAATACGTATTTTAAATGATCAGCGAATATGTTACCTTTTTCAGTATCGCTTCTTACCCAACCACCGGTAGATGTGCGCAGAGGTGGGTAAACTCAACGGGTGTTTTAAGATTTCTAGCAGCGCGCCATAAAGAGTAATTAGATGCTGGTGTGACATCAAGATTTTCCAGATAGTTTTTAAGAGATGCAGTTTTTTCATGTGGAAGCAGCTCTTGGAGTCGTTTAGTGCACTCTTTAAATCTAATTTTATTCTGGGGTGATCTGTGCTGTTGTCATTCCCTTCTAGCTCTTCTTTTTTCACATACGAGACGTTCAATATCTGTAGAATATAGTCTATTAAACCCAGTCTGCGGATGGGAGATAGTGGCATGTTTAGCAGCCTGCTTAATATTTTCGTTAAGATTGGCAATGTTAGATTCAACATCATCAGGTGTTCTTAATGTTATGTTTTCCGTGCAATGACTACTAAGATATTTTTTGAATCGCAGCCAATTAACACGACTGGCCATCTTCATATATGAGTAAGGTAGACCACTTCTCAGTGGGCTACAGATTGTAACGATCGTGGGAGAGTGATCGGACGATAGATCTAGGGAAGCTTCTACGTGAATTAATTCCCTAGAAATATTTTTTATGACGCCAAAATCTATAACATCCGGAATTTTATGTATGCCAGTAGGCCGATAAGTGGGCTCCCCACTTGAAATGACATCCAAGCCCATTTTGGAAATTGTATTGAACAACGCTCGACCTCTGGGTGTAATAAGACGCGAACCCCAGAACGTATGTTTAGCATTCTAGTCGCCGGCTGCTACAAAACAAGGGCCCAGAGATTTGTAAAAATTCTCATATTGATCCTCAGTAATTGCGAATCTAGGAGGGGAGTAAATTGATGATATGACAAAATTAGTACAAAAATTTTCGACACAAATATTCGTTGCTTGTAAATATTCTTCACAAATGTTATCAATAATATAATGCTTGAGTCTTTACTTTATTAAAATTGCTGATCCACCGCATGCTCTTCCTCTCGGGTCCTTTGAATCACATAAGGTGTAGCAATAAATTTTAAAAAGGTTTCTCGAAGTCAAGAGTCTCAGAGACCAACATTATATCAATACTTTTTTCCGTGAGGAAGTGCTCAAGTTCATTTTTATGTTGGCGAATGCCGTTTGCGTTCCAGAAATTCCAGAAACATATTTTTAACGTGTTTATGGTTTGTTAACTAAAGCTTGAAGCAGAGTATTCTGCATTCGCAGCATTTCTTGCATCATGCTCGTCATATTTGTTCAAGGCGATTGAAATTAAAATTCGAATTTGTATTTGTTGAATTATTTGGTGGTGAAACATTTTGTTTATGAATAGAATTTGTCTTAGCAGCATCGGCATACGATACACGGGAACTAACTGGTTGGCTCACTTGCGCAAAAGTGGCTGATAAAGCGTTTGCTGCTTGAGCTGGGGCCAATTTAGATGTTTGCCTCATAGTCTGTTTGACGAAAGAGTACACAGGACAACCTCTGTAGTTAGCGGTGTGATTACCTCCACAATTACTGCATTTTTTGTCACTTTGATCTTTTGGTTTATTGCAACTAGCAGTGCCGTGTAACTCGCCGCACACAACACAAACAGTAGGTAATTTGCAGTAAGTTTTAGTATGGCCATATTCTTGACAATTATGGCACTGTACGGGTCCTGAACGCTTGTGTGGTTCTTCAACGGTTATTTTTCGATATAAGAGATATTTTAAATTATATATTGGATGGGTCTAATTTTTTTTTCAATTTTATATCATTTGGCTCAAGTTCAACGCGAAAAAGAGGTTGAGGGATCTTTTCCCTATTTATTATGTTCGATACATTTTTTACTTTAAAACCGTGGAGGACGAGAGCATCTTTTACTTCTTCGGGAGCAACATAGGAATCTATGCCCTTCAACACAATCTGCATACCTTTAGCACTCTTGAGCTGATATGTGTAGAAATTTGTTTTACTTTTTTCAAATTCAGAAACCATTTTGCGAAAATATTTTTCTTCATAAGTTTGAATTTTCGTTACATCAATATTACCACGTTTTATTGGAACAATGTGAAATTTATTCTCACCAATGACCGAAATTAATTTTTTAATGAGAGCGTTTGAGTTTTTTTCTCTTAAATAGATTGGTGGCGGCTTGGAGGTTTTATTCGCAGATTCAGCGGGTTTGTCATTGTCATCTTGCAATATTTTAAAACGGTTTTGCCGATTAGTAGAGGATGCGCTGTTATCCTTAGACATCTTTGGAGCAGATGCAATTTTAGTAGAATTGGGCTTCGCCCGCGCTTTAAAATTGTAATGTATTTGTCCATTCCGACTTGGACATTGGGTTTTGGGCTGCTCTTATCTTCAGTGACAACTCGCTTAAGTGATGACCACGAGCCCGAAGCGGATGATATCGCTGAGTTAAATGTAGAAGTACTAGGCAATAATGTCAACGATTCACTAGTTGGCATTGGACAAAGCGAGTTGATCGCTGACGAAACTGTGGTTTTGCCGTTAGAGAAAGTCTATTATCAGATTTTTGATTTTTGTTAAGAGCTTCAGAACTCACAGCAAGTCTATTATCAGATTTTTTATTTTTATTGTTATCATTATGAGCATCAAAACTCACAGTAAAATAGGCATTTCTGCGGTTGGAACTTACTTCACTATTTTTTTCCTTTGGGGTACTCATATAGAGTATTCCTCAAGGGTACTTTGTATGTTTTTTTGTTTACGGTTTTTTTTTGTTTTTGTTGTTTCTATATGTAAAAATATTAGCAATGCAAAAAAGGCTTATTTATCAAAGTTAATATGTACTATTACGTGTGTTCACTATGAAGGTACAACGAGAACTGAAATATGCATATATGGCAAAATTATGCAAAAATATGAATTTTCACAAAATATGCAAAAATGTGTTCTAACAAATCGATGCCATTTTTACGCAAATTCATTGTTTTGTAAAAATATTTCATTCTTGCTATTATCAGGGTTAAGGAAAAAAACATCATGGAAAACATTCGTTAATTATCAGTGATTTATGCATCCGTCTTGTGCGGCTACATATAAGTACATATATGTACATATTAGTGATGCATGAATATTCTTATTCGTATTCAGGCGAATACGAATACAAATATTTTTCCAAACAAATTAAATGAATAAATTCATTAATCCTAAACGAAATTTAAATAAATTGCTAAAAAATATTAGTTTGTACAAATCCATTAAATTTTTTATAGAAATTTGTGCTTTGTATAATTTTCAAATATTACTTAATGACGATCATTAAAATTTTGAGTAGTTTTTTTTAACTTTAAAGTACGCCAACAGGAGTATGACGTCCTTTTTCATAACAATTTCGTATTCGCGAATATCGTTTCAAATATTCGCATTCGTATTCGCGAATATCAAAAAATCAAAAATTCATCAAAAATATCATCCGTTCCCAAGATATCCAGGGATGACGACGCCGCATCAGTTAACCGTCTAAATCGTTTTTCAATATTGCAAGCTAATAATGACCAACCCGCTGTATCATCCAAAAAAAACCTCCAAACCATCACCAATATATATGAGAAAAAAACTCTAACGCCTTTATTAAAAAATTAGTCTCGGCCATTGGGGCAGTGTTGCCAGAAAATGATGATGAGAGAATGCTAGATCCGTAAAAAAAATTCTGCTAAAATGTTCTACAGAAGAAAAGTATAATGCCAGATATGTATAAATTTAAAAAAATGTATTGAAATAGCTTTGAATTTTACGTTTATACAAACTATTTTATTTTATGTGAATTGAATTCTTTTTATTTAGCTGGTGAGGCCTATCTTGTCTTATGTCAATAAAAAGTCAATTTTTATTACATATGTATTTTTCCCGACGTTTCGTGAATTTTATGTTCACTTCTTCAGGGGATTTGTCTATTTCATTAAAATTTAAAAAAATTAACATCAAAAACGTATAGGAAATAATATACATAACAGAATAAACTTACTAACAATCGAGTTGTGTTGTTATTAAAACATCAAAAATAAAAAATATACAAGTTTACTTGAACCAAAAATTACAATATTAAGAAAAATGGCTTTAGCTGTTCCTTATTATCACACTGTAAATGGCGCTTAAGTTGTCAGTATCTTCTGTTTTGTTCATTGTTTTCATTATTTTCTGTTGTATTCTTAAACTTTCTGTAGTGAAACGTTTTCTTGTATTGTTTTCTACATTTAGAATTTTAATATTGTCAAAATCAGGTGCATGATTAGTTTCTTTTATATGTTTAGACAATGCCGTGCTTTTTTTGTTTTAATTTATGTCTGCTTTATGTTCTTTCATTCTTGTTGCTAAATTTCTTTTTGTTGTGCCAATATAGACAAGATCACAGTTGTTTGCATTATCTCCTTTACATGGTATTTCATACACATTATTTTGTTGTATTTTGTCAACTGGTGTTTTTGTATTAGTGAAGATGGTACTCAATGTTTTATTGGCTTTATATGCTAAGGCAGTGTTGTCGTTGGTTATTTATGTTATTTTTTAAGTTTCTATTATCTGTTAGTCCTGGTATATATTTGACGCTGTAATACTGTTTATTATCATCAGGGTTGCCATTTTTATTGTTTTGTGAGTGTTTGTGGGAATTAATTAATTATTTATTTTATTTTATATTTATATTTACACGCGTTTTTATAGCATATACATTTTCAGTGACAAGCACATGCTAACTGTCTATAGCACAAAATAGTGTATGGGTCAAAAGTAGGGTTTGGAATTTCCCGGACTTTTGCACTTCCCGAAGAAACGAGAATGAAATAATCGCGCGGGAATTTCCGGGAAAATCCATTTATCTACATTAAGTACATTTATTAAATGAAAGTTTGCGAAATTTTATTAATGTAAGCATTCTTTTAAATAAAAGTTAATACAAAACCAGTTCTAATAGGGCATTTACATCAGCACAAAATCTAGCATATTTTGATTAAAATCTTTATGAAAATCTATACCGTTTACACCACCTTTTTTTAAATTTATCAAGATTTTTGTATCCAAAACAAAACACATCAACTGACTTGTTTCCAAAACTACAACCAATCAACTGCATTGTAGCCAATTCACACACAATTTTTTAAGCAGACCGTAGCTAATTCACTCACCTTTTGTTATACAGGGTAGTAAAGAATAAATAAAAACATTAGATTTTTATTAGATTTCCTACAAATCTACTGAAAAATTTGATTTCGTTTTGTATGGGAAATCTGGAAAAAAGCAGCTTGATTTAGCTCAAAATCCCGAAAGTACTAGATTACGAGACAGTGTAAATGCACTATAAAACAAATTTTTAATAATTTTTAAGTGATTTCGAGCAAATAGAATATAGTTATTACAAAGTACGATATCATATACAGACTAATTGAAGACTGTTACCGCTATTAGTAAATAATTTATAGTATTGCCCCCAAATAATTTTATTAAGAATGTAACTTGCTAATTTCTCGTTCTTCTTAAAAAATTTCCAGGAGGATTCTGATCGTTAAGTTCAAGCAACTTACAGCAGATACTAAGCTGCGCCGAATTTTAAATACCCTTATCCACAGTCTGTCTAAATGTGTTTCGTTTTTCAATGTATTTCTCCCAAATATTTTTTCGGGGTTTTGTAGCGTGTTCTAACTATCACTACGACTAACATTGCGTAGTAAACATTTAAAGTCAACTTGACCGCAATATACATAACATCCAATGGCATTGAAATTATTTTTGCGCTGGACATTTGACACTCATGCAAATGCATTAGACAGACTGCAACGTAAATATGTATTTTGTATAAATGATATTTGACCAGTCTGATCGAAGGCCGCAGCAAAATGCATTTGAATGAATCAAAATTAATAACCACATGTGTTTATATAAAAATATAAACAATACAAAATCCATGTTTTCCAAATTTCTTATGAGACACACGCCGCACGCCTACCGTGGGAAACTAAAAGGAACAATTTGCTTATTAAGCATATACCTTTTCTTTTCCCTCTTATGTTAAGATAGGTTAAGCTTTATTCTCATAACTAGTATATAAGACAATGTATTTTTATTTTAAAATTAATGAATAAACAACTTTCTTGTGAGCTCCTTGCTGAGCTCTAATAATAAAAGAAATAGTTTACTTCATTCAGGCATTCATCTGCCTTCAACTATTTTGAGCCAGTGGCGTTTATTAGCGCCGGCACCCTCGGGCAGGTAGACAGTAGGGAATTTTTAAATTATTACAAGCATAATTATTACATGGCGATCCTGCCAGTTCTTACGAACAAAATTTTTTAATTGTCCTGACGGATTAGCCTATAAACAATCCGTCAGAAGAGAAGGAAGACGCTGCCTGGCCAAAAGGCAGACAGCTATGAATATTTATGGGTCCTGGCAGACCAGCCAAAACGCTCTGCCAGAGGAAGAAAGATGTCCGCCTGGCCAAGAGGCAATAAAGCAAATAATTAATATTATTTAAAAAAGGACTTGTTATCATCAGCAGCAGTATCAAGTGCAGCAGCAACATATTTTCTGAATGTTGTATACTAGCAGCCCAACAACATTCGTTATCAATCATCAAATGTATTCCCAGCAACAAAAACGAATAACAATACAGCAATATAAATATACTTATATATATTGATCAACCAAGAAAGATTGAAAGTGCCAGCAAAATGTACCAACAACAAAAAAAAAACGCACCTACTATGAAAAATAAATAAATTGAATAGAAAGATAAATAAAATAAATAAAGTGAAATTACATTTTTTTTTTAACAAAATTTATTGATTAAATACTTACATATACATATACATTAACGGAACAATAAATAGTAATAAGTAAGTGCATAAAATTCATGAGGTATTTTAACTTTTGTATGGTCCTTTATAATGGAAAGGGAAAATAAGTCTAAAACAAAAGCAATTTATGAAGAAGAAGAACTACAAATACAACAAAGAATAGAGTTTTTAAAACAGATTTGGAAATTGGTAGGAATAGAAGGAACTCCAACAGAAGACGACGTAATAAATAAACCAAAAATCATAGAGTACTAACTAGAGGCGACACCGGCGAATTGAAGAGAATTCGCTTTACTAAGTTCTTGCGGTAGAGACAGCAAATATGACTAATTTCTATGCCCTTCTCTATCGCACCATCTTAGTAAAATGACATTTATTTATTTACAAAATAAAAATTTTCTTGGCAGGAATTGGCGCAAATTGGATAAAAAATGATTTTGCGCCAAACTCCTTGCCAAAGTTGGTAATATGTGGACAAAAATTGGTAGATTATCTTGTCCACATATTACCAACAGTGAGAAAAGTGAACAAAACAAAAGTGATGGTGAAAAAAACACGGATTACTGGGAGCATCACACAGCAAAAGTAAAAATGTAAGTATATATTTATTGTTTCTTTTACTTATTTATAATAGATTCTAACAATATATACTTAATTTCCAGTAGCCACAGATGCACTATGGGTTGACCCACAGGATAGAAGCTGAATTTGTTCCCGACAGAGCCAACTAATTAAGTAATTTATATAAAAACGTCTGTGAAAAGTGAATTTTTCAAAGTGAAATTTGAGTGTGGGGCTGTGTACATTGGAAGGGACAATGGTGTTCTTGTCCCTTCCAATGAATAAGTGCTTTGTTTAACATATAGTGAAGAGAAAATGTGTTCCGATCAATAAGATCCAAAATACGCTCGCTTTGTATTACTTTTAGAAGGAGCTAAGTAATATAAACTACACGACTAATGTGTACATGTAAAGTGAATTGAAAGTGTGAAATTATGTACATTGGAAAAGACGATGTTTGTCTTGTCCATTGTACAAAAACTTTGTTTAACATGCCGACATGAAATGAAGTGTTGGGATCAATTGGAATTCAATTTTGTTCGCTTTTTGCAAGTGCCTTACGCAAACAAGTTTATATGGTTAATGTGGACAGATAAAGTGAAGTGTATGTGTGGAATTTGTGCATTGGAAGGGACAATGATGTTCCTGTCCAATGCACAATAGCAAGGGTTAACAAGACATATAAAAATGTAGTGTTCAGATCTTTTGGATTCCAAGTGTTCCAAGTTCTTTTTGTTTTTCACAAGTTCTTAACAAAAATAAGTGAATTGTGTCTACGTAAAGTGCGTTGTTTGTGTGGAATTTTGCACATTGGAAGGAGCAATGATGTTCTTTTCCAATGTGCAAATACTTTGGTTAACAAACCGTTTAAGAAAGAAGTGCTTGGAACAATTGGATTCAAAAGTTGTTCACAAATAACTAGTTTTTATGACTAATGTGTACATATAAGTGAAGTGTTTGTGTGGAATCTTGTACATTGGAAAGGACAATCATATTATTGTCCTATGTACAATGACACATGTTAACAAGCCGCAAAAAAGTGAAGTGTTCGGATCAATTGGAATCCAAATATGTTCGCTTTATGTTATTTTTTTTTAGTACTTGACAACGTGGAATTTTGTACATTGGAAAGGACGATGATGGTCTTGTCCAATGTACAATAACACCAGTTTGTAAGTAGCTAGAAAAAAAAGTTTTCTAATCAATTGGAATGCAATTGTGTTAATTTTGTGTCCTTCTTTACAAGTACTTGAGACAAAAAATAAAGTATTTTTCATTAAATTAAAAGAACTTTTACGGGCTGCTACTTTATAAAAGACATTCAACTTTTGTTTTATATATGTATATATAACCTTAGTTCTATAAATAAAAAGCCCTTTTACTTTTTCCAAAAAAGATAATTTTTTTACAACTAAAAATACAATTTTAATAATGCTCTTTTTTAATTTTTATTTTATTTACATATGTGAACGGCAAGAAAACATGGAAGAAACAAAACGAAATATCGCTGCTACAAAATCCATTCGACCCCTAAAGACTAAACTGGAATGTTTCCAAGGAAAACAACTTTAGACTTTGGTGACATAAGTAAAATTATTTTAATTTCAAGATATTTAAAAAAATTTGGTTAATTACATTAGTAAATATTCCAATTTTGTTTTTGTTTACAGTGTGTGTAGTGCAGTTCTTTTTGTAACAGTTTCAAATGATTAAAAACTGTATATTTACATATGTACCTAGTTACTAAAA
The DNA here is from genome assembly GCA_944452675.1 of Tachina lurida. Lineage (NCBI taxonomy): Eukaryota > Metazoa > Arthropoda > Insecta > Diptera > Tachinidae > Tachina > Tachina lurida. Next base: position 85,119,928 of record OX101753.1, on the reverse strand, counting down.
AAATTTAAAATAAAAATGAGAAAACAATTCCAAAATTGAACATATAACTTATTTTTTTTAAGATTTTATTACTACAAATTGAGGTGAGTATACGCTCAAGAAACGAAGACCTTTTTTGATTTGAATCGCCATTAAAATAACTTATTTCTGTACTGAATATTATTTCAAGTCAATACAAAAGTTAAAAAAAATCGTTAATTTTTATAAAAAAGTTATTACTTTGAGTCTAAGATATGTTTAATAACACAATTCCACGATTGTTCCACTCTTAAGAAATTAGTAAGCAATTCGGATAGGTATAAGGTACTAAGATTCAGAAAAAATATTTAAAATTTTCAATATAAAATTAATTTAAACTTTTTGACATTATTTATGATTATAACTTTTTTATAAATATCCCCTTTCTTTCTAAAAACTGACACAAAAAGACATGATTCAATTAAGCTTATTATTAGTATCCAATTCACTTTTGCGATGTAACTTTCTTTAATGATGTGTGCATCTGTAAGAAAAAAAGTTAATTAATAAATGTACATTCATGTATATTAAAGTAAAAAATACCTTTACCTCGAAAAAGATTCTCAAATTTATAGCGTGTACTTCTGATTTCAATTGACCCTTATTATTTTGTAATCATGCTATTAAATTCCTAATTTCTTTATTTATGGGAGCCGTCTACTAGTACTGGATGCATATGTCTGATTATTTGGTATAAATGTTCGACCAGTATTTGTTTCTGATCTTGTTGCATTTACCAACAAAGAGGCCTAACGATTATCTGAAATAAACGATAACAATTAATATTTCAAATAATGAATTATTTATTTATTTATTCAATGGATGTAATAATTATTGTTCAAATAAAACTTACCGTTTTGATGCATAGCACCAGATTTTACAGGTGGCCCGGCCAAACCAATATAAGGTGCTGGAAGAGTTTGCTGGCCAGTTATATCATATCTGCACATGTGCAGGTCAGCGTGGTGTTATACGTATTTGTGTATACACTTGAGGATCCAAAAAAAAAAAATTGGCCGGGCCCCATGTAAGGCACAAAGAAACTCCCAACAGCATTATGTTCTATTACTTGGCCAAGTTGTTGCATGGACGGTATACCGCACTTCTGATGCATATATTGTGAGTCCAGACGAGCTTTATTTTCGTGGAGCTCATGCTGATTGTGTTTTGCCAATAGTTTCTTGGCCAGCTATTACTTCAAGCAACATACCATTGATCTTACTAGCCAAAAATGGATGCAAATGTCTGTCTGGGTATAAACGTTCGACCAGTATAGTAACAAAGAGGACTAAGGATTTTCTGGAATAAACGGTGAGAACAATTAATGTTTCAAATACTGAAATATTATTCAAATAAAACTTACCGTTTTGATGTATTTGCGACACAAGCTGACTTGCTGGAACCTTTTGAACTGTTTGCGTACACCTTTTTTGGTAGCACGCTGTTGAGCAGCGTTAAAGGTGGCCCGGCCAAAGTAATATAAGGTGCTGGAATAGTTTGCAGCCCAGGGTAGAGTATTACACATTTATGTAGGCACTTACAGATCAGAAAAATGTGGCCGGGTACATTAGGCGTGGAAGCACGCGTGCATTTTTATTTGGTAGCACGCTCTTGAGTAGCACCAGCTGTTAAAGGTGGTCCGGCCAAAGTAATATAAGGTACTGGAATATTTTGCTGGCCAGTTATATCACAAGCGTCCATGCACAGCAAAGTGAAAGTGATATACGCATTTGCGTAGGCACTTGCGGATCCAAAAAAAGTTGGCCGGGCCCCATGTTAGACACACAGAAGCTTCCAGTTGCATTATATTAGAATACTTGGCCAAATTGTTGCATGGGTCGCTTAACGCCCATGTGATGCACATGTTGTGAGTCCAGATGAGCTTTCCAAACTTATTTTCGTTGAGCAAATGCCAATTTTCTTATGGGGAAGGAACTTGCAAACGTATCCTTTCTCCATATATGTATAAACAACATGCACAACTTTAGCAATTGTTTCATTTTCTACATCTTCCGAAGTGCACAAAGCCGTTTGCTTTTGATGAGTCTCCATCATCGGTAGTAACTTTGTGGCTACATACCCATATTTCCAAATTTCGGGAAATTATCACAATGCCCTTATCCACTTTTTTTGTAAAAACTTTGTAATTACGAAAGTTTGTTACATTATTTGGGCAACAATTTACAATCAGTAGTTGAGGAAGCCCACTGACCATCAATTACACAACTTATTATATCAAAAACACATCTATTTTCAACAAAAATTTAATTTTTACTTAAAATTTTTCACTTTTGAACAATTTTATTTTCTACTTTTTTAAGAACATATGTTTGCAAATGCAATATATAGCTTTTGCTTTTTATGCATGTAGAAAACAATTTTTTCTCTCACTTGCAACAACTTAGTAAAAATTAAAAATTCACACCAATCAGCTGTTATCGCGATTTTTCATCACTCACTGGTGGGTCTTCTGGTTCATATTCTGTGCCAAAAATTGAACAAGAAACATTCTTACTCATGAGGAAATTTTTAGAGTGGTACATTTTTTTTACTTGAAAAAAAAAATTAGATTTTTGTTTTGGAGTGGTGAACTGTTGAATTTATTTTTTCATTATGGGTAAAACAGAATCGAAATTAGAAAACCCAAATGCAAATGTAATAAATGAGGTAGAAGTAGTACCAGAAAAAATTGATTTAAAATTAATTGAAATAATTCTAATTATTATTTGTATATTATCGATTTTTAACTTTGTTTTGAAAATGTATAAGATACACCACAAAATTTTAAAGAAAAAATATTCTAGCAGAGCAAATGACTTACACAGAAAAAAATATGCAAGAATTATTTTCAACAAACAATGTTATTGAATAAAATTTTTAAATTCAATAATATTTGTCATTAACTTGAATATTATGTTTATCAATACCGCGCATTTTAAAATATCATTTAATTTAATTTGTTTGTGTTGGTGTTTATCTTGCTTGTTGGTTGACCCAACGTGGTCATGTGCTATTGTTGTTGTTTATTTTGATTGCTCGGCTTGTATACGTGTGAATTACAACAAGTAGCCGAAAAACGTCGTGGCTTGTTTTTTTCTTAACAAAGTTATTTTTAGATTATATCATAACGCAATGCGCAAATGTAAAAGAAACATAAGAAATCATGTCTTGCGTGTATTCATTATTTGCGTATATAAAGCGATTTGGTCTTTAGCTGAGTGGTAAGTATGTTAAACTATTAGTCAAGAGACTCCCGGTTCGACTCATCCCAAACACATTTAGTTTTAATCGCAGCAAGCAAAAACAAACCAAAAGGGGTTAAAAAAATGCGACATTCATCCACACACACACACACACTAAAACAAATATCACTGAAAATAAAATTTCAGCCAACAATTTTTTTCTTTGATTCATTATATCGCTTTATTGACTTTATATCCAATAAACATGCTTACAATTTTATTTATCAATATTGTAAAAATCGTCATCACAGAAAATTCAAAAGATTTTTTTTTTTAATCAAAGATTTTCGTATTCAAATATGAAAATAATTTTTTTCTGTGTAGACAAAGTATAACTTAAATAAGTTATAAAATTTTTTTTATTCACTAATGGAATGGAAAGAAATAATTACTAAAGCCAGAATTATAAAAGAAGATTTTGAACGTTCATACAAGTGTCTCAATATAGATAGACCAATTAAAAGCGAAACAATTAACCACCATTTCCAGAACATTTTAAAAAGATTAGAAGAAATAAGAGTTTTATTTAACGTTTACTACAATAGGCTTACAGTAGCTCACCAAAGAGCAGCAGACGCATTTTTCCTTGATTTAACAAACAGAATTTCAAAATTAGCTGATAAAAAATTGATTCAAATCGAACTACCAAATTCAATACACGAAAGTGTAACATTTAATATTTCTATGCCTATAACTGAATCCACAATGACTCAAACTGTAGTGGACTTTTTGAACACAGCATCAAAGCTGATTATAGACTTTGATGGAAAATCAGAAAATTTACGATCCTTTATTGACTCCCTGTCCCTAGTAGATTCAATAAAATGTACTCACGAAGCGGTGGCAGTATCACTAATAAAAACAAAACTATAGCAGAAATAATAAGCAAACTAAAAAGTAGCGTGAAGGGAGAGTCTGTGGAAGTGTTAACAGCAAAAATTTTAAATATAAAACAAAACAATAAAACAGCCAACACTTATTGCAGCGAAATAGAAAATTTAACTAAAGCGTTAGAAACTGCATACATTTCAGATGGACTGTCATGCGACTTAGCTACAAAATATTCCACACAAACTGCAGTAAAAGCATTAACTAAAAACTGCACCATTGATAAAGTCAAGCTTATCATGGAGGCAGGACAATTTAATAGCATGAACGATGCTATAAGTAAATTTGTAAATAGTTGTGCAGACGCCACAGGTCAACAAAATACTGTTTTGTACTATGGACAAAAGTACAAATCTGGAAACAGTTACCGTGGTAATAACACACGATCACGTGGAAGAAATAATTACCCACGTAGAAATAATAACAACAACTACAATAATAACAATAATAATAACAATTATTACAGAAACCGACAGAGACTTAATAATAATCGTAGGAACAATAACTACGTAAGAGCAACAGAATCAAATGATAATGGTTCGGAAAACTCCGAACTTCCCCTAGGATTAAATCAGTAAAAATTTACAATCTAAATCTAACTTGAGCTTCTTTATACATATTCAATTAGGCAATACTAACCATTTACTCACACTCTTAGTATACACAGGAGCAGACATTTCATTAATAAAATCAAAATTCTTTAAACTAAACCAAATTAACACTAATAAAACAACAACTTTAAGTGGAATAGGACAAGGTAACATCAAATCGATTGGAAATACATTTTGTGATTTAAAATTTAAAAAAATTTTAATACCACATTACTTCCAAGTAGTAGATAATAATTTTCCAATACCATGCGATGGAACCATTGGCATGGATTTTATCAAAAAATATAACTGTATATTGGATTTCAACCAAGATAATGATTACCTTATTCTTAGACCATTTAATATACCACATACAATAGATATACCGATTACGAATAACTGCAATGAAATTAATATACCTCCAAGATGTGAAGTAATACGTCAAGTAAATTTTACCAATTCAAATAATGAATTATTAATTCCAAATCAAGAAATTGAACCAGGTGTTTTTATACCAAATACATTAGTTAAATCTGACAAAGCTTTTATTCGTATTCTAAACACTAATAACACCATTAGTAAAATCAAACAAAGTAACATAAAAACCGAAAACATCTCTGATTATGAAATTATCAAAGACAATTTAGGCAAAAACTCAAAAAGAAAATCAGAAATATTAAAAATTTTACAGAAACATTTTCCACAACAATTTAAAACAACATTAACAAAACTATGTTCAACATATAGTGATATTTTCGGTTTAGAAACAGAAACAATAACAACTAATAATTTTTATGAACAAAAGTTGAGAGTAAAAGATAAAGAAGAAGAAAGATATATTAAAAATTATCGTATACCACATACACATAAGGAAGAAATTGATAGACAGGTGAAAAAATTAATAGACGATAAGATTATTGAACCTTCCTATTCTGAATATAATAGTCCAGTCTTGTTAGTACCAAAGAAGTCACTTCCTAACTCTGACCAGAAAAGATGGAGACTTGTCCTAGATTACAGACAAATAAATAAAAAACTAATTGCAGATAAATTCCCATTACCTAGAATTGATGATATATTAGACCAACTAGGTAGAGCAAAATATTTTTCCTGTTTAGACTTAATGTCAGGCTTTCACCAGATCAGTTTAGAGAAAAACTCTAGAGACTTAACAGCTTTTTCAACCAACAATGGTTCATACAGATTTACTAGATTACCTTATGGTTTAAAGATAGCACCCAATTCCTTTCAACGAATGATGACACTTGCTTTCAGTGGTTTAAAACCAGACCAAGCCTTTCTATATATGGATGACTTAGTCATACTGGGATGCTCCGAAAAGCACATGCTTTCGAATTTGAAAAACGTTTTCGATCTATGCCGAAAGTACAATCTCAAATTACATCCTGAAAAATGTTCATTCTTCATGAGAGAAGTAACATACCTTGGTCACAAATGTACAGACAAAGGAATATTACCAGACGATAGTAAATATTCAATAATTGAAAAATATCCAACACCAACAGACGCAGATAGTGCAAAAAGGTTCGTAGCTTTTTGTAACTACTATCGAAGATTTATTAAAAATTTTTCTGAATACTCCAGACATTTAACAAAATTATCCAAGAAGAATACACCCTTTGAATGGACGAAAGATTGTGATAAACATTTACCTATTGCTTATGCATCCAAAACATTCACAAAAGGAGAAAGTAATAAATCAACAATTGAGCAAGAATTGACTGCAATTCATTGGGCAATTACCCATTTCAGACCATATATATATGAAAAACATTTTCTTGTCCGTACTGATCATAGACCATTTTCTTATTTATTTTCAATGAAAAACCCAAGCTCCAAGTTAACAAGAATTAGACTAGATTTAGAAGAATATGACTTTACAGTAGAATATCTTAGGGGAAAAGATAACCTGTTGCTGACGCTATATCGCGAATTACAATAAATGACCTAAAAGACATGAATAACAAAATCTGTTCTATATTAAAAGTCACGACTAGATCGATGACCAATACAGAAAAAGAAATGAATAGTAATAAACAGCATAAATTTGATAAAAATAAAAATAATGATAAGCCCAGTATATATGTACCTTTAACAAACACTGACGTCAGAAAATACTATAAACTAAAGATTTCCCCCGGAAGATGTTATATCAAACGTGGAAAATCTATAGTAACATATATACATATTAATGATTTGTTTACTAAAGAGAATTTTGATTTAGGACAATTTTTCTCTGGGCTCGAAAAAGTGGCCGGTAAACACAATATATATAATTTACAAGTGGCACCTAGTGAGAAAATTTTCGAATTTATCTCTATTAATGAATTTAAACTTATGGGCAATAAAATATTAAATAAAATTAAAGTAGCGCTACTAAATGAGGTGACCCAAATCAATAATAAGAATGCCAAGGCAATTCTTGAAATTATGCTGAAATATCATGATGATCCAATAGAAGGAGGACATTGTGGAATATATAGAACATTAGAAAAAATAAAAAGATATTACTATTGGAAAAATATGTCCAAGGACATATCTAAATACGTAAAAACATGTCACAAATGTCAAACTGCTAAAACCCTAAAACATAACAAAAGTCCAATGACTGTGACACCAACGCCAACAAAACCATTTGATACGGTAGTGGTAGACACAATAGGACCATTCCCAAAATCATATTTGGAAATGAATACGCAATCACAATAATATGTGATTTAACTAAATATTTAGTAACTATACCAATACAAGACAAAAGCGCTAAAACAATCGCTAAGGCAATATTTGAAAATTTTATACTTACCTATGGTCCAATGAAGACGTTCATTTCGGACATGGGAACAGAATATAAAAATTCGATATTAACAGAACTTTGTAATCTACTAAAAATTGAAAAATTAACTTCGACAGCTCATCACCACCAAACAGTAGGCACAATAGAAAGAAGTCATAGCACTTTCAATGAATACGTACGTTCCTATATATCTATAGACAAATATGATTGGGACGAATGGTTAAAATACTTTACATATTGCTTTAACACAACACCTTCAACAGTTCATAATTACTGTCCTTATGAATTAGTTTTTTCAAAACTCCCGAATAAATTTCATAAATTCACTGAAGTAGATACAATTTCTCCTTTATATAATGTAGATGATTACGCCAAAGAGGCAAAATTTATATTAGAAGTAGCATATAAGAGGGCCCAACAGTTATTAGATAAAAATAAACTTAGACATAAATTAAATTACGATAAGGATATAATTGATTATAACTTTAAAATAGGAGATCTAGTTTTACTTAAAAATGAAACAGGTCATAAGTTAGAAATACAATATAGAGGACCTTACAAAATTAAGCAAATAGACTTAAGAAATAATGTAACTATATTTGATAAGAAAACAAATAAAACACAAATAGTTCATAAGAATATACTTAAGTTATATAATATTAAATAATTAAAACAGTATGCGCGCTACTAATAAAACCTAATATTTTACAATAAAATTTTAATTTTTAATTATACTTCAAAAATACTTACTATCTGTAAAAGAATGTCCATAAAACTAACGTTATATGAACATTCTTATAAAAGGTGAAGGTGTAGCGTGTTCTGACTAACATTGCGTAGTAAACATTTAAAGTCAACTTGACCGCAATATACATAACATCCAATGGCATTGAAATTATTTTTGCGCTGGACATTTGACACTCATGCAAATGCATTAGACAGACTGCAACGTAAATATGTATTTTGTACAAATGACATTTGACCAGTCTGATCGAAGGCCGCAGCAAAATGCATTTGAATGAATCAAAATTAATAACCACGTGTTTATATAATAAATATAAACAATACAAAATCCATGTTTTCCAAATTTCTTATGAGACACACGCCGCACGCCTACCGTGGGAAACTAAAAGGAACAATTTGCTTATTAAGCATATACCTTTTCTTTTCCCTCTTATGTTAAGATAGGTTAAGTTTTATTCTCATAACTAGTATATAAGACAATGTATTTTTATTTTAAAATTAATGAATAAACAACTTTCTTGTGAGCTCCTTGCTGAGCTCTAATAATAAAAGAAATAGTTTACTTCATTCAGGCATTCATCTGCCTTCAACTATTTTGAGCCAGTGGCGTTTATTAGCGCCGGCACCCTCGGGCAGGTAGACAGTAGGGAATTTTTAAATTATTACAAGCATAATTATTACAATATAAAAAGATTGTATGGTCATTTTACTGCTTGTTTATCGGTGTCGCAGGAATTCTTTCTTTCTTACACTAACATTTGAAACAAAATTTTATAATTTAATTTTGTTTTAAATGCAATTGTTAAAATGTAAAATTTCCTTCGACATCGTTAAACAGGGATTTTTGGGGATTTTCATGCTGAGATTTTCTTGGCTATATATACATATATATATATGTGTGTGTGTGTGTGTGAGTTTGATTCTTTGTGTATGTGTATGTATGTATACTTGTGTGTACAGCTTTTGTTGTTATTGTAGAGAAGCGTTGTGCTTACACCCTGAAGGAAACGTGGGGTAAAGTGTCCCCAAGTCACCACTTTTGTCGACTATTTTGGTGACATTGTCAACGGAGCGTCTACATATTAATATTGATTTTGATGCGTAGAAAACATTTTTTCAGATACACACAACTATGCTTCTTCTTAATGTTTTATTGGTTTGTTGAAAATAAAAGTAGCGTCAAACAAAATTTAAGTGTGTATAAAAATTAGCTTAAGAAATCAAATTAAAAGGTTAATAAAGGTGTATTGAACAATAATTAAAAAAACATTTATTACAAAAAAAAAAAAAAAAAACAACAACACATATTGTATAAAAATAGAAAACTAAAAAATTTCAAGTGAAAGTGCTAATTATGGAATATATTTTGACCCTGTGGAAGATTTTTGTGCCATCAGTTAAGGCTTTGTCACACTTTCAGATCCATACTTAAGTAATCACTATAATTTTACTATTGACATTTCCTGCATGTGGTGACAGCGTCCATACTGAATCAGTACAGTTTTACTACGGACATTTCCCACAGTGTGGTGATATCGTCAATAGTAAGTCAGTACAATCTTACTACTGACATTTTCGCCATATGGTCCCACAAGAACTACCTAGTCAGTATTGACGAAGTCTACTGGTAGATTTCGTAGGACAAGCCTGTGTTAAATGTCAAAAGTAGATAGCATTAGGTGGGATATAGTTTGTCAGTAGTACTGGTGACATCGTCAATAGATAATCAGTATAATTTTACTACTGACATTTCCTGCAGGGCAGTGTATGGATGTACGTGAGTGTGTGTGTGTGTGTGTGTATGACTGTGTATGTGTGTTTGTGTTTACTTGGGTGTTTGATGGTGTCCAATACTTTTGTTGTAGTGGCAGACAATCATTATAACCAGTAGGAAATGTTGATGGTGAAAATGTGCTGACTAGCTTTTGACTAGCTTGTCACCAGTACTACTCTATATATATTTAGCATGTGCTTGTCATTGAGATCCTACTAATAAAAATAGAATTCACTAGGTAGTGACTACGTAGTTCTTATGGGGTCATGAGACATACTAACCAGACAGTTATTTAATGGTACATTTCTATAATTTACGTACATACAAATGTGTGTATATTGACAAGTTATTGGCAATTCCACCTCTCTCCTTCTGACGGATAGAAGAAAACTTATTATACCAAAGTTGTAACTAGAATTTTAGTGTTGACACAAAGACACTTGCTCCCAGTCTGACTGCAGGGTAGTTACAAGGGATCTGTGTATTTGTGTGTATGTAGTGATTGTTATTTGATAGTCTTTGGGTAGCTGTTTTGAGTTATCGTTGGTATGCTTATGTAGGGTTATTGTATGCATTTATGTTTGCGATCTCTGGGGAAATAATCTAATAGCTGCACAGAGTGGCAACCCTGTTGAACATGGAAGTGGATAGGGAATGTATTTGGTAATGTATGTATATGTTGTTGTATTAATGTATGTGAGCATATCTGTTTTTACTTTGGAGAATATCATTGCTTGTGTGTATTGTTTGGCCTTCGAGAGTTTTTCATACATATTTACAAATGAATGTGTATATGTTTTCTAGGCTATTGACGTTGCTATTCTTATGGAGATAGAAAATATTGTGTTGGAATAGATTTTATATGTACAAGTGAATTTTAGATGTTAAATGTTTTGAATCAAATCAGGTTGATAAGCAGAGCTTTTAAATAAGGGTAATGATATTTTGATTTCAGAATATTACACTTTAATGTAATAATTATAGGAAGTAGCTTTTGGAGACATACACCAAAAATTTTACTCATACCTTTGTATTACAAACTGATGCTAGAGATTTTGTTCTGGGTGTTGCTGTGTATATGAATTTCACCATATATCGTAATACCAACAGAGAATTGTGGAAATGTATATATGTATGTGTGTGTTTGTGTGTGTATGAATTTCATCATATGTCGTAATAAATTAGATTTTGATGACTACTACGCGATTCTCATATAAAATATATAAGTAGAAGAAATAATGTAGATTGTCAGCAGTCTGCTTTGATATCTCAACAAGTGACAACCTATTTTCCCAACCAAAGTTTCTAAAGTGTTTAAAATCCAAAAACTATAAAAGTGCTAGTACTAATTAAATAAATTGTTTATAACTAAAATAAATTGTTTATAAATAAAATAATTAAATAAATTATTTATATGAGACATTATTAGATTTATTTCTGATTATAAATTATTTATAAATAAAATAATTATATTAATTAATTAACAAAAATATATAAAATGAATACTAAAAGTTGTGCAATCTGCAATAAAGTCTTTATGACTCAAACAAAACTAAATCAGCATATGGAAACGCACTCATATGGAACTAGTAAGCTTGATCTTCAAAAAAAATATTGTGAGGATTGTGATGAGATGATCCCATCAAATGGTTACATGGCTCATGTCAGAACCACAAAACATAAAAACAGTTGTCACCTAGAACAGATTGGAGATCTTCTCACTAAAAGAGCGAGCAACTTCAATGGGAGGATCGAGACATATATCCTCCTCAACAAAAATGAGAGTGTTATGTTTCCGGAGCAGTTTCTGAAATCTACCAAGAGCTCTATACTAAAACAGTTAATTGAATGTAGTAGGATATATACTACATTTAAATTTAATATGGAGCTCACATGCGATTATATGAAGACGGTGAATGATGAGATGAATGTTTCCCAACTTGTACATATTTCTAAAATGATGTTGGTGACTTTGTCTGATGACATAGAGGATATGTACAAGAAGCAGGCCGAGGAGCTAAAAGCTAAAATGGAAGAATTTCAAGAGAGGGATAGCGGATGGACCTTGATTTCAATAAATTCCCTTGAAGTTAATATAAACAAGGCGTCCATAATAAGAGGATCGAGCTTTATCCCGCTCCCAAAAAATATTGCAATTAAACGTGCATGCATAAATATCGAAAACTCTGATGTTTATTGCTTTAAATGGTGTATCATTGCGGCTTTGAACACAAATAGCACTTTAGATCGAAGACAACAGAAAAACTATAGAAACTATAATATACCTGCAGAAAATTTGGTGACAATTGATCCAAACATAGTCGTCCTATAACTGGAGAAAATGTGGGTGTTATCAAAAGGACGTAGTAGTGTATGGTGAAAAAAGTCATATCGTTTCAATGGTGACATATTGACCATTTTCGTGATGTATCGTCTTGATCTTGAGCCAATTTAATTCGGACTCGGTCTAGTATTGTAGTAAACTGCACTGAACATGTTCGATGTGGTCGAATACAGTACCTGTCAAATAGTGTAAATATAACGTTAATTGCTCCCTTCAATATGACTCTGGAACCAGTCCTGTAACTATACTTAGATATTAACCTAAGCTTAAATGGTATTTATACTTTTGAAATATGAGTGGCCCTGTGGTCGTGTGGGTAGTGTGCCAGCCTGTCATGCACGAGGTTGTCGGTTCGAATCTCAAAAAATTTTGAGATTAAAAATAAAATGTCATTGCATTTGTAACAATAAAAAAATTTATAAGCGTTAATTGTTACAGTTAAGTGTGGAAATTACATTTATAAATAATTAATATTTATATTATAATACATCGAATAGGTCAATATGGGATAGTTCAGTGACAAGTCACAAGGTGCATACAAAGTATCAATTATCCCCATCCTAGGCCATCCCCATGTAAAAGTGACTGGTCCGCTTCATAGGAAGTGTTAGAACTCGGACTGGTCCCTATCACTTGGGGACCGGTCACGTGACTAGTCTTGTGTCAGTTCCATTTCCTGCAGGGATAACAAACATTTCTGATGAGAATATTAGTATAGGGGCAATTGTATTAAATTTCGAAGGCCTAGAGTTTCCACTCCCATTGAAGCTGATTAAACAATTCGAACGTCAAAATAATATGAGCATAAATGTATTTGGTCACAATGGAACATCGCTTATAGGACCATACTACATAACAAAAGGAGAACAACATCTTGATATTAATCTGTTATAGCTCCAGTCCAATGAGAACTTCCACTATGTGCTCATCACGGATATATCAAAGTAAGTTTCATTTGTGCATTTATGCAGAATGTGTTTTCATCGCTATTTAAAAAGTTCCTTCTTATTGTTATATTCATTTACATATTATTTTAATTTCCTCTTTTCCTTAGACAGCATAACATCTCACGTAAATAAGATACATATTTGCAACACCTGCCTATTTCATACACATGATGATTATGTATATAATCATCATAAAAATTTTTGTGGGAAAAAAGTCACCAGAATGCCCGAAGACAAAAAGACAAAACAATTCGAGCGTCAAAATGATATGAACATCAATGTATTTGGTCACAATGGAACATCGCTTATAGGACCATACTACATAACAAAAGGAGAACAACATGTTCATATTAATCTGTTATTGCTCCAGTCCAATGAAAACTTCCACTATGTTCTCATCACGGATATATCAAAGTAAGTTTAATTTTTGCATTTAAGAGAAATATGTTTTCATATCTATTTAAAAAGTTACTTCTTATTGGTATATTTGTCCAAACTAGTTGGACAAAATTAAAATTAAGTATAAATTCCTATTTTTATTAATTTTTATATATATTTAAAATGTTCATAATTATAAGGTTGCCCTCCATGAATTATAAAGCGGCAACACTTAAATAACTTGCGCTACAAAAATATATTGTAGCTTATCTTTGAATCGGTTATGAAAACCCGAAGTTTACCTAAAAAATAAATATACTTACCTTTGTTGATCCCTTTGAATTGTATCTTAATTACTTACCTTTTTACCATCGAAGTGTAAACTATACAGTGCCAAATAAACTGAATTGTAAATTAATACTTACCAATTGTTAAAATTAAAAGTGCCAAAAAACCAACTGAAATACCTATCTATTTTGTGTACTAATTTCGCGCTATAATAAAGGTGAGCATCCCATCTCAACCAAACCCTCAACATAAAATAAAAGTTACTAATCGTTGTTTCTTTTATTTTCCCATAACCCCAATAATTATTATCACGACTCTCGGAGTGATAATAATAAAAATCGTCCCTTTAGATTGCTCAACGAGGAGTTAATTAGATTTCCCCCGCTACCCTCTGCAAAATCATAAAGGGAGATTCATCAGCAATAATCCCAATAATTATTCATGGTCCTCTCACCGTCAAGTAACCAGAAGACAATCAACTAATCAGCCTAAAAAGGAATATTTTCTCAATCAACAAAAGAAAAAACATAAGAGCCATAAAAATGAGGTAATGCATAAACGCAGAAAAATTGTATAAGCAGTACATTATATGAAGTGAAAGCAGTAAGTAAGAAAAAACAAAACTTTATTTATGGTGCATACATAAAAATAACAAAACTAAATACCTACCTAATTTGTCTAAAATATAATCAAAAAATCAAAAAGAAAAAAGGTGTGTAAAGTGTTGTGTGGATAAGTGCATGCTTGTGTATTTACATATATATATGGGTATGATTATTTGAAGTAAATGTATATACATATGTACATATACTTATCTACCGGAATTTTCTATCAGTAAAAGTTTTAACGGTGCGTCACATCTACAAGAAAACAAATAAAAAATTGTCTATGTAATAAAATTTTATATGTACATACATATAAAAACTTCTAGAAAAATACCTAGAAAGGAACAGTAATTAACGTCTTATGTACATATATGCACCGGTATAAACTCAGATAGGTACATATGTACGTAATTTCTAGTGTGAGCTTAGAGCAAAATTAAAGTATGATCATACATACATACACATACAAAAATACATATGTACAAACCTATCAAAAATAAAAATTAAATTGTTTTTCATAAATAAATAAAGTGATTAAAAAGTTATATACAACATACATACATAAGTATATACGAAGCAGAAGTTAAATATGTACATAAAAATCCGCAAAGGTATAATACATATAAAAAGTTCAGTGAACCTATATACATACCTATGTATTTATGTACCTATGTACATAAATAACTAAAAGCAATTAATTGCCATTAATTCTACTTACTTTACATTATTACACATTCAAAAAAAAAAAAATAAAAATTAAATAAATAAATACATGCCAACACACATTACAAACACATTTTATATGCAATTTTTTCTCAATCCATATAGTTTTGTTATAGGTACATATGTACTTGCATAAATACCTACATATATATTATATACATTTGGATGCAAACAAATAGCCTTTAAAATTAAAAACAAAGGTCAGTGAATACATAAGAAAAATTAAAAGTGAAATGCAAAACAGAATATAAGTATATGTATGTATATAAATAGTGTTGCCCTATATGCATAACCACATGTATGTACGTGCATACATACTTACATATATAGTTTAAAACAAACGCATACATATGTATATCCTACTTGTCTTTTGATTACAGAGAAGTAAAAAATAAATGCAAGTAGAATAGATAAAACCCCATGTTGTAGGTTCTTTAAAGGATTTAACAAGTCTCAATTATAGAACAAAACAAAAAGAGATACGGAAAAACAAGTGAAATAATATTAATGTGCGTGCATACTGTGTAAAAGGAAGAAATTTTATAATTATCGGAAAAAAAAAGCAAAGCAGAATTTTCATATAAAATAAACATAAAAATAAAATATATATGTATATAGACATATACATACATATATATACGTATATACAAATATACAAATAGTTTTTGCTGTCACTGTAAAACGAAGAAAAGAAATAAGAAACAAAAACATAACACTTTTCATAATTCGTTTACTTTGAAATTGATCTAAATTCTCTGTGGATTACTTCAAGATGCTCAAGTTCCCTGTTTATAGCAAGTAAGTTATTCGCTCTTTATACAGTGCTCTTAAACTTGTGTTACAATACGTGCTCTTAATTCTCTTTAACATTGCAAATCAATCCCCATACAGTCCACTATAAACAAAATACATATTTCCAAGAGAACAAGTGCAAAATTGCAGGTGCAAACAGTTATGGAATAAATTAAAAATAATATAATTTAGAAAGAGCATGATAAAATACTCACGTATTAAAAAACCAAAACACAAATAAGCAAAAGAAAATTTATAGATACATTCATACATATTTACATAAATAAATACAAACATACATACATACATTTGTATCCATATTTCATTTCAATATACATAAGTATGCACATACATTTATTTCAAGTAAGAGTTACCAAAGTTTTACGGTTGTTGGGAAAAGTGCGAAAACCGGTTATCTCTAGTTACACTTATTTACATTTTTATTAATAAAGACAATTTAAGGTTTATAGGAGAATCAAGTTGAATTATGATTTAAACTCTTCAATTCATACGCATTTGGTAAAAAATTTGTTTATTTTAAATATAATAACAACTTTATTCCTCTAACTCAAAATATTTAAAAATATTTCTGATCTACAAATCTAACAACATCACTCAGACCTTAATGAGTTATGTAGATTAAAATCTCACCATTTTACCTCTAAATTTCTAACTCATCAGTAGCTGCTTAACATTGTGCAAAACTTGCTTAATTTATATTATCTGTGTATTCTCCCTATACAACTAAATAAAACATATTTAGTGCTAACTCATTAGCCCCTTTATAAAAAAGATAGTATAAATAAAAGAAACAGCAATCCCCCAATTCTCAAAAGAGTATTTGAATTCTTTAGTTTTATCCAGATAAAGGTATCTAGCGATAAATCATTAGCCCGAAACCAACTAAGAATAGAAAATACTTCTCAAGACTTAATTAATTACAAAGGCAGCTAATTGTAAATTAGAAATTCGTGTTATTCCATATAACTACTTAATACTAAACACAAATAAAGAAAGTATCTCCAGAATCTCAAGCAACATTAATTGCTGTAGCCTGTCCCATAGACTCAGTAAAAAATTGTTTTTTTGTTTTTTAACTCAAATCGCTTGAAACACATATCTATTATCGATATGCCTTCCACATCCCGAAAATCAAACTCGTCCGCCAAGGACCACTTTGACTTTGATTACGATCAGTTAATGACATTTTGCGAAAGGTTTGATGCTACACCAACGGATGAACATACTGATACCATTCTTGAAGTCATGTTGAGAGATTTAGACTCAACATGGGATAAATTAAACGGCTCTCACGAAGAAGTTATGTTCTCTAGGGACTCAACAATTACTCCGGAAATAAAGCAAGAAGTAAAAGAGAGATTTGAAGAATGTAGAACCAAGTACTACGAATTTTCCGCTCGAATACTCGACCTTGCAAGAATACTCCAACACGAGAATCCAGGAGTTCCAAGATTTCAGTCCACGTCTCGTCACGCAAGTTTCCGTAACACTCCCGCCGAAACATTTGTGCAAAACAATACGAACGATTGCATTAAGCTCCCCCCTTGCGATACCGAGGTATTCAATGGCAGCTATGAACAATGGCCCTCATTTCGTGACATGTTCACAGCTGTCTATATTAATCATTCAAAGCTCAACCCAGTCACAAAACTCTATCATCTGCGTAACAAAACAAGAGGTGAAGCAGGTGCGATAGTCAAAAGATACCCCCTAACACACGATAATTTTGACATAGCGTGGAATGCTCTAAAATCCCGCTATGAAAACAAGCGCGTTTTAGTCGACAATCAAATCAAAATCCTTTTTGATATCCCAGCAGCGAAAAATGAAGACAGCGAATCGATTAGAAGAATACAGTCCTCTGTCAACGATTCGCTAGCAACCCTTAAATCTCTTGATGTTCAAGTAGAAAGCTGGGATCCGATTCTCATTCGGTTGATTTCAACAAAACTCCCAGATTTAACATTAGCCTTGTGGGAACAGTCTCTTACGTCTCCCCGAGAGCTACCAAGGTGGTCTCAAATGTCTCAGTTTCTGGTAGACAGATACGAAGCTGTAGAACGCGTAAAAAGTATAAAAAACTACAAAGATAGCTTTAGTCTAAAGCCCAATACCCCTAACATACAAACTTACGTCTCGCAAGAAAACGTAAGCCCAATGTGCAAGTTGTGTAGTGAAGATCACCCTCTCAAAAATTGTCCCAAATTCAGAGCATTCACAATACAACAAAGAGTTGATTACGTTTTTCAAAACAAGTTTTGCAATAACTGCTTGGGATCTTCTCATATCAAAGCAAATTGCAAAAGCAAACACACTTGTTTGTATTGTAAAAAAACCCACCACACGCTATTACACATGACAAATAAGTCTCAAACTGTTGATCAGAATTTTGAAAACAGTCAAAAACGCCCTGTTTCAAATAAAAATAATAACTCGAAAAGTGCTTCCTCAAATGTAACCCAAATGAAGAAAAATAATGTTTGTGACGAGCTTCCCTCAACCTCAAGAAAAATTCACGCTAATTGCTCGACAAGCAGTGAAAACATTTTATTGCGCACAGCTCTAATGCAAATAGAATTCAGAGGTGAGCGTTTCACTATAAGAGCGTTAATAGACCCAGGTTCTCAGCGTACCTTTTTAGCTGAAAGGATTAGAAACCGCCTCCAGCTCCCCTACCAAAGGTCTCAATTTGAAATTGTTGGAATTGGTGGTCAAAAGCAAACAGCTACCAAAGAATGTGAGTTCACACTCTATGCCAGAAGAACAAACACGCGTATCCCCATTAAGGCCATAGTCTTACCAAAGGTCACGAAAAGACTCCCAGCCTGTAGCTTTGAAGTTCCCTGTTCAAAGGAGCTTTCAGAATTAGATCTTGCCGATCCAAATTTCAATAAATCTGCACAAATAGATCTTATACTTGGTAATGACTATGAGCAAAACATTAACATTGAAGGCATAAAGAAAAATATATGTGGCAGCACATCGGCCTATAACACAATCTTTGGGTGGGTACTTAGCGGTCCAATAAAAACGCAAACAATCCATTCGTTCACCACCTCTGTAATTCCCTCTGAAACTGCAAATCTTCACATACTGCTAAAAAAGTTTTGGGAGGAAGAAGAAATACCCTCAAATCGCCCTATCTCAAAGGAAGATGAATTATGCGAAACTTTTTATGTTAAAACAACTACCCGTCACAAGAATGGAAGGTACATAGTAAGATTACCATTCAAAACAGAATATCCTGAAGAGGTATTTCTAGGATCGTCACGTTTTGTAGCCTTAGCTCAATATTCCAGGATGGAAAAGACATTGGCAAAAGACCCAGAACTTCAAACCCAATATAGAGCAGTTCTCAATGAATATTTAACTCTTGGAAGAGACTTCCTCCCAAGAAATAGTATCAGAAGGTAAATATTTCTCCTTTTATTTACCGCACCATGCAGTAGTGCGCCCAGAGCACAAGAGCACAAAGGTCAGAGTCGTATTCAACGCTTCAAGAAAAACAAAATCTCAATTTGCTCTTAACGATATACTTTATACTGGCCCTATTTTGCAGAATGACTTAATAACTATTATACTCAACTGGAGGAAATACAAATACGTGTTTAGTGGTGATATACAAAAAATGTATCGCCAAATTCTCGTACACCCAGAAGATAGACAGTTTCAAAGAATTGTGTTCCAGCCTGCAATCGATGGCCCAATCAAAGACTTTGAGTTGAAGACAGTAACGTTCGGGGTTAACTGTGCCCCTTATCTCGCAATACGCACCCTTCTTCAGATTGCGAAGCTGAATTTCCAAAAGCGGCATCAATTTTACGTTCGCAAACGTACGTAGATGACATTCTGTCAGGAGGTTTTTCCATAGACGAAACTTTATCCGCACAAACGCAACTCATTAACGCTTTAAAATCAGCTGGTTTACCTCTAAAAAAGATAACAGCTAATAACTCCCAACTACTCAACCATTTGCCGAAAGAAGATCTATATGATTTAGATTTTCTTCGATTTCAAGAATCAAGTTCAACTAAAACCCTTGGGATTAAGTGGAATGCAATCTCAGATGTATTCACTTATAATTTCTGTCCAGTTGACCAACGCACAAAAATTACAAAAAGGCAAATTCTCGCGTCAGTCGCAAAGCTATTTGACCCTGCAGGATGGCTGGCACCCATAGTCATCAGGGCCAAGATACTAATGCAGCAGTTGTGGCTCGAAGGGTTAGAATGGGATGAAGACATCTCAAATGAATCTCTAAGAAATTGGAATGATTTGGTTTCAGACCTATCCAAGATAGAAACTGTTACCATACCTCGTTGGCTCCAATACTCACCCTCAGATGAAGTTCAAATTCATGGCTTTTGTGACGCTTCCAAAGCAGCTTATTGCGCTACGATTTACATTCGTTGCAAAACTAAATCTCATGCAACTTTCGCGAACTTATTGATGGCAAAATGTAAAGTAGCGATTATACAAACAGTCTGTTTACCGCGTTTAGAGCTCAATGGAGCAGTACTCTTGGCAAACCTCATCAAGTACGTACAGTCATCATTGAGTTTCCAAGACACAAAAGTGTTTTTATGGACAGATTCATCGATAGTCCTGGGTTGGCTCTCAAAAACCCCCTCAACATGGGAGACTTACGTGGCAAACAGAATTGCCCAAATTCATCGCCTTGTTCCAATGGCAACGTGGAAACATGTCCCAACGCACGATAACCCTGCAGATCTCGGAACTCGGGGGTGTAAGTCTCAAGAACTTGCCAGCAACACTCAATGGTGGTTTGGGCCACCATGGCTAATTAAACCAGAGTCCGAGTGGCCAAAAAGAAATCCACTAAAAACACAAGAGGCCCCGACAGAAGTCCACAGTTTTCATTCAAACACTCAAGAGGAAGACATTTTGGCCAGATTTTCAACGTATAGTAAAGCGCTACGAGTTTTAGGATATGTGCTCCGTTTCTTTAACAGAAGTATTAGGAAAGTCAGACCTGATATTCATTGTGAGGCCCGAAATGAACTAACACAATTAGAAGTTCAATTTGTAAAGTCTAGGCTTCTCATTCTAGCTCAAAAAAGGTTTTATTCAGAAGATTATCAATGCTTACTAAGTGGTAAAGATATACCCAATAAAAGTTCTCTCAAAACTTTAAACCCATTTTTAGATAAAAACTTTATTCTGCGGGTAAACGGTAGATTTTCTGACTCATCTCTTCCCTACGGCGAGCGTCACCCAATTATTCTACCAGGAAATTCTCATTTTTCCTACCTTTATCTCAATCATCTACACAAATTCCTCTTGCATGCTGAATGTAATCAAATGTGCCGAATGGCACAAACTGAATTTTACATATTCAGACTTAAACCGCGTATAAAAAGCATAATTCGTCATTGCAAGACATGCACTATATACAAGCAGCAGCCATGCACACAAATAATGGCTCCCTTACCACCAGAAAGGTGCAATTTATCTCTTCCGTTTCAAATCACGGGCATTGACTTTGCGGGCCCTTTTGAATTGAAAAAGTCTGTCCTACGAAAATCCCCGTCAATTAAAGGATATGTAAGTGTATTTGTTTGTTTCAGTACCCGAGCAATACATTTAGAAGCGTGCTCAGACTTATCCTCTGCAGCGTTCCAGGCAGCATTTTCTCGCTTCGTTGGGAGGCGGGGGCTCCCCCAAAGGGTAGTTACTGATAATGGCAGAAACTTCTTAGGTGCCAGTAAAATACTAGAGCGGGAATTTGCAACATTCGTGCAAACTGCGTCACAAGACATATCCCAGAAATACGTCACCCACGGTTTCGAATGGAAATTCATACCTCCACACGCTCCTCACATGGGCGGATTATGGGAAGCCGCAGTAAAAAGCTTCAAATTCCATTTGAAACGAATTGCAGGCGCTCAGAAATTCACCTTCGAAGAATTCTCTACAATATTGGCTAGAATCGAAGGAATCCTCAACTCCAGACCAATATCGGCATTCTCTGAAGACCCTACAGATTTGACAGCATTAACCCCAGGTCATTTCCTAAGAGGTGCTCCCTTGATGGCTTTTCCAGAGCAAGATTTTCAAAGTATGTCACTTATTAATAGGTGGGAAAAGTTAAAAGCCCTGCAACATCAGTTCGCCATTCGATGGAAAGATGACTATCTCAAAACATTACACAAGCGTTATAAATGGAAAGATTCCACCCCAAATTTGAAGGTAGGAGATCTTGTAGTGGTAATGGACGATTTACAACCTCCCTATGAATGGCGACTGGGAAGAATAGACACCACGTATCCCGGGTCTGACAACAATGTACGCATAGCTGAAGTGCGAATCGCTTCAGGAACTATTACTAGGCCAATATCCAAGTTATGCTATCTTCCCATACTCAATAATGAAAATTTTAATAAAAACTTTTCCGAACTCTAAATTTATTTCTTCTTATATTATAATATATCATTACACTATTTTACACTCTATACATCTCTTTAAGCACACTACTAATACTTCCTAACTTACAGATAAATAAACACATATTTACACATACATCAAATTCACCAAAATGCTTAAGTCTATAATAAGATGTATTTTTTTAATACTAGGACTAACCGCAGATTAGAAGAAACACGCCGAGAAAACCATCGTGCTAAACACCCCAGAATTCGTGTTGATCCGGAGCTTTATAAATGCGTTTTGTGTAAAACGCGTCATGCCTTACGATTTTGTAGGAAATTCCTAAAAATGTCAGTGGAAAGGAGAGAAGAAATAGTAGAAAAAAATCGGTGCTGCACTAACTGCTTGGCAAATAGCCATGACTTACGAGCCTGTGCGTCTCTAAGTACCTGCCTAAAATGCGATGGGTTCCACCACACCCTTCTACATCCTCAATCTCGAAGGTCTAAGAAGTTCAGGGAAATCAAAGGAAGAAACTTGCAAAATCGGAAAAAGTCCCAGGCGAAATCAGCAACCCAACGACAACAAGATACACAACGACGCCATAGTGAATCAACACCCACAACAACTCCAGACACTAAACTCATTCTGGAAGCCATCAAATCTTTGGCCAACGTTCTTTGTGCGTCTGATAAGACGTCATCTATTGCCTGAAGGCAAGGCCGGCGGCATGTCCAAACTAGTTGGACAAAATTAAAATTAAGTATAAATTCCTATTTTTATTAATTTTTATATATATTTAAAATGTTCATAGTTATAAGGTTGCCCTCCATGAATTATAAAGCGGCAACACTTAAATAACTTGCGCTACAAAAATATATTGTAGCTTATCTTTGAATCGGTTATGAAAACCCGAAGTTTACCTAAAAAATAAATATACTTACCTTTGTTGATCCCTTTGAATTGTATCTTAATTACTTACCTTTTTACCATCGAAGTGTAAACTATACAGTGCCAAATAAACTGAATTGTAAATTAATACTTACCAATTGTTAAAATTAAAAGTGCCAAAAAACCAACTGAAATACCTATCTATTTTGTGTACTAATTTCGCGCTATAATAAAGGTGAGCATCCCATCTCAACCAAACCCTCAACATAAAATAAAAGTTACTAATCGTTGTTTCTTTTATTTTCCCATTACCCCAATAATTATTATCACGACTCTCGGAGTGATAATAATAAAAATCGTCCCTTTAGATTGCTCAACGAGGAGTTAATTAGATTTCCCCCGCTACCCTCTGCAAAATCATAAAGGGAGATTCATCAGCAATAATCCCAGTAATTATTCAATATTTATTTATTTCTTATTTTAATTTCCTCTTTTCCTTAGACTCCTTCGTTCCAGCATAAAATCTCACGTAAATAAGATACATATTTGCAACACCTGCCTATTTATGCACATGATGATTATGTGTATAATCACCACAAAAATGTTTGTGGGAAAAAAGTAATCAGAATGCCCGAAGATAAATCTATCATCAAGTTTCAACACTACTACAAACAGTTAGATGTACCATTTGTAATATACGCAGACTTCGAGTCTATTTTGGAAAAAGTAGATGATCCTGTAAGTAAAAGCACTACAAATGTACAGAAACATCATGCGTGTGCATTCGCCTATTTTATTAATTGTAGCTTGAAGAGAGAAAATAATTTATATAGACATTATTTTGGTGAAGATTTGGCGAACATATTTATCAAAAAAATAGTTGAAGATTATACAGATATTTATCTAAATTATTTACTTAAAGTTAAGAAAATGTTCATGACCCCAATAGAAATAGCTCAATATAATAATGCAACAAATTGTCATATATGTAAGAAAATATTAAATAATGATAAAGTTAGAGATCATTGTCATCTTACGGGTAATTATTGTGGGGCAGCTCACAGCGACTGTAATTTGAATTATAAAACACCTCATTTTATTCCCATTACCTAGAATTGATGATATATTAGACCAACTAGGTAGAGCAAAATATTTTTCCTGTTTAGACTTAATGTCAGGCTTTCACCAGATCAGTTTAGAGAAAAACTCTAGAGACTTAACAGCTTTTTCAACCAACAATGGTTCATACAGATTTACTAGATTACCTTATGGTTTAAAGATAGCACCCAATTCCTTTCAACGAATGATGACACTTGCTTTCAGTGGTTTAAAACCAGACCAAGCCTTTCTATATATGGATGACTTAGTCATACTGGGATGCTCCGAAAAGCACATGCTTTCGAATTTGAAAAACGTTTTCGATCTATGCCGAAAGTACAATCTCAAATTACATCCTCAAAAATGTTCATTCTTCATGAGAGAAGTAACATACCTTGGTCACAAATGTACAGACAAAGGAATATTACCAGACGATAGTAAATATTCAATAATTGAAAAATATCCAACACCAACAGACGCAGATAGTGCAAAAAGGTTCGTAGCTTTTTGTAACTACTATCGAAGATTTATTACAAATTTTTCTGAATACTCCAGACATTTAACAAAATTATCCAAGAAGAATACACCCTTTGAATGGACGAAAGATTGTGATAAACATTTACCTATTGCTTATGCATCCAAAACATTCACAAAAGGAGAAAGTAATAAATCAACAATTGAGCAAGAATTGACTGCAATTCATTGGGCAATTACCCATTTCAGACCATATATATATGAAAAACATTTTCTTGTCCGTACTGATCATAGACCATTTTCTTATTTATTTTCAATGAAAAACCCAAGCTTCAAGTTAACAAGAATTAGACTAGATTTAGAAGAATATGACTTTACAGTAGAATATCTTAGGGGAAAAGATAACCTGTTGCTGACGCTCTATCGCGAATTACAATAAATGACCTAAAAGACATGAATAACAAAATCTGTTCTATATTAAAAGTCACGACTAGATCGATGACCAATACAGAAAAAGAAATGAATAGTAATAAACAGCATAAATTTGATAAAAATAAAAATAATGATAAGCCCAGTATATACGTACCTTTAACAAACACTGACGTCAGAAAATACTATAAACTAAAGATTTCCCCCGGAAGATGTTATATCAAACGTGGAAAATCTATAGTAACATATATACATATTAATGATTTGTTTACTAAAGAGAATTTTGATTTAGGACAATTTTTCTCTAGGCTCGAAAAAGTGGCCGGTAAACACAATATATATAATTTACAAGTGGCACCTAGTGAGAAAATTTTCGAATTTATCTCTATTAATGAATTTAAACTTATGGGCAATAAAATATTAAATAAAATTAAAGTAGCGCTACTAAATGAGGTGACCCAAATCAATAATAAGAATGCCAAGGCAATTCTTGAAATTATGCTGAAATATCATGATGATCCAATAGAAGGAGGACATTGTGGAATATATAGAACATTAGAAAAAATAAAAAGATATTACTATTGGAAAAATATGTCCAAGGACATATCTAAATACGTAAAAACATGTCACAAATGTCAAACTGCTAAAACCCTAAAACATAACAAAAGTCCAATGACTGTGACACCAACGCCAACAAAACCATTTGATACGGTAGTGGTAGACACAATAGGACCATTCCCAAAATCATTATTTGGAAATGAATACGCAATCACAATAATATGTGATTTAACTAAATATTTAGTAACTATACCAATACAAGACAAAAGCGCTAAAACAATCGCTAAGGCAATATTTGAAAATTTTATACTTACCTATGGTCCAATGAAGACGTTCATTTCGGACATGGGAACAGAATATAAAAATTCGATATTAACAGAACTTTGTAATCTACTAAAAATTGAAAAATTAACTTCGAGAGCTCATCACCACCAAACAGTAGGCACAATAGAAAGAAGTCATAGCACTTTCAATGAATACGTACGTTCCTATATATCTATAGACAAATATGATTGGGACGAATGGTTAAAATACTTTACATATTGCTTTAACACAACACCTTCAACAGTTCATAATTACTGTCCTTATGAATTAGTTTTTTCAAAACTCCCGAATAAATTTCATAAATTCACTGAAGTAGATACAATTTCTCCTTTATATAATGTAGATGATTACGCCAAAGAGGCAAAATTTATATTAGAAGTAGCATATAAGAGGGCCCAACAGTTATTAGATAAAAATAAACTTAGACAAAAATTAAATTACGATAAGGATATAATTGATTATAACTTTAAAATAGGAGATCTAGTTTTACTTAAAAATGAAACAGGTCATAAGTTAGAAATACAATATAGAGGACCTTACAAAATTAAGCAAATAGACTTAAGAAATAATGTAACTATATTTGATAAGAAAACAAATAAAACACAAATAGTTCATAAGAATATACTTAAGTTATATAATATTAAATAATTAAAACAGTATGCGCGCTACTAATAAAACCTAATACTTTACAATAAAATTTTAATTTTTAATTATACTTCAAAAATACTTACTATCTGTAAAAGAATGTCCATAAAACTAACGTTATATGAACATTCTTATAAAAGGTGAAGGTGTAGCGTGTTCTGACTAACATTGCGTAGTAAACATTTAAAGTCAACTTGACCGCAATATACATAACATCCAATGGCATTGAAATTATTTTTGCGCTGGACATTTGACACTCATGCAAATGCATTAGACAGACTGCAACGTAAATATGTATTTTGTACAAATGACATTTGACCAGTCTGATCGAAGGCCGCAGCAAAATGCATTTGAATGAATCAAAATTAATAACCACATGTGTTTATATAATAAATATAAACAATACAAAATCCATGTTTTCCAAATTTCTTATGAGACACACGCCGCACGCCTACCGTGGGAAACTAAAAGGAACAATTTGCTTATTAAGCATATACCTTTTCTTTTCCCTCTTATGTTAAGATAGGTTAAGTTTTATTCTCATAACTAGTATATAAGACAATGTATTTTTATTTTAAAATTAATGAATAAACAACTTTCTTGTGAGCTCCTTGCTGAGCTCTAATAATAAAAGAAATAGTTTACTTCATTCAGGCATTCATCTGCCTTCAACTATTTTGAGCCAGTGGCGTTTATTAGCGCCGGCACCCTCGGGCAGGTAGACAGTAGGGAATTTTTAAATTATTACAAGCATAATTATTACAATATAAAAAGATTGTATGGTCATTTTACTGCTTGTTTATCGGTGTCGCAGGAATTCTTTCTTTCTTACACTAACATTTGAAACAAAATTTTATAATTTAATTTTGTTTTAAATGCAATTGTTAAAATGAAAAATTTCCTTCGACATCGTTAAACAGGGATTTTGGGGATTTTCATGCTGAGATTTTCTTGGCTATATATACATATATATATATGTGTGTGTGTGTGTGTGTGTGTGTGAGTTTGATTCTTTGTGTATGTGTATGTATGTATACTTGTGTGTAGAGAAGCGTTGTGCTTACACTGTATGGATGTACGTGAGTGTGTGTGTGTGTGTGTGTATGACTGTGTATGTGTGTTTGTGTTTACTTGGGTGTTTGATGGTGTCCAATACTTTTGTTGTAGTGGCAGACAATCATTATAACCAGTAGGAAATGTTGATGGTGAAAATGTGCTGACTAGCTTTTGACTAGCTTGTCACCAGTACTACTCTATATATATTTAGCATGTGCTTGTCATTGAGATCCTACTAATAAAAATAGAATTCACTAGGTAGTGACTACGTAGTTCTTATGGGGTCATGAGACATACTAACCAGACAGTTATTTAATGGTACATTTCTATAATTTACGTACATACAAATGTGTGTATATTGACAAGTTATTGGCAATTCCACCTCTCTCCTTCTGACGTATAGAAGAAAACTTATTATACCAAAGTTGTAACTAGAATTTTAGTGTTGACACAAAGACACTTGCTCCCAGTCTGACTGCAGGGTAGTTACAAGGGATCTGTGTATTTGTGTGTATGTAGTGATTGTTATTTGATAGTCTTTGGGTAGCTGTTTTGAGTTATCGTTGGTATGCTTATGTAGGGTTATTGTATGCATTTATGTTTGCGATCTCTGGGGAAATAATCTAATAGCTGCACAGAGTGGCAACCCTGTTGAACATGGAAGTGGATAGGGAATGTATTTGGTAATGTATGTATATGTTGTTGTATTAATGTATGTGAGCATATCTGTTTTTACTTTGGAGAATATCATTGCTTGTGTGTATTGTTTGGCCTTCGGGAGTTTTTCATACATATTTACAAATGAATGTGTATATGTTTTCTAGGCTATTGACGTTGCTATTCTTATGGAGATAGAAAATATTGTGTTGGAATAGATTTTATATGTACAAGTGAATTTTAGATGTTAAATGTTTTGAATCAAATCAGGTTGATAAGCAGAGCTTTTAAATAAGGGTAATGATATTTTGATTTCAGAATATTACACTTTAATGTAATAATTATAGGAAGTAGCTTTTGGAGACATACACCAAAAATTTTACTCATACCTTTGTATTACAAACTGATGCTAGAGATTTTGTTCTGGGTGTTGCTGTGTATATGAATTTCACCATATATCGTAATACCAATAGAGAATTGTGGAAATGTATATATATATATATGTGTGTGTTTGTGTGTGTATGAATTTCATCATATGTCGTAATAAATTAGATTTTGATGACTACTACGCGATTCTCATATAAAATATATAAGTAGAAGAAATAATGTAGATTGTCAGCAGTCTGCTTTGATATCTCAACAAGTGACAACCTATTTTCCCAACCAAAGTTTCTAAAGTGTTTAAAATCCAAAAACTATAAAAGTGCTAGTACTAATTAAATAAATTGTTTATAACTAAAATAAATTGTTTATAAATAAAATAATTAAATAAATTATTTATATGAGACATTATTAGATTTATTTCTGATTATAAATTATTTATAAATAAAATAATTATATTAATTAATTAACAAAAATATATAAAATGAATACTAAAAGTTGTGCAATCTGCAATAAAGTCTTTATGACTCAAACAAAACTAAATCAGCATATGGAAACGCACTCATATGGAACTAGTAAGCTTGATCTTCAAAAAAAATATTGTGAGGATTGTGATGAGATGATCCCATCAAATGGTTACATGGCTCATGTCAGAACCACAAAACATAAAAACAGTTGTCACCTAGAACAGATTGGAGATCTTCTCACTAAAAGAGCGAGCAACTTCAATGGGAGGATCGAGACATATATCCTCCTCAACAAAAATGAGAGTGTTATGTTTCCGGAGCAGTTTCTGAAATCTACCAAGAGCTCTATACTAAAACAGTTAATTGAATGTAGTAGGATACATACTACATTTAAATTTAATATGGAGCTCACATGCGATTATATGAAGACGGTGAATGATGAGATGAATGTTTCCCAACTTGTACATATTTCTAAAATGATGTTGGTGACTTTGTCTGATGACATAGAGGATATGTACAAGAAGCAGGCCGAGGAGCTAAGAGCTAAAATGGAAGAATTTCAAGAGAGGGATAGCGGATGGACCTTGATTTCAATAAATTCCCTTGAAGTTAATATAAACAAGGCGTCCATAATAAGAGGATCGAGCTTTATCCCGCTCCCAAAAAATATTGCAATTAAACGTGCATGCATAAATATCGAAAACTCTGATGTTTATTGCTTTAAATGGTGTATCATTGCGGCTTTGAACACAAATAGCACTTTAGATCGAAGACAACAGAAAAACTATAGAAACTATAATATACCTGCAGAAAATTTGGTGACAATTGATCCAAACATAGTCGTCCTATAACTGGAGAAAATGTGGGTGTTATCAAAAGTACGTAGTAGTGTATGGTGAAAAAAGTCATATCGTTTCAATGGTGACATATTGACCATTTTCGTGATGTATCGTCTTGATCTTGAGCCAATTTAATTCGGACTCGGTCTAGTATTGTAGTAAACTGCACTGAACATGTTCGATGTGGTCGAATACAGTACCTGTCAAATAGTGTAAATATAACGTTAATTGCTCCCTTCAATATGACTCTGGAACCAGTCCTGTAACTATACTTCGATATTAACCTAAGCTTAAATGGTATTTATACTTTTGAAATATGAGTGGCCCTGTGGTCGTGTGGGTAGTATGCCAGCCTGTCATGCACGAGGTTGTCGGTTCGAATCTCAAAAAATTTTGAGATTAAAAATAAAATGTCATTGCATTTGTAACAATAAAAAAATTTATAAGCGTTAATTGTTACAGTTAAGTGTGGAAATTACATTTATAAATAATTTATATTTATATTATAATACATCGAATAGGTCAATATGGGATAGTTCAGTGACAAGTCACAAGGTGCATACAAAGTATCAATTATCCCCATCCTAGGCCATCCCCATGTAAAAGTGACTGGTCCGCTTCATAGGAAGTGTTAGAACTCGGACTGGTCCCTATCACTTGGGGACCGGTCACGTGACTAGTCTTGTGTCAGTTCCATTTCCTGCAGGGATAACAAACATTTCTGATGAGAATATTAGTATAGGGGCAATTGTATTAAATTTCGAAGGCCTAGAGTTTCCACTCCCATTGAAGCTGATTAAACAATTCGAACGTCAAAATAATATGAGCATAAATGTATTTGGTCACAATGGAACATCGCTTATAGGACCATACTACATAACAAAAGGAGAACAACATCTTGATATTAATCTTTTATAGCTCCAGTCCAATGAGAACTTCCACTATGTGCTCATCACGGATATATCAAAGTAAGTTTCATTTGTGCATTTATGCAGAATGTGTTTTCATCGCTATTTAAAAAGTTCCTTCTTATTGTTATATTCATTTACATATTATTTTAATTTCCTCTTTTCCTTAGACAGCATAACATCTCACGTAAATAAGATACATATTTGCAACACCTGCCTATTTCATACACATGATGATTATGTATATAATCATCATAAAAATTTTTGTGGGAAAAAAGTCACCAGAATGCCCGAAGACAAAACAATTCGAGCGTCAAAATGATATGAACATCAATGTATTTGGTCACAATGGAACATCGCTTATAGGACCATACTACATAACAAAAGGAGAACAACATGTTCATATTAATCTGTTATTGCTCCAGTCCAATGAAAACTTCCACTATGTTCTCATCACGGATATATCAAAGTAAGTTTAATTTTTGCATTTAAGAGAAATATGTTTTCATATCTATTTAAAAAGTTACTTCTTATTGGTATATTTATTTATTTCTTATTTTAATTTCCTCTTTTCCTTAGACTCCTTCGTTCCAGCATAAAATCTCACGTAAATAAGATACATATTTGCAACACCTGCCTATTTTATGCACATGATGATTATGTGTATAATCACCGCAAAAATGTTTGTGGGAAAAAAGTCATCAGAATGCCCGAAGATAAATCTATCATCAAGTTTCAACACTACTACAAACAGTTAGATGTACCATTTGTAATATACGCAGACTTCGAGTCTATTTTGGAAAAAGTAGATGATCCTGTAAGTAAAAGCACTACAAATGTACAGAAACATCATGCGTGTGCATTCGCCTATTTTATTAATTGTAGCTTGAAGAGAGAAAATAATTTATATAGACATTATTTTGGTGAAGATTCGGCGAACATATTTATCAAAAAAATAGTTGAAGATTATACAGATATTTATCTAAATTATTTACTTAAAGTTAAGAAAATGTTCATGACCCCAATAGAAATAGCTCAATATAATAATGCAACAAATTGTCATATATGTAAGAAAATATTAAATAATGATAAAGTTAGAGATCATTGTCATCTTACGGGTAATTATCGTGGGGCAGCTCACAGCGACTGTAATTTGAATTATAAAACACCTCATTTTATACCGGTTATCTTGCATAATCTTTCTGCATACGATATGCACTTATTTTTCAAAGAACTTTCTACTATAAAAAATTCCACAATAAAAGTGATTCCCCAGAACACAGAGCGTTATATTTCTCTTTCAATTTTCATAAGTTTAGATGCAAAACATGGATTTTAAATAAGATTTATAGACTCGTTTAGATTTATGGCTTCGAGTTTAGATACCTTAGCGAAAAATCTTGATAGCAATGATTTTAATACTATTCGATCATGTTTCGTTGATAAAGCTCATTTCAGCCTGATTAGAAGAAAGGGTGTATTTTCGTACTCTTACATGGATTCCATGACTAAGTTTAAGGAAATTAAACTCCCTAGTAGAGAAAAGTTCTTCAATATTCTAACGAATGAAGAATGTGATGTAGTCGAGTATGAACATGCTCAAAAAATATGGAGAGAGTTTAACTGTAAAACCCTCCTTGACTATACTGAACTCTATTTAAAGACAGATGTTCTTCTTTTAACCGACGTGTTTGAAAATTTTAGGAAAATTTGTAGAGATATATACGATTTGGACCCCTGCCACTATTATACAGCACCATGCTTATCTTGGGATGCAATGTTGAAAACCACAGAAGTTTCACTCGAACTGTTCACTGATTCCGAAATGTATATGTTTATGCAAAACGGAATAAGAGGTGGACTAGTTCAATGCTCACAAAGATATTCGAAGGCGAATAATAAGTATTTAGAAGAGTTTTTTGCATCAAAACCATCGGAATTTCTTGTCTATTTAGACGCTAACAATTTGTATGGTTGGGCGATGTCGGAATATCTTCCAAAATCAAAAAAATAGTTGCAGACTTACACTCAAAAACAAATTATACCATACACTATAGAGTTTTAAAACAAGCCATTTCAAATGGCCTCATCTTAAAACAAATCCATAGAATACTCAAATTTAAGCAATCCCCTTGGCTTAAAAAATATATTGACTTAAACACATTTCATAGGACAAAAGCTAAAAATAATTTTGAAAAAGATTTCTTCAAACTTTTAAACAATGCTGTTAACGGGAAGACAATGGAAAACATTGAAAAACGTAGGGACATTAGAATTATTTCATCTTGGGAAACAACAAACAGGAATCATTTGGGTCTCAGAGCATTAATTGCGAAACCAAATTTTAAGCAGTTGACAAAATTTTCTGATGAAATGTATGCGGTAGAGTTAGAAAAAATGGAACCACTATATGATAAACCTATATATGTTGGTTTCACAGTACTGGAGTTATCCAAGTGGAGAATGTATGACTTCCATTATGGCTTCATGAAGCCTAAGTTCGGAGAGAACATTTCTCTCAACTATATGGATACTGACTCATTCATTTATTGAATTAAAACTGATGATTTTTACGATGATATCCGTAATGATATTACTTTGAATTTTGATACGTCTGAATATCCTATAGATAACCAATTTCGTTTGCCGCTACTCAATAAGAAGGTTTTGGGAATGATGAAAGATGAAAACAATGGGGATATAGTGACAGAGTTTGTTGGTTTAAGAGCAAAAATGTATTCTCTGTCAACTCTTCGCTCGGAAGCTGTTAAAAAATCTAAAGGGGTCAAAAAGTTGTCCATTAATGATTACAAAAGTTGCTTATTTGAATCCAAAATTATCTCGGATGAAATGTTTTTGTTTAGATCTAAAACATATCAACTATATACCCAAAAACTACATAAAATAGCACTTAACTTTTCTGATGATAAAAGAAATATAATGAAAGATAAAATTAAAACGCGCGCTTGGGGACATTACATAGACCGAAACAATCAAACAATGGACGTAGAAGAATGCTTTCTACTAAATTGCATGTAAGATGACAACGAAAATTTAATTTTGTACTTATTGTATTTATTTATAATGTATTTCTGTAATTATTTATTAATTTGTTTATTATTTACTTATTTATTTATTGATTAATTTATGTATTTATTATTTATTTATTTGTTTATTAATTATTTCTATAATTAATTATTAATTTATTTATTATTTACTTATTTCTTTATTTATCTATTAATTTTAGTATTTTATTCACACAAAAATATGTAAAAATTTAATGGTTTAAAACTTTTATCTTTTTACCTACACCTAAATTATCTGTAAATTAAAATCTAATATTCGATTAATGATCTTTTTTCTTTTTATATCTATACATTTTTATTTATACATAGAGCTAAATTTGTATTAGTACTAAGATTTTTAAGAAAAATGTTAAATAAAATATTGAAAAAATATTAAAATATGTAAATGGTTTTTATTTCAGCTTAAATTTACTAAATATAAATTGTGACTACAAATTTCTACATTTTTATATTTTGTTTCTCTATTGGATTTACTTAGCTAGATCAAATATTTTTCTTTTTTGTTTTCATATCGCTTAAACATACAATGTCTTGTTATCTTTGAGAGGTCCTACACAAGAGGAATTGAATTTCACAATATTATGAAATTCCATTAAATTTCATTAGATATTTTCTTGTCAACACCAACTGTTTTAAAATTTTCTCATCCATGTTTAATAATAGCAAATAAGAGGTATCAGCTATTAGATCAGGTATCAGCTATCAGATCAGCTTATCAGGACCTGATCTGGTTTTGAGATCAGCTTATCAGGACCTGGTCTGGTTTTCAGATCAGCTTATCAGGACCTGGTCTGGTTTTCAGATCAGCTTATCAGGACCTGGTCTGGTTTTCAGATCAGCTTATCAGGACCTGGTCTGGTTTTCAGATCAGCTTATCAGGACCTGGTCTGGTTTTCAGATCAGCTTATCAGGAGCTGGTCTGGTTTTCAGATCAGCTTATCAGGACCTGGTCTGGTTTTGAGATCAGCTTATCAGGAGCTGGTCTGGTTTTCAAATCAGCTTATCAGAACTTGGTCTGGTTTTCAGGATTGCTTATCAGGTAGCTGGTCTGGTTTTCAGATCAGGTTATCTGATTCAGATTGAGTTATCAGCTTACAAGTAGCTAGTCATTTATAACATTTATATGAATGAAGTTTCAGGTCAGATGAAATAACTAAAGTCAATCCTTTATGAGCAGTAATTTATATAGTTATGAAATAGTCAAATTGTTTTCTAAAACGAACATCATTTAATTTATCATCAAAAATCCATATTTATCCTTCCAACACTATACAAATTTCTTCAAACTTTTCAAAATTCATATTACTGACAACATTATCCCTATAGACGAGCTTAATATTTTTCTCATCTTGCTTGCTTATACATTATAATAACATTTGCATTGTCTCTTGTTAAATGCTTACAGCCGTATTCATAAAAATTTTAAACAGCATTTTGAATGTTGTTTAACCAAAATGCACCAAAATTGTATTCATAATAGAATTTTAACTTAAAAACCGTTTTTTTATTTAAACCTTGTGTAAATCACCAAATCTTAAAAATTAGCTGCACCCATACTTAAAATAATTTTGAGTTGACGTCGTTGTAATTTTGCTTCATGTTTATTTGCATTTTTACTTTGCCTATATGTATATATGTATATATGTATGTATGTATGCATATATTATGTTATAAGTTGGGCATTAGTAGAATGAGTCATCATTCTTCTGTCGCCCCATACAAAAATATACATGTACATATGTATGTATATTATGCTGCATCAGCAAATATCATACTTGAAATTCTTTAAGCTTCATTACGAGAAAAAATAAATAAATGTATAATATAGCATTCTTTTAATTATGAAATCAACTTCTTCAGATATTCATATTTGGGTTGATATAGGTAATTTTAGTATAAATATATGTTTTTAAACTTGAGATAGTAGTAGTGAACTGCCAATTCTGCCCCAATTAAAATTTGAAATTTGGGTAATTAAAATTTTAAAATTCTTCAAACTTCATATACATGCTCTAAAGGGCGTGAGTAGTGTTTCTGTGTAGTTTGAAGTTCGTCCGGCAGATGGCGCCATATTTAGTTTTTCTGTGTTTTTGCACCGTAACTCGAGAACTACTGCACCGATGTTGACAAAACTTTATATACATGCTTTATGGGGCGTAAGGAGTGTTTCTGTGTAGTTTGAAGTTCGTCCGACAGATGGCGCAGTGTTTATTATTTTTGTGTTTTTGCACCGTAACTCAAGAACTACTGCACCCATTTAGACCAAACTTTATATACACGCTCTATGGGGCGTGAGGAGTGTTTCTGTGTAGTTTGAAGTTCCTCCGGCAGATGGCGCAATATTTAGTTTATTCGTGAGCAAAATCCAATTTTCATATTGTACCACCAATGCACATGCAGCATCAGCACATATCATACTTGAAATTCTTTTAGCTTCATTACGAGGAAAAATAAATAAATGTATAATATAGCATTCTTTTAATTATGAAATCAACTTCTTCAGATATTCATATTTGGGTTGATATAGATAATTTTAGTATAAATATATGTTTTTAAACTTGAGATAGTAGTAGTGGACTGTCACTCCGGCGTAGATTAAAATTTTAAGGTTTAATTACCCATAACTTCGACAAAGGACCCCCACAAATTATTACAAACCCCCAATTCCCTGACAGACTCGAATTCCCATAGACAGACAGACATCAACATATTTTTCGTTGGCCTTAGAAGCAATTTATTTTCACGTTTTTCCCGTCGGCATTATTAAAAATATTTATTTTCACGTTTTTCCCGTCCATATTACGAAAAATCATTGTCACGATTTTCCGTTGGCATTATTAAAAATCATTTTCATAATTTTCAAGTCGGCATTACAAAAATATTTATCTTCACGTTTTTACCGTCCACCTTACGAAAAATCATTTTCATAATTTTTCCGTCGGCATTATTAAAAATATTTATTTTCACGTTTTTACCGTCCACCTTACGAAAAATCATTTTCACATAAAACGAACTTATTGATCCACCCTCGTATGTAGTAAACAAAAAAAAAACAACAAAAAACAAAAACAAAATAAAAAAAGTTAATGTAAACAAAAAAAAATTTTGGACGGACTTTTTGAACCACCCTCGTAGGTATCAAATTTCACAAATTTCCAAGAATTTTAAAATTTTAATTACCCAAATTTCAAATTTTAATTCGGGCAGAATTGGCAGTTCACTACTACTATCTCAAATTTAAAAACATATATTTATACTAAAATTACCTATATCAACCCAAATATCTGAAGAAGTTGATTTCATAATTAAAAGAATGCTATATTATACATTTATTTATTTTTTCTCGTAATGAAGCTTAAAGAATTTCAAGTATGATATTTGCTGATGCTGCATGTGAAAAGCAGAATAATATACATACATATGTACATGTATATTTTTGTATGGGGCGACAGAAGAATGATGACTCATTCTACTAATGCCCAACTTATAACATAATATATGCATACATACATACATACATACATATATACATATAGGCAAAGTAAAAATGCAAATAAACATGAAGCAAAATTACAACGACGTCAACTCAAAATTATTTTAAGTATGGGTGCAGTTAATTTTTAAGATTTGGTGATTT
Source organism: Tachina lurida (assembly GCA_944452675.1). Lineage (NCBI taxonomy): Eukaryota > Metazoa > Arthropoda > Insecta > Diptera > Tachinidae > Tachina > Tachina lurida. Next base: position 85,081,922 of record OX101753.1, on the reverse strand, counting down.
ACACATGGTTTAAATAAAAAAAAACGATTTTTAAGTTAAAATTCTATTATGAATACAATTTTAGTGCATTTTGGTTAAACAACATTCAAAATGCTGTTTAAAATTTTTATGAATACGGCTGTAAGCATTTAACAAGAGACAATGCAAATGTTATTATAATGTATAAGCAAGCAAGATGAGAAAAATATTAAGCTCGTCTATAGGGATAATGTTGTCAGTAATATGAATTTTGAAAAGTTTGAAGAAATTTGTATAGTGTTGGAAGGATAAATATGGATTTTTGATTAAATGATGTTCGTTTTAGAAAACAATTTGACTATTTCATAACTATATAAATTACTGCTCATAAAGGATTGACTTTAGTTATTTCATCTGACCTGAAACTTCATTCATATAAATGTTATAAATGACTAGCTACTTGTAAACTGATAACTCAATCTGAATCAGATAACCTGATCTGAAAACCAGACCAGCTACCTGATAGGCTGATCTGAAAACCAGACCAAGTCCTGATAAGATGATTTGAAAACCAGACCAGCTCCTGTTAAGCTGATCTGAAAACCAGACCAGGTCCTGATAAGCTGATCTCAAACCCAGACCAGCTCCTGATAAGCTGATCTGAAAACCAGACCAGCTCCTGATAAGCTGATCTGAAAACCAGACCAGCTCCTGATAAGCTGATCTGAAAACTAGACCAGCTCCTGATAAGCTGATCTGAAAACCAGACCAGGTCCTGATAAGCTGATCTGAAAACCAGACCAGGTCCTGATAAGCTGATCTGAAAACCAGATCAGGTCCTGATAAGCTGATCTGAAAACCAGACCAGGTCCTGATAAGCTGATCTCAAAACCAGATCAGGTCCTGATAAGCTGATCTGATAGCTGATACCTGATCTAATAGCTGATACCTCTTATTTGCTATTATTAAACATGGATGAGAAAATTTTAAAACTGTTGGTGTTGACAAGAAAATATCTAATGAAATTTATAATATTGTGAAATTCAATTCCTCTTGTGTAGGACCTCTCAAAGATAACAAGACATTGTATGTTTAAGCGATATGAAAACAAAAAAGAAAAATATTTGATCTAGCTAAGTAGATCCAATAGAGAAACAAAATATAAAAATGTAGAAATTTGTAGTCACAATTTATATTTAGTAAATTTAAGCTGAAATAAAAACCATTTACATATTTTAATATTTTTTCAATATTTTATTTAACATTTTTCTTAAAAATCTTAGTACTAATACAAATTTAGCTCTATGTATAAATAAAAATATATAGATATAAAAAGAAAAAAGATCATTAATCGAATATTAGATTTTAATTTAAAGATAACTTAGGTGTAGGTAAAAAGATTAAGGTTTTAAACCATTAAATTTTTACATGTTTTTGTGTGAATAAAATACTAAAATTAATAGATAAATTAAGAAATAAACAAATAAGTAAATAATAAATAAATTAATAATTAATTATAGAAATAATTAATAAACAAATAAATAAATAATAAATACATAAATTAATCAATAAATAAATAAGTAAATAATAAACAAATTAATAAATAATTACAGAAATACATTATAAATAAATACAATAAGTACAAAATTAAATTTTCGTTGTCATCTTACATGCAATTTAGTAGGAAGCATTCTTCTACGTCCATTGTTTGATTGTTTCGGTCTATGTAATGTCCCCAAGCGCGCGTTTTAATTTTATCTTTCATTATATTTCTTTTATCATCAGAAAAGTTAAGTGCTATTTTATGTAGTTTTTGGGTATATAGTTGATATGTTTTGGATCTAAACAAAAACATTTCATCCGAGATAATTTTGGATTCAAATAAGCAACTTTTGTAATCATTAATGGACAACTTTTTAATTACAGACTTTTTGACCCCTTTAGATTTTTTAACAGCTTCCGAGCGAAGAGTTGACAGAGAATACATTTTTGCTCTTAAACCAACAAACTCTGTCACTATATCCCCATTGTTTTCATCTTTCATCATTCCCAAAACCTTCTTATTGAGTAGCGGCAAACGAAATTGGTTATCTATAGGATATTCAGACGTATCAAAATTCAAAGTAATATCATTACGGATATCATCGTAAAAATCATCAGTTTTAATTCAATAAATAAATGAGTCAGTATCCATATAGTTGAGAGAAATGTTCTCTCCGAACTTAGGCTTCATGAAGCCATAATGGAAGTCATACATTCTCCACTTGGATAACTCCAGTACTGTGAAACCAACATATATAGGTTTATCATATAGTGGTTCCATTTTTTCTAACTCTACCGCATACATTTCATCAGAAAATTTTGTCAACTGCTTAAAATTTGGTTTCGCAATTAATGCTCTGAGACACAAATGATTCCTGTTTGTTGTTTCCCAAGATGAAATAATTCTAATGTCCCTACGTTTTTCAATGTTTTCCATTGTCTTCCCGTTAACAGCATTGTTTAAAAGTTTGAAGAAATCTTTTTCAAAATTATTTTTAGCTTTTGTCCTATGAAATGTGTTTAAGTCAATATATTTTTTAAGCCAAGGGGATTGCTTAAATTTGAGTATTCTATGGATTTGTTTTAAGATGAGGCCATTTGAAATGGCTTGTTTTAAAACTCTATAGTGTATGGTATAATTTGTTTTTGAGTGTAAGTCTGCAACTATTTTTTTGATTTTGGAAGATATTCCGACATCGCCCAACCATACAAATTGTTAGCGTCTAAATAGACAAGAAATTCCGATGGTTTTGATGCAAAAAACTCTTCTAAATACTTATTATTCGCCTTCGAATATCTTTATGAGCATTGAACTAGTCCACCTCTTATTCCGTTTTGCATAAACATATACATTTGGGAATCAGTGAACAGTTCGAGTGAAACTTCTGTGGTTTTCAACATTGCATCCCAAGATAAGCATGGTGCTGTATAATAGTGGCAGGGGTCCAAATCGTATATATCTCTACAAATTTTCCTAAAATTTTCAAACACGTCGGTTAAAAGAAGAACATCTGTCTTTAAATAGAGTTCAGTATCAGCGTGACCATATTAGCTTATTTTGAGCTAAATTTAGCTTATTTGTTTCAGATTTAGCCTTAAAATTTTCATTTAGCTCTTAGCTTATTTTTTAGCTTTTTTTTAAGACTCATTTAGCTGTTTTAGCCTTTTTTTAGTCTAAATTGCATGTTCTCTAAAAATATATTAAAAACATAAACAACTCATAAAAATTATAATTTTTTAGCATTGCAAAATAGTTTACAAAAAATACAAAATGTAAATTATACGACAATTTTATAACAGAAATGGAAAGTTGAAAAGTAGCAGATAATGGCAGAATGGTTAGAATTCCAATGGAAAAAGTTAAATTCATATTAGTGGCCAAAACACTTTTTGAGTTTTTTGGGTATAAAATTATTTGACTTGAGTTGAACGTTCATTCAGCGGCATCAATTAACTTAAAACAAAAATCTGAAATAGCCTTAAGCCTGGATAACACTATGTACCGATTTTCGTCGGGCCACCTCAATAAAGTCATAAGTAATAAGCCTAAATGGCATTATTACTCAATTAATTCTGGAGTAAGTCTATATGGGCTTATTACCAATGCAGTGTGGCGCAATTGTGTCCTTGTATTTCAAGTAGTCGATGAATTAGAGCAAAATCTTTACTTATGACTTTATTTCACTGATCTGACGAAACTCGGTACATTGTGCAGATAGTGTGATCCATGCTTTACCTGCAATAGCATTAATTCACTTAAAAAGCCTTCGTATTTTAGTATAAATGTTTTTACATTTTTAAAAACTTTTTAAGATTATTTTGGGGAAGTTTTTGTTTTGTTCTTCATTGAATCTAAAATATAATAATTAATAAATAATTTCATTAAGCAAATATTCTATATGTATAATAAAAAAATATGTTTGTGTAATATTTAACGTTAGTTTAGCAATAAGAAACTATTGAAAAGTGATCAAAGAAGTGGAAAAAAGTTTAGCTTTATTTTCTAGCCTAAAATGTAACTTTTTAGCTTATTTTAGCTTTTTTTCAAACGTGATTTAGCTTAATATTATTTTAAAATCTGGTCACACTGTTCAGTATAGTCAAGGAGGGTTTTACAGTTAAACTCTTTCCATATTTTTTGAGCATGCTCATACTCGACTACATCACATTCTTCATTCGTTAGAATATTGAAGAACTCTTCTCTACTAGGGAGTTTAATTTCCTTAAACTTAGTCATGGAATCCATGTAAGAGTACGAAAATACACCCTTTCTTCTAATCAGGCTGAAATGAGCTTTATCAACGAAACATGATCGAATAGTATTAAAATCATTGCTATCAAGATTTTTCGCTAAGGTATCTAAACTCGAAGCCATAAATCTAAACGAGTCTATAAATCTTATTTAAAATCCATGTTTTGCATCTAAACTTATGAAAATTGAAAGAGAAATATAACGCTCTGTGTTCTGGGGAATCACTTTTATTGTGGAATTTTTTATAGTGGAAAGTTCTTTGAAAAATAAGTGCATATCGTATGCAGAAAGATTATGCAAGATAACCGGTATAAAATGAGGTGTTTTATAATTCAAATTACAGTCGCTGTGAGCTGCCCCACGATAATTACCCGTAAGATGACAATGATCTCTAACTTTATCATTATTTAATATTTTCTTACATATATGACAATTTGTTGCATTATTATATTGAGCTATTTCTATTGGGGTCATGAAAATTTTCTTAACTTTAAGTAAATAATTTAGATAAATATCTGTACAATCTTCAACTATTTTTTTGATAAATATGTTCGCCGAATCTTCACCAAAATAATGTCTATATAAATTATTTTCTCTCTTCAAGCTACAATTAATAAAATAGGCGAATGCACACGCATGATGTTTCTGTACATTTGTAGTGCTTTTACTTACAGGATCATCTACTTTTTCCAAAATAGACTCGAAGTCTGCGTATATTACAAATGGTACATCTAACTGTTTGTAGTAGTGTTGAAACTTGATGATAGATTTATCTTCGGGCATTCTGATGGTGATTATACACATAATCATCATGTGTATGAAATAGGCAGGTGTTGCAAATATGTATCTTATTTACGTGAGATGTTATGCTGTCTAAGAAAAAGAGGAAATTAAAATAATATGTAAATGAATATAACAATAAGAAGGAACTTTTTAAATAGCGATGAAAACACATTCTGCATAAATGCACAAATGAAACTTACTTTGATATATCCGTGATGAGCACATAGTGAAAGTTCTCATTGGACTGGAGCTATAACAGATTAATATCAAGATGTTGTTCTCCTTTTGTTATGTAGTATGGTCCTATAAGCGATGATCCATTGTGACCAAATACATTTATGCTCATATTATTTTGACGTTCGAATTGTTTAATCAGCTTCAATGGGAGTGGAAACTCTAGGCCTTCGAAATTTAATACAATTGCCCCTATACTAATATTCTCATCAGAAATGTTTGTTATCCCTGCAGGAAATGGAACTGACACAAGACTAGTCACGTGACCGGTCCCCAAGTGATAGGGACCAGTCCGAGTTCTAACACTTCCTATGAAGCGGACCAGTCACTTTTACATGGGGATGGCCTAGGATGGGGATAATTGATACTTTGTATGCACCTTGTGACTTGTCACTGAACTATCCCATATTGACCTATTCGATGTATTATAATATAAATATTAATTATTTATAAATGTAATTTCCACACTTAACTGTAACAATTAACGCTTATAAATTTTTTTATTGTTACAAATGCAATGACATTTTATTTTTAATCTCAAAATTTTTTGAGATTCGAACCGACAACCTCGTGCATGACAGGCTGGCACACTACCCACACGACCACAGGGCCACTCATATTTCAAAAGTATAAATACCATTTAAGCTTAGGTTAATATCTAAGTATAGTTACAGGACTGGTTCCAGAGTCATATTGAAGGGAGCAATTAACGTTATATTTACACTATTTGACAGGTACTGTATTCGACCACATCGAACATGTTCAGTGCAGTTGTCTTCGATCTAAAGTGCTATTTGTGTTCAAAGCCGCAATGATACACCATTTAAAGCAATAAACATCAGAGTTTTCGATATTTATGCATGCACGTTTAATTGCAATATTTTTTGGGAGCGGGATAAAGCTCGATCCTCTTATTATGGACGCCTTGTTTATATTAACTTCAAGGGAATTTATTGAAATCAAGGTCCATCCGCTATCCCTCTCTTGAAATTCTTCCATTTTAGCTCTTAGCTCCTCGGCCTGCTTCTTGTACATATCCTCTATGTCATCAGACAAAGTCACCAACATCATTTTAGAAATATGTACAAGTTGGGAAACATTCATCTCATCATTCACCGTCTTCATATAATCGCATGTGAGCTCCATATTAAATTTAAATGTAGTATGTATCCTACTACATTCAATTAACTGTTTTAGTATAGAGCTCTTGGTAGATTTCAGAAACTGCTCCGGAAACATAACACTCTCATTTTTGTTGAGGAGGATATATGTCTCGATCCTCCCATTGAAGTTGCTCGCTCTTTTAGTGAGAAGATCTCCAATCTGTTCTAGGTGACAACTGTTTTTATGTTTTGTGGTTCTGACATGAGCCATGTAACCATTTGATGGGATCATCTCATCACAATCCTCACAATATTTTTTTTGAAGATCAAGCTTACTAGTTCCATATGAGTGCGTTTCCATATGCTGATTTAGTTTTGTTTGAGTCATAAGGCTTTATTGCAGATTGCACAACTTTTAGTATTCATTTTATATATTTTTGTTAATTAATTAATATAATTATTTTATTTATAAATAATTTTTAATTAGAAATAAATCTAATAATGTCTCATATAAATAATTTATTTAATTATTTTATTTATAAATAATTTATTTTAGTTATAAACAATTTATTTAATTAGTACTAGCACTTTTATAGTTTTTGGATTTTAAACACTTTAGAAACTTTGGTTGGGAAAATAGGTTGTCACTTGTTGAGATATCAAAGCAGACTGCTGACAATCTACATTATTTCTTCTACTTATATATTTTATATGAGAATCGCGTAGTAGTCATCAAAATCTAATTTATTACGACATATGATGAAATTCATACACACACAAACACACACATACATATATACATTTCCACAATTCTCTGTTGGTATTACGATATATGGTGAAATTCATATACACAGCAACACCCAGAACAAAATCTCTAGCATCAGTTTGTACAAAGGTATGAGTAAAATTTTTGGTGTATGTCTCCAAAAGCTACTTCCTATAATTATTACATTAAAGTGTAATATTCTGAAATCAAAATATCATTACCCTTATTTAAAAGCTCTGTTTATCAACCTGATTTGATTCAAAACATTTAACATCTGAAATTCACTTGTACATATAAAATCTATGCCAACACAATATTTCCTATCTCCATAAGAATAGCAACGTCAATAGCCTAGAAAACATATGTATGAAAAACTCTCGAAAAGAGATACACACAAAATATGATATTCTTCAAAGTAAAAATATATACGATCACATACATTAATACAGCAACATATAGATACATTACCAAATACATTCCCTATCCACTTCCATGTACAACAGGGTTGCCACTCTGTGCAGCTATTAGATTATTTCCCCAGAGATCGCAAACATAAATGCATACAATAACCCTACATAAGCATACCAACGATAACTCAAAACAGCTACCCAAAGACTATCAAATAACAATCACTACATACACTCAAATACACAGATCCCTTGTAACTACCCTGCAGTCAGACTGGGAGCAAGTGTCTTTGTGTCAACACTAAAATTCTAGTTACAACTTTGGTATAATAAGTTTTCTTCTATCCGTCAGAAGGAGAGAGGTGGAATTGCCAATAACTTGTCAATATACACACATTTGTATGTACGTAAATTATAGAAATGTACCATTAAATAACTGTCTGGTTAGTATGTCTCATGACCCCATAAGAACTACGTAGTCACTACCTAGTGAATTCTATTTTTATTAGTAGGGTCTCAATGACAAGCACATGCTAAATATATATAGAGTAGTACTGGTGACAAGCTAGTCAAAAGCTAGTCAGCACATTTTCACCATCAACATTTCCTACTGGTTATAATGATTGTCTGCCACTACAACAAAAGTATTGGACACCATCAAACACCCAAGTAAACACAAACACACATACACAGTCATATACACACACACACACATACACACACACACACACACTCACGTACATCCATACACTGTAAGCAAAACTCTTCTCTACAATAACAACAAAAGCTGTACACACAAGTATACATACATACACATACACAAAGAATCAAACTCACACACACACACACATATATATATCGAAGAAAATCTCAGCATGAAAATCCCCAAAATCCCCCATTTGTAACAGGGTTGCCATCCTTTTTAATTTTTCCCGGTTTTTAATTCCCAAAACATGTCTAAAGCCACCACTAAACATGTCTAAAGCCACCACTAATCTACTTGTGTCACAAAAGTATATATCGCACATTCAGTTCAATAGTGTCATAACTCAAAAAAAGAAGTTTTGCTGAAGACACCTTTAAAGTTTTCAATTTACATATAACCAGTGTGACCAGATTTTAAAATAATATTAAGCTAAATCACGTTTGAAAAAAAGCTAAAATAAGCTAAAAAGTTACATTTTAGGCTAGAAAATAAAGCTAAACTTTTTTCCACTTCTTTGATCACTTTTCAATAGTTTCTTATTGCTAAACTAACGTTAAATATTACACAAACATATTTTTTTATTATACATATAGAATATTTGCTTAATGAAATTATTTATTAATTATTATATTTTAGATTCAATGAAGAACAAAACAAAAACTTCCCCAAAATAATCTTAAAAAGTTTTTAAAAATGTAAAAACATTTATACTAAAATACGAAAGCTTTTTAAGTGAATTAATGCTATTTAAGGTAAAGCATGGATCACACTATCTGCACAATGTACCGAGTTTCGTCAGATCAGTGAAATAAAGTCATAAGTAAAGATTTTGCTCTAATTCATCGACTACTTGAAATACAAGGACACAATTGCGCCACACTGCATTGGTAATAAGCCCATATAGACTTACTCCAGAATTAATTGAGTAATAATGCCATTTAGGCTTATTACTTATGACTTTATTGAGGTGGCCCGACGAAAATCGGTACATAGTGTTATCCAGGCTTAAGGCTATTTCAGATTTTTGTTTTAAGTTAATTGATGCCGCTGAATGAACGTTCAACTCAAGTCAAATAATTTTATACCCAAAAAACTCAAAAAGTGTTTTGGCCACTAATATGAATTTAACTTTTTCCATTGGAATTCTAACCATTCTGCCATTATCTGCTACTTTTCAACTTTCCATTTCTGTTATAAAATTGTCGTATAATTTACATTTTGTATTTTTTGTAAACTATTTTGCAATGCTAAAAAATTATAATTTTTATGAGTTGTTTATGTTTTTAATATATTTTTAGAGAACATGCAATTTAGACTAAAAAAAGGCTAAAACAGCTAAATGAGTCTTAAAAAAAAGCTAAAAAATAAGCTAAGAGCTAAATGAAAATTTTAAGGCTAAATCTGAAACAAATAAGCTAAATTTAGCTCAAAATAAGCTAATATGGTCACGCTGCATATAACTCAATGAAGGCATAAACAAATATTCTTCTCTCAAGAGGTGATAGCACAAGCTATTTATATGCAATTTTTACGCAACATAAAATACGAAATTCATTATTATTCTGCATTATTAACGCAAAAAACGAATTTTTTAGTTATGACATTATTGAACTGAATACGTGATATATTTATGAAATAACGTGTACTTTAAATTTCCCGGTATTTCCCGCCCGGGAATTCCCGTTTCCCAAGCCCTAGTCAAAAGCGACTCAGTACATTTTCACCATCGACATTTCCTTCAGGGCATAGATATGAATGTTTATGTATTTTCAAACTAGGGATGGGCAAATGAAAAAATGTATCGATATATGTATATCGCATCGATATTTTTGAACAGTATAGTATTAAACAGTATATTTTTTGAAAACATCGATATTTCGATATTTTTTGCCTACAAATGTTGCCAAAATATTCCAAAAACTAAATACTAACATATCGTGCAATAACCGCCCAAAAAGCTAAGCGATATAAATTTTGAACAACTATTGAGATCTTATGGATTTTTAAGGGTTTTTAGCAAAGATTTCCATAAAAAATGTTGCTGATTAAGCCTATAGAAAGCCTTAATAATATTTATAAATAAGGGTGTTAATCATTGATTAATGAATGCCGGTGTTTAACACTTCAAAGTTCATCATTGCGGAATACGAGAAATATCCATTTTGAATCCAAACAATAATATTTAAATAAATCGCAAAGAACTAACTTAAAACTAAATGAACTCCATGAGTGGAGAAAACCCAAATTGATATTGGTATCGAAAAAGGAAATAAATTTATCCATACATCTATATGTTTAAATTGTATTATAAGATAATTTCTGAAAAACTGCATTCATTTCGAATGCACAATTAGTCACTTTAAGAATAAAAATAATAAAAAGGAACTAAGTATGTTAAGTTATACGTAAGCTTCTGTAGCTCCTTAAGGCTTCATTAGTCTTTACTTCATGTTGCTGTTCTGTGCTGTGCTGTGCCGTTCTGTTTCCAAATTCTAATAGTTACTTTTTCTGTAATAAATTATCAACTGTTTCTGACCAGAACGGTCACAGTTTTCCACTAAATTGATGACTTTTGCATCGTTCATTGTTATGTTTCAATATAGTGTTTATGTTTTTCTGGTAAAAATAAATTTTTTTTTAAATTATTAAAGCACAATCACAATTTATTTCGAAATGTTTTTATTTTATTAACCTCCGACCAAAAAGAGGGGTGTTATAAGTTTGTAGTGTGTGTCTGTGTATCTGTGTGTCTGTCCGTGTCCACGTACAGACCAAACAGCTGGAGCGATTTTGATTTAGTTTTTTTTTGTTAAATAGGTGACTTGATCGAGATGGTTCTTAGTTATGTTTGAAGAAAATCGGTTTAGCCGTTTAGGAGATATAGCATCTTCTATAGATATATCGGGGGTTTTTAACATTTTTAATTTTTGTTATTTATGTTGCCACTTACAATTACTTAACAGTTTTTTGATTTTCAGAGGTTGAGTCGAAGCAGAACACGGGCCCGTTTCTCAAATAAAATAGACACAAAACAACAACACTTTTACAAATTTTATTGTTGTTTTGTGTGTATTTTATTTTTAGATTTGTTACTTATAAATTCCATAACCTACCATTTTCACATGAAACTATTTTCAAGAAAGTAGCAATACAATCAAATTTGTTTACTACTACACTCACATTATTTTTTATTTGAACTCAGCTTTCAACGATATTTTCAAGAAAGTAAATTTTTGATGTTTTCAGAAAGTAACATTAAAAAGGTTAAACAGTGTTAGCCACTTTCAAGATTTGTACAAATATACAGGATTATGGTAAATACTTATTATAAATTATGCTTGTTTTGTATAAATATTTAAAGAATAATAATATCTTATTTTCAAATATAAATGAAGAAGACAATTCATGCCTTTTGAAAACCATAATATTATTACAATATTCACAAAAATACTTATTCCCAATTTATTGCCTTATAAATGTGTGAGGTGATATTCTGGGTAACTCTAAATAAGAAGTGAACAAAACAATTTTTTTCAACTTTAATTTTCGACGATATTTTTAAAATAAACTTTCACTTTCCTATGAAAATTAAGAGAACATTTTCATAAAAGTCATTTATTTCATTAAATTTTTTATTCATAATACGTATACAGAAATTTCAAGAAAGTACTTTCATGTGTAAATGTAGTAGAGCTGGCAAACTATCGATAGTCACGCCATTCGATATTTTCGATAGTTTGTTGGAAAACTATCGATACTATCGATAGTATCGAATTCTTTTACTTGCGGTCTACACGTAACATAAAATGACTAACTTTAACATTAATTTCTAGTTAATGTTAAGTGTAGACTTCAAATGTTAATGTTTGGTTAAGGTTTATATTGAGGTATCTTCCCAATATTTCTTATCAAGAACACACAACATGCTATAATGGATGGGTGTAATCCGACATGGATTGGGTCAATTTATTACTGCCCACAATCTAACCTAACCTATCTGTTAAAACTGATATCTGATGACACAAAAGGATATATTCGGTCCCTATTCCACAACCTTAAATTATGCTGTGCAAAACTCTAACGATATACTTTTTTTACTTACTTGCAGTTAGTGTTAAAGAAAGTCATTTCATGTCAGCAGGAGACGAAGAGTTAGGAATGTTAAAATTAATTTTTAAATGAGTTTAGTTTTCAGTGGAGATATTAAAAAGTTTTCTTCTATCAAGAGTTGATACATTACACACGAAGTATTTTATATTACTAAGTCCATAAATTTATTATTTATTCTTTCGAGCTATGACGTTATTTGAGTAAATGAGAGATATGTACTATATGTATTTTCAATAAAAGAAAACCAATGTGTTAAATTTAGTCGAGTTTATTGCCAATTTGGTAATATATTTTTTCAACGATAGTATCGCTATCGGGAAAAAACTATCGATAGTCTAATGAAAGAGAAACTATCGATACTATCGATAGTTTGCCAGCTCTAAAATGTAGCGTAACGAAAGAGAAAAACTAACGGCTTGTATAAGATTTCTATAAACAAAAGAGTTAGGTGATTCGTAACAGAACAGAAAGTAAAAACTAATTCTGTATTCAGGTTTATACCCACACAAGCCAAATTTGGTATTTAGTAGAGATGTCCACATGAGTGTTTTCTGACTCACGATACGCACGCTCACGCAGAAAAATATCTTGCTCGCGCACTTTTACGCACGAATAATTTTGAAATTTTTCACGATCACGCACGCTCACGAATAAAATATTTTAATCACGCACGAGTGGTTTACAACTTATCACGATCACGCACGCTCACGAAAAAGTATATAATTTAATTTGCATGTTTTTTTGGGTTGAAGAATAGGTTCTTACATACACTTCACTTCACATGAATAGGTGCAGTGTTCTACCAATCTATTTGAAGTCGCTGCTCTCAAGATAATTAATGGAAAGGATTATGTTGTACTTTTTATTAAAGATTTAACAGTTTAGAAAAAGAGCGTATAAAAAGAAACGTCGAAAAAGTTCCGTTACACTTAATCTGGGCTTGTTTTTATAATTTGTGAAGAAAATTTTTAATTATTTTTGTGCCACTTGAATAGATGCAGTGATAAAATAGTGGTTGTATGGTCATTTGCGTAAATTTTAACTACAAAATAGCTGAGCATTTTTTTAAAACAAACATCAAAAATAGTTTGCTATCAGTTTTAGTTGAAAATTGGGCGTGGTAAATCATTGTAATAGTTTAATGGTGTGAAAAGGTTGAACGCAGGATCGCCATGTAATGTTGAGAGTAGGATGTGTAACTAGCATGTAGTAGTGTGTTTGTGAAATCCTATAGCCCAATTATTATTTTTATCCAGCTGTACAGGGGGTCCATCTTATAACTAGGCGTTCAAAGGAACTGCCAGAAAAAGTGAGAAGTCAATTTATAAACTAGGCAAGTTGTTGCCGGATTGCGTTTTTAAATTAAAGTCTGATTTATTGAGTAAATTTCCTTGCTTATATACTAGTTTTACAAATCTTAATTAGACTTTCTAACCTACGTTTAGTATTTACAATTATATTTTGTTTCTTTCTTCACTATGACAATGGTAAGCATTATTTTAAACGACCAATCAAAAAAAGGGAATTTGGTAATTATTAATTTATATTGTGACTCAAAAGTATGTCACTCAATTTCTTGCATTCCGCATTATTATTTTGGGTTGTGTTGCAATGCTTGAGCATTGAACTGATATTAAAGCAATGCAGTAGTAGGGAACTGCCATTCCGGGCGCCGATTAAAATTGTGAAATTTGGGTAATTAAAATTTGAAATTTGAGAATTTCAGTACAAAATTTTAAAATTTGGGTAATTAAAATTTTAAAATTTTAAAATTCTTGGAAATTAGTGAAATTTGATACCCTACGAGGGTGGATCATTAAGTCCGTCCAACTTTTTGTTTACATAAGGAATTTTTTGTTTACATAAGGAGTTTTTTGTTTACATTAACTTTGTGTGAACGGGTGATTTTTTTTTGAGGTTACCTTAATATAGAAAGGGCCTAACTCATTTTTTTTTTGTGGGATGGATTAAGGGGTTTCATAAGATTAAGATTTCATAAGTATATATGCCGACGGGAAAATCATAAATATGATTTTTCCTTATACTAATGGGTGTGAAATTGTGAAAATTAATTTTAGTAGTAGGGAACTGGGTGTACCACCGCAATTAAACTTTTGAAATTTTAAAATTTTAATTACCCAAATTTTAAAATTCTTGGAAATTTGTGAAATTTGATACCTTGAGTTTTCGGCGGCTCGCTTTGATGTTTTTTTGTTTACATTAGGAATTTTTTGTTTACATTAAGAGTTTTTTGTTTACATTAACCCTTGTGGGAACGGGTGATTTTTTTGGGGGTTACATTAATTGTGTGAACGGGTGATTTTGTTTTTTGTGGGAATACGTTAAGTGGGTTCATAGGTTGGAGGTTTTTCTTTTTGTAATGTATGTATGTATATGCCGACGGGAAAATCATGAAAATGATTTTTTCTAGTACCAACGGGAAAATCATGAAATGATTTTTACTAATACTAATGGGGGGGTGAAATAGTGAAAATTAATTTTTCCTAATGCCGACGGCAATACATGATTATTTTTCCTAATGCCTACGGCAATGCATGAATATTATTTTTTCAAATGCCGACGGCAAAACATGATTATTATTTTTTCAAATGCCGACGGGAAAATGATTTTTCATAATTCCGACGGGAAAAACATAAAAGTTATTTCTAATGCTAATATAGGAGTTTAAGGCTGACCGTGATTTGGGTGGGTGGGGTTGTTGTCGTAATATATAACTGAGGGAGTTTATAGATGTGTCTGTCTGTCTGTTTGTCCGTCCGTCTGTCTGTTGTGCGAGGCTGAGATTGGGCGGGAGAGCGTGGTGTAGTTGAGGTAGATGGATTGAGTGTATACCTGTCTGTTGGAATTTGTGTGAGGGTTTGATTGACAGGGGGCGGGGTGTAGTTGAGGTAGATCGACTGCGTGTATGCAGGTGTTGCAAGTCTGTAAGAATTAAAGGCTTATAGTGATTTGGGGTAGGTGAGGATTTTGTTGTACGAGTAGTATGTATCCATGGGAATTTGTGGATGTGTCTGTCCGGGGGAATTTAAGCGAGGCTGTTATTGGGAGGGGGTGTGGTGTAGTTGAGGTTGATCGACTGCGTGTATGTATGTCTATCTGTTTGTAGGAGCTTAAGGCTGATCGTGATTTAAGAGAGGTGAGGATGTTGTTGTAATATGTATACGTAGGAATCTGTATGTATGTATGTCTGTGAAAATTTAAGGCTGATCATGATTTAGGGTAGGTGAGGTTGGTGTAGTAATATGTCTGTGTGTATGTACATATGTTTATAGGAGTTTAATGCTATTAGTGATTTGAGGATAGGTGAGGGTGTTGTCGTACGAGTGATATGTATGCGTGGGAATCTGTATGCATGTTCGTGTAGGAGTTTAAGGCTGATCGTGATTTGTGTTGTTGTCAGTGTTGTTTGTAGAAATGACCGTGAGAATTTTTGTATGTATATCTGTAGGAATTTAAGGTTGGCCGTGTTTTGTGATGGGTGGTGTCTTGTTGAAATAATCTGAATTTTTCTTAGATGAAATCTGGTATATGTGTGTGTGTGCGTGTGTGTACGTATGATTTTCTCACGCTAGTAGTTTTATGTACGTAGAAATAAATTGTATTCAATATCGAGATTTGGTTCTATAAAATATTTTCATATATCTGATACATATACATATACATAAGTATATTTTCATACTCAAGGTTGCTGGGTATTTTGTCATGCTTAAAATTGTCCAGCTTTAAAGCCTGCCTGCGAGAAATTTGTTTATATTACAGATTTTGCTTATTTAACTACGTCCGGCTTCTTTCGCTGAACTTCTTTTCATACGATCATGGGAATTTATAGTTTTTCTGTCCATAATAAGGTCGTTTAGCTTGGGCATGTGCTCTGACTGAATGGTTTGCGTTGTTCATATATTTTTATGATGTAGATATTGTAAGTGTGATTGTCAAGATCTAATAAATATTTGAGTATTGATAAGAAATTTGATATTATGTGTACATACATGTCTACAAATTGATTTTATGTATGTATGCGGTCTTTTGTTGATGTTGTAAATATTCGCCGGGTCTTTTATGTATAGATGTCAAATATCTTCATAGTTTTTTTATTTTTTTATTTGAAATTAAAAAACGTTGATTTAATTTTTATCTGTATTTACTTCAAAGTTTGTGAGGATTTTCTGTTTTAAGTAAAACTGAATTCCTTAAGATACATACTTTAGAATAATAGTAACTATAATAGAAATATTTCCTATATTTAATTTACATTTGTTTAAAGTTGATGCAGCTTATCTTCATTCTTAGAAATATTTTGATATAAAATTTTTTCCAGCCGTAGGCTTTTTTCATCACCTTTTACATTTATTTTAGAACATCTTGCATTGCCTTTTATACATTTATAAACATTTTTAAATGAAACTGATCCAGCAGTCCAGCTTATGTAATGATAGTTTTTTGTTAGCCAGCTTGCTTCTTTTTTTATTTTTTATTGATTATTGAGTTTTATAATGAAATAATTATATTCGTAATTGTTGAAAACAATCGCTACTTCTTTTGCGATGAAATCATTTGAATTACTTTTGAAACCTTGTACGTATATAAAAATTATGTTATTGTCCATATTACTCAATTTATAAGACTTTTCGAACTTGTCCTTTGATGGGTAGATATTCTATTATATGACCATGAATAAGAATACAGTAAGCTGATTTCTTTGCTTACTATTTCAAATTAAAATTTTATTCAATTGCCCCGCTATTGAATAAAAGAAGCTTTTATCTTAAACTCTGGTACAGGTAGAAACGCATGAGATTCTTTCATATACTACCTTTGCTGGAATCTTAGATACATATAATAACTATATAGAATTGCATTACGTTTATTTTTAAATTCTATGTTAGGATTATCGTCATATGGATATGAGACTGAACTTAAATGTACTTTTAAATTAGTTAATTCATAATGAACAATCTTATTTTCTTTCTGAATAGCGAACAACAGAAAACGAAGTCGTTTTCTTACAATTTCGGTCTAACCTCTCAACTGGTCCTCTAGTATACAATATGACTTTGTATGTCAGCATTTCTGTCTCCTCTTTGTCAGCGTTAGGGATAATTAAATTTTAAACTTTTTATTCTTCAGATTGTGTTACTTCATACTGATAATATGTTTACATTAATAAGGTACGAGTGTATGTTTATTTTATGAAAGGTGAGCGCCTATGGCTTTTATTTGATGTTCTGGATGAAGTGATTTTTTTCTAATTTTATTAAAGTTTAGCGTATTGCATATATATTTCTAATATATTTAAGTGAGCTTTTTGTATCTGTCAGACAGAGTGAACGTATCAGTTGGTCAGTCAGTCTCTCTTTTTATTTTATTAATTTTTTCTTCTAATGTGTCACTACTATTTTTTCAGATTTTACTTCTTGAAATAGAAAATATTTATATAATTTTAAAAGTATTAATATATACATACATATAGGTAAATATATGTATGTACGTAGAAATTAGTTCATATACAAAGAAATACATCTTTAATAAGCAACTATTCTAGAAAATCGATCTAAAATAACACATTTACCTCCATCATCAATTCACCGTCAGTGTTTTCATAAAGTGTTAGAAACATTGGAATATCAAGTTTTGGGAGAATTTTTACTTCAAGTGTTTCTATATAAGATTTAGTGTTTGACCCCTTGACGTTATTGTGGTTAACGTAGGCTGCGTTGTATCGCATTCAGATGTAATCATTTCTCACTTAGAAAAGGTCCTCATCATCATCAATCATACCTGTATACAATTCATTCATGAGTTGAGTTGATCCAGATACAATTGCTGTCTACAAATTAATGATTAGAAAATAGCTTTCTCATCACCTTCTAACAAGTTTAATATTTTGCTAGCATACATGCTTTAGCATGCTTCTATCGATAGTGACGCGAGAGTCCGACATTTAGTGCTGTTTTAATTAAAAATCTATACTATTAGAGATACAGATTCACTCCTTTGAATTTTTAACAAAGTAGATACATATCTATTTCATTTGCCACAAAGTCTTAAAATTTCTTTCCTTATAAAAGTATGACGTGAGGAATTTTTTTACATTATACATGCTTCGGCATGCTTCCATTATTTTTTTCAATAAATTTAGTTCATACTCATACAGATACAGATATAAAGTAAGATCTGTTTACATTACATTTTACAATTTATGCATGCTTCAGCATGATTCGAGCTGAAGTCTGTATTTATTTAGTAAGTTTGTTTGATACCCATTCATACACTGTACATTCTTAAAGATTGGATATCATAGTCCAATTTCCTTAGTTTATCTAGAAATGAACAGAGTGAATATTTATTATATTAACCCATATTCACAATATAAAACTGTGTGTGTTAGATTTTTCGAAATCGAAAATGTAGAACTTTTACTATAAAAAGTGATAATATGATGTGTTGCTGAATATTTCACGGTGCAATAGTTCATTTTGAACTCTTAAGTTTCCAAAATATTTCATACAGACCATCAAGTTTAGAGAATTCCAGTACATTAAGCTAATTATCTTCCCTGAGAGCTAACATTCCTAATCAATCCTTCAAAAAAACCAACACAAACTAGATTTTTCCTTTTTAATTTTATTTATATTTTCATTAAATTTCAACATTTTGTACATCTTCAAATTACTGTATACTGTATTTTGCACCTTTTTCTCAGTCGTAGAGTTAACTTTAATCACAAATATTTTAATTTTCCGGTTAAATGAACTTTTCTATTGTAGGCATTAAATAAATCTTTATGTATATCAATCCACTTATATGAATCATTAATGCAAAATTCTTAGCACATAATTCCTTTTAATGATCTATTAAATCAATCTACTATTGATGCTTTCATATTAAGTAATTTTTAATCCTCTATTTATGCATGAATTTTGCAGTGTTTATTAAAAAATTCTTTACCATCATCTATTTGTAAGTTTTTTGGTACTCATACCATTTCAAAAATATTTTCCATTGCCTTGGTTTTTTCGAGTGCAGCTTTTATATTCAACAATACTCACCATATAAACTTTGAGAATGTGTCAGTTACAGTCTACAAAAATTAATAATTTCTATTTTCTCTAGAATTGCTATCCACTTCACATAAATCAGCTCCATAAAAGATCATCTACTTATTCCATTCATTACACCACTACAATACACAAACAATTTTCGAAATTTATTATGAAGTTCGTTTACTAAATTTCTTTTTAAAGACATTGAGTTGTTTTACAGTTTTTTGGAGAGTGTTGTGATCTACTTGATATACTTTTAGCTATTTATACTAAAATGTAGTTAATTTTCCAGTCTATAAATTCTATGGTTCAGCTGTTCAATTTGTTTATCAAAAAGATGATTTAATTTTTAGAATGTCTTTTTCAATTTTATACCTATCTTCTATCGTTAATTTTATTTCACACTCCACTCCATCAATTTGCATTTGAATATATCCTTGAATTATATTAATGCCTTAAGCTTTATTATTAATTCATCCTTTAGTTTCTAGATTTGAGTTTCCAGAAACAATTTACTGATAACATTATTCTCCGTCAGTGCATTGGTAGAAATTATATATTTTATTTAGTTTTCAAAATCAAATTTGTCATAGTATTTTCACGTTTTATCAATCACTAAAGAAAATAAACCCACTGTTAAACCCCTTATTTGACCATCAACTTGTATTTTATCTTTATTCAGTTTTAGATTTCTGTCACCAAATTTCCTTTCATTATTGAAATCTTTAGGTGAGCCATAGTTTGTATCTAATTCATTTCTTCCTTCCAAGACTAATAACTCACTATAAGTATCTTCGCGTTTGGAAGGCTGTGAGTAAAAATCATCTTCTTCTTCATCATCATAATCATTCTCAGTATTAACATCATTAAATAAGATGGCATTATCAAATATTGTTCCTTTTGAAAGTTTCTTCAACTTCTCTCTATCTCGACTGATGGTTTCTGAGGCTTTAATACTTATATTATTTTCAGGTTCTATATTGTTTTTACTTTGTTCTTTCTTGTGTATTCTTTCAATATTTTTAGAACTATTTATGAATTCTTTGAGAGGTTCTGTTATAGGATCAAATATATCTCTTAGTTGTTCAGATCAGCTTATCAGGACCTGATCTGGTTTTCAAATCAGCTTATCAGGAGCTGGTCTGGTTTTAAGATCAGCTTATTAGGAGCTGGTCTGGTTCTACGATCAGCTTATCAGGAGCTGGTCTAGTTTTCAGATCAGGTTATCAGGTATCAGATCAGGTTATCTGATTCAGACTGAGTTATCAGCTTACAAGTAGCTGGACATTTATAACATTTAGATGAATGAAGTTTAAGGTCAGATAAAATGTGAAAAACTATACTGTTATGTAGTCAAATTATTTTCTAAGACGATCATCACTTAATTCAGTATCTTTGCTTATAATCAAAATTCCATATTTTTAATTTCAGCATGATTTATATTTTTCTCATCTTACTTAAACATTCTAACTACATTATGATTATTTCCTATCAAATATTTGGTGATTCTAGTATAAGTTTGACATTAGTAGAATGCATCAACATTCTTATCTTACCCCATACAAAAATATGCTTCTCACACACAACATGGTTAAATATAGTATTGGTATTACTTCTAGCTTTCTTAAAAGAAATAACAGATTCATTATCTGTAAATGTGTAATACCCATGACTTTCATTAATGAAATTAATTTCTACGGGTATTTATATTTAGGTTGTTAGAGAGATTTTGAGTTTAAATATGAAGATGTTTTCAAGTTTTAGTCCATTAGAACTGTCTAGCCAACCAATCATAATATTATTATTTTTTTATTTATTTTTTATTTATTTATTTATTTATTTTTTATTTATTTTTTTACCAACTATTCTTGCACGAATAGAAATTGATAGAGAGGAACTACGATTTTTTTGAGCTAACGTTTGATGACTCATCAAAATTTCGTACCATCCTATATTTAGGTTGTTTTACTAACCGCTTTTGTGTAACTAAATACATTTTATAAATATTATCTCTTATTATAAAAAAATAAAATAATACAGCTATTCGATTTCAGAAAATATTTTCTAAAATCGTGTAGCTGCATTATTTTATTTTTTTATAATAACAGATAATGCTCCATACTCACAATCAAAACATCATAAAAATATCATTAGTTTTGAGTATGAGTATTCGGCAATATTTATGAAATGCATTTAAAACCAGACCAGCTCCTGATAAGCTGATCTGAAAACCAGATCAGGTCCTGATAAGCTGATCTGAAAACCAGATCGGGTCCTGATAAGCTGATCTGAAAACCAGATCAGGTTCTGATAAGCTGATCTGAAAACCAGATCAGGTCCTGATAAGCTGATCTGAAAACCAGATCAGGTTCTGATAAGCTGATCTGAAAATCAGATCAGGTCCTGATAATCTGATCTGAAAACCAGACCAGGTCCTGATAAGCTGATCTGAAAACCAGACCAGGTCCTGATAAGCTGATCTAATAGCTGATACCTGATCTAATAGCTGAAACCTTTTATTTATTAAATATGGATGAGAAAATTTTAAAACAGTTGGTGTTGATAAGAAGCGTCTTGAAGAAAAAGCTTCGTAGTATAAAAACTGGTGAAATAGATACATGTGAACAACTAAGAGATATATTTGATCCTATAACAGAACCTCTCAAAGAATTCATAAATAGTTCTAAAAATATTGAAAGAATACACAAGAAAGAACAAAGTAAAAACAATATAGAACCTGAAAATAATATAAGTATGAAAGCCTCAGAAACCATCAGTCGAGATAGAGAGAAGTTGAAGAAACTTTCAAAAGGAACAATATTTGATAATGCCATCTTATTTAATGATGTTAATACTGAGAATGATTATGATGATGAAGAAGATGATTTTTACTCACAGCCTTCCAAACGCGAAGATACTTATAGTGAGTTATTAGTCTTGGAAGGAAGAAATGAATTAGATACAAACTATGGCTCACCTAAAGATTTCAATAATGAAAGGAAATTTGGTGATAGAAATCTAAAACTGAATAAAGATAAAATACAAGTTGATGGTCAAATAAGGGGTTTAACAGTGGGTTTATTTTCTTTAGTGATTGATAAAACGTGAAAATACTATGACAAATTTGATTTTGAAAACTAAATAAAATATATAATTTCTACCAATGCATACATAGAGAATCATCATCATTCACTGACGGAGAATAATGTTATCAGTAAATTGTTTCTGGAAACTCAAATCTAGAAACTAAAGGATGAATTAATAATAAAGCTTAAGGCATTAATATAATTCAAGGATATATTCAAATGCAAATTGATGGAGTGGAGTGTGAAATAAAATTAACGATAGAAGATAGGTATAAAATTGAAAAAGACATTCTAAAAATTAAATCATCTTTTTGACAAACAAATTGAACAGCTGAACCATAGAATTTATAGACTGGAAAATTAACTACATTTTAGTATAAATAGCTAAAAGTATATCAAGTAGATCACAATACTCTCCAAAAAACTGTAAAACAACTCAATGTCTTTAAAAAGAAATTTAGTAAACGAACTTCATAATAAATTTCGAAAATTGTTTGTGTATTGTAGTGGTGTAATGAATGGAATAAGTAGATGATCTTTTATGGAGCTGATTTATGTGAAGTGGATAGCAATTCTAGAGAAAATAGAAATTATTAATTTTTGTAGACTGTAACTGACACATTCTCAAAGTTTATATGGTGAGTATTGTTGAATATAAAAGCTGCACTCGAAAAAACCAAGGCAATGGAAAATATTTTTGAAATGGTATGAGTACCAAAAAACTTACAAATAGATGATGGTAAAGAATTTTTTAATAAACACTGCAAAATTCATGCATAAAAAGTGATTAAAAATTACTTAATATGAAAGCATCAATAGTAGATTGATTTAATAGATCATTAAAAGGAATTATGTGCTAAGAATTTAGCATTAATGATTCATATAAGTGGATTGATATACATAAAGATTTATTTAATGCCTACAATAGAAAAGTTCATTTAAGCAGAAAATTAAAATATTTGTGATTAAAGTTAACTCTACGACTGAGAAAAAGGTGCAAAATACAGTATACAGTAATTTGAAGATGTACAAAATGTTGAAATTTAATGAAAATATAAATAAAATTAAAAAGGAAAAATCTAGTTTGTGTTGGTTTTTTTTGAAGGATTGATTAGGAATGTTAGGTCTCAGGGAAGATAATTAGCCTAATGTACTGGAATTCTCTAAACTTGATGGTCTGTATGAAATATTGTGAAAACTTAAGAGTTCAAAATGAACTATAACACAGTGCAATATTCAGCAACACATCGTTTACCACTTTTTATAGTAAAGGTTGTACATTTTCGATTTCGAAAGCTCTAGCACACACAATTTTAAATTGTGAATATGGGGTTAATATAATATATATTCACTCTGTTCATTTCTAGATAAACTAAGGAAATTGAACTTTGATATCCAATCTTTAACAATGTACATGTGTATGAATGGGTATCAAACAAACTTACTAAATAAATACAGACTTCAACTAGAATCATGCTGAAACATGCATAAATTGTAAAATGTAATGTAAACAGATCTTACTTTATATCTGTATCTGTATGAGTATGAAATAAATTTACCGAGAAAAATATTGGAAGCATGCCGAAGCATGTATAATTTAAAAAAAATTCCTGACATCATACTTTTATAAGTAAAGAAATTTTAAGAGTTTGGGGCAAATGAAATACATACATATGTATCTACTTTGTTAAAAATTCAAAAGAGTGAATTTATAATTCTAATAGTATAGATTTTTAATTGAAAACCCACTAAATGTCGGACTCTCGCGTCACTATCGATAGAAGCATGCTAAAGCATGCATGCTAGCAAAATACTAAACTTGTTAGAATTTGATGAGAAAGCTATTTTCTAATCATTAATTTGTAGACAGCAATTGTATCTGGGTCAACTCAACTCATGAATATATTGTATACAGGTATGATTGGTGGTGATGAGGACCTTTTCTAAGTGAGAAATCATTAGATCTGAATGTGATACAACGCAGCCTACGTTAACAACAATAACTTTAAGGGGTAAACCAGCAAACCTCTTGTAAAAGCACATGAGGTAAAAATTCTTCCAAACATAGATATTCTAATGTTTCTGATACTTAATGAAAACACTGACGGTGAATTGATGATGGAGGTAAATGTGTTATTTTAGATCGATTTTCTAGAATAGTTGATTATTAAAGATGTATTTCTTTGTATATGAACTAATTTCTACGTACATACATATATTTACCTATATGTATGTATATATTAATACTTTTAAAATTATATAAATATTTTATATTTCAAGTAGTAAAATCTGAAAAAATAGTAGTGACACATTAGAAGAAAAAATTAATAAAATAAAAAGAGAGACTGACTGACCAACTGATACGTTCACTCTGTCTGACAGATACAAAAAGCTCACTTAAATATATTAGAAATATATACGCAATACGCTAAACTTTAATAAAATGAGAAAAACAAATCACTTCATCCAGAACATCAAATAAAAGCCATAGGCGCTCAGCCGTCATAAAATAAACATATACTCGTACATTATTAATGTACTTAAACATATTATCAGTATGAAGTAACACAATTTGAAGAATAAAAAGTTTAAAATTGAATTATCCCTAACGCTGACAAAGAGGAGACAGAAATGCTGACATACAAAGTCATATTGTATACTAGAGGACCAGTTGAGAGGTTAGACCGAAATTGTAAGAAAACGACTTCGTTTTCTGTTGTTCGCTATTCAGAAAGAAAATAAGATTGTTCATTATGAATTAACTAATTTAAAAGTACATTTAAGTTCAGTCTCATATCCATATGACGATAATCCTAACATAGAATTTAAAAATAAACGTAATGCAATTCTATATAGTTATTATATGTATCTAAGATTCCAGCAAAGGTAGTATATGAAAGAATCTCATGCGTTTCTACCTGTACCAGAGTTTAAGATAAAAGCTTCTTTTATTCAATTGCCCCGCTATTGAATAAAATTTTAATTTGAAATAGTAAGCAAAGAAATCAGCTTACTGTATTCTTATTCATGGTCGTATAATAGAATATCTACCCATCAAAGGACAAGTTCGAAAAGTCTTATAAATTGAGTAATATGGAAAATAACATAATTTTTATATACGTACAAGGTTTCAAAAGTAATTCAAATGATTTCATCGCAAAAGAAGTAGCGATTGTTTTCAACAATTACGAATATAATTATTTCATTATAAAACTCAATAATCAATAAAAAATAAAAAAAAGAAGCAAGCTGGCTAACAAAAAACTATCATTACATAAGCTGGACTGCTGGATCAGTTTCATTTAAAAATGTTTATAAATGTATAAAAGGCAATGCAAGATGTTCTAAAATAAATGTAAAAGGTGATGAAAAAAGCCTACGGCTGGAAAAAATTTTATATCAAAATATTTCTAAGAATGAAGATAAGCTGCATCAACTTTAAACAAATGTAAATTAAATATAGGAAATATTTCTATTATAGTTACTATTATTCTAAAGTATGTATCTTAAGGAATTCAGTTTTACTTAAAACAGAAAATCCTCACAAACTTTGAAGTAAATACAGATAAAAATTAAATCAACGTTTTTTAATTTCAAATAAAAAAAAAAAACTACGAAGATATTTGACATCTATACATAAAAGACCCGGCGAATATTTACAACATCAACAAAAGACCGCATACATACATAAAATCAATTTGTAGACATGTATGTACACATAATATCAAATTTCTTATCAATACTCAAATATTTATTAGATCTTGACAATCACACTTACAATATCTACATCATAAAAATATATGAACAACGCAAACCATTCAGTCAGAGCACATGCCCAAGCTAAACGACCTTATTATGAACAGAGAAGCTATAAATTCCCATGATCGTATGAAAAGAAGTTCAGCGAAAGAAGCCGGACGTAGTTAAATAAGCAAAATCTGTAATATAAACAAATTTCTCGCAGGCAGACTTTAAAGCTGGACAATTTTAAGCATGACAAAATACCCAGCAACCTTGAGTATGAAAATATACTTATGTATATGTATATGTATCAGATATATGATAATATTTTATAGAACCAAATCTCGATATTGAATACAATTTATTTCTACGTACATAAAACTACTAGCGTGAGAAAATTATACGTACACACACGCACACACACGCACACACACACATATACCAGATTTCATCTAAGAAAAATTCAGATTATTTCAACAAGACACCACCCCTCACAAAACACGGCCAACCTTAAATTCCTACAGATATACATACAAAAATTCTCACGGTCATTTCTACAAACAACACTGACAACAACACAAATCACGATCAGCCTTAAACTCCTACGAACATGCATACAGATTCCCACGCATACATATCACTCGTACGACAACACCCTCACCTATCCTCAAATCACTAATAGCATTAAACTCCTATAAACATATGTACATACTTACAGACATATTACTACACCAACCTCACCTACCCTAAATCATGATCAGCCTTAAATTTTCACAGACATACATACATACAGATTCCTACGTATACATATTACAACAACATCCTCACCTCTCTTAAATCACGATCAGCCTTAAGCTCCTACAAACATATAGACATACATACACGCAGTCGATCAACCTCAACTACACCACACCCCCTCCCAATAACAGCCTCGCTTAAATTCCCCCGGACAGACACATCCACAAATTCCCATGGATACATACTACTCGTACAACAAAATCCTCACCTACCCCAAATCACTATAAGCCTTTAATTCTTACAGACTTGCAACACCTGCATACACGCAGTCGATCTACCTCAACTACACCCCGCCCCCTGTCAATCAAACCCTCACACAAATTCCAACAGACAGGTATACACTCAATCCATCTACCTCAACTACACCACGCTCTCCCGCCCAATCTCAGCCTCGCACAACAGACAGACGGACGGACAAACAGACAGACAGACACATCTATAAACTCCCTCTGTTATATATTACGACAACAACCCCACCCACCCAAATCACGGTCAGCCTTAAACTCCTATATTAGCATTAGAAATAACTTTTATGTTTTTCCCGTCGGAATTATGAAAAATCATTTTCCCGTCGGCATTTGAAAAAATAATAATCATGTTTTGCCGTTGGCATTTGAAAAAATAATATTCATGCATTGCCGTAGGCATTAGGAAAAATAATCGTGTATTGCCGTCGGCATTAGGAAAAATTAATTTTCACTATTTCACCCCCCCCCCCCATTAGTATTAGGAAAAATCATTTCATGATTTTCCCGTTGGTACTAGAAAAAATCATTTTCATGATTTTCCCGTCGGCATATACATACATACATTACAAAAAGAAAAACCTCCAACCTATGAACCCACTTAACGTATTCCCACAAAAAACAAAATCACCCGTTCACACAATTAATGTAACCCCCAAAAAAATCACCCGTTCCCACAAGGGTTAATGTAAACAAAAAACTCTTAATGTAAACAAAAAATTCCTAATGTAAACAAAAAAACATCAAAGCGAGCCGCCGAAAACTCAAGGTATCGAATTTCACCAATTTCCAAGAATTTTAAAATTTGGGTAATTAAAATTTTAAAATTTCAAAAGTTTAATTGCGGTGGTACACCCATTTCCCTACTACTAATTTTTCCTAATGCCTACGGCAATTTATGAATTTACATTAGGAATTTTTTGTTTACATTAAGAGTTTTTTGTTTACATTAACCCTTGTGGGAACGGGTGATTTTTTTGGGGGTTACATTAATTGTGTGAACGGGTGATTTTGTTTTTTGTGGGGAATACGTTAAGTGGGTTCATAGGTTGGAGGTTTTTCTTTTTGTAATGTATGTATGTATGTATATGACTACGGGAAAATCATGAATATGATTTTTCTTAGTACCAACGGGAAAATCATGAATATGATTTTTCCTATTACTAATGGGGGTGAAATAGTGAAAATTAATTTTTCCTAATGCCGACGGCAATACATGATTATTTTTCCTAATGCCTACGGCAATGCATGAATATTATTTTTTCAAATGCCGACGGCAAAACATGATTATTATTTTTTCAAATGCCGACGGGAAAATGATTTTTCATAATTCCGACGGGAAAAACATAAAAGTTATTTCTAATGCTAATATAGGAGTTTAAGGCTGACCGTGATTTGGGTGGGTGGGGTTGTTGTCGTAATATATAACTGAGGGAGTTTATAGATGTGTCTGTCTGTCTGTTTGTCCGTCCGTCTGTCTGTTGTGCGAGGCTGAGATTGGCCGGGAGAGCGTGGTGTAGTTGAGGTAGATGGATTGAGTGTATACCTGTCTGTTGGAATTTGTGTGAGGGTTTGATTGACAGGGGGCGGGGTGTAGTTGAGGTAGATCGACTATGCAGGTGTTGCAAGTCTGTAAGAATTAAAGGCTTATAGTGATTTGGGGTAGGTGAGGATGTTGTTGTACGAGTAGTATGTATCCATGGGAATTTGTGGATGTGTCTGTCCGGGGGAATTTAAGCGAGGCTGTTATTGGGAGGGGGTGTGGTGTAGTTGAGGTTGATCGCCTGCGTGTATGTATGTCTATATGTTTGTAGGAGCTTAAGGCTGATCGTGATTTAAGAGAGGTGAGGATGTTGTTGTAATATGTATACGTAGGAATCTGTATGTATGTATGTCTGTGAAAATTTAAGGCTGATCATGATTTAGGGTAGGTGAGGTTTGTGTAGTAATATGTCTGTGTGTATGTACATATGTTTATAGGAGTTTAATGCTATTACTGATTTGAGGATAGGTGAGGGTGTTGTCGTACGAGTGATATGTATGCGTGGGAATCTGTATGCATGTTCGTAGGAGTTTAAGGCTGATCGTGATTTGTGTTGTTGTCAGTGTTGTTTGTAGGAATGACCGTGAGAATTTTTGTATGTATATCTGTAGGAATTTAAGGTTGGCCGTGTTTTGTGAGGGGTGGTGTCTTGTTGAAATAATCTGAATTTTTCTTAGATGAAATCTGGTATATGTGTGTGTGTGCGTGTGTGTGCGTATGATTTTCTCACGCTAGTAGTTTTATGTACGTAGAAATAAATTGTATTCAATATCGAGATTTGGTTCTATAAAATATTTTCATATATCTGATACATATACATATACATAAGTATATTTTCATACTCAAGGTTGCTGGGTATTTTGTCATGCTTAAAATTGTCCAGCTTTAAAGTCTGCCTGCGAGAAATTTGTTTATATTACAGATTTTGCTTATTTAACTACGTCCGGCTTCTTTCGCTGAACTTCTTTTCATACGATCATGGGAATTTATAGTTTCTCTGTCCATAATAAGGTCGTTTAGCTTGGGCATGTGCTCTGACTGAATGGTTTGCGTTGTTCATATATTTTTATGATGTAGATATTGTAAGTGTGATTGTCAAGATCTAATAAATATTTGAGTATAGATAAGAAATTTGATATTATGTGTACATACATATCTACAAATTGATTTTATGTATGTATGCGGTCTTTTGTTGATGTTGTAAATATTCGCCGGGTCTTTTATGTATAGATGTCAAATATCGTCATAGTTTTTTTTTTTTTTATTTGAAATTAAAAAACGTTGATTTAATTTTTATCTGTATTTACTTCAAAGCTTGTGAGGATTTTCTGTTTTAAGTAAAACTGAATTCCTTAAGATACATACTTTAGAATAATAGTAACTATAATAGAAATATTTCCTATATTTAATTTACATTTGTTTAAAGTTGATGCAGCTTATCTTCATTCTTAGAAATATTTTGATATAAAATTTTTTCCAGCCGTAGGCTTTTTTCATCACCTTTTACATTTATTTTAGAACATCTTGCATTGCCTTTTATACATTTATAAACATTTTTAAATGAAACTGATCCAGCAGTCCAGCTTATGTAATGATAGTTTTTTGTTAGCCAGCTTGCTTCTTTTTTTTCTTTTTTATTGATTATTGAGGTTTATAATGAAATTAATATATTCGTAATTGTTGAAAACAATCGCTACTTCTTTTGCGATGAAATCATTTGAATTACTTTTGAAACCTTGTACGTATATAAAAATTATGTTGTTTTCCATATTACTCAATTTATAAGACTTTTCGAACTTGTTCTTTGATGGGTACATATTCTATTATACGATCATGAATAAGAATACAGTAAGCTGATTTCTTTGCTTACTATTTCAAATTAAAATTTTATTCAATAGCGGGGCAATTGAATAAAAGAAGCTTTTATCTTAAACTCTGGTACAGGTAGAAACGCATGATATTCTTTCATATACTACCTTTGCTGGAATCTTAGATACATATAATAACTATATAGAATTGCATTACGTTTATTTTTAAATTTTATGTTAGGATTATCGTCATATGGATATGAACTTAAATGTACTTTTAAATTAGTTAATTCATAATAAACAATCTTACTTTCTTCCTGAATAGCGAACAACAGAAAACGAAGTCGTTTTCTTACAATTTCGGTCTTACCTCTCAACTGGTCCTCTAGTATACAATATGACTTTGTATGTCAGCATTTCTGTCTCCTCTTTGTCAGCGTTAGGGATAATTCAATTTTAAACTTTTTATTCTTCAAATTGTGTTACTTCATACTGATAATATGTTTAAGTACATTAATAATGTACGAGTATATGTTTATTTTATGACGGGTGAGCGCCTATGGCTTTTATTTGATGTTCTGGATGAAGTGATTTGTTTTTCTCATTTTATTAAAGTTTAGCGTATTGCGTATATATTTCTAATATATTTAAGTGAGCTTTTTGTATCTGTCAGACAGAGTGAACGTATCAGTTGGTCAGTCGTCTCTCTTTTTATTTTATTAATTTTTTCTTCTAATGTGTCACTACTATTTTTTCAGATTTTACTACTTGAAATAGAAAATATTTATATAATTTTAAAAGTATTACTATATACATACATATAGGTAAATATATGTATGTACGTAGAAATTAGTTCATATACAAAGAAATACATCTTTAATAATCAACTATTCTAGAAAATCCATCCAAAGTAACACATTTACCTCCATCATCAATTCACCGTCAGTGTTTTCATTAAGTATCAGAAACATTAGAATATCTATGTTTGGAAGAATTTTTACCTCATGTGCTTTTACAAGAGGTTTGCTGGTTTACCCCTTAAAGTTATTGTTGTTAACGTAGGCTGCGTTGTATCACATTCAGATCTAATGATTTCTCACTTAGAAAAGGTCCTCATCACCATCAATCATACCTGTATACAATATATTCATGAGTTGAGTTGACCCAGATACAATTGCTGTCTACAAATTAATGATTAGAAAATAGCTTTCTCATCACATTCTAACAAGTTTAGTATTTTGCTAGCATGCATGCTTTAGCATGCTTCTATCGATAGTGACGCGAGAGTTCGACATTTAGTGGTTTTTCAATTAAAAATCTATACTATTAGAATTATGAATTCACTCTTTTGAATTTTTAACAAAGTAGATACATATGTATGTATTTCATTTGCCCCAAACTCTTAAAATTTCTTTACTTATAAAAGTATGATGTCAGGAATTTTTTAAATTATACATGCTTCGGCATGCTTCCAATATTTTTCTCGGTAAATTTATTTCATACTCATACAGATACAGATACAGATATAAAGTAAGGTCTGTTTACATTACATTTTACAATTTATGCATGCTTCAGCATGATTCTAGTTGAAGTCTGTATTTATTTAGTAAGTTTGTTTGATACCCATTCATATACATGTACATTGTTAAAGATTGGATATCAAAGTTCAATTTCCTTAGTTTATCTAGAAATGAACAGAGTGAATATCTATTATATTAACCCCATATTCACAATTTAAAATTGTGTGTGCTAGAGCTTTCGAAATCGAAAATGTACAATTTACTATAAAAAGTGTTAAACGATGTGTTGCTGAATATTGCACTGTGTTATAGTTCATTTTGAACTCTTAAGTTTTCACAATATTTCATACAGACCATCAAGTTTAGAGAATTCCAGTACATTAGGCTAATTATCTTCCCTGAGACCTAACATTCCTAATCAATCCTTCAAAAAAACCAATGCAAACTAGATTTTCCCTTTTTAATTTTATTTATATTTTCATTAAATTTCATCATTTTGTACATCTTCAAATTAGTGTATACTATATTTTGCACCTTTTTCTCATTCGTTGTTAACTTTAATCGTAAATATTTTAGTTTTCCGGTTAAAAGAACTTTTCTATTTCATGCACTAAGTAAATCCTTATATATCTATATCAATCCACTTATATGAACCATTAATTCTAAATTCTTAACACATAATTCCTCTTAATGATCTATTAAATCATTCTACTATTGATGCTTGCATATTAAGTAATTTTTAATCTTCCATTTATGAATGAATTTTGCAATGTTTATTAAAAAATTCTTTACCATCATCAATTTGTAAGTTTCTTGGTACTCGTACCATTTCAAGAATATTTTCCATTGCCTCGTTTTTTTCGAGTGCAGCTTTTATTTTCAACGATACTCACCATATAAACTTTTAGAATGTGTCAGTTACAGTCTACAAAAATCAATAATTTCAATTTTCTCTAGAATAGCTACCCACTTCACCTAAATCAGCTCCATAAAAGATCATCTATTCCATTCATTACATCACTACAATACACAAACAATTTTAGAAATTTATTATGGATTACGTTTACTAAATTTCTTTTTAAGGATATTGAGTTGTTTTACAGTTTTTTGGAGAGTGTTGTGATCTTCTTGATACGTTTTCAGCTATTTATACTAAAATGTAGTTAATTTTCTAATCTATACATTTTATCGCTCAGCTGTTCAATTTGTTTGTCAAAAGATGATTTAATTTTTAGAATGTCTTTATCAATTTTATACCTATCTTCTATCGTGAATTTTATTTCACACTCCACACCATTTATTTGCATTTGAATATATCCTTGAATTATATTAATGCCTTAAGCTTTATTATTAATTCATCCTTTAGTTTCTCGATTTGAGTTTCCAAAAACAATTTACTGATAACATTGTTCACCGTCAATAAATGTTGATGATTCTCTATGTATACATTGGTAGAAATTATATATTTTATTTAGTTTTCAAAATCAAATTTGTCATAGTATTTTCACGTTTTATCAATCATTAAAGAAAATAAACCCACTTTTAAGCCCCATATTTGACCATCAACTTGTATTTTATCTTTATTCAGTTTTAGATTTCTATCACCAAATTTCCATTCATTATTGAAATCTTTAGGTGAGCCATAGTTTGTATCTAATTCATTTCTTCCTTCCAAGACTAATAAGTCAATATAAGTTTCTTCGGAATTGGAAGTCTGTGAGTAAAAATCACCTTCATAATCGGTACCACCATTTTCAGTATTAACATCATTAAATAAGATGGTATTATCAAATATTGTTCCTTATGCTAGGTTGTTTGGTATACTTGTCGCTATCTTGACTAATGGTTTCTGAGACTTAAGTACTTGTACTATTTTAAGATTCTATATTGTTTTTACTTTGTTCTTTCTTGTGTATTCTGTCAATATTTTTAGAACTATTCATGAATTCTTTGAGAGGTTCTGTTATAGGATCAAATATATCTGTTAGTTCTTCACGTGTATCTATTTCACCAGTTTTTATACTACGAAGCTTTTTCTTCAAGACATTTCTTGTCAACACCAACTGTTTTAAAATTTTCTCATCCATGTTTAATAATACCAAATAAGAGGTATCAGCTATTAGATCAGGTATCACCTATTAGATCAGGCATCAGCTATCAGCTATCAGATCAGCTTATCAGGAGCTGCTCTGGTTTTCAGATCAGCTTATCAGGACCTGATCTGGTTTTCAGATCAGCTTATCAGGAGCTGGTCTGGTTTTCAGATCAGCTTATCAGGACCTGATCTGGTTTTCAGATCAGCTTATCAGGAGCTGGTCTGGTTTTCAGATCAGCTTATCAGGACCTGATCTGCTTTTCAGATCAGCTTATCAGGAGCTGGTCTGGTTTTCAGATCAGCTTATCAGGAGTTGATCTAGCTTTCAGATCAGGTTGTCAAGCAGCTGATCTGTAAAACAGATCAGGTTATCAGGAGCTGTTCAGATTTTCAGATCAGATTGTCTGTTTCAAATTGGTTCATCAGTTTACAAGTAGCTGGACATTTATAACATTTAGATGAATAAAGTTTAAGGCCAGATAAAATGCGAAAAACTATACTGTTATGTAGTCAAATTGTTTTCTATGACGATCATCACTTAATTCACTAACTTTGCTTATAATCAAAATTCCATATTTTTAATTCCAACATGTTTTATATTTTTCTCATCTTACTTAAACATTATAGTTACGTTATGATTATTTCCTATCAAATATTTGGTGATTCTAGTATAAGTTTGACATTAGTAGAATGCATCAACATTCTTATCTTACCCCATACAAAAATATGCTTCTCACACACAACATGGTTAAATATAGTATTGGTATTACTTCTAGCTTTCTTAAAAGAAATAACAGATTCATTATCTGTAAATGTGTAATACCCATGACTTTCATTAATGAAATTAATTTCTACGGGTATTTATATTTAGGTTGTTAGAGAGATTTTGAGTTTAAATATGAAGATGTTTTCAAGTTTTAGTCCATTAGAACTGTCTAGCCAACCAATCATAATATTATTATTTTTTTATTTATTTTTTATTTATTTATTTATTTATTTTTTATTTATTTTTTTACCAACTATTCTTGCACGAATAGAAATTGATAGAGAGGAACTACGATTTTTTTGAGCTAACGTTTGATGACTCATCAAAATTTCGTACCATCCTATATTTAGGTTGTTTTACTAACCGCTTTTGTGTAACTAAATACATTTTATAAATATTATCTCTTATTATAAAAAAATAAAATAATACAGCTATTCGATTTCAGAAAATATTTTCTAAAATCGTGTAGCTGCATTATTTTATTTTTTTATAATAACAGATAATGCTCCATACTCACAATCAAAACATCATAAAAATATCATTAGTTTTGAGTATGAGTATTCGGCAATATTTATGAAATGCATTTAGTTACAAAAAATGTGGTTAGTAAGACAAAGTATATTTTAACAGTTTAAAATCAGTATTTTGTATGACAATACTGGTTTTAAACTCTTAAAATATACTTTGTTTTGACTATGAGTAGGAACCATTATCTCTTATTATAGGAAAAATAAAATAATATAGCCATATGATATCAGAAAATATTTTCCGATATCGTAGAGCTACATTTTTTTTTTCTATAATAAGAGATAATATTTATGAAATACATTTCATAAAGATTGGTACATACTCATAGTCAAAACAACCTAAAAATAGGATGGTACGAAATATTGATGAATCATCAAAATTTCATACCAAGGTATATTTATGTTGTTTTACTAACCTCATTTTGTAACTAAATGCATTTCATAAATATTATTTCTTATTAAATAATAAAATAGTATGGCCATGTGATAACAGAAAACATAATTTCTGATATAATATAATCATACTACTTTTTCTATAATAAGAGATAATGAGCCATACTCATACTCAAAACAAAGGATATTTTGACTCTGAGTATGCTTCAATATTTATGAAATGCATTTAGTTACAAAATGGGGTTAGTAAAACAAAGTATATTTTAAGAGTTTAAAACCACCATTTTTAGGGTAATACTGGTTTTAAACACTTAAAGCATACTTTGTTTTGACTATGTGCATGCACCAATATTTAGGAAAGGTATTTCATAAATATTGACCCATACTCATAGTCAAAACAACATAAAAATACCTTGGTATGCAATTTTGATGAGTCATCAAACGTTAGCTCAAAAATAAATCATAGATCCCTTCTATCAATTTTTATTCGTGCAAGAATAGTTGGTCTGTTAAATTGGTAAAAAAAAATAAATAAAAAATAAATAAAAAAATAATAATATTATGATTGGTTGGCTAGACAGTTCTAATGGACTAAAACTTGAAAACATCTTCATATTTAAACTCAAAATCTCTCTAACAACCTAAATATAAATACCTGTAGAAATTAATTTCATTAATGAAAGTCATGGGTATTACACATTTACAGATAATGAATCTGTTATTTATTTTAAGAAATCTAGAAGTAATACCAATACGATATTTAACCATGTTGTGTGTGAGAAGCATATTTTTGTATGGGGTAAGATAAGAATGTTGATGCATTCTACTAATGTCAAACTTATACTAGAATCACCAAATATTTGATAGGAAATAATCATAACGTAACTATAATGTTTAAGTAAGATGAGAAAAATATAAAACATGTTGGAATTAAAAATATGGAATTTTGATTATAAGCAAAGTTAGTGAATTAAGTGATGATCGTCATAGAAAACAATTTGACTACATAACAGTATAGTTTTTCGCATTTTATCTGGCCTTAAACTTCATTCATCTAAATGTTATAAATGTCCAGCTACTTGTAAACTGATGAACCAATTTGAAACAGATAATCTGATCTGAAAATCTGAACAGCTCCTGATAACCTGATCTGTTTTACAGATCAGCTGCTTGACAACCTGATCTGAAAGCT
This sequence comes from Tachina lurida, assembly GCA_944452675.1. NCBI lineage: Eukaryota > Metazoa > Arthropoda > Insecta > Diptera > Tachinidae > Tachina > Tachina lurida. Next base: position 85,044,783 of record OX101753.1, on the reverse strand, counting down.
AGATCAACTCCTGATAAGCTGATCTGAAAACCAGACCAGCTCCTGATAAGCTGATCTGAAAAGCAGATCAGGTCCTGATAAGCTGATCTGAAAACCAGACCAGCTCCTGATAAGCTGATCTGAAAACCAGATCAGGTCCTGATAAGCTGATCTGAAAACCAGACCAGCTCCTGATAAGCTGATCTGAAAACCAGATCAGGTCCTGATAAGCTGATCTGAAAACCAGAGCAGCTCCTGATAAGCTGATCTGATAGCTGATAGCTGATACCTGATCTAATAGGTGATACCTGATCTAATAGCTGATACCTCTTATTTGGTATTATTAAACATGGATGAGAAAATTTTAAAACAGTTGGTGTTGACAAGAAATGTCTTGAAGAAAAAGCTTCGTAGTATAAAAACTGGTGAAATAGATACACGTGAAGAACTAAGAGATATATTTGATCCTATAACAGAACCTCTCAAAGAATTCATGAATAGTTCTAAAAATATTGACAGAATACACAAGAAAGAACAAAGTAAAAACAATATAGAATCTTAAAATAGTACAAGTACTTAAGTCTCAGAAACCATTAGTCAAGATAGCGACAAGTATACCAAACAACCTAGCATAAGGAACAATATTTGATAATACCATCTTATTTAATGATGTTAATACTGAAAATGGTGGTACCGATTATGAAGGTGATTTTTACTCACAGACTTCCAATTCCGAAGACACTTATATTGACTTATTAGTCTTGGAAGGAAGAAATGAATTAGATACAAACTATGGCTCACCTAAAGATTTCAATAATGAATGGAAATTTGGTGATAGAAATCTAAAACTGAATAAAGATAAAATACAAGTTGATGGTCAAATATGGGGCTTAAAAGTGGGTTTATTTTCTTTAATGATTGATAAAACGTGAAAATACTATGACAAATTTGATTTTGAAAACTAAATAAAATATATAATTTCTACCAATGTAATCAACATTTATTGACGGTGAACAATGTTATCAGTAAATTGTTTTTGGAAACTCAAATCGAGAAACTAAAGGATGAATTAATAATAAAGCTTAAGGCATTAATATAATTCAAGGATATATTCAAATGCAAATAAATGGTGTGGAGTGTGAAATAAAATTCACGATAGAAGATAGGTATAAAATTGATAAAGACATTCTAAAAATTAAATCATCTTTTGACAAACAAATTGAACAGCTGAGCGATAAAATGTATAGATTAGAAAATTAACTACATTTTAGTATAAATAGCTGAAAACGTATCAAGAAGATCACAACACTCTCCAAAAAACTGTAAAACAACTCAATATCCTTAAAAAGAAATTTAGTAAACGTAATCCATAATAAATTTCTAAAATTGTTTGTGTATTGTAGTGATGTAATGAATGGAATAGATGATCTTTTATGGAGCTGATTTAGGTGAAGTGGGTAGCTATTCTAGAGAAAATAGAAATTATTGATTTTTGTAGACTGTAACTGACACATTCTAAAAGTTTATATGGTGAGTATCGTTGAAAATAAAAGCTGCACTCGAAAAAAACGAGGCAATGGAAAATATTCTTGAAATGGTACGAGTACCAAGAAACTTACAAATAGATGATGGTAAAGAATTTTTTAATAAACATTGCAAAATTCATGCATAAATGGAAGATTAAAAATTACTTAATATGCAAGCATCAATAGTAGAATGATTTAATAGATCATTAAGAGGAATTATGTGTTAAGAATTTAGAATTAATGGTTCATATAAGTGGATTGATATAGATATATAAGGATTTACTTAGTGCATGAAATAGAAAAGTTCTTTTAACCGGAAAACTAAAATATTTACGATTAAAGTTAACAACGAATGAGAAAAAGGTGCAAAATATAGTATACACTAATTTGAAGATGTACAAAATGATGAAATTTAATGAAAATATAAATAAAATTAAAAAGGGAAAATCTAGTTTGCATTGGTTTTTTTGAAGGATTGATTAGGAATGTTAGGTCTCAGGGAAGATAATTAGCCTAATGTACTGGAATTCTCTAAACTTGATGGTCTGTATGAAATATTGTGAAAACTTAAGAGTTCAAAATGAACTATAACACAGTGCAATATTCAGCAACACATCGTTTACCACTTTTTATAGTAAATTGTACATTTTCGATTTCGAAAGCTCTAGCACACACAATTTTAAATTGTGAATATGGGGTTAATATAATAGATATTCACTCTGTTCATTTCTAGATAAACTAAGGAAATTGAACTTTGATATCCAATCTTTAACAATGTACATGTATATGAATGGGTATCAAACAAAGTTACTAAATAAATACAGACTTCAACTAGAATCATGCTGAAGCATGCATAAATTGTAAAATGTAATGTAAACAGACCTTACTTTATATTTGTATCTGTATCTGTATGAGTATGAAATAAATTTACTGAGAAAAATATTGGAAGCATGCCGAAGCATGTATAATTTAAAAAATTCCTGACATCATACTTTTATAAGTAAAGAAATTTTAAGAGTTTGGGGCAAATGAAATACATACATATGTATCTACTTTGTTAAAAATTCAAAAGAGTGAATTCATAATTCTAATAGTATAGATTTTTAATTGAAAAACCACTAAATGTCGAACTCTCGCGTCACTATCGATAGAAGCATGCTAAAGCATGCATGCTAGCAAAATACTAAACTTGTTAGAATGTGATGAGAAAGCTATTTTCTAATCATTAATTTGTAGACAGAAATTGTATCTGGGTCAACTCAACTCATGAATATATTGTATACAGGTATGATTGATGGTGATGAGGACCTTTTCTAAGTGAGAAATCATTAGATCTGAATGTGATACAACGCAGCCTACGTTAACAACAATAACTTTAAGGGGTAAACCAGCAAACCTCTTGTAAAAGCACATGAGGTAAAAATTCTTCCAAACATAGATATTCTAATGTTTCTGATACTTAATGAAAACACTGACGGTGAATTGATGATGGAGGTAAATGTGTTACTTTGGATGGATTTTCTAGAATAGTTGATTATTAAAGATGTATTTCTTTGTATATGAACTAATTTCTACGTACATACATATATTTACCTATATGTATGTATATATTAATACTTTTAAAATTATATAAATATTTTCTATTTCAAGTAGTAAAATCTGAAAAAATAGTAGTGACACATTAGAAGAAAAAATTAATAAAATAAAAAGAGAGACGACTGACCAACTGATACGTTCACTCTGTCTGACAGATACAAAAAGCTCACTTAAATATATTAGAAATATATACGCAATACGCTAAGCTTTAATAAAATGAGAAAAAAAAATCACTTCATCCAGAACATCAAATAAAAGCCATAGGCGCTCACCCGTCATAAAATAAACATATACTCGTACATTATTAATGTACTTAAACATATTATCAGTATGAAGTAACACAATTTGAAGAATAAAAAGTTTAAAATTGAATTATCCCTAACGCTGACAAAGAGGAGACAGAAATGCTGACATACAAAGTCATATTGTATACTAAAGGGCCAGTTGAGAGGTTAGACCGAAATTGTAAGAAAACGACTTCGTTTTCTGTTGTTCGCTATTCAGAAAGAAAATAAGATTGTTCATTATGAATTAACTAATTTAAAAGTACATGTAAGTTCAGTCTCATATCCATATGACGATAATCCTAACATAGAATTTAAAAATAAACGTAATGCAATTCTATATAGTTATTATATGTATCTAAGATTCCAGCAAAGGTAGTATATGAAAGAATCTCATGCGTTTCTACCTGTACCAGAGTTTAAGATAAAAGCTTCTTTTATTCAATTGCCCCGCTATTGAATAAAATTTTAATTTGAAATAGTAAGCAAAGAAATCAGCTTACTGTATTCTTATTCATGGTCGTATAATAGAATATCTACCCATCAAAGGACAAGTTCGAAAAGTCTTATAAATTGAGTAATATGGAAAATAACATAATTTTTATATACGTACAAGGTTTCAAAAGTAATTCAAATGATTTCATCGCAAAAGAAGTAGCGATTGTTTTCAACAATTACGAATATAATTATTTCATTATAAAACTCAATAGTAGTTAGATACTGCCGGTTCTATGACCATTAAAATTGTCAAATTTGGGTAATAAATGTCGAAATTTGGGTAATTAATGTCGAAATTTGTAATTTATGGGCTAAATTTTCCATATTATGGTAATTAGTGTCAATGGTGTGGAGTGACGAGGGTTTGCATAACCCTTTTTTGTTTGTACATAGATAAGGATAGTTTGATGTCGGTCCGTCGATGTGTTTTTGTTTTAATTTTATGGTTTGATGTCCGTCTGTTACTGTGCATAGTTATTTATGTAGGCACGCAGGTGCGCTTGTCCCTTTTTTGTTAGTACATAGATAAGGATAGTTTGATGTCGGTCCGTGGATGTGTTTTTGTTTTAATTTTATGGTTTGATGTCGGTCCGTCGATGTGTTTTTGTTTTAATTTTATTGTTTGATGTCTGCCGGTCTATGTGCATAGTTATTTATGTAAGCACGCAGGTGCGCTTGTTTGTACGTAGTATTTTTTTTCGTTTGTTAAGCGGTTGCAGTAGCTGTATGATTTTAGATTGTGTGTGCGTGTGTGGATAGAGAAAATGTTGCTTTGGTTTTTTTGTATTATTCTTTTGTTTGTACGTAGTATGGTTTTTCGTTTGTTAAACGGTTGCAGAAGGGTATTTGAGAAAGAAATTATGTATGCTTGTGTGGGGGGGGGAATCTGAGAATGTTTTTGTTGTTGGTTTTATTTAGTTTGATTTTTCTATTTCCTTAAAGAGTTTGAAGAGATGAATAAAATATGTAATTTATGAGCAATGAATTTACTTGAGGGTTGGACAAATTGAAGTGTAACATATTTAGGATTGTCAAAGGGAATTAGAGATGTGTGATCATGGGAGCTAACGTTATGCTCGTGCGTGTGTATGAAGTTTGTGATACTGAGGATTGTCAAAGATTGGTTGTTATTTTCTTGTATTATTCTTTTGTTTCTACGTAGTATGGTTAATCGTTTGTTAAACGGTTGCAGAAGGGTATTTGAGAAAGAAATTATGTATGATTGTGGGAAATCTATAAATGTTTTTTGTTGTTGGTTTTATTTAGTTTGATTTTTTCAATTTCCTATGTTTAAAGAGTTTAAGGAGATGAATAAAATATGTGGTTTGTGAGTTAAGCATGGTTTGATATCCGTCCGTCCGTTGATGTACATAGTTAATTATGTAGGTACGAAGGCTTGTATGTATGTTTTTGTTTTAATTTTGAATTGAATGTTTTTTTTCTTGGTTTGTTAAGCGGTTGCAGCAGGTTTATGATTTTAGATTGTGTGTGTGTGTGTGTGTGTGTGCATAGAGAAAATGTTGCTTTAGTTTTATCTATTTTCTTTTTAGCTGGTGACCATGGAAGGTTATTTTAGAAAGACATTATGTATGCTTGTGGGAAATCTATGAATGTTTTTTGTTGTTGGTTTTATTTATTTTGATTTTCCTATTTCCTATGTTTAAAGAGTTTGAAGAGATGAATAAAATATGTAATTTATGAGCAATGAACTTACTTGAAGGTTAAAGAAATTGAAGTGTACGATATTTAGGATTGTCAAAGGGAATTAGAGATGCGTGATCATGGGAGCCAACGTTATGCTCATGCATGTGTATTTACGTATGTTTTTACAATAACTTGAGTGTTGGCAGATGGGTAAGTAGTCGTATATGTATATAAAAGAAGCGAGTGTGTAATGCCGAGTACACATCTGGCATTTGTTGTGTTCTAATTATTTTTTAAAATGTGTGCAACGCCTTTCACATTATGTTTTTTATAGGGAAGGCAACACCACACAACAAAAAATAAATAAAAAAATCGGAAATCATAAACGTTACCACTAGTGCACACTGTGTGCATGCGGCATTACTTTTTTTGTTTGTAGTATTTCGTTTAGGACATGGAAGGGTATTTATAGAAAGTAATTATGTATGCTGATGAGATATCAATGTTTCTGTTTTTGTTGTTGTTTGTGATATTGAGGATTGTCAAAGATTGGTTGTTATTTTCACTGCTTGCTGACATTTGTCTCTGTCTCTGTCTATTGACTCTTAAATTATGCATATGACTTGATAGTAATTCGTATAAATTGAGAAGTTTTCTAATCTAGCAGCAAGTACAGCATTGTATCTAGACAGTACATCATCAAATTTTACAAAATTTAAAAAATATATAAATTATTAAAATGGATGCGGTATATATATGCAATATCTGCAATAAGGTATACAAATACCAAAAGTGTTTTTCCGACCATATCCGAAAACATGATGTTGAGGACCAATATAAATATCCTCAACAACAACAACATCAATATCCTCAACAACAACAATATGTATATCCTCAACAACAACAATATGTATATCCTCAACAACAACAATATGTATATCCTCAACAACAACAACATCAATATCCTCAACAATATAAATATCCTCAACAACAACAACAACAATATGTATATCCTCAACAACAACAACAATATCAATATCCTCAACAACAACAATATCAATATCCTCAACAACAACAATATCAATATCCTCAACAACAACAATATCAATATCCTCAACAACAACAATTACAAATGTATTGGGAGCAAACTCCTACTGTCATGCAGTGGTACCCAAATACGGACCAACAATTACAATATCAACCACAACAACAACTACATGAAGCGGATGCTTATGGAGGTAATTTAATAAATAATACCAGCATTGATGAAGAAACTCAAGGAAGACATGAAGAAAATATGAAATTTTACAACATAAGCAAAGCTTTCAAAAATAACATTGCAACTTATGGATTAAACAATGAAAGAGATGAACTTTTACTGGAAGATTTCATTGGTGAAAATGAATCAATTTTCATAGAGATGCTTAAAAGTCATTTACTAAGCCACATTGTAATAAAATTTAATGTAAGTATTGTGGCAGAATATGTAAAAATTGTGGGAGAGGAATTGGAGTTCAATATTATTCATCATAGAGCTAAAATGAATTTGTTGACCAGAGGAGATGAAATATATGAAGTATTTTCAAACCAAATTTCACAAATTCAAAATAAAATGTGTGAATTCCAAGAGAAGGACTCTGGTTGGACTTTGATACGCATAGTCCGAGCAGAGCTAAGTATTAATAAGGCTTCTCTAGTTAAAGGAGCAAACTGGATGAGTTTACCAGAAAAACTTCAAAAAAGAAAAGCTTGCATTAATGTAGAAAACACCGATCAATACTGTTTCAAGTGGTGTCTAATCGCAGCAGTGGATAATTCTCAAATAACGAGTAAACAGCGATGTAGCTCATATAATATTCATGATATAACTGCTGACATCATTTGTACCCAAAACGGTGTAACGCTCGACTTTAAGAATTTAATATTTCCAATATCTTTAAAAGATATTAAAATATTTGAGAAGCGGAATAACGGAATCAGCGTAAACGTATTTGGTTATGATGAGGAAAATAATGTAATTGTTGGTCCATATTATATTACAAAGGAGGAAAAATGTATTCATATCAACTTATTGTTGTTAGAAAATATCGGTGGTCATCATTACGTACTAATAGAAAATATGTCTAGGTAAGCTAAAAGTGTCAAGTACTAGTTAATATAATATATATATATATATATATATATATATATATATATATATATATATATATATATATATATATATGGTAAAATTTTTTATAATATTTATTATAAATGATTTAATTTAAATTTTTTTACAGATTATTAAGTGGTCAAACTACCAAACATGAACACTCTCTTAAATTGTGTAATGTATGTCTACAATATACACACAATGATAGGATCATGGAGCAACACAAAGCGGAGTGTGGTAAAATTGTAGCCCAACTACCATCACATAAAAACGCTACACTTAAATTTAAGGATCACCAACGACAGATGGATGTACCTTTTGTCGTGTACGCTGACTTTGAGTGCATACTTGAGGACATCCAATATAAAGTAAGTGAAAAAAATAGTTTAACTAAAAAGCATATTCCCTGTGCTTTTAGTTATAATATTAAATATATTAAGCATAATACAGATAAGTTTAGAATCTATACTGGCAAGGACGCGGCAGAAAAATTTGTTGCTTATTTAGTTAAGGATTGTGAGGATATTTATACTAATTATTTAATGACTAAGAAACAAATGGATTCTTTATCCCCTTTAGAGATATTCAGTTTCAAAAATGCTGTAAATTGTCACATATGTGATACATTTTTAGGTAGTGATCGCGTAAGGGATCATTGTCATGTAACTGGCAAATTTAGAGGTGCAGCTCATAATATGTGCAACTTAAAATATCAACAGCCAAAATTTATCCCTATTTATTTTCATAATTATTCGTCTTATGACTCACATCTTTTTGTTAAAGAGTTAGGAGAAAAGTCTGACAACATAAAAGTCCTTCCGCTAAATAAAGAACGTTACATATCTTTATCAACATATACAAAAATGAATGACGATTTCAATCTTGAACTTAGATTTCTAGACACCTTACGTTTTATGCCCGAAAGCTTAGAAACTTTAGCCAATAATCTTACGGATAACGATTTCTGTACAATTAAAGAGCAATTTACATCAAAAATAGAGTTTGATCTGGTTAGAAGGAAGGGTGTTTTCCCTTACAACTATCTCAATTCTTTTGAAAAATTAAATGATAGTCAACTTCCAGCGAGGGAAGACTTTTTCAACACACTTACCAATAGAGAATGTTCGCATGAAGATTACGAGCATGCAAAAAAAATTTGGCAAACATTTGATTGCAAAACTTTACAAGACTATATGGAGTTGTATTTAAAAACAGACGTACTGTTACTAACTGATGTATTCGAAAATTTTCGAAAAGTTTGTAAGGGAATATATAATCTAGATCCAAGCCAGTACTATACTGCTCCTGGACTATCGTGGGATGCTATGTTGAAGTACACAAATATAGAATTGGAATTGTTAACTGATCTAGATATGTATAATTTCTTTAAAAAGGGGATACGTGGGGGGATTGTACAATGTAGTAAAAGGTATTCAAAAGCAAACAATAAATATCTAGAGGATTTCGATAAAGAGAAACCCTCAGAATTTCTAATGTACCTAGATGCCAATAACCTTTACGGTTGGGCTATGTCCGAATATCTTCCATATGGAGGATTCAGATGGTTATCAAGTGATGAGCTAAATCTGGATCCAAATCGGATAGATAATAATTCAAATGATGGTTATGTGTATGAAGTTACTTTAGAATATCCCTCCAATTTGCACGAATCACACAATGACCTACCTTTTTGTGCGGAAAATAAAAAACCTTATGGAAAGAATCAAACTAAATTAATTGCTGACTTTTCTACTAAACATTCATATATTATTCACTATAGAACTCTTAAGCAATGTTTAGAGTATGGTTTGATTTTAAAGCAAGTACATCGGATTCTCACTTTCAAACAATCTCCATGGTTAAAATCATATATAGACTTAAATACCAAGCATAGAGCTAACGCTAAAAATACGTTTGAGAAAAACTTCTTCAAATTGCTCAATAATGCGGTATATGGTAAGACTATGGAAAATGTAGATAAGAGAAAAGATGTTAGAATTGTAACAAACTGGAACAGAACGAATTGCAATCATTTGGGAGCCCAAGATTGGATATCTAAACCCAATTTCCATAGTTTGTCTATTTTTTCAGAAGACATGGTGGCGATTCAAATGAATAGGCTCCAGACATATTATAATAAGCCTACTTACTTAGGATTTTGTGTGTTAGAACTTTCCAAATGGAAAATGTATAATTTCCATTATGGTTACATGCACCCTAAATTTAAATCAAAATTGTCATTAAACTATATGGATACTGATTCATTCATATATACAATACGGACTGATGACTTCTATGCTGACATAAAAATGGACATACAGGATGAATTTGACACATCTGATTATCCTGCAGATAACATATATGGTATTCCTCGTTTAAACAAAAAGGTGCTGGGTATGATGAAAGACGAAAATTGTGGAAAAATAATGAAAGAGTTTGTTGGGTTGCGATCTAAAATGTATTCATTTAGTGTTCAAGATCAAAATGATGTAAAAAAATCGAAGGGGGTCAAGAAAACCATTTTAGATAAGTATAGCCTAAGTTCATATAGAGATTGTCTGTTTAATAAATCAAATGTATTTGATAATATGCTTACCTTTAAGTCGAGTTTGCATCAATTATATACTATGCAACTACATAAACTAATACTAAGTTATCAAGATGATAAAAGGAAAATAAAAAGTGATGGTATAAGCACATATGCATGGTATCATTCAGCAATAGAGGAAACCAATCCTGAGTATGAGCTTGACATGCTATTAATGGAAATTGATAGACTTCAAGAAGAAGAAGAAAGTTAAAATAAATGTAAATTATTGTAAATTTTTATTGTTAAAATAAATGTAAATATTAATTATTAAGAAAAATTTTTATGAAAAAACAAAGAAAATATAACCAATAAAAAAACAGTAAAAACATTTATTTTTGTCTACATTTTGTTTTTTATTTATTATCCATCCTTAAATATAATTTATGAATTTTCACATCTGTTAGAATCTTGTGCTGCATTTTTTCCCCAATCTCATAACAAAGTCGTGTCAGTTCAATCTTTACATCCCTTTCGTGTATTTCTCGTATTTCATTGATTTGAAGTTTTGTTTTGTTTAAAGCGGAGCAGGTTGGTATATAATATTCATGATAGAAATGAAGGATTTGTTTTCTCAGAATGTTGTTCCAACATAAAATTGATGTAAAAAATACTCGAATTTGAGTTAGTGATCTCCATGTGTCAGAATCGATTTTTATTTTAAAGTTTCCTTGTATGATAACTAAAAAGCAAACACCTCTTTTATATTGAAACTTATATTCAACATCTCTCTCACTTTCATTATCAATTATATTTATAGAATTTAAAAAATCTCGACGATTAAGCATATCATGAATATACTCCTTATAGCACATGAGATGTAACCACTCTTCTCGATCCAGTCCAATGTATTGCTTATTTTTATAATGCAACCATATCATTGGCTTAAAACCAAAAGCTGTAGAAAATCCACATGAAATCTTCAATTTCCAATTGAGCAAGTATTCAAACCCAAAAACCAAATCATATATTTGAGGTTTTCGTTCTTGATTGTTGTGAAATATATTCTTTAAAGTACGTTTATCCATCCTCAATGAAAATAACATTTAAACTAATAGCTTTTTCGGTCTATTAATCTCTATATATACAGAAATATGTATATTAAAATAAATAAGAAATCAAAAGCATACACACACATACATATATATTTTATATTTATTAATTGATTTTTTTACATAAATTTTTATAGGTATCTATAATTTTAAAAATTATTTTTTTCCTAATGTGAAACATGGTGCACCGACATGTGTCTGGGCCTTCTTCACATCCTTCACTATACCAGGGGCAGCTGGCAAAATGTCCATTCTCGTCGGAGTCCTCCTGCTCCACAACTCCATACTCCTCATTTTCAGTGAGCATGGATACAAAAAAATTTATGCTCTCTTTATGCTCATATAATAATGAGTCCTCAAAGGAATGGAGGAATTCAAATAACTGCTCACGGATTTGGCTCATTTTTTTAATTTAATTTATTAATTTTTTTAAGAATTTTGTTGAATGCTATTTTTACACTAATATTCTTGAATGGTTTACGTTCCTATTTATAGTAAAAAATATACTTGTAAAATTAAAATTTTACAAAAAATTGTGAGTTCTTTTGAATTTTTTTGTTTCAGTTACACTTTAGCACATTAATATAACTATCTCTCTAATCTTTTGTTTTGAAATTTTTTTGTTTCAGTTACACTTTAGCACATGAATATAACTATCTCTCTGATCTTTTGTTTTGAAATTGTTTGTATCAGTTACGCCTTAGAACGTCAAAATATGTAACTATCTCTTTCACTACAATTCTATCAGTGAGAAAACAAAAAATTTACGTAAAACATGATTACAATATGAGAAAAAGAGATAGCTACGATACTGATCTTTCTTTTAAGAACTATTTTTTACCTATTTAAAGATTGGTAGAAATATTTAATACATCAGTTTACAAAAGCAGATTGAGCTATCTGTCAGAGAAGAAAAAAGTACATATAAAAATTAAATTTAATTAATTAATATTGTGATAATGAATCCTCCAGATTTGATCACGAAATTCAATACATTGAATAAAAAAAAATTAATTCATATAAAAGAGCTCCAGGACTCAACGAAGTATGCAGTTAAAAACGCTAAGCGTGTGACGAGTAAATACGGCACCACAATTCAAATTGAACTAGAAAACAACATAATGTTTTTACCAAATCGGTATAACACGCTATCGGATGATGACATAATAGAACTGGCATCCGGGATATATTGCATATGTAAGCAAGGAGACAGTGGCTTAAAATTGGATACTGCTGCTGAAATAAATATCTTTTTAACAAATGCTCAATACCCACAGTGGGAATAATATGTAGAAACTATTATTTTATAAACATTTTGATTAATAAAACAGAAAAAATTTTAAAAATTGTTCGTGTGTTGTATTTATTTATTTTTTAAACTTACTTTGTAAAGAAATTGAAGACATAAATGTCCACATTTAAATGAATTATAATCTTGATATTGATTGTAATTATATTTTATATTTTTGCCTAGATATTTAACTAGTTCTAATGGAGGTTGTAAATTTCCAAAACTGTCGAAATATTCTTTATGTTCATTGTTTTTATAATATGCTACCCAATGGGTTCCAGGTCCTCTTGATAAATCCAAATTAATGATTCCACATTCTCTTTTTCTCGATCGTTTTGGTAGTGTATCCAACATGAAAACTCCTCTAAAGTATGGAATGTTTGTTGAAAAGTTTCTCAGATCAACATCAGATAGGGGTTTATTGGGCAGCTTTACGAAAAATTTGGTTTTTGTTTTTCTTGACAAACCAATCCATATCCTTTCTTATATGGTTTAAGGTAAAAACCTTTCCCCATTGCTACTGCTTCCATTGTTTTATTATGTCTAGTTGCTTCATCAAGTTGTTGTTTGGCATTCTTTGCAGCATTTATTGCTTTTGCTATAGCTGCTCCGCCACTAGAAAGACTACCAATTGCACTCAGAGCAGTAAGAATAGGTACTAAAGGTAAGAAGCCACCAATTTTTGGAACATTAATTACGCGTGGTATTACAACTTGCGATTTCTTCCCCCTTAACGATTTGTTGATAACCTTTCGTGCAATCCTAATGGCAGAGTTAATGTCTTGAGGTTTTTCCTTCTTCAGTATTTTTGTTGCAGTTTTAATTGATGTACTGAACAGCTTTTTTCCATTTTGTTCACGTTTTTTTCCAACCTTCTTCTTCAATCCCATACCAAATTTTCTTTTGACTTTCATTGCGTTAGTAACCATATATGCAAACGACTTTTCTGCAAGACTGCTATCTTTTGAAATAACTCGTTCCCAAGCTTTATTTTCAAGAATTTTATCAGCTTGATGTCTACTATTTAAATCATTTGTTTTGGAATAAGCAATATCGTGATTTTTACATGCAGCGTCTAATAAATTAATTCCTTTGTCACCGCGATCTAAACGTTTTTGTAATTTTGTTCCGGGTCCACAAAACTGATATCCAGGAAGGTGTAATTCAACAGGCAGAGAGTTTATTACTCTATTCACTAAACCTTTTCCAACGGCTGGTTTTTTATAACTAAACGTTTTGTTATAATGTATAAACATCTTATTTTATTTTTTCTTCTATAATAAAAGTAACATTTATGAAATGCAATTAGTTATAAAAATGCAATTAGTAAAACAACATAAAAATATTGTGATTCGCAATATTGATGCTTCAACGAACATCAGATCTAAAATTAAACATAGCTCTCTCTTACCAAATTCTATTCGTGCTCTAATAGTTGGACCATCAAATTGTGGAAAGACTAATGTTATGATTAGCTTGCTAGAAAGTCCTAATGGACTCAAGTTTGAAAACATCTATTTATACTCAAAATCCCTTTATCAACCCAAATATGAATACTTAAAGCGATTAATTTCACCAATTAAAGGGATGGGATATTACACATTTACAGATAATGAAAAAGTTATTCCTCCTGATGAAGCGAAAACTAATTCTATTATGATCTTTGATGATGTTGCATGCGAGAAACAAAATAATATACGAGCATATTTTTGCATGGGGCGACATAAGGATGTTGATTCATTCTACTTGTGCCAAACTTATACGAGAATCCCCAAGCACTTAATAAGAGACAATGCAAATGTGATTATAATGTTTAAACAAGATGAGACAAACATGAAGCACGTTTATAGTGATCATGTTGCCAGCGATATGAGTTATGAAAAGTTTCATGAAATTTGTCGAGAGTGTTGGAAGGATAAATATGGATTTTTGATGATAAGCAAAGATAATGACTTAAACAATGGTCGCTATAGAAAGCAATTCGACTATTTTATAACGATATAAATTACTCTACATAAAAGTAAAACATTAGTACTAAATTTGGCCTTGCACATAGTACATCTACTTATTTCCTAAAGTATTTACCGTACCTGATCTGAAAGCTGATTTATTACCTGATCTAATAGCTGATACCTGATCTGATACCCGATCTGATAGCTGATCTGATAGCTGATCTAATACCTGATCTGATAAGTGATACCTGATCGGATAGCTGATCTGATACCTGATACCTGATCTGATAAGTGATACCTGATCGGATAGCTGATCTGATACCTGATACCTGATCTGATAAGTGATACCTGATCGGATAGCTGATCTGATACCTGATACCTGATCTGATAAGTGATACCTGATCGGATAGCTGATCTGATACCTGATACCTGATCTGATAGCTGATACCTGATCTAATAGCTGATACCTGATCTAATAGCTGATACCTGATCTGGTGTCTAATAGTTGAAAATGGATGAAAAAGTTTTAAAAGAGCTAATAAAGACAAGAAATGTTTTAAAGAAAAAATTTCGTAGTATAAAAGTTGATGAAGCAGATACACATGAGCTATTCAAAGATACATTTAAACCAATAATAGAACCATTAACAGAATTTGTGAACAGTTCTAAAAACAATAAAAAAAGTATTAAATCAGAAAGAAATGAATTTAAAACGAAAGTTTATAAAAATTCAAATTTTCCATTCAACGAACAATCAGTTAAGTTAGAGACAAGTACTCCAAAGAAACTTGTTGAAGAAACGTTATGCAATAAAAATATCTCACTTCGTAATCGAAACGCAAACAAGGTTGATAATGTTGATACTGATGATGATGATGATGACAATGATGATTTTTACTCTCAATCGGAAACTCTAGACAATTCAGATAATAATAAGAGTTATACTGACCTAGCACTCTTGGAAAGCAGAAACGAATTAGATACTCTATACGGTCCACATAAAGATTTTAATAATGAATGGAAGTTTGGCAATAGTAGTATTAAACTTACTGAAGATAAAATAGTGATTGGAAATCAAATATGGGCTTTTACACCAGGTTTATTTTCTTTACTGTTTCACAAAACACCAAAATATTATGATAAACATGAATTAGATATATATAAGAAAATTTTAGTGAGCACAAATGCATACAAAAGAGATTATAGAGCTGAAGGACAAATCAAAGGAACGAGAGCATATAAATATAAGCATATTATCAGTAAATTGTTTAAGAAAGAAAGTGAAAAAAACTCATCAACTTCGTCATCACTACATGCAATAAAAAGCCCTTACAAGGGTAAGGGTTTGATGAAACTAAACCCATACAAAGCTAACTATATATACTGGGATGATCCTAATGAGTTAGTAGATCGCCTTAGACTATTGCTAGCATCACAAGCTGCAGGTCATACTAATCACAATAACGAAATTGTCTCAATTATCGAAGAATTATATGAAGCAAAAATTATAGAATAATATTTATCTACATAAATCATGTCCATCGATAAGTTTGGGCACTATCTTAATGATACAAGTGGTACAGTTTTTGTGAAAAATGTTCCTAAGCTGCTGGGCTTCGTTATGGATACAACTAATAACATTGACGTTCAAAACAAAAGAATCAAAAATGTGGGAAAAGCTTTGGAGGAAAACGACGTTGTTAATAAATTGTTTCTGCAAAGTCAAATTGAAGAGGTACGAGATGAAATCAACATAAGTTTAAGTCAGAAACTCAACGAAATTCAGGAAACAATCTCAAGTATGAAATTATTCTTTGAAAAAGAAATTAAAAAGATAAATGAGTTAATTTATGGGTATGTAAGAACTATGATGGTCGACAGTATTTAAATGAACTCACACTGAACTCAACTTATCCCATCAAATTCTAAATACGTTAAATAATGACTTCAAAAAGAAATTTAATAAATGAACTACATAAGCAAGCACGAAAACATTTTCCACGTCGAAGAGTTGTTATGAAAGGAATAGATGATCTTTGGCAAGCTGATTTAGTTGAAATGGGGAACTATTCTACAGACAATAGAGATTATCGATTTTTGCTGACTGTAATTGATACATTTTCAAAATTTGCTTGGGCAGTACCCTTGAAAAGAAAGACTGCATTGGAAACAAGCCAGGCTATGCAGAATATTTTTCAACTGGGACGAATACCAAAAAACTTGCAAACAGACGATGGTAAAGAGTTTTTCAATAAACACTTTGGAAAATTGATGAATAAATACAACATTAATCACTACTCAACATATAGCAGAATGAAAGCATCAATAGTAGAACGATTTAACAGAACATTAAAAGGAATGATGTGGAAAGAGTTTAGCTTTAATGGGTCTTATAACTGGCTCGACATTTACAAAGACTTGATTAATACATATAATAAAAAAATGCATCGCACCATCAAAATGCCACCGATTCAAGTTAACTATAAAAATGAGAAAAAATTATTAAACACGGTATATAACCGCTTAAAACTATTCAAATTATCAAAGTTCAATGTGGGAGATCATGTGCGCATAAGTAAATATAAACATGTTTTTGAAAAAGGATATACACCAAATTGGACCACAGAAATTTTTACGATTAAAAGAGTTCAAAATACACATCCAGCTACATACATATTAGAAGACTATCGTGGTAACCCTATTAAAGGTGGATTCTATGGTGAAGAACTTTCAAAAACCAGATATCCAAATACATATCTAGTTGAAAAAGTTCTTAAAACTAAAGGTGAGAAGGCATATGTTAAATGGTTAGGATTTACCAATCAACATAATTCTTGGATCAATAAAAATGAAATATTGTAGTTAAGTGTATATATAAGTCCATATTTGTATCTAATATATTTAAATAAAATATAATTATATATAAACTTCCTTTTTATACAAAGTGCTGTGTTTAATTTCACTTATTTGTAATCAGACAATCATAATGTCAATAACACTTACTCTTAGCTCAAACTCATCTGAGTTATCTGCTAATTACTTTCCTCCTATTCGTTTGGATGGTGAATATGAATGTGCTCTAACTGATTTTCATTCATATAATAGCATTCCCAATGTAGATGATTATAACAATATATTTCATATTGGTGAACATGTAATTAAAATACCAATAGGATCTTATGAACTGAATGATATCAACTATTATATTAAACATCGCTATAAGCAGTATTGTCCGGAAAATAAAATTGATATAGAAGCTAATAACAATACAATGCAAGTTAGAGTTAATAGCTCTAAGGATCCCATATACTTTAACAGAGATAACACAATTGGAAAACTCTTTGGATTCAATAAGAAAATTCTAGCTCCTAACCAAGACCATTACTCAGATCTACCAGTCAATATTTTCATCGTGAATATCTTGCGTGTTGAATGTAGTATAGTGGTTAACACATATACGAATAACTCACAAGCACACACATTACATGAATTTGCGATCAATGTCCCTCCAGGCTATAAAATTGTTGAGATTCCTCGAAATCTTATCTATTTGCCAGTTAACTGCCGAGAGATAAGTTCTCTTACTCTACGCATAGTTGATCAGAACGGTGATTTAATTAATTTCCGAGGAGAGGAAATTACAACACGAATACATTTGAGATCTAGCAAATAATGATAATATACAACGTCAAGCAATCTAAGGATAAAATTGGATACACTCATAAAACGCTATTGCAAACCAAACCACAATTAAAGACATCATTACACAAAAAACATTTGACGCAAGAAAATAAAAAATTTTTGAAGTCTCTCAACTTAAAGCTGACAAAGAAATGAGTTACATACTAGATGTTCTAGAAAAACCTCAATCAGACGAGAGTATAATTAAAAAGGACTATCACACATATACACCATACCTACAATCCTTCAACAATAATGATGAGATTCGAATTTCAATACAAAATCAAGACTTATATGTGCTACCCAGCGAAAGTTACATATATGTTGAGGGAAGTATTGTAGATGATAATAACAGCAAAATATCTTCGTTTTTAAATCTAAAATTAAAAAATAACTTTGTGGCACATCTCTTTGACGAAATTCGATATGAACTTAATGGCATAGAAATTGATCATACAAGACATTTAGCGATCACAAGCAGCCTAAAAAATTTTGTTTCTTTATCACCAACAGAAAGTGTTGGCTTGTACAACGCAGGATGGAACAAACTCGATGATTTGGATATTTCAAATGGACACTTTAATTTCTATGTACCACTGAAACTATTTTTAGGTTTTGCTGAAGACTATAATAAAATTATACTCAGCGGCAAACATGAATTGGTTCTCCTACGTAGTAAGAACGATGAAAAACTCGTATACTCAACTGTTGCTACTGACAAACCAAAAATTAGTATCTCAAACATCTCATGGAGAATTCCACATGTACAGTTATCTGATTTGAGCAAATTGAATATGATTAAAATTATTAACAGTGGTGCTTCTATACCAGTGGCATTTCGCAGTTGGGATTGTCACATTAATCCTCAACTAAATACAGGAACTAGCTATATATGGAATGTTAAACTGGCTGCAAATAGAGAACGACCCCGTTTTGTGTTGATTGCTTTTCAACAAGAAAATAAGTTTGTTCACTGTAATCTAAACAATTTAAAAGTGCATTTAAATTCAGAATCGTACCCATATGATGATCTAAATATAAAATTTAAAAATGATCGGTATGCCATCGTATATGATATGTATCTACGGTTTCAACAAAACTATTACATGAGGGAATCACAACCGCTTCTGACTGCTCAGGAATTTAAAAATAGTGTGCCGATAGTGGTAGTAGATGTCAGTCACCAAAACGAAGCCCTCTCTAACGGTCCTGTTGATATAAAAATTGAAATTGAAACGGACTCCAACATTCCTACTGATACATCTGCTTTTTGCATTCTCATCCACGATCGCATAATAGAATACATACCCTTAAAAGGTCAAGTTCGTAAAATAATGTAAATTAAAACTAAGATGATTGGGGATAAAGTTTTCATCGATATGCAAGGATTTAAATCCAATTCAAACATCTTCATTGCAAAAGAAATATCAATTGTTTTTAACAATAAGGAGCACATAAATTTTATTATTAAACCACCGTTTAACTTCAAAAGATTATCAATAGCAAAACAAAGAGAAGCGAATTGGCTAACAAGAAACTTTCATCATCTGAATTGGAATGACGGATCAATATCATTTAAGAGTGTTGTAAAATTTTTAAAATCCAATTTAAAACATTCTTCAATTTATGTTAAGGGTGTGGAAAAGAAGAAATGGTTTGAGAAACTACTTCAACTTAGAGTTTTCAACATCGAGGATATTGGCTGCATAAACTTAAAGCAAATACAACTTAAATATCCGGAATATTTTTACTGCAGCTATCATAATTATGGAGTCTGTGCCTTAAGAAATGCATATTTACTTTATCAGGAAAATAACTAAAAAAATTATTTTAGTTTTCTATTTTTACATTGCTACAACATATATGTATTTACGATATTTTTTAAAATAAATATGTAGATTAAAAATATACAAAATTTTGTTCAATCATTTTATTTATATGTATATGGTATGTACAAGGACAGAGACAGTTAATTTGAATTTATGTTTAAAAAATTAACTAAATTAAAATCTTAAATTTAAGGCAGCCAATACTGCATCGCCCTCTTCGTCTTTCATAAAGGTTGTAGTTAAATCGTCTACTGGCATATAGTTTAATGTTGCCAATAAGGCATCGCCCTCCTCGTCTGCCATAAACTTTTCCTCCTCCTTTTGGAAGTTTCCGTTATAGAAATATTCCATTTGGTTGTTTGGAATAAGATATTCATCTACCTCGTCCCCAAAAATATCTTTAATAGATACATTAGGAGGCAAATCGTCGACTGAAAGCTCCACTGACAGAGGGCTTACGGTTACCTCCTCCTCCCGATTGCTCAATCTCACAAATGTCTCTGGATGAGTTTGTGAGACGTTTAAAGATATTAAAATTGGGCTGCTTAATGTCTCCATAATAATAATTTATATATTTTTTAAATTTTGTAAAATTTGATGATGTACTGTCTAGATACAATGCTGTACTTGCTGTTAGATTAGAAAACTTCTCAATTTATACGAATTACTATCAAGTCATATGCATAATTTAAGAGTCAATAGACAGAGACAGAGACAAATGTCAGCAAGCAGTGAAAATAACAACCAATCTTTGACAATCCTCAATATCACAAACAACAACAAAAACAGAAACATTGATATCTCATCAGCATACATAATTACTTTCTATAAATACCCTTCCATGTCCTAAACGAAATACTACAAACAAAAAAAGTAATGCCGCATGCACACAGTGTGCACTAGTGGTAACGTTTATGATTTCCGATTTTTTTATTTATTTTTTGTTGTGTGGTGTTGCCTTCCCTATAAAAAACATAATGTGAAAGGCGTTGCACACATTTTAAAAAATAATTAGAACACAACAAATGCCAGATGTGTACTCGGCATTACACACTCGCTTCTTTTATATACATATACGACTACTTACCCATCTGCCAACACTCAAGTTATTGTAAAAACATACGTAAATACACATGCATGAGCATAACGTTGGCTCCCATGATCACGCATCTCTAATTCCCTTTGACAATCCTAAATATCGTACACTTCAATTTCTTTAACCTTCAAGTAAGTTCATTGCTCATAAATTACATATTTTATTCATCTCTTCAAACTCTTTAAACATAGGAAATAGGAAAATCAAAATAAATAAAACCAACAACAAAAAACATTCATAGATTTCCCACAAGCATACATAATGTCTTTCTAAAATAACCTTCCATGGTCACCAGCTAAAAAGAAAATAGATAAAACTAAAGCAACATTTTCTCTATGCACACACACACACACACACACACAATCTAAAATCATAAACCTGCTGCAACCGCTTAACAAACCAAGAAAAAAAACATTCAATTCAAAATTAAAACAAAAACATACATACAAGCCTTCGTACCTACATAATTAACTATGTACATCAACGGACGGACGGATATCAAACCATGCTTAACTCACAAACCACATATTTTATTCATCTCCTTAAACTCTTTAAACATAGGAAATTGAAAAAATCAAACTAAATAAAACCAACAACAAAAAACATTTATAGATTTCCCACAATCATACATAATTTCTTTCTCAAATACCCTTCTGCAACCGTTTAACAAACGAAAAACCATACTACGTACAAACAAAAGAATAATACAAAAAAACCAAAGCAACATTTTCTCTATCCACACACGCACACACAATCTAAAATCATACAGCTACTGCAACCGCTTAACAAACGAAAAAAAATACTACGTACAAACAAGCGCACCTGCGTGCTTACATAAATAACTATGCACATAGACCGGCAGACATCAAACAATAAAATTAAAACAAAAACACATCGACGGACCGACATCAAACCATAAAATTAAAACAAAAACACATCCACGGACCGACATCAAACTATCCTTATCTATGTACTAACAAAAAAGGGACAAGCGCACCTGCGTGCCTACATAAATAACTATGCACAGTAACAGACGGACATCAAACCATAAAATTAAAACAAAAACACATCGACGGACCGACATCAAACTATCCTTATCTATGTACAAACAAAAAAGGGTTATGCAAACCCTCGTCACTCCACACCATTGACACTAATTACCATAATATGGAAAATTTAGCCCATAAATTACAAATTTCGACATTAATTACCCAAATTTCGACATATATTACCCAAATTTGACAATTTTAATGGTCATAGAACCGGCAGTATCTAACTACTCTCAATAATCAATAAAAAAAAAAAAAAAAAGCAAGCTGGCTAACAAAAAACTATCATTACATAAGCTGGACTGCTGGATCAGTTTCATTTAAAAATGTTTATAAATGTATAAAAGGCAATGCAAGATGTTCTAAAATAAATGTAAAAGGTGATGAAAAAAGCCTACGGCTGGAAAAAATTTTATATCAAAATATTTCTAAGAATGAAGATAAGCTGCATCAACTTTAAACAAATGTAAATTAAATATAGGAAATATTTCTATTATAGTTACTATTATTGTAAAGTATGTATCTTAAGGAATTCAGTTTTACTTAAAACAGAAAATCCTCACAAACTTTGAAGTAAATACAGATAAAAATTAAATCAACGTTTTTTAATTTCAAATAAAAAAAAAAAACTACGAAGATATTTGACATCTATACATAAAAGACCCGGCGAATATTTACAACATCAACAAAAGACCGCATACATACATAAAATCAATTTGTAGATATGTATGTACACATAATATCAAATTTCTTATCAATACTCAAATATTTATTAGATCTTGACAATCACACTTACAATATCTACATCATAAAAATATATGAACAACGCAAACCATTCAGTCAGAGCACATGCCCAAGCTAAACGACCTTATTATGGACAGAGAAACTATAAATTCCCATGATCGTATGAAAAGAAGTTCAGCGAAAGAAGCCGGACGTAGTTAAATAAGCAAAATCTGTAATATAAACAAATTTCTCGCAGGCAGACTTTAAAGCTGGACAATTTTAAGCATGACAAAATACCCAGCAACCTTGAGTATGAAAATATACTTATGTATATGTATATGTATCAGATATATGAAAATATTTTATAGAACCAAATCTCGATATTGAATACAATTTATTTCTACGTACATAAAACTACTAGCGTGAGAAAATCATACGTACACACACGCACACACACGCACACACACACATATACCAGATTTCATCTAAGAAAAATTCAGATTATTTCAACAAGACACCACCCCTCACAAAACACGGCCAACCTTAAATTCCTACAGATATACATACAAAAATTCTCACGGTCATTCCTACAAACCACACTGACAACAACACAAATCACGATCAGCCTTAAACTCCTACGAACATGCATACAGATTCCCAGGCATACATATCACTCGTACGACAACACCCTCACCTATCCTCAAATCACTAATAGCATTAAACTCCTATAAACATATGTACATACACACAGACATATTACTACACAAACCTCACCTACCCTAAATCATGATCAGCCTTAAATTTTCACAGACATACATACATACAGATTCCTACGTATACATATTACAACAACATCCTCACCTCTCTTAAATCACGATCAGCCTTAAGCTCCTACAAACATATAGACATACATACACGCAGGCGATCAACCTCAACTACACCACACCCCCTCCCAATAACAGCCTCGCTTAAATTCCCCCGGACAGACACATCCACAAATTCCCATGGATACATACTACTCGTACAACAACATCCTCACCTACCCCAAATCACTATAAGCCTTTAATTCTTACAGACTTGCAACACCTGCATACACGCAGTCGATCTACCTCAACTACACCCCGCCCCCTGTCAATCAAACCCTCACACAAATTCCAACAGACAGGTATACACTCAATCCATCTACCTCAACTACACCACGCTCTCCCGGCCAATCTCAGCCTCGCACAACAGACAGACGGACGGACAAACAGACAGACAGACACATCTATAAACTCCCTCAGTTATATATTACGACAACAACCCCACCCACCCAAATCACGGTCAGCCTTAAACTCCTATATTAGCATTAGAAATAACTTTTATGTTTTTCCCGTCGGAATTATGAAAAATCATTTTCCCGTCGGCATTTGAAAAAATAATAATCATGTTTTGCCGTCGGCATTTGAAAAAATAATATTCATGCATTGCCGTAGGCATTAGGAAAAATAATCATGTATTGCCGTCGGCATTAGGAAAAATTAATTTTCACTATTTCACCCCCATTAGTAATAGGAAAAATCATATTCATGATTTTTCCGTTGGTACTAGGAAAAATCATATTCATGATTTTCCCGTAGTCATATACATACATACATTACAAAAAGAAAAACCTCCAACCTATGAACCCACTTAACGTATTCCCCACAAAAAACAAAATCACCCGTTCACACAATTAATGTAACCCCCAAAAAAATCACCCGTTCCCACAAGGGTTAATGTAAACAAAAAACTCTTAATGTAAACAAAAAATTCCTAATGTAAACAAAAAAAACATCAAAGCGTGCCGCCGAAAATTCAAGGTATCAAATTTCACAAATTTCCAAGAATTTTAAAATTTGGGTAATTAAAATTTTAAAATTTCAAAATTTTAATTGCCCCCAGACCCGCAATTCCCTACTACTTTTTTCCTAATGCCTACGGCAATATATGAATATTTTTCCTAATGCCTACGGCAATATATGAATATTTTTCCTAATGCCTACGGCAATATATGAATATTTTTTCAAATGCCGACGGCAAAACATGATTGTTATTTTTTCCAAATGTCGACGGCAAAACATGATTATTTTTTTCTAATACCAAAGGGAAAATTGCCAGTGTTTGCCAGACTGTAGAAATTTCTTATCGTAATACTATATCAGTAATATCAGAGAAAATATTTATTTATGTGTTCACATGTATGTGAACACCCCTAATACTTGTGTGTGGGGGGTCCAGCTTTATTGTCGTTGGTAATTTAATATTTTGTGTATTTGTTTAAGAAATATGTATGTATATGTATGTATGTATGTGTATGTATGTATGTGTATGTATATGTATGTATGTATGTGTATGTGTGTGTGCATGTATGAATGTGCGATCGTGGGTACTTGTGCGTGGAATATTTTGTAGAATACATATTTATTTTGCAAGGTAATCATTTTCTTTGTCTACGATTATTTTAAAGCAGCAAATTAAGTACAGTCAGCAGCAGAGAAACAAAAAGTAAAATTTATGAATGCTGCAAGGGTACTGCTTCTAATTTTAGTATAAATACGCCAACATTTCTAACCAACACATCAGTACGTTATTGTATTTACAAGAAGTATCATCAGCAATTGTGTTAAAGTGAAATAATAATAAAATAATTAAAAATGAGTTCATCTGGTTATCATTGTAATACATGCAATAAGGTATACAAGTACCAAAAGTCCTTTTTGGAGCATGTTAAAAACCATAGTGTGCAGGATCAAGTGGTCGTAAGCCGGGGTATAAATCAAGAGCTACGGCAGACATCTCTTCAAAATCACCAAACTTCATCATCATCACTCATTCATCAACAATATCCTTCTCTACAGTATCCTCAATATCAGTTACCATTAAATTTTCAACAATACGGCATGCCATTGAATAATTAGTTTTTGGGATACAATTATAATCCCAATGTGATGCAATGGCAGCCTCTTAATTATCATCAACAAGAGTACCAACAACAAGCTCAACAACAACAACAAGCTCAACAACAGGGTGTGGGTATCCTTGGAGGTAATTTATTCGACGATGCTATGGACATAAGCTTACCGGAAAGTGATGGAGAAGTAGAAGAAAGAAGAGAAGAAACTCTGCCAACTCCAATGAATACTTCGCATGCTAGAACAGATGAAGTCGAAGCGAATGTGCAATATTATAAAATATCGAAAGCATTCAAAAACCATATTGCCACTTATGCAATTTTAAACAAAAAAGATCAACTTCTTAGTGTTTTTATGGGAATTGTTAAAATTTAAGTTTAAAATTTTTAAACGCACTAATAATCCCAAATTATTATTTTACTTATTAAGTAACATGCGCATAGAATCCAGCTAAGCCCCTCAATAATCAATTTCAATGTATTTTTAATAAAAAATATTTTACTTAATAAGTAAAATAATAATTTGGGATTATTAGTGCGTTTAAAAATTTTAAACTTAAATTTTAACAATTCCCATAAAAACACTAATTATTAACTTGACTGCACCCGGTCATAAAAAATACTTGTGTGGCAACACTCTATTCTTTAATAGCTGTTGTTGTTATTTACATTTATTTTCTTTTACATACTCTTACAACTACAATTTGAAGCTGAAAAAAAGTCAGCCAATGTAGCACTGGTAAAGTAAGAAAATAAAAAAAAAACATGTTGATTATTGAGTTCTTGTTTCAACTTTGTTATTTGTTGTTAGGCTTCTCATTTGTTTAAATGAAAGTTTATAATATAATAACTCTAGTTGAACTAAGAAATTTGGGTAAAGGTTCCCTGATGATCTGCATTAGCAACAGTGAAATGCGCATAGGATCCAGCTAAACCCCTCAATAATCAATTTCAATGTATTTTTAATAAAAAATATTTTACTTAATAAGTAAAATAATAATTTGGGATTATTAGTGCGTTTAAAAATTTTAAACTTAAATTTTAACAATTCCCATAAAAACACTAATTATTAACTTGACTGCACCCGGTCATAAAAAATACTTGTGTGGCAACACTCTATTCTTTAATAGCTGTTGTTGTTATTTACATTTATTTTCTTTTACATACTCTTACAACTACAATTTGAAGCTGAAAAAAAGTCAGCCAATGTAGCAATGGTAAAGTAAGAAAATAAAAAAAACATGTTGATTATTGAGTTCTTGTTTCAACTTTGTTATTTGTTGTTAGGCTTCTCATTTGTTTAAATGAAAGTTTATAATATAATAACTCTAGTTGTTCTAAGTAATTTGGGTAAAGATTCCCTGATGATCTGCATTAGCAACAGTGAAAGGCGCATAGGATCCAGCTAAACCCCTCAATAATCAATTTCAATGTATTTTTAATAAAAAATATTTTACTTAATAAGTAAAATAATAATTTGGGATTATTAGTGCGTTTAAAAATTTTAAACTTAAATTTTAACAATTCCCATAAAAACACTAATTATTAACTTGACTGCACCCGGTCATAAAAAATACTTGTGTGGCAACACTCTATTCTTTAATAGCTGTTGTTGTTATTTACATTTATTTTCTTTTACATACTCTTACAACTACAATTTGAAGCTGAAAAAAAGTCAGCCAATGTAGCAATGGTAAAGTAAGAAAATAAAAAAAACATGTTGATTATTGAGTTCTTGTTTCAACTTTGTTATTTGTTGTTAGGCTTCTCATTTGTTTAAGTGAAAGTTTATAATATAATAACTCTAGTTGTTCTAAGAAATTTGGGTAAAGGTTCCCTGATGATCTGCATTAGCAACAGTGAAATGCGCATAGGATCCAGCTAAACCCCTCAATAATCAATTTCAATGTATTTTTAATAAAAAATATTTTACTTAATAAGTAAAATAATAATTTGGGATTATTAGTGCGTTTAAAAATTTTAAACTTAAAGATCAACTTCTGTTGGAAGAATTTGTTGAAGAAAATAAAAATGTTTTTATGGAGAGACTTCAAGTGAATTTAAGTAAGCATTCAATAATTAAATTTCATGTGAGTATTGTGGCGGAGTATATCAAAATTGTTGGAGAAGAATTGGAGTTGTGCATAATATCACATGTAGCCAAAATGAGTTTGCTGACGAGGGCAGATAGCATTGAAGAATTATTCCGTAAGCAGGTTGAGGAGATTTCAACCAAAATGTCCGAATTTGAAGAGCGAGATTCTGGTTGGACTTTGTCACGCATAGTCCGAGCAGAAATCAACATCAACAAATCTTCGCTCGTCAAAGGATCGAGCTGGATATCCACACCTTAAAAATTAGCAAGAAGATTTGCTTGCATCAATATACAAAATGATGATGACTATTGTTTCAAGTGGTGTATGATTGCTGCCATGGATATTACCCAATACAATCAAGAACGTTGCAGTTCTTATAATATTCAAGACATTGCTGCAGAGACGATTGTTACGCGAAATGGTGTAGCGTTAAATTTCAAAAATTTACGCTTCCCATTAGGATTAAACAAAATCAAAGAGTTCGAGGTGAACAATCCAGCAATAAGTGTTAATGTATTTGGCTATGATAAGGGGGCCAATCAGATTATTGGTCCTTATTATGTCACCAAAGACGAGAAAATTAACCATGTAAACTTGTTGCTTTTGGAAAATGGTGAAGTTCATCTTTACATTTTGATAAAGAACATATAAAAGTAAGTTAAAAAATTATACTACACTTTAATTTAATGATATATATACTTGTTTTATATATTTTATAATAGATACATTTTACTTATAAACTTTTATTTTATTTTTTATTATTCACAGACTTTTGACGAATCAGCTAACACAGAATGGACACAAACTACACTTCTGCAATAGCTGTCTCCAATATACTCATACGGACACCATCATGAGTACACATAAGGAGGAATGTGGAAAGATCGTCACAACTATGCCATCAGGTCCGGATGCTATTCTTAGCTTTAAGGGACATCAACGAAAAATGGATGTCCCTTTTGTTGTTTACGCGGACTTCGAATGCATCTTAGAGGATATAAGTGATAGTGTAAGTAGTAAAACAAATTTAATAAAAAGGCACACACCTTGTGCCTTTAGTTATTATATTAAGTGTATGCATAGTAATAATTTAGATAAGTTTAGGATATATACAGGGGAAGATGCTTCAAAAAAATTTGTAGCATATTTAATTAAGGATTGTGAAGAAATTTATAATAACCACTTAGTTAACAATAGACAAATGGATACTTTATCCCCTTCGGATACTTATAATTTTTATAGTGCGGTGAATTGCCATATTTGCCAAAAATTTCTAGGCAAAGATCGCGTTAGAGATCATTGCCACATTAGTGGCAAATTTAGAGGTGCAGCCCACAACAACTGTAATTTAAATTACCAAATTCCCAAATTTATACCAGTTTACTTTCACAATTATTCAAATTATGACTCACATCTTTTTATTAAAGAATTAGGTGAAATTTCATTGCAACTGAAAGTACTCCCTCTCAAAAAGGAACTTTATATATCCCTCTCCCAATTCACAGAAATGAGTGATGGCCATAAGCTTGAAATAAGATTTCTTGATACTATACGCTATATGGCTGAGAGTTTGGAATCATTAGCCTGCAATTTGTCGGATAATGATTTCAGCACTATAAGGTCCTTATTTCAGTCAGAAAAAGAATTTCAGCTTATTAAGAAAAAAAGGTATTTTCCCATATGAGTACCTAAATTCATTCCAAAAATTAGATGAATGCCAGCTGCCTTCACGCAGTGATTTTTTTAATAAGTTGAATAATAAAGAGTGTTCTTTAGAGGAATACTCACATGCTGTAGAGGTATGGAATACTTTTGGTTGTGAAACAATGAAAGACTACATGGAACTTTACTTAAAAACAGACGTCCTCTTACTGACAGATATTTTCGAGAACTTTAGAAAAGTTTGTAAGGGTATTTATGAGCTCGATCCTTGCCAGTATTATACAGCACCTGGCCTTTCCTGGGATGCAATGCTCAAATATACAAAAATTGAATTAGAATTATTGACAGACATAGACATGTACAATTTTATGAAAAAAGGTATACGTGGGGGAATAGTACAGTGTAGTCAAAGATATTCGAAAGCAAATAGTAAATATTTGCAAGATTTCGACAAAGAAAAGCCCTTAGAATTTCTCGTCTATTTAGACGCTAACAATTTGTATGGATGGACGATGTCGGAATATCTTCCTCATGGTGGGTTCAGATGGTTATCACAAGACGAGTTGAATCTGAATCCAAACAGCATAGCTGATAATGGAACAGATGGTTATATTTATGAGGTTACGTTGGATTATCCCTCTCATTTACACGACTTGCATAATGATCTTCCTTTTTGCGCTGAAAATAAGAAACCTATGCAAGCGAAGTATAGCAAGTTGATAACCGATTTCTCTACAAAGCAATCATATGTGATACACTTTAGAGTTCTAAAACAGTGCTTAGAATATGGCTTAGTTTTAAAGAAAACTCATCGTATCCTAGCATTTAAACAATCTCCATGGTTAAAAGGCTATATTGACCTAAATACCAGACATAGAGCCACTGCTAAAAATGCTTTTGAAAAAAATTTTTTCAAACTACTTAATAATGCAGTGTATGGTAAAACCATGGAAAATGTGGATAAGAGGAGAGATGTTAAAATTGTTAATAATTGGGAGAGGACGAATTGCAATCATTTAGGTGCCCAAGATTGGATATCAAAACCAAATTTTCATAGTTTATCTATATTTTCTGAAGATCTTGTAGCAATCGAAATGACTAGAGTCAAAACCTGCTACAATAAACCAATTTACTTAGGATTTTGTGTACTCGAGCTGTCCAAATGGAAAATGTATAATTTCCATTACGGGTACATGCAACCTAAGTTTAAGACAAACCTCTCATTAAACTATATGGATACGGACTCTTTTATATATTCAATAAAGACTGACGACTTTTACGCTGACATAAAAAATGACATACATGAAAAATTTGACACATCGGACTATCCTACAGACAATATTTATAATTTCCCAATAGTAAATAAAAAAGTAATTGGTATGATGAAGGATGAAAATTGCGGTAAGATAATGACAGAGTTTGTTGGGCTGCGCTCAAAAATGTATTCATTTAGCGTAGAAAACCAAGATGATATTAAAAAATCGAAGGGGGTAAAGAGAGCCATATGAGATAAATATAGTTTAGCTACATATAAGAATTGCCTATTTAATAAGATTAATGTATATGATACTATGTTAACATTTAAATCTAAGCTACATCAATTATATACTAGCGAATTAAATAAGGTAGTATTAAGCTATGGAGATGATAAGAGAAAAATTAGATCAAATAATATAAGCACTTATGCATGGTATCATTTTCGTATTAAGGAAACTAACCCTGAATACGAACTTGACATGTTGCTAGATGAGATTGCTAAAATGCAAGAAAATCTTAGTTAATTAGTTAAGAAAAAATATTGTATTTGTATCCTATTTATTAAGAAAAATTTTTGTATATAAAATCTTAGTTAATAAGAAAAAATATTGTATTTATATCCTATTTAATCAGAAAAATTGATGTATATAAAATCTTATTTATTAAGAAAAACTGTTGTATATAAAATCTTAGTTAATAAGAAAAATTCTTTTATTGTTGTTAAAATGAATGTAAAAAAAGTCTAAGAAATATTATTGTATTTAAATCCTATTTATTAAGAAAAGTTATTGTAAATAAACTATTGAAAAAATAATGGAAAATGTGAATGGGTTTTTTATTTCTTTATTGGCTTTACTTCGTTGGATAA
The DNA here is from genome assembly GCA_944452675.1 of Tachina lurida. Taxonomy (NCBI): domain Eukaryota; kingdom Metazoa; phylum Arthropoda; class Insecta; order Diptera; family Tachinidae; genus Tachina; species Tachina lurida. The sequence goes on along the minus strand of OX101753.1, from coordinate 85,013,026 downwards.
AAAAAAAAAATTTTGTTTTTGCTTATTTGCAAATTCTTGTTTTCATGTCGCTTAAACATGCACAGTCTTGTTTTCAGATCACTTAAACATGCACAGTCTTGTTTTCAGGTCACTTAAACATGCACAGTCTTGTTTTCTTTGAGAGGTTCTGCACAAGAGAAATTGAAATTTCACAATATTATGAAATTCCATTAGATATTTTCATAAAGAGAAATAAATTAGATACTCGGATAAATCCTCATATTTTTCACTACATACAAGTTTCTGTTATTTTATATTCGAACAGATGATTCCTAGTTTTCCTTTAGAAAAAATAATACAAATCAAGGAATATTTTTATAATTCAATTTTATTTTATTTTATTATTTATACAATTCAATTTCATCTTTATTTATTTTATTTATAATGATGGAAATATTTCGTAATAGCCAATTATTAGATGTTCTAGTATATTTTTTCGTAAAAAATATATGGTACATCTGCAAGTATCAGGTCCCTCCTCACAGTCAGGATGATACCAAGGACAGCTGGGGAAGTGTCCTTCAGTGTTGTCTTCATCTTCCATGACACCATATTCTTCGTTCTCATCCAGCATATTTTGGAAACATTTTATCATCTCCCAATGATCAAAAAGCCTAAAGCTTTCAAAATTTTATTTGCTGGTGAATGAATGATGATGAATGTTGGAAGGTTCCTTTAAGACTAATTTTTTCTGTAAATTTTTAAAATATCTATATGGTCTTTAAAATATCTATACTATCATCTCTATGTCATATTTCTTTTTAGCAGTCTATCTCTCTCTAACCCTTTTCTCTCTATTCCATATTTCTTTTTTACTACTCTATCTCTCTCTCTAACCGTTTTCTCTCTATAACTATCTCTTTCTGTCTATCACTATCCCCCACTTATTTACTATTTCACCACAATTATTTTCGATTAGCCTTTTTGAAGTCATCATCGCTACTTTTAAGATCATTTCCAGTTAAACATTCAAAGTGATAAGAAGTAAATAAAAAATAAAAAAATGGACTTCACAACAAATCTAATTGCAAAATTTAATGCTTTAAATAACAAAACTTTAATCCACGTAAAGGAGCTTGATTCTTCAACGAAATATACTATTAGAAATGTGTTACGTGTAACAACTAAATATGGACCAACCCTAAAAGTTGAAATGAATAAACACATAATGTTCCTGCCGAAACGATATAATAATTTAACTGATGACGATACCAAAGATCTCTCAAGCGGATCATATTGCCTAAGTAGAGAAGGTGAAGAAAATCTAATTGTCGAGAGTGAGCTGAGTGAATTTCTAATTCCAAATTCCCAATTTCTTGTTTGGCAATAATATATTAATTATGTATTTTAAATTATGAATAAAAAGACATTAAAGAGTTTTGTAAAATATAAATGTTTGTGTTTTGTTTAATATTTTCAGTTACATAAAGAAATTTAAGACATAAATGTCCACAGGTAAATGTATTAAAATTCTGATGCTGATTATAGTTGTATTTTATATTTGCACCAAGATATTTGACTACTTCCCAAGGAGGTTGTAAGTTTCCAAAGCTGTCGAAATATTCTTTTTCATTGTTGTTTTTATAGTATGCTACCCAATGTGTACCAGGTCCTGTTGATACATCTAAGTTGATTATTCCACATTCAATTTTCTTTGTTCGTCTTGGTATAGTATTCAACATGAAAACTCCTCTAAAATATGGAATTTTTATAGAGAAACCGTTTAGGTCCACATCAGATAGTGGTCTGTTGGGCAGCATCTTTAAGAGTTTTTTGATTCCACTTTGTGAACTAAACCATAACCTTTTTTAAATGGTTTTAAGTAAAGTCCTTTTCCAACTGCTATAGATTCCATCGCTTTATTATGTCTAGTTGCTTCATCAAGTTGATTTTTTGCATTCTTTGTTGCAATTACAGCTTTAGCTATGGCAGCACCTCCAGTTGTTACACTACCAATTGCACCCAGAGCAGTTAAAATCGGTATTAGAGGTAAAAAACCACCGATTTTTGGAACACGTATTACACGTGGTACTACAATTTGAGACTTTCTTCCTTTTAATGATTTGTTGATAGTTTTTCGTGCAATTTTAATAGCTGAGTTAATATCTAATGGTTTTTCCTTCTTTAGTATTTTTGTTGCAGCTATAACTGATGTTCTAAACAGTTTTTTATCATTTGGCTTGTTCTTTTTAACATTTTTCTTTTTCTCCGCACCCATTCCAAATTTAGTTTTGGTTTTCATTGCGTTAGTAACCATATATGCAAATGATTTTTCTGCAAGACTACTGTCTTTTGATAAAACTCGATTCCAAGCTGAATTTTCAAGTATTTTATCAGCTTTATGTCTAGTACTTAAATCCTTATTTTTTGAATACGCAATATCGTGATTTTTACAAGCAGAGTCCAATAAATTAATACCTTTGTCACCTCGATTTAAACGTTTTTGTAGTTTTGTTCCAGGTCCACAGTACTGATACCCCGGAAGATGAAGCTCAACAGGTAGAGAGTTTATTATTTTATCTACTATACCTCCTCCAACGAAGGTGTTTTTATGACTAAACGTTTTCTGATATCGTATAACCATATTATCTAATTTTTTCTATAATAAGAGGTAACATTTATAAAATGTATTTAGTTACAAAAATGCAGTTAGTTAAACAACATAAAAATATTTTAGTTCGTAATATTGACGATTCAGTCAACATCAGTTCAAAAATAAAGCATAGCCCTTACCAAATTCTATTCGTGCTCTAATAGTTGGACCATCAAATTGTGGAAAGACTAATGTTATGATTGGCTTACTAGAAAGTCCTAATGGACTCAAGTTTGAAAACATCTATTTATACTCAAAATCTCTATATCAACCTATCAAGGATATGCAATTCTATATGACATGTATCTAAGATGTCAACAAAGCTACTATTTGAAAGAATCTCAACCGCTTCTAAATGCACCAGAGTTATTGTAGTAGATGTCAGTCATCAGAATGAATCACTCAATAATGGACCGATTGATATAAAAATAGAATTTGAAACAGCAACTAATATTGGAGCAAAAACATCAGCTTACTGCATTCTTATTCACGATCGTATAATAGAATATGTGCCCATAAAAGGACAAGTTCGAAAAGTCTTATAAATTGAGTAATATGGAAAACAACATAATTTTTATAGACGTACAAGGTTTCAAAAGTAATTCAAATGATTCCATCGCAAAAGAAGTAGCAATTGTTTTCAACAATTATGAATATAACAATTTCATTATAAAAAAGAAAAGAAGTATTGTTCTGCGCTGTTTATCGACGTTTCTCAGGCATTTGATAAAGTGTGGCATGAAGGCCTAATTTTAAAATTAAAAACATACCTGCCAATAAACGTTGTAAGTCTTTTGAAAAGTTACATTACTGCCCGGAAGTTCACTGTTGTGGAAGGAGACTTTATGAGCATGCCTGAAACTATCTCATCCGGTGTGCCACAGGGGAGTATACTGGGGCCAATTTTGTATTTGATTTATACTTGTGATATGCCTCTGAGCAGCAATATCCACACTTCCACATTTGCTGATGATACAGCCTGCCTTAGTATGCATGAAAATCCTTACGAGGCATCCCGATATCTTCAAGAACACATTACCCAGCTGGAACTATGGTTAAACTTATGGAGAATTAAGGTAAACGAACAAAAGTGTGTTCAAGTAACATATACATTACGAAGAGATACGTGTTTACCCATTCGGATTAACAATCAAGTTGTCCCTCAACATACTTATGTGAAATATCTTGGTATACACCTTGATCGACGGCTTACTTGGAAACACCACATTGACACTAAGTTAACCCAAATGAAATTAAAATTAACTCAGGTACATTGGCTGATTGGTAGAAATTCAACCCTCAGTCTAGATTGCAAACTTTTGATATACAAGTCACTTTTGAAACCGATATGGTGCTACGGAATTCAACTATGGGGCACTGCTTCAGCTTCCAATGTCGAGAGAATCCAACGAAGGCAAAATAAAATTTTGCGATTAATAACATCGGCTCCATGGTATATAAAAAACTCAAATATACATCGTGACTTAAATATGCCACTAGTGACTGAAGAAATTGCAAAAAACGCTGGCAAATATTTAACAAAACTCGAGTCACATCCTAATCCGCTTGCTCGTAATATTTTGAACTTTACTGGACACATCCGCCTAAAAAAGAGGGATACAAGGGCTCTTATACTCAACACTCCAGATGGGACTAACTGAAAATAATTTTTATTTTTTATTTATTTTTTCTTCATTTTGTTTATCACTACTTAAATATGTATTATTTATAACTATCTCTAAATTTATGTCCGACAGTGGTCGGGCCTAATTATTATATTTTAGATTTATGATTTGATTACTTATTGTTAGTTCATATAGGAAGATACAATAAATAAATTTCATCCCAGTAAAAAAAATTGGAAGTCATTCCAAAGGAACTACATTTTCATTGCTTCCAAAAAATCGATATTTTTAATTTGCCGATAGTTAGCAGAAAACCAAGTAGAAGTTTATTTTAGTCATACAAAACCTTGTAATTCGTCAATAGTTTTAGAAATTACTCACCAGAATTTTTAAAAAATCGATTTTTTTGAAGAAACTTATGAACTAATTTTGGTCTAAAATTTTGAAGTTATTTGCTTAAATTTACATGAAAATACTGTTTCACGTTTAAATTCCTATAAAAAGAAACTAATTGTTAAAATAAGTAACTATCAACCATTTTTCCTAGATGAAAATATTATCATAGAACACAAAAAAGGAAATTTTTCTTAAAATCGCTTCCAATTCGGTGACCAGGCAGCGAAAAAGAGAACTTCTTGCAATGACAACCCTATGTAAAAATCATTACATCGGATCGAAATTTGCACTACTTCCAGATCGCAAACTCTACATTTTCATGACTTTTTTGGAGTGTCTTTTTTTACTGGGATACCAAAAATTAAAATATGTGTAAAGAAAATTTAAAAAAAAAACTCGGAGAACGGAAAATGTGATTTTTTTTCTACCCCCTTTGCTTTTCTATACCGTTCGCATACAAACTACAAAAATCGTGCTCCAAAAAATCATTGAAAAATCAACGTGTGAATTAGGGCAAACATATTTTATAACATTTTAAAATTTTATTACACTTTAAGATAACATTATATACCAAAATAAATTTATTTATATTTTATATTTTTTTATATACACTAAAATCATTATTATTTTAAGAAAATCATATACATTAAAAACATTTTTTTTTAATATTGTAACTTTACTATGAGAATGGTAAGAAAAATTACTTACATAATTTTTCTCTTAAGGGTTAGGGTGTAGTGTAGCACATTTATAGTAATGCACTGTAACAAAAATTACTTGCATTGAGTAGTAGTGAATTGCCAATTCGGCCGCAGATTAAAATTTGAAATTTGGGTAATTAAAATTTTAAAATTTTAAAATTCTTGGAAATTTGTGAAATTTGATACCCTACGAGGGTGGATCAATAAGTCCGTCCAACTTTTTGTTTACATAAGGAATTTTTTGTTTACATAAGGAGTTTTTTGTTTACATTAACTTTGTGTGAACGGGTGATTTTTTTGAGGTGGCATTAATTGTGTGAATAGGTGATTTTTGTGGGGTGGATTAAGGGGTTTCATAAGATTAGTATTTCATAAGTATATATGCCGACGGGAAAATCATAAATATGATTTTTCCTTATACTAATGGGTGTGAAATTGTGAAAATTAATTTTTCCTAATGCCTACGGCAATATATGAATATTTTTCCTAATGCCTACGGCAATGCATGAATATTTTTCCTAATGCCTACGCCGATATATGAATACTTTTCCTAATGCCGACGGCAAAACATGATTATTATTTTTTTCAAATGCCGACGGCAAAACATGATTGTTATTTTTTCCAAATGCCGACGGCAAAACATGATTATTTTAAGAAATATGTATGTATATGTATGTATGTATGTATGTATGTATGTGTATGTATGTATGTATATGTATGTGTATATGTATGTATGTATGTATGTATATGTATGTGTGCATGTATGAATGTGCGATCGTGGGTACTTGTGCGTGGAATATTTTGTAGAATACATATATATTTTGCAACGTAATCATTTTCTTTGTCTACGATTATTTTAAAGCAGCAAACTAAGTACAGTCAGCAGCAGAGAAACAAACACCTAGCATTTGCAAGTAAGCAAAAAAGTTAACTTCTCCTCCTCCTCCTCCCCACTTCCTTCTCTTTCCTTTATGTAGTTTGTATTTGAAATAAGAAAACACTTGTATATTATTTTGTTTTTTAAACATTTATTGTTTAAAATTTTTTTTTTTATTTTATAATGATACATACATTCATATTTTAAAAAGTGAAAAAGTTTAATTAAAGCAAGACATTTCTTTTGTTAGTAAAATAGCATTTTTTAGTGAGCAAGCACCAAATTTATGATAATTACAATAAAAATATTCTGGATACTTGATTTCCATTTGTTTAAAGTTGATGCAGCCTATTTCCACAACGTTAGAAATTTTTCGGCATAAAATTTTTTCCAACCATCGTCTTTTTTCTTCACCTTTTACATAAATTATAGAACATCTTGCGTTGGCTTTTATAAAATTGCAAACGCCTTGAAATGAAACTGATCCAGCAGTCCAGCTTAAGTGATGATAGTTTTTTGTTAGCCACTTTGCTTCTCTTTGCTTTTCTATTGATAAGCATTTGATATCAAATGGGGGTTTTATATTTTTTTTTTTTTTTTTATAATACATCCCAGTAAAAAAAGACACTCCAAAAAAGTCATGAAAATCCCAGTAAAAAAAATTGGAAGTCATTCTAAAGGAAGTACATTTTCATTGCTTCCAAAAAATCGATATTTTTAATTTGCCGATAGTTAGTAGAAAACCAAGTAGAATTTTATTTTAGTCATACAAAACCTTGTAATTCCTCTCTAGTTTTAGAAATTACTCACCAGAATTTTTAAAAAATCGATTTTTTTGAAGAAACTTATGAACTAATTTTGGTCTAAAATTTTAAAGTTATTTGCTTAAATTTACATTAAATTACTGTTTCGCGCTTAAGTTCCTATAAAAAGAAACTTATTGTTAAAATAGGTAACTATTAGCCATTTTTCCTAGATGAAAATATTATCATAGAACACAAAAAAGGAAATTTTTCTTAAAATCGCTTCCAATTCGGTGACCAGGCAGCGAAAAAGAGAACTTCTTGCAATGACAACCCTATGTAAAAATCATTACATCGGATCGAAATTTGCACTACTTCCAGATCGCAAACTCTACATTTTCATGACTTTTTTGGAGTGTCTTTTTTTACTGGGCTACTGTAGCTCCAAATATTCAGAAGAAATAATTTTGGTTTACAAAAGGTTTACAAAACAAATTTTTTAACATGTAGGGAAAAAACGAATTTTTTTAAAATATAATGGCAACACTGATACAATTTTTGGAAGAAAAAAAAAATCAAAACTAGAAACATAGAAAAAATCATCGCATGAATGTAAAATGTTTTTGGAAGCAACTTTTAAAGAGAATCAAAAATAAAACAAGATTTTTAAATCTTCGTATGAATTGGGCCTTTGATTATTTTTTTTCGAGTCTAAGTTAAATTTTTTTTGTAATTGCTTTCTTTATATTATTTGCTTACAGATAAAATTTTTTTTAGTATTTATTATTTTCTTACAGTTTATAATAGTATTCTTATGAATTTTATGTTTATATACATATATAATTATCCTAGACTCTATATTTATAAATTTTTGTAGGGTTTCAAATTATTGTTGTGTATTTCTTTTGGTTTTTCTTCATATTCTATTGTAGTGTTTACACCGTTTCTACTTAATATTTTATAGGGTCCCTTATATGGGCTTTGATATTTCTTTCTATTTTCGACTTTAACTAGTACTAAATCTCCTATCTTTAAATTAGGTCTATTTTCATATTTATTGTTTATTACCAGGGAAACCGCAAATATGCAATTGCATTTTTTTTCTTGTGCGACGTATTCATGCGGGGACAAGATATTTATCCGTTTCAGAACTTTTTATTAATTTTGGCATCGATTTGTTAGTGCATATTTTTGCATATTTTGCACTTTAAAGCATATTTTTGCATATTTTACCCTTTAAAGCATGTTTTTGCATTTATCACTCTAATACGCATATTTTTTAGCATATTTTCTAATTTTTAGAGCATAATTTACGTTTTTAGGTCATATTTTGAAATTAAATAAATAAAATAAAATAAATAAAATGTTTTATTTTAGTTTGCTTACAAGCTTAAGTGTTGTACAAAATTTTAATTTTTATTTTTCGCCATCTAAGTCTCATTTCTAATATTCCATGTAGTGTATACATTTTCGTAGTCATTACGGACGTTAGTTTCAATTAAAAATTCGGGTTTTCTATTTATGACGGACTCTACCCCGAGTAGACGTTGAAAGAACATTGTCAATATATATAAGTTTATTTAGATGTGGCATGCAACGATTTTATTTGAAAATCTATATTGACCTAGATTGTTGTTTATTGCAATAAATATTATACATACAAATCTTGTCTTATTTATCGAAAATATAGTTCCAAAGTTTTAGTTCTGATATCGTGATCTCTTTTGAACTTGAAGTTAAATTTTTACGAGATTATCAAAAAAAAAAAAAATAATTCGTATTATTTGCTTTAGTCATGGCTATTTTGTTTCAACGTCCACTTCAAACCCAGATTATTGTTTTTAATACGGCAGTTATTCTTGGTTAATTTTTTTTGTTTGCCTTTTTGCTTATTTTATATGCAAATGATGTTGAATTTTTTAATTAAAAATATATTTTCATTTCAAATAAACCAATTTATTTTATTTTAAGAGCATATTTTTTGAGTTTTTTGGGCATATTTTCAAGTTTTTAGTGCATATTGAATGCGCATAAAACACTTTTTTTAGAGCATATTTCTGGTTTCCCTGTTTATTACTCTATTTTTTTTTTGCTTTTGTTGATAAGTCTCTAGCTCTTTTTAGTGTAAATTGTAATTTGAGTCGTAGTTCTTGTGCGTAGTCATCATAGTTATAAAATTTTGTATTGTTGTCTACAATGTCAGATGGTAGGGATGGTAATTTTCCGTATACTAATTCATATGGCGAGTAGCATGTGTCAATGTGTGGTGCCGTGTTATAGGCACAAGTAAAATATGGAATCCACTTATCCCACTCATAATCATTTGCGGTTGTTAATAGAAAGTTAAGTACCCTGTGATTTCTTTCAATTGATCCTAGTGTTTCATGATGATAAGGTGTTGAAAAATTTTGTTTTATTCCTAATAACGAACATATGTTACTCATTATTTCATTTTTAAATTCTGTTCCTCTATCTGACTTAAGTACTTTAAATTGTCCGTATTTTAAAATAAATTGTTCAACAAGTGTTTTGGCTGTTGTAAGTGCATCTTTTGTCGGCATTGGGTTAGCAACGACAAATTTTGTCAGTTCGCACTGCATGGTTAAAATGTATCGGTAATCATTTGAAATACGAAGAGGTCCTACGGTGTCAATTGAAATTACTTCAAAACTATTGTTTGGTGTGTCTGTTAGTGTAAGGGGTTCCTTAATGTGTTTTGTTTGTTTATTTTTCGTACATTTGTCACAATATGACACAAATTTCTTTACCATTTTTGACATGTTTTTCCAAATATATTTTTGTTTTAACTTGATGATAGTTTTTCTAATTCCTAAGTGGCCTGCGTATGTGGCATTGTGGTATTCTTCAATTAGTTTGTATTGCAATATTGCATCTCTTATTTTTGTTGGGGAATTGTATATTAATATTTTTAGTTCAGGACTTTTGTTATTTATCTGTATCTTGGCATATGCTTCTTTTATTTCTTCTTTTGTATATATTTTAAATATTTCATCATTATTTGATAGCGCTAATTCTTTTATATTTTCTTTCTTCATTTTAGATATCAGTTTCCTTAGAATCGAATCTAGTTTTGCTGAGTTATCGCTGAATCTTGCTAGCTTATTAATTTCATTATTAATTTCATTATTCATATTTTGGGTATGTAACTTCTTCATAGTCGAATCTGGTTTCGATGAATTATCATTACATTCTATGTGCACAATATTATTTTCAATAAATATATCTTTTTCTTTTATATTTGCGAGCTTGATAAATTTTAATTTCTTCATATTTTTGATGTCATTAATGGATATGCATTCCCATATTTGAAGTTGATCAGGCTTCTGAGAATCATATTTTTCCATATTTCTTTCTGTTGCGTGCGCATTATTTTCATTTATATTATTGTTAGTTGCCTCATTGTTTTCTTTTATATTTGCCTCATTAGTTTTATTTTTCATTGCCCTTGTAGTTACTAATATTTTTTTTCTTTTTCATCGTTTTCTAATGGTATCATTTGTCTTAATATGTCAGAGTCAATTTTTATTCTTGAAAGTGCATCAGCATTAGTGTTAATTTTTCCTTTCTTATAAATAATTGTAAAATCACAATCACTTAAATCTAGTCTAATTCTTGTAATTTTAGATGAAGGGTTATTATGTGAAAAGAGCGAAATTAAAGCTCTGTGGTATATTACTACTATGAATTGTCTTCCATATAGATAAGGTTTAAAATAATTTATTCCCCAGTGTATTGCTAATAGTTCTTTTTCAATGACTGGTTTATTCATGTCATGTTTTTGTAATGCTTTACTTGCATATGAAATTGGTAAATCTTGTCCTATTTCTCCTTGTGATAGTACAGCACCTAACGCGTAGTTTGAAGCGTCAGTTGTTAGTATAAAAGGTTTTTCAAAATTTGGGTATTGTAATACAGGTGGATTGATTAGTTTTTCTTTTAGTGTTTCGAAGGCATGTTGGCATTGTTCTGTCCATTTGAATTCTGTCGATTTCTTTAAAAGTGCGTTTAGATCTTTAGCGATGTCAGCAAAATTAGGAATGAATTTTCTGTTATATTTGCAAAATGCAATGAATCGTCTTACTTCGTCTGTGTTTTTAGGTATTGGATAACTTTTTATTGTTTCATATTTAGATGGGTCTGTCTTTACACCGTCTTTTGTTATTAAATGTCCCAAGTAAATCACTTCTGGTCTTAAAAAACAATATTTCTTTGGATTAAGTTTTAGATTGTACTTTTGAAGTCTGTCCAGTACTTTTATTAAATTTTGGTTGTGATGGTTTAAGCTACATCCATATACTATTATGTCATCTACATAAAGAAATGCTTCGGATTCTAGTCCGGAAAGTGATATTGTTAGTACTCGTTGAAAGCTGTTTGAAGAAATTTTTAGTCCGAATGGGAGTCTTTTGAATTGATAGTAACCTTGAGGCGCAGAAAATGTTGTAAGTGGTATAGATTCTTCATTTAATTCAATCTGGTGAAATGAGCTTGTCATGTCGAGTTTAGAAAACTATTTGGCTCTACCAAGTTTGTCTAAAATATCTTCTAGTCTAGTTAGTGGAAATTTATCGCTTACAATTTTGTCGTTCAGTTTTCTAAAGTCTACTACTAGTCTCCATTTCTTTTTGTCTTCGGTGTTCTTTTTGGGTACCAAGAGGAGTGGAGCATTATATGGGCTAATTGATGGTTTTATTATATCATCATCAAGCATTGTTTGCACTTGTTCGTTTATTATTTCAGTATGTGCATGAGGTAATCTGTAGTTTTTTATGTACACTGGTGTATTGTCTGACGTCATGATGTTCTGTGTGTAAAAATTGTTGACGCTTATTTTTTCGTCTTCGAGGTGAAAAACATTTTGATATTTCCTAAAAATTTTTATTAATTCTGTTTTTGCATAATTGTCACTATTATTTATTTGCAAGTCATTTAGTATTTGTTCAAAACGGTTGGGGTTATTAACATTATTGTAATTTAATATTTCATAGTTTTTAAGTGGGTCAGTTTGGAGTTTAATGCCTTTTAAAATTATTTCATCATTTGTTGTAGGATTAATCGTTGTACCTTCATAGTGAACAGACGTATTAGCGGATTTTTTTTTACATACATAATAAAAAAAATCATACAAAAAAATATTTGTAGTACATAATATTCGTTGTACATTAACTTTGATAAATAAGCTTTTTTTGCTTTGCTAATATTTTTTTACATAGACAGTAATAACTAAAACAAAAATAAAACAAAAACAAGCGTAAACAAAATAACTCAAAGTGCCCTTGAGGAATACACTAACAAAGTGCCCTTGAGGAATACTCTATATGAGTACCTCAAAAACAAATAATTGTGAAGTGAGTGATAACGGCAGAAATGCCTATCTTACTGTGAGCTCTGATGATCTTAATGATAACAATAAAAAATCTGATGATATACTTACTGTGAGTTCTGATGCTCTTAATATAAACAAAATAAATAAAAAACCTGATGACAGACTTTTTTTAACGGCTAAGCCAATTTTTCGTCAGCGATCAACTTCGCTTTGTCCAATGTCAACTAGTGATTTGTTAACATTACAGTTGCCTACTACTTCGTCATTCAAATCAGCGATATCATCCGATTCAGGCTCGTGTTCATCACTTACCCAAATTGTCAATATAAATAAGAGTAGCCCAAAACCCAAGGTCCAAGTCGGAATGGACCGATATATATTTGTGGGAAAGCGCGGGCGAAGCCCAAATTCTAATAAAATTGCATCTGCTTCAAAGGTATCTAGGGATAACAGCGCATCCTCCACTAATCGTTTTCAAATATTGCAAGATGACAACGACACACCTGATATATCTGAGAAAAAAACCTCCAAGCCGCCACCAATATATTTGAGAGAAAAAAATTCAAACGCTCTTATTAAGAAATTAATTTCGGTCATTGGTGAGAAAAAATTTCACATTGTTCCAATAAAACGTGGCAATATCGATGAAACGAAAATTCAAATTTATGACGAAACAGATTTCCGTAAAATGGTTTCTGAATTTGAAAAAAATAAAACAAGTTTCTACACATACCAGCTCAAGAGTGCTAAAGGCCTGCAGATCGTATTGAAGGGCATAGATTCTTATGTTGTTCCCGAAGAAATAAAAGACGCACTCGTCGTCCAGGGATTCAAGGTAAAAAATGTTTCAAATATAATAAATAGGGAGAAGATCCCCCAGCCTCTATTTCGCGTTGAACTTGAGCCGAATGATATAAAATTGAGAAAAAATGAGACGCACCCAATTTATAATTTAAAATATCTTTTATACCGAAAAATAACAGTTGAAGAACCACACAAGCGTTCTGGACCCGTACAGTGCCATAATTGTCAAGAATATGGCCACACAAAAACTTACTGCAAATTACCTACAGTTTGTGTTATTTGCGGTGAATTGCACGGTACTGCTAGTTGCAATAAACCGAAAGATCAAAGTAACAAAAAATGCAGTAATTGTGGAGAAAATCACACTGCTAACTACAGAGGTTGTCGTGTATATTCTTTCGTTAAAAAGACAATGGGGCAAAAACCTAAAGTAGCTCCAGCACAAACAGCAAACACTTACTCCGCCACTCTTGCCCAAGTGAGCCAACCAGTTAATTCACGTGTATCGTATGCCGATGCTGCAAAAACAAGCTCTATTCCCACACAAAATGTTTCACGGCCAAATACTTCAATAAATACAAACTCAGGCTTTAATTTTAATCGCCTTGAAGCTACTATTGAAAATCTGGTGCAAACTATAAACAATTTTACAACAAGTATGACTAGCATGATGCAAGAAATGCTGCGAATGCAGAATACTCTGCTTCAAGCAATACTTAATAAGCCATGAACACGTTAACAATATGTTTCTGGAACGCAAACGGCATTCGCCAACATAAAAATGAACTTGAGCACTTCCTCACGGAAAAAAATATTGATATAATGTTGGTCTCTGAGACTCATTTGACTTCGAGAAGCCTTTTTAAAATTTATGGCTACACCTTATATGATTCAAAGGACCCGAGAGGAAGAGCATGCGGTGGATCAGCAATTTTAATAAAGTCAAGACTCAAGCATTATATTATTGACAACATTTGCGAAGAACATTTACAAGCAACGAATATTTGTATCGAAAATTTTTGCACTAATTTTGTCATATCATCAATTTACTCCCCTCCTAGGTTCGCAATTACTGAGGACCAATACGAGGATTTCTACAAATCCCTTGGCCCTTGCTTCGTAGCAGCTGGCGACTACAATGCAAAACATACGTTCTGGGGTTCGCGTCTTATTACACCTAGAGGTCGGGCATTGTTCAACACAATTTCAAAAATGGGCTTGGACGTCATTTCGAGTGGGGAGCCCACTTACTGGCTTACGGACATACAAAAAATTCCGGATGTTATAGATTTTGGAGTCATGAAAAATATTTCTAGGGAATTAGTTCATGTTGAAGCGTCTCAAGATCTTTCCTCCGATCACTCTCCCACGATCATTACAATTTGTAGCCCACTAAGTAGTGACTTACCTCACCCGTATGTGAAGACGATCAACCGTGTTAATTGGCTGGGGTTCAGAAAATATCTCAGTACTCATTGTACGGAAAACATTATACTAAGAACATCCGAAGATATTGAATTTAACATTGGCAATCTTATCAAAAATATAAAACAGGCTGCTGAACATGCGACTACCTCCTACCCGCAGACTGGATTTAATAGAATTTATTCTACGGATGTTGAACGTCTTGTAAGTGAAAAAAGAAGAGCTAGAAGGGAATGGCAACAGCACAGATCACCACAACATAAAATCAGATTTAAAGAGTGCACTAAACGACTCCAAGACTTGCTTGCATTTGAAAAAACTGCATCTTTTAAAAACTATCTGGAAGGTCTTGATGCCACACCAGCATCTAATTACTCCTTGTGGCGCGCTGCTAGAAAGCTTAAAACACCTGTTGCGTTTAAACCACCTCTGCGTACATCTACAGGGGGTTGGGCAAGAAGCGATACTGAAAAAGGTAAACTATTTGCTGAGCATTTAAAATCAGTATTTACCCCTAACTCGTGTACTGGTGTTATTGATTTGCCGAATGTAGTGGCGCTACCCCCTCGACCCATAAAATTTAGAACGTGTGATGTACAAAAAGTAATTGCTGAACTTAACCCGAAGAAAGCTCCGGGTATTGATGGAATTAGTAACCAGATGCTATTTATTTTTAACGCCATTTTACGACTGGAGTATTTTCCAAATAGCTGGAAGCTTGCCAAAGTTAAAATGATTCCAAAGCCGGGCAAAGACCTTACCAAGGCTGAGTCATACAGGCCAATAAGTCTGCTATCAACAATGTAAAAACTTTTCGAAAAACTGCTCATGACAAAATTGTCCCCAATTCTAGTTACTAATGGGTGCATACCGGACCATCAATTTGGTTTTAGAAGTCAGCATAGCACCATCGAACAAACTCATAGATTGGTTCAATTTATAAGAAGAACATTTGAAGAAAAGAAGTATTGTTCTGCGCTGTTTATCGACGTTTCTCAGGCATTTGATAAAGTGTGGCATGAAGGTCTTATTTTAAAATTGAAATCATATTTACCAATAAATTTTCTGAAGCTATTAGAAAGTTATATTACTACCCGGAAGTTTACGGTTGTGGAAGGAGACTTCATGAGTGTGCCCGAATCTATATCATCCGGTGTGCCACAGGGGAGCATACTGGGGCCAGTTTTGTATTTGATTTACACTTGTGATATGCCTTTGAGCAGCAATATTCATACATCTACGTTTGCCGATGATACAGCCTGCCTTAGTATGCACGAAAACCCTCACGAGGCTTCCCGATATCTACAAGAACATATTACACAACTGGAACTATGGTTAAATTTATGGAGAATCAAAGTAAACGAGCAAAAGTGTGTCCAGGTAACATTTACCCTGCGAAGAGATACTTGTTCCCCTATTCGAATCAACAATCAAGTTGTTCTTCAACATTCACACGTAAAATACCTTGGTATACACCTTGATCGACGGCTTACATGGAAGCCCCATATTGACTCAAAGCTAACACAAATGAAACTGAAATTAACTCAGCTACATTGGCTGATTGGTAGAAATTCTTCACTCAGTCTAGATTGTAAACTTTTAATATACAAGACGATTTTGAAACCAATATGGTGCTACGGAATACAGTTATGGGGCACTGCTTCAGCTTCTAATGTCGAGAGAATCCAACGAAGGCAAAACAAAATTTTACGCTTAATAACATTGGCTCCATGGTATATAAAAAATTCAAATATACATCGTGATTTAAATATGCCACTAGTGACTGAAGAAATTGCAAAATACGCTGGCAAATATTTAACAAAACTCGAGTCGCATCCTAATCCGCTTGCCCGTAATATTTTGAACTTTACTGGACACATCCGCCTAAAAAAGAGGGACACATGGGCTCTTATTCATAGCACTCCAGATGGGACTTCTTGAAAATACTTTATTTTTTTCCTTTTGACTATCACTACTTATGTATTATATATAACTATTACTAAGCTTATGTCCGACACTGGTCGGGCCTAATTATATTTTTAGATTTAAGATTTGAATACTTATTGTTAGTTCATATATGAAGACACAATAAATAAAAAATCATGCATTCAAAAAAAAAAAAAAAAAAAATCATTTGTTGTATTTAATATTTTTAAACGAGTCATGCCATTTTTCGGTGCTATTGCATTACTTAAAAATACGCCTGGCTTTAATTCAGTATTAAAAATTACGCTATCTTCAGTTAAATTTGATTTTAATGCTTGTATTATTTCTGTTCTTGGTGGTATTTTTATTTGTAGTGACGTAAATGATTTTGTATGCATTGGAAGTGTTATAGTTGTATTATTTGTAAATATGGAAATTGTGAATGTTTCGTAATCTATTTTGCAAAGGTATTTCTTGAGGAAATCTCTACCTATTATTCCGTCTGTTTCTATGGGAAAGTCTGAATCTACTATATGAAATGGGTGTAAGCATATTTTATTTGCTAAATTTAGTTATATTCCTATTGTACCTAGTGAATGGATTTCTTCTGTAGTAATGCCTGTTAATTTGCATCTTTCTTCTTCGTTTAAAATTTCATATTGGAATTAATTTTGCATTCGACAAAGTGATATGTCAGCTCCTGTGTCGATAAGAAATGTGAAAGATTTATTTTTGTACTTAGTGGTTATGAAATTTGTGTTATTATCAGATACTTTGTGTATTTTTAAATTTGGCTGTCCGGAATATCTCTGTATTCTTCCTAATGCGTTTCCCGAATCTTGTATTGTGTGTATATGTCTGTTGTTGTTATTTCTGTATGTGTTATTTTGTCTATCTCTATTAAAATTATTACTGTTTCCATTCCTATTATTGAAGGTGTTATTTCTAGTGTTTGGATTAATTATTGTTTCTATTATAATTTGTATTGTTTCTATTGTTATTAAAATTGTTTCCTCTATTAAAATTGTTATTTCTGGAGTTAAAAAATTTATTGTTTCTGTTATTATTGTGGTTATTACTGCGATTTGTGTTGTTAAAATTACTATTATTTCTATTCTGATTTCTATTATTAAATCTAATTCTCTGATGCATAACATGTGCTTGGGCATTTGAATTGTTGGATTCTTCTGCAATTTTTAAAGCTTCTGCAAATGTTTTTACTCGGCTTGATTCTATTGTTCTGACTATTTCTCTATTGGCTAATCCATTTTTAAATGCGTTAAATGCAATGATACCATTTGATTGTATTATTGCATTTCTGCTTTCTTCACCTATGCTGGATATTTGTAATTCGTTTAATTCTGAAATTAAACTTTCAATTTTGTCTGCGAATTTTCGTATGTCGCCTTGTTCTGATATTTTATTTAAGTCATTTAGGATGCTATTTGGTGTTTGTTTTGTCTTATAATTTTTCTTAAGTTCTTTTATTAATTCATCTAAATTGTTTAACATACTAGATTGCTTTATTCTGTTTTGTACTTTTTTTTGATCTAATCTGGTTTTAAAAATGAATTGAAAGAAATTGTGTTTCTTTGTATCATCTAGGGTCTCTTGAATCAATTCCAAATTGGCTATGAATGGGTTAAGTTTTTCCTTTTTACCAGAGTAGATGGGAATTAATGTTGCAATTGATCCAAGCTCTGAAGCGTTCATTGTCATTGTTGCAGTTGATTGTGTCATGTTTGAGTTTTTCGAAATTTTTCTAATTAATTGTTGATGTAGAGAGCTAGGTATTTCTAATTCTAATCTTTTTCTTGTTGATATTTTTGAAAGTTTATCTCTTATATCTAAGAAAAATGTGTCGGCTGCGACTTTGTGTGAAGTTGTCAGTCGATTATAGTTTACGTTTAATATTACTCTTATTTCTTCAAATTTGGTTATTAAATTCTGTATGTGTTTTTCAATTGTCTCGTCTTTTGTTGATCTATCAGTGTTTATACATTTATAGGACTTCTCAAAATTTTCTTTTATCAATCTTATTTTACTAACAATATTTTGCCATTCCATTGATTTAAAATGTATGATTACTTAATTAAATTTTATCTAAATTATGATTTTCCTCTCATTTTTACTAATTTGTATTGATTTTAAAAATATTTCTTCTAAATATTATATTTTCGTAATAATAAAATTGTCTCTAATTCTGTTTTTGTTGGGTTCAATACCTCCTCTTTATCGGGAGTTCCTTTAATTCCAAAATCTTTCCACAATCGAGTCAACCATTGAATAGAATATTGAATTTGTTCTTCAGTGTTTTCTTCTTGTAAGACGTGATTTTCTTTTAACATAGGCAAAGAGTTCTGTTTATGTTTCGGTTTTACCATTTTTCTATGTGTCCTTAATAATATTTAAATTTTAAATAAGTTTTCAAAATTTATTTAACAAAAGTATAATTTTCTTTTTTTAGTAATTTAATTTGCTTTTTTATGTTGATTTTTTCTTTTTGGTGAGTAGCTAATTTTAACTTATTACAGAGTACTGCTATTTCTTTGCGTTTTTGAAATTTTTTTTCTCCTCGCTTCTTCTTTTGTACTTCTGGTTTTTCTTCCTTTGGTTTCTTATGGGTTTGTTGTCTTCTCCTGTATTCTTCTATGCTGATGGGCTTTGGGCCAGCATTAAGAGGTGTTGGTGTGTATATTGGTGCTGCTATTGCTGTTGGTGAAGGTTTGTATTCTGTTGATTTGTATTTTTCTTCTAGGTATTTTTCCCAGCGTGAAAAAATTTCGTCTATTTCTTCTGACATGGATGTAATGTTGCTTTTAGGAGTTGGTTTTGATCTGGGTTGTCAGTGGATTGGTTTTGCTATGTAGTAGTAGTAGTAGTCTCAGGGTAGTGATTACAGTGGTTTAAGTTTTTAGTTTTCACAAGGTTTTTGTCCGCAGGATCGCCATTTAATGTTTGAAAGAAGGAGGTGTGCCGGCAGGACAGCTGTACAGGGGGTCCAGCTTATAACTAGGCGTTCAAAGGAACTGCCAGAAAAAGTGAGAAGTCAATTTATAAACTAGGCAAGTTGTTGCCGGATTGCGTTTTTAAATTAAAGTCTGATTTATTGAGTAAATTTTCTTGCTTTATACTAGTTTCACAAATCTTAATTAGCCTTTCTAACCTACGTTTAATATTTACAATTATCTTTTGTTTCTTTCTTCACTATGACAATGGTAAGCATTATTTTAAACGACCAATCAAAAAAAGGGAATTTAGTAATTATTAATTTATGTTGTGACTCAAAAGTATGTCATTCAATTTCTTGCATTCAGCATTCTTATTATTTTGGGTTGTGTTGCAATGCTTGTGCATTGAACTGATATTAAAGCAATGCAAGTAATTTCTGTTACAGTGCATTATTATAGATGTGGTACACTACATCATTAACGGTGAAAGATAAGGTGAAAATTGATGCCTATGATGATCAAGGTCTGTCCGGCCATGAAATTTCTATTAAACTCAACAAAAGTGCTAACGTTGTATGACATTACCTAAGAAATAAATAAAAATATAGCAAAAAATGAAGGGAAGGTAACAATTAAGCCCAGATTAAGTGTAACGGAATTTTTTCGACGTTTCTTTGTGTACGCTCTTTTTCTAAACTGTTAAACCTTTAATAAAAACTACAACATAATCCTTTCCATTAATTATCTTGAGAGCAGCGACCTCAAATAGATTGGTAGAAAACTGCACCTATTCATGTGAAGTGAAGTGTATATGTATATATGTATGTTCGTGTTTTTGTAAAATTTATATTGTAAATTAAAATAAATCAAAATAAATTTTTACATGAAGCAATAACAATTACTCCATCATAGTTTTTGTTTAAAAAAATTTTATTTTGTTTTTCGCATGTTCTTGTCTGGTCATGGTAAAATAAACAATTATTGTTACTTTTTTTTAAACTACATACATAAATACATAACTACATATTTACAAATTAAAATGTTTTTATATGAAATTTGTTTGACATTTATGAAAGCCTTGTTGTTCATAAAATGTTAGGGATACAAAAATTAAATTTTAAAATAAAATTTTATTGCCGTCTATAAAAGCAACTGTTGCAGTTAAAGCATTAATCAAACCGGTTTCCCATAAAAAATTCGTTGGTTGAACCAATATTAATTTCAAGGATGCAACCTTGATGTAATGTAGCATATCAAAATTTTCAAATATCAATAACAACTCGATAGATCTGAAAAGTCGATCGATTATAGTATTTTTTTACATATTATCTGCCTATTTATAGAAAATATTAGGGCGTTAGAAAAACTTATTAAGACATTTTTTTTATGGAAATCTATTAAACCTTAATAAGTTTATAGATATAGTGCTGCAAAAAATGAGATCATTAAGAACCTAATCGTAGTGAAAACTATTCATATAGAAAATATGAAGCGTATATCAAAACTTTTAAACCTTTTTGCATCTTTCATACAAATTCCTTAATGAAATAGAAATTCAGACATTGCTTTGCATTTGATTCTTATTGTTTTTCGGTTTCATTCAGGACATGAATGAGCGTAGTTATGAATTTGTCATATGATCTTGTATCAGCCGTTTTGTAAACTGTGTTTTCGAATTCATAAATTTAGTAAAAAGTTAAAGGGGCAAAAGCAAAAACTTGTATGAACTGAAACTGATTTTTGAAAAAAAATGCACGCCTGGTCAATAATTAAAAAAACTGCTAAAAACAGATACCTGCACATTTGGCAATTATATTTACCCTGCACGAAGGTTGGGATTAAGTATCTCCAAGTGCCACTTTTGTGGACTATTTTGTTGACTTTTTGGCAACATTGTCAACGGAACGCCTATATATTAATAACCCTATTACTGATAAAACCGATTTTTGCGAAACTTGCTACACACCCTTAGTTGTAAAAATGATACGTTCTTGCATTTAAAAAAGTGGGCGGGTACATCCGTATTTATTATTTCATGTTCTTCTACTTGACCGATATGTTTTATATACATATGTATATATCCCTATATACATACATATTTTTTGGACTAGTTCTTTTCATTTAATAAAACACCAAATGTTTATTTTTTTAATACATGATTTTTATTTAATGTATCTTCATATATGAACTAACAATAAGTATTCAAATCTTAAATCTAAAAATATAATTAGGCCCGACCAGTGTCGGACATAAACTTAGTAATAGTTTATTATATATACTATACATAAGTAGTGATAATCAAAAGCAAAAAAATAAAAGTATTTTCAATAAGTCCCATCTGGAGTGCTGTGAATAAGAGCCCTTGTGTCCCTCTTTTTTAGGCGGATGTGTCCAGTAAAGTTCAAAATATTACGAGCAAGCGGATTAGTATGTGACTCGATTTTTGTTAAATATTTGCCTGTTTATTTTGCAATTTCTTCATTCACTAGTGGCATATTTAAATCACGATGTATATGTGAATTTTTTATAAACCATGGAGCCGATGTTATTAACCTTAAAATTTTGTTTTGCCTTCGTTGGATTCTCTCGACATTGAAAGCTGAAGCAGTACCCCAAAGCTGAATTCCGTAGCACCATATAAGTTTTAAGAGCGACTTGTATATTAAAAGTTTACAATCTAGGCTGAGGGTTAAATTTCTACTAACCAGCCAATGTATCCGAGTTAGTTTAAGTTTCATTTGTGTTAGGTTGACTCTAAGCTGTGGTGTTTTCATGTGAGCGTTTGATCAAGATGTATACCAAGGTATTTCACAAGTAAATTTTGAGGAAAAATTTGATTATTGATTCTAATGGGGGAACAAGTGTCTTTTCTTAGGGTAAATGTTACCTGAGCACACTTCTGTTCGTTTACCTTTATTCTCTACATGTTTAACCATAGTTCTAGATAAGTAATATGTTGCTGAAGATATCGGGAACCCTCGTGAGGGTTTTCGTCCATACTAAGGCAGGCTGTATCATCGGCAAATGTAGATGTGTGAATATCACTGCTCAATGGCATATCACATGTATAAATCAAATACAAAACTGGCCCCAGTATACTCCCCTGTGGCGCACCGGATGAAATTATTTCAGGCGTACTCATAAAGTCTCCTTCCACAACAGTGAACTTCCGGACAATAATGTAACTTTCCAGCAGATTTAGAATGTTTATTGGTAGGTAAGTCTTTAATTTTAAAATTAGGCCTTCATGCTACACTTTATCAAATGCCTGAGAAACGTCAATGAACAGCGCAGAGAAATACTTTTTTTCTCAAAAGTTTATCTTATAAATTGAACCAATCTATGAGTTTGTTCAATGGTGCTATGCTGACTTCTAAATTCAAATTGATGATCCGGTATGCACTCATTATCAGTTAGAATTGGGGACAATTTTATCATGAGTAACTTTTCAAAGAGCTGTGACATTGTTGACAATAAACTTATTGGCCTATATGACTCAGCTTTGGTAAGATATTTTCCCGGCTTTGGAATCATTTTAACCTTGGCAAGCTTCCAGCTTAAATGGCATTAAAAATGAATAACAGGATTCTAATAGCTATACGAGGCAACTTCATCAGCATATGGTTACTAATTTCATCAATACCCGGAGCTTTTTTCGGGTTGAGATCTGCAATTATTTTTTGTACATCACGCGTCTTAAATTTTATTGGTCGAGGGGTTGCGCAACTACATTTGGCAAATCAACAGCACCAGAACATGTGTTTGGGGTGAATACCAGCGATGCCAACTTAGCTATTTTGGAGCTATATTTAGCTCTTTTTGATTGCTTCTAACTCGAAATTTTTCCCTATAGCTCTTTTTTTAAAAAAGGAGCTAACACAGCTCTTTTCAATTGTAAAAACGGCACGTTTAGCACTTTTCGCATCTTATAGTAATTTTTCCCGTTTTTACCTTATTGTTCCGTTTTTGAGGCATTTACATTTTTGATAAATATGTTTTTTGCAAATGCAGAAAAAATTTTTTTCCAACTATGTAAGATGTATTTACATATGTATTTAGTGTGTTCGTTTCTGAATTAGAAAATTTTTGACAAATTATTGAAATGGATTCTTACTGCCAAAAATATAGGAAAGCTTGGGAATCAAATTCCGCGTTAAAAAAATTGATTAAACCAACAAGATCCATCTAAAGCTTTGTGCAAATATTGCAATTCAATAATAAAAGCGATACATTTTGATTTATTACGCCATTCGGAGACTCGAAAGCATAAAAAATGTATGGCTCTATTTAATGATATTGTGCTATCCTAGCCAGGCATATCATTTTCACCAGACGTTCCCACACAAACGCAAATTGCTCACGAAAATTTTGCATTATATGCTGCAGTACATAAACCGTTTTTACCAATGGATCCTTTCTTTTTTCTTACTATTATTTTTAATAATGTTAAAAAATCTTGAAGTACAAATTCATAGATTTAAAACGGAAAAATCGAAAATTTTTAAATGTAGCTCTTTTTAGCTTTTTTTGACTACTCGGTTGGCTCGTTTTGCCTCTGAATTGTTGGCATCACTGGTGAATACGGATTTTAAATGCTCACCAAATATTTTACCTTTTTCAGTATCGCTTCTTGCCCAACCTCCTGTAGATGTGCACAGAGGTGGTTTAAACTCAACTGGTGTTTTAAGCTTTCTAGCAGTGCGCCACAAAGAGTAATTAGATCCTGGTGTGACATCAAGACCTTCCAAATAATTTTTAAGAGATGCAGTTTTTTCAAATGCAAGCAACTCTTGGAGTCGTTTAGTACACTCTTTAAATCTGATTTGGGGTGATCTGTGCTGTTGCCATTCTCTTCTAGCTCTTCTTTTTTCACTTACGAGACGTTCAATATCCGTAGAATAAATTCTATAAACCCTAGTCTGCGGATGGGAGGTAGTGGCATGTTCAGAAGCCTGTTTAATATTTTCATTAATGTTGGCAATGTTAGATTCAATATCATCATGAGTTCTTAGCGTAATATTTTCCGTGCAATGACTACTAAGATATTTTTTGAATCCAAGCCAATTAACACGATTTATCAAATTCGCATATGGGTGAAGTAAGTCACTTCTTAATGGGCTACAAATTGTAACGATCATGGGAGAGTGATCGGACAAGAGATATAGAGATTCAATTTGAATTAAATCCCTAGAGATATTTTCCATGACGCCAAAATCTATAACATCCGGAATTTTGTGTATGTCAGTAGGCCAATAAGTGGGCTCCCACCCGAAATGACATCCAAGCCCATTTTGAAATTGCGTTGAACAACGCTCGACCTCTGCATTGTAGTCGCCAGCTGCTAGAAAACAAGGTCCAAGAGATTTGTAGAAATTTTCGTATTGATCCTCAGTGATTAAAAATCTGGGAGGGGAGTAAATTGATCATATCACGAAATTCGCACAAAAATTTTCAATACCAATATTTGTTGCTTGTAGATGTACCGTGCAATTCAACGCATATAACACAAACTGAATGTAAGTAGCAGTAAGTTTTTGTGTGGCCATGTTCTTGACAATTATGGCACTGTATGGGTCCAGAACGCTTGTGTAGTTCTTCAACTGTTATTTTTCGGTATAAGAGACATTTTAAATTATAAATTGGATGAGTCTAATTTTTTTTAAATTTTATATCGTTTGGCTCAAGTTCGACGCGAAATAGAGGTTGAGGAATCTTCACCCTATTTATTATGTTTGATACATTTTTTACCTTAAATCCCTGGAGGACGAGTGCATCTTTTATTTTCTCGGGAACAACATAAGCATCTATGCCCTTCAATACGATCTGCAGGCCTTTGGCACTCTTAAGCTGATATGTGTAGAAACTCTTTTTAATTTTTTCAAATTCAGTAATAATTTTGCGAAAATCTTTTTCTTCACAAATTTGGATTCTAGTTTCATCAATATTACCACGTTTTATTTGAACAATGTGAAATTTATTCTCACCAATGACCGAAATTAATTTTTTAATAAGAGCGTTTGAGTTTTTTCTCTTAAATAGATTGGTGGCGGCTTGGAGGTTTTGTTCGCAAATTCAGCGGGTTTGTCATTGTCATCTTGCAATATCTTAAAACGGTTTTGCCGATTAGTAGAGGATGCGCTGTTATCCCTAGACATCTTTGGAGCAGATGCAGTTTTAGTAGAATTTGGGCTTCGCCCGCGCTTTGCAATTGTGATGTATCTGTCCATTCCGACTTGGACCTTGGGTTTTGATCTACTCTTATCTTCAGTGACAACTTGGTTAAGTGATGACCACTAGCCCGAAGCAGATGACATCGCTGAGTTAAATGTAGAAGTACTAGGCAAAGGTAATTTCAACGATTGACTAGTTGGCATTGGACAAAGCGAAGTTGATCGCTGACGAAACTGTGGTTTTGCCGTTAGAAAAAGTCTATCATCAGATTTTTATTTTTATTAAGAGCTTCAGAACTCACAGTAAGTCTATCATCAGATTTTATATTGATATCATTATGAGCATCAGATCTCACAGTAAAATATGCATTTCTGCCGTTTGAACTCACTTCACAATTTTTTTCCTTTGGGGTACTCATATAGAGTATTCCTCAAGGGTCCTTTGTGTGTTTTTTGTTTACGGTTTTTTTTTGTTATTTCTATATGTAAAAATATTAGCAAAGCAAAAAAAAGCTTATTTATCAAAGTTAATATGTACTACGAATATTTTTTTGTATGATTTTTTTTGTTTAGTTTGTATGTAAGAAAAATTCTGCTATTACGTCTGTTCACTATGAAGGTACAACGAGAACTCCAAATGTTAACAAAATATGCAGTTTCATTAACAAATTTGTAGACTGGAGTTACTAAAATGTGCTAGTGAGTCAATGTCTACATATGGTTCAAAAATAACTACCTTGCCAATAGTACGAACGGCAGTAGTTGAATTTCAATAAAATTTTTTTTTTTTTTTATTTATTTATTGTATCTTCCTATATGAACTAACAATAAGTATTCAAATCTTAAATCTAAAATATAATTATTAGGCCCGACCACTGTCGGACATAAATTTAGAGATAGTTATAAATAATACATATTTAAGTAGTGATAAACAAAAGGAAGAAAAAATAAATAAAAAATAAAAATTATTTTCAGTTAGTCCCATCTGGAGTGTTTAGTATAAGAGCCCTTGTATCCCTCTTTTTTAGGCGGATGTGTCCAGTAAAGTTCAAAATATTACGAGCAAGCGGATTAGGATGTGACTCGAGTTTTGTTAAATATTTGCCAGCGTTTTTTGGAATTTCTTCAGTCACTAGTGGCATATTTAAGTCACGATGTATATTTGAGTTTTTTATATACCATGGAGCCGATGTTATTAATCGCAAAATTTTATTTTGCCTTCGTTGGATTCTCTCGACATTGGAAGCTGAAGCAGTGCCCCATAATTGAATTCCGTAGCACCATATCGGTTTCAAAAGTGACTTGTATATCAAAAGTTTGCAATCTAGACTGAGGGTTGAATTTCTACCAATCAGCCAATGTACCTGAGTTAATTTTAATTTCATTTGGGTTAACTTAGAGTCAATGTGGTGTTTCCAAGTAAGCCGTCGATCAAGGTGTATACCAAGATATTTCACATAAGTATGTTGAGGGACAACTTGATTGTTAATCCGAATGGGTAAACACGTATCTCTTCGTAATGTATATGTTACTTGAACACACTTTTGTTCGTTTACCTTAATTCTCCATAAGTTTAACCATAGTTCCAGCTGGGTAATGTGTTCTTGAAGATATAGGGATGCCTCGTAAGGATTTTCATGCATACTAAGGCAGGCTGTATCATCAGCAAATGTGGAAGTGTGGATATTGCTGCTCAGAGGCATATCACAAGTATAAATCAAATACTAAACTGGCCCCAGTATACTCCCCTGTGGCACACCGGATGAGATAGTTTCAGGCATGCTCATAAAGTCTCCTTCCACAACAGTGAACTTCCGGGCAGTAATGTAACTTTTCAAAGGACTTACAACGTTTATTGGCAGGTATGTTTTTAATTTTAAAATTAGGCCTTCATGCCACACTTTATCAAATGCCTGAGAAACGTCGATAAACAGCGCAGAACAATACTTCTTTTCTTCAAATGTTCTTCTTATAAATTGGACCAATCTATGAGTTTGTTCAATGGTGCTATGCTGACTTCTAAAACCAAATTGATGGTCCGGTATGCACCCACTATTAACTAGAATTGGGGACAATTTTGTCATGAGCAGTTTTTCGAAAAGCTTTGACATTGTTGATAGGAGACTTATTGGCCTGTATGACTCAGCCTTGGTAAGGTCTTTGCCCGGCTTTGGAATCATTTTAACTTTGGCAAGCTTCCAGCTATTTGGATAATAATGCAGTCGTAAAATGGCGTTAAAAATAAATAACAGTATTCTAATTGCAATACGAGGCAACTTTATTAGCATCTGGTTACTAATTCCATCAAAACCCGGAGCTTTCTTTGGGTTGAGTTCAGAAATTAGTTTTTGCACATCACGCGTCTTAAACTTTATTTGTTGAGGGGGTAGAGCGACTACATTTGGCAAATCAATTACACCAGTACATGTGTTTGGGGTAAATACGTATTTTAAATGGGCAGCAAATATGTTACCTTTTTCAGTATCGCTTCTTGCCCAACCTCCGGTAGATGTGCGCAGAGGTGGTTTAAACTCAACGGGTGTTTTAAGCTTTCTAGCAGCACGCCATAAAGAGTAATCAGATGCTGGTGTGACATCAAGATTTTCCAGATAGTTTTTAAGAGATGCAGTTTTTTCATGTGCAAGCAGCTCTTGGAGTCGTTTAGTGCACTCTTTAAATCTAATTTTATTCTGGGGTGATCTGTGCTGTTGCCATTCCCTTCTAGCTCTTCTTTTTTCACATACGAGACGTTCAATATCTGTAGAATATAGTCTATTAAACCAAGTCTGCGGATAGGAGGTAGTGGCATGTTTAGCAGCCTGCTTAATATTTTCGTTAAGATTGGCAATGTTAGATTCAACATCATCAGGTGTTCTTAGTGTAATGTTTTCCGTGCAATGACTACTAAGATATTTTTTGAATCGCAGCCAATTTACACGATTTATCAAATTGGCATATGGGTGAGGTAAATCACTTCTTAATGGGCTACAAATTGTAACGATCGTGGGAGAGTGATCGGACGAGAGATCTAGAGAAGCTTCAATTTGAATTAAATCCCTAGAGATATTTTTCATAACGCCAAAGTCTATTACATCCGGAATTTTATGTATGTCAGTAGGCCAATAAGTGGGCTCCCCACTTGAAATGACATCCAAGCCCATTTTGGAAATTGTATTGAACAACGCTCGACCTCTGGGTGTAATAAGACGCGAACCCCAGAACGTGTGTTTAGCATTATAGTCGCCAGCTGCTACGAAACAAGGACCCAGAGATTTGTAAAAATCCTCGTATTGATGCTCAGTAATTGCGAATCTAGGAGGAGAGTAAATTGATGATATGACAAAATTATTGGAAAAATTTTCAATACAAATATTCGTTGCTTGTAAATGTTCTTCACAAATGTTATCAATAATATAATGCTTGAGTCTTGACTTTATTAAAACTGCTGATCCACCGCATGCTCTTCCTCTCGGGTCCTTTGAATCATATAAGGTGTAGCCATAAATTTTAAAAAGGCTTCTCGAAGTCAAATGAGTCTCAGAGACCAACATTATATCAATATTTTTTTCCGTGAGGAAGTGCTCAAGTTCATTTTTATGTTGGCAAATGCCGTTTGCGTTCCAGAAACATATTGTTAACGTGTTCATGGCTTATTAAGTATTGCTTGAAGCAGAGTATTCTGCATTCGCAACATTTCTTGCATCATGCTAGTCATATTTGTTGTAAAATTTTTTATAGTTTGCACAAGATTTTCAATAGTGGCTTCAAGGCGATTATAATTAAAGTTTGAGTGTGTAATTTCAATAACATGCACATTTTAAATGTCTAAAGCAAAAAACATTTTCTGCGGTACAATTCGTTAGTAGTATTGTTGACAAAGGCATAGTGTTTCTCAATTGATACTTTCTACAGGGTATTTAAGAAACATACACACATATTTATAAAGGTGTATCTATTCATTATGTTTGTAAGCTCATACTACCATACATAGATTGTAGTGTTTACTATACATACCGCACACTAAATCATAAAGTCACAACTCAAAAAATTTCAGATGCTGAGTAGTTGCAAACAACTGTTGATACTGTACAAATGACGCAAGTATGTGACATAAAAACAATTATAACGGGATTTTATATTCTTCAAGAAGACTGTACTGTACTGTAAAGAAATTGTTGAGCTCGTTATAGATTTCTTCAATTAACTGGTTTATAAAAAAAGAAAAGGTACTTTTATAATTTTGGTTTGTGACCCTTTATGATTTAGTGCGCGATATGTATATGCATTTATTCTTATAAAATAATTTATTTCAAATGATTGAATACAGTTACATGTGTACCTATGCAGGAATGCTATCTCGTGAGAGCCTGAGAATTCGTGCGTTTTTATGAAAAAAAGCTCACGCACGATCACGCACGATTATTTTTTTTTCAGTCACGCTCACGCACTCACGCGTGATTAGTTATAATATTTGATCACGAATCACGTGAATCACGCGTGACTTACGCGTGACACGATAAAATCACGACATTTGCACATCTCTAGTATTTAGCTTAGTTAACAAATAATCGTCACCTGGTTTAGTGGGGTCACCTTATAGATGCGCCTTGTTATTATGAAATTTCTCTTTTTTTCTTCGCATCACTAGCAGTGATGCCAATATCGTACAGTTAAAAACCGGCTAAAATGTGTAGAGCTTTTAAAAATATCGAAACCCGATACTCGTAAATAAGAATCTATGTATCGATATATCGGTTTTTAGAATATCGGCGATATATATCGATATTTATTTTCGCAAATATTGATATTTCGATATATCGATATTTTTTGCCCATCCCTATTTCAAACATTAATTATATACATATATGTATGTATGTTTGTATTTACTACCTACTTTTTTTTAACTTTTGTGTGATTTTCATCTCACGGGCCATGATTTTCTGTTTCCGGAGAGGATTTCGTTGAATTCTTGCCTTGACGGCTTTGATTACTTGCTGTGTCCGAACGGTACGTGGGCGGCCCGGCCGGGTGCGGTCTTTTATATCTCCGGTTTCCTCGAACAATTGTATGCACCTGTAGATGAACATGCGACTAATGCCAAGCGGGCGGAGCGTTTTGAAAATATCACTTTTTTTCTTTCCACACTTAAAAAGTGCTATAACTGCGATACGGTTTTCTTTATCTGACCACTCCATGGTTAAAGCTAACACAATTTCAAATTCCCGTTACTGACTAACACTATAGAGGTTAGCTTTCAAAAAACATGTGATAATAAGAGAGTATGTTCAGTTTTGCTATTCTAATGGGTATGTTCGGAGTAGTAACAATATTTATGTCCCTACTAGGTATGTATGTATACCGAGACCTATTTTCGGTTTAATTGTAGGCAAGATGATGTAAAAAATAAACTTTTTAATTGAAATTGAAACAATGGCTTACCCACAGTTAAGAATTATCAAAATGTCGAAATGTTTCATATCTTTTAAAATGCAGGCTGTAAAATTTTATTGTGAGCGAAAATTTATGTATGACGTGAAACATATTTCAATACTATAAAAAACCATTTTCCAAAAACTTTAACTTTTGTCGCTTACTGATAATTGAAAATAGGGCTCCATATACATACATATACTTATATATAATACATGGAATATAATACATAGGTATTCTATTCTATCTATATTACGTAGGAAATACATAAATGTAAGCAAAATAACATTTATGAAAAGAATTATTCTCTACACTAAAAAAAATTAAACAAATTAACATATTTTTATTTTAAGCAAATTCTGCCAAAACGCATTCGACAAATTTTTTTAAAAGTTAAATACATTTTGAGTAATGAAAATGCCAAAATGGCAACAATGAACTTTGAAAATTTTTTTTGGTTGATACAAATTGACCCACTCTGATGTACATATTTCCTTTATAGTACACTCAAAATATTCCATGCTTAGAAATAGGAAACATTTTTTCGTAATTTAAATTTTGTGCAATAAACGAAAATTTTGTACATATTTACTATGAAAATATTTGTAGCTTGTGCAGGAAAACAGATTTTGTAATTTTACGAATTTTGTTAAGTTACAAAAATTATTTCGTAAAATTTTTTTCGTATATAAAAACCATATTTTTCGTTTATTTTATTGAATTTAGGAGAAAATAAAACTTTTTGTAAAATTGGAAATTTCATGATACTATTATACAGGTAACCACAAATCGACAACAAATTTACAGCAAATAAAACAACAGGGCTTTTTGTTGCTAGTTTCTGGTGCCAACTGTCATAGAGCAATGAAAGATAAACAGCGTGTGTATGTGTTTGTAAAACATAAACAAGATTTGGCAGAGTGCACCACGAAACAAGCAAAACAGTTGGCGCTTCGCGGTTACCTGTATAATTGTATCATGGGAAATTTCGTACAATAAACAAATATTGTTTTGTTATCATTTTTTTTACAGTACAAAATTATTCTTCAATCTACACAAGTTTCGTGAATTGAACTGAAATGAACAGATCTTATAATTGATAATTGGATAAATGGCATAGATGGGCATTTTTCAGTACCAGTACTTTTTCAGTATTTTCTTTTTTTACTGATTACTGGAAAAAAAAATCAGTATTCAGTAAATTTTACTGATTATTGAAAAAAAATCAGTATTTAGTAAATTTTACTGATTGTTCAAAAAGGAAATCAGTATTCAGTAAAAAGTACTGATTGCTGAAAATAAGATCAGAATTCAGTAAATTTTACTGATTTGTGTAAAAAAAATGCAGTAATCAGTAAATGACTGATAGTAGATACTGTGTGTTTTGAAATTGATATGTACACATTGTATTTATATTTATTAATCGTGTATGTTCTGGCTTCCACATCGTTTTCACATGTTTTCTTGTGAGTTCGGATGTTAAAACGCATACTACGCCTGTTTAAGTTGAAATTAAGAAAATAAAAATTAATAGTATGTGTTCTAGCATCCGAATTTAAAAGAAAACAATTTGGAAATGGACGATTTCAAACTTTTAAATTTTTTCGTTTCCACTTTTGGGCAAAAAACTCGTATTCTTTTCACAAGACTGTTAACAAGTGAAAAGAATACGAGTTTTTTGCTCAAAATCGAAAACGAAAAAATCTAAAAGTTTGAAATCATAAATTTTTAAATTGTACTCGTCTAAATTCGGATGCTAGAACGCACACTATTAATTTTTAATTTCTAAATTTCAACTTAAACAGGCGTAGCATGTGTTTTAACATCCGAAATCACAAGAAAACATGTGAAAACGATGTGAAAGCCAGAACACACATGAGTATTTATATTAATATGCATATTTGATTATTATCAAATATTTTTATCTAATTTTTCGACCTTTTTTTATGTGAAATTAAACTATTTGTCCGAGCTTTTGGTCAGTTCTTAAATTCTTATATTTATTATTACAATATTTCGTTAACCTTCGGTTAAAAAAATATTAAACAAAATACTATATCCTGAAGAAGTTAACCGAAGGTTAACGAAATATTGTAATAATAAATATAAGAATTTAAGAACTGACCTAAAGCTCGGAAAAATAGTTTAATTTCATATTTGATTATTCAATATTCATAACCAGATGTTGATGTACTGCCCAATTTAAGCGATATGGGAACTTATCTCCAGGAAACAATTTTATACTTGGCCAAACGGGATACAACAACAAATTGCCTGCATAAGTACAATGCCATAAAAAACGTTTTTATGAAATACAATACCCCACTACCCGCATCAGTACCTGTAGAACGACTGTTTTCTTTCTTTTTTCAATAATCAGGAAAATTTACTGAATACTGATTTCTCTTTTCAGTAACCACTACAATTTACTGAATAATGATTTTTTTTCAGTAACCAGTAAAATTTACTGAATACTGGTTTTTTTTTTCAATAATCAGTAAAATTTACTGAATACTGATTTTTTTTTTCAATAATCAGTAAAATTTACTGAATACTGATTTCTCTTTTCAGTAACCAGTAAAACTTACTGAATACTGATTTTATTTTTCAATAATCAGTAATTTTTACTGATTACTGAAACACGTAATGCAGTAAAAAAGGTAATGCTGCATGCCCATGTATGATAAATGGTTATTGTTTGTGCAAAGAAGGAGAAAATCTACATATCTAAATAAATCTATCGCAGAGTTCGTCACGCACGACGAATTTCGTTTGACGGGGGTGTTAAGTAGGGATGTAACGAATACCAGTTTAGCGAATGCGAATGCGAAAGCGAATAATACATTTTAATTTTTGCGAAAGCGAAAGCGAATGCGAAAGCGAATGCAAATATTACAATTCGTAAAAATATCACATGAAAATAAATTTATACAAGAGTAAGTATAGATAATGATTAAAAATAAGTTTACACATTCAACATTTAATGTGAAATGCTGTCAAAATACATATGAAGAAAACTTGGAACGAACTTAACCTGAAAAAATCTTGCAGAAATAGTACTCTGTTCATTTTGGGGAAAACATGTGAAATATATCTTCAACATTTTAAGTTTTCATGAGAAATAATATGAGTGGCACTTGCGAATGCGAACATTCGTTACATCCCTAGTGTTAAGCTAATTTTCATATGAACAAATGTGTTTTATTTTCTATGGCGATAGTTCGCAACGAAAAATTCGTTGTTTGTCCCAGTTATGTTCTCAGTTTGATTCGCGAGTTTCAGTGCAAAATATGTATGTATGTGTATGTGATGTATGAGGAATGCAGAGTCTGTAACAACCCCCCTTAAATTATGTTTTTCTTTTTATAATTTTTACAACATTCAATTCCAACAATTATATATTACAAAATTATTTTTCATATGTAAGAAAATATATTTTTTGCAGATTTTAATTTATTTACAGATTTAAGGTTTATACAAAATTTCGTATATTACACCAAATTGCTTTTCATGATTCACGAATTTCTTTTGTAATATAAAAATTGTTTTTCGTAAATTTACGAAAAATAATTTGTAAAAATTTTGTTATTTACAGACAAAAAGTATTTCGTAAAATAAACAAATATTATTTGTACTATGTACGCAGCATTTCGTACCGTCACTTTGTGGTTGTACCTTCATAGTGAACAGACGTAATAGCGGAATTTTTCTTATATACAAACTAAACAAAAAAAAAAAAGCATACAAAAAATATTCGTGGTACATATTAACTTTGATAAATAAGCATTTTTTTGCTTTGATAATATTTTTACATATTGAAATAACAAAAACAAAAAAAAAACCGTAAACAAAAACACATACAAACATACCCTTGAGGAATACTCTTTATGAGTACCCCAGAGGAAAAAAATAGTGAAGTGAGTTCTAACGGCAGAAATGCCTATTTTACTGTGAGTTTTGATGCTCATAATGATAACAATAAAAATAAAAAATCTGATAATAGACTTGCTGTGAGTTCTGAAGCTCTTAATAAAAATCAAAAATCTGATAATAGACTTTTACTAACGGCAAAACCACAGTTTCGTCAGCGATCAACTTCGCTTTGTCCAATGCCAACTAGTGAATCGTTGACATTATTGCCTAGTACTTCTACATTTAACTCAGCGATATCATCCGCTTCGGGCTCGTGGTCAACAATTAAACAAGTTGTTACTGAAGACAACAGTAGTACAAAACCAAAGGTACAAGTAGGAATGGACAGATATATAACCATTTTAAGGCGCGGGCGAAGCCCAAATTCTACTAAAATTGGATCCGCCCCAAAGATGTCTAGGGATAACAGTACATCTTCTATCAATCGTCAAAATCGTTTTTCATTATTGCAAGACAAAAACGACAAGCCCGCTGCATCATCGCAAAAGTCTTTTAAGCCACCACCTATTTATCTGAGAGAAAAAAATTCAAACGCGCTTCTAAAAAATCTACTGTCGACCATTGGTGAAAATACTTTTCACATCATTCCAATTAAACGAGGTAATATTGATGAAACTAAAATCCAAATATATGATGAAAAAGATTTCCGAAAAATTGTTAGTGAGTTTGAAAAAAATAAAACAAATTTTTATACATATCAACTTAAGAGTGCTAAAGGCCTACAAATAGTATTAAAGGGCATAGATTCATATGTTGAGCCTGAAGAAGTAAAATGTGCACTTATCGAACAAGGATTTAAAGTAAAAATTGTTACCAATATAATCAATAGAGAAAAGATTCCCCAGCCTCTATTTCGTGTTGAACTGGAGCCGAATGATATACAGTTAAAGAAAAATGAGACGCACCCAATTTATAGTCTAAAATACCTTTTACACCGAAAAATCACAGTTGAAGAGCCACGTAAGCGTTCAGGTCCCGTACAGTGCCATAATTGCCAAGAATATGGCCACACAAAAATCTACTGCAAATTACCTACAGTTTGTGTTATCTGCGGTGAATTGCATGGTACTGCTAACTGTACCAAGCCAAAAGTACAAGCTGGAAAAAAATGCAGTAATTGTGGAGAAAATCACACCGCTAATTACAGAGGATGCCGTGTATATTCTTTCGTTAAACAGGCTATGGGTAAAAAATCTAAATTAGCTCCAGTTCAATCAGCAAATGCTTACTCCGCCACTCTGCCTCAAACTAGCCAACGAGTTAATTCACGTGTATCGTATGCCGATGCTGCTAAGACTAGTTCTATTCCCACACAAAATGTTCCACCGCCAAGTAATTCAACGAATGCAAACTATAGCTTTAACTTTAGTCGTCTTGAAGCTACTATTGAGAATCTGGTGCTAACTATAAACAACTTTACAACAAATATGACTAGCATGATGCAAGAAATGCTGAGAATTCAGAATACTCTGCTTCAAGCATTAGTCAACAAACCATGAACACGTTAAAACTATGTTTCTGGAACGCAAACGGCATTCGCCAACATAAAAATGAACTTGAGCACTTCCTCACGGAAAAAAATATTGATATAATGATGGTCTCTGAGACTCACTTGACTTCGAGAAGCTGCTTTAAAATAAATGGTTACACTCTATATGATTCAAAGGACCCGAGAGGGAGAGCATGCGGTGGATCAGCAATTCTAATTAAGTCAAGACTCAAGCACTATATCCTTGAGAACGTTAGTGAAGAATATATGCAAGCTACGAATATTGTCGTAGAAAATTTTTGTGCGAACTTCGTGATATCATCAATTTACTCACCTCCCAGATTTTCAGTTACCGAAGATCAGTATGAGAAGTTCTACAAATCGCTTGGATCTTGTTTCGTGGCAGCTGGTGACTACAATGCAAAACATACGTACTGGGGCTCGCGTCTTGTTACACCTAGAGGTAGAGCGTTGTTTAATACAATTTCAAAAATGGGCTTAGATGTCATTTCGAGTGGGGAGCCTACTTACTGGCCTACTGACGTAAGAAAAATTCCAGATGTTATAGATTTTGGCGTCACGAAAAATATCCATAGGGACTTAATTCACGTAGAGGGCTCTGTAGATCTGTCCTCCGATCACTCTCCCACAATAGTTACAATTTTCAACCCACTAAGGAGTGATTTAACTAACTCATATGCGAAAACGATTAACAGGGTCAACTGGCTAGGATTCAAAAAATATATTAGTAGTCACTGCGTAGAAAACATTCAGCTAAGATCACCTGATGATATTGAATTTAATATTGCCAATCTTAACGAATATATTAAACAGGCTGCTGAACATGCCACTACTTCCTATCCGAAGACTGGCTTTAATAGAATTTATTCTACGGAAATTGAACGTCTTGTATGTGAAAAAAGGAGAGCTAGAAGAGAATGGCAACAACACCGATCACCCCTAAATAAAATCAGACTTAAAGAATGTACTAAACGACTCAAAGAGCTGCTATCGTCGGAAAAGACTGCATTACTGGAAAAGTATTTAGAAGGTCTGGATGTAACGTCAACATCTAATTACTCTTTATGGCGCGCTACTAGAAATCTTAAAAGACCCGTTGATCTCAAATCACCATTGCGTACTTCGACTGGAGGCTGGGCAAGAAGCGATAGTGAAAAAGGTAACTTATTTTCTAAGCATTTAAAATCTGTATTCACTCCCAATTCATGTACGGGTGCTGCCGATTTACCGAGTGTAGTCTCTCTACCCCCTCGTCCCTTAAGGTTTAAGATGCGTGAACTACAAAAAATAGTTGCTGAACTCGACCCTAAGAAAGCTCCAGGTATTGATGGCATTAGTAACAAGATGCTGATGAACTTGCCTCATATTGCAATAAGAATTTTGCTATTTATTTTTAATGCCATTTTACGAATGCAGTATTTTCCACATAACTGGAAACTTGCCAAGATTAAAATGATTCCAAAGCCAGGCAAAGATCTTACCAAGGCTGAGTCATATAGGCCTATAAGCTTACTTTCAACAATTTCAAAGCTTTTCGAAAAGCTGCTCATGACTAAATTGTCCACAATTTTAGCTGATACTGGGTGCATCCCCGACCATCAATTTGGCTTTAGAAGTCAGCATAGCACTATTGAGCAAACGCATAGATTGGTTCAAATTATAAGGAGGACTTTTGAAGAAAAGAAGTATTGTTCTGCCCTTTTTATTGATGTTTCTCAGGCATTTGACAAAGTATGGCACAAAGGCCTAGTTTTAAAATTGAAGACATACCTACCAATAAATATACAAAAGCTTTTGGAAAGTTATATTGTTGATAGGACATTTACCGTTGTGGAAGGAGACTTCATGAGTTTACCCGAATCTATATCTTCTGGTGTGCCACAGGGTAGTATTCTGGGGCCAGTCTTGTATCTAATATATACTTGTGATAT
Source organism: Tachina lurida (assembly GCA_944452675.1). NCBI lineage: Eukaryota > Metazoa > Arthropoda > Insecta > Diptera > Tachinidae > Tachina > Tachina lurida. The sequence goes on along the minus strand of OX101753.1, from coordinate 84,974,643 downwards.
GCCTGTGAGCAATAACATCCACACTTCTACATTTGCCGATGATACAGCCTATTTGAGTATTCACAAAAATCCTGATGAGGCATCCCGCAATCTCCAAGCACACATTACCCAGCTTGAAATATGGTTGAACTTATGGAGAATTAAAGTCAATGAACAAAAGTGTGTTCATATAACGTTTACCCTAAGAAAAGATACCTGTTCCCCCATTCGAATTAACAATCAAAATATTCCTCAACATTCTCAAGTCAAATACCTTGGCATACACCTTGATCGAAGGCTTACATGGAAATATCATATTGACTCTAAGTTAACCCAAATGAAACTTAAATTTACTCAAATATATTGGTTAATTGGCAGAAATTCAACACTCAGCCTAGACTGCAAACTTTTGATATACAAGTCGCTTTTGAAGCCAATATGGTGCTATGGAATTCAGCTGTGGGGCACTGCTTCAGCTTCAAATGTCGAGAGAATCCAACGAAGGCAAAACAAAATTTTACGTTTGATAACATCTGCTCCATGGTACGTTAAAAATTCAAATATTCATCGTGATTTAAATATTAGTGAGTGAAGAAATTGCAAAATACGCAGGCAAATATTTAACTAAACTCGAGTCACATCCTAATCCGCTTGCCCGTAATATTTTGAGCTTTACTGGACACATCCGCTTAAAAAAAAGGGACACAAGGGCTCTTATACCCAACACTCCAGATGGGACTGCTTAAAAATACTTCTTTTTGATTATCACTACTTATGTATTATTTATAACTATCACTAAGCTTATGTCCGATATTGGTCGGGCCTAATAATTATATTTAGATTTAAGATTTGATTACTTATTGTTAGTTCATTTTTGAAGATACAATAAATAAATTTGTATATGAAAAATAAAAAAAAAAAATTTCGTACCGTAAAAACAACGAATATTTTCGAAAATTAACCACATTTTTCGTTTATTTTACCTATGAAATATTTTGAGTGTAGTTTTTAATGTTAATGCTTTCTTAAGAATGTATCCACAGTTTGAAAAAAAAGAGTTGGGTTTATATGTGATAATTTCGGAACGACAATTTGTACTCGTAGATAGACCCTGTAAACTTTATGTGTGTAGCGCGTATTTAAATTTATATTATTTCCACTTACCCACGCGAATACGCTTCAAATTTTACTCCGTGCCTTTTGAAAATTCGTTGAAATTGTCGGTTTCCTCGCAAAATTTCCACTTTAAAATGTTGATCATAATCTGGGCTATCTGTGTCTTTGACAAGATTGGTCTTCGTTCTGTATATCTCATCCTGCAATAATAATAATTTATTTAAGTGTATATAATTGCATATAAAAAATTTAATTTTAAAGAAATTATATTTGTTGTTAATTTGAAATTTATTTGCTGGTGGTTCAGCGTTGTCTATATGCATGTCATTGTCGCTGTAAGAAATCGTAAGTAGACTTCACCACATATTTTGAACAGTCACAAATATCTTATTTTATGCACAGACTTTTAAGAACTATTTAAGAATTCACAATTAATAATATTTTTGAAAATCACAAAAGCAAAATGATCGTAGTAGACTTAGAAAATTATACGAAACCCAGAAAATTATTTATATTCGATATGAATATATTCTATTTTTCTATACCTTTATACAATTAGAAATCCATCGGATAACAAAAGTATTCATAAGGCTAAATGAAAAATATAACATTAATTGAACATTTAAGAAATTTATTATTCGACATATTAAGGGTTTTCATGAGAATGTTTAAAAGTCTCGCAAACTGTGCAATTGTTCATTTTTACACTCTCGTTAATAAAATGTGAACATGGAAACTTATTTACACAAACCTGTTAAATTTGCCCAATAATTTTCACTCTTAAACTTAAGCTGTGCAATTGTGCATTTTGTAAATAACAACTTCTTAGGTTTTTTGGCTTCTTTTGCGCATTTTTAGACACACACACACTTTTTTTTTATAGAAATATATAAATATGTTTTTAAATTAAAAATTGCTTTAAATTTTATTGTTATATTTTTATTAAATTGATTTTTTGACGTTTGTTTCAAATTTACATACATAAACTGTTTGCTCAAAAGTTCAAAAGGGGTTTCATAAAACAAGTCTCGCAAGTTTTCCCAATTGCACAAATGACAATTTTAAGAGTTCTCATTAGGGTTTCTAATTTCCCGGTCTTTTCCAATTCCCGGAAATCAAGAAGTAAAATGTTTTATTTCCGGGAATTTCAAAAACATATGAATTTAATTAATGACCTCAATAAAAAATATAACTTTATGAAAAAATATACAACATTCAAATTAAAAGCAAAACAACTTTATTCGTTCATTTCATGAACAATAATTTTTAAAAACAAAACAAAAAGCAAATGCTTTGAGTTATAGCATGAATGGAAATTCCATCTACATCTGCCAATATAGATACCATATCCTATAAAGACTTTTTAGGTTGAAAATATTTCGTAACGCTTCCAGTTTTTGGAGTCACCTTGGAAACCTCTATTACATCTGCATCCATCCTTATATTATGCATCGTTAGAGAGTTGTATTTTTAAGTATTAAAGCAACGAACAGCAATGTAAAAAAGCAAATTCCAAAACGGATATATTAAATTCCCGAAAATTCCCGTTGAACATTTCCCGAAATTTGCCAAAAAATAATTCTCGGGAATTCCCGGGTTTGGTTCGAAAACGGCTGGCTGTTCCGTTCAACTATGTGTTGTTGTCAGAATATTTACAACTAACTTTGATGTTATTTGTTCATTAATAATTATCACATGTAATTTGGCTCAAAAAGCGATACGAACATTAGCCTGTTCAATTCATAAGAATAATTTGGTTAATTTGTATTAACCTTTTTTTTAAAAACCGTTGAATTCTTTGTTGAGAAAACAGCTGGACAAAGGAAAACCACCAAAAGCATTTAAATGTCCTTTCGCTCTATATTTAAATTTCCCATATATAACGAATAAAGATAAAAAATGGAAAAAAATGGACGGCCGACTAATACCATATGCCCATGATGTTATTAACAGTATTCTTAAAAATGTTTTTGTGACTGACTTTACCCGACCTATGTCTTCACATAGGAAGTAGCAACATGGTTGTCAACGAAATTCCACAAAAAAACCGCAAGAATATACGGTTATCCGTGGCAGATCAGTCAACCAGTGCGAGCGAGACGCAAAACTCTCTAAGGGCAAACAACACACACAAGCCTGACCGCACTTAATAAATAATTACGATTACGCGAGAAATGTTCTTCAACCCAGAGCTGCTTCACGACTGAATTACTCAGATATATTATCAATAATTAGATTATGGGCTAAAATTTACTCTACGAACACTCCTCCAAATAATAAAAAAAACTTACTTAACTAATGCAGCACCGTTTATGGGAAATACCGTAGAGGAGAAAAGAAGCCAAAAGATTCCTATGCTGCAGATATTTAGTAGACAGCGCTGATGCAAAATACAATACAGGACAAAATCCATAAGCCTGGCCAAGTCCGGCTATTCAGAACGTCTTTACTAGGGTAGGAAAAAATTCTGCTCGCAATTACAATTTAAATATTTCATACATTTTAAAATTTGTTTTTTTTTTCGGGATTTAATTTTAATCCTTTGTTTTATGCATTCTCCTCGCGAACAAAAAAAAAATTTACAAAAACTGATTTTATTCGTTCGTGACGAAAACAAATAAAACCAGTAATTAAGTATTTAATTCTTTTTTGATTAATACGAATATTTTATGACCGTAAAAGTATCAGTGCAAAAAACAAATTCTTATAAATATTTGAGTTAAGCATGTTGAGTAATTTTTGTCTGTTGTTTAGGTATACAAAATAGTATGATCATAGGTAATCATGAATATGTGTATGTCCTACATATGAATGGATGAATTCTTACAAAATGTTATGGATGATGATTAAGCTGACGCAATGACACAATGATCTTATTTTCGTTACGTAGTAATAAAAACGCCTTTTGAAAATTTGCACGAACACTTGTGAGAGCAATAAAACAGAAACCCCCATACATGTTCGTGTGTACGTTAAAACCGGTTTTTATATTAAAATTAAATTTTAACGTACACTACAAGCACCAGATATTTTTTGAATATCGGGGAAAGTATTTAGTAATAATAATAAAAATAATAATAATAATAACAATAATAACAATAATAATAATAATAATAATAATAATAATAATAATAATAATAATAGCAATAATAATAACAATAATAATAACAATTGTTGACACTTAATTCAACATATTACTCTATAAAATATAGTTTTTATTTTAACAATAAATTTTTTTTGTCACTGTAAGTCATTTGTTAATATATATTTCAATTATTATTATATATGCCAAAAGGCGATTTTACTGTAACATGAACGGCCTGGCCCACGATGTCACCAGACATCGTTCGATCGACAACTTGTATTACAAACAACAATAACTTTAGAAAATTTGTTGTTGTTTGCAATACAAGTTGTCGAACGAACGATTTCTCGTGACATCGTGGGCCAGGCCGGAAAAGTAGGTCATTTAATTTCACATTAAACCTATGTCATTGAACTTGCCATTATTCACTTAAATACAAATATGCCAATACAGCCAATTCAAACACAATAATTAAAATTAAGTCAACATGAAATTTACTCGTTGACCAATAGTTGATTAAGCATTGTATTTTTTGTTATTATTAAATTAATTTAAGCATTTTATTATTAAGTTAAAGTAAGCAATTTATTCTTGTTATTATTAATTAATTTAGTATAAAGGCAAGAATTAAAATAAAGAATTTATCAATCTTCTTAAGGCATTTAAAGTGTTTTACTGATTGATCTTTACTACGTTTTTCAACTTCAAGTGCTTGAAGGACAACCCGGCAAACAAAAATAGTGTCAATACTAGTTTATGTGCTTGGATTGAAATAACTATTGCCAAAACATTCATTGGTGACCCCTAATGATTTCTAAATTCACTGAGATTCCCCCCACCAGTGCACAGTGGGGACTTTTGCAAAATAAATGGTAATAAATCTGGAACTTCTAAACTACTTATTGGATTTATATGAAACTTGGAATATCTGTAGAGAAGGACTTAAGCTTTATAACAAATGACTTGGCAGCCATCTGGCTTAAGCTGGACAGGAGTCACAGTGGGCCTAAGTTGACAACATGGGACTCAAAAAAAATTCTGAGGCTTGTAACTTTTAGAAAAGTTATCCGATTTTTATGAGATAAAGCGTTTTGATCTAATCTCACAATTCTAAAGAAATAATGTCCTTAGATGTGTTTTGGTATCTCTCATAACTTAGAAGATATTTGACTTTTAACAAAAAAAAAAATTTTTTTTGCCTTGACTTTTTTTAGTATTTCACCTACAACTTTTTTGTATATTATTGGAATTTAAATTAAAAGACAGCATTAAATTTCCGATAAAATTCTAAATAAAAATATGTAAAAAACTTATTAATATCTGCAGTCGTGAAATCGGGAAAAGGCAAAGAATTCAAAACTTTAAAATTTTCCTGAAAAAGGCATGTTTTCTTGAGAAAAAGTATCTTCATTATTTTAAATTTTGTGAAAAACTTTGTTTAACACATGCACTTTTAAACCACATAGCTCTAAAAATAATCTATTCAGAATATGCTAAAAGCTAATTATTTTGTATTTTGGGCATGCACCCTACATTCAGCTGTGTCCGAAAATCGCTAATTTTAAAAATATTTTTTGTGCTTATGCGTTTATAAAAAGTTGTGACGGTTGATTTTGAAAGTTTTAACTATAGCATTTAATTGTTAAGATAGTTTGCAACATGTTTAACTTAAGTTTTTAACAGCCTTTTCATAAATGCGAACATACGCGCAAATTTTCTGAAAAAAGTCAAAATTTTGGAAAAATTTTGTTTTGTACCATAAAAAATATATATATTAAATAATTTTCTTTTCTTATGTTGGCCTTTTTGACTTCTATATAAGTCTTTCTACTTCACCTGAAAAAATTATTCCAATATAATAAACTGATCTTGAGATATTCCGATTGTAGGGTGCAATTCAAAAAATATGTAGAATGCGCCTAACTTTTTTCCCTTTATTCACACATCAGCTGTTTAAAACTTTTATGAATTCTGAAATTCAACCTAAATAGAACAACAAAAATAAATTAAGAATGTTATCAAATAAGTCTATGTATATTTTTTCGCAATAAAAACTATTTATGGTAATTATACCATATGATTTTCTAGTAAGTGTAGTTTATGCTAATAACAGGTAAGCATTTAACGAATAACAACACACATTTTTAATGGATTAAAAAAAAGTTTTCGCGCATTATTTTACAGCGGCATCGGGAGGTTCTACCTGATTATGCTACTACTTAAAATAAATAACAATACAGCATACTTTATAAGCAAAGTTGCTTATAAAGTATGCTGTATTGTATAAACAATTTGAAAGGTTTTATTTGTATGTATTGTTTTTTATTATTATTTACCAATATATAATCTATTTAATATTACGCGATAACTAAGAAAAACTTTTTAAAACTAAATAAAGTATTTATTTTTAAATTACATGTTTTAGCTATGTTAGTTACCATCATTTTACGATTTATTTATTTCAATTATTTTTAAGAAAACAATCCGAAATAGCGAAGGTTAAGAGGTTATTTATTTTAACTGATTCACTGTCGTCTTTCTCTATTTCTTTAATTATCTTTGGTAACCATTTCAATCGTATTGCTTGTAAAACTGGATCTGAGGATAACAATAAGTGAAGCATTAAATCATAATTTTCTGCTAATTTTGAACACTTTCGACTATTAAATAATCCGTATTGCTTTACATCTCTGTTCCCTTCTTCTTGAGCTTATTCTGTAAGTTTTACCAGAGGTAGTATGTTGGTTTCAATGATTTCTTTTCCATGAGATAATACTTCTCCATGGATATAAATTTTGTATCAGTACTTTTGTTTCATTAGCAAAAGGGTAAAATTTTCCTGCATTGATTTGCTTTTTACTGTTAATAGTTGCCAGTATTATTTTGAAGTTCCTTATTAGTTTTTAATCCGGTTATCAAGGATGTGGTCTCAGGATCCTCAAAAAAGCGTCTAGCAATGTTTACATTATTCGAGCTACCATAACCGTTAATTGGCTTATCAATTATAAGCCCATGCTTTCTAAATTCATCTTGTATCATTTTCTTCTCAGTTCTCCGTGTCTCTGCTAAGTCTTTGTTGTTTCGTGAGAAGACAGTTTGCTTACCTCTGATATTTCTATATTTTATATCATATATTTAATACTATTATTATATTATATATATCTATATTTTTTATTTAATACTAATCTTCATAAGAGTTCAATATAGAGTGATTATTCTTATAAAAGAACCCTGCGTTTTTATACAATATATCATACTTTATAAGCAACTTTGCTAGTTTTGTCTAGTTACCTGGTACTGTGAAGTGTTATTTATTTTAAGTAGTAGCATAATCAGATAGCACTTCCCGATGCCGCTGTAAAATAATGCGCGAAAACCTCTTTTTAATCCATTAAAAATGTGTGTTGTTATTCGTTAAATGCTTACCTGTTATTAGCATTAACTACACTTACATAGAAAATCATATGGTATAATTACCAAAAATATTTTTTATTGCGAAAAATATACATAGACTTATTGGATAACATTCTAAATTTATTTTTGTTTTTCTATTTAGGTTGAATTTCAGAATTCATAAAAGTTTTAAACAGCTGATGTGTGAATAAAGGGAAAAAAATTAAGCGCATTCTACATATTTTTTGAATTGCACCCTACAATCGGAATATCTCGAGATCAGTTTATTATATTGGAATAATTTTTTAGGCGAAGTAAAAAGACTAATGTGAAAGCTAAAAATGCCAACATAAGAAAAAAAAATTATTTTAATATATATTTTTTATGGTACAAAACAAAATTTTTCCAAAATTTTTACTTTTTTCAGAAAATTTGCGCGTATGTTCGCATTTATGAAAAGGCTGTTAAAAACTTAAGTTAAACATGTTGCAAACTATCTTAACAATTAAATGCTATAGTTAAAACTTTCAAAATCAACCGTCACAACTTTTTATAAACGCATAAGTACAAAAAATATTTTTAAAATTAGCGATTTTCGGACACTGCTGAATGTAGGGTGCATGCCCAAAATACAAAATAATTAGCTTTTAGCATATTCTGAATAGATTATTTTTAGAGCTATGTGGTTTAAAAGTGCATGTGTTAAACAAAGTTTTTCACAAAATTTAAAATAATGAAGATACTTTTTCTTAAAAAAACATGCCTTTTTCAGGAAAATTTTAAAGTTTTGAATTCTTTGCCTTTTCCCGATTTCACGACTGCAGATATTAATAAATTTTTTACATATTTTTATTTAAAATTTTATCGGAAATTTAATGCTGTCTTTTAATTTAAATTCCAATAATAGACAAAAAAGTTGTAGGTGAAATACTAAAAAAAGTCATGGCAAAAAAAAATTTTTTTTAGGACATTATTTCTTTAAAATTTTTAGATTAGATCAAAACGCTTTATCTCATAAAAATCGGATAACTTTTCTAAAAGTTACAAGCCTCAGAATTTTTTTTGAGTCCCATGTTGTCAACTTAGGCCCACTGTAACTCCTGTCCAGCTTAAGCCAGATGGCTGCCAAGTCATTTGTTATAAAGCTTAAGTTCTCCTCTACAGATATTCATATAAATCCAATCAGTAGTTTAGAAGTTCCAGATTTATTACCATTTATTTTGCAAAAGTCCCCACTGTGCAGTGGTAAGGATCTCTCTAGAATTCTTAGGAAATAAACAAACGCGCAACCACGTATAGAACATCAGCTCAAATATCAACAAAAATACAAAACTCTGAAAACTCAAAATAACAACCAGTCGCACAGGGCTATGCTGAAAACTCACAAGTACAAACAGTAGCACAGGGCTACAATATCTAACTCTTTTACATTAAAAACTCAGCACTCTCCATCAAACGCAATACAAAATATTACTCAAGATGTCATCAGTACAAGAACTTATGAAACAGCAAGAGGCGACTGCAAGCGAGATTGGAAGAGTCATTTCAACCATAAAAAAGGCTCCACTTGACAGAAGAACAGCGGTATTTTACAAGGCAAAACAAGATGAATTAGTTAACCTATGGCAATCGTTCGAAAAGACTGAAAATAAAATTCGGAATGATGCTACATTATCAGAAGAGGATCCCTATATTACTAAGGACATTTACAAATCCATTGGCGAACAATACAGTTCTGCAATTGAACATATTGAATGTCAACTAAAAAAGTGCATGACACCATATACCAAACCTGTACCATCCGTAAGGACACCAGTAACCAACTCAGTCAACCAATATGAATTAGAGGAAGTTCGAACACCAGGACTAGCCAGATTAATAACTGCACGTATGACAGCATTAGCACGTTTGTTACAAGGTTTGGAAACACTAATAGAAGAGCAGCCAAAACAATTTTATGAGCTAAAATCATAGACTATAAAAAAGTTATGGTCCCAAATCCAAAATTTATATGACGACGTGTGGCAACAAATCGAAGATCCATCAAGGCAAGGTTTACATCCAGATGATTACAACAATCTCGAAGATGCAGTCGACCAACAGCTGGTTAAACTTGCTGTGCTCGCAGATCAACACAAACAACCTATAACCGATGAATCACAATTGGGAAGCAATTCATCCATACTTAGCCCACTGCCTCTTCCAAAGGTTACGATACCGAAATTCAATGGAGACTATCTGGGTTGGCAACCATTTTTTGATATGTTCAATGAAATGATTCACAAAAAGGCCATGCACGCCATACAAAAAATGTAGTATTTTTGAAAACAAACACCACAGGTGATGCCGCTAGGCTAATACAAAACTTATCCTTAACAGAAAATAACTATGAAACGGCTTGGCAAATGCTACAAGACCGCTTCAGCAATCCACTAATATTAACAAATAACATCATAAACAGACTATTGGGCCAACCAAAAATAACTGATAATCCGTCTGATACAGCCATAAAGGGGTTACATGACACAACACGGGAGTGCATCTCAGCACTAAACAAATTGAATGTCAACACATCAACATGGGACCCCATGTTAGTTAATATATTAATCAAAAAACTGGATCAAGGCACACACTTATTATATGAGCAGTCAATAGAACTACCAAGATCATTGCCAACATTAGAAGAGCTCTTGGGCTTACTGGAAGGCAGATTCCAATCATTAGAAGCAGTCGGACGAACGCAAACTACGTCAAAGAGAACTTAAGCTACATCAACCATTCCCAAGGAAAACAACCATTGCAAACTATGTAGCAATGGAATTCATCAGTTATATTATTGCAACAAATTTTTATCGATGTCAGTGCCTAATCGACTGAAGTGGATACAGCAACAAAAACTCTGTGTCAACTGCTTCAAGGGTGACCATATGTCAAAACATTGCACAGCAAGATCCTGTAGAAAATGTAAGAAAACCCACAACCCACTTGTACATTTGGAAAGGCATCCACAGGGCACCAACGCCTTAAGTTTACCATCGAATAACTCCTCCACTGAAAATAAGGCCTCAACATCAACGGTAGCTTCAGCTCACTGTCCCAGAAAAGCGAAGGGTTACGTATTGTTACCCACAGCTCGGGTAAAAATTACAGGCAATAATGGAAGGTTTGGAGTCTTCAAAGCAATATTAGACTCAGGGTCACAAATCAAAATTGTGACTAACCGGCTACTAAATCATTTATCACTCAAGCTATCGCAGACATCTTTATGCATCGAAGGAATCGGCAGTCAGTCCAGAAATACAAATCAACGCATTAACGTTACTCTTCAGTCTACAACAAGTAACTACAATACAAGACTAGAAGCCTTTGTTCTTCCCAACATAATTCCGGCCCAACCTTCAACAGAATTCAACTGTATCTCCTGGCCAATCCCAGAAAACATTCAACTGGCCGATCCTGAATTCAACAGCACTGATAATATTGACGTTTTACTAGGCGCCGAATATTACCTTGAGTTGTTGACCACCGGAAAAATTCACCTCTCACCAGAATTACCAATTTTGAAAAATACAAGGCTGGGTTGGATTGTAAATGGAAGGATAAGGGAAAACAACAGCAACTCAGCGGTATGCGCAGTATATGGGGAAAACGAAGCAACCACAGACGAACTTGTACAAAGATTCTGGAAACTAGACGAATTCGAGTCAGACAATACTCTCACCGTCGAAGAGAAAAGGTGTGAACTACAGTTCACCCAAACAACCACAATAAATTCTGAGGGCCGATTTGTAGTTCGGCTTCCCTTTTCAGAAAGCCCAAGCTCCCTAGGAGAGACAAAAAGGTTAGCCTTTTCAAGATTGATGGCTCTAGAAAGGCGTTTATCGATGAACATCGACCTTAAGCAACAATACGTTGACTTTATGAAGAATTGGGTCACATGACCCTCATAAATAATTCAGAAGTAGTGGGCACTCATTTCTATATTCCACATCACTGCGTGATCAAACCTGAAAATAAAACCACCAAACTTCGAGTGGTGTTTGACGCATCAGCAAAATCTTCAACAGGAATATCTCTCAATGACATATTGTGCGTGGATTGCTACTACGATTTCGAATGCCACGATTTGTTTTCTGTACAGATATTGAAAATATGTATCGTCAGATTCTAGTTCACTCAGCAGACCGTAACATGCAACTAATATATTGGAGAAATAGTCCAAATGAAGCAGTGGAAACCTACAAACTTAACACTGTGACATATGGAACATCTGCAGCTCCTTACCTGGCAACATAATGTTTGCAGCAGTTAGCACACAAAAACATGAAAAATTATCCATTAGGTGCAACAACATTAAGAGATGATTTTTATGTGGATGACGCTGAGTGGATCTGACAGCCTTACAACAGCAATTGAAAAACAACGACAGTTGACTACCTTGTTACAAGGAACTGGCTTCAAATTAAGAAAGTGGTGTGCAAATCATTCAAGGCTACTATCTCGTATTTCTCCTGAAGATATAGAATTAAATCTAGATTTTGGTAATCAATCAAAAAAAATTTTGGAGTTAACATGGAATCCCAAGGCGGATTTTTTTGTCTCAGAGCTGAAATTCAAGACAATGATAAAATAACCAAGCGGTCTGTAACATCAGATGTAGCGAAGTATTCGATCCGTTAGGAATTGCCGGACCTGTTGTCGTCTCTGCTAAAATATTCATACAACAACTATGGCAATTACAACTTTCATGGGACGAACAGCTGCCAGCAGAGCTTACCAACCAATGGGTAATGTTTCGTCAAAATTTAAAATACCTTAACAATATAAGCACCAAAAGGCACATGTTTGATGGGAAGATCTCCAAAGATACACAGATACACACTTTTGTAGATGCTTCTGAAAAGGCGTATGGCGCCACAGTATACATACGATCCAAACTACAAGATGGCCGACTCGTGGTCAGACTTTTATGTGCCAAATCACGCATTGCCCCTATAAAAAAGGTAACATTACCAAGACTAGAGCTATGCGCAGCACTACTTGGGCGCAACTTACCACAAGAGTAAAAAGGGAATTAAGAGCTGAAAACATGCCTACATATCTATAGTCAGATTCTGAAATAGTACTGCATTGGATCAATGCAACATCATCGTCTCTTCGTACCTTTGTCGCAAATAGGGTAAGCAAACTTCAAGAACAAACCATAAACATTCAATGGCGACACGTCAGTTCTAAACAAAACCCGGCCGACCTCATCTCAAGAGGTTTAAGTCCAGAAAAATTATCCCAAAGTAGTTTTTGGTTTTTTGGGCCAATATTTTTACACGGCAACGAGTGTCAATGGCTAAAGGAGTTCAACAAAAATCAGAAACCATCCTCCACTGAAGAATTCAAACCGAATTCAGTCAGTGCTCTATCAGCAATTTCAACCTCATTGGAAGACATTATATATAAAATTAACAACCGAAATTCATTCAAGACACTTCAAAGAATAGTAGCATACATGCAACGCCTCATCCAAAACACCAAATTAGCGAAGAACGAACGACCGACCAGCAATATACTAAGCCCGTTAGAACTAACTTCAGCTAAACATCTTATAGTCAGAGCTATGCAAGTTTCAGATTTTAAAAATGAAATAAGTACATTAAACCAGGGGAAGGAGCTCGATAAGACAAGTCCTATATGTGGATTATCACCCTTTCTTGACGAAAATAACATACTACGGGTTGGTGGAAGATTGAAGGCTGCAAATATCTCATACGAGGCTAAACACCCAATGGTTCTTCCCTACAACGATCCAATTTCAAAATTAATAATGAGAATGTTACACAACGACAATCATCATTGCGGCCTGCAAACTCTATTATCCATCTCCAGACAACAATTTTGGATAATAAAGGGGAAATCAATTGCCAGAAACACAGTTCAAACCTGTATTCGGTGCACCAGGTCAAAACCAAGGCTAATGCAACAAATTATGGGAGACCTACCTGCCTCCAGAGTGACTCCGACTCGACCATTTATAGTATCAGGCGTCGACTATTGTGGTCCACTGTGGGTACATTACAAGGTAAGAGGTAAGAGACCTCACAAGGTCTACATCGCAGTTTTTGTATGTTTCTCAACAAGAGCAGTACATTTAGAAGTGGTTACTGACCTCACTACAGAAGCATTTATTGGAGCTCTCAAGAGGTTCGTAGCCCGACGAGGACGTTGCCAAACCATCTATTCAGATAACGCCACGAACTTCGTTGGGGCACGGAACCAGCTCGAAGAACTAAACAACGCCATATTTTCCAAATCTTCACAAGAAGGAATAACTCGATCTAGCAGTAATGACGGAATAGAGTTCAAGTTTATACCTCCTAAGTAGAGATGCTAATCGGGACAGGTTTTTTGAAATCCCGGGCTTCGGGATTTACTGATGGAGTCTCGAAATCCCGAACCGGGACCCCGGGATTTTCGGGACTTACGAAATCCCGAAAACATTGTGCACAAATGTGCGTCGTTATATTAAAAATAATATTTTAATTTTACAAAATATTTTTTTGCATATTGAAAGGGTATAAGACTTTTAATTGCAAATTTTCATTGAAAAGTGCAATGTATGTAACATTTCTCCTAGAAAAGAAAAAACCATAAGATATATTATGTATATAGATACCATATAATATTATCTACTAAAATATATATTCAAAGCAAATTTTTTATTTTAACTTTTTGTAATAGGGAGTTTCTAGTAATTTTTGATGTAGAAGATGACAGTGAAAAACATTATTTATGCAAAAAACGGGATTCAGATAATCCCGAAAAACCCGGGCTTTAAAACTAATAAACCCGGGCTCCGGGATTTGAATAGTCCCGAAAATCCCGGAATTTCCGGGCTCGGGATTTCCCGTTTAGCATCTCTACTCCTAAGGCACCCCATTTCGGTTGGTTATGGGAAGCAGCTGTTAAGTCAGCCAAACAATTACTTTTACGCAGTATATCAACGGCTTCGCTAACGCACGAAGAGTTAGAAACAATCATCATTGAAATTGAGGCCATTCTGAACTCACGACCTCTGACTCCTTTATCAAGCAACCAAAACGATTTAACAGCTTTAACTCCCGGCCATTTCTTAATAGGGGAGCCACTGACGGCACAAGTTGACTCTCAAATGCCTAATCCAACTTGCTTACTGGCAAAAAGATGGAAGCTTGTGTCGCAGCTTAAGCACGAATTTTGGAAAAGATGGTCATTGGAATATTTACACCATCTACAAGAAAAACAGAAATGGAAGACGTCGTCTCAAAATGTGGAAGAAGGAAGGATAGTCATAGTAAAGGAGGACAATCCGCCCGTAATGGAATGGCCGCTGGGTAGAATCCTGAAAACTTATAAGGGAACTGATGGCAAGGTCAGAGTGGCAGATATAAAAACAGCCTCAGGAATAAAGAAAATACCTATTCATAGATTAGCTCCGCTACTGCAGCAGGAAGAACTACCAACAAATGAAGTAACCAATTTCACTCGCCCGATAACAGTTGAGTGTCCACCATCAGTTGATGAAACAGAGAGTCCACCATCAAAAATATCTAGGCGTATCTCCACTTCAATGCTACTTACTATAATAACAACAATAATTTTAATTCCAGTAGCAATGAGTAGCAATGTCAAAATAACCAACTTTCATGATAACCCAGGACTATATTTTGAGGGAATTGGAAATGTAAAACTAGTGACAGCTGAATGGAGACTAATGATATACTATGACTTAGCACCATTTACGTCCGAGTTGCAGGCCTTCCAGTCAGGAATAACGACCCTACAACAGCTATGTTCGCCCATTAAACATCAACTTATTTGCAACATTTTGGCAACCAACTTCAATCAAATAAAAACCGAATTGATTCAAGAGAAGGAGCTATTTTCCAGCAGTAGAGTAAAAAGGGGAGCCTTCAACATTATTGGAAATGTTGCACGATCTTTGTTTGGCGTTCTTGATTCCGATTATGCAAATGAAATGTCAAACACCATCAAGAATGCTAAGGAAGAATCAGATTACTTGTTTCAACTGCTTAAAAATCAAACATCTATTTTTGACTCAACCATCAACATCATCAAACAAGACGAACAAAGTACTCAAAAACAGATAACGGATATAATTGACAAGGTCAATGAGCAAGAGAATTCAATAACGAAGCAGGCTGACCAATTCAATCAAATGCAATTAATCTCACTTCTAGACAATCAGTTGACGTTGACAGCGATAAACTTACAAAGAGTGGAAAGGGAGATTATTGATGTACTAACCGATACCCACCATGGAAAAATTAGTCCACTTTTATTGTCACCAGCTCAACTAAAAAACGAATTAAGGGTTATAAAGGCTCACCTTCCAACACGCCGAACACTTCCAATTGAAGACGACAGTTTAATTCAACTATACAAATTGATGAAGGTCAAAGGAGCAGTAACAAAGAATGAAGTCATTTTCGAATTAATGTTATCTTTATTCGACCATCAATTTTTAGAACTATTTAACATAATTCCGATACCGACCATAAGGGACAATACTTTAATATCAATTCACCCAGAGGAATCATTTCTTGCCATAAACTCCCATAGAAACGAATACATTCCATTCACAACCCATGAGATATCAAACTGTATTACGCCTAAGGATGAGGTATTTATATGCAATAACAAACAGTTCAAACTTAGGAAGAATGAGGGGAGTGATTCCTGCGAAATCAATATTTTCAACAGACGACAAACAACTAAATGCAATCTCATTTGACTGGCAGGCGATTCCACATGGACACAACTAAGGTTTCCAAATAAATGGATCTTCACTACCACCACAAAATTAGAGATATCAGCAGTTTGCGGTTCCGAACATACCCAATATACAATAAACGGCACAGGAATAATAGAGATTAAAGCGAGCTGCACACTCAAAGGCACGTTTATCACAATCCAAGGTATCTTTGGTTTATCGAATACTCTACACACATCATATGCTCAATTGCGGCCCTTAGATCATATTAGCACACCGCAAGAAATAAGTAAAATATTCAATACCACCAATAACCGATTGAAATCCATCAAAAACAACTAAGCGCACTGAAAAGGCAACTAGACGAATATAACTAAATATAATTTTTAAGAGATGCAGTTTTTTCAAATGCAGGCAACTCTTGGAGTCGTTTAGTACACTCTTTAAATCTGATTTTAAGTTGGGGTGATCTGTACTGTTGCCATTCTCTTCTAGCTCTTCTTTTTTTCACTTACAAGAAGTTCAATATCCGTAGAATAAGTTCTATTTACCCTAGTCTGAGGATGGGCGGTAGTGGCATGTTCAGCAGCCTGTTTAATATTTTCATTAAGGTTGGCAATGTTAGATTCAATATCATCGTGTGTTCTTAGCGTAATATTTTCCGTACAATGACTACTGAGATATTTTCTGAACCCCAGCCAATTAACACGGTTGATCGTCTTCACATACGGGTGAGGTAAGTCACTTCTTAGTGGGCTACAAATTGTAACGATCGTGGGAGAGTGATCGGAGGAGAGATATTGAGACGCTTCAACATGAACTAATTCCCTAGAAATATTTTTCATGACTCCAAAATCTATAATATCCGGAATTTTTTGTATGTCCGTAGGACAGTAAGTGGGCTTCCCACTCGAAATGACATCCAAGACCATTTTGGAAATTGTATTGAACAACGCTCGACCTCTGGGTGTAATAAGACGCGAACCCCAGAACGTGTGTTTAGCATTATAGTCGCCAGCTGCTACGAAACAAGGGCCCAGAGATTTGTAAAAATCCTCGTATTGATCCTCAGTAATTGCGAATCTAGGAGGAGAGTAAATTGATGATATGACAAAATTAGTGCAAAAATTTTCGACACAAATATTCGTTGCTTGTAAATGTTCTTCGCAAATGTTGTCAATAATATAATGCTTGAGTCTTGACTTTATTAAAATTGCTGATCCACCGCACGCTCTTCCTCTCGGGTCCTTTGAATCATATAAGGTGTAGCCATAAATTTTAAAAAGGCTTCTCGAAGTCAAATGAGTCTCAGAGACCAACATTATATCAATATTTTTTTCCGTGAGGAAGTGCTCAAGTTCATTTTTATGTTGGCGAATGCCGTTTGCGTTCCAGAAACATATTTTTAACGTGTTCATGGTTTGTTGACTAATGCTTGAAGCAGAGTATTCTGCATTCGCAGCATTTCTTGCATCATGCTAGTCATATTTGTTGTAAAATTTTTTATAGTTTGCTCCAGATTTTCAATAGTAGCTTCAAGGCGATTAAAATTGAAGCCTGAGTTTGTATTTGTTGAAGTATTTGGCCGTGAAACATTTTGTGTAGGAATAGAGCTTGTCTTTGCAGCATCGGCATACGATACACGGGAACTAACTGGTTGGCTAACTTGGGCAAGAGTGGCGGAGTAAGTGTTTGCTGTTTGTGCTGGAGCTACCTTAGGTTTTTGGCCCATAGTCTTTTAACGAAGGAATATACAGGACATCCTCTATAGTTAGCGGTGTGATTACCTCCACAATTACTGCATTTTTTTCTGCTTGATCTTTTGGTTTAGTACAACTAGCAGTACCGTGCAATTCACCGCAAATAACACAAACTGTAGGTAATTTGCAGTAAGTTTTTGTGTGGCCATATTCTTGACAATTATGGCACTGTACGGGTCCAGAATGCTTGTGTGGTTCTTCAACTGTTATTTTTCGGTATAAAAGATATTTTAAATTATAAATTGGGTGCGTCTCATTTTTTCTCAATTTTATATCATTCGGCTCAATTTCAACGCGAAATAGAGGCTGGGGGATCTTCTCCCTATTTATTATATTTGAAATTTTTTTTTTTACCTTGAATCCCTGGAGGATGAGTGCGTCTTTTATTTCTTCGGGAACAACATAAGAATCTATGCCCTGCAATACGATCTGCAGGCCTTTAGCACTCTTGAGCTGGTATGTGTAGAAACTTGTTTCATTTTTTTCAATATTTGAAAACGATTAGTGGAGGATGCGCTGTTATCCCTAGATACCTTTGAAGCAGATGCAATTTTAGTAGAGTTTGGGCTTCGCCCGCGCTTTCCCACAATAATATAACGGTCCATTCCGACTTGCACCTTTGGTTTTGGGCTACTCTTATTTACAGTGACTAATTGGGTAAGTGATGAATCGGATGATATCGCTGATTTAAATGACGAAGTAGTAGGCAACTGTAATGTTAACGAATCACTAGTCGGCATTGGACAAAGCGAAGTTGATCGCTGACGAAAAATTGGCTTAGCCGTTAAAAAAGTCTATCATTAGGTTTTTTATTTATTTTATTTAAATTAAGATCATCAGAACTCACAGTAAGTCTATTATCAGATTTTTTATTTTTATTGTTATCATTAAGATCATCAGAGCTCACAGCAAGTTAGGCATTTCTACCGTTATAACTCACTTCACAATTATTTGTTTTTGAGGTACTCATATAGAGTATTCCTCAAGGGCACTTTGTTAGTGTATTCCTCAAGGGCACTTTGAGTTATTTTGTTTACGGTTGTTTTTGTTTTTTTTTTGTTGTTTTAGTTATTACTGTCTATGTAAAAAATATTAGCAAAGCAAAAAAGCTTGTTTATCAAAGTTAATGTACAACGAATACTATGTACTACAAATATTTTTTGTAGGGTTTTGTTTTGTTTGTATGTAAAAAAAAATTCCGCTAATACGTCTGTTCACTATGAAGGTACAACGAAAACTGACAATAATAATAACAATAATAATAACAATAATAATAACAATAATAACAACAATAATAATAACAATAATAATAACAATAATAATAATAATAATAACAATAATAATAACACTAATAATAATAATAATAATAATAATAATAATAATAATAATAATAATAATAATAATAATAATAATAATAATAATAACAATAATAACAACAATAACAACAACAATAATAACAACAATAATAATAACAATAATAACAACAATAATAATAACAATAACAATAATAATAACAATAATAATAACAATAATCTTTTTTTTTTTTTTTTTTTAATACATGATTTTTTATTTATTGTATCTTCATATATGAACTAACAATAAGTATTCAAATCTTAAATATAAAAATATAATTAGGCCCGACCACTGTCGGACATAAGCTTAGTAATAGTTATATATAATACATAAGTAGTGATAGTCATAAGGAAAAAAATAAAAGTATTTTCAAGAAGTCCAATCTGGAGTGCTATGAATAAGAGCCCTTGTGTCCCTCTTTTTTAGGCGGATGTGTCCAGTAAAGTTCAAAATATTACGTGCAAGCGGATTAGGATGTGACTCGAGTTTTGTTAAATACTTGCCAGCGTATTTTGCAATTTCTTCAGTCACTAGTGGCATATTTAAATCACGATGTATATTTAAATTTTTTATATACCATGGAGCCAATGTTATTAACCGTAAAATTTTGTTTTGCCTTCGTTGGATTCTCTCGACATTAGAAGCTGAAGCAGTGCCCCATAACTGTATTCCGTAGCACCATATTGGTTTCAAAATCAACTTGTATATTAAAAGTTTACAATCTAGACTGAGTGTTGAATTTCTACCAATCAGCCAATGTATCTGAGTTAATTTCAGTTTCAGTTGTGTTAGCTTTGAGTCAATATGGGGCTTCCATGTAAGCCGTCGATCAAGGTGTATACCAAGGTATTTTACGTGTGAATGTTGAGGACCAACTTGATTGTTGATTCGAATTTGGGAACAAGTATCTCTTCGCAGGGTAAATGTTACCTGGACACATTTTTGCTCGTTTACTTTGATTCTCCATAAATTTAACCATAGTTCCAGTTGTGTAATATGTTCTTGTAGATATCGGGAAGCCTCGTGAGAGTTTTCGTGCATACTAAGGCAGGCTGTATCATCGGCAAACGTAGATGTATGGATATTGCTGCTCAAAGGCATATCACAAGTGTAAATCAAATACAAAACTGGCCCCAGTATGCTCCCCTGTGGCACACCGGATGATATAGATTCAGGCACACTCATGAAGTCTCCTTAAACAACCGTAAACTTCTGGGTAGTAATATAACTTTCTAATAGTTTCACAAAATTTGTTGGTAAATATGATTTCAATTTTAAAATAAGACCTTCATGCCACACTTTATCAAATGCCTGAGAAACGTCGATAAACAGCGCAGAACAATACTTCTTTTCTTCAAATGTTCTTCTTATAAATTGAACCAATCTATGAGTTTGTTCGATAGTGCTATGCTGACTTCTAAAACCAAATTGATGGTCCGGTATGCACCCACTACTAACTAGAATTGGGGACAATTTTGTCATGAGCAGTTTTTCGAAAAGTCTTGACATTGTTGATAGCAGACTTATTGGCCTGTATGACTCAGCCTTGGTAAGGTCTTTGCCCGGCTTTGGAATCATTTTAACTTTGGCAAGCTTCCAGCTATTTGGATAATACTCCAGTCGTAAAATGTCGTTAAAAATAAATAACAGGATTCTAATTGCAATACGAGGCAACTTTATTAGCATATGGTTACTAATTCCATCAATACCCAGAGCTTTCTTCGGGTTAAGTTCAGCAATTAGTTTTTGTACATCACACGTTCTAAATTTTATGGGTCGAGGGGGTAGCGCCACTACATTCGGCAAATCAATAACACCAGTACATGTGTTAGGGGTAAATACTGATTTTAAATGCTCAGCAAATATTTTACCTTTTTCAGTATCGCTTCTTGCCCAACCCCCGATAGATGTACGCAGAGGTGGTTTAAATGCAACAGGTGTTTTAAGATTTCTAGCAGCGCGCCACAAAGAGTAATTAGATGCTGGTGTGGAATCAAGACTTTCCAGATAGTTTTTAAAAGATGCAGTTTTTTCAAATGCAAGCAAGTCTTGGAGTCGTTTAGTGCACTCTTTAAATCTGATTTTAAGTTGGGGTGATCTGTGCTGTTGCCATTCCCTTCTAGCTTTTCTTTTTTCACTTACGAGACGTTCAATATTCGTAGAATAAATTCTATTAAATCCAGTCTGCGGGTAGGAGGTAGTCGCATGTTCAGTAGCCTGTTTTATATTTTTGATAAGATTGCCAATGTTAAATTCAATATCTTCGGATGTTCTTAGCGTAATGTTTTCCGTACAATGACTACTGAGATATTTTCTGAACCCCAGCCAATTAACACGGTTGATCGTCTTCACATACGGGTGAGGTAAGTCACTACTTAGTGGGCTACAAATTGTAATGATCGTGGGAGAGTGATCGGAGGAAAGATCTTGAGACGCTTCAACATGAACTAATTCCCTAGAAATATTTTTCATGACTCCAAAATCTATAACATCCGGAATTTTTTGTATGTCCGTAAGCCAGTAAGTGGGCTCCCCACTCGAAATGACGTCCAAGCCCATTTTTGAAATTGTGTTGAACAATGCCCGACCTCTAGGTGTAATAAGACGCGAACCCCAGAACGTATGTTTTGCATTGTAGTCGCCAGCTGCTACGAAGCAAGGGCCAAGGGATTTGTAGAAATCCTCGTATTGGTCCTCAGTAATTGCGAATCTAGGAGGGGAGTAAATTGATGATATGACAAAATTAGTGCAAAAATTTTCGACACAAATATTCGTTGCTTGTAAATGTTCTTCGCAAATGTTGTCAATAATATAATGCTTGAGTCTTGACTTTATTAAAATTGCTGATCCACCGCATGCTCTTCCTCTCGGGTCCTTTGAATCATATAAGGTGTAGCCATAAATTTTAAAAAGGCTTCTCGAAGTCAAATGAGTCTCAGAGACCAACATTATATCAATATTTTTTTCCGTGAGGAAGTGCTCAAGTTCATTTTTATGTTGGCGAATGCCGTTTGCGTTCCAGAAACATATTTTTAACGTGTTCATGGTTTGTTGACTAATGCTTGAAGCAGAGTATTCTGCATTCGCAGCATTTCTTGCATCATGCTAGTCATATTTGTTGTAAAATTGTTTATAGTTTGCTGCAGATTTTCAATAGTAGCTTCAAGGCGATTAAAATTGAAGCCTGAGTTTGTATTTGTTGAAGTATTTGGCCGTGAAACATTTTGTGTGGGAATAGAGCTTGTCTTTGCAGCATCGGCATACGATACACGGGAACTAACTGGTTGGCTAACTTGGGCAAGAGTGGCGGAGTAAGTGTTTGCTGTTTGTGCTGGAGCTACGTTAGGTTTTTGGCCCATAGTCTTTTTAACGAAGGAATATACAGGACATCCTCTATAGTTAGCGGTGTGATTACCTCCACAATTACTGCATTTTTTTCTGCTTGATCTTTTGGTTTAGTACAACTAGCAGTACCGTGCAATTCACCGCAAATAACACAAACTGTAGGTAATTTGCAGTAAGTTTTTGTGTGGCCATATTCTTGACAATTATGGCACTGTACGGGTCCAGAATGCTTGTGTGGTTCTTCAACTGTTATTTTTCGGTATAAAAGATATTTTAAATTATAAATTGGGTGCGTCTCATTTTTTCTCAATTTTATATCATTCGGCTCAATTTCAACGCGAAATAGAGGCTGGGGGATCTTCTCCCTATTTATTATATTTGAAATTTTTTTTTTTACCTTGAATCCCTGGAGGACGAGTGCGTCTTTTATTTCTTCGGGAACAACATAAGAATCTATGCTCTTGAGCTGGTATGTGTAGAAACTTGTTTCATTTTTTTCAATATTTGAAAACGATTAGTGGAGGATGCGCTGTTATCCCTAGATACCTTTGAAGCAGATGCAATTTTAGTAGAGTTTGGGCTTCGCCCGCGCTTTCCCACAATAATATAACGGTCCATTCCGACTTGCACCTTTGGTTTTGGGCTACTCTTATTTACAGTGACTAATTGGGTAAGTGATGAATCGGATGATATCGCTGATTTAAATGACGAAGTAGTAGGCAACTGTAATGTTAACGAATCACTAGTCGGCATTGGACAAAGCGAAGTTGATCGCTGACGAAAAATTGGCTTAGCCGTTAAAAAAGTCTATCATTAGGTTTTTTATTTATTTTATTTAAATTAAGATCATCAGAACTCACAGTAAGTCTATTATCAGATTTTTTATTTCTATTGTTATCATTAAGATCATCAGAGCTCACAGCAAGGTAGGCATTTCTACCGTTATAACTCACTTCACAATTATTTGTTTTTGAGGTACTCATATAGAGTATTCCTCAAGGGCACTTTGTTAGTGTATTCCTCAAGGGCACTTTGAGTTATTTTGTTTACGGTTGTTTTTGTTTTTTTTTGTTGTTTTAGTTATTACTGTCTATGTAAAAAATATTAGCAAAGCAAAAAAGCTTGTTTATCAAAGTTAATGTACAACGAATACTATGTACTACAAATATTTTTTGTATGGTTTTGTTTTGTTTGTATGTAAAAAAAAATTCCGCTAATACGTCTGTTCACTATGAAGGTACAACGAAAACTGACAATAATAATAACAATAATAATAACAATAATAACAACAATAATAATAACAATAATAATAACAATAATAATAATAATAATAACAATAATAATAACACTAATAATAATAATAATAATAATAACAATAATAACAACAATAATAACAACAATAATAACAACAATAATAATAACAATAATAACAACAATAATAATAACAATAACAATAATAATAACAATAATAATAACAATAATAATTTTTTTTTTTTTAATACATGATTTTTTATTTATTGTATCTTCATATATGAACTAACAATAAGTATTCAAATCTTAAATATAAAAATATAATTAGGCCCGACCACTGTCGGACATAAGCTTAGTAATAGTTATATATAATACATAAGTAGTGATAGTCATAAGGAAAAAAATAAAAGTATTTTCAAGAAGTCCAATCTGGAGTGCTATGAATAAGAGCCCTTGTGTCCCTCTTTTTTAGGCGGATGTGTCCAGTAAAGTTCAAAATATTACGGGCAAGCGGATTAGGATGTGACTCGAGTTTTGTTAAATATTTGCCAGCGTTTTTTGCAATTTCTTCAGTCACTAGTGGCATATTTAAGTCACGATGTATATTCGAATTTTTTATGTACCATGGAGCCGATGTTATTAACCGTAAAATTTTGTTTTGCCTACGTTGGATTCTCTCGACATTAGAAGCTGAAGCAGTACCCCATAGCTGAATTCCGTAGCACCATATAGGTTTTAAGAGCGACTTGTATATTAAAAGTTTACAATCTAGGGTGAGGGTTGAGTTTCTACCAACCAGCCAATGTATCTGAGTTAGTTTAAGTTTCATTTGCGTTAGCTTGGAGTCAATGTGGTATTTCCATGTGAGCCTTCGATCAAGATGTATACCAAGGTATTTCACATGTAAGTTTTGAGGAACAATTTGATTATTGATTGTAACGGGGGAACAACTGTCTTTTCTTAAGGTAAATGTTACCTGAGCACACTTCTGTTCGTTTACCTTTATTCTCCACATGTTTAACCATAGTTCTAGCTGAGTAATATGTTGCTGGAGATATCGGGAAGCCTCGTGTGGGTTTTCGTGCATACTAAGGCATGCTGTATCATCGGCAAACGTAGATGTATGGATATTGCTGCTCAAGGGCATATCACAAGTATAAATCAAATATAAAACTGGCCCCAGTATACTCCCCTGTGGCACACCGGATGAGATTATTTCAGGCGTACTCATAAAGTCTCCTTCCACAACAGTGAACTTCCGGGCAATAATGTAACTTTCCAGCAGATTTAGAATGTTTATTGGTAGGTAAGTCTTTAATTTTAAAATTAGGCCTTCATGCCACACTTTATCAAATGCCTGAGAAACGTCAATGAACAGCGCAGAGCAATACTTTTTTTCTTCAAAAGTTTTTCTTATAAATTGAACCAATCTATGAGTTTGTTCAATGGTGCTATGCTGACTTCTAAATCCAAATTGATGATCCGTTATGCACTCATTATCAGTTAGAATTGGGGACAATTTTATCATGAGTAACTTTTCAAAGAGCTTTGACATTGTTGACAGTAAACTTATTGGCCTATATGACTCAGCTTTGGTAAGATCTTTGCCCGGCTTTGGAATCATTTTAACCTTGGCAAGCTTCCAGCTGTTTGGATAATACTCCAGTCGTAAAATAGCGTTAAAAATGAATAACAGGATTCTAATAGCTATACGAGGCAACTTCATCAACATCTGGTTACTAATTCCATCAATACCCGGGGCTTTTTTCGGGTTGAGCTCTGCAATTATTTTTTGTACATCACGCGTCTTAAATTTTATTGGTCGAGGGGGTAGCGCAACTACATTTGGCAAATCAACAGCACCAGAACACGTGCTTGGGGTGAATAAGGATTTTAAATGCTCACCAAATATTTTACCTTTTTCAGTATCGCTTCTTGCCCAACCTCCTGTAGATGTGCGCAGAGGTGGTTTAAACTCAACTGGTGTTTTAAGCTTTCTAGCAGCGCGCCACAAAGATTAATTAGATGCTGGTGTGACATCAAGACCTTCCAAATAATTTTTAAGAGATGCAGTTTTTTCAAATGCAAGCAACTCTTGGAGTCGTTTAGTACACTCTTTAAATCTGGTTTTAAGTTGGGGGTGATCTGTGCTGTTGCCATTCTCTTCTAGCTCTTCTTTTTTCACTTACGTGACGTTCAATATCCGTAGAATAAATTTTATTTAACCTAATCTGCGGATGGGCGGTAGTGGCATGTTCAGCAGCCTGTTTAATATTTTCATTAAGGATGGCAATGTTAGATTCAATATCATCATGTGTTCTTAGCGTAATATTTTCCGTGCAATGACTACTAAGATATTTTTTAAATCGCAGCCAATTAACACGATTTATCAAATTCGCATATGGGTGAGGTAAATCACTTCCTAATGGGCTACAAATTGTAACGATCGTGGGAGAGTGATCGGACGAGAGATCTAGAGAAGCTTCAATTTGAATTAAATCTCTATAGATATTTTTCATAACGCCAAGATGTATTACATCCGGAATTTTATGTATGTCAGTAGGCCAATAGGTGGGCTCCCCACTCGAAATGACATCCAAGCCCATTTTGGAAATTGTATTGAACAACTCTCGACCTCTGGGTGTAATAAGACGCGAACCCCAGAACGTGTGTTTAGCATTATAGTCGCCAGCTGCTACGAAACAAGGGCCCAGAGATTTGTAAAAATCCTCGTATTGATCCTCAGTAATTGCGAATCTAAGAGGAGAATAAATTGATGATATGACAAAATTAGTGCAAAAATTTTCGACACAAATATTCGTTGCTTGTAAATGTTCTTCACAAATGTTGTCAATAAAATAATGCTTGAGTCTTGACTTTATTAAAATTGCTGATCCACCGCATGCTCTTCCTCTCGGGTCCTTTGAATCATATAAGGTGTAGCCATAAATTTTAAAAAGGCTTCTCGAAGTCAAATGAGTCTCAGAGACCAACATTATATCAATATTTTTTTCCGTGAGGAAGTGCTCAAGTTCATTTTTATGTTGGCGAATGCCGTTTGCGTTCCAGAAACATATTGTTAACGTGTTCATGGCTTATTAAGTATTGCTTGAAGCAGAGTATTCTGCATTCGCAACATTTCTTGCATCATGCTAGTCATATTTGTTGTAAAATTGTTTATAGTTTGCACAAGATTTTCAATAGTGGCTTCAAGGCGATTAAAATTAAAGTTCGAATTTGTATTTGTTGAATTATTTGGTGGTGAAACATTTTGTGTATGAATAGAATTTGTCTTAGCAGCATCGGCATACGATACACGGGAACTAACTGGTTGGCTCACTTGCGCAATAGTGGCTGGTAAAGCGTTTGCTGATTGGGCTGGGGCCAATTTAGGTGTTTGCCTCATAGTCTGTTTGACGAAAGAGTACACAGGACAACCTCTGTAGTTAGCGGTGTGATTTTCTCCACAATTACTGCATTTTTTGTTACTTTGATCTTTCGGTTTATTGCAACTAGCAGTGCCGTGTAACTCGCCGCACACAACACAAACAGCAGGTAATTTGCAGTAAGTTTTAGTATGTCCATATTCTTGACAATTATGGCACTGTACGGGTCCTGAACGCTTGTGTGGTTCTTCAACGGTTATTTTTCGATACAAGAGATATCTTAAATTATATATTGGATGGGTCTCATTTTTTTTTCAATTTTATATCATTTGGCTCAAGTTCAACGCGAAATAGAGGTTGAAGGATCTTTTCCCTATTTATTATATTGGAAAAATTTTTTACCTTGAATTCCTGTAGGACAAGAGCATCTTTTACTTCTTCAGGAGCAACATAGGAATATATGCCCTTCAACACAATCTGCATACCTTTAGCACTCTTGAGCTGATATGTGTAGAAATTTATTTTACTTTTTTCAAATTCAGAAACCATTTTTCGAAAATCTTTTTCTTCATAAATTTGAATTTTCGTTTCATCAGTATTACCACGTTTTATTGGAACAATGTGAAATTTATTCTCACCAATGAACGAAATTAATTTTTTGATAAGAGCGTTTGAGTTTTTTTCTCTTAAATAGATTGGTGGCGGCTTGGAGGTTTTGTTCGCAGATTCAGCGGGTTTGTCATTGTCATCTTGCAATATTTAAAACGGTTTTGCCGATTAGTAGAGGATGCGCTGTTATCCCTAGACATCTTTGGAGCAGATGCAATTTTAGTAGAGTTTGGGCTTCGCCCGCGCTTTAAAATTGTAATGTATCTGTCCATTCCGACTTGGACCTTGGGTTTTGGGGTACTCTTATTTTCAGTGACAACTTGGTTAAGTGATGACCCCAAGCCCGAGGCGGGTGATATCGCTGAGTTAAATGTGGAAGTACTAGGCAATATTGTCAACGATTCACTAGTTGGCATTGGACAAAGCGAAGTTGATCGCTGACGAAACTGTGGTTTTGCCAAAGAAAAAGTCTATTATCAGATTTTTGATTTTTATTAAGAGCTTCAGAACTCACAGCAAGTCTATTATCAGATATTTTATTTTTATTGTTATCATTATGAGTATCAAAAATCACAGTAAAATAGGCATTTCTGCCGTTAGAACTCACTTCACTATTTTTTTCCTTTGGGGTACTCATATAGAGTATTCCTCAAGGGTATGTTTGTATGTGTTTTTGTTTACGGTTTTTTTTTTGTTTTAGTTATTTCAATATGTAAAAATATTATCAAAGCAAAAAAATGCTTATTTATCAAAGTTAATATGTACCACGAATATTTTTTGTATGCTTTTTTTTTTTTGTTTAGTTTGTATATAAGAAAAATTCCGCTATTACGTCTGTTCACTATGAAGGTACAACGAGAACAATAATAATAACAATAATAATAACAATAATAATAACAATAACAATAATAACAACAATAATAACAACAATAATAATAACAATAATAACAACAATAATAATAACAATAATAATAACAATAATAATAACAATAATAATAACAATAATAACAACAATAATAATATTAACAATAATAACAATAATAATAATAATAATAATAACAATTATAATAACAATAACAATAATAATAATAATAACAATAATAACAACAATAATAACAACAATAATAATAACAATAATAACAACAATGATAATAACAATAATAATAACAATAATAATAATAATAATAACAATAATAATAACAATAATAAATAAATAAAGATAATAACAACAATAATAACAATAAGAATAACAATAATAAAAACAATAATAATAACAATAATAATTTTTTGTTTCATATATATATTTATTTATTGTATCTTCAAAAATGAACTAACAATAAGTAATCAAATCTTAAATCTAAATATAATTATTAGGCCCGACCAGTATCGGACATAAACTTAGTGATAGTTATAAATAATACATAAGTAGTGATAATCAAAAAGGAAAAAAAGAAGTATTCTTAAGCAGCTCCATCTGGAGTGTTGAGTATAAGAGCCCTTGTGTCCGTCTTTTTCAGGCGGATGTGTCCAGAAAAGCTCAAAATATTACGGGCAAGCGGATTAGGATGTGACTCGAGTTTTGTTAAATATTTGCCTGCGTATTTTGCAATTTCTTCACTCACTAGTGGCATATTTAAATCACGATGTATATTTGAATTTTTAATGTACCATGGAGCAGATGTTATCAAACGTAAAATTTTGTTTTGCCTTCGTTGGATTTTCTTAATATTTGAAGCTGAAGCAGTGCCCCATAGCTGAATTCCATAGCACCATGTTGGCTTCAAAAGCGACTTGTATATCAAAAGTTTGCAGTCTAGGCTGAGTGTTGAATTTCTGTCAATTAACCAATATATTTGAGTTAATTTAAGTTTCATTTGCGTTAACTTAGAGCCAATATGATATTTCCATGTAAGCCTTCGATCAAGGTGTATGCCAAGGTATTTCACTTGAGAATGTTGAGGAACATTTTGACTATTGATTCGAATGGGGGAACAGGTATCTTTTCTTAGGGTAAACGTTATATGAACACACTTTTGTTCATTTACTTTAATTCTCCATAAGTTCAACCATATTTCAAGCTGAGTAATGTGTGCTTGGAGATTGCGGGATGCCTCATCAGGGTTTTTGTGAATACTCAAACAGGCTGTATCATCGGCAAATGTAGAAGTGTGGATGTTATTGCTCACAAGTATATATTAGATACAAGACTGGCCCCAGAATACTACCCTGTGGCACACCAGAAGATATAGGTTCGGGTACACTCATGAAGTCTCCTTCCACAACAGTAAACTTTCTATCAAGAATATAACTTTCCAAAAGCTTTTGTATATTTATTGGTAGGTATGTCTTCAATTTTAAAACTAGGCCTTTGTGCCATACTTTGGCAAATGCCTGAGAAACATCAATAAAAAGGGCAGAACAATACTTCTTTTCTTCATAAGTCCTCCTTATAATTTGAACCAATCTATGCGTTTGCTCAATAGTGCTATGCTGACTTCTAAAGCCAAATTGATGGTCCGGGATGCACCCAGTATCAGCTAAAATTGTGGACAATTTAGTCATGATCAGATTTTCGAAAAGCTTTGAAATTGTTGAAAGTAAGCTTATAGGCCTATATGACTCAGCCTTGGTAAGATCTTTGCCTGGCTTTGGAATCATTTTAATCTCGGCAAGTTTCCAGTTATGTGGAAAATACTGCATTCGTAAAATGGCATTAAAAATAAATAGCAAAATTCTTATTGCAATATGAGGCAAGTTCATCAGCATCTTGTTACTAATGCCATCAATACCTGGAGCTTTCTTAGGGTCGAGTTCAGCAACTATTTTTTGTAGTTCACGCATCTTAAACCTTAAGGGACGAGGGGGTAGAGAGACTACACTCGGTAAATCGGCAGCACCCGTACATGAATTGGGAGTGAGTACAGATTTTAAATGCTCAGAAAATAAGTTACCTTTCTCACTATCGCTTCTTGCCCAGCCTCCACGCAATGGTGATTTCTAGTAGCACGCCATAAAGAGTAATTAGATGTTGACGTTACATCAAGACCTTCTAAATACTTTTCCAGTAATGCAGTCTTTTCCGACGATAGCAGCTCTTTGAGTCGTTTAGTACATTCTTTAAGTCTGATTTTATTTAGGGGTGATCGGTGTTGTTGCCATTCTCTTCTAGCTCTCCTTTTTTCACATACAAGACGTTCAATTTCCGTAGAATAAATTCTATTAAAGCCAGTCTGCGGATAGGAAGTAGTGGCATGTTCAGCAGCATGTTTAATATATTCGTTAGGATTGGCAATATTAAATTCAATATCATCAGGTGATCTTAGCTGAATGTTTTCTACGCAGTGACTACTAACATATTTTTTGAATCCTAGCCAGTTGACCCTATTAATCGTTTTCACATATGAGTTAGTTAAATCACTCCTTAGTGGGTTGAAAATTTTAAGTATTGTGGGAGAGTGATCGGTGGACAGATCTACAGAGCCCTCTACGTGAATTAAGTTCCTATGGATATTTTTCGTGACGCCAAAATCTATAACATCTGGAATTTTTCTTACGTCAGTAGGCCAGTAAGTAGGCTCCCCACTCGAAATGACATCTAAGCCCATTTTTGAAATTGTATTAAACAACGCTCTACCTCTAGGTGTAACAAGACGTGAGCCCCAGTACGTATGTTTTGCATTGTAGTCACCAGCTGCCACGAAACAAGATCCAAGCGATTTGTAGAACTTCTCATACTGATCTTCGGTAACTGAAAATCTGGGAGGTGAGTAAATTGATGATATCACGAAGTTCGCACAAAAATTTTCTACGAAAATATTCGTAGCTTGCATATATTCTTCACTAACGTTCTCAAGGATATAGTGCTTGAGTCTTGACTTTATTAGAATAATACAATAATAATAACAATAATAATATTATTTTTATTTATTTATTAAATGTTACAAATACAATTACAAATTATATCATAACTTAATTTAAACGAGAATAGTAACAAAGACCTTCACTCGTTGAAGTGAAACAGACCAGGGTCTAGGTGGGAATCGAACCCACACTGATAGGCTAGCACACTACTCACTAGCCTACCGAGGCACCCAATAATAATAACAATAATAATAACAATAATAATAATTATCTGAACTAGCTATCAAAACAAAATAGGTACATGTGTATGTGTGTGTGTGTTTGTAAACAAATAAAAACAAACCAAAAAAACATAGATGTGAGTTTAATATAAATAAATTTAATTAAGTTATGAATAATATAAAAAGGAAAAACAAGAAGAAAATATAGGGATGCCTTCAAAAACAAGATTTTGAATGAGTTGAATATATGTAAGAATGTATGCTTATGTGTATGCATGTACATACGTGCGTATGATCAGCGTTGCCACAACCAAAATATTTTTGTAACCAAAATATGAAAAAAAAGTAACCAAAAGAGAAAAAAGTAACCAAAATTTTATATGTATTTAATATATGAGTAATAATCGCTTAAGTCCTCTTAATCAAAGGACTGTTTTGGGACGTTTTCACGCAAAACTATTAAAAGGCTCCAACGCAAGATTAAACTCTTGTGTGATCCTTTCTTTGCACATGTAGGTATTGTAACCACACCAACTTTCATCCCTTATTCAACCCAAATATTGAGTACACCCATTTTTACACCCATTTTCAAACAAAATTCCACGCTTAATTAACTTTCGCTTAATTACCCAGAAATATTTTACCCTAAAATGAGATTTCCCTTAAAATCTCCTCGTTTATTTACCCAAAAATTCCTAAGTACATATTTATGTAATTCTGTAATCGAATATATGTATGTACCTTATGTATTTATTTTTTGTAATATGAACTGTTATTAAATAAAATATTTAATAAAATATTTGTTCCAAGTAATAATGTACTAAATACCACAGTGAGTTTGGATAAATGAATTTCTAAAGGTATTTAAGCTTATTCTCATAATTGCCTATATGAGACAATTAAACGTCTTCGCTTTAATACCTTGCCTGTATAATTACACCAAAAGTCACGACATTTTTGATGAGGCAATTAGCCGGGGTTTACTGTATAATCATTTACCCAATTCACAACCTACTGTAGATTGTAAATTGTATTAGCTACAACTATGGTAGTTGTGAACGGCCTATTGTAAGTATTGTTAGACTTTTAAAAATGTCGAACTTTTAAAAAGAAGAAGAGAAAGAATAAAGATAACGAAAATTGTTTGAAATTAATAAAAGCAAAAAAAAACAACAAAAAATCGGCATTATGCGATAAATATACTGCAGAAATGTTAATGGTGGATTTGGGGGATTAAAAAATAAGGAACATTTTAATTTCATAAAAAATCAAAAAAATTTAGGCGATTCTGATGAAGACAATCACTCTTATTCCAGCATGCTTCCGATTTTGCAACTTCTTGCGAATTTTTGAAAATTTCGCGATAAAAGGGACTTTTTGCATGCTTTCAGTTTCCTAACAGTTCGGCCGATTTTTAAAAAATATTAGACTTTGTTATCATCCCGCTGTTAGTAGCTTTTTGCGAACTTTCGTAATTTTTGCGATTTTTATTGAATTTTTTACATTCCTTACATTTTTGGCGATTTTTAATCAATAATATGGCTTGTTTAAGATTTTGCAACTTCTCGCGATTTTGTGCAAATTTCTCGATAAAAGCGACTTTTTCCACGTTTTCAGCTTCTTGGCAGTTTTTCTGATTTAAAAAAAATATTAGACTGTGTTATCATCCCGCTGTTAATAAGTTTTTGCAAATTTACGTAATTTTCGTGATTCTTGCCGAATTTTTTGCATTCCTTGCCGTTTTAGCGATTTTTAAAATTTTGCTAATTTTCGCGATTTTTTGCAAAGTTTGCAATAAAAGCGGCTTTTGCATGGTTTTTAGCGTCCTAACAATTTTGAAGGTCTTAAAATATTATTAGACTTTGTTATTATCCTGCTGTTAGTAGCTTTTTGCCAATTTTCGTCACTTCGCGAATTTTTTTTATTTATTTGCATATATAATTGCACTAATTTTTATTAATTTAAGAAAAAAAAAATCAAGGTAAATGTTTTTAGCACTTTTATAAGCTTATGCATTCCTGATCGTCATTCTACGACATTCAACAAACATAGGGAAAAATGTTGTAGGTGTCGTAGCAAACTTTTCTATGAAAATTACCTACAACATTTCTACAATTATTGTACAGCTTGACGACCTACTACACTTACAATAGGTTGTGAATTAAGCAATTATAAAATCATATAATATTAGCTATTAATCATCAAACAGAATTGCGGCATAAATACATTTTCCATACAAATTGACACAAAAAATCAGCACCAGAAAGCAGTCAATAGATAGAATTTATTTTATTTTGACAACGTTTTTTCTTATGCTCTCATATATAAATACTCATTCTCTCAAGAATGCTACCATACTTTCAGTAAGTTTCATACATTTTGTGAACAAAACTACAAAGAAAAATAAGCACAAAAGAAAATAAAACTAAAATTATAGAGCATTTGAAGTTACTGCGTAAATTTTATGATGGGCTTTGTTTCGTATATAAGGCACACATCTACATCAACTGACACCACACACAGTGGACCAAAACACAGAAGAACGCTGATGAGGAAGGTTTAGTGGCCTTCGAAAACGGCTGGCTGTTCCGTTCAACTATGTGTTGTTGTCAGAATATTTACAACTAACTTTGATGTTATTTATTCATTAATAATTATCACATGTAATTTGGCTTAAAAAGCGTCATTTCTATATTCAATTCATAAGAATATAGAAATAATATTGTTTTATTCACACATATATTTATTTATTTTATCTTCAAATATGAACTAACAATAAGTATTCAAATCTTAAATCTAAATATAATTATTAGGCCCGACCAGTATCGGACATAAACTTAGTGATAGTAATTAATAATACATAAATTTCGTATTAAGCACAATAATTATTTTCAAGAAGTATCATTTGGGGTGCTGAGTATTAGGGCCCTTGTGACCCTCCTTTTTAAGCGGATGTGTCCAGTAAAGTTCACGAATATTATTATTAAATATTTACCTGCGTATTTTGCGATTTCTTCAGTCACTAGTGGCATATTTAAATCAAGATGTATATTTGAATTTTTGATGTACCATGGAGCCGATGTTACGAGTATTAACCGTAAAATTTGATTTTGCCGTCGTTGGATTCTATCCACATTTGAAGCTGAAACAGTGCCCCATAGCCGTAGCACCATATTGGCTTCAAAAGCGACTTGTATGTCAAAAGTTTGCAGTCTAGACTGAGTGTTGAATTTCTGCCAATCAACCAATGTATTTGAGTTAACTTAAGTTTCATTTGAATTAGTTTAGCGTCAATATGATGTTGCCATGTAAGCCTTCGATCAAGGTGTATGCCAAGGTATTTCACTCGAGAATGTTGAGGAATATTTTGATTATTGATTCGAATGGCGGAACAGGTATCTTTTCTTAGGGTAAACGTTATATGAACACACTTGTTCATTAACTTTAATTCTCCATAAGTTCAACCATATTTCAAGCTGGGTAATGTGTGGTTGGAGATTGCTGGATGCCTCGATAAGGGTTGTTGGGTGTTGAGTATAAGAGCCCTTGTGTCCCTCTTTTTCAAGCGGATGTGTCCAGAAAAGCTCAAAATATTACGGGCAAGCGGATTAGGATGTGACTCGAGTTTTGTTAAATATTTGCCTGCGTATTTTGCAATTTCTTCACTCACTAGTGGCATATTTAAATCACGATGTATATTTGAATTTTTAATGTACCATGGATCAGATGTTATCAAACGTAAAATTTTGTTTTGCCTTCGTTGGATTTTCTCAATATTTGAAGCTGAAGCAGTGCCCCATAGCTGAATTCCATAGCACCATGTTGGCTTCAAAAGCGACTTGTATATCAAAAGTTTGCAGTCTAGGCTGAGTGTTGAATTTCTGTCAATTAACCAATATATTTGAGTTAATTTAAGTTTCATTTGCGTTAACTTAGAGTCAATATGATATTTCCATGTAAGCCTTCGATCAAGGTGTATGCCAAGGTATTTCACTTGAGAATGTTGAGGAACATTTTGACTGTTGATTCGAATGGGGGAACAGGTATCTTTTCTTAGGGTAAACGTTATATGAACACACTTTTGTTCATTTACTTTAATTCTCCATAAGTTCAACCATATTTCAAGCTGAGTAATGTGTGCTTGGAGATTGCGGGATGCCTCATCAGGGTTTTTGTGAATACTCAAACAGGCTGTATCATCGGCAAATGTAGAAGTGTGGATGTTATTGCTCACAAGTATATATTAGATACAAGACTGGCCCCAGAATACTACCCTGTGGCACACCAGAAGATATAGGTTCGGGTACACTCATGAAGTCTCCTTCCACAACAGTAAACTTTCTATCAAGAATATAACTTTCCAAAAGCTTTTGTATATTTATTGGTAGGTATGTCTTCAATTTTAAAACTAGGCCTTTGTGCCATACTTTGGCAAATGCCTGAGAAACATCAATAAAAAGGGCAGAACAATACTTCTTTTCTTCATAAGTCCTCCTTATAATTTGAACCAATCTATGCGTTTGCTCAATAGTGCTATGCTGACTTCTAAAGCCAAATTGATGGTCCGGGATGCACCCAGTATCAGCTAAAATTGTGGACAATTTAGTCATGAGCAGATTTTCGAAAAGCTTTGAAATTGTTGAAAGTAAGCTTATAGGCCTATATGACTCAGCCTTGGTAAGATCTTTGCCTGGCTTTGGAATCATTTTAATCTCGGCAAGTTTCCAGTTATGTGGAAAATACTGCATTCGTAAAATGGCATTAAAAATAAATAGCAAAATTCTTATTGCAATATGAGGCAAGTTCATCAGCATCTTGTTACTAATGCCATCAATACCTGGAGCTTTCTTAGGGTCGAGTTCAGCAACTATTTTTTGTAGTTCACGCATCTTAAACCTTAAGGGACGAGGGGGTAGAGAGACTACACTCGGTAAATCGGCAGCACCCGTACATGAATTGGGAGTGAGTACAGATTTTAAATGCTCAGAAAATAAGTTACCTTTCTCACTATCGCTTCTTGCCCAGCCTCCAGTCGAAGTACATCAAGACCTTCTAAATACTTTTCCAGTAATGCAGTCTTTTCCGACGATAGCAGCTCTTTGAGTCGTTTAGTACATTCTTTAAGTCTGATTTTATTTAGGGGTGATCGGTGTTGTTGCCATTCTCTTCTAGCTCTCCTTTTTTCACATACAAGACGTTCAATTTCCGTAGAATAAATTCTATTAAAGCCAGTCTGCGGATAGGAAGTAGTGGCATGTTCAGCAGCATGTTTAATATATTCGTTAGGATTGGCAATATTAAATTCAATATCATCAGGTGATCTTAGCTGAATGTTTTCTACGCAGTGACCACTAACATATTTTTTGAATCCTAGCCAGTTGACCCTATTAATCGTTTTCACATATGAGTTAGTTAAATCACTCCTTAGTGGGTTGAAAATTTTAAGTATTGTGGGAGAGTGATCGGTGGACAGATCTACAGAGCCCTCTACGTGAATTAAGTTCCTATGGATATTTTTCGTGACGCCAAAATCTATAACATCTGGAATTTTTCTTACGTCAGTAGGCCAGTAAGTAGGCTCCCCACTCGAAATGACATCTAAGCCCATTTTTGAAATTGTATTAAACAACGCTCTACCTCTAGGTGTAACAAGACGTGAGCCCCAGTACGTATGTTTTGCATTGTAGTCACCAGCTGCCACGAAACAAGATCCAAGCGATTTGTAGAACTTCTCATACTGATCTTCGGTAACTGAAAATCTGGGAGGTGAGTAAATTGATGATATCACGAAGTTCGCACAAAAATTTTCTACGAAAATATTCGTAGCTTGCATATATTCTTCACTAACGTTCTCAAGGATATAGTGCTTGAGTCTTGACTTTATTAGAATAATACAATAATAATAACAATAATAATATTATTTTTATTTATTTATTAAATGTTACAAATACAATTACAAATTATATCATAACTTAATTTAAACGAGAATAGTAACAAAGACCTTCACTCGTTGAAGTGAAACAGACCAGGGTCTAGGTGGGAATCGAACCCACACTGATAGGCTAGCACACTACTCACTAGCCTACCGAGGCACCCAATAATAATAACAATAATAATAACAATAATAATAACAATAATAATAATTATCTGAACTAGCTATCAAAACAAAATAGGTACATGTGTATGTGTGTGTGTGTTTGTAAACAAATAAAAACAAACCAAAAAAACATAGATGTGAGTTTAATATAAATAAATTTAATTAAGTTATGAATAATATAAAAAGGAAAAACAAGAAGAAAATATAGGGATGCCTTCAAAAACAAGATTTTGAATGAGTTGAATATATGTAAGAATGTATGCTTATGTGTATGCATGTACATACGTGCGTATGATCAGCGTTGCCACAACCAAAATATTTTTGTAACCAAAATATGAAAAAAAAGTAACCAAAAGAGAAAAAAGTAACCAAAATTTTATATGTATTTAATATATGAGTAATAATCGCTCAAGTCCTCTTAATCAAAGGACTGTTTTGGGACGTTTTCACGCAAAACTATTAAAAGGCTCCAACGCAAGATTAAACTCTTGTGTGATCCTTTCTTTGCACATGTAGGTATTGTAACCACACCAACTTTCATCCCTTATTCAACCCAAATATTGAGTACACCCATTTTTACACCCATTTTCAAACAAAATTCCACGCTTAATTAACTTTCGCTTAATTACCCAGAAATATTTTACCCTAAAATGAGATTTCCCTTAAAATCTCCTCGTTTATTTACCCAAAAATTCTTAAGTACATATTTATGTAATTCTGTAATCGAATATATGTATGTACCTTATGTATTTATTTTTTGTAATATGAACTGTTATTAAATAAAATATTTAATAAAATATTTGTTCCAAGTAATAATGTACTAAATACCACAGTGAGTTTGGATAAATGAATTTCTAAAGGTATTTAAGCTTATTCTCATAATTGCCTATATGAGATAATTAAACGTCTTCGCTTTAATACCTTGCCTGTATAATTACACCAAAAGTCACGACATTTTTGATGAGGCAATTAGCCGGGGTTTACTGTATAATCATTTACCCAATTCACAACCTACTGTAGATTGTAAATTGTATTAGCTACAACTATGGTAGTTGTGAACGGCCTATTGTAAGTATTGTTAGACTTTTAAAAATGTCGAACTTTTAAAAAGAAGAAGAGAAAGAATAAAGATAACGAAAATTGTTTGAAATTAATAAAAGCAAAAAAAAAACAACAAAAAATCGGCATTATGCGATAAATATACTGCAGAAATGTTAATGGTGGATTTGGGGGATTAAAAAATAAGGAACATTTTAATTTCATAAAAAATAAAAAAAAATTAGGCGATTCTGATGAAGACAATCACTCTTATTCCAGCATGCTTCCGATTTTGCAACTTCTTGCGAATTTTTGAAAATTTCGCGATAAAAGGGACTTTTTGCATGCTTTCAGTTTCCTAACAGTTCGGCCGATTTTTAAAATATATTAGACTTTGTTATCATCCCGCTGTTAGTAGCTTTTTGCGAACTTTCGTAATTTTTGCGATTTTTATTGAATTTTTTACATTCCTTACATTTTTGGCGATTTTTAATCAATAATATGGCTTGTTTAAGATTTTGCAACTTCTCGCGATTTTGTGCAAATTTCTCGATAAAAGCGACTTTTTCCACGTTTTCAGCTTCTTGGCAGTTTTTCTGATTTAAAAAAAATATTAGACTGTGTTATCATCCCGCTGTTAATAAGTTTTTGCAAATTTACGTAATTTTCGTGATTCTTGCCGAATTTGTGAATTAAGCAATTATAAAATCATATAATATTACCTATTAATCATCAAACAGAATTGCGGCATAAATACATTTTCCATACAAATTGACACAAAAAATCAGCACCAGAAAGCAGTCAATAGATAGAATTTATTTTATTTTGACAACGTTTTTTCTTATGCTCGCATATATAAATACTCATTCTCTCAAGAATGCTACCATACTTTCAGTAAGTTTCATACATTTTGTGAACAAAACTACAAAGAAAAATAAGCACAAAAGAAAATAAAACTAAAATTATAGAGCATTTGAAGTTACTGCGTAAATTTTATGATGGGCTTTGTTTCGTATATAAGGCACACATCTACATCAACTGACACCACACACAGTGGACCAAAACACAGAAGAACGCTGATGAGGAAGGTTTAGTGGCCTTCGAAAACGGCTGGCTGTTCCGTTCAACTATGTGTTGTTGCCAGAATATTTACAACTAACTTTGATGTTATTTATTCATTAATAATTATCACATGTAATTTGGCTTAAAAAGCGTTATTTCTATATTCAATTCATAAGAATATAGAAATAATATTTTTTTATTCACACATATATTTATTTATTTTATCTTCAAATATGAACTAACAATAAGTATTCAAATCTTAAATCTAAATATAATTATTAGGCCCGACCAGTATCGGACAT
The DNA here is from genome assembly GCA_944452675.1 of Tachina lurida. Taxonomy (NCBI): domain Eukaryota; kingdom Metazoa; phylum Arthropoda; class Insecta; order Diptera; family Tachinidae; genus Tachina; species Tachina lurida. The sequence goes on along the minus strand of OX101753.1, from coordinate 84,934,021 downwards.
AAACTTAGTGATAGTAATTAATAATACATAAATTTCGTACTAAGCACAATAATTATTTTCAAGAAGTATCATTTGGGGTGCTGAGTATTAGGGCCCTTGTGACCCTCCTTTTTAAGCGGATGTGTCCAGTAAAGTTCACGATATTACGAGCAAGCGGATTAGGATGTGACTCGAGTTTTGTTAAATATTTACCTGCGTATTTTGCGATTTCTTCAGTCACTAGTGGCATATTTAAATCAAGATGTATATTTGAATTTTTGTTGTACCATGGAGCCGATGTTACGAGTATTAACCGTAAAATTTGATTTTGCCGTCGTTGGATTCTATCCACATTTGAAGCTGAAGCAGTGCCCCATAGCCGTAGCACCATATTGGCTTCAAAAGCGACTTGTATGTCAAAAGTTTGCAGTCTAGACTGAGTGTTGAATTTCTGCCAATCAACCAATGTATTTGAGTTAACTTAAGTTTCATTTGAATTAGTTTAGCGTCAATATGATGTTGCCATGTAAGCCTTCGATCAAGGTGTATGCCAAGGTATTTCACTCGAGAATGTTGAGGAATATTTTGATTATTGATTCGAATGGCGGAACAGGTATCTTTTCTTAGGGTAAACGTTATATGAACACACTTTTGTTCATTTACTTTAATTCTCCATAAGTTCAACCATATTTCAAGCTGGGTAATGTGTGGTTGGAGATTGCTGGATGCCTCGATAAGGGTCTTTGTGAATGCTCAAACAGGCTGTATCATCGGCAAATGTAGAAGTGTGGATGTTATTCCTCACAGGCATATCACAAGTATATATTAAATACAAGACTGGCCGCAGAATACTACCCTGTGGCACACCAGAAGATATAGATTCGGGTACACTCATGAAGTCTCCTTCCACAACAGCAAACTTCCTATCAACAATATAACTTTCCAAAAGTTTTTCTATATTTATTGGCAAATATATCTTCAATTTTAAAAATAGGCCTTCGTGCCATACTTTGTCAAATGCCTGAGAAACATCAATAAAAAGGGCAAAACAATATTTCTTTTCTTCAAAAGTCCTCCTTATAACTTGAACCAATCTATGCGTTTGCTCAATAGTGCTATGCTGACTTCTAAAGCCAAATTGATGGTCCGGGATGCACCCATTATCAGCTGAAATTGTGGACAATTTAGTCATGAGCAGCTTTTCGAAAAGTTTTGAGATTGTTGATAGTAAGCTTATAGGCCTATATGACTCAGCCTTGGTAAGATCTTTGCCCGGCTTCGGAATCATTTTATTCTTAGCAAGTTTCCAGTTATATGGAAAATACTGCACTCGTAAAATGGCATTAAAAATAAATAGCAGGATTCTTATTGCAATATAAGGCAAGTTCATCAGCATCTTGTTACTAATTCCATCAATACCTGGAGCTTTCTTCGGATTAAGTTCAGCAATTAGTTTTTGTACATCGCGCATCTTAAAATTTATGGGTCGCGGGGGTAGAGCAACTACACTCGGCAAATCAGCAACACCAGTACATGTGTTTGGGGTAAATACGTATTTTAAATGATTAGAAAGAGCAATTAGATGCTGGTGTGACATCGAGACCTTTCAGATAATATTTAAGAGATGCAACTCTTTAAATCTGATTTTAAGTTGTGGTGGTCTGTGCTGTTGCCATTCCCTTCTAGCTCTTCTTTATACACATACGACACGTTCAACATCGGTAGAATAAATTTTATTAAATCCAGTCTACGGATGGGATGTAGTAGCATGTTCAGCAGCCTGTGTAATCATTTCGTTAAGGTTGGCGATGTTAGCTTCAATATCCTCGGGTGTTCTTAGCGTAATGTTTTCCGTGCAATGACTACTAAGATATTTTTTGAATCGCAGCCAATTTACACGACTGATCATCTTCACATACGAGTGAGGTAAATCACTTCTCTGTGGGCTACAGATTGTAACGATCGTGGGAGAGTGATCGGACGAGAGATCTTGAGAAGCTTCAACGTTAATTAATTCTTAAGAAATGTTTTTCATGACGCCAAAATCTATATTATACGGAATTTTATTTATGTCAGTAGGCCAGTAAGTAGGCTCCCCACACGAAATGACGTCCAAGCCTATTTTTGAAATTGTGTTGAACAACGCTCGATCACTGGGTGTAATAAGACGCGAACCCCTGAACGTATGTTTAGCATTATAGTCGCCAGCTGCTACTAAACAAGGGCCGAGAGATTTATAGAAATCCTAGTATTGATCCTCAGTAATTGCGAATCTAGGAGGGGAGTAATGGATGATATGACAAAATTAGTGCAAACATTTGCGACACAAATATTTGTTGCTTGTAAATGTTCTTCACAAATGTTGTCAATATTATAATGCTTAAGTCTTGACCCCCCGCAAGCTCTTCCTTTTGGGTCCTTTGCATCATATAAATTGTAGCCATTAATTTTTTGAAGTCAAATGAGTCTCAGAAACCAACATTATATCAATATTTTTTCCCTGAGGAAGTGCTCAAGTTCATTTTTATGTTGGCGAATGCCGTTTGCGTTCCAGAAACATATTTTTAACGTGTTGATGGTTTGTTGACTAATGCTTGAAGCAGAGTGTTCTGCATTCTTAGCATTTCTTGCATCATGCTAGTCGTATTTGTTGTACAATTATTTATAGTTTGTACCAGATTCTCAATAGTAGCTTCAAGGCGACTAAAGTTAAAGCTTGAGTTTGCATTCGTGGAATTATTTGGAGATGGAACATTTTGTGTGGGAATAGAACTAGTATTAGCTGCATCGGCATACGATACACGTCAATTGACTGGTTAGTTCATCTGAGCAAAAGTGGCGGAGTAAGCGTTTGCTGTTTGTGATGGAGCTTATTTAGGTTTTTGCCCCATAGTCTGTTTAACGAAAGAAATACAGGGCATCCTCTTTAGTTAGCGCTGTAATTAATTCCACAATTACTACATTTTGTTTCTGCTAGTTTTTAGGTTTAGTACAACCAGCAGTACCGTGCAATTCACCACAGATAACAGAAACTGAAGGTAAATTGCAGTAAGATTTTTTGTGTGGCCATATTCTTGACAATTATGGCACTGTACGGGTCCAGAACGCTTGAGTGGTTTAAAGTTCAATTAATGTTTTATTTTTCATTTAGCATTGTAAAGATATTTATTATTCGACATATTGTCAGAAGTGTACATTCAATAATTGAAATTTATTTACTGTTGGTTTAGCATGTCTATACACGCATTTCATTGGCGCTTCAACCAAAGCAACAGTAGACTTCAACCAGAAATTTTGAACAGTCACAAGCCTCTTACTTTATTCATAGACTTTCAAAAACTATAAAAGAATTCATAAAATAATAACCTTTTTAAAAATCACAAAAGAAATAATAATAATAATAATAATGATAAAAATAATAATAATAATAATAATAATAATAATAATAATAATAATAATAATAAAAATAATAATAATAATAAAAATAATAATAATAATAAAAATAATAATAATAATAATAATAATAATAATAAAAATAATAATAAAAATAATAATAATAATAATAATAATAATAATAATAATAATAATAATAATAATAATAATAATAATAATAATAATAATAATAATAATAATAATAATAATAATAATAATAATAATAATAATAATAATAATAATAATAATAATAATAATAATAATAATAATAATAATAATAATAATAATATAAATAATAATAATAATTAAAATAATAATAATAAAAATAAAAATAATAATAATAATAATAATAATCAGAAATAATTTCTTAATCAGGCTTGAGTTCAGTAATTTCAATTCTTATGAATGAAATATTTTTATTAATTGATGTGAGTATCTAAAGAATAGAAGAAAAATTAAACTAGACACTATTAGCTGGGGGAAATACCGATATTTTTCTGTGCAGCCACGCACTTCATCAGCACCCATGTCTATCTACTGGGGTAGAGATTATTATTAACATCAGCTATTAAACTTAAATTTTTATGAAATGGAATATGAGAATTGATTGTGTATACAATTATTGATTTGCCTTTGGCAAACACATTTGTAAGTATCACTATTCATTTTCTGTTTTTCCATTTTCTATTTAGGTTAGCACGAAGTTATATCACTCTACCTATGTATGTTTAACTATTCTTACTTATCTTTTACGATCATCACATTAATTATTTTTACTTATTCGATGCACCATCGGTACATACATATAAGTATTATTGTAGTGGCTTTATGTTACTTTGTTTTTACTTTCTACAGTTGACTTAGCTTTCCAGCATTCTGAAGCAGTTCTGGCCAAGTGAACAGTGATCGCCAAGTGAACATATTTTTGTCACGTGCCCATGATGAATTAAATGAGACATTATTAGATTTAATTGAACTATAGTGAATTTTTAATCACGTGCATGGGCACGTGACAAAAATATGTTCACTTGGCGATCACTGTTCACTTGGCCAGAACTGCTTCAGAATGCTGGAAATCTAAGTCAACTGTAGAAAGCAAAAACAAAGTAACATAAAGCCACTACAATAATACTTATATGTATGTACCGATGGTGCATCGAATAAGTAAAAATAATTAATGTGATGATCGTAAAAGATAAGTAAGAATAGTTAAACATACATAGGTAGAGTGATATAACTTCGTGCTAACCTAAATAGAAAATGGAAAAACAGAAAATGAATAGTGATACTTACAAATGTGTTTGCCAAAGGCAAATCAATAATTGTATACACAATCAATTCTCATATTCCATTTCATAGAAATTTAAGTTTAATAGCTGATGTTAATAATAATCTCTACCCCAGTAGATAGACATGGGTGCTGATGAAGTGCGTGGCTGCACAGAAAAATATCGGTATTTCCCCCAGCTAATAGTGTCTAGTTTAATTTTTCTTCTATTCTTTAGATACTCACATCAATTAATAAAAATATTTCATTCATAAGAATTGAAATTACTGAACTCAAGCCTGATTAAGAAATTATTTCTGATTAAAAATTCACTATAGTTCAATTAAATCTAATAATGTCTCAATAATAATAACACTAGTTTACAAAATAAAATTTTTTTCATGTACATTTGATAAGATTTATATTTCCTTATGTATTTTTTTCCGCTGAGTTCGAAAATCAAGGTTAAATTTTTTTTATGGAACAGTTTTTGAGATATTGTGATTGTTTCAGTTTTTCGACATTTTTTCACCTGACCCATAACATCTCGAGCTAGACTTGTCCGATTGGGTCGTTGTTGGTACTCAAATGAAAGGTATTGAGATGACAAATAAATATGTATAATTGGATCTTTAATTGGTATAGCGGTTGAAAATATATCGATGAAAATAGGGCACATTTTCACAAAAATCCTATTTTACAGTGATTATATACTGACAAAAAAGTACAAATCGTTAAAAAATCGTCTGGTTTTGGTCCATGTACGTAAAGATAATACTCTTACGTAAGAACCAAGACCAACCAAAAGAAAATCGACCGAAAAATTACAAAGATATAATCAATGGATTGAATAAATCCAAAGTAAAAATACATAAAAATAACAAATAACACAGGTCAACAAAATGAAATTTATTATGTAAGGTCAAAGGTTTCATAGTAAATTTGTATATACTAAGTACTGTGTATCAATCCCTTTGAATAAGTTTTTTTGAATTGGCTCTGTATCTCGAGATTTTCCGTTATAAAAAAAAGAGGATGCTGTATCACATAATTGGTATTAAATCGAGAACCAGTTCTTCGATTCAATCAAAAATTACACAGAAGGCTAGGAAACAAATTGACCTTTAAATTACGTCTATATGAATTTTTTAACAGTCTTATAGTTTCAGAGATATTCAGAAAGTTTTATACAAAAAAAATAAATTTTTTTAAAAAAGTTTAGAAAATCGTTTGTTTCTTAAAAGACTCATTAAAATTTTAAACTGAAGAAAATTTTATATTTTATTACTAATTGTGATACATTCATATGTTATAAATAAAACGAGCCAAATTTATTAAAAATCATTCCATTAATTCTGAATTTATTCATAATTAAGTGCTACCATACGAGTATATTTTAAAGAATAAAATAATAATAATAAAATAAATAAAAATTAAAAAATTCCGTAAAATATACACGTATGGTAGCACTTAATTGTGAATAAATTCAAAATTAGAGGAATGATTTTTAATAAATTTGGCTCGTTTTATTTATAACATATGAATGTATCACAATTAGTAATAAAATATAAAATTTTCTTCAGTTTAAAATTTTAATGAGTCTTTTAAGAAACAAACGATTTTCAAAATTTTTTTTGAAAAAATGTATTTTTTTGTATAAAACTTTCTGAATATCTCTGCAAGTATAAGACTGTGGAAAAATTCATGACGATGTAATTTAAAAGCAAATTTGTTTCCTATCCGTGGGTGTAATTTGTTATTGAATTGAAGAACTGGTTCTCGATTTAATGCAAATTATTTGATACAGCATCCTATTTTTTTTTATAACGGAAAATCTCGAGATACAGAGCCAATTCAAAAAACTAATTTAAAGGGATTGATACTCAGTACTTAGTATATACAAATTGACTATGAAACCTTTGACCTTACATAATAAATTTCATTTTGTTGACCTGTGTTATTTGTTATTTTTATGTATTTTTACTTTGGATTTATTCAATCCATTGCTTATATCTTTGTAATTTTTCGGTCGATTTTCTTTTGGTTGGTCTTGGTTCTTACGTAAAAGTATTATGTTTACGTACATGGACCAAAACCAGACGATTTTTTAACGATTTGTACTTTTCTGTCAACATATAATCACTGTAAAATATGATTTTTTTTGAAAATGTGCCCTATTTTCATCGATATATTTTGAACCGCTATACCAATTAAAGATACGATTATACAATTTATTTGTCATCTCAATACCTTTCATTTGAATACCACGAACGACCCAATCGGACAGTTCTAGCTCGAGATATGATAGGTCAAGTGAAAAAAGGTCGAAAAACTGAAAAAATCACAATATCTCAAAAACTGGTCCATAAAAAAAAATTTAACATTGATTTTCGAATTCAGCGAAAGAAAATACATAAGGAAAATCACCTCTCGTCAAGTGTACATTTTCAGTGTAAACTAGTGTAATATTTATAATAATAATAATAATAATAATAATAATAATAATAATAATAATAATAATAATAACAAAAATTAAAAATTTTAAAAAGCTCCGATATTTCTAGAAAAGATGTGATATCTTCTTTTTCAAACATAGTTAAGAACCTTCTCGATCAAGTCACCATTCGAACAGAAAAAACTAAATCAAAATCGGTCCAGCTGTTTGGGCTGTACGTGGACACGGACAGACACACAGATACACAGACACACACTACAAACTTATAACACCCCTTATTTTTGGTCGGGGTTTAAAAATGATAATAATAATAATAAAAATAATAATTATAATCACGGAAACCGCAAATATGCAATTGCATGTTTTTTCTTGTGCAACGTATTCATGCGGGGACAAAATATTTATCCATTTCACAACCTTTCATTAATTTTGGCATCGATTTGTTAGTGCATATTTTTGCATATATTACCCTTTAAAGCATGTTTTTGCATTTATCACTCTTACACGCATATTTTTAGCATATTTTCTAGTTTTTAGAGCATAACTTAGGCTTTTAGGGCATATTTTGATATTTGATGGAATTTTTAATTTAATTTGCTTACACGCTTAATAGTATGTTTACGCGGTACGTGCTTCGCTCTCTATTTATGATTCACACCCCAATCATGACCGAATCAACCTGCTTCACCATACAAAATTATGAGAGCGAATCAAGTAGATTCAATATGAATCTACTTGCAAATCACGTAAAGTTGGTATCTTCTCTAACTTTTATCGCAGTTAATCGCCATTTTATCTGAACTAGCTGTCAAAACAAAATAGGTACATGTGTATGTGTGTGTTTGTAAACAAATAAAAACCAACAAAAAAGCATAGATGTGAGTTTAATATAAATAAATTTAATTAAGTTATGAATAATATAAAAAGGAAAAACAAGAAGAAAATATAGGGATGCCTTCAAAAACAAGATTTTGAATGAGTTGAATATATGTAAGTATGTATGCTTATGTGTATGCATGTATATACGTGCGTATGATCAGCGTTGCCACAACCAAAATATTTTTGTAACCAAAATATGAAAAAAAAGTAACCAAAAGAGAAAAAAGTAACCAAAATTTTATATGTATTTAATATATGAGTAATAATCCCTTAAGTCCTCTTAATCAAAGGACTGTTTTGGGACGTTTTCACGCAAAACTATTAAAAGGCTCCAACGCAAGATTAAACTCTTGTGTGATCCTTTCTTTGCACATGTAGGTATTGTAACCACACCAACTTTCATCCCTTATTCAACCCAAATATTGAGTACACCCATTTTTACACCCATTTTCAAACAAAATTCCACGCTTAATTAACTTTTTTAACTTAATTACCCAGAAATATTTTACCCTAAAATGAGATTTCCCTAAAAATCTCCTCGTTTATTTACCCAAAACTTCCTAGTACATATTTATGTAATTCTGTAATCGAATATATGTATGTACCTTATGTATTTATTTTTTGTAATATGAACTGTTTTTCTTATTTAATAAAATATTTGTTCCCAGTAATAATGTACTAAATACCACAGTGAGTTTGGATAAATGAATTTCTAAAGGTATTTAAGCTTATTCTCATAATTGCCTATATGAGATAATTAAACGTCTTCGCTTTAATACCTTGTCTGTATAATTATACCAAAAGTCACGACATTTTTGATGAGGCAATTAGCCGGGGTTTACTGTATAATCATTTACCCAATTCACAACCTACTGTAGATTGTAGATTGTATTAGCTACAACTATGGTAGTTGTGAACGGCCTATTGTAAGTATTGTTAGACTTTTAAAAATGTCGAACTTTTAAAAAGAAGAAGAGAAAGAATAAAGATAACGAAAATTGTTTGAAATTAATAAAAGCAAAAAAAAACAACAAAAAATCGGCATTATGCGATAAATATACTGCAGAAATGTTAATGGTGGATTTGGGGGATTAAAAAATAAGGAACATTTTAATTTCATAAAAAATCAAAAAAATTTAGGCGATTCTGATGAAGACAATCACTCTTATTCCAGCTTGTTTCCGATTTTGCAACTTCTCGCGAATTTTTGCAAATTTCGCGATAAAAGGGACTTTTTGCATGCTTTCAGTTTCCTAACAGTTCTGCCGATTTTTAAAAAATATTAGACTTTGTTATCATCCCGCTGTTCGTAGCTTTTTGCGAACTTTCGTAATTTTTGCGATTTTTATTGAATTTTTTACATTCCTTACATTTTTGGCGATTTTTAATCAATAATATGGCTTGTTTAAGATTTTGCAACTTCTCGCGATTTTGTGCAAATTTCTCGTTAAAAGCTACTTTTTGCAAGTTTTCAGCTTCTTGGCAGTTTTTCTGATTTTAAAAAAATATTAGACCTTGTTATCATCCCGCTGTTAATAACTTTTTGCAAATTTACGTAATTTTCGCGATTCTTACCGAATTTTTTGCATTCCTTACCGTTTTAGCGATTTTTAAACTTTTGCCAATTTTCGCGATTTTTTGCAAAGTTCGCAATAAAAGCGGCTTTTGCATGGTTTTAGCGTCCTAACAATTTTGATGGTTTTAAAATATTATTAGACTTTGTTATCATCCTGCTGTTAGAAGCTTTTTGCCAATTTTCGTCACTTCGCGATTTTTTTTTATTTATTTGCATATATAATTGCACAAATTTTTATTTATTTAAGAAAAAAAAAGTAGAGAGGTATCTTAGGACACCCGCTTATAGCAATTGCTACTAAGCTATATAATACTATGTTCACACTTATGTTTTTAAACGTCTTTAACGCCTCATTCGTGTTTAAGAGCTTAAACACGATGATTTTGATATTTTTTACCATACATTGACTTGTTTTGTTAAACATCTCAAATGAAGTGTTTTGTTAAACATCTCAAATGAAGTATTTAAGATTTAAACACTTCCTTAAACACTTAAATAGAGTATGTTCAGTCCGTTTTTTGATATTTCTGGCACCTTTGTTTTGTTATTAAATGGCGGCACCTGATAAATTATTTGGTAAGCAAGTAATTACTTAAAAAATACTCAATTATTTACAAAAACATTTATTGTTTGAAAAGCATAATTATTCGTAATTTTTTACAATACAATAATTTACAATTTTTTATTGACAAAACGTCAACCTTAAACATCTCAAATATAATATGAACCGTTGTGTTTAGTTCTTAAAAAACCTTGGTTCTTAGAAAACTCGTCTTAAACATAATTGTGAAAATGTCGCCGTTTGGTTTCTGGTTTGCTGCAGACAAAATGTATTTTGAATATACTGTGCCGCAAGCCAGAAATTAGCTGACGATGTATTTAACATGTTTAAAAATATAAGTGTGAACATAGTATAAAACAAACTTAATGCAATACAATGCAATAAAATTATATTATATGATGATGTCAAATTCGGCGAAAATATTTCAAAACGTTTCCATTTATAACCCATTATTATCTTTTCTAGCGGAGCACGATTAAATGAATATATTGTTTGTTGCCGGCGGCGGCTGTTATTCGTCTTACAGTCGATCGGCAATATTCTCTGGCTTGTGCTTATTTGCAAAAAAATAATAAAAAAAAAACTGAGCGATGTTTCTCATTGTTGTTGTTTTGTTTTTTTTCACTCATTTCAAAAAACCAAAGAAAACAAATTCAAACAATTTGCTTCGTTTATTTTCGTACGCTGCTTTTAAGTACAAAGAAATCAAAACAAAAATAAATTTATAACTGTAATAGTGTCGATTAATTTTGTTACGAAAATTATTTTCTAACCCTTGTATCACGCCATAAAAAAGCAATAGCTATAAAAATCAAGGTAAATGTTTTTAGCACTTTTATAAGCTTATGCATTCCTGATCGTCATTCTACAACATTCTACAACATAGGGAAAAATGTTGTAGGTGTCGTAGCAAACTTTTCTATGAAAATTACCTACAACATTTCTACAATTATTGTACAGCTTGACGACCTACTACACTTACAATAGGTTGTGAATTAAGCAATTATAAAATCATATAATATTAGCTATTAATCATCAAACAGAATTGCGGCAAAAATACATTTTCCATACAAATTGACACAAAAAATCAGCACCAGAAAGCAGTCGATAGATAGAATTTATTTCATTTTGACAACGTTTTTTCTTATGCTCTCATATATAAATACTCATTCTCTGAAGAATGCTACCATACTTTCAGTAAGTTTCATACATTTTGTGAACAAAACTACAAAGAAAAATAAGCACAAAAGAAAATAAAACTAAAATTATAGAGCATTTGAAGTTACTGCCGTAGATTTTAGTATGGGATTTTTTAATTTGACAACGATTTTTCCGGAAGATGCGGTCATATTCTGCTGGATCATTTACATTTAAATTTTTAATTCAGTTTCATAATTGTATTGTGCCTTATTTGCGATACTTATCGTAAGTGACATGTAATCGAAAATATACTTTTTTATTTAAATTAAAATTTTATGGGCCTATCCATAGTTTAAAACTGTCAAAATGCCAAAAATTTGATAAATTTTAAGATACGGGCTGTACAATTCTATCGCAAGCGACAATTTACGTATGTTAACAAATTTGAATACTATAAAAATAATCTTCTTCTGAAAAGTAAGGTTATTGTCGCTTACGATGAAATCATAAATAAGTCTCGATATCTGTTATAATTATCTATCAAATAATACACTTTAACAAAAGCAATAAGTTCTTTGTAATAAAAATAAAATGTAATTTTATTACATTCGTTATCCAAACACATGAATATATATGTAGATAAAATATTAAAATATACATATGCAATATCGAGTTGGTACTAAAATCCAGCTTCCTACATTTAGTTTTAGCTACAAGAATATCCCTCCAGAAGTATGTTTGGAAACTTTGTCTCAAAATATTTCAATATTCATACTTTTTATTATAACCTTTACCAAAAATGGAAAAGGGTATATATAGGTTTCTCATTCCGTGTGTAATTTCCATAATATTCACATGCGACCAATAAAATATATATATTCTGGGTCCTTATGAATAGGGAAGACGAATAAGCGATGTCCGTCTGTCCGTCCGTCCATCTGGTGTACGTGAAATCGGTTTTCCGAAGCTCCCAGAAAAGCTAGAGACTTCGTTCTTGGACTGGTGTGCCAGAAATGGTCCAACTTAGATTGGTATTGAAAATCAGCAAAATCGAGCAGACGGTTTCAGAGCTGGAAAACTTAAACTTGATTTTGCCATATAAAAGTAACTAGATAACACAATTTTTTTTAATTTTTTATTTATTTGATATTTCAGTACGAATAAAATTTGTATTAAAAATATCAAAAAAATTAAAAAAATCAAAAAAGCGTTTCCAGGGTTGGGAACTTTAACTTTTTTGTTATATAAAAATAACCTACTAAAACTAATTTTTCCTTTTTATCTATAAATTTAAAATATCTTACATTCTTAAAAGAAAAAGATTGGTGTAAGAAATCAGAAAAATTTTAGATTAACAATGGAAGATAAAATATAAACCACTCCTTTTATCGTTTTAAAATTTTTTTTGCTAAATCGTTTTCACAACATACATGAACATGACTGCTTGTTTTGTTTTCATGACAAAACATAAAAAAGTTGGTTTTACAAGTATATCTTAAAATCCGGTCTCTGAAAATAGTGATGAAATTACTTACATTAAGAAGGGGAAATTCAACTTTGACATAGGTATCTACTTCCTTTGGATTAGAAACATTATAATTTATGCCACGCACGATAACAATCTCCAGTTCGTTATCGATCAAATCGGTATTGCAGTGAACAATGTTAAAACTACGTTTTTCGTAGTGAAATTTTGGCAGTGGAAAGTTTTTGCGTTTTGAATATCGTACTAGATCTAAATCTTTCTGTACAGTTAATGCTAAATTTTCAAAGCGATTCATACCAGCAACATCACCCATAGCTTTATGATGATCTCTAAAGAAAAGTTTTGTTTACAAAATTAGAATATCAATAAAAAATTATAGATTACCTTGTATTTTTGCACATCATCAATTGTTTGGCTAATTGTTCCTCGATGCGAACTGAAATATCTGATATATCGTCACTTGGATCGCAATCTTCTGTAGTTATTATAGCAAATGAGGATTCTAGATCCACTCTCTGCGTTGGTGGCACTGGTAACTAAAAATATCAAGTTATGTAAGAAATACTGAAATATATTTATTTGACATAAAATCTTTATTTTATTTGGAATTTTTGCTTGTTTCTTGGAAGTCACTGACGAGTTCTATGAGCAGGAAGGAAATGCATATAGACGTTGACAAGCAAAATTCTAAATACCAATTTATGTTGGGTTTAAGACAATTCATAAAAATACATACAATGGGTGAATATTGAAAATTTTAATTTAATACGAAAAAATTTCTTCAATCCTAAAATCAGTTACTAATTTAGTTTTTTTCTGACTTAACTAAAACAATATCATACATACATATTACTCAAAGAACGTCACAGCTCAAAAAATGGAATTTTTGAGTTACAGTTTTAAAAAAATATCTTGTTTACTCAACTATTGAAAGCAAAAGAAAACTTTATTTTTCTATTGTAATGTATATCTTGTTTAATAATTTATTGTTATTATATACTTTGTTAATCATTTTTTATATTTTAATCAATGTTTCTGAGCTTTTATAGTTTTCAAACACAATGAAAAATAAAGTTTTCAGTTTTATAAAAGCAATATTATAATTCAGGTGTGGGGTCACAAAAATAAAAAAAGAAATAAATAATAAATACTCGACAAAAGATTACCAATACATTGAATGTCTCGGGAATTCAATATCCAGAATCAGCGTCAATAAGTCAGCTTAAAAGTTTGTACGATTCTTTGAACTTGAATAAACCTAGCGCTAACATCGATTCAACCCCTGGAGAAGTTCTTATTGCTTTTCCGGAAACTCTAAGTGCTACTTCCGACTTGGCTACTGATGTGTTGACTGCAGCAACTTCCGTTACACCCTCCGCTGTTACATCCATTACACCCACCGCTGTTACTTCCGTTACACCATCTGCTGTTTTTATTTCAACAACTTCTGTTTTTAGTCCGACCGCACTAGCATCCGTGGAGTCAGTTGGAACCTCAGAACAAGCTTCTGGTGAAGCTTTTGCATCTTGCATCGCAACAACCGGCTAACCATACGATTTGAACACCAGTGTGGCACGGTGTGCCTCCATTTTTTCAAACTTTTCAACATCCATTCCGCCAGTAGGTACTATTCCTGCTCCTGTTAATGGACAAGAGCTAGAACTTGAAACAAACATCAAGATGTTGCAAACACGCAAGGAAAAAATATGGTTGAGGTAACCATAATGAAACAGCAACATACTACGATTGAATTATATGGTTGCAGTCAAATCATATTATTGTCAATGGAAAAGCAAAGTTTAAATAATATTATTTTCTGAGTTAATAATAATATCTTCAAAAACAATTAACTTTGTTATATCTGATCTTATTATTGTAAATAAGACAATACTATTCTAATTTTCTAATAATATTGTTAAATATGACCATAGTATTATTTTATGTAATAATAATATTTTATTTTTTAATCATATATTTATTGGCAAATCTTTTTTTAAAACAGCTGTGCGGTAAATCCGAAATAAAAATAAATTAATATTTAAGTTTAAAAATTTTTAAACGCACTAATAATCCCAAATTATTATTTTACTTACTAAGTAAAATATTTTTTATTAAAAATACAATGAAATTGATTATTGAGGAGTTTAGCTGGATCCTATGCGCATTTCACTGTTGCTAATGCAGATCATCAGGGAACCTTTACCAAAATTACTTAGAACAACTAGAGTTATTATGTTATAAACTTTCATTTAAACAAATATGAAGCCTAACAACAAATAACAAAGTTGAAACAAGAACTCAATAATCAACATGTTTTTTTATTTTCTTATTTGGGATTATTAGTGCGTTTAAAAATTTTAAACTTAAATTTTAACAATTCCCATAAAAACACTAATTATTAAATTGACTGCACCCGGTCAAAAAATACTTGTGTGACAACACTCTATTCTGTTATTTACATTTATTTTGGGTACGTTCGTAAAAGCATTTATAGTGCACGTCTGCAGCATCACGAACCTCCAGTTCAAAAATGCATAACTTGGCGGCACTGTTTAGAGTCAAACGTTTTTTAATGCATTTTTAATGCATACCTGCCACAAATCTGTGCAAATGGCGCAGTAAATTATTTTAAGATGCAGGAAGTTGCAGTGGAACAATAAGTTGAATATATCTATGTATTTTGATGTTTAAATTACATGTTTCCAATTTTACCAAAAAAGGAGATTGATAAACTCGAAAATAACTTTGAAACACATAATCTTGGTAGTTTTTTATTATTTCCAAGGAGTTTTTTTTATTTTAGTTGTATTCTTTTTAAGGCCAATGCTGTTCTCATAAGGAATTGTCGCTTTGATTTTCTTTTAAATTTTTTGCTTAGCATCTGCAGCAGATAATCACGCATACGCAGTAAAACCTGGCAGAACTGCCGCATCAGTGTTGCCAGAAAATGCTGATGAGAGAATGCTTGGTCCGTAAAAAAATTTTGCTAAAATGTTCTACAGAAGAAAAACATAATGCCAGATTTAAATTTTAAAAAAATATTGAAATAGCTTTGATTTCATGTTTATAAAAAGTTATTAGTATTTATAGGTGCTTTTATAGCACATACATATTATATGTAGGAATTTGTTATTATCCACCCTGCAGTAAGACGGGGCCAAGTGTCTATGTCAACATTAAAATTGTAGCAGTAGTTACATTGTCTACAAGTTCTCTTCTATTCGTCAGTATAAAAGAAAGAGAGAAAACAAATGTGGTGTATTTCTGGTGTATTTTGCAACAACTTGTCAATATAAGTAAATTTTGTATGTACGTAGTAAGGTATAGAAATGTACCAGTGGTTGGTATATCTCCATGTTCCCATAAGAACTACGTAGTCACTACCTAGTCAATTGTATTATTGTTACTCGACATTTCCTTCAGGGCATAGATATGAATGTTTGTGTATTTTTAAACATTAATTATATACACACATATACATATATATGTTTGTATGTACTATGTATGTATATCGAGACCTATTTTCGGTTTAATTGTAAGCAAGATTTTTTTTTTTTTTTTTTTTTTATGCATGAATTTTTATTTATTGTATCTTCATATATGAACTAACAATAAGTATTCAAATCTTAAATCTAAAAAATATAATTAGGCCCGACCAATGCCGGACATAAGCTTAGTAGTAGTTATATATAATACATATGTAAGCAGTGATAATCAAAAGGAAAAAAAAAAAATAAAAGTATTTTCAAGAAGTCCCATCTGGAGTGCTGTGAATAAGAGCCATTGTGTCCCTCTTTTTTAGGCGGATGTGTCCAGTAAAGTTCAAAATATTACGGGCAAGCGGATTAGGATGTGACTCGAGTTTTGTTAAATATTTGCCAGCGTATTTTGCAATTTCTTCAGTCACTAGTGGCATATTCAAATCACGATGTATATTTGAATTTTTGATGTACCATGGAGCCGATGTTATCATGCGTAAAATTTTATTTTGCCTGCGTTGAATTTTCTCTACATTTGAAGCTGAAGCAGTGCCCCATAGTTGAATTCCGTAGCACCATATTGGCTTTAAAAGCGACTTGTATATTAAAAGTTTACAGTCTAGGCTAAGTGTTGAATTTCGACCAATCAGCCAATGTACCTGAGTTAGTTTGTTTCATTTGAGTTAACTTAGAATCAATGTGGTGTTTCCATGTAAGTCGTCGATCAAGGTGTATACCAAGATATTTCACATGTGAATGTTGAGAAACAACTTGATTGTTAATCCGAATGGGGGAACAAGTATCTCTTCGTAAAGTAAATGTTACTTGAACACACTTTTGTTCATTTACCTTGATTCTCCATAAGTTTAACCAAAGCTCCATCTGGCTAATGTGTTCCTGGAGTTTGCGGGATGCCTCATCAGGGTTTTCATGCATACTAAGGCAGGCTGTATCGTCGGCAAATGTGGAAGTATGGATACTACTGCTCATAGGCATATCACAAGTATAAATTAAATATAAAACTGGTCCCAGTATACTCCCCTGTGGCACACCAGATGAAATTGTTTCAGGCCTACTTGTAAAGTCTCCTTCCGCAACAGTGAACTTACGGGAAATAATGTAACTTTCCAAAAGATTTAAAATGTTTATTGGTAAGTAAGTCTTCAATTTTAAAATAAGGCCTTCATGCCACACTTTATCAAATGCCTGGGAAACGTCAATAAACAGCGCAGAACAATACTTTTTTCCCTCAAAAGTTCTTCTTATAAATTGAACTAATCTGTGAGTTTGTTCAATGGTGCTATGCTGACTTCTAAAACCAAATTGATGGTCTGGTATGCACCCACTACTAATTAGAATTGGGGACAATTTTGTTTTGAGCAGTTTTTCGAAAAGCTTTGACATTGTAGATAGTAGACTTATTGGCCTATATGACTCAGCCTTTGTTATATCTTTGCCCGGCTTTGGAAACATTTTAACCTTGGCAAGTTTCCAGTTGTGTGGATAATATTCCAGTCGTAAAATAGCATTAAATATGAATAACAGGATTCTCATTGCAATACGAGGCAAGTTCATTAGCATCTGATTACTAATTCCATCAATACCCGGAGCTTTCTTCGGGTTGAGTTCGGCAATTAATTTTTGTAAATCACGCGTCTTAAACTTTATGTGTTGAGGGGGTAGAGCGACTATATTCGGCAAATCAGCAACACCAGTACATATATTTGGCGTAAAAACGGATTTTAAGTGCTCAGCAAATATTTTACCTTTTTCAGTATCGCTTCTTGCCCAACCTCCGGTAGATGTGCGTAGAGGTGGCTTATACTCAACGGGTGTTTTAAGCTTTCTGGCAGCGCGCCACAAGGAGTAATTAGACGCCGGTGTAACATCAAGACCCTCCAGATAATTTTTAAGAGATGCAATTTTTTCAGATGCAAGCAACTCTTGGAGTCGTTTAGTGCACTCTTTAAATCTGATTTTATTTTGTGGTGATCTGTGCTGTTGCCATTCCCTTCTAGCCCTTCTTTTTTCACGTACGAGACGTTCAATATCTGTAGAATAAATTTTATTAAACCCAATCTGCGGATGGGAGATAGTGGCATGTTCAGCAGCCTGTTTAATATTCTCGCTGAGATTGGCAATGTTCGATTCAATATCATCGGGTGTTCTAAGCGTAATATTTTCCGTACAATGACTGCTGAGATATTTTTTGAACCCCAGCCAATTTACACGATTGATCATCTTCACATATGGGTCAGGTAAGTTACTTCTTAATGGGCTACAAATTGTGAGGATCGTCGGGGAGTGATCGGACGAGAGATCAAGAGAAGCTTGAACTTGAATTAAATCCCTAGAGATATTTTTTATGACGCCAAAATCTATAACGTCCGGAATTTTTTTTTTGTCAGTAGGCCAATAAGTGGGCTCCCCACTCGAAATGACATCCAAGCCCATTTTTGAAATAGTGTTGAACAATGCTCGACCTCTGGGTGTAACAAGGCGCGAACCCCAGAACGTATGTTTCGCATTGTAGTCTCCAGCTGCTACAAAACAAGGTCCAAGAGATTTGTAGAAATCCTCATATTGATTCTCAGTGATTGAAAATCTGGGAGGGGAGTAAATTGATGATATAACGAAATTTGAACAAAAACTTTCAATGCCAATATTTGTTGCTTGTAGGTATTCTTCACAAATGTTATCAAGAACATAGTGCTTGAGTCTTGACTTTATTAGAATTGCTGATCCACCGCAAGCCCTTCCTCTAGGGTCCTTTGTATCATATATAGTGTAGCCATAAATTTTAAAAAGACTTCTCGAAGTCAAATGAGTCTCAGATAGTAACATTATATCAATATTTTTTTCCGTGAGGAAGTGCTCAAGTTCATTTTTATGTTGGCGAATGCCGTTTGCGTTCCAGAAACATATTGTTAACGTGTTCATGGCTTATTAAGTATTGCTTGAAGCAGAGTATTCTGCATTCGCAACATTTCTTGCATAATGGTAGTCATATTTGTTGTAAAATTGTTTATAGTTTGCACAAGATTTTCAATAGTGGCTTCAAGGCGATTATAATTAAAGTTTGAGTTTGTATTTGTAGAATTATTTTGCGGTGAAACATTTTGTTTCGGAATAGAACTAGCCTTAGCAGCATCTGCATACGATACCCGGGAAGTAACTGGTTGGCTCATTTGCTGAAAAGTGGCAGAGTAAACGTTTGCTGATTGTGCTGGAGCTAATTTAGGTTTTTGCACCATAGTCTTCTTTACCAAAGAGTACACACGACAACCTCTGTAGTTAGCGGTGTGATTACCTCCACAATTACTGCATTTTTTATCACTTTGATCTTTTGGTTTGTTGCAGCTAGCGGTGCCGTGTAATTCGCCGCACACAACACAAACAGAGGGTAAATTGCAGTATGTTTTTGTATGGCCATATTTTTGGCAATTATGGCACTGTACAGGACCTGAACGCTTATGTGGCTCTTCAACTGTGATTTTTCGGTACAAGAGGTATTTTAAATTATAAATTGGATGCGTCTCATTTTTTTTCAATTTTATATCATTAGGTTCTAGTTCAACACGAAATAGGGGTTGGGGAATCTTTTCTCTATTTATTATATTGGACACATTTTTTACCTTGAACCCCTGGAGGACGAGTGCATCTTTTATTTCTTCGGGGACAACATAAGAATCTATGCCCTTCAATACGATCTGCATGCCCTTAGCGCTCTTAAGCTGGTATGTGTAGAAGCTTGTTTTACTTTTTTCAAATTCAGCAACCATTTTGCGGAAATCTTTTTCGTCATAAATTTGGATTTTAGTTTCATCGATGTTGCCACGTTTTATTGGAACAATGTGAAATTTATTCTCACCAATGACCGAAATTAATTTTTTAATAAGGGCATTTGAATTTTTTTGTCTCAAATAGATTGGTGGCGGCTTGGATGTTTTGTTCGAGGATACCTCGGGTTTGTCGTTGTCATCTTGAAAAATTTTAAAGCGGTTTTGGCGATTAGTTGAGGCTGCGCTGTTATCCCTAGACACTTTTGGAGCAGATGAGATTTTTGAAGAATTCGGGCTTCGCCCGCGCTTTAAAATTGTAATGTATCTGTCCATTCCAACTTGTACCTTGAGTTTCGAGCCGCTGTTATCTGTAGTGATAACTTTGTTAAGTGATAAACACGAGCCTGAAGGGGATGATATTACTGACTTAAATGAAGAAGTACTGGGCAACTGTAATGTTAATGCATCATTACTATTTGGCATTGGACAAAGCGAAGTTGATCGCTGACGAAAATTTGGCGTTGCCGTTAACAAAAGATTTTCATCAGATTTATTTTTTATATTTTTTTCATTCAGAGTTTCAGAACTCACAGTAAAATAAGCATTTTTGCCGTTAGAATTGTATTGTAAGCAAGATGTTGAAAAAAATAAACTTTTTAATTGAAATTAAAATAATAGCCTACCCATAGTTAAGAATTATCAAAATGTCGAAATGTTTGATATCTTTCAAAATACAGCTGGTAAAATTTTATAGTAAGCGACAACTTATGTATGACGAAAAACATATTTAAATACTTTAAACCCATCTTCCGAAAACTGTAATTTTTGTCGCTTACTGATAATTGAAAATAGGGCTCCATATACACACATATACTTACATATAATACATCGTATATAATACATAGGTATTCATTGTAATTGTAAAAAAAAATTACATTTATAAAAGGAATTATTCTCTACACTCAAATAAAAAAATTAACAAATTAGCATTTTTTATTTTAAGCAAATGCTGCCAAAAATCATTTGGCAGAATTTTTAAAAAGTTGAATGCTTTTCGGGAAATGAAAATGCGAGATCTGGCAGCGAAAATGCCAAAATGGCAACAATGTGCCGCATTGATTCATAAATTTGCAGCATTTACGAACGTACCCTTTCTTTTACATACTCTTACAACTACAATTTGAAGCTGAAAAAAAGTCAGCCAATGTAGCAATGGTAAAATAAGAAAATAAAAAAACATGTTGATTATTGAGTTCTTGTTTCAACTTTGTTATTTGTTGTTAGGCTTCTCATTTGTTTAAATTAAAGTTTATAGCATAATAACTCTAGTTGTTCTAAGAAATTTGGGTAAAGGTTCCTTGATTATCTGCATTAGCAACAGTGAAATGCGCATAGGATCCCGCTAAACCCCCCAATAATCAATTTCATTGTATTTTTAATAAAAAATATTTTACTTAATAAGTAAAATAATAATTTGGGATTATTAGTGCGTTTAAAAATTTTTTAACTCAAATTTTAACAATTCCCATAAAAACACTAATTATTAACTTGACTGCACCCGGTCAAAAAATACTTGTGTGGCAACCAGTGTTGTCAGATATGGCGATACCTCGCCAAACGTGGCGACAAAAATTTGTTTTTGGCGATGAAAATTTTGAAATGGCGATTGGTGATTTACTTGGCGATATTTGAACTCCTTGGCGATATTTTTGGCTATATTTTTACGATTTCAATAAAATATAATAATGTTAAAACTATGAAATTTTTTATATAAGCAATTTCTTCTCCAACATAAAATATTTCGCGAAAAAATTCCAAATGTTGTGACTCTTTATCTCAAACAAAAATTTTCTGAAACTCAAGAAGTTTAAAAAAAAATTATGGACCAAAAAATCTTATTTGGTGTTTATGAAACACAGTGGGGAAAACTTCCTTTTAAAAATTGAAACCAACATTTTGATAATGAAGCAGGAAAAAGGCTGCAAGAGTTATCGCCTAAATTGTATGATTACGACGATGCTGCTGGCACTTACTACTTCAGGGATATGATATGTGTACTTTAACACACATTTCATTAAACGTTAATTCCGTTTTATAACATGATTTAAATAATAATTTTGGTGTTCAACTTCAATTTATCCTATTAATGCCCGTAATTTCTACACACAGATAATTTACCTAACGTTCATACCTACGAGTTTTACTTATAAAATTCAACTTACACGATATATATCTAGACACCAATAGATATCTATTTGAAGAAATTACGGGAATTTTTTTTTTATTAATACATATTTTTTATTTATTGTATCTTCAAATATGAACTAACAATAAGTATTCAAATCTCAAATCTAAAATATAATTAATAGGCCCGACCACTGTCGGACATAAATTTAGAGATAGTTATAAATAATACATATGTAGTGATAATCAAGAGGAAAAAAAATAAAATAAAAATTATTTTCAAGCAGTCCCATCTGGAGTTTTGAGTATAAGAGCCCTTGTACCCCTCTTTTTTAGGCGAATGTGTCCAGTAAAGTTCAAAATATTACGAGCAAGCGGATTAGGATGTGACTCGAGGTTCGTTAAATATTTGCCTGCATATTTTGCAATTTCTTCAATCACTAGTGGCATGTTTAAATCACGATGTATATTTGAGTTTTTTATATACCATGGAGCCGATGTTATTAATGGGAAAATTTTATTTTGCCTTCGTTGGATTCTCTCGACATTGGAAGCTGAAGCAGGGCCCCATAGTTGAATTCCGTAGCACCATATATATTCAAAAGTGACTTGTATATCAAAAGTTTGAATCTAGACTGAGGGTTGCATTTCTACCAATCAGCCAATGTACCTGAGTTAATTTTAGTATCATTTGGGTTAACTTAGAGTCAATGTGGTGTTTCCAAGTAAGCCGTCGATCAAGGTGTATACCAAGATATTTCACATGAGTATGTTGAGGGACAACTTGATTGTTAATCCGAATGTGTGAACAAGTCTCTCTTCGTAATGTATATGTTACTTGAACACACTTTTGTTCGTTTACCCTAATTCTCCATAAGTTTAACCATAGTTCTAGCTGGGTAATGTGTTCTTAAATATATCGGGATGCCTCGTAAGGATTTTCATGCATACTAAGGCAGGCTGAATCATCAGCAAATGTGGAAGTGTGGATATTGCTGCTCAGAGGCATATCACAAGTATAAATCAAATACAAAACTGGCCCCAGTATACTCCCCTGTGGCACACCAGATGAGATAGTTTCAGGCATGCTCATAAAGTCTCCTTCCACAACAGTGAACTTCCGGGCAGTAATGTAACTTTCCAAAAGACTTACAACGTTTATTGGCAGGTATGTTTTTAATTTTAAAATTAGGCCTTCATGCCACACTTTATCAAATTCCTGAGAAACGTCGATAAACAGCGCAGAACAATACTTCTTTTCTTCAAATGTTCTTCTTATAAATTGGACCAATCTATGAGTTTGTTCAATGGTGCTATGCTGACTTCTATAACCAAATTGATGGTCCGGTATGCACACACTACTAACTAGAATTGGTGACAATTTTGTTATGAGCAGTTTTTCGAAAAGCTTTGACATTGTTTATAGGAGATTTATTGGCCTATATGACTCAGCCTTGGTAAGATCTTTGCCCGGCTTTGGAATCATTTTAACTTTGGCAAGTTTCGAGCTGTGTGGATAATACTCCAGTCTTAAAATGGCATTAAAAATAAATAACAGGATTCTAATTGCAATACTAGGCAACTTCATCAGCATCTGGTTACTAATTCCATCAAAACCCGTAGCTTTCTTCGGGTTGAGTTCAGCAATTAGTTTTTGCACATCACGCGTCTTAAACTTTATTTGTTGAGGGGGTAGAGCGACCACATTTGGCAAATCAATTACACCAGTACATATGTTTGGGGTAAATACGTATTTTAAATGGTCAGCAAATATGTTACCTTTTTCAGTATCGCTTCTTGCCCAACCTCCGGTAGATGTGCGCAGAGGTGGTTTAAACTCAACGGGTGTTTTAGGCTTTCTAGCAGCGCGCCATAAAGAGTAATTAGATGCTGGTGTGACATCAAGATTTTCCAGATAGTTTTTAAGAGATGCAGTTTTTTCATGTGCAAGCAGCTCTTGGAGTCGTTTAGTGCACTCTTTAAATCTAATTTTATTCTGGGGTCATCTGTGCTGTTGCCATTCCCTTCTAGCTCTTCTTTTTTCACATACGAGACGTTCAATATCTGTAGAATATAGTCTATTAAACGCAGTCTGCGGATGGGAGGTAGTGGCATGTTTAGCAGCCTGCTTAATATTTTCGTTAAGATTGGCAATGTTAAATTCAACATCATCAGGTGTTCTTAGTGTAATGTTTTCCGTGCAATGACTACTAAGATATTATTTGAATCGCAGCCAATTAACACGACTGGCCAACTTCACATATGAGTAAGGTAGAGCACTTCTCAGTGGGCTACAGATTGTAAAGATCGTGGGAGAGTGATCGGACGATAGATCTAGGGAAGCTTCTACGTGAATTAATTCCCTAGAAATATTTTTTATGACGCCAAAATCTATAACATCCGGAATTTTATGTATGTCAGTAGGCCAATAAATGGGCTCCCCACTCAAAATGACATCCAAGCCCATTTTGGAAATTGTATTAAACAACGCTCGATCTCTGGGTGTAATAAGACGCGAACCCCAGAACGTATGTTTAGCATTATAGTCGCCGGCTGCTACGAAACAAGGGCCCAGAGATTGTACAATAAAAATCAAAAGTCTTGGTATTTGCCAATATATTGTGCCACCTTCGTATATGACATACACTTTGGCTATATTATTGTACAATACGAAAAATTGCACAATTATATTGCAAGTGGGTGGGCCGCTTTAAATATTAATTTTTTATGTTTCACGATAGACTTTACCTACTGAATTTAAAATTTAACGATATTTGTAATGTACATAATTACATAATAAAAATATTTTTGCAGCCAAGTATCGCCAATATAATAAAACATTATTATATTGGCGATACTTGGCGATATTCGACAATTCATTTGGCGAGGAGGCCGAAAATAAATCTGACAACACTGGTGACAACACTCTATTCTTTAATAGCTGTTTTTTTTTACATTTATTTTCTTTTACATACTCTAACAACTACAACTTGAAGCTGAAAAGAAGTCAGCCAATGTAGCAATGGTAAAATAAGAAAATAAAAAAAACATGTTGATTATTGAGTTCTTGTTTCAACTTTGTTATTTGTTGTTAGGCTTCTAATTTGTTTAAATGAAAGTTTATAACATAATAAATCTAGTTGTTCTAAGAAATTTGGGTAAAGGTTCCCTGATGATCTGCATTAGCAACAGTGAAATGCGCTTAGGATCCAGCTAAACCCCTCAATAATCAATTTCAATGTATTTTTAATAAAAAGTATTTTACTTAATAAGTAAAATAATAATTTGGGATTATTAGTGCGTTTAAAAAATGTTAAACTTAAATTTTAACCATTCCCATAAAAACACTAATAAGTTAATATTGTTGAAAGAAAATGTATGTATGTATAGAAATGTATACTTACATTTATGTGTGTACACGAAATACAGACATATCTGTATAAACCCTGCAGGAGATAGGTATCAATTGTATAAAAGCTACTAGTATAATTACTAGAACAGCAAGAACTAGTGCGAAAAGGGTTAAAGTTGTTGTATAAAATTACTAGTTCTGATGAGTACTAGTATATGAAGTAGTTCCAAGGTACCATATTGCAAAATAAATTTTGAATGTTTAATAGAGCATTTGCACTGTACGAAAATTGGTATTATACAATTATTAAAGTTTTAGGTACACCTATAAATAATTATAATCAAATAATTACAATTAACCTTTTGTATTTTTGAATTTTGATAAATAATTGCGAATTTTAACTAGCAGTTATCACTGGGTAACAAAGGAATAAAACAACCAATTTTATATAATTTTTCTTTGCAAAAGAACTGGTAATTAACTAGTCCTAAACTAGTACCAATGGCACTAGTAATTTTCTTAACACACTCAATGCTAATTTGAGCATTAACATGTTATAGGAAAGTTTACGGTTGGGAACTAGTGGTGGTGGCTTCTGTACTAGTAAAATACCAGTTGGACACTAGTTCGATCTCTTGCAGGGAAGAGATATACTGTTACATATATACATATGTACATATTGTTTTTATTTATCTACCCTTTTGTTTATACTTTTTTATTTATTTAACACCACGACGTGCAGTACCGATAGCTTACAAACGAAACACTGAACTGACAGAAGATATTTCTAAACAGATTTTTTTAAAAACATAACATAGTATGTGTCTAAGAACAAACTGTAGTCGTTGATGTTCGTTTAGAGAGTAATTCTTTTTATTAAGAATAATTTCTTACAAGCTATTATATTAATTTTACATGTCGTATGATTTAACGGGTTCTTTAAATTTTAAGTAAACAAATGAAGTTAAAACAAAGAGGAGAAAATAACATAAAAAATATTGAATTTTATATACGTGGGTGGTTTCACAATTAATATAAACAAGAACAAATTTATTTCATAAACATTTCCGCCAGCCTTGAACCACGTTCAACATTCCTTTGGCAACAGATGTAGCTTCGTGATAGGTCTTTTAAAAGTTGAATTTTTAGTCTTTACGGTAACTACTCTTACAAGGCCATCAGATCCACTATGAGTTTCAACAATACGACCCAACTTCCAGCAGGCGGGGGGTAAGTTATCTTCACGCAACAAGACGACATCGCCAACAGTTATGTTAGGCCGCTCTTTTACCCATTTTGACTTCGGTTGGAGAGAGAGTAGGTACTCAGTTGACCATCTGTGCCAAAAATATTGCGTAAGTTGTTGCACTAGTCTCCATTTAGATAATGATGATGTATTTAAATGAGTTAGGTCTGTTTCTGGTAGAGCATTGAGAGGTCTACCGATCAGAAAATGGCCTGGTGATATATATGGAATATCATCGGAATCAGCTTGGACTAGAGGGCGAGAGTTTAATAAGGCTTCAATTCTAATTAATAGTGTAGATAATTCCTCAAAATTAAGTGTAGCCTGTCCCAAAGTTCTGCGCAAATGATATTTCATAGACTTCACTGTCGACTCCCATATACCACCAAAATGCGGAGCGTTTGGTGGTATAAAGTGCCACTGTATACCTTTAGAAGACAAATGGTCAAAAATTTTATTATTGAATTTTGTGGAATTTACAGTTTGATGATTTTCCTTAAGTTTTCTAGCAGCACCACGGAAGTTCGTGCCGTTATCGCTATGTATATGAGCACATAGACCTCTTCTAGCGACAAATCGATTCAAAGCAGCTAAAAAGGCTTCAGTACTTAAATCGGAAACGAGTTCCAAGTGGACAGCTTTGGTCACTAAACAGATGAAGACAGCAACATAGGCTTTAACAATTGGAGATTTCCTACCAGATCGCTGTCTGTATAATATTGGGCCAGCATAATCGCACCCTACTTCATAAAACGGAAAGGCAGCGTTAACTCTAAACTTCGGTAAGTCGCCCATAAGTTGATCTTGGGCACGGGAACTGTAGCGAAGGCAAACTCCACATTGTCGGGTAATAAGTTTAACAACTTCTCTTGCACCAATGACCCAATATCTTTGGCGCAGTGTAGCAAATAATAAAGTGACTCCAGCGTGAAGATTTTTAGCGTGAAAATCATGAACTATTTTACGTACAATATGCATGTCTTTATGAAGAATAATTTGATGCTGGCTGTCGTAGGGTAGGTCAGCTTTAGATAATCTTCCTCCGACCCGAAGTAAGCCGTCAGAATGCAGAAACGGTGAAAGTTTCCTAAGTTTCTTATTAGTTAGTGTAGGTTTACCATTTTTAAGTAGCTTAAGGACTTCAGGAAAGCTGATTGCTTGGTAATATTTATATATTTCAGCTTCAGCCTTTTTTAACTCTTCAACTTTGAGTGTGGAGCTGTCTCTAATTTTGTACTTAACATTATTAACAAATCTTAAACAGTAAGCTAGTACTCGCACCATTTTAGGCCAAGAGGATATTCTTTCATTTATTCTATCAATAACTGTTGAGTTGTCGTGAATTGAAATAAGAGTTACCTGAGTTCCTGAACGAAGTTCTTCATTGGTAGTAACTTTTGTGACATCTTGGCCAGGCCAACACTTGCCTTCTTGACGCAACCAGGTTGGACCGTTAAACCACATATCATGGCCTATAAGGACACTAGATTTTACACCTCTACTAGCAACATCTGCTGGGTTGTCTTTAGTGGGAACGTATCGCCAATTCGCTCTTGGAAGTATTTCTAATATGTATGAAGTTCGATGGCTAATAAAGGTTTTCCACTTTGAAGGATGTGATGACAACCAAGCTAACACCGTTTTGCTATCAGACCAGCAAACTATATCGTCGAGTTTTACATTTATGACAGATGATAAATATTCAAAAAGTTGAGCAAGTAGATATGCTGCACACAATTCCAGCCGGGGAATAGAAAGCGAAGCTATTGGAGCTACTTTAGTTTTGGAGATTACTAGATTTGTAGACACTTGTCCGTCTGCTGACAATCTGCGACAGTAAATTACTGCAGCATAGGCACAACTAGAAGCATCACAATAACCATGGAAGGATACAATTTTTTCCAAAGAGAAAATTATTCTTGGTATTTTGATTTTGTTAAGTAAATGAAATTCTGCAAATAACGACTCGACTTCATTTTGTACATCCTCAGGTAAAGCCTCATCCCAATCCAGATTTAAAAGCCATAAACGTTGAATAATTATTTTGACAGATATTATCGCTGGTGATATCCAACCAAGGGGATCGTAAATTTTTGATATCTCAGAGAGCAAGCTTCGTTTGGTATTGAGGTGATAATCCTTTTCTTTAACCTTATACGAAAAACAATCATTAATTGGATTCCAAATAACTCCTAGAAGACAAACATTTATATCTGAGGGCATGGTTACCATACTTTCAATTTTTTCGCTATCTGGAATGTTAATTAGAATTCTATTATCATTACTCGCCCACTTTCTTAGATAAAATCCGCCAGCCGTAAGCAAGTTATTTACTTCCTCTGCTAGCTTCTGAGCGGCCTTTATTGTATTTGCACCGGCCATACAGTCATCAACGTAAAAGGAGTTTTTAATAATTTCACTGGCATTAGGGTAGCGATCATTTTCATCTTCACTCAATTGCAGAAGTGTACGGATTGACAAATAAGGTGCAGGTCGTGTACCATATGTCACGGTTGTTAGTCGATAGTGCTGTACTTCCTCTTCCGAAGATTCTCGCCATACTATGCGCTGGTAGTCTTGATCACACTCTTGTACGTTAATCATTCTGAACATCTGTTTAATGTCTGCAGAAAAGCAGTATTTCTTGCATCTAAATCTTAATACAACAGCAATCAAATCTTGTTGTAGTATTTGGCCTTTAAGTAGACAATCATTAAGTGATTTGCCGTTAGAAGATTTTGCGGACCCATCAAACACAACTCTTAGCTTTGTGGTCAGGCTGTTTTCTTTAAGCACAGCATGGTGCGGCAAATAATAAATATGCCTACTCAAACTATTTATTTCGTTTTTTGGCACTGGTTTCATGTGGCCTAGTAACAAATATTCTCTCATAAATTCTGAATAAGCTATCTTTAAGTGTGGATTAGTTTTAAATTTTTTTTCCATAGCCATTAATCTTTTTAAAGCAATATGATAAGACTCACCAAGGTCAAAGTTTTCTTTAAATGGAAGTCTGACGGAATACTTGTCTGTGCGGATAGTAGTCGATTTGTATAATTCTTCCGCTTGCTGATCTTCCGCAGTAAGGCTAGGCTTCAGCTGAGGGATGCTTTCAATTTTCCAAAATAGATGAACAATTTTATTGAGGTCCTCATTAGGTGAGCTTTGTGTCATAACATGGCAATAACTTATTGCAGCTTCTGGCATACATTCCGCGCATACTACGTATCCAAAAAGCGTGTTTTGTGCGAGTAATTTTCCGTCTTTAACAATACGGCCATCTCTTATTATCGTAAAGAAATAGTCGCAGCCAACTAATATATCTATATCTTTAGGAGTATTAAAATTTGGGTCAGCTAGAGGCACGTTTTTTAAATCATTCCAATATGAAATAGTAAAGGAAGAACAAGGTAGTTGAGATGTAAGGCTCTTAAAAACATGAGCTAGCATAGTAATACCTTCAGAATTATATAAAGATTTTACCTGTAATTCGAGCACTCCTCTTGTAGCACCTGCTTTATTATTACCTAAGCCACTAACAAAGATTTTAGAGGGCGCTCGTTTTAATCCAAGTCTATTAGCGCATCTCTCAGAAATTAATGTGTTTTGACAGCCAGAGTCAAGTAAAATATTACATCTTTGGAAAAAGCCCAGCTGGTCCTTTACCAAAACTGTAGCGGTAGGCAAAAGTATATTAAATTTTCTTATCTCAGCCAATGCAGCAAGATTTACTGATGAAGGCTTCACAATAACGTCGGCTTTCCTTGAAACTTCCCCAACCTGTTGCTCACTTTTAGATAACTTTGTATCTACCGCTGCTTTGATTTCGTTTTTTTGAGCGCAGTTACGATCCAAGTGTATGCAAGAATGATGATGAGCTTTACAGGATTCACAGACGTGTTTAGAGGGACACTTTTGTACTAAATGGCCTGGTTTTAAACAATTAAAACACAGCATCTTTTCTTTCACAAATTCAATGCGATTTGCCACAGTCATTTTGGTAAAAGTTGGGCAGTATGCGAGATGGTGATTTTGTAAACAGGCGGCACATCCCTTTTTCATAACACTTGTGTAAGATCGTACAGACTTATTTTGTTGTTTGTTGCGTTGTTTATCACCTGCAGTGGGTACTCGCTCTAAAGCATCACATCGTTCATCAATAAAACTAATGAAACTGTCCAGTGTAGGAAAGGTTATTTTACTGCAATGTTCCGCCCACGATTGATGAGTTTCTCTATCAACCTTTTTTAATAAAAGATAAATCAGCCAGGGATCCCTTTTTTCTGCATTCGTGCCTTGAGCTCTCAAACCTCTAATGACTTCATCAGCAACGTTAGAGACATTCCTAAGACCTTGGGAGCTATCTGCCTTAGAAATAGATAAAAATGTTTCAATTAACGAATCGATAACTAATGACGGCTTATCGTAACGCTCTTTAAGTTTTTTCATAGCTTCTTCGTAGTTTTCGTCGGACACAGCAAGGTGTCTTATAAGCATAGCAGGTTCATCCTTTAATAGACCTTTAAGGTATTGAAACTTTTGCGCAGACGTAAGCGATTGGTTGTTGTGCACAGAACTTTTAAACAAATCAAAAAATGATTTAAAGTCAGCATAATTACCTGTGAACTCAGGAATATTAAGCTTCGGCAATCTCACGTCAGCAGAGTGGACAGAGGTGTTTGCAGTCTGTGAAAAAGTAGCTGGACTTAATCTTGGAGAAGAAGACTGTAAATTTGATAACTTTTCTAAAAACGCTGCTTGGGACTCCAGAAGTCTTTGCATGGAATCTTGGTGCATCATTGTAGAATTTACGGGATCACTAGGAACATTTGTAGCCTGCGAGCGTGAGTCTATAATTTCACTATACCTGGATTTTATCCGAAAATATCTTGACTCAAATTCCTCTAGTTCAGCATCATGTTCCACAGCATTATCGCCAAGAGCAGCCATTTCCATATCTAGCACCTGGTAGTTTTCGTAGAGTTTCTCTAATTTCTCTACTCTGACTTTTAACTCGAAAAGCGATGTTTCGCTGTTAACTGTCGATAAAAAATTTTCCAGCCTTGTAGCTGTGCCCTTCAGATGGGTTCTTTTATTTTTTAGAGCCTCAATGTTACTCATTGTTTTATAAAAAGATATAATTTTTGTTAAAGAAATAACAATTGTTAAGCAAGTAATACAAATACCACGTATTGCAACGATCACGTCGGGGTCACCAAAAAATGTCTAAGAACAAACTGTAGTCGTTGATGTTCGTTTAGAGAGTAATTCTTTTTATTAAGAATAATTTCTTACAAGCTATTATATTAATTTTACATGTCTTATGATTTAACGGGTTCTTTAAATTTTAAGTAAACAAATGAAGTTAAAACAAAGAGGAGAAAATAACATAAAAAATATTGAATTTTATATACGTGGGTGGTTTCACAATTAATATAAACAAGAACAAATTTATTTCATAAACAGTATGGTTTTGAATAACATTATATTGTTATTTACATCATATTATTTTTACACAATAATACAAATTATATTGTAGTCATAAATTTTTAACAAAACTATATCGTTAAACTCTAACCATATCGCAATTTCTAAGAATATAATAATGTAATTATTAAACTGAAACATTACTGTGTTTATCGTAACGAAATTAATATTTAAAATAACAATAACTAGTTTTCAACGACCACAAATTTGTTTCAAAGAACATAATATTGTTTTCTCAACAATTTTACAACCATATATTTTCTTTGCGCGAAGGCGCTGTTAGCTGCTTTGCTCCAAAAGCAACTTGATGACTTAGAATCAGCTGTGCTAGTTAAAAATAATCGAATCAATTACAGAGAATTGAGTCAAATCATTCCAAAATTTGATGGAACTAATCAAGAAATTGGGAAATGCTTTCACATTTTTTAGTTATGACAATACAGAAATGCTAACATGTCTCAAGTTTTTGTTGCAAGGATCAGCTAGAGAATTTATGGAAAATTCTGCCGGCAGAACATATGATGATTTAAAAGTAGATTTCTTCAAAATATTTAAGAGACCTATTAATCGAGAGGATATATATCGTATGCAACGTTCAAGAACATTGAAAACTTCCGAGTCTTGTATTAGCTATATAATTTCAATGCAATCAATTGCTTCACAAGGTGATTTAAAAGGTCAGGAACTGGTCGATTGATGATATGCAAGATAACTCTTACAATATTTCCTTGTTATATGGTTAAACATCTTTGGAAGAACTAATTGCTTGTGTCTATAGATATGAGAAAGATCGAGGAAATGGTCCAGCAAGAACTGCAAGAAATGAGAACAAAATAGATGCCATACGTTGTTTTAATTGCTCTAATTTTGGTCAGATGAAAAGCTCGTGCCCGAAACCACTCCGTCCTCCAGGTTCTTGATTTAATTGTCAGAAAATGGGCCATATTCATAAAAATTGCCCAAAACGTGTTGCAGCATCCGTTTTTCCAGAAACAGTAATTAATTTAAATGATATTATTATTATTAATATCATTAAAATTAATTACTGTAGAGGTAAGTGGGGCATTTTTATTCTGTTAAGAATCCATTATGCTAACTATTTGAATGTTTCATGTCTCATTGATTCTGGTAGTCCAATTAGTTTAATTTCAAAATCAAGGGTGACAAAGTTTATCCAACTTCCAACAGCTTATGTAGGAATTGGAAATAGTAAAATTAAATTTCGAAATGTAATTAAAAGTATTGAATTAATAGTGATTTTGGGTAGGCATATTATTGAAAAATTTAACGTCAAACCAATTCATTTGCAAACATTTTTCGAAAATAATGTAGGCATAATTGGTTCTGATGATGAAATAAATAATATTGAAGAAATTTCCTTGGGATCCCAAATTAAGGGTGATTCATCATCAGATTTTCTTGAGATACAGAAATCTGTTAAGTTTGATATCAATTACACTAGTTTACAAAATAAAATTTTTTTCATGTACATTTGATAAGATTTATATTTCGTTATGTATTTTTTTCCGCTGAATTCGAAAATCAAGGTTAAATTTTTTTTTATGGTACAGTTTTTGAGATATTGTGATTTTTTCAGTTTTTCGACCTTTTTTCACTTGACCTATCATATCTCGAGCTAGAACTGTCCGATTGGGTCGTTTTTGGTATTCAAATGAAAGGTATTGAGATGACAAATAAATATGTATAATCGGATCTTTAATTGGTATAGCGGTTCAAAATATATCGATGAAAATAGGGCACATTTTCAAAAAAATCATATTTTACAGTGATTATATGTTGACAGAAAAGTACAAATCGTTAAAAAATCGTCTGGTTTCGGTCCATGTACGTAAAGATAATACTTTTACGTAAGAACTAAGACCAACCAAAAGAAAATCGACCGAAAAATTACAAAGATATAAGCAATGGATTGAATAAATCCAAAGTAAAAATACATAAAAATAACATATAACACAGGTCAACAAAATGAAATTTATTATGTAAGATCAAAGGTTTCATAGTGAATTTGTATATACTAAGTACTGAGTATCAATCCCTTTAAATTAGTTTTTTTGAATTGGCTCTGTATCTCGAGATTTTCCGTTATAAAAAAAAAGGATGCTGTATCACATAATTTGCATTAAATCGAGAACCAGTTCTTCAATTCAATACCAAATTACACCCACGGATAGGAAACAAATTTGCATTTAAATTACATCGTCATGAATTTTTCCACAGTCTTATACTTGCAGAGATATTCAGAAAGTTTTATACAAAAAAATACATTTTTTCAAAAAAAATTTTGAAAATCGTTTGTTTCTTAAAAGACTCATTAAAATTTTAAATTTTATTACTAATTGTGATACATTCATATGTTATAAATAAAACGAGCCAAATTTATTAAAAACCATTCCTCTAATTTTGAATTTATTCACAATTAAGTGCTACCATACGTGTATATTTTACGGAATTTTTTAATTTTTATTTATTTTATTATTATTATTTTATTCTTTAAAATATACTCGTATGGTAGCACTTAATTGTGAATAAATTCAGAATTAATGGAATGATTTTTAATAAATTTGGCTCGTTTTATTTATAACATATGAATGTATCACAATTAGTAATAAAATATAAAATTTTCTTCAGTTTAAAATTTTAATGAGTCTTTTAAGAAACAAACGATTTTCTAAACTTTTTTAAAAAAATTTATTTTTTTTGTATAAAACTTTCTGAATATCTCTGAAACTATAAGACTGTTAAAAAATTCATATAGACGTAATTTAAAGGTCAATTTGTTTCCTAGCCTTCTGTGTAATTTTTGATTGAATCGAAGAACTGGTTCTCGATTTAATACCAATTATGTGATACAGCATCCTCTTTTTTTATAACGGAAAATCTCGAGATACAGAGCCAATTCAAAAAAACTTATTCAAAGGGATTGATACACAGTACTTAGTATATACAAATTTACTATGAAACCTTTGACCTTACATAATAAATTTCATTTTGTTGACCTGTGTTATTTGTTATTTTTATGTATTTTTACTTTGGATTTATTCAATCCATTGCTTATAACTTTTTAATTTTTCGGGAGATTTTCTTCTAGTTGGTCTTAGTTCTTACGTAAAAGTATTATCTTTACGTACATGAACAGAAACCAGACGATTTTTTAACGATTTGTACTTTTCTGTCAACATATAATCACTGTAAAATATGATTTTTTTGAAAATGTGCCCTATTTTCATCGATATATTTTGAACCGCTATACCAATTAAAGATCCGATTATACATATTTATTTGTCATCTCAATACTTTTCATTTGAATACGAAGAACGACCCAATCGGACAGTTCTAGCTCGAGATATGATAGGTCAAGTGAAAAAAGGTCGAAAAACTGAAAAAATCACAATATCTCAAAAAGTGGTCCAAAAAAAATTTAACATTGATTTTCGAATTCAGCGAAAGAAAATACATAAGGAAAATCACCTCTCGTCAAGTGTACATTTTCAGTGTAAACTAGTGTTATAATAGAGAGCTTAAGGAATTGGAAATCTTTAAATTAAAGAAAATAATCAATGACTTTTACATAAATCCTTCCGATATTAAGAAAATATTTTATGACTACAAAATGAAAATCTGTTTATCGGACGATGTGAAAATATATTGTTCTCCTCGTCGCTTATCTGTACGAGACCGTGATGAGGTTCAGAGAATAATATCTGATTTATTGTCTCGGAAAGTTATACGTCCTAGTAGTCGGCCCTACGCATCTGCTTTAGTTTTAACAAAGAAGAAAAGCGGTGAGACACGAATGTGTATAGATCATAGGACATTAAATAAGAAAACTATTACAGATAACTTTCCTTTGCCATTGATAGAAGATTGCATAAAATACAATGCTGGCAAAAAATGGTTTACTCTGCTTGACTTGAAAGATAGTTTTTTTCATATAGAAATATACAAGCAATATTATTATATTATACTACCGGACCCGGCGAAATTCGCCACGCCCAAATTTTAAGCCTTCAGACAAACTTTAGAGTAATAATGCAACCAAATATTTAAATTTTCAATGTGATTTATTTGAATTTAATCAGTAGAGAGCGATTTGATGAACAATGTTTTTCGATTTGTTTTCCGGCGCAAAAACAAATAACGAAGACGATTTCCCAACACGGGAACATGCAATGTACAGCTGACCGTGCGAAAAACAGGGAAATTCGAGATTAATCCCACAGACTTCTAGTGATTGGCCTTCCAATTTATTGATTGACATAGCAAATGCCAATCGAACGGGGAACTGAATCCGCTTGAATTGGAATGGAAGGTCAGTTGGAATAATGGGAATTCGTGAGATAAGGACTTCCTCTCCTTTGAATTTGCCCTTGATGATTATTAATACATACATAAGTTCATTATATTACTTTTATTATTATTAGAAGTTGTATGTATTTTTAAAGGAATACCTTCCCTTTTTTATTATAACCAGCGTGGCGTTGGCTGAAGTAGTTAGCACGTTGACTACAAAACCGAAGGTCCTGGGTTCAATCCCTGTATCCGACAGTCATTAAATAACAACACCACGCATTTTTCTGATGTGCATTAGTGTCCCTTTGTGTCAGTTGTTGTAGGAAAGTTCAAGTGATGAAGGCATAGTCACTGGTCACTGAACTATACCGACTTCAGCAGATACTAATCCTAATGTAACATCAGAGCGCCCTCCTTCGTTGTGTAGCAAAATCATTGGCGAAGTAAAATAATCAATAAAATGGCTACAAGACACAGCTTCAAAAAATTAATACGCCTCATTTAACATCAGAGAGGCGCTGCAACACTGCATTATTCAAAACGTGCGAAAAAGCAGAGTTGTAAAAGAATGAAGCTTTCCTCTATCTCTTCCTTCACCACCTGTCTTCTCTCTCACTATCCCTTTCCTAAAGAAGGTAACACCTAGTAATAGTAGTAGGCATTAATTGCCTGAGTGTTACTTCTCTTTAAAAAAAAAAAAATAAAAAAACCAGGGAAACCGCAAATATGCAATTGCATGTTTTTTCTTGTGCGACGTATTAATGCGGAGACAAGATATTTATCCGTTTCAGAACTTTTTATGCATTTTGGCATCGATTTGTTAGTGCATATTTTTGCATATTTTACCCTTTAAAGCATGTTTTTGCATATTTTTAACATATTTTCGAATTTTTAGAGCATAATTTACGCTTTTGGGGCATATTTTGATACTTTATAGAAATTTTTATTTTAACCCACTTATCGCAACTTTTTCCTTTTAAAAGGACACCCCATTCCGAAACTTAATAAAATTTCATTTTTGAAACAAAAATTTAAGTTTTAAAAAAATTTTCCGCCGCTATCTGGGTTAATATGTTTACAAGTTAAGGCGTTGGTCAACATTTTTATTTTTCGCCTTTTAAATCTCTATTCCAATGTTCCACGTAGTGTATACGTTCTTCTTATATATTATGCATTTTTACGGACGTTAGTTTCAATACTAATTCAGGGGGCATTCGATGCGATACGAAATTGTAAAATATTTCCATATAATCTTTATTGAAATATTTCGTAATTTCATTCGGTAACGAGTGCCGTCATTTGTACCAGTTTTGCTATTTGTGACGGACTCTGCCCTGAGTAGACGTTGAAGGAACATTGTCAATGTATTAAAGTTTATTTAGATGAGACAGAAACGATTTTTACTTGAAATTCTAGTTTAATATTTGGTTATTTTTTGCAATAAAAATTATAAATAAAATTCTTGCCTTGTTTTTCCAAAATACAGTTCGAAAGTTTTAATTCTGGAATCGTGATCTCTTTTGGAAATGAAGTTCAGTTCTTATGAGACCAACCAATAAAAATTAATTTGAATTATTTGTTGTAGTCAAAGTCATTAATTTGGTAATTTTGTTTTAGCCTGCACTTCAAACCCAGTAATTGTTTGTTAATTTTGTTTCTTTTTTGTAGCTATGCTACTTATGGGACGATACAGGGGTTAGAAAATAATTTTCGTAACATAAATAATCGACACTTTTACAGTTATAAATTTATTTTTGTTTTGATTTCTTTGTACTTAAACCAGAGCACGACAATAAACGAAACAAATTTGTTTGATTTTCTTTTGTTTAATTCTTTGGAGTGAGAGAAACAAAAACAGTGAAAACGATTGCTCAATTTGTTCAAGGAAAAAAGAAAAATTTTTGTTGCTTTGCACTTCCGTATATACAGTGAATAACGTCAAAAAACTAATAAGACAAAGTTGTTTGTGTATTTCGTATTGCTGGTGCTGCATGTGTGCATGTGTATTTCGTATTGCTAGGACTGTGTGTGCTGTGAGCAGTGATAGGAAAGTTGGTACGATCGTACTTTTTTAAATACTATTTAACATGAAAAATGAACGCAGTACTCCCCTAACACATTTGATACTCTCACGGACAACTTAGATATGCAGTCAGAAGACGCGCGCATGCATATTTTTTCGAAAAATGGAACGAAACTTTATTAGTAATACTCTTTTAGAAAAGTGTAACCTTTCACAATTAAACATCAACGAAAAACATATTTCACTCAATGATGTTTTATGTGGCACAGAAAGTTATCTATTGAAACAACTGTTTTAAATGAGTTGAAAGAAAATTAAAAAAAAAATTATATTAAACTCTAAGGGCAAAAGTGGACTTTGACAATGAAATGTTATGGCGTTTTCGTTTCTGGAAAAAAATGTTACATTTCTTACACTTTTCAATGAAAATTCGCAATAAAATAATTTTCTGAACTACACATTTTATTAGAAATTATTATATCATCCCTTGCGAGCTTAAATTTTTTCTTTAAGCGAACGTTAAATTGTATTTTTGTTAATAAAAATTTAGAAAATGTTACACTTTTTCCAGAAACGAAAACGCCATTAGTTTGGTTTAGTAAGTTTCCCCCTGAAAATATTTAATCTGGTAAAATCAACATCATTATACCACTTTTAATTAAAATGTTCCCAGGGAAAAGAAAAATTTTTAAAATATGGACAATCAATATAGAGCATTGACTGTATGGAAGAACTGAAACCATTACCAACAGAGAATATATGCAGTTTCTGGGGGGTTATTATGTAATCAGAATCGACCGGAAATGTGTTCGAATTCCAATGTTAATAACATACAAATTCGAACAGTTTTCGTTTCGAATCGAATTACAAAATGACCCCCCTGGTCTACATTGGCTGAAAATAAAAAGGCATTACATGAATACATGTTTCCTGATAACTCAGCATTTTGTCCGTCGAAATGTCGAAAGGATTTTCTCTTACCAAAATCTCATGAAAACAAAATAAAGGAAGAGCCTTCGTAATCTGTAACTCGCTAAACCTAAATCTCTATAGCTAAAAATCTATAAAATCAATTTATCGATTTTCGGCTACGAATTTGTACTTATATGTTTCCATTTTATTTCTTTGTAAATTAATTTTGTATACTATTTTGTTAATAAAATTTAAATAGAAAATATAATTTATGGTATTCTCGGGATCAAAAAAGTACTAAAACAATTTTTTTTTGATGCCGAAATGCAAATCTCATTTCCCATCACTGGCTGTGAGTATTGAAACCAGCGTTACCATTTGTAAAGTTTTCCCTTTTCTTTGGAATTTTTTTGATGATGTATGAAAACCCGAAACAAAAATATGTATTTAGTTAAATATCTCAATTAGTAGGTCACAAGTGGTCAAGTTTTATATACCATTGGATGGTGCTTCAAAAACTCTTTCCGATGATACCAAATTTTATTTATGTCGTCTTGGAGCAAAGTACAAAAATATTCTAAAAACTGAAAAAATACCTTTTTTAAAAATGGTCCAGCTCACGGATGGTCAAAGCTAGAACCACAATATTTTGGGAATCATCATAAAACATATCAAACTTTATTTTCAGAGGGGTAACAAAAGCATTTTTTCTCTTCCATACAAGTTGAGTCGCTCTAATATTTATTAATGTATGTGATATTTTTTTAAGATCTCTAAATCTAAAACTAAATATGAATTTTTTATTTTTTTTTTTTTTTTATTAGAGGTATGTTAAGGTTTTGATTTTAATCGGTTTTATATTTTTAAATAAAATGAATTCCAAATACAATTTTATGTTTTCATTTAAAATTTTGGTACTTTTGTCGAAAAAAAGTGTTTGTATTTGAAAAAGTTTTTTTTCAGATTTAAGAAGTTTTTTAAAAAATATATGGTAACGCTGATTGAAACACACAGCCATGGCTGGCAGATGTGACGATTTATCGTCATTTCGACGATTTTTGGTGCCGAAATAGCAAAATGACGATTTGACAATTTTTTCCAGGGTAGGGAAAAATTCTGCTCGCGAGAACAATTTTTATTAACTCGCTCGTTTTAAAATTTGTGCTCGCGAGTGCAAAATTAGAACTCGCGAGCACAAATTTTATAAGACTCGTACTTCTTTTGTGCTCGACTCGTAAGTGCCTATTCACATTATGCCTTTTTAGCCTGCCTCCTTTCGACAATTTTCTTTTAAACCCCCTACGAAAAGTCAAGCACATTTACATTAAGACTTTCTTTCTTTTCTTCATGACTTTTTGACGTTTGTATACACTCTTAGTGCTGAGAGTACGAAAAAACAAAGAGATATGTCAAAAATCATCATTTCATTTCGTGCCTTTTGTTTTACTCCGCATGCTTCTCAACACCCCTCACCAACGAACTGAAAAAGCCTGCCTACACATGCAAGCAGAAAAGGCACTGTGTAAATTGCGTCTAAGCATTAAATGACTCGCCTTAAAATTTGTACTCGCGAGTTTTATTTTAAAACTCGTAAGCACAAATTTTAAAAGAGTGCAAAACGAGCATAAGCGAATTCAAAACGAGTAGTTATTACAAAAATTTTTTTTTGTTTATTCGAAAAAGTATATGTATTTATATGCGAATTTGAAAACTATAGTACTTACAAATGCATATATGCACATATATAAAAATATATGTTCTTACTTTCAAGTCATGAGGTATTTTTCAAATGTTTTAAGGCTTCTGCTTCATGAAAAGTTATGCAAATGCTTACCTGTCAGTAATAAAATATAATTTCAACATTGCGACCTATAGAAAACAGAATTTGAGCAAACAACAATTAATAAAACTCGCGAATAATTCTTTTTAACTCGACTCGCGAGTCGAGTTTTATTTTTGACTCTTAAAGTTTGAATTCTTCTCGCGAGTCCTATTTTCGATTCTCAAAAATTAAATGCACTCGCGAGTTTTATTTTTTTAACTCGCGAGCAGACAAGAGTAGCTCTTTTCAATACAAAAAATAAATTTGAATTCGTTTGCGAACGAGTTTAATTCGAGCACTCTCCACACTCTGATTTTTTCCTTAAAATGGACGATTTTTCAACAGTTGAAATGGGTATCTTTTTATGAAAAATCTACTTTTAAAATTCATATGTATATGCATAACCAATAAAAGATTTTGGTGTAATTTTGCAGACTCTTTCTTAATCATTTATTGTTTAATTTAAAAATATTTATTTGTTGATGCTTTAGGGTTCAATTCAGAATTAGTAAAATTCCTTTTGGATGAGTTTGATTTAAAAATAAACAATGCTCCAGTACAACATACAACAAAATGCAATACCACTATCGATACAATTTTTTCAAGGCACTTTGAAAAAATGCAATCGCAAACATAT
Organism: Tachina lurida; assembly: GCA_944452675.1. Taxonomy (NCBI): domain Eukaryota; kingdom Metazoa; phylum Arthropoda; class Insecta; order Diptera; family Tachinidae; genus Tachina; species Tachina lurida. Next base: position 84,892,010 of record OX101753.1, on the reverse strand, counting down.
GTATCATATTTTAGCTACCACAAACCAATTATTACTACAGTAGATTATAATGATTGAGTTTTTGAAACTTCTATAAATGTTAAAAATTTTTTATAGCTATTCTAAACACAAAAATGTAATAGGTATGAATAATTTTATAATATCAATTAAAATATTTGTAATGTCAATTAAAAAATTAATTAAATGTTTACCTATAAACAATTATTATATAATATAATTTTATTGCATTGTTATTTAACACTTCAGTTTGTTTTATATAACCAAGAAGCATAGCTACAACCTAAGACACTCTCTTCTTTTTTTTATTTTTTTGTTTGTCTTATTTTATATGCAAATGTTGTTGAATTTTTTAATTAAAAATTTATTTTTGTTTACAAATAAACCAATTTATTTTATTTTTAAGAGTATATTTTTTGAGTTTTTTGTGCATATTTTCAAATTTTTAATGCATATTGAATGCGCATAAAACATATTTTTTAGAGCATATTTCTGGTTTCCCTGATTATAACAAATATAAAATTTTGTTTATGTAGTATTTTAAGTTCATTTAACCAATGGTTTATTATAAATTAATATTTAATGTAAATTCTGCTTATGTTGTATTCTAAGTTCATTAACCAAGTTTTATTTACAAATTAATAAGTTTCATATTGCAATCAGTCATTTACCTTTAGATATTCTTATACTCATACAATTAATTCAGTCATTTACCTTAAGACCTCCCAATTATATGTCATTTAGCTAATTACCACTTAAATTTAGGTGGCACTTAAATGTAGCTTAATTTTTTCAGTGGTTAATTAAAAGTTCTTATTAAATTACGTTGAAAGTACGGTAGCACTACAAAATTATGGTAGGCTTTTTTAACAACAGCTGTTTATTATAAATAAAAAAGTTAAGTTATCAAAATGAAGTAAACTAAAATTGCATAAAAACACATTTTATAAAACAAAAAGAGCATCAGAATGCATTTTTCTATTTATTTGTCCATGATATGAAAGTATATATTGTATATGTTTTATATTTATAAAAATCAAACGAAATTATTTTTAATACGACCACATGATCTTCATGTACATGTTTTCAATAAACACACACAAGCACAATAACATATGGCATGCTCGTAAAACTTAAGTGTGATTTAAGTCCACAAGCTTGGGCATTTAAATGTCTCTCAAATTTGTACTGAAAAAATGAATTCGGTACTCAAGTGGATTTTAAAGATAAATCACATATAATTGAGAGGTCAATTATTGGGCCAAAGAGTAGTATTACAATAATTGATAAAATGCAAAGTCAGGCTTTGAGGGTGGCGTTGGCTGAAGTAGTTAGCACGTTAACTACAAAATCGAAGGTCCTGGGTTCAATCCCTGTATCCAACAGTCATTGAATAACACCACGCATTTTTCTGATGTGCATTAGTGTCCCTTTGTATCAGTTGTTGTAGGAAAGTTCAAGTCATGAAGGCATAGTCACTGGTAACTTAACTATACCGACTTCAGAAGATAGTAGTCCTAATGTAACATCGGAGCGCCCTCCTTCGTTATGTAGCAAAATCATCGGCGAAGTAAAATAATCAATAAAATGGCTACAAAACACAGCTTCAAAAATTTAATACGCCTCATTTGACACCAGATGGCGCTGCAACACTGCATTATCAAAAAACGTGCAAAAAAGCAGAGTTGTAAAAGAATGAAGCTTTCCTCTATCTCTCCCTTCACCACCTGTCTTCTGTATCACTATCCCTTTCCTAAAGAAGGTAACACCTAGTAATAGTAGTAGGCAGTAATTGCCTGAGTGTTACTTCTCTTTCTCAAAAAAAAAAAAAAAAAAAAAGTGCTGAAAATGTACATTGCTAGTAATTTTAATATAGACGTATGAAATTAAAATTGTATAAAAGACTGGGAAAAATAAAGAAATTATGGCAAACAAAAATTAACTTTCTTGATTGCTAGACTAGTCTTAGTGCTTCTACTAAGACTTAACTTCAATTCGTATTAGCACATGGTGATTCTACCTGGGCTAAAACCAAATCAAAACAAAACAAAAAAATCACACACTCTGAGCTCCAAAGGAAACCTTTGGTGCTCAACCTTTTACAAAGAGTTGTAAACGGAACATTTGACCCCGACGGTCCTGCAGCAAGGTACAGGATTCCATCAACAGAAGACATTCTTCAACCCGACGGTCCTGTAGCAAGGTACAGGATTACATCAACAGAAGACATATTTCAACACGACAGTCCTGTCACAAGGTACAGGATTGCATCATCAGAATACACATTTCAAATCGAAGGTCCTGTAGCAATATTATGAGAAAATGTTTATTCACTAAAGAATGCATGGTTTAAGCGCGCAAGGACTGCCAGTGAACAGTTGGGACGCCATAATTGTTCACATTTTATTGAAAAAACTCGATCAATCAACTCAAACTTTATTTGAGCAATCGCTAGAAAACAACAAAAATATCGTAAGTCTAAAAGATCTTCTTACATTTATAGAGCACCGCTTCCAAGCATAGGAAACACGCGGAAGGTCTCACGAATCTGGTGGGGGGAAGGATAGAGCCAAACTTATAACTGCAGCTACATCAACCCAAACTGTAAAGTATGTGGAATGCCTGGACGTCCCATATATGACTGTTAAAAGTTCCTAAAAATTTCCCCATCTGGGAGATTACAATGGACACAAAAAAAGCTTTGCGGCAACTGCTTTAAATCAGATCATGCTGCCAAAGGATGTACGTCACGGTCTTGCTCAAAGTGCACAAAAAGACACAACACATTGTTGCACTTAGAATTAACAAGAGGAATTTCGGCAGAAAGAACACAAAAACTAGCGTCTGTATCGAATGAAAATAAGCCAATCGTAGCTACAACAAACAAACAGGTCATCTACAACACTTACGTATTACTAGCCACTGCAAGAGTAAAGGCAGTTGGAGCCAATGGTCACACATGCATATTCCGAGCTTTATTAGATTCTGGATCACAAGTCAATTTGGTTACAACCCGCGTAATGAACAAACTGTCCTTGAATTCCTCAAACTGTTCATTGCGCATTGAAGGAATTTGCCGTAAAGTTCAAAACGTATCCCAACGAATCAATATAGAGCTACATGCATATTCAGGCAGCTATGCCACCAGAATCGAAGCATTTGTTCTTCCAACCATTGTACTACCTCAGCCTACAAATTCTTTCGACAGATTGGAATCTTCCTGAAAATATTAAATTAGCTGATCCATGTTTCAATCAAATGGATAAAATTGACATATTGCTCGGAGGAGAATTTTACCATGAATTGATGCGCCCACAACAAATAAAGATCAATCAAAAACTGCCAAATCAGCTTTGGGTTGGATCGTCACGGGTAAATAACAAGAAAGAAACGGCAACTTGGCAACTTGTGCAGTGTTTACCCCAGAAGAGCAAACAACAAACCAGCTAATTGAAAAATTCTGGAAGCATGAAGACACGAATAATACAGAACGAGCACTATTTTTGGCTAAGAAACGATGTGAGGATCATTTTGCACAAAACGTAAAAAGAAACAAGAATGGGAGATTCATTGTGCGCCTACCATTCGCAGAAAATCCATCCGTTCTCGGAAGTTCAAAAACAATGGCATTCAATCGATTTTTAGCATTGGAAAAACGATTGAACCTTAATCCTGATCTTAGAACAGAATACAACAAATTCATGCAGGAGTACGAAGACTTGGGGCACATGGAAGAAATACAAGAAGACGACATTCCTAATTTACATTACGTTATGCCGCACCACTGCGTACTGAAACCTTACAGCTCAACCACAAAACTAAGAGTAGTTTTTGACGCATCAGCTAAAACATCCAGCGGTTTCTCTTTAAATGATATAATACATGCCGGACCAACCGTACAAAGTGAGCTGTTTTCGGTACTGTTGCGATTTAGGATGCACAGAATTGTCTTCACTGCAGACATAGAGAAAATGTACCGGCAAATTCAAATCGATGACACGGACCAGATGTTCCAGTTCATCATATAGAGATACAACAAGCATCAAGACATAAAATATTATCGTCTTAAAACTGTAACATATGGCACGTCCTCTGCACCATACTTAGCAACAAAATGCCTTCATTATTTAGCTATTCAAAACGCTACAAAATATCCACAAGGTGCTTCAATATTACGTGGTGATTTTTATGTGGATGATTGCCTCACCGGAGCTGATTCTATTAACACAGCATTAGAGTCACAACGACAACTAAGCTTAATCCTAAGAGAAGCTGGTTTTAAGCTGCGGAAGTGGTGTTCAAATCATCCTCAGTTATTAAATGGAATTGCACCTGAAGACCAGGAAATCAACTTGGAAGAATTCAGATTGTTCAATTAAAACACTCGGATTAATCTGGCTCCCATAGTCTGATCAATTATGTGGACGGTCACAAAAGCCAACGGCCACAATGGTAACAAAAAGAATAGTCAGTTCAGAACTAGTCAAAATCTTTGATCCTCTAGGGATTTTTGGGCCGGTAGTTGTACGAGCCAAGATATTTTTGCAAAAGCTGTGGCAATTACCGCTCTCATGGGATGACGAGTTACCCATGAATCTTCAGAAGGAATGGAATAAATTTCGCACAAATATAGAAACCCTAAACAAACTAAAAATAGAACGATTCGTATTAAAACACGGAAACCCAGTCTCTACAGAAATTCATACGTTTGTCGATGCATCTGAACGAGCCTATAGAACAGCAATCTACATTCGTTCAACATATAAAGACAAAACTGTTTTAACCAGACTGCTATGTGCCAAGTCCCGAGTAGCACCCATAAAAAGGCAAACGTTGCCTCGCTTGGAATTATGCGCCGCGGTATTAGGTGTTGAACTAACAAATAGGGTAAAAGATCTTCGTCTGCAAAATACAGCAAACTTTTTTTGGTCGGACTCAAAAATTGTTCTTGCTTGGATAAACTCGTCAGCAGCATCCTTTCACACCTTTGTAGCAAACAGGATAACAAAAATTCAAGGTCTAAGCGATTCACATCAATGGCGACACGTTAGTTCTAAAGAAAATCCAGCCGACGCAATATCTCGAGGAATCGCACCCGAAAACCTATCACAACATTCAATGTGGTTTTATGGCCCTCTATTTCTTTCGGGACAACGGAGTGAATGGACAACCTCAACTTCACAAGCAATTGAGACACCTTGCGACGAAGAAAGTAAGGTGGCGAAGCATGTTCTAACAATAACCGCCTTGCAGCGAAATTATGCACACGTTATAAATCAGATAAACCACCGGAACTCATTTAAAACTCTTCAACACACGATCGATTATGTGTTGATATTTATTAGAAATTCCAAAACTACAAATATCTATCGGCCAACCAAAAGGGAGCTTGATGCATTCGAATTAGAAGAAGCTGTAAACATTATCATCAAGATCATCCAAGCCACAGAGTTTGGGGAAGAACTAGAAAGGCTATCACATCAAACACCTGTACATAAATCAAGTCCCTTGGCCTCCTTAAACCCATTCATGGTTGAGCATCAGATAATGCGCGTGGGTGGTCGTTTGGAGCAGTCAACATTATCGTTCAAGGCAAAACATACTGCGATTTTAACTCATAATCACCCTATGACAAAGTTATTGATGCACAAGCTACACGAAGAGAATCGTCATTGTGGCCCACAGTCATTGTTGGCAGCATCCAGGTCACAGTTCTGGATTACAAATGGGAAATCACTTGCACGAATTACCGTCCACAAATGCATACGATGCACTAAAGCTAGGGCGGTGTTTTTCAAACAATTAATGGGAAATCTTCCTAATTCATGAAGGTTTTAACAATAAGCAACAGACCGATGTCATTTACACCAATTTCAGCAAGGCTTTTGATAAAGTAAATCATTCTTTATTATTATTGAAACTTCACCATATTGGATGGTCAACTAATGCATTGAATTGGATAAAATCGTATCTAATAGGCCGGGAGCAGTGTGTTATTTTCAATAATGTCACCTCTAAGAACTTCATTGTTAAATCTGGTGTCCCCCAAGGGAGTCACTTGGGACCAATTTTATTTTCCATTTTTTTGAATGACTTGCCGAGTATAATAACATATAGTAATGTTTTAATGTATGCCGATGATGTTAAAATTTTTCTAAGTTATAACAATATCTCCGATAGCATTTTCTTACAACGCGACTTAGATAGTTTTTTTGATTGGTGCAAAGTCAACATGATGTCTCTCAACCTGAAAAAGTGCAAGCATATGAGGTTTTCACGATGCTTTATTTCTGAGTGCCTTTTTTCGCTTGGAGGATATCAGCTCGAAACCGTTTGTAGTGAAAATGCGCAATATATAAGTCATGTGTCACTCAACAGGTTATTTACCTGCACATACCATGGAATCGTATTATTAGCTGACTTACTTAAAGTACAGGTTATTTACCTGCAAATACCTAGGAGTCATATTACTGGCAAGTAATTGGGTATTCTCTCTACACATCCATTTTTACTTAGGTTTAAGTTTTATTGTTCAAGTATTAACTATAAGTATTTTAATTTTTAGATGATAACAGTTAGTTGTAAACAGACAAGTAAATAAATGAGTTGAAACAACTTAACATGGCGACCGTGACATATTAGTGAAAAAACATTTAAATTAAAATAAGTGTTTTAAACATAAAAGCATTAAACTTTAATAAAAGAAAAAAAGCGAACACAAGTTAAAGTGATGACGATTCATTTTTGTTAAAGTGCAAAAAAAAAATTTTTAACTGAAAATTGGAAACAAACAACAAGTACAATTTGAAACAATTACAGCTATTAACTTAAACCTATTGAAAAAAAAAAAAAAAAACCAACAAAAGTTCTCTGGACATAAAATATAATAAAACTCCTGGATTTTAAAAACAACGTCAAGTTAAAATGGTGTGGTGGAAAAAAATTTTATCAACCATTCCACTCCTGGTGGCAGGTTACGAAGTCGGAAAATCAACTGAAGAAAACAACAACAAAGATCTGGTGGAAATACTCCGTAACAGTGAACAATTAAAAACTGAACAACATGTAGTAAAAAGTGCTGAGACAAGTTACATAGAAACTCTATCAATAATAGTGGTGATATTACTAGCAGTTATTTATTTGACCAAGCTGATATGTAAGGTGATGAAAGCCAGAAGTGTTAATGCTGCCCAACAACAACATATATAACATCTATAATTCATCTGTAAACACCATCAGTATATTGTAAGTTTATTTTTAAAATGTCTAAAATTATAAATAAAATAAATAATTGTAAATTTTAAATATATGTACGTATTATGCAATGGGAAAATATAATAGACAGTCTAAGCACTTTTCAAATTAAGTTTGAACAATCATATAAATGTTTAAACCAAAATCGGACAATTAAACAAGATACCTTAGACAAAAACGCACAAAATTTAATTGAAAACTATAATTCAATTAGGGCAACATTACATAGAAACTACGACAGATACACTACCCCACACAAAGAAAAAGCGAACGAGATCTTTCTGACGTTAAGAGATAAATTGATAAAAGTCTTTCATCGACATAATATTAATACTAAGGTGCCGCTCGCAAATGTATTTGAGGTAGTTAGGGAAATCACTGAAACAGAAGAAAACGAAGATTTTAAAACGGAAACAAACATGACACGAACAGAGGACGACATTATAGACAAGACAACTAAAATTGTCCCTGTATTTGACGGTAACGTTAATGAGCTGCAAAGTTTTCTTGACGCGTTGACTCTGATTGACAGAATTAAAGAAACACACGAGGTAGTCGCTATAGAGGTAATTAAAACGAAACTGAAAGGACAGGCAAGAAACTTAATTACAGATGAAAACTCTATTCAGGCTATTAAAAGCAGACTACAGACTTCCATAAAGGGTGAATCGTCGGAATTATTATGTTCTAAGCTAATGAACATAAGTAGTAGGGAACTGCCAATCCTGCCCCAATTAAAATTTTAAAATTTTGAAATTTTAATTACCCAAATTTCAAAATTCTTGGAAATTTGTGAAATTTGATACCCTACGAGGGTGGGTCAATAAGTCCGTCCAACTTTTTGTTTACATAAGGAATTTTTTGTTTACATAAGGGGTTTTGTTTGTTTAATACATACGAGGGTGGCTCAATAAGTCCGGGTTTTTTATGACCGTGGGAATTTGTATGTGTGTATGTTTGTGGGGTGGATTAAGGGGTTTCATCGATGTCACGTGCGACATTGAAGAACAATATTGGTTATCAAAGATATTTAATACAGTTAAAACTAATAATTTTTCCTAATACTAATGGGGGTGAAATAGTGAACATTTATTTTTCCTAATGCCTACGGCAATACATGATTTTCCTAATGCCTACGGCAATATATGAATATTTTTCCTAATGCCTACGGCAATACATGATTATTATTTTTTTCAAATGCCGACGGCAAAACATGATTGTTATTTTTTCCAAATGCCGACGGCAAAACATGATTATTATTTTCTAATACCAAAGGGAAAATTGCCAGTGTTGCCAGACTATAGAAATTTGTTATCGTAATACTATATCAGTAATATCAGAGAAAATATTTATTTATGTGTTCACATGTATGTGAACACCCATACTTGTGTTCACATGTATGTGAACACCCATACTTGTGTGTGGGGGGTCCAGCTTGATAGTCGCGGGTAATTTAATATTTTGTGTATTTGTTTAAGAAATATGTATGTATGTATGTATGTGTATGTGTATGTATGTATGTGTATGTATGTATGTATGTGTGCATGTATGAATGTATGTATGTATGTATGTATGTATGTATGTGTACATGTATGAATGTGTGATCGTGGGTATTTGTGCGTGGAATATTTTGTAGAATACATATATATTTTGCAAGGTAATCATTTTCTTTGTCTACGATTATTTAAAAGCAGCAAACTAAGTACAGTCAGCAGCAGAGAAACAAAAAGTAAAATTTATGAATGCTGCAAGGATACTGCTTCCAATTTTAGTATAAATACGCCAACTTTTCTAACCAACACATCAGTACGTTATTGTATTTACAAGAAGTGTCATCAGTAATTGTGTTAAAGTGAAATAATAATAAAATAATTAAAAATGAGTTCATCAGGTTATCAGTGTAATACATGCAATAAGGTATACAAATACCAAAAGTCCTTTTTGGAGCATGTTAAAAACCATAGTGTACAGAATCAAGTGGTCGTAAGCCGGGGCATAAATCCAGAGCTACCGCAGACATCTCTTCAAAATCACCAAAATCCATCATCATCATTCATTCATCAACAATATCCTTCTCTTCAGTATCCTCAATATCAGTTACCATTAAATTTTCAACAATACGGTATGCCATGGAATAATCAGTTTTTGGGATACAATTATAATCCCAATGTGATGCAATGGCAGCCTCTTAATTATCATCAACAAGAGCACCAACATCAACAACAAGCTCAACAACAACAAGCTCAACAACAACAAGCTCAACAACAACAAGCTCAACAACAGGGTGTGGGTATCCTTGGAGGTAATTTATTCGACGATGCTATGGACATAAGCTTACCGGAAAGTGATGGAGAAGTAGAAGAAAGAAGAGAAGAAACTCTGCCAACTCCAAGGAATACTTCGCATGCTAGAACAGATGAAGTAGAAGAATTGGGATATTATAAAATATCTAAAGCATTCAAAAACCATATTGCCACTTATGCAATTTTAAACAAAAAGGACCAACTTCTGTTGGAAGAATTCGTTGAAGAAAATAAAAATGTTTTTATGGAGAGACTTCAAGGGAATTTAAGTAAGCATGCAATAATTAAATTTCATGTAAGTATTGTGGCAGAATATATAAAAATTGTTGGAGAAGAATTGGAGTTGTGCATAATATCACATGTAGCCAAAATGAGTCTGCTGACGAAGGCAGATAGCATTGAAGAATTATTCCGGAAACAGGTTGGGGAAATTTCAACCAAAATGTCCGAATTTGAAGAGCGAGATTCTGGTTGGACTTTGTCACGCATAGTCCGAGCAGAAATTAACATCAACAAATCTTCGCTCGTCAAAGGATCGAACTGGATATCCACACCTGGAAAACTAGAAAGAAAAAAAGCTTGCCTCAATATTGAAAATGATGATGAGTACTGTTTCAAGTGGTGCCTAATCGCTGCCATGGATACCACCAAATACAAACATATAGAACGTTGCAGTTCTTATAATATTCAAGACATTGCTGCAGAGACGATTGTTACGCGAAATGGTGTAGCGTTAAATTTCAAAAATTTAAGCTTCCCATTAGGATTAAACAAAATAAAAGAGTTTGAGGTGAACAATCCAGCAATAAGTGTCAATGTATTCGGCTATGATGAGGGAGCCAATCAGATTATTGGTCCTTATTATGTCACCAAGGACGAAAAAATTAGCCATGTAAACTTGTTGCTTTTGGAAAATGGTGAAGTTCATCACTACATTTTGATAAAGAACATATCAAAGTAAGTTAAAAAATTATACTACACTTTAATTTAATGATACATATACTTCTTTTATATATTTTATAATATATACGTTTTACTTATAAACTTTTATTTTACTTTTTATTATTTACAGACTTTTACGGAATCAGCTAACACAGAATGGACACAAACTACACTTCTGCAATAGCTGTCTCCAATATACTCATACGGACACCATCATGAATACTCATAAGGAGGAATGTGGGAAGATAGTCACAACTATGCCATCAGGTGAGGATGCCATTCTTAGTTTTAAGGGACATCAACGAAAAATGGATGTCCCTTTTGTTATTTACGCGGACTTTGAATGCGTATTAGAGGATATAAGTAATAGTGTAAGTAGTAAAACAAATTTAATAAAAAAGCACACACCTTGTGCCTTTAGTTATTTTATTAAGTGTATGCATAGTAATAATTTAGATACGCTTAGAATATATACGGGGGAAGATGCCTCCAAAAAATTTGTAGAATATTTAATTAAGGATTGTGAAGATATATATAATAACTATTTAGTTAACAATAGACAAATGGATACTTTATCCCCTTCAGATACTTATAATTTTTATAGTGCGGTGAATTGCCATATTTGCCAAAAATTTCTAGGCAAAGATCGTGTTAGAGATCACTGCCACATTAGTGGCAAATTTAGAGGCGCAGCCCACAATAAATGTAATTTAAATTACCAAATTCCCAAATTTATACCAGTTTACTTCCACAATTATTCAAATTATGACTCACATCTTTTCATTAAAGAATTAGGTGAAATTTCATTGCAACTGAAAGTACTCCCTCTCAATAAGGAACTTTATATATCCCTCTCCCAATTCACAGAAATGAGTGATGGCCATAAGCTTGAAATAAGATTTCTTGATACTATACGCTTTATGGCTGAGAGTTTGGAATCATTAGCCTGCAATTTGTCGGATAATGATTTCAGCACTATAAGGTCCTTATTTCAATCAGAAAAAGAATTTCAGCTTATTAAGAAAAAAGGTATTTTCCCATATGAGTACCTAAATTCATTCGAAAAATTAGATGAATGCCAGCTGCCTTCACGCAGTGATTTTTTTAATAAGTTGAATAATAAAGAGTGTTCTTTAGAGGAATACTCACATGCTGTAGAGGTATGGAATACTTTTGGTTGTGAAACAATGAAAGATTACATGGAACTTTACTTAAAAACAGACGTCCTCTTACTGACAGATATTTTCGAGAACTTTAGAAAAGTTTGTAAGGGTATTTATGAGCTCGATCCTTGTCAGTATTATACAGCACCTGGCCTTTCCTGGGATGCAATGCTCAAATATACAAAAATTGAGTTAGAATTATTGACAGACATAGACATGTACAATTTTATGAAAAAAGGTATACGTGGGGGGATAGTACAGTGTAGTCAAAGATATTCGAAAGCAAATAATAAATATTTGCAAGATTTCGACAAAGAAAAGCCCTCAGAATTTCTCGTCTATTTAGACGCTAACAATTTGTATGGATGGGCGATGTCGGAATATCTTCCTCATGGTGGGTTCAGATGGTTATCACAAGACGAGTTGAATCTGGATCCAAACAGCATAGCTGATAATGGAACAGACGGTTATATTTATGAGGTTACGTTGGATTATCCCTCTCATTTACACGACTTGCATAATGATCTTCCTTTTTGCGCTGAAAATAAGAAACCTATGCAAGCGAAGTATAGCAAGTTGATAACCGATTTCTCTACAAAGCAATCATATGTGATACACTTTAGAGTTCTAAAACAGTGCTTAGAATATGGTTTAGTTTTAAAGAAAACTCATCGTATTCTAGCATTTAAACAATCTCCATGGTTAAAAGGCTATATTGACCTAAATACCAGACATAGAGCCACTGCTAAAAATGCTTTTGAAAAAAATTTTTTCAAACTACTTAATAATGCAGTGTATGGTAAAACCATGGAAAATGTGGATAAGAGGAGAGATGTTAAAATTGTTAATAATTGGGAGAGGACGAATTGCAATCATTTAGGAGCCCAAGATTGGATATCAAAACCAAATTTTCATAGTTTATCTATATTTTCTGAAGATCTTGTAGCAATCGAAATGACTAGAGTCAAAACCTGCTACAATAAACCAATTTACTTAGGATTTTGTGTACTCGAGCTGTCCAAATGGAAAATGTATAATTTCCATTACGGGTACATGCAACCTAAGTTTAAGACAAACCTCTCATTAAACTATATGGATACTGACTCTTTTATATATTCAATAAAGACTGACGACTTTTACGCTGACATAAAAAATGACATACATGAACAATTTGACACATCGGACTATCCTACAGACAATATTTATAATTTCCCAATAGTAAATAAAAAAGTAATTGGTATGATGAAGGATGAAAATTGCGGTAAGATAATGACAGAGTTTGTTGGGCTGCGCTCAAAAATGTATTCATTTAGTGTAGAAAACCAAGATGATATTAAAAAATCGAAGGGGGTAAAGAGAGCCATATTAGATAAATATAGTTTAGCTACATATAAGAATTGCTTATTTAATAAGATTAATGTATATGATAGTATGTTAACATTTAAATCTAAGCTACATCAATTATATACTAGCGAATTAAATAAGGTAGTATTAAGCTATGGAGATGATAAGAGAAAAATTAGATCAAATAATATAAACACTTATGCATGGTATCATTTTCGTATTAAGGAAACTAACCCTGAATACGAACTTGACATGTTGCTAGATGAGATTGCTAAAATGCAAGAAAATCTTAGTTAATTAGTTAAGAAAAAATATTGTATATAAAATCCTATTTATTAAGAAAAATTGTTGTATATAATATCTTAGTTAATAAGAAAAAATATTGTATTTATATCCTATTTAATCAGAAAAATTGATGTATATAAAATCTTATTTATTAAGAAAAATTATTGTATTGTTGTTAAAATGAATGTAAAAAAAGTCTAAGAAATATTATTGTATTTAAATTCTATTTATTAAGAAAAGTTATTGTAAATAAACTATTGAAAAAAGAATGGAAAATGTGAGTGGTTTTTTTTTTTATTTCTTTATTGACTTTACTTCGTTGGATCAAAAATTTTTGTTTTTTGCTTATTTGCAAATTCTTGTTTTCATGTCGCTTAAACATGCACAGTCTTGTTTTCAGGTTACTTAAACATGCACAGTCTTGTTTTCTTTGAGAGGTTCTGCACAAGAGAAATTGAATTTCACAATATTATGAAATTCAATTAGATATTTTCATAAAGAGAAATAATTTAGATAATCGGATAAAATCCTCATATTTTTTCACTACATACAAGTTTCTGTTATTTTATATTCGAACAGATGATTCCTAGTTTTCCTTTAGAAAAAAATAATACAAATCAAGGAATATTTTTATAATTCAATTTAATTTTATTTTATTATTTATACAATTTTATTTCATTTTTATTTAATTTATTTATAATGATGGAAACATTTCGTAATAGCCAATTATTAGATGTTCTAGTATATTTTTTCTTAAAAAATATATGGTACATCTGCAAGTATCAGGTCCCTCCTCACACTCAGGATGATACCAAGGACAGCTTGGGAAGTGTCCTTCAGTGTTGTCTTCATCTTCCATGACACCATATTCTTCGTTCTCATCCAGCATATTTTGGAAACATTTTATCATCTCCCAATGATCAAAAAGCCTGAAGCTTTCAAAATCTCTTATAAATTGATTAAGAGTACGTCTAATTTGGCTCATTTTATTTGCTGATGAATGAATGATGATGAATGTTGGAAGGTTCCTTTAAGACTAATTTGTTCTGTAAATTTTTAAAATATCTATATGGTCTTTAAAATATCTATACTATCATCTCTATGTCATATTTCTTTTTAGCAGTCTATCTCTCTCTAACCCTTTTCTCTCTATTCCATATTTCTTTTTTACTACTCTATCTCTCTCTAACCGTTTTCTCTCTATAACTATCTCTTTCTGTCTATCACTATCCCCCACTTATTCACTATTTCACCACAATTATTTTCGATTAGCCTTTTTGAAGTCATCATCGCTACTTTTAAGATCATTTCCAGTTAAACATTCAGAGTGACAAGAAGTATCTAAATAAAAAATAAAAAAATGGACTCCACAACAAATCTAATTGCAAAATTTAATGCTCTAAATAACAAAACTTTAATACACGTAAAGGAGCTTGATTCTTCAACGAAATATACTATTAGAAATGTGGTACGTGTAACAACTAAATATGGACCAACCCTAAAAGTTGAAATGAATAAACACATAATGTTCCTGCCCAAACGATATAATATTTTAACTGATGACGATATCAAAGATCTCTCAAGCGGATCATATTGCCTAAGTAGAGAAGGTGAAGAAAACCTAATTGTCGAGAGTGAGCTGAGTGAATTTCTAATTCAAAATTCCCAATTTCCTGTTTGGCAATAATATATTAATTATGTATTTTAAATTATGAATAAAAAGACATTAAAGAGTTTTGTAAAATATAAATTTTTGTGTTTTATTTAATATTTTCAGTTATTTCATAAAGAAATTTAAGACATAAATGTCCACAGGTAAATGTATTGAAATTCTGATGCTGATTATAGTTGTATTTTATATTTGCACCAAGATATTTGACTACTTCCCAAGGAGGTTGTAAGTTTCCAAAGCTGTCGAAATATTCTTTTTCATTGTTGTTTTTATAGTATGCTACCCAATGTGTACCAGGTCCTGTTGATACATCTAAGTTGATTATTCCACATTCAATTTTCTTTGTTCGTTTTGGTAGAGTATTCAACATGAAAACTCCTCTAAAATATGGAATTTTTATAGAGAAACGGTTTAGGTCCACATCAGATAGTGGTCTGTTGGGCAGCATCTTTAAGAGTTTTTTGATTCCTCTTTGTGAACTAAACCATAACCTTTTTTATATGGTTTTAAGTAAAGTCCTTTTCCCACTGCTATAGATTCCATCGCTTTATTATGTCTAGTTGCTTCATCAAGTTGAATTTTTGCATTCTTTGTTGCATTTACAGCTTTAGCTATGGCAGCACCACCAGTTGTTAGACTACCAATTGCACCCAGAGCAGTTAAAATCGGTATTAGAGGTAAAAAACCACCGATTTTTGGAACACGTATTACACGTGGAACTACAATTTGAGACTTTCTTCCTTTTAATGATTTGTTAATAGTTTTTCGTGCAATTTTAATAGCTGAGTTAATATCTAATGGTTTTTCCTTCTTTAGTATTTTTGTTGCAGCTCTAATTGATGTTCTAAATAGTTTTTTATCATTTGGCTTGTTCTTTTTAGCATTTTTCTTTTTCTCCACACCCATACCAAATTTAGTTTTGGTTTTCATTGCGTTAGTAACCATATATGCAAATGATTTTTCTGCAAGACTACTGTCTTTTGCTAAAACTCGATTCCAAGCTGAATTTTCAAGTATTTTATCAGCTTTATGTCTAGTACTTATATCCTTATTTTTTGAATACGCAATATCGTGATTTTTACAAGCAGAGTCCAATAAATTAATACCTTTGTCACCTCGATTTAAACGTTTTTGTAGTTTTGTTCCAGGTCCACAGTACTGATACCCCGGAAGATGAAGCTCAACAGGTAGAGAGTTTATTATTTTATCTACTATACCTCCTCCAACGAAGGTGTTTTTATGACTAAACGTTTTCTGATATCGTATAACCATATTATCTAATTTTTTCTATAATAAGAGGTAACATTTATAAAATGTATTTAGTTACAAAAATGCAGTTAGTGAAACAACATAAAAATATTTTAGTTCGTAATATTGACGATTCAGTCAACATCACTTCAAAAATAAAGCATAGCCCCCTCTTACCAAATTCTATTCGTGCTCTAATAGTTGGACCATCCAATTGTGGAAAGACTAATGTTATGATTGGCTTACTAGAAAGTCCTAATGGACTCAAGTTTGAAAACATCTATTTATACTCAAAATCTCTATATCAACCCAAATATGAATACCTGAAGAAACTAATTTCACCAATTAAAGGAATGGGATATTATACATTTACAGATAATGAATCAGTTATTCCACCTGACGAAGCTAAAACTAATTCAATTATGATATTTGATGATGTTGCATGTGAAAAGCAGAATAATATACGTACATATTTTTGTATGGGGCGACATAGGGATGTCGATTCATTCTACTTGTGTCAAACTTATACTAGAATTCCCAAGCATTTAATAAGAGACAATGCCAATGTTATTATAATGTTTAAACAAGATGAGACAAATATGAAGCATGTTTATAGAGATCATGTTGGTGGCGATATGAGTTATGAAAAGTTTCATGAGATTTGTCGAGAGTGTTGGAAGGATAAATATGGATTTTTGGTGATTAGCAAAGATAATGAATTAAATGATGGACGCTACAGAAAGCAATTTGACTATTTCATAACTATATAAACTACTCTTCATAAACATTTACTTTAGTTATTAATCTAACTTTAAGCTTGATACATCTATTTGCTATAACCTCATCTGATACCTGATAAGCTGATCTGAAAACCAGACCAGCTACCTAATAAGCTGATTTGATACCTGATAACCTGATCTGAAAACCAGACCAGGTCCTGAAAAGCTGATCTGAAAACCAGACCAGGTCCTGAAAAGCTGATCTGAAAACCAGACCAGGTCCTAAAAAGCTGATCTGAAAACCAGACCAGGTCCTGAAAAGCTGATCTGAAAACCAGACCAGGTCCTAAAAAGCAGATCTGAAAACCAGACCAGGTCCTGAAAAGCTGATCTGAAAACCAGACCAGGTCCTGAAAAGCTGATCTGAAAACCAGACCAGGTCCTAAAAAGCTGATCTGAAAACCAGACCAGGTCCTAAAAAGCTGATCTGAAAACCAGACCAGGTCCTGAAAAGCTGATCTGAAAACCAGACCAGGTCCTAAAAAGCTGATCTGAAAACCAGACCAGGTCCTGAAAAGCTGATCTGAAAACCAGACCAGGTCCTAAAAAGCTGATCTGAAAACCAGACCAGGTGCTAATAAGCTGATCTAATAGCTGATACCTCATCTAATAGCTGATACCTTTTATTTATTAAACATGGATGAGAAAATTTTAAAACAGTTGGTGTTGACAAGAAATGTCTTGAAGAAAAAGCTTCGTAGTATAAAAACTGGTGAAATAGATACACGTGAACAACTAAGAGATACATTTAAACCTATAACAGAACCACTGAAAGAATTCATAAATAGTTCTAAAAAAATTAAAAGAATTCCCATTAAAGAAGAAAATAAAATGAAGACAGAATTTGAAAATAATACAAGTTTAAAGTCTGAAAAACCATCACTCAAGTTAGAGACAAGTACACCAAAGAAACTAGCAGAAGGAACAATATCTGATAGTACCATATTATTTAACGAAACTAATACTAAAAATGATGATGATGATGATGAAGATGATTTTTACTCACAAACTTCCAATACAGAAGATACTTATACTGATTTATCAGTCTTGGAAGAAAGAAATGAATTAGATACAAACTATGGTCCACATAAAGATTTCAATAATGAATGGAAATTCGGTGATAGTAAACTTACACTTAGTGAACATAAAATACAAGTTGGTGGTCAAATATGGGCTCTAACACCAGGACTATTTTCTCTAATGTTTCATAAAATACCAAAAAATTATGATAAATTTGAACTCGAAATCTATAAAAAGATTTTAATTACTACTAATGCATATAGAAGAGACTATAAACCTGATGGTCAAATTAAGGGTACTAGAGGATATAAATATAAACATATTATTAAGAAATTTATTGACGAGAAAAACCAGGATAATTTACCCGAATCAACAGGATCTAAGCCAAAAGGTAGCTACTTAGGTGATGGAATGATGGAATTTAACATCCATAAGCCCAACTATATATACTGGGATGATCCAAATGAGCTAGTAGATCGACTTCGACTACTGCTCGCATCACAAGCTGCAGGTCATAATAATCACAATAACGAGATTATATCAATTATTGAAGAACTACGTGAAGCTAATATAATACATTAACTTTAATAAAGTATATAAAGCATGTCTGTTGATAAATTTGGACATTATTTAAACGATACTAGCAACATAGTTTCTTTGAAAAATGCACCTAAACTGCTGGGGTTCTTTGTGGATACGAACAACAACATTGATGTCCAAAACAAAAGGATCAAAAATGTTGCAAAAGCTGTGGAGGAAAACGATGTTATCAATAAATTGTTTCTGCAAACTCAAATCGAAAAACTAGAAGAGAAATTATTAGCATACTTTAAGAGAGACAGTACTATAATTCAAGAAAATATTCAAATGCAAATTGAGGATCTACATCGCGAAACAAAATTAGATATAGAAGAAAATTATAAAATTGAAAAAGATATTCTAAAAATTAAAACATCCTTTGAAGAACAAATTGAACAGCTTAATGAGAAAATTTATAGATTAGAAAATTACATGTTTGTATCAATAGCTGAAAGTGCTTCAACTAGATCACAACACTCTTCAAAAAATCTCTAAAAACAACTTAATGTCTTCAAAAAGAAATTTAGTAAACGAACTCCATAAGCAAGCACGAAAACATTTTGTGCGTCGCAGAGTTATAATGAAAGGAATAGATGATCTTTGGCAAGCTGATTTAGTTGAAATGGGGAACTATTCAAAAGAAAATAGAAATTATCGATTTTTGCTGACTATTATTGACACATTCTCAAAATTTGCATGGGCAGTACCGCTAAAAACAAAAACTGCACTTGAAACAACTAACGCAATGGAAAATATTTTTGAATTGGGGCGAATACCAAAAAACATACAAACAGATGATGGTAAAGAATTTTTCAACAAACACTTTGAAAAATTAATGCATAAATACAACATTAATCACTACTCAACATATAGCATTATGAAAGCATCAATAGTAGAACGATTTAATAGAACACTAAAAGGAATGATGTGGAAAGAATTTAGCTTTAATGGTTCTTATAAGTGGATTGATATATACAAAGATTTACTTAATACCTACAATAGAAAAGTTCATCGTACCATTAAAATGCCTCCAATTAAAGTCAACTCAACAAATGAGGAAAAGCTGCTAAATACAGTATACAGTCATATGAAAATGTATAAAATGTCAAAATTTAATGTAGGAGATCGTGTACGCATAAGCAAATATAAGCATACATTTGAAAAAGGTTATACTCCAAATTGGACTACAGAAATTTTTACAATTACAAGAGTTCAAAATACAAATCCTGCAACATACATATTAGAAGACTATCTTGGTAATCCTATTAAAGGTGGATTCTATACTGACGAACTTTCAAAAACCAGATTTCCAAATACATATCTAGTTGAAAAGGTGCTTAAAATTAAAGGGAAGGAGGTATATGTTAAATGGCTGGGATTTTCTAATCAACACAATTCTTGGATAAGTAAAGATGAAATATTATAGATGAAAGAAAAACTAAATCAACAACAACATCATAGCAAAACAATAATAGCATTAATATTAAGAAACTAATGTTAATTTTAAAATAAGAAAATGAAATAAATATGTAAATTATGCTTATAAACCATACTGTCTACTAAACTTTATTTAATTGTAATCAGTCTGTTATAATGTCAATAACACTTACTCTGAGCTCTAACTCATCAGAATTATCTGCTAGTTACTTTCCTCCTATTGAATTACATGGTGCATATGAGTGTGCTCTAACTGATTTTCATTCATACAACAGTATTCCAAATGTAGACACCTACAACAATATGTTTCATATAGGAGAACATACAATAGAAATACCAATTGGATCTTACGAACTAAATGATATAGTTGATTTTATAGAAGAGCAATACAAACTACTCTGTCCAGCAAATAAGATTTTTATTGAAGCCAATAACAATACAATGCAAATTAAAGTTAATAGTTCCAAGGATACTGTATATTTTAATAAAGACAATACAATTGGAAAACTTTTAGGATTCAATAGCAAAATCCTAACACCAAACCAATATTATTATTCAGATCTTCCAGTTAATATTTTTAAAGTAAATCTCTTGCGAGTTGAAAGTAGTATCACTATTAACACATATATGAATAGCTCCAAATCGCATACACTTCATGAATTTCCGATTAATGTGCCTCCAGGCTATAAAATAGATGAGGTTCCAAGAAATCTTATCTATTTACCTGTGAACACCAGAGAGATAAGTTCACTAGCGCTGCGCGTAGTTGATCAACACGGTGATTTAATTAATTTCCGAGGAGAGGAAATTACAATAAGAATACATTTAAGGCCAACTAAATAATGCTAATATACAACACAAATACATTGAAAAATATAGCAGCAAGAACAACATCAACATTAAAGCGACCAGTACAACCAAAAGCACTAACAACATCAAATAAAAATTTTCTAAAGTCCTTGAATTTTAAATTGAAGACAAAATGAGTTCAATAATAGATGTCTTAGATAAGCCCTTGTCTGATGAGAATATAATCAAAAAGGACTATCATACATATGTACCATACTTACAATCTTACAACAATAATGATGAAATTAGAATTTCAATACAAAATCAAGATTTGTACGTGCTACCCAGTGAAAGCTACATTTATGTAGAAGGTTTTGTTGCTGATGATAATAACTCTAAATCTTCTTCATCATCGGACAACTTTATATTAAAAAACAACTTTGTGGCATATCTATTTGATGAAATTCGCTATGAGCTCAATGGAATTGAAATTGATCATACAAGATATTTAGGAGCCACAAGCACCATAAAAAATTTGGTTTCTATGTCACCAACAGAAAGCAACGTGATGCAAAATGCTGGATGGAACAAAATTGACGATGTCACTCTTGTAAATGGCTTTTTCAATTTCTATGTACCTCTAAAAATGCTTCTAGGATTCGCTGAAGACTACAACAAAGTTATACTAAATGGAAAACATGAACTGATACTCTTGCGCAATAAGAACGACGAAGATCTTGTACGCTCGAGTGTTTCTACTAAAAAAGCTAAACTTACAATTTCACTAATCTCATGGAGAATCCCACATGTACAATTATCCGACTTTAGCAAATTGAATATGATTAAAATTATTAACAATGGTGCTTCTATACCTATGGCATTTCGCAGTTGGGATTGTCATGTCAATCCACAATTAAATATGGGAACTAGCCATATTTGGAATGTTAAACTAGCTGCAAATAGAGAACGCCCTCGTTTTGTATTGATTGCTTTTCAACAAGAAAATAAGTTTGTTCATTGTGATTTGACTAATTTAAAAGTACATTTAAATTCAGTATCATATCCATATGATGATCTTAACATAAAGTTCAAAAATGAACGATATGCAATTCTATATGATATGTATCTAAGATTTCAACAAAGCTACTATATGAAAGAATCTCAACCGCTTCTAACTGCATCAGAGTTTAAGACAAAAGCTCCTATTATTGTAGTAGATGTCAGTCATCAGAATGAATCACTCAATAATGGACCGATTGATATAAAAATAGAATTTGAAACAGCAACTAATATTGGAGCAAAAACATCAGCTTACTGCATTCTTATTCATGATCGTATATTAGAATATGTACCTATCAAAGGACAAGTGCGAAAAGTCTTATGAATTGACTAATATGGAAAACAACATAATTTTCATAGACGTACAAGGTTTCAAAAATAATTCAAATGATTTCATCGCAAAAGAAGTAGCAATTGTTTTCAACAATTATGAATATAACAATTTCATTATAAAACCCCCATTTGATATCAAATGCTTATCAATAGAAAAGCAAAGAGAAGCAAAGTGGCTAACAAAAAACTATCATCACCTAAGCTGGACTGCTGGATCAGTTTCATTTCAAAGCGTTTGCAATTTTATAAAAGCCAACGCAAGATGTTCTAAAATTTATGTAAAAGGTGAAGAAAAAAGACGATGGTTGGAAAAAATTTTATGCCGAAAAATTTTTAACGTTGAGGATATAGGCTGCATCAACTTTAAACAAATGGAAATCAAGTATCCAGAATATTTTTATTGTAATTATCATAAATTTGGTGCTTGCGCACTAAAAAATGCTATTTTACTAACAAAAGAAATGTCTTGCTTTAATTAAACTTTTTCACTTTTTAAAATATGAATGTATGTATTATTATAAAATTTTATAAAATTTTAAACAATAAATGTATAAAAAATAAAATGAAATAAAATGTGTTTTCTTATTTCAAATAAAAACTACATAAAGGAAAGAGAAGGAAGTGGGGAGAAGGAGAAATTAACTTTTTTGCTTACTTGCAAATTCTTGGTTTTTGTTTCTCTGCTGTTGAGTGTACTTAGTTTGCTGCTTTAAAATAATCGTAGACAAAGAAAATGACTACCTTGCAAAATATATATGTATTCTACAAAATATTCCACGCACAAGTACCCACGATTACACATTCATACATGTACACATACATATACATACATACATGCATACACATACATCCATACATATACACACATACATACATACATACATACATACACATACATACATACATACACATACATACATACATACACATACATACATACATACATATTTCTTAAACAAATACACAAAATATTAAATTACCCGCGACTATCAAGCTGGACCCCCCCACACACAAGTATGGGTGTTCACATACATGTGAACACAAGTATGGGTGTTCACATACATGTGAACACATAAATAAATATTTTCTCTGATATTACTGATATAGTATTACGATAACAAATTTCTATAGTCTGGCAACACTGGCAATTTTCCCTTTGGTATTAGAAAATAATAATCATGTTTTGCCGTCGGCATTTGGAAAAAATAACAATCATGTTTTGCCGTCGGCATTTGAAAAAAATAATAATCATGTATTGCCGTAGGCATTAGGAAAAATATTCATATATTGCCGTAGGCATTAGGAAAATCATGTATTGCCGTCGGCATTTGGAAAAATAATCATATATTGCCGTAGGCATTAGGAAAAATATTCATATATTGCCGTAGGCATTAGGAAAATCATGTATTGCCGTAGGCATTAAGAAAAATATTCATATATTGCCGTAGGCATTAGGAAAAATAAATGTTCACTATTTCACCCCCATTAGTATTAGGAAAAATTATTAGTTTTAACTGTATTAAATATCTTTGATAACCAATATTGTTCTTCAATGTCGCACGTGACATCGATGAAACCCCTTAATCCACCCCACAAACATACACACATACAAATTCCCACGGTCATAAAAAACCCGGACTTATTGAGCCACCCTCGTATGTATTAAACAAACAAAACCCCTTATGTAAACAAAAAATTCCTTATGTAAACAAAAAGTTGGACGGACTTATTGACCCACCCTCGTAGGGTATCAAATTTCACAAATTTCCAAGAATTTTGAAATTTGGGTAATTAAAATTTCAAAATTTTAAAATTTTAATTGGGGCAGGATTGGCAGTTCCCTACTACTAACATAAAACAAAATTCAAAATCAGCCACCGCATATGCGGATGAGATCCAAGAGATTACGAAGAAACTAGGTGGAGCCTATATAAGAGAAGGCTACCCTCAAGATATTGCTGATAAATTAATAAGACAAAATACGGCTAAAGCCATTTCGCGAAACGCCTCAAATGATGAGGTAAAACTTATCATCAGGGAAACCAGAAATATGCTCTAAAAAAAGTGTTTTATGCGCATTCAATATGCACTAAAAACTTGAAAATATGCCCAAAAAACTCAAAAAATATGCTCTTAAAATAAAATAAATTGGTTTATTTGAAATGAAAATATATTTTTAATTAAAAAATTCAACAGCATTTGCATATAAAATAAGCAAAAAGGCAAACAAAAAAATTAACCAAGAATAACTGCCGTATTAAAAACAATAATCTGGGTTTGAAGTGGACGTTGAAACAAAATAGGCATACATATTTTGACTAAAGCAAATAATACGAATTATTTTTTTTTTTTTGATAATCTCGTAAAAATTTAACTTCAAGTTCAATAGAGATCACGATATCAGAACTAAAACTTTGGAACTATATTTTCGATAAATAAGACAAGATTTGTATGTATAATATTTATTGCAATAAACAACAATCTAGGTCAATATAGATTTTCAAATAAAATCGTTGCATGCCACATCTAAATAAACTTATATATATTGACAATGTTCTTTCAACGTCTACTCGGGGTAGAGTCCGTCATAAATAGAAAACCCGAATTTTTAATTGAAACTAACGTCCGTAATGACTACTAAAATTTATACACTACATGGAATATTAGAAATGAGACTTAGATGGCGAAAAATAAAAATTAAAATTTTGTACAACACTTAAGCTTGTAAGCAAACTAAAATAAAAAATTTTATTTATTTTATTTTATTTATTTAATTTCAAAATATGACCTAAAAACGTAAATTATGCTCTAAAAATTAGAAAATATGCTAAAAAATATGCGTATTAGAGTGATAAATGCAAAAACATGCTTTAAAGGGTAAAATATGCAAAAATATGCTTTAAAGGGCAAAATATGCAAAAATATGCACTAACAAATCGATGCCAAAATTAATAAAAAGTTCTGAAACGGATAAATATCTTGTCCCCGCATGAATACGTCGCACAAGAAAAAACATGCAATTGCATATTTGCGGTTTCCCTGCTTATCATTAAAACTGGAAACTTCTCGTCCTTCAATGAAGTCGTTTCGAAATTCGAAGAAGCTAGTACCGAAGCTTCAACTTCAAATTCTGCAGTTTTCTACTTTAAACGCCGTGGATCTGGTAATTTCAATAACAGATTCAATAATTATCGCATGCGCGGCCAAGGCTGGCGTTCGAACAATAACTTTAATCACAACAGGTATAATAATAACAATTTTAATAATAATAATTGGCGGCGTGGAAGCCAAAATAATAACTTTAGAAACCAGGCCAACCGTCCACCGAATAGAGGTCGCATAAGATTGGCACATGAAGTCTCGGAAAACGAGATTTCCCCCCAAAACGAGGGGGGCCATCATCAAAACTAGTATTTAGTACTGTATCAATATTCCATTGAACCTCAACTTAAGTAGTTTTGTTGAGATTCATCTATCAACTAATGAATATATAAATACATTTCTTGTAGACACCGGAGCAGATGTCTCATTAATCAAAATCAATACGCTTAATTCGTTGAAATTTAACGTGAAAGACATTATTCAAATATCCGGAATAGGAAAAGGAAATATTTTATCGTTGGGAACGGTTCAAATTGATTTAATGGTGAGAAAATTTTTGATCCCTCATAAATTTCACGTAGTTTCGGATACATTCCCAATGCCATTTCAAGGTATATTGGGCCTAGATTTCTTAAACACATATAATGCTATTATTCAATATGGACATGATATAAATTCGAATTTACTTTCATTGAGACCATCTAATCTAAGTAACCCTATAGATATTCCGTTACTTGAAAGTCTAAATGATGGTCATATAGCACTACCAGCTCGAGCCGAGGTTTTCAGAGCCATAAAAATTGACAACGACGTTTCTGATTTGGTGGTTCCAAGTCAAACAATTGAAGATGGAGTGTATGTAGCTGGATGCATAATATCCAGAAAATTTCCTTACGTAAGAATAGTGAACACAAATTGTGAGAATAAATTTTTAAACAATGTATCAATTGAGTATGAGAAATTGTCTGATTATGAAGTTCTTGATATGACCAATGTCGATAAAATAAGAACACAAAATATTTTAGGCAGATTGAGAAAAAATTTCCCTGAGATAGCTAAATCGGAATTGCTTGAACTATGTTCAAAATATATTGATATTTTTGCTTTGGAAAGTGACAAAATAAGTACAAACAATTTCTACACACAGAAATTAAGAGTGTCAGACCACGATCCAGTGTACATTAAAAACTATCGTACCCCTCACTCCCAAAAGGAAGAAATAGCGAGGCAAGTTGAAAAGCTTAAGCGGGATGATATCGTCGAACCATCTGCTTCCAACTATAATAGCCCTATTATGTTGGTACCAAAGAAAGCATTGCCAAATAACCCTAACAAGTGATGGCGTCTAATAGTTGATTACCGACAAATCAATAAAAAGTTAACAGCAGACAAATTTCCACTGCCCAGAATAGAGGATATTTTGGACCAGTTGGGTAGAGCAAAGTTTTTCTGTTGTCTGGATCTAACTTCTGGATTTCATCAGATAGCATTGGATGAAAAATCAAGAGACATTACTTCCTTTTCGACGGAGAATGGTTCATTTCGTTTCACGCGTTTACCATATGGCTTGAAGGTGGCTCCAAATTCTTTCCAAAGGATGATGAATTTGGCTTTTACAGGTTTAACACCTTCTAAGGCCTTTATTTATATGGATGATGTCATTGTGACAGGATGCTCAGTAAAGCATATGCTTAAGAATTTAGAAACAGTTTTTCAAAGATGCAGGAAATGCAACTTAAAATTACATCCGGACAAATGTAACTTTTTCCGATCTGAGGTTACATATTTGGGTCATAGGTGTACTGACAAAGGTATTTTACCAGATAGTAGCAAATATGATTCAGTTAAAAACTATCCCAGACCGACGAATGGCGATGAAGTTCGCCGATTTGTAGCTTTCTGTAATTATTACAGACCTACCAAATTTTGCATACTATTCTGCGCATTTAACTAGACTAACTAGAAAGAAAGAACCTTTTATATGGACTGAAGATTGTGAACACGCTTTTCAGAGTCTTAAGACTGCATTAACATCCCCACAAATCCTTCAATATCCTGTTTTTGACAAACCTTTTTATATAACCACCGATGCAAGTAAAATCGCCTGCGGTGCAATATTATCCCAGGACAAAGATTGTATACAGTTGCCGATTGCATATGCGTCACGTGCACTAACCAAGGGAGAATCGAACAAAGCGCCAATAGAACAGGAATTGATTGCTATACAATAGGCAATTAATCACTTTCGACCATACGTGTATGGTAACAAATTTATTGTGCGTAGTGATCATAAACCATTGACATATTTATATTCTTTAAAAAATCCATCTAGTAGGTTGACAAGAATACGTATGGATCTGGAGGAATATGATTTTGTTATAGAACACATTAGAGGAAAAGACAATTCAGGAGCGGACGCGCTATCTCGAATTGACTTTAGTGATATTAAATCAATTCCTTCTACGAGCTCAATCAGGAAACAGGAATAAAGATAAAATTCAGAAAACGAATAATCAAACGATTCACGAAAAGCCCAAAGTTTTTGAAACTATCGGGTTTGATTGCGTAAAGAAATGGGTAAGGCTTAGAATGGATACTAACGGAAAAATACCTATTATTTCTTTTAAAAGAGGCAAACAAGTGCTAGCACCTAAAGTTAATATAGGAAATATTATTGCTAATGGAAACATTGATTTAGATCAATTTTTTCCAATTCTTGAAAGAGAAGCAATAATTAGAAATTTAAACAAAATTCAAATTAATCTAAATGATCATTTATTTAGCCTCGTAACTATAGAACAATTCAAACAAAAAGCAAATCAGCATATAAATAAATTACAAATAGCGCTCACACCCAGAATAAGCATCGTATCAGATAGGGAAGAACAAAAATTTTTATTGAAAAAATTTCATGATGATCCTATATTTGGCGGACATCCTGGAACAAACAGACTACTTAAGAAACTACGTCAATTTTATTATTGGAAGAACATCACCAAAGATGTTAACCAATATGTAAAGAAATGTCTTCAATGTCAAACTAATAAAACTACAAAACACATAAAACCAAATATGATTATAACACCAACACCCCAGAAACCCTTTCAAACGGTAATAATAGACACTGTAGGACCCCTACCTATTTCTGAAATGGGAAATCAAGATATTGTTACAATGATATGTGACCTAACCAAATACCTTGTAGCGGTGCCCGTAACTGATAAGTCTGCTAAGACGATTGCAATAGCATTAGTAGAACATTTTATATTAATTTATGGACCTATGAATACAATAGTTAGTGACATGGGTACGGAATACAACAATCAAGTACTTTCAGAACTTCTTACACTACTAAACATAAAAAGATCAATGTCAGCCCCTTACCATCACCAAACACTAGGAACAGTTGAAAGATCCCACCGTACATTTAATGAATACATACGTTCATACGTTCACACATCTAAAAATGATTGGGATAAATGGATAAGGTATTTCACATATGCTTTTAACACAACACCCTCAACTGTACATGGATATTGTCCATTTGAATTGATTTTTCCGAACGTACCAAACCATAATCCACTAATACCATCTGAGAAAGTAGATACTGTATATAATTTTGATAACTATTCAAACGAGGTAAAATTCAGACTGCAAACTGCATTGAAAAGAGCAGAACATCTAATAAACAAAGCAAAACTAAATCAAAAAAATTCACATGACCAAAACCTCAATAACATTAACATTAACGTAGGTCAAGAAGTATTCATAAAAAATAACACAGCACACAAACTAGAATCAATTTACAAGGGACCATATAGAGTCATTGACGTTGACGACAAAAATAATATTACTGTAAAAATAAAGGGGAAGAATCAGAAAATTAACAAACAGAATGTGAAAACCTTTTAATAATTTATTTGTATACTTTTCTTTGATACATTGTATTTGTCATATATTTTAATTTTTTTATATTCATAATAATCATATCACAACATGCGTTTTAGTATAAGTTGAATAGTTATTATAATATATTGAATAATATATTAAAAATTTATATATACCTAAAACTATTATCAATAACATTTGTAAAGAAAGTTCTTATCGACATCACTTGATCAATGATCTCTATAAGAACTTTCTCTTTAAAAGGGGAGGTGTAGTGAAAATGCGCAATATATAAGTCATGTGTCACTCAACAGGTTATTTACCTGCACATACCATGGAATCGTATTATTAGCTGACTTACTTAAAGTACAGGTTATTTACCTGCAAATACCTAGGAGTCATATTACTGGCAAGTAATTGGGTATTCTCTCTACACATCCATTTTTACTTAGGTTTAAGTTTTATTGTTCAAGTATTAACTATAAGTATTTTAATTTTTAGATGATAACAGTTAGTTGTAAACAGGGGGTCTACTGTGTAATTCGAAACGAAAGAAAAAGCTTTCGAATTTGTATGTTTATAACATGTAAATTCGAAAGCATTTTCTTTCGAATCGAATTACAGAGTAGACCCCCAGACAAGTAAATAAATGAGTTGAAACAACTTAACACGTTACTGAATTTTTGGTTTAGGTGTTCTATTTGATTCAAAATTAAATTTCAATAATCATATCATCATGACGACTAACAAAGCTCGTGGTGTACTAGCATATATTAAGCGTTGGGCTAAAGAATTTACTGATCGCATGATTACTAAACAACTATTCACATCATTAGTAAGGCCTATCCTTGAATACGGATCCATTATCTGGGACCCTTACACTGATTATCAGAAGAATCGCATTGAATCAGTTCAGAAACACTTTCTTTTATTTTGCCTGGGAAACACAACTTGGAACCCAAATTGCAATATTCTACCTTATTCTGCAAGACTCTCTACTATTGACTTACCGACTCTGGAAAGTAGAAGATTAATGCTTAATGTGATATTCGTAGTAAATCTGTTAAATGGATCTGTCTGTTCAGAATTTCTGTTAACTAAAATCAATTTCAATATTCCGGCTAGAACAACAAGGAAGTTTACACCCCTGTATCTCAAATGTCATCAGACGAAGTATGAGAACGTTAACCCTTTGAGGAGATTATGCAGAAACTTTAATGATTATTATGTTTTCATTGATTATTCTATAAACGTTAATATTATAAAACGTAACATTATTTTGTTCTTAAATGTTAATAATTAGTTTTTATTATGTAAAAATTTTTTAATTAATTGTAACTTTTTGTTGGTCTGTAAGGATATTACTCCATAGACACTTTTATTATTAATAAATAATTAATAAAAAAATAATTAATTAATAGATAGAGTAACCCCAGCACGTCCTTTCATAACCACAGGAGTGGATTATTTTGGCCCAATATGGATCCATCACAAGATCAGGGGCAAAAGGCCAGACAAGGGCTATATCGCAGTATTTTGTTGCTTCGCGACTAAGGCCATTCACATGGAAGTAGTATCAAATCTGTCTACAGAAGTATTCATAGGCGCACTACGACGTTTCATCAGCAGAAGAGGCCACTGTCAGACTTTGTATTGCGAGAATGCTACTAACTTCGTGGGAGCAAACAATAAAATTACTGAATTAAAAGAATCAATATACTCTCAATCAGCGCAAGAGAAGATTACACGAGTATGCAGCAATCAGTCAATAAATTTTAAATTCATTCCTCCAAGAGCCCCTCACTTCGGTGGACTTTGGGAAGCGGCTGCCAAATCCGCCAAGCACCTTTTACTGAGAAGTGTGTCAGCTGCATCACTTACATATAAAGAATTGGAAACAATAGTGGTTGAAATAGATGTAATCTTAAATTCACGGCCACTGATCCCTCTCTCATCAAGCTACGATGATCTTGAAGCTATTACCCCAGGTCACTTTTTAGTAGGGGAACCCTTGACATCAGCAGTAGATGTAAATGCACAATCCACAAGCATATCATTAGATGCAAGATGGAAAATAACTTCAGAAATCAAACATAAATTCTGGAAGGAGTGGACTCAAAACTATTTACATGAGCTACAGCAAAGGGGGAAATGGAAGTCTCCTTCACGGAACGTCATTGAAGGCATGCTTGTTATCCTCAAAGAAGATAATACTCCAGTGCTCCAATGGCCACTGGGTAGAATCAACCGCATTTACAAAGGAGATGATGGACTTATCAGGGTCTGCGACGTCAAAACAGCAAAGGGAATTTTCAAGAGGCCAATACACAGACTTGCACCGTTGTTTAACGACTCCCTCACAGAACATTCCGGATATGACAACTCAAAGTCACAAAAGAGGCAAGGCTCAGCGGAAGGTAACATTATACAGCCAAAACGAAAGCTAGTGTCATATGCCTCACTAAGAGTTTTCAATATGCTTTTTGTTTCACTCCTTCTGCTGCCGATAATATTAGCCTCTCCAATCAATGTTACAGAATTTTCTTCCAATCCAGGATTATATTTCGAAGGCATGGGATCGACAAAGTTGATGACAGCTACCTGGAAATTCATTATATACTACGATTTAACACCAATTTGGGATAGGAATAAGGTTGTTGAAGTTGGTATAACATCATTTTCAAGGCTCTGCAAGCAATCGGTAGCCTTTGAATCATGTGAGATGCTTTCCATTCAACTTCAACATACTTGGGACAATCTTATTCAAATATCAGACCTTTTATTTCAAAAAGAAACCGGAGAGCTGCACTCGATATCGTTGGAAATATGGCCCATGCTCTATTTGGAGTCCTGGACTCAGATTATGCAGAGCAAATGGCACAAACTATAACTAACGTAAAGCAAAATGAAGAGTATGTACATTTGTTACTAAAAAATCAAACTTCAGTAATAGATTCTACCATTAACATTCTTAAGCAAAGCGAGAACAATACTAAAGTGCACTATTCAGAACTTAAGAAAACCATCTATCAAGATCTAAATAAAGTTCAAAATGAGAATTCAAATCTACGACAAGTCCAAAATCTAATGTCTCTGACAATTCAATTAAATACGCTTGCCTCAGATTTACAAAGAATTGAAACAGAGCTGGTCGCTGCCCTCACGCATACGAACCACGGCAATATAAGCCCACTTATCCTTACACCAAAACAGTTAAGATCAGAGATTGCTAAAATTAAAGGACACCTTCCTATATGCCGTACATTACCAGTTGACACCGACTTGCTAGAACTGTACAAAATTATGAATGTTAAAGGCACACAAATGTAATTTTCGTTATTGAGTTACCATTGGTGGACCAAGGAAAATTTGAACTTTACAAGGTCATTGCAACACCCACACAAATAAACAATACGACCATTGTCATAACAACCAACATTAAATATCTTGCTTGTAATGACCGCCGCGATGAATACCTGTCACTAAACATACTTCAATTCAATAAATGTACTGTAGTCATAGTCGACATATATATTTGTCCAGCATTGCAAATACAAATGGCCAAAGATTCCGGCAGTTATTCTTGTGAAATTGCTCTCTTCAACAACAAAACATCCCCTGATTGTAATTTTGGCTATATCCAGAACAATATCTCTTTTATTCCATTGCACAACGTAAACCAATGGCTATATGCAACAACAACACCTATAGAACTAACTGCAGTCTGCGGCAATGATATCATACATATACATGTCAAGACTTCTGGTATAATGACCATGAACTCAGCTTGTATAATAAAAGGAAAATTTCTTACCATTCGTGGACACGAAACTAGTGTCACTACTTTACGCAACTCCTATGTAACATTTGGTAATATCACCTCAATAGGAAAACCCTATGAAGTAAAGAAAATATTAGAACCAACCCTCGTCTTGGATACCAATTTGGACCAGCTTACCGATATTCAAGAAGAACTAAGGCACATTAAAAATTCTTCACTTGAAATATATCAGCCAGCAATTCATCATCCAAACATAGGCTTTTTTGCTATACTTCTATCGCTACTCATAATCCTAACACTTACTGCCTGGCAATTTCGAATCAAATGCAACAAAACTGCCTCAGTCAACCTAACACCGGCACCTCCAAGGCCAACACCACGTCATCCTATTTCTGAAGTTAAACACTACAGGTTTTCGCTGACTGCTCAACGCGGCGGAGAATGTTAATACATACATGAGTTCATTATATTACTTTTATTATTATTAGAAGTTGTATGTATTTTTAAAGGAATACTTTCCCTTTTTTTATTATAACAAATATAAAATTTTGTTTATGTAGTATTTTAAATTCATTTAATAAATGAAATTAATATTTAATGTAAATTCGGCTTATGTTGTATTCAATTCAATCAGTCATTTACCTTATTCTTATACTCATACAATATTCAGTCATTTACCTTTAAGAGTAGTATTACAATAATTGATAAAATGCTAAGTCAGGCTTTATGACAAGTGCTGAAAATGTACATTGCTAGTAATTTTAATATAGACGTATGAAATTAAAATTGTATAAACACTCGGAAAAATAAAGAAATTATGGCAAACAAAATTTAACTTTCTTGATTGCTAGACTAGTCTTAGTGCTTCTACTAAGACTTAACTTCAATTCATATTAGCACATGGTGATTCTACCTGGGATAAAAACAAATCAAAACAAAACAAAAAAATTACACACTCTGAGCTCCAAAGGAAACCTTTGGTGCTCAACCTTTTACAAACAGTTGTAAACGCAACAATGATTGTCGCCTGAATCACATTGTTCATTAGCTTTTTTGCGGACAGCCGCGTACCGTTGCAGAATTTTGGAGGATTGAGATTCCGGAACATGATTATGATCGATCCCACCTTTAGTTGTAAATTATGCGGCGGAGTTCCTGGTACATCAAGTGAGTTCAAAATTCCGTCGGGTAGTTGGTCGCTTCATTTTCGTAGGTTACGCAGTCAACAGATTTGCACATATGCAGTTGTCCTGCGATTTGACTTTGAATAATTAATTTTAAGCTATCGACGTCCTTATTCTTCGCTGCTAGTATTGCCCGTTCACCAATCCAATCGAGATTTTTGTAATTTTGTGCAATGCCGGGGAACACTTTGCTGATTAGTTTATCCTTGGACAATGTGAATTCACAAAAATTTTCAGGGAACGATATCAATCCAGTGGAAACATCAACAGGAATTTGGCCGTTGCCAAGCTCCAGCAGTTGTCTCGAGAATTCAGCAGCCAATGGGTCCTTCTGCAACGCGACTCTCATGTTTGTGGTCAATTGCAACTTCTGGACATGCCGCCACAAAGACCACGATTTCAGACACGCGTTAAGTTCATCCGCAGTAGAAGATTTGGGGATGACGGGAAGTGTTTGACTAAAATCTCCGGAGATCAATATGAAAGCCCCACCAAATCGTCTTAAATCATCTCGTAAATCCTTCATTGTTAGGTCAAATGCCTCCAAAGCTCGTTTATGCGCCATCGTGCTTTCATCCCAAATGATGATTTTGCATTCGCGCATCAATTTGCCTGTCGCCGAATTCTTGGTTATTGGGCACGTTGGCTTGTCAACTGTGAGAAGATTCATCGGCAGCTTCAAAGCGGAATGTGCAGTTCGACCCCTTCCAACAATATGTCAGCAATTCCAGAAGATGCAACAACCAACGCAATTTGTGCTCTTGACCGAATTGTCAGAATGGACGAAATGACGAATGCCTTGCCTGCCCCACCGGGAGCATCGAGAAAGTAAATGCCGCCCGTTCCATCACCAACAACCTTCATCAGCGAATCGTGCACGTTCTTCTGCTCGGCATATAATCGAGCTCAAAACTTTTTTTATCACAATGATTTCCACATTTATCATCAAATATTCTGATAAAAAAGAGGCCCGATAAATAAAAAACTTCAGGAAAAAATTAAGTTTTTGCACATTTTTCCGCAATTTCCCGTGCTTTACGCTAAGAATTTTCTTTTTCATTTGAAAAGCCATTAAGGAATAATTCCACACAAAATTCGATACAAAAAATCTATTTTCGATTTTTTTTAAATATATATTGCACTGAATTTCAATTGATTGTAATACTTTTACGTGAATGCGTTATTACGACTATCCGGAATCAGTTTAACAATACACAAAACTCGTATAAATTGCAGCAAGAAAAATAGCACTTTTATGCATTAAACACATTCACCACAGCAAGCTACCGACTACCAAATGTCAAGTATAGAATACACATGTTTATATGAGAATGATTATTTTTAAGACAGCAAGGCAACACGGCGACAAGTTGTTGTCTGTGCTGATTTTGTCGTTGTACTCCAATTAAACTAATTTCTATTTGTCTGGATACAATGAGCAAATGCAGTGTTGCCAGTGTAATACAAAATGTTGAATGAATGGTATCGTACAAATATTTTATATTATTTACCAGAAACAATATCAAAAATTGATGTAAAAAATAAATTGATTC
Source organism: Tachina lurida (assembly GCA_944452675.1). Taxonomy (NCBI): domain Eukaryota; kingdom Metazoa; phylum Arthropoda; class Insecta; order Diptera; family Tachinidae; genus Tachina; species Tachina lurida. The sequence goes on along the minus strand of OX101753.1, from coordinate 84,856,298 downwards.
ATTTTTGTACTTTTACGTGAAATAAGTACATTTTAAAAGAAAAATTAATTTATATAAATGAACTATGTATTTGTACTTGAATATCAGCTGCTGCCGTCTCCATAATAATTATGTAGCTGGCTACGAGGCGACAAATGCTGCTGGCTGCATTTGAAGTCGTGTGTTCGTGAAGCCTGCTGTGGTGAATATGTTTAATATATTACTGTAGAATATTACTATGCCAAAATGCCACCTGTCAGGCATTGAGAAATAATTGCACACAAAATTTCATACAAAATATAAGTTTTCGATTTTTCCAATTTTCCGCACTTTTCCATATTTTACACCAAGAACTTTCTATTTTTCATTTTTAAAGCCATTAAGGAATAATTTCACACAAAATTTCGTACAAAAAATCAATTTTCGATTTGTCCAATTTTCCGACTTTTGCGGAGAGATTTGCCAATTTTCCGCATTTCGCATTTTCCGCAATTTTCCATGATTACACTAAGAACTTTCTATTTTTTTAATTTGAAAAGCCATTAAGGAATAATTTCACACAAAATTTCATACAAAAACTCGATTTTCTATTTTTCCAATTTTCCGACTTTTCCGAAAGGATTTTCCAAAATTTTCTTCCGTTTGTGATCTTGACTGAATTGTTGCCAGAATGGAGGAAATGACGCATGCCTTGGCTGTCGAGCAAAAAACGTTTTTATCACAATGATTTTCACATTTATCATCAAATATTTTTTTTTTATTTTTATTTTATTTTTTATAATACATGATATTTATTTATTGTATCTTTATATATGAACTAACAATAAGTATTCAAATCTTAAATATATAAAAATATAATTAGGCCCGACCAGTGTCGGACATAAGCTTAGTAATAGTTATATATAATACATAAGTAGTGATAATCAAAAGGAAAAAATATAAAAACTAAAAGTATTTTCAGGAAGACCCATCTGGAGTGGTGTGAATAAGAGCCCTTGTGTCCCTCTTTTTTAGGCGGATGTGTCCAGTAAAGTTCAAAATATTACGGGCAAGCGGATTAGGATGTGACTCGAGTTTTGTTAGATATTTGCCTGCGTATTTTGAAATTTCTTCAGTCACTAGTGGCATATTCAAATCACGATGTATATTTGAATTTTTGATGTACCATGGAGCCGATGTTATCATGCGTAAAATTTTGTTTTGCCTGCGTTGAATTTTCTCTACATTTGAAGCTGAAGCAGTGCCCCATAGTTGAATTCCATAGCACCATATTGGCTTTAAAAGCGACTTGTATATTAAAAGTTTACAGTCCAGGCTAAGTGTTGAATTTCGACCAATCAGCCAATGTACTTGAGTTAGTTTAAGTTTCATTTCCATTAAGTCGTCGGTCAAGGTGTATACCAAGATATTTCACATGTGAATGTTGAGAAACAACTTGATTGTTAATCCGAATGGGGGAACAAGTATCTCTTCGTAAAGTAAATGTTACTTGAACACACTTTTGTTCATTTACCTTGATTCTCCATAAGTTTAACCAAAGCTCCATCTGGCTAATGTGTTCCTGGAGTTTGCGGGATGCCTCATCAGGGTTTTCATGCATACTAAGGCAGGCTGTATCGTCGGCAAATGTGGAAGTATGGATACTACTGCTCACTGGCATATCACAAGTATAAATTAAATATAAAACTGGTCCCAGTATACTCCCCTGTGGCACACCAGATAAAATTGTTTCAGGCCTACTTGTAAAGTCTCCTTCCGCAACAGTGAACTTACGGGAAATAATGTAACTTTCCAAAAGATTTAAAATGTTTATTGGTAAGTAAGTCTTCAATTTTAAAATTAGGCCTTCATGCCATACTTTATCAAATGCCTGGGAAACGTCAATAAACAGCGCAGAACAATACTTTTTTTCCTCAAAAGTTCTTCTTATAAATTTAACCAATCTGTGAGTTTGTTCAATGGTGCTATGCTGACTTCTAAAACCAAATTGATGGTCTGGTATGCACCCACTACTAATTAGAATCGGGGACAATTTTGTTTTGAGCAGTTTTTCGAAAAGCTTTGACATTGTAGATAGTAGACTTATTGGCCTATATGACTCAGCCTTGGTTATATCTTTGCCCGGCTTTGGAATCATTTTAACCTTGGCAAGTTTCCAGCTGTGTGGATAATACTCCAGTCGTAAAATAGCATTAAATATGAATAACAGGGTTCTCATTGCAATACGAGGCAGGTTCAACAACATCTGATTACTAATTCCATCAATACCCGGAGCTTTCTTCGGGTTGAGTTCGGCAATTAATTTTTGTAAATCACGCGTCTTAAACTTTATGTGTTGAGGGGGTAGAGCGACTATATTCAGCAAATCAGCAACACCAGTACATATATTTGGCTTAAAAACGGATTTTAAGTGCTCAGCAAATATTTTACCTTTTTCAGTATCGCTTCTTGCCCAACCTCCGGTAGATGTGCGTAGAGGTGGCTTATACTCAACGGGTGTTTTAAGCTTTCTGGCAGCGCGCCACAAGGAGTAATTAGACGCCGGTGTGACATCAAGACCTTCCAGATAATTTTTAAGAGATGCAATTTTTTCAGATGCAAGCAGCTCTTGGAGTCGTTTAGTGCACTCTTTAAATCTGATTTTATTTTGTGGTGATCTTTGCTGTTGCCATTCCCTTCTAGCCCTTTTTTTCACGTAAGAGACGTTCAATGTCTGTGGAATAAATTTTATTAAACCCAATCTGCGGATGGGAGATAGTGGCATGTTCAGCAGCCTGTTTAATATTCTCGCTGAGATTGGCAATGTTCGATTCAATATCATCGGGTGTTCTAAGCGTAATGTTTTCCGTACAATGACTGCTGAGATATTTTTTGAACCCCAGCCAATTACCACGATTGATCATCTTCACATATGGGTCAGGTAAGTTACTTCTTAATGAGCTACAAATTGTAATGATCGTCGGGGAGTGATCGGACGAGAGATCAAGAGAAGCTTGAACTTGAATTAAATCCCTAGAGATATTTTTTATGACGCCAAAATCTATAACATCCGGAATTTTTTGTATGTCAGTAGGCCAATAAGTGGGCTCCCCACTCGAAATGACTTCCAAGCCCATTTTTGAAATAGTGTTGAACAATGCTCGACCTCTGGGTGTAACAAGGCGCGAGCCCCAGAACGTATGTTTCGCATTGTAGTCTCCAGCTGCTACAAAACAAGGTCCAAGAGATTTGAAGAAATCCTCATATTGATTCTCAGTGATTGAAAATCTGGGAGGGGAGTAAATTGATGATATAACGAAATTTGAACAAAAACTTTCAATGCCAATATTTGTTGCTTGTAGGTATTCTTCACAAATGTTATCAAGAACATAGTGCTTGAGTCTTGACTTTATTAGAATTGCTGATCCACCGCAAGCCCTTCCTCTAGGGTCCTTTGTATCATATATAGTGTAGCCATAAATTTTAAAAAGACTTCTCGAAGTCAAATGAGTCTCAGATAGTAACATTATATCAATATTTTTTTCCGTGAGGAAGTGCTCAAGTTCATTTTTATGTTGGCGAATGCCGTTTGCGTTCCAGAAACATATTGTTAACGTGTTCATGGCTTATTAAGTATTGCTTGAAGCAGAGCATTCTGCATTCGCAACATTTCTTGCATCATGCATCATCAAATATTGTGATAAAAAAAGAGGACCGAGAAATAAAAAACTTAGGGATATAAAATATTAAGTTTTTTCTCATTTTTCCGAAATTTTCCGTGCTTTACGATAAGAATTTTATATTTTTTCATTTGAAAAGCCATTAAGGAATAATTCCGTTTAAAAAATTTATATTAAATTTTTTGATATATATTGCACTGAATTTCAATTGATTGTAATGCTTTTATGTGAATGCGTTTTTTACGACTAAACTCGTATATATTGCAGCAAGGAAAATAGCACATTTCCTGTAGAAAATTACAATGCCAAAATGCCACCTGTCAGATTGCGAAACGTCTAAGTCAACGTATAACGCCATCTATCGGATTTTGTCTGATAACTTTCTTTTTTTTCATTTAGAAAGGCATTAAGGAATAATTGCACAAAAAATTTCATAAAAAAAAAATAAATGTTCGATTTTTCCAATTTTTCTCATTTAGGATTTTCCGCAATTTTCCATGTTTTACACCAAGAACTTTCTATTTTTCATTTGAAAAGCCATTAAAGAATAATTTCACACAAAGTTTCGTACAAAAAATTAATTTTTGATTTTTCCAATTTTCCGACTTTTGCGTGAAAAAATTTGCCAATTTTCCGCAATTTTCCATGATTTACACTAAGAACTTTCGATTTTTTTATTTGGGAAGCCATTAAGGAATAATTTCATACAAAAACTCGATTTTAGATTTTTCCAATTTTCCGACTTTTTCGGAGGGATTTTTCAAAATTTTCTTCCGTAAAAACCTTCTCCTCAAAAATACGAACACCTGACAAAAAATTTTACAGAAATCGGCCCACCCGTTCTGATTTTATGAATTACTATAAATTTTTTAGAACATTTTTATATATATAGATTAATAATACCATTTATTTCATTCACCACATGGACAGCATGAGTATTTAAGAATCCCTTTCGGCCTCAAAAACGCTCCTGCCAATTTCCAACGTTACTAACATACATATTTAGGGATCTAATATTTGGCAAATTGTTATATATATAGATGGTAATTTAATAGCTTCAACAGATTTCGCTGCTAATCTTGAGACTTTAAGTGAAGTAAGTATGAGAATGATTTAGAGTTCAGACTGGGAAAGTGTAAATTTTCTTATCAAACAATAGACTATTTAGGATGCTCCATAGATCATATGGGGATTCATCTTTTTTTTTTTAATACATATATTTACTTATTGTATCTTCAAATATGAACTAACAATAAGTATTCAACTCTTAAATCTAAATATAATTAATTAGGCCGGACCAGTGTCGGACATAAACTTAGTGATAGTTAATAATAATACACAAGTCGTGATAAGCAAAAACAAAAATATTTTCAAGCATTTTCTTCTAGAGTGTTCTGAATAAGAGCCCTTGTGTCCCTATTTTTTAGGCGGATGTGTCCAGTAAAGTTCAAAATATTACAAGCAAGTGGATTAGGATGTGACTCGAGTCTTGTTAAATATTTGCCTGCGTATTTTGCAATTTCTTCAGTCACTAGTGGCATATTTAAGTCACGATGTATATTTCAGATTTTTATATACCATGGAGCCGATGTTATTAACCGTAAAATTTTGTTTTGCCTTCGTTGGATTCTCTCGACATTGGAAGCTGAAGTAGTGCCCCATAGTTGAAATCCATAGCAACCTATAGGTTTCAAAAGCGACTTGTATATCAAAAGTTTGCAATCTAGACTGAGGGATGAATTTCTACCAATCAGCCAATGTACCTGAGTTAAGTTTAGTTTCATTAGTGTTAGCTTAAAGTCAATAAGGTGTTTCCATGTAAGCCCTCTATCAAGGTGTATACCAAGGTATTTCACATGTGAATGTTGAGGAACAATTTGATTATTGATTCTAATGGAGGAACAAGTATTTTTTCTTAGGGTAAATGTTACCTGAGCACACTTCTGTTCTTTTACCTTTATTCGCCATAAGTTTAACCATTGATCTAGCTGGGTAATATATTGCTGAAGGTATCGGGAAGCTTCTTGAGGGGTTTCGTCCATACTAAGGCAGGCTGTATCATCGGCAAATGTAGATGTGGGAATATTACTGCTCAATGGCATATCACAAGTATAAATCAAATACAAAACTGGCCCCAGTATACTCCCCTGAGGCATACCGGATGAGATTATTTCAGGCGTACTCATAAAATCTCCTTCCACAACAGTGTACTTCCCGGCAATAATGTAACTTTTCCAAAAGATTTAGAATGTTTATTGGTAGGTAAATCTTTAATTTTAAAAGTAGGCCTTCATGCCACACTTTCTCAAATGCCTGAGAGACGTCAACAAACAGCGCAGAGCAATACTTCTTTTCTTCAAAAGTTGTTCTTATAAATTGAATCAATCTATGAGTTTGTTCAATGGTACTATGCTGACTTCTAAAACCAAATTGATGGTCCAGTATGGACTCATTATCAGTTAAAATTGGGGAAAATTTTATCATGAGTAACTTTTCAAAGAGCTTTGACATTGTTGACAGTAAACTTATTGGCATATATGACTCAGCTTTCGTAAGATCTTTGCCCGGCTTTGGAATCATTTTAACCTTGGCAAGCTTCCAGATGTTTGGATAATACTCCAGTCGTAAAATGGCATTACAAATGAATAACAGTATTCTAATTGCAATACGAGGCAAATTCTTCATCATCTGGTTACTAATTTCGTCAATACCAGGAGCTTTTTTCGGGTTGAGTTCTGCAATTAGTTTTTGTGCATCATCACGCGTCTTAAATTTTATGGCTCGGGGGGTAGAACAACTACACTCGGCAAATCAACAACACGAGAACATGTGTTTGGGGTAAATACGGATTTTAAATGCTCAGCAAATATTTTACCGTTTTCAGAGTCGCTTCTTGCCCAATCTCAGGTAGATGTGCGCAGAGGTGGTTTAAACACGACAGGTGTTCTAAGCTTTCTAGCAACGTGCCACAAAGAGTAATTAGATACTGCTGTGACATCAAGACCTTCCAGATAATTTTTAAGAGATGCAGTTTTTTCAAATGAAAGCAACTCTTGGAGTCGTTTAGTGCACTCTTTAAATCTAGTTTTATGTTGATGTGATCTGTGCTGTTGCCATTCCCTTCTAGCTCTTCTTTTTTCACACACGACACGTTGAATATCCATAGAAAAATTGTTATTAAACCCAGTCTGCGGATGGGAGGTAGTGGCATGTTCAGCAGCCTGTTTAATATTTTCATTTAGGTTGGTAATGTTAGATTCAATATCATCGGGTGTTCTTAGCGTAATATTTTCCATGCAATGGCTAGTAAGATATTTTTTGACTCCCAGCCAATTAACACAATTTATCATCTTCACATAAAAGTCACTTCTTAATGGGCTACAAATTGTAACCATCGTGTCAGAGTGGTCGCACGAGAGATCTAGGGAAGCTTCAACTTGAATTGATACCCTAGAGATATTTTTCATGACACTATAATATCCGGAATTTTTTGTATGTCAATAGGCCAATAAGTGGGCTCCCCACTCGAAATGACGTCCAAACCCATTTGTGAAATTGTGTTGAGCAACGCTCGACCTCTGGGTGTAATAAGACGCGAACCCCAGAACGTTTGTTTTGCATTGTAGTCGCCAGTTGCTACAAAACAAGGTTCAAGAGATTTGTAGAAATTCTCTTATTGATCCTCACTGATTGAAAATCTGGGAGGTAAGTAAATTGATGATATCTCGAAATTTGTACAAAAATTTTTAATGCCAATATTTGTTGCTTGTAGATGTTCTTCACAAATGTTGTCAAGAATATAGTGCCTGAGTCTAGACTTTATTAGAATTGTTGATCCACCGCATGCTCTTCCTCTCGGGCCCTTTGAATCATATAACGTGTAGCCATAAATTTTAAAAAGGCTTCCCGAAGTCAAATGTGTCTCTGAGACCAACATTATTGTATGTGTTCTGGCTATCACATCGTTTTAACATTTTTTCTTGTGAAATCGGATGTTAAAGCACATCCTACGCCTGTTTAGGTTGAAATTTAGAAAATAAAAATTAATAGTATGTGTTCTTGCATCCGATTTTAGATGATAACGATTTTTAAATGGACGATTTCAAATTTTTGCTTTTTTCGTTTTCACTTTTGGCAAAAAAACTCGTATTCTTTTCACTTGTTAATAGTCTTGTGAAAAGAATACGAGTTTTTTTTGTCAAAAGTGAAAACGAAAAAAGCTAAAAATTTGAAATCGTCCATTTAAAAATCGTTTTTCATCTAAAATCGGATGCAAGAACACATACTATTAATTTTTATTTTCTAAATTTCAACCTAAACAGGCGTAGGATGTGCTTTAACATCCGATTTCGCAAGAAAAAATGTGAAAACGATGTGAAAGCCAGAACACATACATATATCAATATTTTTTTCCGTGAGGAGGTGCTCAACTTCATTTTTATGTTGGCGAATGCCGTTTGCGTTCCAGAAACATAGTTTTAACGTGTTCATGGTTTGTTGACTAATGCTTGAAGCAGATTATTCTGCATTCACAGCATTTCTTCCATCATGCTAGTCATATTTGTTGTAAAGTTGTTTACAGTTAGCACCAGATTCTCAATAGAAGCTTCCAGACGACTAAAGTTAAAGCTTGAGTTTGCATTCGCTGAATTATTTTGCGGTGGAACATTTTGCATGGGAATAGAACTAGCCTTAGCAGCATCGGCATACGATACACGTGAAGAAATTGGTTGGCTCATTTGGGCAAAACTGGCGGAGTAAGAGTTTGCTGATTAAGCGGGGGCTAATTTAGGTTGTTGTCCCATAGTTTGTTTAACGAAAGAATATACACGATATCCTCTGTAGTTAGCGGTGTGATTACCTCTACAATTACTGCATTTTTTTCTGCTTAATCTTTTGGATTAGTACAACTAGCAGTACTGTTCAATTCACCGCAGATAGCACAAACTGTAAGTAATTTGCAGTAAGTTTTTGTGTGGCCATATTTTGACAATTATGGCACTGTACGGGCCCAGAACGCTTGTATGGTTCCTCAACTGTTATTTTTCGGTATAAAAGATATTTTAAATTATAAATTGGGTAAGTATCATTTTTTCTAAATTTTATATCATTCGGCTCAAGTTCAACGCGAAATAGATGTTGGGCTATCTTCTCCCTATTTATTATATTGGACATATTTTTTACCTTAAATCCCTGGAGGACGAGTGCATCTTTTATTTCCTCGGGAACAACATAGGAATATATACCCTTCAATACAATCTGCAGACCTTTAGCACTCTTGAGCTGATATGTGTAGAAATTTGTTTTACTTTTTTCAAATTCAGAAATCATTTTGCAAAAATCTTTTTCTTCATAAATTTGAATTTCCGTTTCATCAATGTTACTACGTTTTATTGGAACAATGGGAAATTTATTCTCACCAATGGCCGAAATTAGTTTTTTAATAAGAGCGTTTAAGTTTTTTCTCTTACATAGTTTGGTGGCGGCTTAGAGATTTTGTTCGCAGATTCAGCGGGTTTGTCATTCTCATCTTGCAATATTTTAAAACGGTTTTGCCGATTAATAGAGGTTGCGGTGTTATCCCTAAACATCTTTAGAGCAGATGCAATTTTAGTTGAATTTGCGCTTCGCCCGCGCTTTGCAATTGTAATGTATCTGTCCATTCCGACTTGGACCTTGGGTTTTGGGCTACTTTTATCTTCAGTGACAACTTGCTTAAGTGATGACCAGGAGCCCGAAGCGGCTGATATCACTGAACCAAATGTAGAATTACTAGGCAACGGTAATTTCAACGATTCACTAGTTGGCATTGGACAAAGCGAAGTTGATCGCTGACGAAACTGTGGTTTTGGCGTTAGAAAAGTGTCTATCATCAGATTTTTTATTTTTATTAAGAGCTTCAGAACTCACAGTAAGTCTACCATCAGATTTTTTTATTGTTTTCATTAAGAGCCTCAGAACTCACAGTAAAATAGGCATGTCTGCCGTTAGAACTCACTTCCCAACTCACTTTTCCTTTGAGGTACTAATATAGAGTATTCCTCAAGGGCATTTTGTGTGTTTCTTTGTTTTCGGTTTCTTTTTGTTTTTGTTATTACTATATGAAAAAATATTAGCAAAGCAAAAAAAATGCTTATTTCGCAAAGTCGCTTCTCCATATTGCAAGACAATAACGAGAAGCCCGCTGCATTATCGCAAAAGTCTTTTAAGCCGCCACCTATCAATCTGAGAGAACAAAATTCGAACGCGCTTTTAAAAAAAACTACTGTCGACCATTGGTGAAAATACTTTTCACATTATTCCTATTAAACGAGGTAATATTGATGAAACTAAAATCCAAATATGTGATAAAAAAGATTTCCGAAAAATTGTTAGTGAGTTTGAAAAAAATAAAACAAATTTTTACACATATCAACTTAAGAGTGCTAAAGGCATAGAGATAGTATTAAAGGGCATAGATTCATATGTTGAGCCCGAAGAAGTAAAATATTCACTTATCGAACAAGGATTTAAGGTAAAAAATTTTACCAATATAATCAATAGAAAGAAGTTCGTGTTGAACTGGATCCGAATGATATACAGTTGAAAAAAAACGAGTCGCACCCAAGTTATAGTCTAAAATACCTCTTAAACCGAAAAATCACAGTTGAAGAGCTACTTACACGTTCAGGTCCCGTACAGTGCCATAACTGCCAAGAATATGGCCACACAAAAACTTACTGCAAATTACCTACAGTTTGTGTTATCTGCGGTGAATTGCATGGTACTGCTAACTGTACTAAGCCAAAAGTTCAAGCAGAAAAAAATGCAGTAATTGTGGAGGTAATCACACCGCTAACTACAGAGGATGCCCTGTATATTCTTTCGTTAAACAGGCTATGGGTCAAAAACCTAAATTAGCTCCAGTTCAATCAGCAAATGCTTACTCCGCCACTCTTCCTCAAACTAGCCAACTAGTTACTTCACGTGTATCGTATGCCGATGCTGCTAAGACTAGTTCTATTCCCAAACAAAATGTTCCACCGCCAAGTAATTCAACGGATGCAAACTCTAGCTTTAACTTTAGTCGTCTTGAAGCTACTATTGAGAATCTGCTGCTAACTATAAACAACTTTACAACAAATATGATTAGCATGATGCCAGAAATGTTGAAAATGCAGAATACTCTGCTTCAAGCATTAGTCAACAAACCATGAACACGTTAAAACTATGTTTCTGGAACGCAAACGGCATTCGCCAACATAGAAATGAACTTGAACACTTCCTCATGGGAAAAAAAATTGATATAATGTTGGTCTCTGAGACTCACTTGACTTCGAGAAGCTGCTTTAAAATAAATGGCTACACTCTATATGATTCAAAGGATCCGAGAGGGAGAGCATGCGGTGGATCAGCAATTCTAATTAAGTCAAGACTCAGCACTATATCCTTGAGAACGTTAGTGAAGAATATATGCAATCAACGAGTATTTTCCTAAAAAATTTTTGTGCGAATTTCGTGATATCATCAATTTACTCACCTCCCAAATTTTCAGTTACCGAAGATCAGTATGAGAAGTTCTACAAATCGCTTGGATCTTGTTTCGTGGCAGCTGGTGACTACAATGCAAAACATACGTACTGGGGCTCGCGTCTTGTTACACCTAGAGGTAGAGCGTTGTTTAATACAATTTCAAAAATGGGCTTAGATGTCATTTCGAGTGGGGAACCTACTTACTGGCCTACTGACGTAAGAAAAATTCCAGATGTTATAGATTTTGGCGTCACGAAAAATATCCATAGGGACTTAATTCACGTAGAGGGCTCTGTAGATCTGTCCTCCGATCACTCTCCCACAATAGTTACAATTTTCAACCCACTAAGGAGTGATTTAACTAACTCATATGCGAAAACGATTAACAGGGTCAACTGGCTAGGATTCAAAAAATATATTAGTAGTCACTGCGTAGAAAACATTCAGCTAAGATCATCTGATGATATTGAATTTAATATTGCCAATCTTAACGAAAATATTAAACAGCCTGCTAAACATGCCACTACATCCTATCCGCAGAAGGGCTTTAATAGAATTTATTCTACGGAAATTGAACGTCTAGTATGTGAAAAAAGGAGAGCTAGAAGAGAATAGCAACAACACAGATCACCCTTAAATAAAATCAGACTTAAAGAATGTACTAAACGACTCAAAGAACTGCTATCGTCGGAAAAGACTGCATTACTGGAAAAGTATTTAGAAGGTATTGATGTAGCGTCAACATCTAATTACTCTTTATGGCACGCTACTAGAAATCTTAAAAGTCCCGTTGATCTTAAATCACCACTGCGTACTTCGACAGGAGGCTGGGCGATAGTGAGAAAGGTAACTTATTTTCTGAGCATTTAAAATCTGTATTCACTTCCAATTCATGTACGGGTGCTGCGGGATTACCGAGTGTAGTATCTCTACCCCCTCGTCCCTTAAGGTTTAAGATGCGTGAACTACAAAAAATAGTTGCTGAACTCGACCCGAAGAAAACTCCAGGTATTGATGGCATTAGTAACAAGATGCTGATGAACTTGCCTCATATTGCAATAAGAATCTTGCTATTTATTTTTAATGCAATTTTACGAATGCAGTATTTTCCACATAACTGGAAACTTGCCAAGATTAAAATGATTCCAAAGCTCCTCATGACTTAATTGTCCACAATTTTAGCTGATAGTGGGTGCATCCCGGACCATCCATTTGGCTTTAGAAGTCAGCATAGCACTATTGAGCAAACGCATAGATTGGTTCAAGTTGTAAGGAGGACATTTGAAGAAAAAAAGTATTGCTCTGCCCTTTTTATTGATGTTTCTCAGTCATTTGATAAAGTATGGCACGAAGGCCTATTTTTAAAATTGAAGACATATTTGCCAATAAATATAGAAAATCTTTTGGAAAGTTATATTGTTGATAGGAAGTTTACTGTTGTGGAGGGAGACTTTATGAGTGTGCCCGAATCTTTAGCTCCTGGTGTGCCACAGGGTATTGTTCTGGGGCCAGTCTTGTATCTAATATATGCTTGTGATATGCCTGTGAGCAATAACATCCACACTTCTACATTTGCCGATGATACAGCCTGTTTGAGCATTCACAAAGACCCTTATCGAGGCATCCAGCAATCTCCCACCACACATTACCCAGCTTGAAATATGGTTGAACTTATGGAGAATTAAAGTAAATGAACAAAAGTGTGTTCATACAACGTTTACCCTAAGAAAAGATACCTGTTCCCCCATTCGAATCAACAATCAAAATATTCCTCAACATTTTCAAGTGAAATACCTTGGCATACACCTTGATCGAAGGCTTACATGGAAATATCATATTGACTCTAAGTTAACCCAAATGAAACTTAAACTAACTGAAATATATTGGTTAATTGGCAGAAATTCAACACTCAGCCTAGACTGCAAACTTTTGATATACAAGTCGCTTTTGAAACCAATATGGTGCTATGGAATTCAGCTATGGGGCACTGCTTCAGCTTCAAATATTGAGAAAATCCAACGAAGGCAAAACAAAATTTTACGTTTGATAACATCGGCTCCATGGTGCATTAAAAATTCAAATATACATCGTGATTTACATATACCACTAGTGACTGAAGAAATTGCAAAATACACAGGCTAATATTTAACTAAACTCGAGACATCCTAATCCGCTTGCCCGTAATATTTTGAACTTTAACGGACACATCCTCCTAAAAAAGATTGCACAAGGGCTCTTATACTCAACACTCCAGATGGAACTGCTTAAAAATACTTCTTTTTTTCCTTTTTGATTATCACTACTTATGTATTACTTATAACTATCACTAAGTTTATGTCCGATACTAGTCGGGCCTAATAATTATATTTAGATTTAAGATTTGATTACTTATTGTTAGTTCATTTTTGAAGATACAATAAATAAATATATATATGAAAAAAAAATTTATCAAAGTTAATATGTACTACGAATATTTTTTGTATGATTTTTTTTGTTTAGTATGTATGTAAGAAAAATGCTGTTATTACGTCTGTTCACTATGAAGGTACAACGAGAACTCGGGATTCATCTAACGGAGAATCATTTAGAGGCAATAAAAAATGTTCCTTTGCCGAAGAACCAAAAGGAGCTTCAAGCTTGCATACTTGCCTAGATTTGTTCCATCTTTTTCAATAATTGCTACACCATTGTTAGACTTACTTCGTAAGGATAAAAAGTATTACCTGACTTATGATTGGGTTGAGTCTTTTAATCAACTGCAACAACTTTTGATAACTCAACCAGTATTGTCAATATATTCACCTAAGAGAGATACAGAGTTGCATTGTGATGCGAGCTCTAAGGGATTATGTGCTGTAGTAATGCAGAAACAGGACGACAGAAAATTTCACCCCGTTGGTTTTTTTTTTAAATCGACATCTCCCTCGGAGTCTCGTTTTCGTATTTTTGTGTTAGAAACCCTCTCTATCATATATGCATTGCAAATATTTAAGGTTTACTTAGAAGGAATTCGCTTCACGATAATTACTGACTGTAATTCTCATACAATGACCTTAAACAAAAAGGAAGTAAATTCAAGAATCGCAAGATGGGCCTTGGATCTAGAAAATTATAATTATTCTATTAAACATCGTTAAAGTAAATCCATGGGTCACGTGGATGCATTAAGTCGATGTTTGAAGGAAAACGAGTGTAATTATTGTAATGATCTTGATATACGGTTACAACTTGCTCAGGGAAGAGATTGTACTGTAGGAAAACTTATCAGAAAATTGGAGTTAGAGGAAGAAGATAGATAGCCTGTGGATACTCTTTTATTTCGTAAGGATAATTAAGATAAATTGATACTGTATGTACCAAAGGAAATTAAGGAGAACGTGATTAGAATTGGTCATTTTGGCTCTGAAAAATGCAAGGACCAAATTCGGTTTAATTATTGGTTTCCAGATATGAAAACCAAGAACACTGCTTATATAAAAATTTTATAAAATGTATAGTATATTCCGCTCCATCCCGGTGATTTGTCACAACTTGTATAGTATTCCCGAAAAATCAGAATCTTTCGATACTATTCATATTGACCATTTTGGACCACTTCCACGTCATGTGCTTACGTAATAATAGATGTTTTTAAAAAATTTGTAGGACTGTATCCTGTTTATTCAACCAGCACTAAGGAGGTTTGTTGCGCTTTAGAGAAGTACTTTGATTACTATAGCAGGCCAAAAAGATTAATATCATGTTTTACATCTAATGAACTTGCGGAGTTTATTAAAAAAAAAAACACAAAGTAGCCTTTGCATCTTCCCAAGCTAATGGCCAAGTAAAACGCGTGAATCGTGTAAGTAAAATAAGTAATCCAATTGATTACTATGATTGGTCCTTAAAATTGTCTCAAGTAGAATATGCCATAAATAATTCAGTTCACAGTTCGACGAAAAATATACCTAGTACATTACTATTTGACGTAAGACAGCAAGGTACGATAGCTGATAAATTGACTGAATATATGGACGAAAAGATAGAAGATCAGAAATGCCGCGACTTGAAGTCAGAGCGACTAAAACCTTTAAATGAGATCGAACGTTCTCAAAACCGCAACGAGAATTATTTCTATAAACATAATGCACGTGCAGAACAATATTTGGCAGGAGATTATGTTGTTGTAAGGAATATAGATAATAGTTGGTAAAAATAAAAAGTTTATTGAGAAATATCGTGGGCCTTAACACAGACTAAGTGCTACCAAATGATCGTTGCGTTATTACAGATATTGACAACTGTCAGCTCTCTCAAATTCGTTACAAAGGCATTTTTGAAGCTAAGCGTGTAAAGAAATGGTTACACCAAAATAATTTCTAAATAATATTTGAAACACTAGTATATATATTATACCGTTTTGGTTGTTTCAGTCTGTTAAATTAAACTATATAACAGGTTGAATGTTTGTAAGACACTGTTTTATTTTTAAAATATTTCTGCTTAAATACTAACGATGAAAATCTTAAATCTAATATAGAACTCATTTCTTATCTAATTGCTTTCATATATTTTTCAGGGTTATTTTCATATTATTTTTGAATATTTATAACTAGCCTAAGTAAATACAAAACATACATTAGTTTGATCATTAGTTTAAGTAAACACAAGAAATTGGTGGAGATAAAACTATGCTTAAGCATGTGTGCATATAGTGTGTATCATAAATGTATGTAGCCTAAACAAATAAGATGTGTATAGACTGATAAAATAAAACCTAAACGAAATTATATTTGTAAACCGTAATTTAGACTTAGCACTTAGAACGAAACTTATTTTTATTTCTATGAACTAAAGAATCTTAAAATTATGTTCAATTACATTTGAACATTCTGCCGGGCATTTAAAGGCATTGGCGGTGAAAAATCTAACTTAACTACGGTCTTTTTACTGTTGTTGCATTTATTCTTGAGGTAGATAAAAATTATGATTGTAATGATAATAATAATTAAAATAAATGATGTATGTCCGGATATATGGTGATATTTCATTTTCATCACTTCAGTGTTGTCGGCCTGCATCTTCTGTAGATCTTGTTGTATATTTTGTATATCTTTGGAGTTATTGATTCTCGTTACATCAAATGGCTTCACCAGTTTATTGTTTGCTTGCTGAAATTCTACGCCCCATGATGATGTCTGAATTGAAGTTTTCTTCTTGGTTGTAAAATGTTGAGAAGAAGACAAAGTTATTCCCTCATACACTGCTGTACAACCAGCTGGCAGATTCAGTATTCCTTTTGAAGGTAATGTTAACCAATCACGTGCATTATTCCCGCAGTCTATGCTTAATGTAAACTGATCGAACACCGTGAAAATCCATTGATTCTCTCTTGACAATTTCTTCCAGATACATTTTCTTGGAGTTTCCTGAAAATAACACTCAGCATGCCTGGATTGTTTTAAAGCTGAAACTTCACAAGATCGCTCTATCGCAGGTTTCCAAGGAAATTTCTCTTTACAGTTATATTGTCCTTGATGGTTTTTTGTACAAACATTAAGCTGAGATTGCCACATCAAAAAATATAAGTTCGTTGCAAAATTATATACGATGTAATCACCGTCTACTATAGGTATCATTGCAGTGCCATTTCCATCAACTGGAAGCCTAATGATTTCGTAAATTTCTGAATAATGTATGTTATACAATGGTATTTCTGCCTGTATTACCAAACGGTTATCCATCGCAATACCCCTAGCCACCATAGAACTGTAAACTTCTTTCAGTTCTGTACCTGTTTTTGTTCCGGGCAAAATCAGATCCTTCGGTAATAGTTTTTCAATGTTTGATAGTTCCTGCTGCATTTGTGCAGCAGTTATAAGATCTGGATTGATATGGCCGTGGTTAACATCAATTAACAAATTGATAACAGATGACTGAACTTCATTGCACTCATCGATCATTAAATGTAGCTGAGTAGTCATCACTTGAAACATAACAATCATTCGCTCAGTATTGGTGTCGCTTTGCACTTCCTCATAGAACCGCTTCAACTGCTGGTACATTTTACTGAAATTATCGTTTACTTCCTCAGTTGTTTTCTTTAGCACATTTATTGTAGCGTTCACAATGGATGTCTGCTGCTTCGCGAGCTGTTGTAATTTATCCTCATTCTGGAAAATATTTCTCATATTTTCTTCCATTAATTTCCGGTCCTCTGCATCCATCATTTCAAAAAGTATATGATAAATCGAGCCAACAAATTCAAATGGCGATCTTTTTTGTATTTCCTTCTTCAGCAACAGATTGTTATTTTGATCTATTAAGCTGAATCTTCTATTGACTGACCATACTATCATTTCGCAAGCCTCTTTATAATTTCTTAACTTGGAACATTGGTCTTCAAGTTTTTCTTTCAGTCTTTTGATTCGTTTTATCTCCTCAAAATATTGATATAAATCGTAATGTACTATTAAGGTCCATTTAGAGTTTATAATGTTCATCGCTCCAATATTATCCAGATGCAGCGCTGTATCCAGAGGTATTTCCTTTATTTCAGCACCCATACCATACTTTAGTGATGCACAGTTTACTACTCCTACTGTTAACATCAAGAACATACACCATAATAAAAGGCATTTCAGACAGTTACTTCCGTTCGGTCGTTCACTTCTTGTATGGAAACTTCTCGCTCCATCTTGATTGTCCTCGTTGAAATTTTCTGCGTCCGGTAGCTGGATTACCTTATGGATTGGTCGTTTTAGAATATTATTTTGATACCTTATCTCAACCACTCGAACTTTCCCATCCTTTCCTTCGTGTACTTCCGTTATTCTTCCAAGAGGCCATCTTCCTGGATGAGTATTTTCATCTTTGACCAGAACTGCTGCTCCTTCTTTCAAATTTTTAACTGAATGCCTCCACTTATTTCGTTGCTGGAGCGTCATTGGGTACTCTTCCTTCCAGCGCTTCCAAAAATCTCTTTTTAACCGCTGAATAAGCTTCCATTTATTTAGTGACAATGTATCTGCGCTTTCTATATGCTCCCCTGGTTCTATTACTGGTCTTCCAATGAGAAAGTGACCCGGAGATAACACATCGGCTGCATCAATATCTTCAGCATTCATTTCAACCAAAGGCCTGGAGTTCAAAACAGCTTCTATTTGTGCCAGCAAAGTACTTAATTCTTCAAACGTCAATTTTGTTTCGCCAATTATTCTTTTTAGATGATACTTCATCGATTTTACTCCAGACTCCCAAATCCCACCAAAGTGAGGAGCTGCCGGGGGAATAAAATGCCAATTTATTTTTTGTTCAGCCAGAATAGGAATAAGTGTACTATTTTTTTTAACTGCTGCTTTAAAATCAGCATCTAACTTTTTACTAGCACCCACAAAATTAGTTCCATTATCGGAATACAGGTGGGAACTAATGCCTCTTCTTGCAAAGAATCTTGTCAAAGCCGCATGGAATGCTTCTGTGGTCAAATCACTCACAACTTCCAAGTGAATTGCCTTTGTTGCCATACAGACAAACACTGCAATATAGCCTTTGTAGCTTTTCTGGCCTCGTCCTTTTGAACACCTTAAATGTATCGGTCCAGCGTAATCTACTCCCGTATGAGAAAAAGGATGTGAAACATTCACTCTATAATCTGGTAGATTACCCATTAGTTGTTTAGATATATTTTGTTGATAGCGAATGCATGTTGTACAGCTTCCAATACACTTCTTTACTGCATTTTTTAATCCCAATATCCAATATTTGCGTCTTATAGTTGACTCCATAAGTCGATTCCTACCATGGAGCGTGAACATGTGTGTCTGATGAATTATTAAAGATGAAAGTTCAGACTTTTGTAAAATTATGGGATCTTTGTGATTATAGTGTAAATCAGAATTATGCAATCTGCCACCAACTCGAAGAATGCCGTCTTTATCCAAAAAAGGAAAAAGACTTACTATTTTGCTTTTGTTACTAACCGCAAGTCCCTTTTTAAGTCTTATAATCTCATCATGAAATTCGACCTGCTGATGGTTTAAAATTATTATCTTTTCTGCCATTTCAAGTTCTGGAACGGTCAGATGCTGTGGATATTTTCCGTTTTCCTTAATTTATTTACAAAACGAAGCATATAAGCAACAATTCTTCGTAATTTGCCTAGTTTAGAGTATTTTCATGTTAAGTTGTTAATAACATTACAGCTGGCCAACTTCACAGCAATCATCAATGTATTTGTCGTTTTTGGATCTTCGTATTTCGGCCAGAATTCGGAAGATTTCAATAACCACTTAGGACCATTCCACCACAAAGAGTGATGTATTAATTTTTCAGCATTAACACCTCTAGAAGCTACATCTGCAGGATTTTCCTTACTGCTTATATGATGCCATGACGCCTCAGGCAAATTCGTATTTATTTCGTTCACTTTGTTTCTTACAAATTTGTCTTTATTTTTATTGTTGTGAATCCAACCTAATGTTATAGTTGAATCACTCCATGCATAAACTCTGTATTGTCGATTAAAAATACGAATTACTCTATGTAAGAGCTTGCTTAGAAGATGAGCAGCGCACAGTTCTAATTTTGGCAGAGTCTTCCTGTTTTTAATCGGGTTTACTTTACTTTTAGCTGTTAGTAGCTTAACCGATTCATTTTGTTTAACGTAAACTACAGCTGCATAAGCTTTTTCAGAAGCATCTGA
This sequence comes from Tachina lurida, assembly GCA_944452675.1. Classification (NCBI taxonomy): domain Eukaryota; kingdom Metazoa; phylum Arthropoda; class Insecta; order Diptera; family Tachinidae; genus Tachina; species Tachina lurida. The sequence continues at coordinate 84,836,465 of OX101753.1, read as the reverse complement.
AAACCCGTGAATTTCCAATTTAATCTCGCACGTTGTTTTTACCCATCTTGGGATATGGATTTTTTGAAGAGCGATTAAATTTTTTGAAAATTCAAACCATTCATCTTGAAACTCATCTGATAACACTTCGTCCCAGGAAGACTGCTGCAACCATAGTTTTTGAATAAATAGTTTCGCTAGTACAGTAACAGGAGACATCCAACCCAAAGCTTGCCTTTTCGTTATTTTATAGTTCTGTGTAAAATTTACCTTAAAATTAAACTCGTCTTTTGGCCGGTTCCCATTGTAGGCCTAAAGTTTTGACAGTTTCGTCATCTTTTATTTGAATGACTGTATTTTCCTTGGTGATGTCTTCATGATTTAAAATTGCTTTGTGATTTGAGACCCATTTACGTAAATTGAAACCAAAATTACTTAGCTGTGTTTGTATATGATACTGTATGTTTTTACATTGCTGAACATCATCTGCTCCTGTCATTAGATCATCCATATAGAAGTCTTCTTTTATTATTTTCTTAATTAGTTCATCTTTAATTGAAATGTGGTCAGCAATGTAGAACAGTGATCTTACTGCTAAAAATGGTGCCGATTACATGCCATATGTTACAGTTGTTAATTTATACTCTTTTATAGGATTGCATTTGTCTTCTCTCCATAATATATGTTGATACGATTGGTCTTCGTTTGCTATTTTTACCTGACGGTACATCTTTTCAACATCAGCTATCATAACATCACATCGTTTAAACTTCTTTTATTTGTTGTTTTAGCAGACGCGTCGAACACCACACGCAATTTGGTTGTTAAGCTGTTTTCTCTTATTACAGGTTGATGTGGCAAATAATACTTCCCGCTGCACTTCTCCTCTACCTCTTCCATATGGCCAAGATTTAAATACTCGTTCATAAATTTTACGTAATTTTTTTTTTAGTTCCGGCTCTCGATCGAATTTTCTCTCAAGAGACAAAAACCTTGCCATTGCTTGCCTTCTGGAATCTCCCAACTCGTGGTCTTCTTTAAGCGGCAATTTAACTACTATATGGCCTTTTGCATCAACTTTGGTTGTTTTCTCATAATGTTTTTGGCAAAATTCATTTTCAAAGCATTCGTCTATCTCAGGAAGTTCTTCTAACTCCCAGAACCTTTCCAAGTTAGTTATAGCTGCTAATACTTTTGATGGTTTTGCAGCTTTGCTAATTACTCCACACAATATCCAGCCAAAAATTGTTGATTGTGCTAAGATACTACCTTTTTTGTGTAATCCTTCTTGCAATATATGAGGTATAATGTCACCTCCAATAACAATATCTATTCGATCAGATTTATTGAATGCTGGATCCGCCAGAATAAAGTTGTTCCAATTTTCAATTTTAATTTTAAATGACTGATTTGGATGTGCCCTTGTTAATTTTGGCAAAATAAGGGCATTTGCTTCGATTTCATGGTTACTTATAAATCTTGGTTTCAAGATTAATTTTGTTTTCGCTTTAGACAGTCCAACTAGAGTACTGCCGATTCCATGAATTTCTGTTTTACATTTACAATGATAAGATCTGGGATGCTTCTTCTGATATTGTTGTTACTTGAAAACCCTGATCGATTAATGCTCTTAGGATTACTGCTTCCCCATTCGTTGCATGTACTTTTACCTGGGCAGTTGCTAGAAGTACTGAAGTTGCTAAATTTTGGGTAGTCATTGCTGAATTGTTAGGTTTTGATTCTTTAATTTTTTCTTCATTCAGATGTAAAATCTTATGATGACCTTTATTGCAATAACAACTTAACATTATTTGAACACCACCTGTTGTTTTTATGATCCAAGCATTTAAAACACCATTTATTATTGTAAGCAAGTTTTCTTCGTTCATAAATCGGTAATGCCAAGAATTTTCTGCAAACCACAGTTGTATGGTTATCCATATTGCAATGTAAACAACATTTTCTTATTGAGTACATCACATTAGAAACTTTTCCAGTTTCAAATAGTTTTTTATTTACTCTTTTTTCTGAGTTCTCGTTGTACCTTCATAGTGAACAGACGTAATAGCGGAATTTTTCTTATATACAAACTAAACAAAAAAAAAAAGCATACAAAAAATATTCGTAGTACATATTAACTTTGATAAATAAGCATTTTTTTTGCTTTGATAATATTTTTACATATAGAAATAACAAAAATAAAAAAAAAACCGTAAACAAAAAAACATACAAAAAACCCTTGAGGAATACTCTTTATGAGTACCCCAGAGGAAAAAAATAGTGAAGTGAGTTCTAACGGCAGAAATGCCTATTTTACTGTGAGTTTTGATGCTCATAATGATAACAATAAAAATAAAAAATCTGATAATAGACTTGCTGTGAGTTCTGAAGCTCTTAATAAAAATCAAAAATCTGATAATAGACTTTTTCTAACGGCAAAACCACAGTTTCGTCAGCGATCAACTTCGCTTTGTCCAATGCCAACTAGTGAATCATTGACATTATTGCCTAGTACTTCTACATTTAACTCAGCGATATCATCCGCTTCGGGCTCGTGGTCAACAATTAAACAAGTTGTTACTGAAGACAACAGTAGTACAAAACCAAAGGTACAAGTAGGAATGGACAGATATATAACCATTTTAAGGCGCGGGCGAAGCCCAAATTCTACTAAAATTGGATCCGCCCCAAAGATGTCTAGGGATAACAGCACATCTTCTATCAATCGTCAAAATCGTTTTTCATTATTGCAAGACAAAAACGACAAGCCCGCTGCATCATCGCAAAAGTATTTTAAGCCACCACCTATTTATCTGAGAGAAAAAAATTCAAACGCGCTTCTAAAAAATCTACTGTCGACCATTGGTGAAAATACTTTTCACATCATTCCAATTAAACGAGGTAATATTGATGAAACTAAAATCCAAATATATGATGAAAAAGATTTCCGAAAAATTGTTAGTGAGTTTGAAAAAAATAAAACAAATTTTTATACATATCAACTTAAGAGTGCTAAAGGCCTACGAATAGTATTAAAGGGCATAGATTCATATGTTGAGCCTGAAGAAGTAAAATGTGCACTTATCGAACAAGGATTTAAAGTAAAAATTGTTACCAATATAATCAATAGAGAGAAGATTCCCCAGCCTCTATTTCGTGTTGAACTGGAGCCGAATGATATACAGTTAAAGAAAAATGAGACGCACCCAATTTATAGTCTAAAATACCTTTTACACCGAAAAATCACAGTTGAAGAGCCACGTAAGCGTTCAGGTCCCGTACAGTGCCATAATTTCCAAGAATATGGCCACACAAAAACCTACTGCAAATTACCTACAGTTTGTGTTATCTGCGGTGAATTGCATGGTACTGCTAACTGTACCAAGCCAAAAGTACAAGCTGAAAAAAAATGCAGTAATTGTGGAGAAAATCACACCGCTAATTACAGAGGATGCCGTGTATATTCTTTCGTTAAACAGGCTATGGGTCAAAAATCTAAATTAGCTCCAGTTCAATCAGCAAATGCTTACTCCGCCACTCTTCCTCAAACTAGCCAACTAGTTACTTCACGTGTATCGTATGCCGATGCTGCTAAGACTAGTTCTATTCCCACACAAAATGTTCCACCGCCAAGTAATTCAACGAATGCAAACTCTAGCTTTAACTTTAGTCGTCTTGAAGCTACTATTGAGAATCTGGTGCTAACTATAAACAACTTTACAACAAATATGACTAGCATGATGCAAGAAATGCTGAGAATGCAGAATACTCTGCTTCAAGCATTAGTCAACAAACCATGAACACGTTAAAACTATGTTTCTGGAACGCAAACGGCATTCGCCAACATAAAAATGAACTTGAGCACTTCCTCACGGAAAAAATATTGATATAATGATGGTCTCTGAGACTCACTTGACTTCGAGAAGCTGCTTTAAAATAAATGGTTACACTCTATATGATTCAAAGGACCCGAGAGGGAGAGCATGCGGTGGATCAGCAATTCTAATTAAGTCAAGACTCAAGCACTATATCCTTGAGAACGTTAGTGAAGAATATATGCAAGCTACGAATATTTTCGTAGAAAATTTTTGTGCGAACTTCGTGATATCATCAATTTACTCACCTCCCAGATTTTCAGTTACCGAAGATCAGTATGAGAAGTTCTACAAATCGCTTGGATCTTGTTTCGTGGCAGCTGGTGACTACAATGCAAAACATACGTACTGGGGCTCGCGTCTTGTTACACCTAGAGGTAGAGCGTTGTTTAATACAATTTCAAAAATGGGCTTAGATGTCATTTCGAGTGGGGAGCCTACTTACTGGCCTACTGACGTAAGAAAAATTCCAGATGTTATAGATTTTGGCGTCACGAAAAATATCCATAGGGACTTAATTCACGTAGAGGGCTCTGTAGATCTGTCGTCCGATCACTCTCCCACAATAGTTACAATTTTCAACCCACTAAGGAGTGATTTAACTAACTCATATGCGAAAACGATTAACAGGGTCAACTGGCTAGGATTCAAAAAATATATTAGTAGTCACTGCGTAGAAAACATTCAGCTAAGATCACCTGATGATATTGAATTTAATATTGCCAATCTTAACGAATACATTAAACAGGCTGCTGAACATGCCACTACTTCCTATCCGCAGACTGGCTTTAATAGAATTTATTCTACGGAAATTGAACGTCTTGTATGTGAAAAAAGGAAAGCTAGAAGAGAATGGCAACAACACCGATCACCCCTAAATAAAATCAGACTTAAAGAATGTACTAAACGACTCAAAGAGCTGCTATCGTAGGAAAAGACTGCATTACTGGAAAAGTAATTACTCTTTATGGCGCGCTACTAGAAATCTTAAAAGACCCGTTGATCTCAAATCACCATTGCGTACTTCGACTGGAGGCTGGGCAAGAAGCGATAGTGAAAAAGGTAACTTATTTTCTGAGCATTTAAAATCTGTATTCACTCCCAATTCATGTACGGGTGCTGCCGATTTACCGAGTGTAGTCTCTCTACCCCCTCGTCCCTTAAGGTTTAAGGCGTGAACTACAAAAAATAGTTGCTGAACTCGACCGTAAGAAAGCTTCAGGTATTGATGGCATTAGTAACAAGATGCTGATGAATTTGCCTCATATTGCAATAAGAATCTTGCTATTTATTTTTAATGCAATTTTACGAATGCAGTATTTTCCACATAACTGGAAACTTGCCAAGATTAAAATGATTCCAAAGCCAGGCAAAGATGTTACCAAGGCTGAGTCATATAGGCCTATAAGCTTACTTTCAACAATTTCAAAGCTTTTCGAAAAGCTGCTCATGACTAAATTGTCCACAATTTTAGCTGATACTGGGTGCATCCCGGACCATCAATTTGGCTTTAGAAGTCAGCATAGCACTATTGAGCAAACGCATAGATTGGTTCAAGTTTTAAGGAGGACATTTGAAGAAAAAAAGTATTGTTCTGCCCTTTTTATTGATGTTTCTCAGGCATTTGATAAAGTATGGCACGAAGGCCTGGTTTTAAAACTGAAGACATACCTTCCAATAAACATACAAAAGCTTTTGGAAAGTTATATCCTTGATAGGAAATTTACTGTTGTGGAAGGAGACTTCATGAGTGTACCCGAGTCTATATCTTCTGGTGTGCCACAGGGTAGTATTCTGGGACCAGTCTTGTATCGAATTTATACTTGTGATATGCCTGTGAGCAATAACATCCACACTTCTACATTTGCCGATGATACAGCCTGTTTGAGTATTCACAAAAATCCTGATGAGGCATCCCGCAATCTCCAAGCACACATTACCCAGCTTGAAATATGGTTGAACTTATGGAGAATTAAAGTCAATGAACAAAAGTGTGTTCATATAACGTTTACCCTAAGAAAAGATACCTGTTCCCCCATTCGAATCAACAATCAAAATATTCCTCAACATTCTCAAGTCAAATACCTTGGCATACACCTTGATCGAAGGCTTACATGGAAATATCATATTGACTCTAAGTTAACCCAAATGAAACTTAAATTGACTCAAATATATTGGTTAATTGGCAGAAATTCAACACTCAGCCTAGACTGCAAACTTTTGATATACAAGTCGCTTTTGAAGCCAATATGGTGCTATGGAATTCAGCTGTGGGGCACTGCTTCAGCTTCAAATGTCGAGAGAATCCAATGAAGGCAAAACAAAATTTTACGTTTGATAACATCTGCTCCATGGTACGTTAAAAATTCAAATATTCATCGTGATTTAAATATGTCACTAGTGAGTGAAGAAATTGCAAAATACGCAGGCAAATATTTAACTAAACTCGAGTCACATCCTAATCCGCTTGCCCGTAATATTTTGAGCTTTACTGGACACATCCCGCTTAAAAAAAAGGGACACAAGGGCTCTTATACCCAACACTCCAGATGGGACTGCTTAAAAATACTTCTTTTTGATTATCACTACTTATGTATTATTTATAACTATCACTAAGCTTATGTCCGATATTGGTCGGGCCTAATAATTATATTTAGATTTAAGATTTGATTACTTATTGTTAGTTCATTTTTGAAGATACAATAAATAAAAATGTATATGAAAAAAAAAAAAAAAAAACTCTTTTTTCTTGCCCTTTGGAAGCTGCTTCTAATGCTTGAACTTGTTGTTCAAAAAACTTAATATGTCCTTAAGACTTTGAATTTCTTTAGATTTTTTGACTGTTTGTTCGTAATATCGCAAACCGTTTATCTAATTTTCTGATAACAATACGCGCTATTAACGGTTCAGCATCTTCTATTTTAATGTCTATACTTTTAAGAGCATAAATACAGCTATTCGTTGTATCTAATAGCTGCTTCAAGCTTGCTGATGATTCGCTATTAGCCATTGGTTGATCAAGTAAAATATCTACTTGATTTGTAAATAACAATCTACGATTTTCGTACCTTTGTGTGAGAATGTCGAACGTTGCTTGATAGTTGTTGTTGGTGATTTTTAGATGTTGCACTAATTTTTTAGCTTCGCCTTTAAGTGATGTTACTAACCTGTACATCTTTTCCACATTAGAAAGGTTCTTGTTGTCATGCACCAGGCTTTTAAACAAATCACGATATGATGACCATTCATTTATATTGCCACTAAATTCAGGAATTTCAATTTATCCTAAATGTGCTGAGTTTGAATTTTTTAATTTGAATTATTTATGTTGCTTTGTTGTTGCATTGGCTCATTCATGCAATCTGTAATAAGCTCGAGAGCACTAAAATATGTGTTTTCGGCATTTAGCATAATTTTATGCATATTTTTTGGCTTTTTTGATTCACTTAAATTGTGATACATATTTTGAAGCTTCTGATATCTAGCTTCTAAATATTTTTCTTTTATTTGAAGTTTTTTGTTGGACATGTCGGCCACATTAGCTGATATTTCATCATACTAGTCAGTTAACCAATCTGCCATTTCAACAAATTGTTCCCATAATTCCTCATCTGAATCAGTAGTTATTAATTTTTCTAATTTATTTTCTCTTGATGTTTGAGAAGATTCTGGAACGTTATTTGATTCTTCTTGCTTCATGGCTTCTTTTATTAGATGTTGAATCTCTGTTAGAATTCCTGATAATTTTTTTCAAAATAATCTTCTGATGTAATGCCATATGCCAGAAGTTTTGTGTTATTTTCCGCAAATTCAATTTCAATTTACTCTTTTATTGATTTCTGGGAGTCTCGTACTACGTATTGTTTTTTGAGCCAGCTTTTCCCGAATAGCAACAATTTCGTCGCCCAATTCTTTTTTGCCTTTCGAAAAGCTTTTCTTTATTTGCCATTTTAATATTTATATAATGCCAATTTTTTTATAATATTTTTTTTTTGTTTGTAGTCACTAGTTCTTTTTGTCGAAGTACCAAATGTTAAATTAAACTATTTAACAGGTTGAATGTTTGTAAGACACTGTTTTTTTTTAATATATTTCTGCTTAAATACTAACGATGAAAATCTTAAATCTAATATAGAACTCATTTCTTATCTAATTGCTTTCATATATTTTTCAGGGTTATTTTCATATTATTTTTGAATATTTATAACTAGCCTAAGTAAATACAAAACATACATTAGTTTGATCATTAGTTTAAGTAAACACAAGAAATTGGTGGAGAGAAAACTATGCTTAAGCATGTGTGCATATAGTGTGTATCATAAATGTATGTAGCCTAAACAAATAAGATGTGTATAGACTGATAAAATAAAACCTAAACGAAATTATATTTGTAAACCGTAATTTAGACTTAGCACTTAGAACGAAACTTATTTTTATTTCTATGAACTAAATAATCTTAAAATTATGTTCAATTACATTTGAACACAGTCCTTGATTGATGTCAATCAAATTGTCAGATTGGCCGAACTGCTATGTATATCTTGTTTAACAACTTGTTATTATTATATGCTTTGTTAATTATTTTATATTTTAATCAATATTTCTGAGCTTTAAAGTTTTCAAACACAATGAAAGATAAAGTTTCCAGATTTATAAAAGCAATATTACACTATTAAGTTGTGTGTTAAGTGAACACTTTAACTCATTTTCTATCAAACTAGTTTTTTTTTTAGTAATGACGTTTGAATAAATGAGCGATGTGTGTATAAAAAAGGACGCACGGTACCATGGGACACCGGGTAGGAACGTAGTTCCTTACGTTTTACTTACCTTAGAAATTGCCCCTTACCCCCTGGTAGTCTTATTTTGTATAAAATATATAGGCGCGTAGTCATAGTTAAAACAAAGTATACTTTAAGAAGTTAAAACCAGTATTAACATACAAAATACTGGTACTTTGTTTTGACTGTGACTACGCGCCATAGTGTTTGTGTGCTTCTAGGCTCAGATCTATGCATGTTTTGAATTTCACCAAAATCAGTTAGATAGTTTCAAAGAGGTGGAAATTACCCCTTACCCCTCCTCGTAATCCTATTTTTTAAAAAATGTATATCCATGTGCTTTGCTAGACTCAGATCTATATATACTTTGAATTTCATAAAAATCGGATAGATAGTTCTTAGAGGAAGACATTTTCCCCTACATACCCTCGTGGTCCTAGTTTTTTAAAAACATATAACCAATGTGTCCATCTAGATTTAGATCTATGTTCTAAATTTCATCAAAAACGGTTCCGTGGCTTAGCCGTTAAAGCAAAAAAACACACAATCAATTTACTTTCGCATTTATAATATTAGTTAGGAGACACCTTCAGCTATCACTGCCACAAACCACATATCCAAGTCAAGAACATTTTAGCGAAGGCACAAAAGCTAGGCTAAAAATCCCCGGAGTTCCCCGGCACTTATACGGAAAATTACGGCAACACTGAAAATCTAAAATTTCCGCAGTGGCAGCACCATTATGGTATCCCAACAAACCAAAATATGCAAATAGTTAATAACAAACTTACTACCATAAGCCTCAAGCTATAAAAGTCTTGTGAATACTATTTTGAAAGGTTTATTAACAATTATTTTATTAAGAAAATTGAACCCTTGCGATAATATTGCTACCCTATAGTATACAACAAGATTATAATTCTAATTATAGAATATGATTCCAGGAAAACAGTTTTATAATCATGCTTGTAGTATAGGGCTGCCATACGTCCTGGTTTTCCAGGATTTGTCCTCGTGTCCTGGTCCACTCTTAAATTGTCCTGGTTTTTTTGTACCGGAAAATGTACCACCAACTACAATAAAGTTAAACGGGAGCCACTCTGATTCAATTTTTGTTTCAACTAAGTGCCATAAAAAATTGCACCGTGTAAACAACTGCTACAAGTAATCGAGAACCGAATACAAATTGTTTTCTCTAACATGTTAAACATCTGTTTCATTTGTGAATTGCTGAGCTTCATAATATTATTTTATTTTTGTTTTAATTGCTTAAAATATTAAAAGTTTTCATGAGAATGTTCAAAAGCCTCGCAAACTATGCAATTGTGCATTCTTAGGCTCGTACATAAAATGTCAAAAATTTTATAGAAATTTATTCACACAAATTTGTTAAGTTTGCCCAATAATTTTGACTTGTAAACTTAAGCGGTGCAATTGTGCATTTTGTAAACCACAACTTCTTGTTTTTTTTTTTTTTGCTATCTTTATCTTTTTATTTTTATAGATACATATATATATAAATATGTTTTTAAATTAAAAATTGATTGACATTTTCTTATTTTATTATTATTAAATGAAGTAATTGACGTTTCTTTCAAATTTACATAAGCTGTTTGCACAAAAGGTTAAAAGGGGCTTTATGAAACAAGTCTCGCAAGTTTGCCCAATTGCACAAATGGCAGTTTTGAAAACCCTTATTATAATTTTATTTTCCAGGAAATGCCTAACAGAAATCATGAGTGTATGAGTGTCCTGGTTGATGGGTTCATACTTCTGGCGGCCCTATTGTAGTAAGCATATTTCAAATGAAAATTTATATTCTAATTATTAATAATTACCCTTTTCTAGATATATAGATTTATGTAGAAACACCACTAAACTTTAAGACACTGTACTCATTAAACAAGACAAAATATTACGTCTTTAACAAATAATATAAAATTTACGCGATCAAAATAACTGGACATCATAAACAACAACAAAAATTTTAAAACATGTTTATGACAAGATTATTCTCCATTGCAGTTATATTTAGCTTATGGAGTGGTTTGTTGGGATATAGTTGTTACCAGTATTTGTAAACAGTATTCGGCAGTATTTTTTTATTTTCAAAAAATAAGGTAATGCACAGATTGTGTAATTATTCATTCCAAAATTTGCTTCGGGAGTTCGTGTAGTCGGCTAAAATACGAGTTATGTTCACTAACTACAAAACACACGAAAGATTCGGAAGTTCGTATGCCTTACTAAATACAATACACGAAAGATTCGGGAGTTCGTGTACTAACTAAATACGATTATCAACTCTACTAGGTAATATATGTATATCGAACAAGAATCGGCAAAGCTCTCGGATGATAGTTCAAGTGGCCTTCTTGTAATTACCATTCGTACGGTGTCGTGACTTGCTCCCCGACTGAGTATAAAGCTTGAAGTCTTATACTGTTTCGCTGATTAACTTGATGACACTTCTAAGGTATATTTTGTCAATATGTATGTTTACTCACAACTGCGAATAAACCATTAGTAATGTATCCTACATTAGATACCCCGCAGTCATGGTGTACGTAACATAATATATGAAATATGAAATTTTGTGGCGGCACGTTACAAGCCTACTATGCTTATTTTTCTTTTGTGATTTTCAAAAATATTATTATTTGTGAATTCTCAAATAGTTTTTGAAAGTCTGTACATAAGATAAGAGGTTTGTGACTGATCAGGATGTGTGGTTGGAGTATACATTTGAAAAAGGTTATACTCCAAATTGGACTACAGAAATTTTCACAATTACAAGAGTTCAAAATACAAATCCAGCAACATACATATTAGAAGACCATCTTGGTAATCCTATTAAAGGTGGATTCTATTCTGACGAACTTTCAAAAACTGGATTTCCAAATATATATCTAGTTGAAAAGGTTCTTAAAATTAAAAGGAATGAAATTAAGGGGAAGGAGGTATATGTTAAATGGCTGGGATTTTCTAAATAACACAATTCTTGGATAAGTAAAGATGAAATATTATAGTTGGAAGAAAAACTAAATCAACAACAACATCATAGCAAAACAATAATAGCATTAATGTTAAGAAACTAATGTTAATTTTAAAATAAGAAAATTAAATAAATATGTAAATTATGCTTATAAACCATACTGTGTACTAAACTTTATTTAATTGTAATCAGTCTGTTATAATGTCAATAACACTTACTCTGAGCTCTAACTCATCAGAATTATCTGCTAGTTACTTTCCTCCTATTGAATTACATGATGCATATGAGTGTGCTCTAACTGATTTTTATTCATACAACAGTATTCCAAATGTAGACACCTACAACAATATGTTTCACATAGCGGAACATACAATTGAAATACCAATTGGATCTTATGAATTGAATTATATAGTTGATTTTAAAGAAGAGCAATACAAACGACTCTGTCCAGCAAATAAGATTTTTATTGAAACCAGTAACAATACAATGCAAGTTAAAGTTAATAGTTCCAAGGATCCTGTATATTTTAATAAAACAATACAATTGTTATCCAAATCTTCCAGTTAATATTTTTAAAGTAAATCTCTTGCGAATTGAAAGTAGTATCGCTATTAACACATATATGAATAACTCCAAATCGCATACACTTTATGAATTTCCTATTAATGTGCCTCCAGGCTATAAAATGGATGAGGTTCCAAGAACACCAGATAGATAAGTTCACTAGCGCTGCGCGCAGTTGATCAGCACGGTGAATTAATTAATTTCCGAGGAGAGGAAATTACAATACGAATACATTTAAGGCCAACTTAATAATGCTAATATATAACACAAATACATTGAAAAATATAGCAGCAAGAACAACAACATTAAAGCGACCAGTACAACAAATAAGCACTAAGAACATCAAATAAAAATTTTCTTAAGTCCTTGAATTTTAAATTGAAGACAAAATGAGTTCAATAATATAGGGTGTTTTTTATTGAGGTATAGAACTTTAAGTTGGCATCACTTTTTTAACTGGCGGCTATTTTGTCAGCTGTCAAGTGATTAATATTTAGTTTGGTTTGCCATTTCATCATGAACAGGTTGACAAAAGAACAACGCTTGCAAATCGTGCAAATTTGCTTTATTCGAGCCAGCCGAATTGGCTTTAAAAAAAGCCGAATTGGCTTTATTCGAGCCAGCCGCGGCGGCCACATGCCCGAAATCATATTTAAACATTAATGGCATAAAATTATCCTTCCAATAAAGCCAAATTTATGGACATTAAAACGATTTTCTTGTGTTTTATTTCAATTCGAAGTTCTATACCTCTAAAAAAATCGTGCAAATTTGCTTTATTCGAGCCAGCCGAATTGGCTTTAATAAAGCCGAATTGGCTTTATTCGAGCCAGCCGCGGCGGCCACATGCCCGAAATCATATTTAAACATTAATGACATAAAATTATCCTTCCAATAAAGCCAAATTGATGGACATTAAAACGATTTTCTTGTGTTTTATTTCAATTCGAAGTTCTATACCTCTAAAAAAAACACCCTTTAGATGTCTTAGATAAGCCCTTGTCTGATGAGAATGTAATCAAAAAGGAATATCATACATATATACCATACTTACAATCTTACAACAATAATGATAACATTCGAATTTCAATACAAAATCAAGATTTGTAGGTGCTACCCAGTGTAAGCTACATTTATGTATAAGGATTTGTTGCTGATGATAATAACTATAATTCTTCTTCATCTTCTAACAACTTTATATTAAAAAACAACTCTGTGGCATATCTATTTGATGAAATTCGCTGAGCTCAATGGAATTGAAATTGATCATACAAGATATTTAGGAGCCACAAGCACCATAAAAAATTTGGTTTCTATGTCCCCAACAGAAAGCAACGTGATGCAAAATGCTGGATGGAACAAAATTGACGATATCACTCTTGTAAATGGATTTTTCAATTTCTATGTACCTCTAAAAATGATTCTAGGATTCGCTGAATTCTACAACAAAGTTATACTAAATGGAAAACATGAACTCATACTCTTGCGCAGTAAGAACGATGAAGATCTTGTACGCTCGAGTGTTTCTACTAAAAAAGCTAAATTTACAATTTCACTAATCTCATGGAGAATCCCACATGTACGATTATCCGACTTTAGCAAATTGAATATGATTAAAATTATTAACAATGGTGCTTCTATACCTATGGCATTTCGCAGTTGGGATTGTCATGTCAATCCACAGTTAAACACAGGAACTAGCCATATTTGGAATGTTAAACTGGCTGCGAATAGAGAACGCCCCCGTTTTGTATTTATTGCTTTTCAGCAAGAAAATAAGTTTGTTCATTGTGATTTGACTAATTTAAAGTTACATTTAAATTCAGTATCATATCCATATGATGATCTTAACATAAAGTTCAAAAAGGAACGATATGCACTTCTATATGATATCTATCTAAGATTTCAACAAAGCTACTATATGAAAGAATCTCTACCGCTTCTAACTGCATCAGAGTTTAAGACAAAAGCTCCTATTATTGTAGTAGATGTCAGTCATCAGAATGAATCACTCAATAATGGACCGATTGATATAAAAATAGAATTTGAAACAGCAACTAATATTGCAGCAAAAACATCAGCTTACTGTATTCTTATTCATGATCGTATCATAGAATATATACCCATCAAAGGACAAGTTCGAAAAGTCTTATAAATTGAGTAATATAGAAAACAACATAATTTTTATAGACGTACAAAATTTCAAAAGTAATTCAAATGATTTCATCGCAAAAGAAGTAGCGATTGTTTTCAACAATTATCAATATAACAATTTCATTATAAAACCCCCATTTGATTTCAAATACTTATACATAAAAAAGCAAAGAGAAGCAACGTGGCTAACAAAAAACTATCATCACCTAAGCTGGACTGCTGGATCAGTTTCATTTCAAAGCGTTTGCAATTTTTTAAAAGCCAACGCAAGATGTTCTAAGATTTATGTAAAAGGTGAAGAAAAAAGAGGATGGTTGGAAAAAATTTTATGCCGAAAAATTTCTAGCATTGAGGATATAGGCTGCATCAACTTTAAACAAATGGAAATAAAGTATCCAGAATATTTTTATTGTAATTATAATAAATTTGGTGTTTGCGCATTAAAAAATGCTATTTTACTAACAAAAGAAAAATGTCTTGCTTTAATTAAACTTTTTCAGTTTTTAAATATGAATGTATGTATGTATTATTATAAAATTTTATAAAATTTTAAACAATAAATGTATGGAAAAATAAAATAATGTACAACTGTTTTCTTATTTCAAATACAAACTACATAAAGGAAAGAGAAGGAAGTGGGGAGGAGGAGTGTAATATATAATCCTATAATTAAATATATTATTAATATTATTCAAAACCCTGAACAGATAATTATATTATTAATTGTATTCCAAACCCTGAACATACCTTAAGGTTGTATACCTTGTAAAAATTATTAATAAGAGAGATTAGCAATAAAATCAGTTTCGTTACAACCCCAATTGCGTGCATATATTTTTCGGTTCAAACTTAACATTGGCGACGAGATAAAACAAAATAAAACAATTTATATTGTGCGGTTGTTAATTACCAAATAAAACAAATAAGTTAAACAAAGTGCGGTCTTATTAATCGTGTGTTATAAAACAATAAGCAAATGGCTACAAACCTTAATGGTATAGAATTGCTTTTGCAACAACAGCAGGAATTTACAAAAAACCTGTTGACACAACAACAATGTTGGATGCAATCAATTCTGGAAGAGAAACCAGAAGCTGCACCTGTAGCGAAACTTACAAATGACCAGTTGATGGTACCAGCGTTCCACAAGTTCAATATAGAACAACAAAAGTGGGACTCATATTTGCAACAATTGCAAGAACATTTTGTTGCCTACTCAGTAACTTCTGTCGGTAAGCAAAAATCATTTTTCTTGTCATGGAGCGGGGCAGAGGTGTTTGATTTGCTTAAAAATTTATTCGGAGTAACTAGCCTTGAAAATCAAACATACCAAGAACTAACTGAAAAATTAACGGAACATTTTTCAGTAAACCACTACATAGTAGCAGCGCGTTATAATTTTTTTAAAAGGCAAATGAAGGCCACACAAACATATAAAGAGTGGATTGCAGATCTTCGTGGTTTAGCGAGAGACTGCAAGTTTGTCTGCAACTCCAATACATGCTCATCAAATTATTTAGATGACATGATAAGAGATCACATAATTGTGAATACACCTCACGAATCAGTTCGTTACGCTGCTTTGCAGAAGTTAAAAACAACGCTCTTAGTCGTATTACTTATTGCAGAATCGTATGAAGCAACAACAAGAACAATAGCTACATTAAAAGAAACTCCCAGTGAAAAAACAATACGACATACACTTAGTGAAAAAACAATCGTTCGTTGAAAAAGAAAACCAAAAATACAAAAAAGAAAACCATAAATACAAATCGTGTTCGGGATGTTTTATTTCTCATAGAAGAGAAGAGTGTAAATTTAAAAACGCTGTTTGCAATAAATGTGGAAAAAAGGGACACATAGCGCCCGTTTGTATGACAAAACAAAAAACTGAACATAAAAAGACACACAACATCAAAAAACAAAACAATAACATTGACGTAGTTGAGACAATTTATGGCATTTCAGGTAAAATGGAAACAGAGAATTCAAAGAGTGTAATCTATGTTGACATTAATGATAAAACATTTAAATTTCAAATGGACTCTGGTGCGTCAATTTCAATAATTAATTTAAGAACATTTGAACAGTTGAATAAACCAAAATTATTGAAATCAAAAAGAATATTATACGGTTTTGGCAGAAAAATAATACCAATATTGGGTGAATTGCACATAAAAATGAAATGTGGTAATTGTGAAAAGAAGGTGATGTTAATTGTTGTAAATACTAACGCGGGTGATAATTTATTTGGTTTTGATTTATTCAACACATTTGGTTTTCAAATTAAACAAATAAATTCGGTAATGGAAAAGGACAGTGGCCGTTTAAAAGAACTTTGTGAAAAATTTAGTGAGCTTTTTGAACTATCCATCGGTACGGTGAAAAATTTTAAAGCAACTATACGTCTAAAACCTGATGCTCAACCAAAATTTTTCAGAAGTCGGCCAATTCCATTCGCACAAATGCCTCATTTTAAACAAGAAATAGGAAGACTTATCGCGCAAAACATAATTATTCCGATAAAATTCAGTATTTGGGCTTCTCCCATCGTGTTAGACAAAAAACCAAATAATTCAATTCGTATATGTGGTGATTTTAAAGTAGCTGTTAATTCTCAAATTGACATAGAACAATATCCGCTTCCTAATCGTGAAAGTTTGTTCCACACCGTTCGTGACGGCAAATATTATTCAAAAATTGACTTGAAGGACGATGCATCGAAAGAAATAATGGTAGTTAATACACCACTTGGACTTTTCCAATATCAACGTTTACCTTATGGCATAGCTAGCGCCCCAGCTACATTTCAAAGGTATATAGAGCAGTTACTTCACGGTATAAAAGGATGTGCAAACTATTTAGATGACATCATAATATCAGCGCCAACCGTAACAGAACATTTCCAGCGACTCGAACAGGTATTTTCGATTTTATTGTCTAATGGTATACGATGCAAAAAAAGAAAAATGCATGTTTTTGCAACATAAAATTACATATTTAGGCCGTCAGATTAGTGCTGAAAGTATATTACTGGACGAACAAGGAGTTGTTGCCGTAAAAAATCTTAAACCACCAAAATATATCAAAGAAGTAGAAGCTTTCATGGGCAAAGTCAATTATTATCATAACTTTGTGCCAAATTTTTCAACTCTTGCAGCTCCAATAAACATGCTACACAGAAAAAACGTTTGTTTTCATTGGGGAAAAAGTCAGCAGAAATCGTTTGACCAGCTTAAAACGCACATAGTTAACGCAACACAGCTGTCACATATTCATGACAACTTGCCGCTTATTCTTTCTACCGACGCTTCTCCTTTTGGTATAGGATCTGTCATTTCGCAACTTTATCCAAACGGATCTGAAAGACCAATCGCTTTTGTCTCCAAGACACTAAATAAACATCAAGTAAACTACAGCCAAATTGAAAAAGAGGCCCTATCAATAATATTCGGTGTTAATCGTTTTCATCAGTTCCTGTATGGTCGCAAATTTACCCTTGTTACTGACCACAAACCACTGGTAAGCATATTAAACCCTAACAAACAATTACCTACTATGACCGCGCATCTTATCCAACGCTGGGCTATAATGCTAATGGGTTATCAATTTGACATAAAGTACAGAAGTACTGCTGATCATGGTAATGCGGATGCATTGTCGCGTTTACCCATTGGAACTGACGAAAGTTTCGATAAAGAAGAAAATAAATGTTTTTCAATATCTTTTGAAAATATTCCGCTGAAAACAGAGATATATAATTCGGTTAAGGTTGACAAAACCTTACGTGCCGTTTATAATTTTGTAAAAAATGGTTGGGCGGACCGGCTTAATGAGGATCAAGCAAACCTTAAACCTTTTTCCCACCGTAGGCATAATTTAGCCATTCACAATAAATTACTTTGTTTAGAAACAGAGTATATTCGTGTCATTATACCAGAAGTATTAAAGAACCAAATGTTGTTAAAATGAAGCAACTTGCTAGACAACACATATGGTGGAACAACATCGATGCTGATATTGAGGAGTTATCGTCTGATTGTGAAATATGTACAGTTCAAAATCAAGCTCCCTCTAGAAAATACGAAAGCTGGCCAAAATCTTCAAAGCCTTGGGACAGAGTACACGTAGATTTCGCTGGTCCTATTTTCAACTCCATGTGGCTCATTTGCGTCGATGCATTTTCGCAGTTCCCGTATGTTTCTTCCATGAACAAAACAACTACAGAAGACACAGTTTCTGCTCTTTCTGCAATATTTGCTATAGAAGGTATACCAAATACAATCGTAAGTGACAACGGTCCGCAGCTAAGCTCTGACAAATTCGAACAATTTTGTACAAAACTTGGTATTTGCCGTATCACAACTACGCCGTTTCACCCAGCCTCCAACGGGTTGGCTGAACGTTTTGTTAGAACGTTTAAAACTTCCGTTCGTAAAAACATCGAAGACAACATGTCAACTGTCCATAAGTTTCTGTCAACATATCGTTTTATGCCAACAGCCGAAGGCAAATCCCCTGCAGAACTTATGCGAGGTAGACCCGTTCGAACAATATGGTCACAGATTTTGGAAAAACCCAAACAACTTAACCAAAATTCTTCCAGTTCAGCAAAATATCGAGTAAATGACAATGTTTACGCCAGATATTATGGTAAAGGGACAAAGTGGATACCAGGCATTGTACAGGCGAAAATGGGAAAGTAATTTTCGTCATAAGCACTGTAAAAGGAATTTGCCGACGCACAGTGGCGTGAATTAAAAAAAAAGTGGTAAAAAGTCCGCAACTTTTGAACTAGTTAACCGATTTCGATGAAACCAACTGTTTTGGAAAGTACAAGTGTTGAAATTTTTAGAAAGAATATTTTGAGGCACCCTGTTGTAAGACAGGGTAGCTCCAAACAGCCTCAAAGTGGGAAAGTGCGGGTATCGAAATTCTTTCGGAGCTTGTAACTTTTGTAAATAGGGACCGATTTCAATAATTTTTTCAGCGGGACAATCTACGTTAAGAAATAAATAAACATGCTAAGAGTACCATTTTATCTCTTTCAGTTTCAAAGTTATTTGACTTGAAAAATTTATTTTTTAATTTTTGGCCCTGACTTTTTTTATTCGTTAGTACATAACTTCTTTATTACTTGGCAAAAATCAGTATGTTTTAATGTTTTTGAAAGAAAACTTCATTACAATTCATATAAAAAAAATTTTTTCTTGATATCTCAAAAATTGTAGCAAGGAATAATTTTGCAATTTGGATTTTTAAAAATTATGAAAAAATTTGGTATATTTTGTGAAAAAAGTATTCTTAATTTTTTTGGAATATTTTCAAAAATTATTAAGTATTTGATAAAAACTTTGATTGTATCTGAGAAAGGAGACATTGAGAAAGGCTGTGAAATAAATTTTGGAGATTCTTGTTGGTGCACCCTACATTCAGCATTGGTCGAAAACTAGCAATTTTTTTTCAAAAAATCCGATTTTCGGATGTGGCAAAAAAATTGCACGGTCGTTTTTGTAAATTTTTTGGTTTTTTATAATAAATAATTTTGTTGTAAGTAATCTGTAAGAAACTCTTGACATCCTACACATAAATGTAGGCAGGAGAGGAGATTTTCTAAAAATTCTAAAATTTTTCTAACACAATTTTTCCCAATAAGAAAAAAGTATTATTAAATTATAAATTGGGAATCATTTTAATTTTTATCAATAGTATACATTTAGCTTTGCAAACTGGAAAAAAATTATTCTCCTACCTTCAATACTTTTTGAAATATTCGAAATCCAATTTTGATTAAAAATTTTAATTTTCTACATTTTTTATTTTTTTCTAAATTATTGATCTTATTTTCTTTACTGCAAATGTTTCTTAATTTTTTCTATGTTATTACAATAGTAGATATAATTGTCTATTCAACGGTATATAATATGTATTCCTTTGCCATTATATCAGTCTTAAAATGTATACACAAATATAACACCTCAGGTAACAATTTACGTGTTTTATCTGATACTCAAACAAACCCACATTTTTTATGAACTCTTGAAGTATATTTATATACCTACAAGGACAAATAGATTGAGTTATTTATTTATTTAAAAAAAATTAGTAGTTAACATTAGAACATTAAATTACGAACATTTTTTTATGTAGCTCCTTTTTAAACGCATATAAATTCCCTAAGTTTTGAATATAATTTGACAGAGAATTCCAGAGACTTTTTGCCATGATATCAGATATTTGTTTGTATGAATATAAATACTTATTTATCAAGAGATATATGTACAATGTACATATGTATGTATGAGTATGAAAACTTACAACTAAATTTTTCCTTTTGATTCTGATAATTGTATTAAAAATATATTTAATAAGTTCAGTTTCATTTTCCTTATTACTCGTATCTAAGTGCATGGATACATACATATGTTGTTTTTAATTTATATTTGGGTTTTACTTCAAGAATTTGCTTTAAAATAATCTGAGACATCATGGCCTAGCAAGCTATTAATTTCCTCTGTTTCGGGATCGTCCTTCTCGATTTCAATACTTATTTTTGGCAACCATTTCATTCTTATGCCTTGTAGGACTGGATCTGAAGACAATAGCAAATGATGTATTAAATCATTATTTTGAGCAACTCTAGAGCATTTACGTGTATTGAAAAGTCGATATTGCTTAACATCTCTATTTCTAGCTTCCTGTGCTTCTTCGGTTAGTTCCCCCAGAGGAAGAATGTTGTTTTCTATTATTTCTTTTGTATGTGCTAGCACTTTATGTACGGTTGGAATTATTGATTTCCATGGATATAATTCATTTATTAGAATCAGAGTGTCTTTTACATACATATATTTCAAATTTGTCCTTATTAATTAACTTTTTGCTATTTATGACGGCCAGTATTATTTTGAAACGTCTTATGAGATTAAAGCTAATACCAGTTATAGAAGATGTGGTTTCAGGGTCATCAAAAAATCGCCTGGCAGTGTTGCCATTATTGGAGTTTCCATAGCCATATAAAGGTTTGTCAATGATTAAGCCACGTTTCATAAACTCATCTTGAATTCTTTTCTTTTCTTCCAACCGTATCTGTTTTAAAGCAGAATTATTTGCAACTGGAACGTTCTGAAGTTCTGGTACACTGCGATATTTATTGTCGTAAGATAGATGTAAAATGTACTCCATGAATCGAATCCGAGCATGAAGTGGTGATATTCCAAGCTTAAGGGCATCTTCATTAGTTGGAGTATAATTCTCAATGTCCTTAAAATCGGAATTTTTCTTTCCGCATATATTACAAATCAAATAAGATTTTGTATCGGTTATTGCATTTGCAACTTTTCCATCTATCATTGTTAAATAAGGTCTAAAAGATACTGTTATTACTCGTCCTAATATATGAACGTCAATGGGTTCCATATTAGAAATTTCATGTTTTATACCATCAACCAGATTTTGAGTTGTTTCTTTGTTTTCCTTGATGTATTCAAAACGTATTGGTCGGCATAAAAATTTGAGCCTGAAGTAGTATTTACCCACACATCTTTAAATGCATTTGTACTTGTTGAAGGCATTTCATTATGTAGTCGAAGCCTTAATGGTACTAATGATGCCATTAAAACTTTGGAAAAGTCATTATCGTATGCACTGGGCTGTCTATATTCTGAAAATCCAGATGATCCATCACATCCCCATTTGTATATTAGTGTTAGTTCAGAATTATTACATGTATCTAAGTCTCTTTCGTCAAAAGTAGCGATGAGTCTTGATGCTGTATTATGAAGAAGGTCTGACAAACTAATGACTGCACTTCGGCTATCCACTGTTATCGGATGTGGCAAAATTTCCGATTTTCTTTTTAACAACAATGTACTTGATGGCAAAGGCCCACTTTTTTCTTTAAGCACTTTCCTTAAGATATCGTATTTATTTCTTGAAAGGCCCAAATTAAGAATGAGTGCTAGTGCATCTTCCACCGTAAAATGTTTACTATATTTTGGCGTTGGAATGCTTTCCACCATCCGTCTTAATCTTTTTGGAGACGCAACTGGTAGCACATCTACGATTTTGCCTGCTTCTTTAAGTTGAGTCTTCGCTAAAATCAATTTGAATGAATCTTTGATTTCATTTTCCGAATACGTATTTATTTATCAAGTCTTCTTGTTTAATCCTTTTGCTCCTGCGTCGAACATTATCTAATCTTTATTTGGCCGACCAAACTTCTTTGGGTATATTTCCGTAGATAGTCCCATATCTAACCAATCCTGATTTTAATTCAGAAATTGATTTATTGCATTCACGTATCTTCTTTTCATATAATTTAAAAAAAATTTAAAGTTTTTTCGATAAATCAGTGTTTACAGATAAACCATATGTAGTAGATATTATGTACATCATTTGGTCTACCTTGTCCAACCGAGTACTACCATCAGTGAGGTTTTCCCACATTAACTTGCAGAGCGATTTATTTTTAATTGTTATCTCCATGATAGCTATAACTGAAATAATGACATTAAATGCATCGCAGCTTAAATATATAGCTACTTTACAAGCTGCGAATACAAAACCGATACAAATATCAGGTAAAACCATACCCATATTGGAGATGTGCGCGCAGGTACCTTTGCCCTTGTGGGTATATAAATATACTTACATTTATGTATATAAATTCTTATATTTTATTGTATTTAAGTAAAGAAAGTATTTAATAACAGCTTCAAGAGTTCATAAAAAATGTGGGTTTGTTTGAGTATCAGATAAAACACGTAAATTGTTACCTGAGGTGTTATATTTGTGTATACATTTTAAGACTGATATAATGGCAAAGGAATACATATTATATACCGTTGAATAGACAATTATATCTACTATTGTAATAACATAGAAAAAATTAAGAAACATTTGCAGTAAAGAAAATAAGATCAATAATTTAGAAAAAAATAAAAAATGTAGAAAATTAAAATTTTTAATCAAAATTGGATTTCGAATATTTCAAAAAGTATTGAAGGTAGGAGAATAATTTTTTTCCAGTTTGCAAAGCTAAATGTATACTATTGATAAAAATTAAAATGATTCCCAATTTATAATTTAATAATACTTTTTTCTTATTGGGAAAAATTGTGTTAGAAAAATTTTAGAATTTTTAGAAAATCTCCTCTCCTGCCTACATTTATGTGTAGGATGTCAAGAGTTTCTTACAGATTACTTACAACAAAATTATTTATTATAAAAAACCAAAAAATTTACAAAAACGACCGTGCAATTTTTTTGCCACATCCGAAAATCGGATTTTTTGAAAAAAAATTGCTAGTTTTCGACCAATGCTGAATGTAGGGTGCACCAACAAGAATCTCCAAAATTTATTTCACAGCCTTTCTCAATGTCTCCTTTCTCAGATACAATCAAAGTTTTTATCAAATACTTAATAATTTTTTAAAATATTCCAAAAAAATTAAGAATACTTTTTTCACAAAATATACCAAATTTTTTCATAATTTTTAAAAATCCAAATTGCAAAATTATTCCTTGCTACAATTTTTGAGATATCAAAAAAAAATTTTTTTTATATGAATTGTAATGAAGTTTTCTTTCAAAAACATTAAAACATACTGATTTTTGCCAAGTAATAAAGAAGTTATGTACTAACGAATAAAAAAAGTCAGGGCCAAAAATTAAAAAATAAATTTTTCAAGTCAAATAACTTTGAAACTGAAAGAGATAAAATGGTACTCTTAGCATGTTTTATTTTTATTTCTTAACGTAGATTGTCCCGCTGAAAAAATTATTGAAATCGGTCCCTATTTACAAAAGTTACAAGCTCCGAAAGAATTTCGATACCCGCACTTTCCCACTTTGAGGCTGTTTGGAGCTACCCTGTCTTACAACAGGGTGCCTCAAAATATTCTTTCTAAAAATTTCAACACTTGTACTTTCCAAAACAGTTGGTTTCATCGAAATCGGTTAACTAGTTCAAAAGTTGCGGACTTTTTACCACTTTTTTTTTAATTCACGCCACTGTGCTACGACATCTCAACCAGTTAAAACCTCGCAGTTTTGCAATCATCGATCCAAACAGAAGAAAAACAACCATCAACATCGGAATAATTACCTTGTTCGACTTCACCACATAGGGCAGACTCTTCAGAAAAATCGTCATCACAAGAGACAAACCGTAATCAACAGAATCTTCAAGTTCGCAGAACAACAAGAATTCGCAGGGAAATATTACGCTACCAGCCAGATGACTTCCGGAAACGTTAGAAAGTTAAAGATTTGTATTTATTTTTACATATATATATATACTATTATCAAAATAATCGGATCTCTAATTCCAAAATTTAAATTTATTTGAACTTAATTAATTAATGAACTACAATACTAATGATGCTTTCTAAAATTTGGGGTGAAGTAATGTAATATATAATCCTATAATTAAATAATAATAGTATTCAAAACCATGAACAGATAATTATATTATTAATTGTATTCCAAACCCTGAACATACCTTAATATACAACCTTGTAAAAATTAGTAATAAGAGAGATTAGCAATAAAATCAGTTTCGTTACAACCCCAATTGCGTGCAGAATTTTTTCGGTTCAAACTTAACAAGGAGAAGTTAACTTTTTTGCTTACTTGCAAATGCTTGGTTTTTGTTTCTCTGCTGATAAGTGTACTTAGTTTGCTGCTTTAAAATAATCGTAGACAAAGAAAATGATTACGTTGCAAAATATAAAAGTAATCTACAAAATATTCCACGCACAAGTACCCACGATCGCACATTCATACATACATACATACATACATATACATATACATACCTACAAGTATATTTCTTAAACAAATAAAGTTTTCTATAACGAACATTATTTAATTGATCATCAAAAATCCATATTTATCCTTCCAACACTACACAAATTTCTTGAAACTTTTCAAAATTCATATTACTGACAACATGATCTCTAAAGACGAGCTTAATATTTGTCTCATCTTACTTATACATTATAATAACTTTTGCATTGCCTCTTATTAAGTGCTTATAAACGTATTCATAAAAATTTTAAACAGCATTTTGAATGTTGTTTAACCAAAATGCGCTAAAATTGTATTCATAATAGAATTATAGCTTAAAAAACGTATTTTAATTTAAACCTTGTGTAAATCACCAAATCTTAAAAATTAACTGCAGCCATATTTAAAATAATTTTGAGTTGACGTCGTTGTAATTTTGCTTCATGTTTTTTTGCATTTTTAACTTTGCCTATATGTATGTATGTATATATTTTGAATTATGCTATAAGTTGGGCACAAGTAGAATGAGTCGTCACTCTTCTGTCGCCCGATACAAAAATATACACGTACATATGTATATATATTATTCTACTTTTCACATGCAGCATCAGCAAATATCATACTTGAAATTCTTTAAGCTTCATTACGAGAAAAAAATAAATGTATTATATACCATTCTTTTAATTATGAAATCAACTTCTTCAGATATTCATATTTGACTTGATATAGATAATTTTAGTATAAATATGTTTTTAAACTTAAACTATAGTGAACTGCCGATACTGGCGCCGATTAAAATTTGAAATTTGGGTAATTAAAATTTTGAAATTCTTGGAAATTTGTGAAATTTGATACCTACGAGGGTGGTTCAATAAGGAATTTTGTTTGTTTACTACATACGAGGGTGGTTCAATAAGTCTGGCTTTTTATGACCGTGGGAATTTCTATGTGTGTATGTTTGTGAGGGTACGTTAAGTTGGTTTATAGGTTGGAGGTTTTTCTTTTTTGTAATGTATATATATATATATATATATACAGAGAAAACAGATTCGTTGAGACAACCGAATTTGTTGCCAATCGAATTTTGGCGGTTGCACCAACTATCGTAGAATTCTTGTATAACGACTGCAATTTTCTTGTGGTACCACTATGTTTTAGTTATAACCCTTAACCAAATAGTTGTAGCAACAGAAAACATTGGTTAACAGTATGGAACTTGAAATAAAAGTTATTCTTCCTACCGAAAGTATGGTTAATATAACTAAAACAATACCATAATTGGTACATATGACAGAAAAATTGGCCTTCCTTGCTGAAATAAAAATAAACAATAAACGCAAGTAAAAATGCACAATTAAAGAAATTTATTATTTGACATATTGTCATAAGCAGGGCTATTTTTTCTGACTTTTTGCCAGAAAAAGCATTTTTTTTGCATATTTTAATTTTTTATAGAAAAATGCTTATTTAGGATCACCTAGCATAAAAAGCTTATTTTTCACTCTGGCAAAGCGATTAATATACAACGACTCATATAACTCAAACTGGTGTAAAAGAAATTTACATAGAATATATTTCTCTCCTCTTCTTGCACATGTATGTCTGCATGTTATTAATTTTTTTCTTTACTTTTCTATAACTTCTACCACAAAGTCGAACCGAAACTAAAACCGGCGGAGGCTTATGATCGTTTGCTTGCAGATATTCGATTCAAAAATACCTTTCGTTGCCCTACATCTCCACGAGCTATCAACTTGGACATGACATGAACATGACGCCGGCAGAGCAACTGCGAAAAATTCATCAACTTCTTTGTTGTGGTGAACACAGGCGATGTCCATGTTCAGGCATATCAAAGTATTTTGCTGTAGAATATTTACCAATTTTGTTCTGTCTCTTTTCTTTCTATTGTAAATGGTTGCGGACGGCGAACATCGTTGCTCAGACATATGTTCGGGCATCCATGTCAAAAAAACACATGATTGTTCATTGTAATAGAGATTTCTTTGAATAAAAATACTTTGAAGTAACAAAATTGTTGATTTTATTCTTGCATATTTTGCATACAACTGTGCATATTTTGAAATTTTTTCGTGCTATTCCTGTAGCATATTTTTAATTTTTTTTTTTGCATATTTTAATTAGCCCTAGTCATAAATTTATTTTAGTTAAAATTTATTTATTTGGTGAAGCACGTCTATATGCATTTCTTCAACCACACATTTTAAACAGCCACAAACCTGTTATCTTATGCACAGACTTTCAAAAACCATTTGAGAATTCATAAATCATAATATTTTTGAAAGTCACAAAAATTTATTTTTTTTGCTGCTACGAGTATAACCTATGATAGTAAACTCAACCTCTAGTTAATTGCAGCAACTGATAGAAAGTATTTATTTTAACCTTAATATATAACGACAATTTTTTAGTTGAAATTTGATTTGTTTGATTTGTTTTTATTTTGTTTTGATTTGTTTTTAGCCCAGGTAGAATCACCATGTGCTAATATGATTTGAAGTTAAGTCTTAGTAGAAGCACTAAGACTAGTCTAGCAATCAAGAAAGTTAATTTTTGTTTGCCATAATTTCTTTGTTTTTCCCAGTCTTTTATACAATTTTAATTTCATACGTCTATATTAAAATTACTAGCCATGTACATTTTCAGCACTTGTCATAAAGCCTGACTTTGCATTTTATCAATTATTGTAATACTACTCTTAAAGGTAAAGGACTGAATTAATTGTATGAGTATAAGAATATCTAAAGGTAAATGACTGATTGCAATATGAAACTTATTAATTTGTAAATAAAACTTGGTTAATGAACTTAAAATACAACATAAGCAGAATTTACATTAAATATTAATTTATAATAAACCATTGGTTAAATTAACTTAAAATACTACAGAAACAAAATTTTATATTTGTTATAATAAAAAAAAGGAAGGTATTCCTTTAAAAATACATACAACTTCTAATAATAATAAAAGTAATATAATGAACTCATGTATGTATTAACATTCTCCGCCGCGTTGAGCAGTCAGCGAAAACCTGTAGTGTTTAACTTCAGAAATAGGATGACGTGGTGTTGGCCTTGGAGGTGCCGGTGTTAGGTTGACTGAGGCAGTTTTGTTGCATTTGATTCGAAATTGCCAGGCAGTAAGTGTTAGGATTATGAGTAGCGATAGAAGTAGAGGAAAGAAGCCTATGTTTGGATGATGAATTGCTGGATGATATATTTCAAGTAAACAATTCTTAATGTGCCTTAGTTGTTTTTGAATATCGGTAAGCTGGTCCAATTTGGTATCCAAGACGAGGTTTGGTTCTAATATTTTCTTAACTTCAGAGGGTTTTCCTATTGAGGTGATATTACCAAATGTTGCATAGGAATTGCGTAAAGTAGTGACACTAGTTTCGTGTCCACGAATGGTAAGAAATTTTCCTTTTATTATACAAGCTGAGTTCATGGTCATTATACCAGAAGTCTTGGCATGTATATGTATATCATTGCCGCAGACTGCAGTTAGTTCTATAGGTGTTGTTGTTGTATTCAGACATTGGTTTACGTTGAGTAATGGAATAAAAGAGATAGATATTGTTCTGGATATAGACAAAATTACAATCAGGGGATGTTTTGTTGTTGAAGAGAGCAATTTCACAAGAATAACTGCCGGAATCTTTGGCCATTTGTATTTGCAATGCTGGACAAATGTACATATATGTATGTAGACTATGACTACAGTACATTTATTCAATTGAAGTATGTTTAGTGACAGGTATTCATCGCGGCGGTCATTACAAGCAAGATATTTAATGTTGGTTGTTATGACAATGGTCGTATTGTTTATTTGTGTGGGTATTGCAATGACCTTGTAAAGTTAAAATTTTCCTTGGTCCACCAATGGTAACTCAATAACGAAAATTACATTTGTGTTAGTTACTGTGCCTTTAACATTCATAATTTTGTACAGTTCTAGCAAGTCGGTGTCTTCAACTGGTAATGTACGGCCTATAGGAAGGTGTCCTTTAATTTTAGCAATCTCTGATCTTAACTGTTTTGGTGTAAGGATAAGTGGGCTTATATTGCCGTGGTTCGTATGCGTGAGGGCAGCGACCAGCTCTGTTTCAATTCTTTGTAAATCTGAGGCAAGCGTATTTAATTGAATTGCCAGAGACATTAGATTTCGGACTTTATTTAGATCTTGATAGATGGTTTTCTTAAGTTCTGAAAAGTGCACTTTAGTATTGTTCTCGCTTTGCTTAAGAATGTTAATGGTAGAATCTATTACTGAAGTTTGATTTTTTAGTAACAGATGTAGATACTCTTCATTTTGCTTTACGTTAGTTATAGTTTGAGCCATTTGCTCTGCATAATCTGAGTCCAGGACTCCAAATAGAGCATGGGCCATATTTCCAACGATATCGAGTGCAGCTCTCCGGTTTCTTTTTGAAATAAAAGGTCTGATTCTTGAATAAGATTGTCCCAAGTATGTTGAAGTTGAATGGAAAGCATCTCACATGATTCAAAGGCTACCGATTGCTTGCAGAGCCTTCAAAATGATGTTATACCAACCTCAAGAACCTTATTCCTATCCCAAATTGGTGTTAAATCGTAGTATATAATGAATTTCCAGGTAGCTGTCATCAACTTTGTCGAGCCCCATGCCTTCGAAATATAATCCTGGATTGGAAGAAAATTCTGTAGCATTGATTGGAGAGGCTAATATTATCGGCAGCAGAAGGAGTGAAACAAAAAGCATATTGAAAACTCCCAGTGAGGCATATGACCCCAGCAAAAAATTACACATTACCATCAGAACTACTTGCCATATAATGACTTACTTTTCTGATTGCCAAATTGAAGTACTCGCTTACAAAACACATTACCTAAAATTTTAAAAATAGGAAGCAGAAGTGGAACATATTCTTTGGATTTTAAAAGATGACGTGAAAATATTGCCATAATAAGTAGTTATTTGAAATATTTTATATATATTTCTAAATTGTCTACTGATTTATTTTGAACTAAACAATAAGTACTTACATTTTGGAAAATTGTTATTTAAATATAAGTAGTTCCAAATATTTTTTATTTTTATTTTCGGTTTTAATAAAAGTTTATCAATCAAAGCAATTGAAATTTTTCTAAATACGTATAGTAATTATAAGTAACAATACAGGCACGGACACGAATAAAATATAACCCATTTCAATTGAGTTTATAAAAGAAATTTTACAAAACGGTATATTTCGTAGTAAAACAAGATTTTTTTTTAAATTTATTTATATTTTTCTTTAAAAGTTATTATTTATTTAATCATACTGACTTTTTAATCAATATCTTCCATTTACTAAAGCAACATAATTTAAAAAAAAATTTACTTTTGGCTTAATCACACAGAATTAATCAATGTATCGTTCTATATATCTGTGGCAATAAATACCAATGGCTTAAGTTGACATAAGTGCTTTTTCATTTTATTACATATTCTTATTCTCTTCTTCAAGATCTATCACTCAGCTAAATTTAAAATATAAAATGTCATTAATAAAAATATACGCATTTTTATTTTAACTTAAGTCTTTTTTTAAAATAATACATAAGCTATAACATCTTAACTCAACTTAATCTTTTTTTAAGGCAGCTTCATTAATATTAAAATTTTTGAGCATTAAAAGTTGTATACACTTAAGTTCAATAACTAACATCCCATCCAAATGTTTCGTCATTAAAAAAACTTATATTTAACTAAGATTTTAAAACATATGTTATTTCAGGTTTTCCGCATTTTTCAATTTAATCTAAAGTACTTATCTCGACTTATTATAAAAAAAATTATTTTGCCTTTCAATATACATACATAGTAGCTTAATTTCACTTAAGTTTTTATTTTTCTGCCAATGGATTTTTTCATAACATCTTAACTAAAAAACAACGAATATTAACTAATAAAACGTTTTCTTTTTTTTATAAAATTAACAGTTTTGTTCTAAATAAATGTGCATGTTTTCCTGTGGCAAAAAATTTTATATAAAAACCAAACAAAATTTATTTTAGACAAAACCCATAATATCTCAAAACAAGAAACTTCGACTTAAGCCATTATTTATTGCCACAGATATATTGTAAAAAATTTCGTACTAACATATTGTATACTTACATGGCTCTTGAAAGAAGCAATTATATAATTTAATTTTTCCAGTCAATTTACTACTTTAAAGTTGTTGACATTACTTGAGTAAATGAGTAAACTCGATGATAAATTAAGCATTATGTCTTAAATTGTAATACAGTGTACAACACTGAAATAGCGGCGCTTTTTCAGGTAGAAAAAAAAATTTACATATCAGTACTGTACATACAGTATGTCAAGAAAATGTTTTGACATAGTTAAAATCGTTATAAATTTTGATTTTTATCGTAAATATTTTTATTTTTCTTTGCATTATGAAATTTTTGGTTATGGATTTCATTTTATTTACATTTAAGTGAACAAATAGTAGTAAGTTATACGCAAAATTAAAAAATGAGAGCAAAAAAATTACATGAAAGCCAAAAAAACTCAAAAATTTCTCTGTCAAGAAAATGTTTTTTCATCCTTGTATTATATAGTAAGAAAATAGGAAAGATTTTAAGTTGTACAAAAATAATTTTTTTTTTTGGCCCCATTGGTATTAAATCGGCTTGTAAGACGACCTCTCATGGAAAAAAATTTTCTTTTCCAAATATTCCGCTGAAATTCCTCATATTCCCCTCGTATTACTGTTTTAAACTCCATTTAGTTCTTGAAATACCCTTTGGAAATACTATTTTTCAAATAAACCCATAAATTTTGAATAGGGTATAGATCTGGACCTTGAGATGGAGTATCCACAACTTTGCCGCAATTGAAAAGACACCATGTTCTTACCGAAAGTGCCTTGTGTTTGGTTTCATTGGATTGATAACAACTGGAAACTTGCATGTTTTCCAGCAATAAACCCAAATTTACTCGAGCTGTCATCCAAAAAAAAGCTTCAATATATTAAGGCACTGCCCCGCATTCATGGTGTTCTCAATAAAGCAAATTTATCCCACGTTTTACACCATATATATACATATGTACATATGTATGTATTTATACCTCCAATCCATCAACCAACCTTTTTTAAGTTTTACAAATGGGTTTACGGTTTCACTTTCCAATATTTTAAAAAATTTTTTTCTCCATACTTTGTTAGATCCATCATTCTAATAAAGCAGAAGTTTGGTTTCGTCGCCGAAAATCACATTATCGTAGAAGCCATCAAGCTTGTAAGTATGCGTTATCACAAAAGACAATTGTTGCTGTTTCGGCTACACTCTAGAAAGCGGGGATTTCCGACCATTTATTGAAGTACAGTCGATTCTTTTGAGCAATTGCCTTTGTCTCATGAGAAACTGTGTGAGTGGTACATCAATACGTTGAAATGGTTTTTCGTTGACAGCGCGAGTAAGGTTGGCTTTATTGCTGGAAAACATGCAAGTTTCCAGTTGTTATCAATCTAATGACACCAAACACAAGGCACTTTCGGTAAGAACATGGTGTCCTTTCAATTGCGGTAAGGTTGTGGATACTCCATCTCAAGGTCCAGATCTATACCCTATTCAAAATTTATGGGTTTATTTAAAAAATAGTATTTCCAAAGGGTATTTCAAGAACTAAATGGAGTTTAAAACAGTAATACGAGGGGAGCATGAGAAATTTCAGCGGAATATTTGGAAAAGAAAACTTTTTTCCATGAGAAGTCGTCTTACAAGCCGATTTAATACCAATGGAGCCAAAAAAAAATTATTTTTGTACAACTTAAAATCTTTCCTATTTTCTTACTATATAATACAAGGATGTAAAAACATTTTCTTGACAGAGAAATTTTTGATTTTTTTTAGCTTTCATGTAATTTTTATGCTCTCACTTTTTAATTTCGCGTATAACTTACTACTATTTGTTCACTTAAATGTAAATAAAATGAAATCCTTAACCAAAAATTTCATAATGCAAAGAAAAATAAAAATATTTATGATAAAAATCAAAATTTATAACGATTTTAACTATGTCAAAACATTTTCTTGACATACTGTATATCTATTTACATATTTATTTATGTATTAAAATAATTGCTTACTCGTAAGTTAAAATATTGAATTGTTATCAAACAAAATTTGTTTTGTGTAATTTGTAAAATTAATAATAATAATAATTTTGAAGGTTTGTCTGTGTAAAATTTAATTTTCATTCCGGCAACACTGGTACATACATACATAAGTACATAACTATTTTAAATATCTTTCCTTTTCTGAAAAAGTAAAGTAAGTAAGAGAAAGGGAGAGAAAGAATTTATTTAAACAGAAAAAAAGAAGCTGAACCGTTATTGCTTTTGAAAAAATTCTTATGTATGCTTGAAAAATAATTACTATTAATACAGTCATTTTCAAGTTTGCATTGATTAGTATTGATACGGGTGAAAGATTAAAACAAAGTGAAGTTTATTTTAATAAGTTTTCTAAAAATTGTGTTTAAAATGTCAAGTAAGTCTCAATATTATAAAAATAAAAAGAAAATTAAAGATAAGTTGAAAAACATGTTCAGTGCAAACCGTTACAGTTTCAACAGAAAATCAATTGGCCACGGAAAATTTTTTAAATTCTGAAGAAAATAGTTTTGAAGGAAATGATAGCAGCACCAATTTAAGCTTAAAGATGAAGCTGAAAAGATGGATGCAGGAGTATAACCCTACGGTTGCTTCTTGACAAAGGTTGTTAAAAATTTTAAGAGAAGAGAATCTTGACGTTCCTTTGAGTGTAAATACGTTAGTTAAAGCAAGAACAGAATGTGTAATTAGGACAGTAAATCCAGGCTACTATGTTCATATTGGACTTCTGGTTCAGTTAAATAAGTTAAAACATCTTTTCGATATTAACATCGAAGAAATAAATATTGATATTGGAATCGATGGCCTACCTCTTTTTAAGAGTTCAGGCGTTGGATTGTGGCCGATTCTTGGCAAAATATTTAACATGGAAAATATTGACGCTTTTTTGATTGGTACATATATAGGACCACATAAACCTTTATATATAGACAATTACCTTCATGACTTCTTAACTGAATACAAAAAAATCAAAGAAGATGGATTTAATATTGGAACAAAAACTGTAAATGTTTCTATTAGAACATTTATATGCGATGCACCAGCTCGTTCCTTTGTGTGTGGCGTTAAGGGGCATATGTCTTTTAATGGATGCACAAAATGCCATCAGGTTGGTAAAAGAGTAAATAACGTTAATACATACAGCACAAAAAAAGGTTCTCCTAGAACAGACACTGAATTTTCTAACAGATCAGATCCAAACTTTCATCAGCCATGCTTTTTAAATTTGAAGTCGATGTTGGAAGAATTGAATATAAAAATGATATCACAATTTCCTGTAGAGCCAATGCATATGATAGATTTAGGAATAACTAAAAAAATTTTAAAACTAATTATACATAAAAGAGTTGGTTGTTTAACTAATACAAAAAAAATTGGAAATGTCTGGGCTCCTTGCATCTCTTGCTCCATATATACCAAAAGAATTCGCACGAAAGCCAAGGAGTTTTGAGCAAATGTGTCATTGGAAATCCACCGAATTTCGCCAGTTCGTGCTGTATACGGGAATCGTTGTTTTTAAGAACTTTCTGCCAAATCACTTCTATAATCATTTTCTTCTTTTACATATATGCTACAGAAGCTTATTTTGCATAAATAAATTTAATTTAAATATTCGTAAAATTGATAAATGGATTCAGGAGTTTGTTTACAAATTTCTAGAATATTATGGCCAATCGACTGTTTCTTTCAATGTTCACAGTTTATTACATTTAGTAGAGTGTGCTGAAGAGTTTGATGATTTAAACCGCATTTCCGCGTATAAGTTCGAAAATTGTTTAAAAACGATTAAGCATAAGATAAAAATGCCACGACATATAGGACAACAGGTGTTTAATAAGTTTGTGAGTGCCAATATTAATATAAAAGAAACAAATGTTGGACCGAAGCTAAATACTTCTGGTGATATAGTTTCATATCAGACTGAATCTTCCTACTTCACGAAAAATATTCCAAACAATTTATGTTTAACAAATTCAAGAGCTTTTGTGACAATTACACGCTTGAAAAGTAGTGGTATATTTCTTGGAAAACCATTTTTAAACCCCTTGGACTTTTTTGAAACGCCAATTAAATCTTTGGAAATTGGAATTTGCATCGTAAATTCAGACAAGCTTGGTGTGGAAAAAGAATATCATATAGCAGACATTTCCTCTAAAATTATGTGCCTTCCCTTTAATAGTAAACTGGTTTTAATTCCATTGTTACATACAGTTGAATAAAATAATGAAACTACTTTTCTATTTAATAGATAAAAGTAAATATAAGTGCTCAAAAGTTGATGATACAAACACACACAGCCAGGAATGCCTTACAAAAATTTTAGGTAAGTAAATACATAAGTATGTAAATTAGAGTGAGTAAATTTTTTTCTCGAACGAACGGTTGTCAAAATCGTAATCTACATCAAATTCTAAGAAGGCTTGCCCAAAAAACCATGGGTCTAAAATCAAAATCGAGCTTCCCATTTTTGACGAGAAGCTTTTGTTTTCGTATATGAAAATTTTTTTTAATTTGCCTTAATTGTATTGAATATTAAATACTTAAAGAAAAACTTCGCGTTAAAAATGGGAAGCTCGATTTTGATTTTAGACCCATGGTTTTTTGGGCAAGCCTTCTTAGAATTTGATGTAGATTACGATTTTAACAACCGCATCGTGAAGTTTTTTAGTCCATACAAATTGACCCACTCTAATGTACATACATACTTACTATGGACTCATATGTTTATATAATAAGAATAAAGTTCTGATATATTTTCAATTATAGATTTATTACAACAGCAACATGAAAACAACAACAAAATTTTAGACAGTATTCAAAACTTAAACGGTTCGTATGGTTTGAATACATGTGCATACATACATACGTATGTACAAGTATATATGTACATATTTAGATATCGCATGCATGTACATCTCTTTCATTTACTCAAATAACGTCATAACGTAAAAATTAAATTTTTAAATATTAAGTAAGAAATGTATACTATATAATTTTTTGAGTAAATGAGTGATATGCACATGCGTAATTTTTTTAGTGTTTCTGACCAAAAAAATAACTTGCGCGCACACCTCATACATATTGTAATAGCTAAAATTAAATTATAATTCCAGAAACTATAATAAATCAAAACAATGTGCTTTCAAATGTACTGTCAGACCAAATAGTATCATTGAATTCAACTTTTAAATCCCATTTCGAAAATCCAAAATTTACAACACTTTTTCCTCTTTCATCCGAAAAAGATATTAATGATTTTGAGAATTTGATCAACGATGACAATAAAAGCGAAATTGTAAGTTTTATCTTTTATAAAAGAAATCTTATTATATATTTTTTTATTATATGAACTTTATTTGTATTTCTTCTTTCCAAAAAGGTTTCCTCTATAAAACGAGTTTTGGGAAATAAAAGTTTACAAAAAGGAATTTGTAATATTTTTTCAAATCAGTTGTTATTGGAATACAATGTTCGAGGTATCCAAGGCAAAAAACGATTGTTGGATTTTAAAGCAACTATGAATGTTATATTTTGTAAGTGTCCTAGTACATATTGAATATAGTAATTTGTCTAATATAATATTATTTATATTTTTTGTTTGTATTGTTAGTGGCAAAATCATCTGAAATAACAACGGAGCTAGAGTTTATAGGAGAAATGCGGAAGGCCATCAAGTGTGCAAAAAACAAGTATTTTAAAATGACCTGCTTACAACGAAAAAGTATAAATCAAAGCTTATCAGAGAATTCCGAATAGAATATGTATAAGTTCAATGTAGAAGTACTAATTTTTATACCAATGTTTTTCTGTTTTTATAAAAGATTTGTTTTTTTCCGAATTGCCTACTTTTTATGTTTCTAAGGCAGAGTTTACATCTAGCATTTCTTGTGTATCATGTGCCCAAAAAAGCGTAACCACTAATTACTAATGAAAAAGTGTTTGATTAAGACATGTTTATTTATTTCTAGATTTAAACAGTTTCCAATCATGTTGGATTCTATGAAATTGTCTATTAGTTATGAATAAAACTGTATAACTTAATAAATACGTGTCTGAATCAGTTTTTTATTTGTAATTATTGGTTACGCTATTTTTACGCATGTGTGGCACATGGCATGCAGATGTAAACATGGCCTAACAATGTAAAATTCTGATAAAATTCAAATGAGTAATACTCTTTTATGTTTAAAAATGATTTATATTCCTCAGTATTAATTATCGGAGAATTCTGAAAATAATATGTATAAGTTCAATGTAGAAGTATTAATTTTTATATCACTATTTTTCTTTTATTATAAAAGATTCGTTTTTTCCGAATTGTCTACTTTTTATGTTTCTAATTATGTGAAATTCTGATAAAATTCAAATGAGTAATACTCTTTTCTGTTTAAAAATTAATTATAGTATTTAAATTCCTCAGTATTATTTTATTTCATAAGAAGTTTTATAGAAGTATAAAAATTAAAGTTAAATATATATGTATGTATGTATATAAAAAAATACTGAAAATAAAAGTACTTCTTAAATTATTTGTGTAACTTATTATTGTAATAAATTGGAAAAGTAGTTCCCGTCTGCTAAAGAAAAGTAGTTCCCGTCTGCTAAAGTGGAACTAAATACTTAAAAAAAATTGGAATGTCTTCTTTTTCGAATAAAGTAACCACTTCGGGTGGTATTGCTAGGAACTAGTTACCAACATTAAAAGAGAACTGCTTACATTAAGAAAAATGGAAGTATTTTTTTCCCGACTAAAAAAAGTAGTTCCATCAAGAAAAAGATAACTATTTCCCACAACGAAAAAAATAATTAGTTCCTACAACAAACAACATAACTACTTCTGAAGAATCGATTATTTTAGTCTCACGCCTTGTTAAAATCATTAAGTTGGTAATCCAGTAGGGAAGTGCTTCCACCAAAAATGCTTAATTCCAAACTCGATTACCTTTTTTGAAATTTTTTGCTGGGACACTACCTTTCGTTTTGGCTGTATAATGTTACCTTCCGCTGAGCCTTGCCTCTTTTGTGACTTTGAGTTGTCATATCCGGAATGTTCTGTGAAGGAGCCGTTGAACAACGGTGCAAGTCTGTGTATTGGCCTCTTGAAAATTCCCTTTGCTGTTTTGACGTCGCAGACCCTGATAAGTCCATCATCTCCTTTGTAAATGCGGTTGATTCTACCCAGTGGCCATTGGAGCACTGGAGTATTATCTTCTTTGAGGATAACAAGCATGCCTTCAATGACGTTCGGTGAAGGAGACTTCCATTTCCCCCTTTGCTGTAGCTCATGTAAATAGTTTTGAGTCCACTCCTTCCAGAATTTATGTTTGATTTCTGAAGTTATTTTCCATCTTGCATCTAATGATATGCTTGGGGATTGCGCATTTACATCTACTGCTGATGTCAAGGGTTCCCCTACTAAAAAGTGACCTGGGGTAATAGCTTCAAGATCATCGTAGCTTGATGAGAGAGGGATCAGTGGCCGTGAATGTAAGATTGATTCTATTTCAACCACTATTGTTTCCAATTCTTTATATGTAAGTGATGCAGTTGACACACTTCTCAGTAAAAGGTGCTTGGCGGATTTGGCAGCCGCTTCCCAAAGTCCACCGAAGTGTGGGCTCTTGGAGGAATGAATTTAACATTTATTGACTGATTGCTGCATACTCGTGTAATCTTCTCTTGCGCTGATTGAGAATATATTGATTCTTTTAATTCAGTAATTTTATTGTTTGCTCCCACGAAGTTAGTAGCATTGTCGCAATACAAAGTCTGACAGTGGCCTCTTCTGCTGATGAAACGTCGTAGTGCGCCTATGAATGCTTCTGTAGACAGATTTGATACTACTTCCATGTGAATGGCCTTAGTCGCGAAGCAACAAAATACTGCGATATAGGTCTTGTCTGGCCTTTTGCCGCTGATCTTGTGATGGATCCATATTGGGAAAAAAAAATAATCCACTCCTGTGGTTATGAAAGGACGTGCTTGAGTTACTCTATCTATCCGGAAGATTTCCCATTAATTGTTTGAAAAACACCGCCCTAGCTTTAGTGCATCGTATGCATTTGTGGACGGTACTTCGTGCCAGTGATTTGCGTTTGTAATCCAGAACTGTGACCTGGATGCTGCCAACAATGACTGTGGGCCACAATGACGATTCCCTTCGTGTAGCTTGTGCATCAATAACTTTGTCATAGGGTGATTATGAGTTAAAATCGCAGTATGTTTTGCCTTGAACGATAATGTTGACTGCTCCAAACGACCACCCACGCGCATTATCTGATGCTCATCCATGAATGGGTTTAAGGAGGTCAAGGGACTTGATTTATGTACAGGTGTTTGATGTGATAGCCTTTCTAGTTCTTCCCCAAACTCTGTGATCTTGATGATGATGTTTAGAGCTTCTTCTAATTCGAATGCATCAAGCTCCCTTTTGGTTGGCCGATAGATATTTGTAGTTTTGGAATTTCTAATAAATCTCAACACATAATCGATCGTGTGTTGAAGAGTTTTAAATGAGTTCCGGTGGTTTATCTGATTTATAACGTGTGCATAATTTCGCTGCAAGGCGGTTATTGTTAGAACATGCTTCGCCACCTTACTTTCTTCGTCGCAAGGTGTCTCAATTGCTTGTGAAGTTGAGGTTGTCCATTCACTCCGTTGTCCCGAAAGAAATAGAGGGCCATAAAACCACATTGAATGTTGTGATAGGTTTTCGGGTGCGATTCCTCGAGATATTGCGTCGGCTGGATTTTCTTTAGAACTAACGTGTCGCCATTGATGTGAATCGCTTAGACCTTGAATTTTTGTTATCCTGTTTGCTACAAAGGTGTGAAAGGATGCTGCTGACGAGTTTATCCAAGCAAGAACAATTTTTGAGTCCGACCAAAAAAAGTTTGCTGTATTTTGCAGACGAAGATCTTTTACCCTATTTGTTAGTTCAACACCTAATACCGCGGCGCATAATTCCAAGCGAGGCAACGTTTTCCTTTTTATGGGTGCTACTCGGGACTAATAGAATCAGCTCCGGTGAGGCAATCATCCACATAAAAATCACCACGTAATATTGAAGCACCTTGTGGATATTTTGTAGCGTTTTGAATAGCTAAATAATGAAGGCATTTTGTTGCTAAGTATGGTGCAGAGGACGTGCCATATGTTACAGTTTTAAGACGA
This sequence comes from Tachina lurida, assembly GCA_944452675.1. Classification (NCBI taxonomy): domain Eukaryota; kingdom Metazoa; phylum Arthropoda; class Insecta; order Diptera; family Tachinidae; genus Tachina; species Tachina lurida. The sequence continues at coordinate 84,795,983 of OX101753.1, read as the reverse complement.
TAATATTTTATGTCTTGATGCTTGGTATCTCCATATGATAAGCTGGAACATCTGGTCCGTGTCATCGATTTGAATTTGCAGGTACATTTTCTCTATGTCTGCAGTGAAGACAATTCTGTGCATCCTAAATCGCAACAGTACCGAAAACAGCTCACTTTGTACGGTTGGTCCGGCATGTATTATATCATTTAAAGAAAAACCGCTGGATGTTTTAGCTGATGCATCAAAAATTACTGTTAGTTTTGTGGTTGAGCTGTAAGGTTTCAGTACGCAGTGGTGCGGCATAACGTAATGTAAATTAGGAATGTCGTCTTCTTGTATTTCTTCCATGTGCCCCAAGTCTTCGTACTCCTGCATGAATTTGTTGTATTCTGTTCTAAGATCAGGATTAAGGTTCAATCGTTTTTCCAATGCTAAAAATCGATTGAATGCCATTGTTTTGGAACTTCCGAGAACGGACGGATTTTCTGCGAATGTTAGGCGCACAATGAATCTCCCATTCTCATTTCTTTTTACGTTTTGTGCAAAATGATCCTCACATCGTTTCTCAGCCAAAGATAGTGCTCGTTCTGTATTATTCGTGTCTTCAAGCTTCCAGAATTTTTCAATTAGCTGGTTTGTTGTTTGCTCTTCTGGGGTAAACACTGCACAAGTTACCAAGTTGCCGTTTCTTTCTTGTAATTTACCCGTGACGATCCAACCCAAAGCTGTGTTTTGCAGAATTGGCAGTTTTTGATTGATCTTTATTTGTTGTTTGCGCATCAATTCATGGTAAGATTCTGCTCCGAGCAATATGTCAATTTTATCCATTTGATTGAAACATGGATCAGCTAATTTAATATTTTCAGGAAGATTCCAATCTGACGTGTCGAAAGAATTTGTAGGCTGGGGTGGTACAATGGTTGGAAGAACAAATGCTTCGATTCTGGTGGCATAGCTGCCTGAATATGCATGTAGCTCTATATTGATTCGTTGGGATACGTTTTGAACTTTACGGCCAATTCCTTCAATGCGTAATGAAGAGTTTGAGGAATTCAAGGACAGTTTGTTCATTACGCGGGTTGTAACCAAATTGACTTGTAATCCAGAATCTAATAAAGCTCGGAATGTGCATGTGTGACCATTGGCTCCAACTGCCTTTACTCTTGCAGTGGCTAGTAATACGTAAGTGTTGTAGATGACCTGTTTGTTTGTTGTAACTACGATTGGCTTATTTTCATTCGATACAGACGCTAGTTTTTGTGTTCTTTCTGCCGAAATTCCTCTTGTTAATTCTTAGTGCAACAATGTGGTGTGTCTTTTTGTGCAATTTGAGCAAGACCGTGACGTACATGCTTTGGCAGCATGATCTGATTTAAAGCAGTTGACGCAAAGCTACTTTTTTTCTGTCCATTGTAGTCTCCCAGATGCGGACATTTTTAGGAACTTTTCACAGTCATATATGGGATGTCCAGGCATTCCACATACTTTACAGTTTGGGTTGATGTAGCTGCAGTTATAAGTTTGGCTCTATCCTTCCTCCCACCAGATTCGTGAGACCTTCCGCGTGTTTCCAATGCTTGGAAACGGTGCTCTATAAATCTAAGAAGATATTTTAGACTTACGAGGTTTTTGTTATTTTCTAGAGATTGCTCAAATAAAGTTCGAAATGATTGATCGACTTTTTTTCAATAAACTGTGAACAATTATGGCGTCCCAACTGTTCACTGGCAGTCCTTGCGCGCTTAACCCATGGATGCATTCTTTAGTGACATCATGAATATTTTTTAGCGCTTGTGCTGTTTCGGTTTTTATTTGCGGATAAGAAAGCAAGTTGTTTAGTACTGTTGTCACAATGAGCCTTTTGTTATCGTACCTATCAACCAAAATGTTCCATGCAATTTCGTAATTTGCTGTTGTAATTGGCAAATGTTTTATTAGTGCTTTTGGTTCGTCTGCTAGATGTGTAGTTAAGTAAAACATTTTCTAAACTTCGCTCATTGATGCGTTGTGGATTAGCTGGGTATAAAGATCTTTCAAGGCTACCCATTGTAGGTAACTGCCGCTAAATTTCGGAATCTGAATTTTTGGAAGATGGGGTTGAAAATGCTCAGTGCTGCGTGGATTATTTTCGCTGATATAATTCACAAGCTGCTCTAGCTGACATTGAATGTCGTGCACCTCAGCTTGCAGTTCGTAAAAGTCATCCAAGGTGTAGCCGTCTATTTGTTCTTCATTAGTCAATTGCCATAATGTATCGTTGTTTTTAGAGAACTCGTGCATATATTTATTAATGAGCGATAATTTGCCTTGATAATATGCTATCTGTTGATTTCCCTCTGTTCTGACTTCATCAATAGTACGTCTTAATGCTCTCGTCAATGCCCGCTGATTGCGAAGAACTTTGCTTGCGATATCATCAGGTAGTGTCTTTTCCTGCATACCTCTTCTTGCACCTTCTTCTATTTGTCTCCTCGATGGTGTTGGTTTCTTCACTTTTTTACTTTCGGACTCAAATAGTTCTTTGTATTTGAGTGTATCGTCCGAAATACGTAAGTATTGGTCTGTAAAATAATTGTGTTGTAATGGTAGATTTGAGAGGCACCTTATTTTGTTGTCAGTGGTCTCAAGTTCTTGCCATGCCTTGTCAAGCCGCTGTAGACGCTCCAAGAAGTACTCTGAAGTTTTTCTTGTAGAAGTCTTTTTTGAAATTGCGGATTATTGCCTCTATTTGCTCCGCCGTCTTCTGTTGGGCTGCTACCAGGTCTTCAAACGATTCCATTGCTTATGTACAAGGAACGATATTTTCTACGATTGCTTCGTGTTTTGATGTTATCCTGTTTCTGAACTGCGTTTACAATTGTTTGTAAAAGGTTGAGCACCAAAGGTTTCCTTTGGAGCTCACAGTGTGATTTTTTTTTGTTTTGTTTTGATTTGTTTTTAGCCCAGGTAGATTCACCATGTGCTATTATGATTTGAAGTTAAGTCTTAGTAGAAGCACTAAGACTAGTAAAGCAATCAAGAAAGTTAATTTTTGTTTGCCATAATTTCTTTGTTTTTCCCAGTCTTTTATACAATTTTAATTTCATACGTCTATATGAAAATTACTAGCAATGTACATTTTCAGCACTTGTCATAAAGCCTGACTTTGCATTTTATCAATTATTGTAATACTACTCTTAAAGGTAAATGACTGAATTAATTGTATGAGTATAAGAATATCTAAAGGTAAATGACTGATTGCAATATGAAGCTTATTCATTTGTAAATAAAACTTGGTTAATGAACTTACATAAGCAGAATTTACATTAAATATTTCTTCTTCTTCTATATATATATATAAATTAAAACGGTCCATGTATGAAATCGCATAACATGAGAACGGCTGCAGCGATTTGGCTGATTTTTTTTTATTCGATTAGAAATTTTGAGGACATGGTTTGTAAAGAAATAAATTAAAAAATGCCTACTATTCACTTCTCAGTTTTTCTAAGCACAAACTAACAAAGGGTAGCGTAATATTTTTAATACACTGCCTCCTTTTCACTTCTCATTTTTCTTCATAAGAGAAAATTTGACCATAAACTCGAACTAAACGTAAGTAGGCACAGAAAATGACAGTTAGCCTTGAAATTAAAAATATAAAATTTGGCTAAATTGAAATTTTGTATAAGAATTATATATTCATACCTTTATATCAGTTCGAAAAAAATGCCACCAAGAAGACAACGGAATATAGGCCGCCGTACACGTCTATCGAGAAATGTATGCAATCATAGAGCCAGACAGACTGAAGAAGAGCTTAGTCAACAGTTGGAGGCAAATCGTGTTAGACTTTCACAGGCACGAGAAGCTTTGTCTCCAGACCAAAGGAGGCAACATAAGACATAACTTACAACGTCGGATTAATAGGACTTCAAATACTGGTGTTCAGTATGAACGTTTAGCCTTCAGATACGACTCAGAAGTTGATTACGCAACAGACCCATCTGTTGATTTCGGAACAATGAGCACTGCTTGCCAGTATTGTAATGCCTTGAGGATTCGCTGCGAACCGCCTGGATTATGCTGTGCAAGTGGAAAAATCAAATTAGCTCAATTACTACCGCCACCAGAACCGTTGGCATCATTTCTTTCTGGCCAAGACCCTCTCTCAAAGCAATTTCTACAAAACATACAGTTCGTTTCAGATGACGTCTTTTGGGGCAAATATAATACAAGAACGAGGTTTTAATCCAACTTTTAAGGTACATTAATTGTTATTAACATACACGCAAGTAACACACAAAATACAAATTACACCCACATGATTTATAACTCAAACTTTTACAGCCTTAGTTATAAAAAATATTAAGGCTTTATTAAGTGTTTTTAAAACAGATTACCATACAAAATTTTGCTTATTAAGCTTTTATAAAGCCTCAATATTTTTTATAAATGAGGCTGTTTTGATTGTGATTTTAAGGCTATTAAATATGTAGATTGAAGGTCAAATTCATCATCGTGCAGGAGCATTGTTACCGCCGATAAATTCGGACCACAAATTTCTTCAAATTTATTTCCTTGGAAATTCCGACGACGAAATTAATCAGCGATGTGCCATTAGCCGTGCAATTAAAAGAGAAATTATTGCGCAACTGCAAAACTTTTTACATGAACAAAATGAGTTGGTGAAACTATTTAAAACTGCATTGGATATGATGCCTTCTGATGATCACAAAATTGTAATCAGGGCCGACAAAAGACCATATGGTGAACACGAGAGACGTTTCAATGCACCGACGTTCAATGAGGTTGCCGTTGTTATTGTGGGAGAAAATTTAGGGTCTCGCGATATTATAATTAGGCGACGTGATGGTAGTCATCTTCAGCGTATATCCGAAACACATCGTTCATACGATGCATTACAGTATCCGCTGTTATTTTGCAGAGGAGAAGATGGATATCATTTCTCTATTAAGATGATAAGTCCATTATCAGGTTAAAAAAAGCAAAGTAAAACATTCATAACAAAAAAATATTTTTCATTTGTAGGTCAAGAAACAAACAACAAGGTTAGTTCCATGAACTTTTATGCATATAGATTAATGATTCGTTATAACGAAGAAAACCATATATTAAAATGTAGAAGATTATTTCATCAATTCGTAGTTGATATGTATGCAAAAATCGAAACCGAACGTTTAACATATATACGTCTTAACCAAAAAAAAAAATACGAACTGAAGAATACATCCATCTCCGTGACGCCATCTATACTGATGGGAATGCAAACAATGTTGGTCGAGTTAGAATTTTACCAGCGAGTTATGTGGGAAGTCCAAGCATATGCACGAATACGCGCAAGATATGATGTCATATGTACGCCAATATGGTCGACCAGACTTATTTATCACATTCACCTTTAATCCAAAATGGTCTGAAATTACACAGTTATTACTACCCGGTCAATCGATCGCCATGACATTACAGCGCGAGTGTTTAAGCAAAAACTTAAGGCTATGCTCGACTTTATCGTTAAGTTTAAAGTTTAAAGTGCGTTGTTGGATGTATTGTGTTGAATGGCACATGCGCACATTTTACTGTGGATGGCTGAAAAAATAAGACCAGATGAAATTGATGCCATTATTTGTGCTGAAATTCCTGATCGTACGTCAGACTTAGAGTTATATGAAATAGTAACAACTAACATGGTTTATGGCCCTTGCGAAATTCACAATCAAGAATCGCCATGCAAGGTAGATAATAAATGCTCTAAACGATATCCTCGCGCTCGTTTAGCAGAAACAGACAGAGGAAATGACGGATATCCTCTATATCGTCGGCGCGCACCCCAAAACGGTGGTAAAGCCGTTACATTGAAACTAAAAAATAACAACGTTGTGGTCGACAACAGCTGGATCGTGCCGTATTCACCGTTTCTTTCCAAAACATTCAAAGCGCACTGCAATGTTGAGTACTGCAACTCTGTAAAATCTATTAAATATGTTTGCAAGTATGTCACGAAAGAAAGCGATATGGCTGTTTTTGGTATTGCGACAGCAGATAAAAATCATGAGATTTCTCAGTATCAGATTGGAAGATACATTAGCAGCAATGAAGCACTCTGGAGAATTTTTTCATTCTCCATAAATGAATGTTACCCCACTGTAATCCATTTATCTGTACACTTAGAGAATGGAACCGTCATCAACAACTCTGACAGGTTTCTTTAATACCTGTGCAAGTGATCCCTTTGCAAGAACGCTGCTTTACTCAGAAATGCCGAGATATTTTACATGGAACGCTTCATCATAAAAAATTTGAACGTAGGAAACAGGGAAAACCTGTTCCTGGCTTTATAAATGTCTACTCATGCGATGCGCTAGGTCGTGTCTACTCTAGTGCTGGGATACTATCGATATTTTCGGCTATCGATATATATCGATAGGTCAGATTTCACTATCGATACTATCGACATTACTATCGACTGAATGTCTGTACTTGAGAAAGAAAAATATAACTAATTTTTCATCAGGTTACATGTATTTTTTTATCACTTTATTGAAAGTTTAAAGCCTTATGTTTATTTTAATATGTATGAATGTATCTACGAACTTTAATTTGGGCGACAGTTTTCCAAAAGTTGTGCTGATGTCAGTTAAAAAATTTTTATAACATCTCACGTTTTCCAAACTGCATTTTAAATAATATCGATATCGATATTTTTTCCTATCGATATTTTCGATGTTTGAAAACTATCGATATTATCGATAGTACTATCGATAGTATCCCAGCACTAGTCTACTCAGTCCATCCGTGCAATGACGAATGTTTTTACCTGCGTTTGTTATTAGTAAATGTTCGTGCACCAACGTCTTTTCAATCATTACGGACCGTCAATGGAGTATTGTGCACATCATATAGAGAAGCCTGTCAGGTTTTACGCTTGCTAGAGGATGACAACCATTGAGATTTTACTATGGCAGATGCTGTTATTTCCTCTACACCCCAACAAATTCGAACATCTAATAATAATAAAAGTAATATAATGAACTTATGTATGTATTAACATATAGTTTATGCAAATGATATTTTATTGGACTAACCATTTTCCAACCAATATATGACGACGGGAAAACCATGAAATGATTTTTCTTAATACCAATAGGGAAATTGTGAAAATTAATTTTTCCTAATGCCTACGGCAATGCACGAATATTTTTTCCTAATGCCGACGGCAATGCACGAATATTTTTTCCTAATGCCGACGGCAATGCATGACTATTTTTCCTAATGCCTACGCCAAGGCCTGAATATTTTTTTCTAATGCCTACGGCAAATCAAAAACATGATTATTAAAAAAAAATATTTTAAATAATGCCGACGGGAAAAAACGTGAAAATAAATTGTTTCTAAGGCCGAAAAAAAAACTTGTTGATGTCTGTCTGTCTATAGGAATTCGAGTCTGTCAGGGAATTGGGGGTTTGTAATAATTTGTGGGGCGTCCTTTGTCGGAGTTATGGCTAATTAAACTTTAAAATTTTAATCTACGCCGAAATGCCCAGTTCACTACTACTATCTCAATTTTAAAAGCATATTTATACTAAAATTATCTATATCAACTCATATATGAGTTGATTTCATAATTAAAACAATGGTATATTATACATTTATTTGTTTCTCGTAATGAAGCTTAAAGAATTTCAAGTATGATATTTGCTGATGTTGCATGAGAAAAGCAGAATAATATACATACACATGTACGTGTATATTTTTGTATCGGGCGACAGAAGAATGAATACTTGTGCCCAACTTATAGCATAATTCCTAATGCATACATACATACATACATACATACATATAGGCAAAGTTAAAAATGGAAATAAACATGAAGCAAAATTACAACGACGTCAACTCAAAATTATTTTAAATATGGCTCCAGTTAAGTTTTAAGATTTGGTGATTTACACAAGGTTTAAATTAAAAAACGTTTTTAATCTAAAATTCTAGCATGAATACAATTTTAGTGAATTTTGCTTAAACAACATTCAAAATGTTGTTTAAAATTTTTATGAATACGCTTGTAAGCACTTAATAAGAGGCAATGCAAATGTTATTATAATGTATAAGCAAGATGAGAAAAATATTAAGCTCGTCTATAGGGATCATGTTGTCAGTAATATGAATTTTGAAAAGTTTCAAGAAATTTGTATAGTGTTCGAATGACAAATATGGATTTTTGATGATAAATTAAATAATGTTCGTTATAGAAAACAATTTGACTATTTCATGACTATATAAATTACTGCTCATAAAGGATTGACTTTAGTTATTTCATCTGACCTGAAACTTCATTCATATAAATGTTATAAATGACTAGTTACTTGTAAACAGATAACTCAATCTGAATCAGATAACCTGATCTGAAAACCATAACAGCTACCTGATAGGCTGATCTGAAAACCAGACCAGGTCCTGATAAGCTGATCTGAAAACTAGACCAGGTCCTGATAAGCTGATCTGAAAACCAGATCAGGTCCTGATAAGCTGATCTGAAAACCAGACCACCTCCTGATAAGCTGATCTGAAAACCACACCAGCCCTGATAAGCTAATCTCAAAACGATACCAGGTCCTGATAAGCTGATCTGAAAATCAGACCAGCTCCTGATAAGCTGATCTGAAAACCAGACCAGCTCTTGATAAACTGATCTGATAGCTGATACCTAATCTAATAGCTGATACCTGATCTAATAGCTGATACCTTTTATTTGATATTATTAAACATGGATGAAAAAATTTTAAAACAGTTCGTGTTGACAAGAAATGTATTGAAGAAAAAGCTTCGTAGTATAAAAACTGGTGAAATACTAGATACACGTGAACAACTATGAAATATATTTAACCCTATAACAGAACCACTCAAAGAATTCATAAATAGTTCTAAAAAAAATTAAAAGAACTCCCATTAAAGAAGAAAATAAAATGAAGACAGAAGTTGAAAATAATACAAGTTTAAAGCCTGAAAAACCATCACTCAAGATAGAGACTAGTACACCAAAAAACCTAGCATAAGGAACAATATTTGATAATACCATCTTATTTAATGATGTTAATACTGAAAATCGTGATGACGATTATGAAGGTGATTTTTACTCACAGACTTCCAATTCCGAAGACACTTATACTGATTTATCAGTCTTGGAAGGATGAAATGAAATAGATACAAACTGTGGTCCACATAAAGATTTCAATAATGAATAGAAATTTGGTGATAGCAACCTCAAACTGTATGAAGATAAAATACAAGTTGGTGGTTAAATATGGGTTCTCACATCGGGTTTATTTTCTTAAATGATTGATAGAACATCTAAAAACTATTAAAAATTTTAATTTGAAAACTTAATAAAATATATAATATATACTAATGCATGCATACAGATTCATCATCGTTCACTGACGGAGAACAATGTTATCAGTAAATTGTTTCTGGAAACTCAAATCGAGAAACTAAAGGCTAAATTAATAATAAAGCTTAAGGCATTAATATAATTCAAGTATATTCAAATGTAAATTGATGGAGTGGAGTGTGAAATAAAATTAAAGATAAAAGATAGGTATAAAATTGAAAAAGATATTCTAAAAATTAAATCATCTTTTGGGAAACAAATTGAACAGCTGAGCGATAAAATTTATAGACTGGAAAATTAACTACATTTTAGTATAAATAGCTTAAAGTGTATCAAGTAGATCACAACACTCTCCAAAAAACTGTAAAACAACTCAATATCTTTAAAAAGAAATTTAGTAAACGAACTCCAGAATAAATTTCTGAAATTGGGCATTGTAGTGATGTACTGAAATGAATATATGCTATTTTATGGAGCTGATTTAGGTACAGTGGGTAGCTATTCTAGAGAAAATAGAAATTATTGAATTTTGTAGACTGTAATAAACACATTCTCAAAATTTATATGGTCAGTGCCGCTGAAAATAAAAACTGCACTCGGGAAAACGTAGTCAATGGAAAATATTTTTGAAATGGCATGAGTACCAAAAAACTTACAAATAGATGATGGTAAAGAATTTTTCAACAAACACTTTGGAAAATTAATTCATAAATACAAACTTAATCACTACTCAACATATATCATTATGAAAGCATCAATAGTAGAACGATTAAATATAATACTGAAAGGAATGATTTCGAAAGAATTTAGTATTAATGTTTCATATAAGTGGATTGATATACATATATAAGGATTTACTTAGTGCATGAAATTGAAAAGTTCATCTCACCATTAAAATGTTTTCGATTAAAGTTAACTTAACAAATGAGAAAAAGGTGGAAAATACAGTATACAGTAATTTGAAGATGTACAAAATACTAAAATTTAATGAAAATATAAATAAAATTAAAAAGGAAAAATCTAGTCTCTATTGGTTTTTTTGAAGGATTGATTAGGAATGTTAGGAATCAGGGAATATAATGAACTTAATGTACTGGAATTCTCTAAACTTGATAGTCTGTATGAAATATTATGAAAATTTAAGAGTTTAAAATGAACTATAACACAGTGCAATATTCAGCAACACATTATATTATCACTTTTTATAGTAAAAGCTGTACATTTTCCATTTCGAAAGCTCTAGCACAGAAAATTTTAAATTGTAAATATGGGGTTATTATAATCGATATTCACTCTGTTCATTTCTAGATAAACTAAGGAAATTGGACTTTGATATCCAATCTTTAAGAATGTACATGTATATGAATGGGTATCAAACAAACTTACTAAATAAATAAAGACATCAAATAGAATCATGCTGAAGCATGCATAAATTGTAAAATCTTACTTTATATATGTATCTGTATGAGTATGACATAAAATTACAGAAAAAAATATTGGAAGCATGCCGAAGCATGTACAATTTAAAAAATTCCTCACGTCATACTTTTATAAGCAAAGAAATTTTAAGACTTTGAAGCAAATGAAATACATACATATGTATCTACTTTGTTAAAAATTCTAAGAGTGAATTTGTAATTCTAATAGTATAGATTTTTAATTGAAACACCACTGTCGGACTCTCGCGTCACTATCGATAGAAGCATGCTAAGGCATGCATGCTAGCAAATTATTAAACCTGTTAGAAGGTGATGAGAAAGCTTTTTTCTAATCATTAATTTGTAGACAGCAATTGTATCTGGATCAACTCAACTCATGAATGTATTGTATACAGGTATGATTGATGGTAATGAGGACTTTTTGTAAGTGAGAAATCATTAGATCTGAATGCTATATAACCCAGCCTACGTTAACAACAATAACTTTAAGGGGTAAACCAGCAAACCTCTTGTAAAAGCACATGAGGTAAAAATTCTTCCAAACATAGATATTCTAATGTTTCTGATACTTAATGAAAACACTGACGGTGAATTGATGATGGAGGTAAATGTGTTACTTTGGATCGATTTTCTAGAATAGTTGATTATTACACATGTATTTCTTTTTTTTTTAAACTAATTTCTCTACACATCCATTTAAAAATTACACAAATATTCTCTATTTCAACTAGTAAAATCTGAAAATTAGTAGTGACACATTAGAAGAAAAAATTACTAAAAAGAGAGACTGACCAACTGATACGTACACTCTGTCTGACAGGTACAAAAAGCTCACTTAAATATATTAGAAATATGTCTGACAGGTACAAAAAGCTCACTTAAATATATTAGAAATATATACGCAATACGCTGAACTTTTGTAAAATGAGAAAAAGAAACACAGAACATCAAATAAAAGCCATAGGCGCTCACCCTTCATAAAATAAACATACACTCGTACCTTATTAATGTAAACATATTATCAGTATGAAGTAACACAATTTGAGGAAATAAAATTTTAAAATTTAATTACCCATAACGATGACAAAGAGAAGACAGAAATGCTGACATACAAAGTCATCTTGTATACTAGAAGAGCAGTTGAGAGGCCAGACCTAAATTGTAAGAAAACGGCTTCGTTTTCTGTTGATCGCTATTCAAAAAAAAAATTGTTTAATTAAATTATACTTTAACTAATTTAAAAGTACATTTAATTTCAGTCTCATATCCAAATGATGATCTAAACAAAAAAATTAAAAATGAACGATATGCAATTCTATATAGTTATTATATGTATCTAAGATTCCAGCAAAGGTAGTATATGAAAGAATCTCAAGCGCTTCTACCTGTACCAGAGTTTAAGATAAAAGCTCCTTTTATTCAATAGCGGGGCAATTGAATAAAATTTTAATTTGAAATAGTAAGCAAAGACATCAGCTTACAGTATTCTTATTCATGATCATATAATATAATATATACCCATCAAAGGTCAAATTCTAAAAGTCTTATAAATTAAGCAATATGGAAAATAATATAATTTTTGTACACGTACAAGGTTTCAAAAATAACTCAAATGATTTCATCGTAAAAGAAGTTGCGATTGTTTGCAACAATTATGGATATAATAATTTCAATATAAAACTCCCATCATCAACATCAACTTTAAACAAATGTAAATTAAATATAGGAAATATTTATATTATAGTTACTATTCAGTTTTACTTAAAACAGAAAATCCTCACAAACTTTTAAGTAAATACAGATAAATATTAAAGCAACGTTTTTTCATTTCAAATAAAAAAAAAACTATGAAGATATTTCACATCTATACATACAAGACCAAGCGAATATTTACAACATCAACAAAAGACCGCACATGACATAAAATGTATTCAAGCTAGAGTTCGACCGATTAATCGGCTTCGGCTTCGTCCAAAATTTGGTAATCGGCCAACATTCGGCCTATGGCAAAAATCGGCCGATTAGCCGAAGCCGAATATTTTTCATTCCAAGCTGGAAAAATAAAATTATGTTTGGTCGTTGCTCGCCGACAGTTTCTATTGTGTTTAACGTTTTGAAAGGGTTGCTTTGAAATACAACCCTGTTGCCTTCTATTTTCTTTTACTTGGAAGTTCTTGTGAGTGATCATATGAAAAAGCAATCTAGAAATTACAAAATAGTTTAATTTTTCTTGTTATGTATCCAATAGATATTACAGCTATTTCAGTGATCTCAAAAAAGCAAACTTTTTTCTTAATTCATATAAAACGTAAGTATCATTTTTAAAATTTAAAACATTCGGCTTCGGCTTCGGTTTTGGCCGAAGTTTAGGATTTTAGCCGAAGTTCGGCTTCGGCTTCGGCCATAAAAAACGCCTTCGGTCGATCTCTAATTCAAGCACGGAGCCAAACACTTATTTGTATGTACATACATACATACATAAAATCAATTTGTAGATATGTATGTACACATAATATCAAATTTCTTATCAATACTCAAGTATTTATTAGATCTTAACAATCACACTTACATTCAAAGCACATGCCAAAGCTAAACGAACTTATTATGGACAGAGAAACTATAAATTCCCATGATCGTATGAAAAGAAGTTCAGCCAAAGAAGCCGGACGTAGTTAAATAAACAAAATCTGTAATATAAACAAATTTCTCACAGGCAGACTTTAAGAATTAGAAAACATATAAAAACATACTAGGATTAAAAAAAAAGATCTGATATATGCTAATATTTTGTCTGGCATGACCCACAAAGAAGTGATGACGTAATACACAAACACCAACATACATTATGAAATTTTATAATATTATGAAATTCATACACACAGCCACACACAAATACAAATTCCCACAATTCATATGATAATCGTATAGTAGTCGTCAAATCTAATTTATCTGATGGTTTTACGATATATGATGAAATTCATATACACAGCAACACCCAGAAAATCGCTAGCATCAGTTTGTAATACAAAGGTACGAGAAAAATCGGGACACGTAAAAGTGTGTGCTTCTATAAGTTTTGTTTTATGCCTCCAAAAGCTTTTTCCTATAATTGTTACATTAAAGTAAAATATACTGAAATAAAAATATCATTACCCAAAAAACTCTGCTTATCAACCTGATTGGATTCAAAACATTTAACATCTGAAATTCACTTGTACATATAAAACCTATGCCAAAACAATATTTTCTATCTCCATAAGAATAGCAACGTCAATAGCCTAGAAAACATATACACATTCATTTGTAAATATGTATGAAAAACTCTCGAAGGCCAAACAATACACACAAGCAATGAATGATATTCTTCAAAGTAAAAATAGATACGATCACATACATTAATACAGCAACATATATACTACGTTTATACGCGCACTATTTGCAAATAAAATTATCTGCAAATAAATTAACTCACTGTTTATACGGCATAGCAAAAGTACACAAACTTGGTAGCACTTCTATAGAAAACTTCCTTATGTTGACGAAAAAAATAGTGTAAATGTACAAAATATCAAATCATTGTTTGTTTTAATCATCATTATTTGCTTCTATCAATGTTTTTTGTTGCAATATTTATCGATTTATTGTTTTTTGCTATCAAACATTTGTAAGCGTGGCAACCTCAAGCATTTTATTTGCAAATAGTGCGTTAATCGTGAATAGTTTTCTGAATTAGTAAGTCACAATAAAAACAATAATATGGCAACAATTTACTGTTTTATTTGCAAATAAGCCCTGCGTATAAACGTAGTAATAGATACATTACCAAATACATTCCCTATCCACTTCCATTCCCAACAGGGTTGTCACTCTCTGTAGCTATTATATTATTTCCCCAGACATCGCACACATAAATGTATACATACAATAACCCTACATAAGCATACCAACGATCAGGGAACGAAGCCGATCGGCTGTGAGTCGGCTAACAGCCGCCGCCGGCAATTTTCAAAGAGTCTCAGCCGCCGCCGACCCATGCGGCTCATTTTCGGCTTCGGCTGAGCCGTTTTTTTCAGATTTTTTTTTTTTTTGCAAATTTTGTGTTAGCTTCTGTCAGTAATGTTAACTTAATAATTTTGCTTTGAAAAATAGTGATATTTACTATTCTGGTTTGCTTGTACAAAATGTTGACATTAGCCGACTCTCAGCCGATTTGTACTAGCCGCCGACGGTTTTATTTCTTAGCCGCCGCCGCCGAGATTTCTTCGGCGCAAGTCGACTTTTAGCCGCCCAAAGACCCAAAGTCTATTAAATAACAATCCCTTGTAACTACCCTACAGTAAGACTGGGAGCAAATGTCAAAACTAAAATTTTAGTTAAATCTTTGGTATAATAAGTTTTCTTCTATCCGTCAGTATAAAAGGAGAGAGGTGGAATTGTCAATATACACACATTTGTATGTTCGTAAATTATAGAAATGTACCAGTAACTAACTGTCTGGTTGGTATGTCTCATGACCCCATAACAACTACGTGGTCACTACCTAGTGAATTGTATTTTTATTAGTAGGGTTTCAAAGTATTGTATGGGGGATAATTATAGAGTAGTACTAGTGAGAAGATAGTCAAAAGCTAGTCAGCACATTTTCACCATCGACATTTCCTACTGGGTATAATGATTGTCTGCCACTACAACAAAAGTATCAGACATCATCAAACATATATGTATACAAGTAAATACAAAACAATGCTGGGCACTGTCAATGTATTGGTAAATTGTTTATGTGTTGAGGTTGCGAGCTACCCACCAAACACAAAGTCTAGCGTTTGAAAGATAATGGTGCATTATATATTTATACATAAATATACATATTTTCTATCTTGAAAAAAATTTTGATTAAGTAAAATTATTAATTGCAAATAAAACTTTTTCTAAATAAACAGTGAAATAAAAAAAAATTAAAAAAGATAGGACAATAATTTATCATGTTTTCCATTCAAAAAAAAAATAAATAAATAAAAGAATGGTTGCTTGGTGGAGCACAAAGGTGAAAATTCACCAAACAAAATTATGCGGTTGGATTTATCAAACTTAATAAGCTTTGATATTTGTCGGCATGGAAGATCATTTTCAGATGGGAAACATATTAAAAATATTTTTGATTTTTATTTAAAAGGTTTTCCCTTTCCTTACCATTAAACTTATTCATATTACTATGAAAAGCATCATAATGTCTTTTAATGACATATTCCTTTTTTTCCTTAAGCTTTGATAGCACAAATGCATTATTTATAACAAAATATTTTTCGCATATCATCATCAACTTGAAATGAAACACTTTTTTTTTCTGGACAAATATTCTTGAAAAAAATATAAAAAAATATGTAAGCATCCGCCTGATGTGCATTCGTCGCTGTCTCATCGACGACTAAATTAAAGAAGGTAAGAATACGTGTGAATGTTCTCTTCACAATTGTGCCAAGAAACGCACGACATTGATACAAAAACACACACTCATACACACACACACATACATACACACATACAAACACCCACTGTAAGCACAACGCTTCTCCACAATAACAACAAAAGCTGTACACATAAGTATACATACATACACATAAACAAAGAATCAAAGTCACACACACGCACACACATAGCCAAAAAAATCTCAACATAAAAATCCCCATAATCCCCCCATTTATTTGTTTCCCGGTTTTGAATTCTCAAAACATGTCTATCTCCGCCATTAACACACTATTTAGCTGATGTTAATAATAATCTCTACCCCAGTAGATAGACATGGATGCTGATGAAGTGCGTGGCTGCACAGAAAAATATCGGTGTTTCCGCCAGCTAATAAAGTCTAGTTTAATTTTTCTTCTCTTCTTTAGATACTCACATTAATTAATAAAAATATTTCATTCAATAAGAATTGAAATTACTGAACTCAAGCCTGATTAAGAAGTTATTTCTGATTAAAATTCACTACAGTTCAATTAAATCTAAAAATGTCTCATATAATAAAAAATTTTAAAAATATATTCATAGGTGGAATTCATTGGCAAATATTTTAACATTAATTTATAGACATAAGATCGATTTACAGTACCCAGGCGAATTCGTCGTTTACTACCTATACGGCGTGAATTATAGTCTTTGAATCTATTAAGATGGACTTATTCTTTATTAGTTGAAAGTTGCTGGTGTTAAGTTAAAAATCATCAAATAAAACTTGAAAAAAGCGGAATTTTTAAATCCCGCGCGGTGCGCGTGATTTAATTTTAAAAATCGAGACAATCCCGCGAAAAGCGGTACGAATGGCAATGCCCTCTAGCCCATATATTCAATGAATTTTTTTCCTTTTTTTTTTGTTTACTTTTCTTATGACTATAATTAATATATGTATGAAATAATTTAATAGAAATAAACTCTTATTGTAAACGCTTAGTAAAATAATTTCCATATAAATGCAAATTTTTTATATATAATTTTTGGTATTTTCTTAGTTATTTTCTTCATTATTTCCTAAAATAGTAATTTTAGCAAAAAACTAATATATTGTCATATATCATATTCTAGTCATATGCAAACAAATTACATTGAAAATGGGCTTGAAAGCCAAATTTGAGGGGCATCCCCTAAAATACAACTTATCGCTATGAAATGTTTTTTATTTTTTTAAGATAATACTCAACCGACTTCGGGGGGTGAGAATAAAAGAAATAAAAAAAAATAAATAACCGCTTGAAAGTGCTCCAAGTCATATGCCGTTTTTTTTTCTATTAATCCAGACTACTAACTCTAAATTAAAATGTTGCATAGTATAAAAATATTTTTTGATTTTTTCAAATACAATCTCGGCAAAAGAAATACATACATATGTATATTTATATGAAAATCACTTTCATAATTAGGGGCACATAATAAGGGCAATGTCACCAAAAAAAAATTTTGTTGCTACAAATTTTTGTTTTGTTTTTAATAATAAGGTTGAAGCATTTTTAATTTTTGAAAGTTTTGACCGACATATGCGACTGACTAAAAAAAACTCTTTTTTTTTGCTGGGACTTTTTGTTTTGCGATTATTTGAAGTAATACGCATTATATTTATTTTTTTGTAATTTAAGAAATAAGAACAAGAATAATCTTACGCATTAGCACAAAAGAAATAGAATGGAGTTCTAATAAGGGCATTTTGTAGTTTGCTTTCACTTATACTCAGTAGAATCCGTCGCATAAAATCAATATTTATTAATTTTTTTCAGCAGCTAATAGCATTCGTTATTATTTAATTTCTTGTGAATTAAAGTTCAATCAATATTAGCGAAGTTATGGCGTTTAGTCTTCTTGGAAAAAAAACTGTCGCATCCGCCTTGTCACTTCCGTATTTGTAGTTAGTTTAACCATTTAAAAAAAAATTAAAACAAAATTTTTATATTTCATAAGTCTACACATAAACGATCTTCTTTCACCTTTATTTCCGCATTCACAAAAAAAATCTTCATAAAATTTCGCCAAATTATGATTATTTCTATAAGTGCACAAAAAAACTTCTACTTTTGTCGCGCCCGTTTCTCGATGACATTAGCTATATCTTCTTACTATATTATATATCGCCAAAAATTTTTACTTAAATATACTACTCCTTCATTGCTTTAAGACACTTAAGATATGTTCATACTTAATGTATATACTTAATCTTTCCATTCTTTCCTGTTTTTTGCTCAACTAAAAGTGTTCGAATAACGCGTCCGTCGCCTAGGAATTACCCATATGTACTGAAGATTGAAGAATTGTGTAACTTCAACTCAAAAATACATCCTTAATTCTGATAATAGATTTGTATTACACACATACATATATTTTTCATGGGATTGCTGATAATTACCTTTAATGGTTTCCCATAAAATTTTTTAATTATTTATTTTAAATACATCAAATGCCGGCTTAGTAGCTGTTGTCGATGTAAAGGATAACTTTTTAGCGGAAAGCACACAACTTATAATAAAATTTAAAAATTAAAGTGTGCACGGTTTTAGCTAGAATTTTAAATGAAAACTGAATAGAAGTAAAAACTTTAGTGAAGTGTAAAAAATGCAAAAATGTTTTTAAACTAAAGAAGAAAAACAAAACAAATTTGCTTAAACGTAAGTGGTATATCCAGTTTGCCCCCCAAAAATTGTACACCATCAGAAGTGGATAAAAGAATGAAAAAGAAAAGTGTGCGTGTCGCAGTGTTGCCATATTTTAATTTCAAAAATCTTCAAGTCGACCAAAAGAAATCTTTTTTTTTTGTCATTAAAAATCTTTTTTTTAATAATTTTGAGCTTACAGCATAGAAATTCAGTTAAAATTTATTTTGTTTCTAATGAACTAACCTAACAGTAAGGGTTTTCATGAGAATGTTCAAAAGTCTAGCAAACTGTGGAATTGTGCATTTTTACAAAAATGCCAAAAATTTTATGGGAATTTATTTACACAAACCTGTTAAATTTGCCCAATAATTTTCACTCGTAAGCTTAAGCTGTGCAATTGTGCATTTTGTAAATAACAACTTCTTGGATTTGCTAAAGAAAATATATAGCTGAAGCCCCTTGTAAAATAATGTTTGCTGCATTAATGTTGACGTAACCCTCTGTATTCGAAAATCATCTGCATTTCTAAGACTGTATGGCTGGCTCTCACCAACATATTTTATTTGTTCACACAGATATTCCGGAGCATCCCCTTGCTTAATTTTTTTAATAAATTTTATAGTGTTGAATTCCAATCTTTGTTTAACTGTCATCCATTTCAGATTTCTTAGCATTGTATTAATATGAGTATATCGATCACATTTTAAAATTATCTTTATTTTGTAGTTTTATTTTGTAGTTTTTGCATTCTTTCTAATTGGCTTGTGTTGCTGCATGTATATAAAATTGTCGATCCAAATTCAAAGTGGGGCTTAATTATAGTGTTATATATATTTATTGCTGTAGTTTTTGATAGTTTATTTCTTATTCTTTTAAGGAAACCGAGTTTTTTATCAATTTTTTTGCATGAATAGTCTATATGTTCATTAAATTTTAATTTTCTGCATTAAAGTTTATTTGCATTATTTTTGTATTATTTTCATTTAGTTTTAATTTATTAATTTTTAACCACTTGCTTACGTTATTCATGTCATTAGTCATATTTGTCCGATATTCTTCATCATTTTCAGCAGCAGTAAATATCAGAGTATCATCCGCATACATGGCCATCTTGCATCTTTCCAAACTATTTGACATGTCATTGATATATATTATAAACAGCAGGGCACCTAATATTGAACCTTGTGGTACACCAAAATTATTCGCTTTTTCATCTGATATCGAACCATTAACTTTTGTTTTTTGTTTTCTATTTTCCAAGTATGATTGAAACCTTATTCCATATACAGGGTGTTTTTTTAGAGGTATAGAACTTCGAATTGAAATAAAACACAAGAAAATCGTTTTAATGTCCATCAATTTGGCTTTATTGGAAGGATAATTTTATGCCATTAATGTTTAAATATGATTTAGGGCATGTGGCCGCCGCGGCTGGCTCGAATAAAGCCAATTCTACAGGTCCGAATTTCAACCACTTTTTCGAGCATATGGGGCCGTATGTTGGCAATAACGCCACGAATGTTGGCTTCCAAGTCCCCTAACGTTTCTGGATTGTTGGCGTAGACGAGCGACTTCACATATCCCCAAAGAAAATAATCCAATGGTGTCAAATCACACGATCTTGGTGGCCAATTGACAGGTCCATTATGCGCTCATCGAATGTTTCCGTCAATAAATCGATTGTGACGTGCGCTGTGTGGCATGTAGCGCCGTCTTGTTGGAACCACAACTCATCCACATTCAAAATCGCAAAATCTTCCATAAAGTTGATGGACAAAGCTCCAATTGCTGTGCACGGTGGCGAATCGATTCATTCGGGTCCTCTTCAACACTTTGCTCTACAGCGGCAATTGTTTCTTCGGTGCGCACTGTTCGACGTCTCTGCGGATGCGTATTATCACATAGAGTAAACGTAGTGCGAAAACGATCCATGGTTAACCGAATTAATTGCTCTGATGGACGATTATGTCGACCATAAAATGGACGGAGCTTGCGGTAAACTTCGCGAACTGAACCATTATTTTCGAAATAAATTTGCACGATTTGCAAGCGTTGTTCTTTTGTCAACCTGTTCATGATGAAATGGCAAACCAAACTAAATATTAATCACTTGACAGCTGACAAAATGGCCGCCAGTTAAAAAAGTGATGCCAACTTAAAGTTCTATACCTCAATAAAAAACACCCAATATATATAGCTTTCTAAGCATTATTTTTCGGTCTATTGTTTCAAACGCTCTCTTGAAATCGAGAAATATTGCCATTATTTTTTTATTACTTCCTATGCCCTTCCATTTGCTTATGACATAGTTTACTGCCGTCACGCAGGAGTATTTTTTACGAAATCCAGATTTATACTTCGAAATTATATTATGTGTCTTAATATATTTTTTCAGCTGTTCTTTCACAACTTTTTCCAATATTTGTTCACATGTTTTCATTGTATTAATTGGCCTATATTCCTCACATTTTTTTGTTTTCGATACTTTTTCAATTGGTGTTACCATTGTTTCTTTCCAATTATCAGGAAAAACCTCAGTCTCTATTGATTTATTCATTATTTTCAGTATTGTATTACCCGCTACGTTCCAATTATCAAGAATAATTTTATTTGATATTTTTTCATAGTCTGCTTTGTTTTTCATTTGTTGTATTATATTCTTAAGTTCTAAAATATTTATTGCTCGAAATCTGAACACATTAGTCATATTAACCGTTCTTTGGTTCCTCTATTGAGTCCCTTATATCTTTAATGCTATTTATAAAATAAGTATTAGACTTATTAGCTAATTTATTGCTGTCATTTCATTTTGGTCAAATAGCACAGATTTTATCACATTTCTTTTATTTGCCTCCACATTTGTTTTTGATCAACTGCGCTATTGATTTTATTGTTTATATAATTGTTCTTTTTGTTTTGAATTTGTACTTTATATTGGTTTCTTATTATTTCGTAGTTTATCCAGGATTGATCTGTGTTTGCTGCTTTAGCTTGCAGATATTTGATTATTTTTCTCTTTTCATTGCTTGTAACTCTGCATTGAACCATTTATTTACATTATTATTTTCATGTATCATTTTTTTAAAAGTACATCTTTGTATTGTTTCCTTTAAACAACGATCAAATAGGACTACGTTTTCATTAATATTTTTATTATCATCAAATTTCATGTTATTGATTAGCTCCGTATTAAACCTATATTTATTGTATTTAAATATCTCTATCATCTTTCTTTTTCTTTCATTTCTATTATTCATATTTGGAATTGATATATTTAATGTTTCGTGATCGGCAATTTTACTCGTCACACTATTATTTACTGATATATTATAATTATTTGTTATTACGTAGTCAATTATTGTACTTGAGGTTTTTGTTACACGGGTGCATTCATTTACTATTTGTTTCATACCATTATCATTTAATATACAATTAATTATATTTTTATATGTGGAGTTTTTTAACCAGACTATATTAAAGTCTCTGGTAATAAAAATATCACAGTTATTAATGCTATTATCACAGATTTCTTCCACTATTTCTTCAAATTTGTTACAAAATTCATACTCACTATGAACCAATTATAAAAGTATAGTTTTGATATGCTTCATTATCAATTTTCAATTTAACATTGTATGTAGCTTTATTTCCGCTCTTCATTTTATATTTCTCAATAAACTTGATGTTGGCATTTGACAAGCTTGGATTCTGCTTTTATAAGACACTTTATTATATTTTGGAGCAGTAGGACGATGGTTTTTCTAAACTATATACATATATTAAGTCATTACGAAAATATTCACCGAGTATGAGTCAAAAAGAAAAATGGAATTCTAGAAATAATTACCCAATTCACAACCTACTGTAGATTGTAGATTGTATAAGCTACAACTATGGTAGTTGTGAACGGCCTGTTGCAAGCATTGTTAGACTTTTAAAAATATCGAACATTTACAAAGAAGAAGAGAAAGAATAAAAATAACGAAAATAGTTTGAAATTAATGAAAGCAACAAAAAAATTTTCGGCATTATGCGAAAAATATACTACAGAAATGGTAATGGTTGATTCGGTTAATTAAAAAATAAGGAAAATTACAATTTCATAAAAAATCAAAAAATTTCAGGCGATTCTGAAGAAGACAATCACTCTTATTCCAGCTTGCTTCCGATTTTGCAACATCTCGCGAATTTTTGCACACTTCACGATAAAAGTGACTTTCTGCATGGTTTCAGTTTCCTAACAGTTCTGCCGATTTTTAAAAAAATTTTAGACTTTGTTATCATTCCTCTGTTAGTAGCTTTTTGCGAATTTTCGTCATTTCGCAAATTTTTTTATTTGCATATATAATTGCACAATTTTTTTATTAATTTAACAAACAAAAATTAAGATAAATGTAATTAAAAAATATTAGCACTTTTATAAGCTTATGCATTCCTGATGCCATTATACGACATTCATCAAATATAGGGACAAATATTGTAGGTGTCGTAGCAAACTTTTCTCTGGAAATAACCTACAATATTTTACAACTATTGTACAGCTCGATGACCTACTACACTTACAATAGGTTGTGAATTGAGCAATTGATTGTTTAGTAAATATATGCATACATATGTATTTATTGTGTTTGGTGTATTTCGACTTCTAATATGACATTTTGCTCCTTGATTAAAGACAACATGTGGTGTTCTGTAATGTATTACAAAATCGTCATAGTAAAAGTCGAAATACGCCAACCACGATAAGGAGGATTATAATATCATATTTTGTTAAATACTCAAATACTAGAAAAATATACCTGCCTTTTTAATTAAAAATAATTCGTGTCCACATGCGTGAATACTGCTCCACGACCTGATGAAGTGTTTTATTTTTAATTTGTATTGATTGTTTAGTAAATATATGCGTACATATGTATTTATTGTGTTTGGTGTATTTCGACTTCTAATATGACATTTTGCTCCTCGATTAAAGAAAACATGTGGTGTTCTTTAGTGTATTACAAAAACGTCATAGTAAAAGTCGAAATACGCCAACCACGATAAGGAAGATTATCATATCATATTTTGTTAAATACTCAAATACTAGAAAAATATACCTGCGCTTTTAATTAAAAATAATTCGTGTCCACATGCATGAATACTGCTCCACGACCTGGGGCCCGTTTCTCAAAAATACAAATTACAAATCTACAACTAAAATACACACAAAACAACAACACTTTTACAAATTTTATTGTTGTTTTGTGTGTATTTTACTTGTAGATTTGTTATTTTGTAGTTTTGAGAAACGGGACCCTGATGAAGTGTTTTATTTTTAATTTGTATTTCACTTTTTGGTAATTAGTACTTCGTAAATAATATACAATAATATACAAGTATATATTATTATGCATATGTACATATGTTGTATGCAGAATTGCGGAGTAGTAAGCATTTACTGTTTCACAATATCGAAAGAAAATTTTGTTTTGTACAATTACATTTAAATCAAAAACCAAATTAAAATTATAAACTCAACCAAAATTAAAAATTTGTTTTTGTTTCAAACGTAAATATGCTGTGTTAGTTACGAACGTAAGATATTTACGGCCTAATTCATAAAAAATACGTCGGTTTTATAAAAATATTGTTAATAAAATTTCCGTTGAACATTTGGATTATTAACCTCTTATAAAACAGAAATTTTTTTTATGAATTAGGCAGTTAATATAAAAATTAAATATTAAATAGATTGTATTTTATGAAATAAAAAGTCATTATTTTAAACGCATCGCATTTTTTTAATAGTTGAATGCCTATACACATACATACGCATGTAAATGCCATCACCGGCATTACTATTTTCATTTCAACCTTTCTGTATATTGCACTAAAATACTTGAAGTACCACATGAAGTGAACATAATTTTTGAGGTACTTCTTTTTGGTTTTTTTGTATTAGGGCGGTGTCACAGTTCTCGTTGTACCTTCATAGTGAACAGACGTAATAGCGGAATTGTTCTTACATACAAACTAAACAAAAAAATATCATAAAAAAAATATTCGTAGTACATATTAACTTTGATAAATACGAGGGCGGTTCGGAAACTTCTTAGCCTATCAATGAAAGAGAATAGTTAGTTTTTCCAAAATATTTTTATTTTTCAATATAATCTCCTGAAACTTCAATACACTTAGTCCAACGCTTTTCTAGCAATTCTATCCCTTCATTAAAATAGTTTTCCTCAAGGTCTTCAAAATAGTGGTTTACAACTGTAATTGCATCTTCATTTGAGGTAAAACGCTTGCCAGCATGGAATTTTTTTAGATTTGGGAACAGTTAAAAGTCACTGGGAGCCAAATCAGGAGAATAAGGTGGGTGGTCAAGCAACTCGTACTTTAATTCGTTGATTTTAGCCATTGTTAAAACACTCTTGTGCGCTGGTGCGTTGTCTTGATGAAAAATGATTTTTTTGTGTTGTAAGCCAGGACGTTTTTCTCAAATTTGTACATTTAATTGATCCAAAAGGTTGCAATAGTACTCTAAATTTATTGTTTTACCCTTTTGCAGATAGTCAATCAATAAAATACCTTTGAAGCCCCAAAAAACCGTTGCCATAACCTTACCAGCCGATTGAATTGTTTTTGCCTTCTTTGGGGCACTTCCTCCAGCTTCAGTCCATTGTTTGGATTGTTCTTTTGTCTCTGGAGTACAGTGGTGGTGGTTTCATGTCTCATCAACAGTTCTGAAACGACGCTTAAAATCTATTTTATTTCGCTTAAAACGATCCAAACAAGCTTGAGAAATGTTCATTCTTATGCGTTTTTGGTCGACTGTTAACAAATGCGGCACCCATCTTGCAGAAAGCTTTTTCATCTGTTGTTCTTCATGCAAAATTAAATGGACTCGATCATTTGAGATGCCCATGATATTAGCTATTTCACGCACTTTTATTCGTCGATCATTTAATACCATATCATGCACTTTGGCTACAATTTCTGTTGTTGTTACTGTTTTTGGACGTACACTACGTGGTTCATCTTCAATGTGCTGTGCTAATATTTTTACATATAGAAATTACAAAAAAAAAAAAGCCGTAAACAAAAAAACACACAAACTACCCTTGAGGAATACTCTATATGAGTACCCCAAAGGAAAAAAATTGTGAAGTGAGTTCTAACGGCAGAAATTCCTATTTTACTGTGAGTTCTGATGCTCATAATGATAACAATATAAAATCTGATGATAGACTAACTGTGAGTTCTGAAGCCCTTAATAAAAATAAAAAATCTGATGAGAGACTTTTTCTAACGGCATTGTCCAATGCCAACTAGTGAATCGTTGAAATTACCGTTGCCTAGTACTTCTACATTTAGCTCAGCGATATTATCCGCTTCGGGATCGTGGTTATCACTTAAACAAGTTGTCACTGAAGATAAGAGTAGCCCAAAACCCAAGGTTCAAGTCGGAATGGACAGATACATTACAATTTTAAAGCGCGGGGAAGCCCAAATTCTACTAAAATTGCTTCTGCTCCAAATATGTCTAGGGACAACAGCGCATCCTCTACTAATCGGCAAAACCGTTTTAAAATATTGCAAGATGGCAATGACCAACCCGCTGAATCTGCGAACAAAACCTCCAAGCCGCCACCAATATACTTAAGAGAAAAAAACTCAAACGCTCTTATTTTATTTTTTTTTTTAATACATATTTTTATTTATTGTATCTTCAAATATGAACTAACAATAAGTATTCAAATCTTAAATCTAAAATATAATTATTAGGCCCGACCACTGTCGGACATAAATTTAGAGATAGTTATAAGTAATACATAAGTAGTGATAATCAAAAGGAAGAAAAAATAAAATAAAATAAAAAGTATTTTCAAGCAGTCCCATCTGGAGTGTTGAGTATAAGAGCACTTGTATCCCTCTTTTTTAGGCGGACGTGTCCAGTAAAGTTCAAAATATTACGAGCAAGCGGATTAGGATGTGACTCGAGTTTTGTTAAATATTTGCCTGCATATTTTGCAATTTCTTCAACCACTAGTGGCATGTTTAAATCACGATGTATATTTGAGTTTTTTATATACCATGGAGCCGATGTTATTAATCGCAAAATTTTATTTTGCCTTCGTTGGATTCTCTCGACATTGGAAGCTGAAGCAGTGCCCCATAGATGAATTCCGTAGCACCATATGGGTTTCAAAATAGACTTGTATATCAAAAGTTTGCAATCTAGACTGAGGGTTGAATTTCTACCAATCAGCCAATTAAAGTTAATTTTAGTTTCATTTGGGTTAACTTAGAGTCAATATGGTGTTTCCAAGTAAGCCGTCGATCAAGGTGTATTCCAAGATATTTCACATGAGTATGTTGAGGGACAACTTGATTGTTAATCCGAATGGGTGAACAAGTATCTCTTCGTAATGTATATGTTACTTGAGCACACTTTTGTTCGTTTACCTTAATTCTCCATAAGTTTAACCATAGTTCCAGCTGGGTAATGTGTTCTTGAAGATATCGGGATGCTTCGTAAGGATTTTCATGCATACTAAGGCAGGCTGTATCATCAGCAAATGTGGAAGTGTGGATATTGCTGCTCAGAGGCATATCACAAGTATAAATCAAATACAAAACTGGCCCCAGTATACTCCCCTGTGGCACACCGGATGAGATAGTTTCAGGCATGCTCATAAAGTCTCCTTCCACAACAGTGAACTTGCGGGCAGTAATGTAACTTTCCAAAAGACTTACAACGTTTATTGGCAGGTATGTTTTTAATTTTAAAATTAGTCCTTCATGCCACACTTTATCAAATGCCTGAGAAACGTCGATAAACAGCGCAGAACAATACTTCCTTTCTTCAAATGTTCTTCTTATAAATTGAACCAATCTATGAGTTTGTTCAATGCTGCTATGCTGACTTCTAAAACCAAATTGATGGTCCGGTATGCACCCACTACGAACTAGAATTGGGGACAATTTTGTCATGAGCAGTTTTTCGAAAAGCTTTGACATTGTTGATAGCAGACTTATGGGCCTATATGACTCAGCCTTGGTAAGATCTTTGCCTGGCTTTGGAATCATTTTAACTTTGGCAACTTTCCAGCTGTGTGGATAATACTCCAGTCGTAAAATGGCATTGAAAATAAATAACAGTATTCTAATTGCAATACGAGGCAACTTCATCAGCATCTGGTTACTAATTCCATCAAAACCCGGAGCTTTCTTCGGGTTGAGTTCAGCAATTACTTTTTGTACATCACGCGTCTTAAACTTTATTAGTTGAGGGGGTAGAGCGTCTACATTTGGCAAATCAATTACACCAGTACATGTGTTTGGGGTAAATACGTATTTCAAATGGTCAGCAAATATGTTACCTTTTTCAGTATCGCTTCTTGCCCAACCTCCGGTAGATGTGCGCAGAGGTGGTTTAAACTCAACGGGTGTTTTAAGCTTTCTAGCAGCGCGCCATAAAGAGTATTTAGATGCTGGTGTGACATCAAGATTTTCCAGATAGTTATTAAGAGATGCACTTTTTTCATGTGCAAGCAACTCTTGGAGTCGTTTAGTGCACTCTTTAAATCTGATTTTAAGTTGTGGTGATCTGTGCTGTTGCCATTCCCTTCTAGCTCTTCTTTTTTCGCATACGGCACGTTCAATATCGGTAGAATAAATTTTATTAAACCCAGTCTGCGGATGGGAGGTAGTAGCATGTTTAGCAGCCTGCTTAATATTTTCGTTAAGGTTGGCAATGTTAGTTTCAATATCATCAGATGTTCTTAGCGTAATATTTTCCGTGCAATGACTACTAAGATATTTTTTAAATCCCAGCCAATTAACACGATTTATCAAATTCGCATATGGGTGAGGTAAGTCACTTCTCAATGGGCCACAAATTGTAACGATAGTGGGAGAGTGCTCGGACGAAAGATCTAGAGAAGCTTCAATTTGAATTAAATTCCTAGAGATATTTTTCATAACGCCAAAATATATTACATCCGGAATTTTACGTATGTCAGTAGGCCAATAAGTGGGCTCCCCACTCGAAATGACATCCAAGCCCATTTTGGAAATTGTATTGAACAACGCTCGACCTCTGGGTGTAATAAGACGCGAACCCCAGAACGTGTGTTTAGCATTATAGTCGCCGGCTGCTATGAAACAAGGGCCCAGAGATTTGTAAAAATCCTCATATTGATTATCAGTAATTGCGAATCTAGGAGGGGAGTAAATGGATGATATGACAAAATTAGTGCAAAAATTTTCGACACAAATATTCGTTGCTTGCAAATGTTCTTCACAAATGTTATCAATAATATAATGCTTGAGTCTTGACTTTATTAAAATCGCTGATCCCCCGCATGCTCTTGCTCTCGGATCCTTTGAATCATATAAGGTGTAGCCATAAATTTTAAAAAGGCTTCTTGAAGTCAAATGAGTCTCAGAGACCAACATTATATCAATATTTTTTTCCGTGAGGAAGTGCTCAAGTTCATTTTTATGTTGGCGAATGCCGTTTGCGTTCCAGAAACATATTTTTAACGTGTTCATGGTTTGTTAACCAAAGTTTGAAGCAATGTATTCTGCATTCGCAGCATTTCTTGCATCATGCTAGTCATATTTGTTGTAAAATTGTTTATAGTTTGCACCAGATTTTCAATAGTAGCTTCAAGGCGATTAAAATTAAAGCCTGAGTTTGTATTTGTTGAAGTATTTGGCCGTGAAACATTTTGTGTGGGAATAGAGCTTGTCTTTGCAGCATCGGCATACGATATACGTGAATTAACTGGTTGGCTCACTTGGGCAATAGTGGCTGATAAAGCGTTTGCTGATTGGGCTTGGGCCAATTTAGGTGTTTGCCTCATAGTCTGTTTGACGAAAGAGTACACAGGACAACCTCTGTAGTTAGCGGTGTGATTACCTCCACAATTACTACATTTTTTGTCACTTTGATCTTTTGGTTTATTGCAACTAGCAGTGCCGTGAAATTCGCCGCACACAACACAAATAGTAGGTAATTTGCAGTAAGTCTTAGTATGTCCATATTCTTGACAATAATGGTACTGTACGGGTCCTGAACGCTTGTGTGGTTCTTCAACGGTTATTTTTCGATATAAGAGATATCTTAAATTATATATTGGATGGGTCTCATTTTTTTTCAATTTTATATCATTTGGCTCAAGTTCAACGCGAAATAGAGGTTGAGGGATCTTTTCCCTATTTATTATGTTAGATACATTTTTTACATTAAAACCCTGGAGGACGAGACCATCTTTTACTTCTTCAGGAGCAACATAGGAATCTATCCCCTTCAACACAATCTGCAGACCTTTAGTATGGCCATATTCTTGACAATTATGGCACTGTACGGGTCCAGAACGCTTGTGTGGTTCTTCAACGGTTATTTTTCGATATAAGAGATATCTTAAATTATATATTGGATGGGTCTCACTCTTTTTAAATTTTATATCATTTGGCTCAAGTTCAACGCGAAATAGAGGTTGAGGGATCTTTTCCCTATTTATTATGTTCGATACATTTTTTACTTTAAAGCCCTGGAGGACAAGAGCATCTTTTACTTCTTCGGGAGCAACATAGGAATATATGCCCTTCAACACAATCTGCATACCTTTAGCACTCTTGAGCTGATATGTGTAGAAATTTGTTTTACTTTTTTCAAGTTCAGAAACCATTGTGCGAAAATCTTTTTCTTCATAAATTTGAATTTTCGTTTCATCAATATTACCACGTTTTATTGGAACAATGTGAAATTTATTCTCACCAATGACCGAAATTAATTTTTTAATGAGAGCGTTTGAGTGTTTTTCTCTTAAATAGATTGGTGGCGGCTTGGAGGTTTTATTCGCAGATTCAGCGGGTTTTTCATTATCATCTTGCAATATTTTAAAACGGTTTTGCCGATTAGTAGAGGATGCGCTGTTATCCCTGGACATCTTTGGAACAGATGCAATTTTAGTAGAATTTGGGCTGCGCCCGCGCTTTAAAATTGTAATGTATCTGTCCATTCCGACTTGGACCTTGGGCTTTGGGGTGCTCTTATCTTCAGTGACAACTTGTTTAAGTGATGACAACGAGCCCGAAGCGGATGATATCGCTGAGTTAAATTTAGAAGTACTAGGCAATAATGTCAACGATTCACTAGATGGCATTGGACAAAGCGAAGTTGATCGCTGACGAAACTGTGGTTTTGCCGTTAGAGAAAGTCTATTATCAGATTTTTGGTTTTTATTAAGAGCTTCAGAACTCACAGCAAGTCTATTATCAGATTTTTTATTTTTATTGTTATCATTATGAGCATCAAAACTCACAGTAAAATAGGCATTTCTGCCGTTAGAACTCACTTCACTATTTTTTTCCTTTGGGGTACTCATAAAGAGTATTCCTCAAGGGTACTTTGTATGTTTTTTTGTTTACGGTTCTTTTTTGATTTTGTTATATCTATATGTAAAAAAAATATTAGCAAAGCAAAAAAAAAGCTTATTTATCAAAGTTAATATGTACTACGAATATTTTTTGTATGATTTTTTTTTTTGTTTTGTTTGTATGTAAGAAAAATTCCGCTATTGCGTCTGTTCACTATGAAGGTACAACGAGAACTGAAACAAACGCTCTTATTAAAAAAAATTTATTTCGGTCATTGGTGAGAATAAATTTCACATTGTTCCAATAAAACGTGGTAATATTGATGAAACGAAAATTCAAATTTATGAAGAATAATATTTTCGCAAAATGATTTCTGTATTTGAAAAAAGTAAAACAAATTTCTACAAATATCAGCTCAAGAGTGCTAAAGGTCTGCAGATTGTGTTGAAGGGTATAGATTCCTATGTTGCTTCTGAAGAAGTAAAAGATGCTCTCGTCCTCCAGGGTTTTAAAGTAAAAAATGTATCTAACATAATAAATAGGGAAAAGATACCTCAACCTCTATTTCGCGTTGAACTTGAGCCAAATGATATAAAATTTAAAACAAATGAGACCCATCCAATATATAATTTAAAATATCTCTTATATCGAAAAATAACCGTTGAAGAACCACACAAGCGTTCAGGACCCATACAGTGCCATAATTGTCAAGAATATGGCCAGACTAAAACTTACTGCAAATTACCTACTGTTTTTGTTGTGTGCGGCGAATTACACGGCAGTGCTAGTTCCAATAAACCAAAAGATCAAAGTGACAAAAAATGCAGTAATTGTGGAGGTAATCACACCGCTAACTACAGAGGTTGTCCTGTGTACTCTTTCGTCAAACAGACTATGAGGCAAACCCCTAAATTGCCCCCAGCCCAATCAGCGAACGCTTTATCAGCCACTATTGCGCAAGTGAGCCAACCAGTTAGTTCCCGTGTATCGTATGCCGATGCTGCTAAGACAAATTCTATTCATACACAAAATGTTTCACCACCAAATTATTCAACAAATACAAACTCGAACTTTAATTTCAATCGCGTTCAAGCTACTATTGATAATCTGGTGCAAACTATAAATAATTTTACAACAAATATGACTAGCATGATGCAAGAAATGCTGCGAATGCAGAATACATTGCTCAACTTTAGTTAGCTTGAGTACTTCCTCACGGAAAAAATATTGATATAATGTTGGTCTCTGAGACTCATTTAACTTCGAGAAGTCTTTTTAAAATTAATGGCTACACCTTATATGATTCAAAGGACCCGAGAGGAAGAGCATGCGCTGGTTCAGCAATTTTAATAAAGTCAAGACTCAAGCATTATATTATTGATAACATTTGTGAAGAATATTTACAAGCAACCAATATTTGTGTCGAAAATTTTTGCACTAATTTTGTCAT
Source organism: Tachina lurida (assembly GCA_944452675.1). Lineage (NCBI taxonomy): Eukaryota > Metazoa > Arthropoda > Insecta > Diptera > Tachinidae > Tachina > Tachina lurida. The sequence continues at coordinate 84,763,214 of OX101753.1, read as the reverse complement.
ATCATCAATTTACTCCCCTCCTAGATTCGCAATTACTAAGGATCAATACGAGGATTTTTACAAATCTCTGGGCCCTTGTTTCGTAGCAGCTGGCGACTATAATGCTAAACATACGTTCTGGGGTTCGCGTCTTATTACACCCAGAGGTCGAGCGTTGTTCAATACAATTTCCAAAATGGGCTTGGATGTCATTTCCTTATGTTATAGATATTGGCGTCATGAAAAATATCTCTAGGGATTTAATTCAAATTGCAGCTTCTCTAGATCTCTCGTCCGATCACTCTCCCACGATCGTTACAATTTGTAGCCCATTAAGAAGTGACTTACCTCACCCATATGCGAATTTGATAAATCGTGTTAATTGGCTGGTATTTAAAAAATATCTTAGTAGTCATTGCACGGAAAATATTACGCTAAGAACACCTGATGATATTGAATCTAACATTGCCAACCTTAATGAAAATATTAAACAGGCTGCTGAACATGCCACTACCGCCCATCCGCAGACTAGGGTAAAGAGAATTTATTCTACGGATATAGAATCCTGTTATTCATTTCTAATGCCATTTTACGACTGGAGTATTATCCAAACAGCTGGAAGCTTGTCAGGGTTAAAATGATTACAAAGCCGGGAAAAGATCTTACTAAAGCTGAGTCATATAGGCCAATAAGTTTACTGTCAACAATGTCAAAGCTCTTTGAAAAGTTACTCATGATAAAATTGTCCGCAATTCTAACTGATAATGAGTGCATACCGGATCATCAATTTGGATTTAGAAGTCAGCATAGCACCATTGAACAAACTCATAGATTGGTGCAATTTATAAGAAAAACTTTTGAAGAAAAAAAGTATTGCTCTGCGCTGTTCATTGACGTTTCTCAGGCATTTGATAAAGTGTGGCATGACGGCCTAATTTTAAAATTAAAGACTTATCTACTAATAAACATTCTAAATCTGCTGGAAAGTTACAATATTGCCCAGAAGTTCACTGTTGTGGAAGGAAACTTTATGAAACGAGTAGATGAGAAATGGCGGAGAAAGTCCTGTTTTGGGAATTAAAAACCGGGAAAAAGTATAAAGGGTGGCGACCCTGTTACAAATGGGGGGATTTTGGGGATTTTTTTCTGTGATTTTCTTGACTATACATATGTGTGTGTGTGTGTGTGTGTGTGTGTGTGTGACTTTGCTTCTTTGTTTATGTGTATGTATGTATACTTGTGTGTACAGCTTTTGTTGTTATTGTAGAGAAGCGTTGTGCTTACAGCGTATGGATGTATGTATATGTGGGTGTGTGTGTGTGTGTGTGTGTATGAGTATGTGTTTTTGTATTTGCTTGTGTGTCTACCGGTGTCCGATCCTTTTGTTGTAGTGGAAGACAAGCATTATACCCAGTAGGAAATGTTGATGGTGAAAATGTGCTGACTAGGTTGTCATCAGTACTACTATATAATTATAGCCCATACAATACTTTGAAACCCTACTAATAAAAATACAATTCACTAGGAAGTGACTACGTAGTTTTTATGGGGTCATGAGACATACTAACCAGACAGTTATTTACTGATACATTTCTATAATTTACGTACATACAAATGTATGTATATTGACAAGTTATTGTCAATTCCACCTCTCTCCTTCTTTTATAGTGACGGATAGAAGAAAACTTATTATACCAAAGTTGTAACTAGAATTTTAATGTTGACACAAAGACACTTGCTCCCAGTCTGACTGCAGGGTAGTTACAAGGGATCTGTGTATTTGTGTGTATGTAGTGATTGATATTTGATAGACTTTGAGTTGCTGTTTTGAGTTATCGTTGGTCTGCTTATGTAGGGCTATTGTATGCATTTATGTTTGCGATCTCTGGGGAAATAATCTAATAGCTGCACAGAGTGGCAACCCTGTTGTACATGGAAGTGGATAGGGAATGTATTTGGTAATGTATGTACATATATGTTGTTGTACTAATGTATGTGATCATATCTGTTTTTACTTTGAAGAATATCATTGCATGTGTGTATTGTTTGGCCTTCGAGAGTTTTTCATACATATTTACAAATGAATGTGTATATGTTTTCTAGGCTATTGACGTTGCTATTCTTATGGAGATAGAAAATATTGTGTTGGCGTAGATTTTATATGTACAAGTGAATTTCAGATGTTAAATGTTTTCAATAAAGTCAGGTTGATAAGCAGAGCTTTTGAATAGGGGTAATGATATTTTTATTTCAGTATATTACACTTTAATTTAGTGATTATAGGAAATAGAAGCATCTACATTTACGTGTTCAGATTTTTCTCGTACCTTTGTATTACAAACTGATGCTAGCAATTTTGATCTGGGTGTTGCTGTGTATATGAATTTCATCATATATCGTAATACCATCAGATAAATTAGATTTGACGACTACTACATGATTTCATATGAATTAATGGACTACAAGCATGATATAAAAATTATAGATAGAAGACAGTCATTAAATTGAAAAAGACATTCTAAAAATTAAACCATCTTTTTGACAAACAAATTGAACAGCGGAACCATAGAATTTAAAGACTGGAAAATGAACTACATTTTAGTATAAATAGCTTAAAGTGTATCAAGTAGATCACAACACTCTCCAAAAAACTGTAAAACAACTCAATGTCTTTAAACAGAAATTTAGTAAACGAATTCCATAATAAATTTCGAAAATTGTTTGTGCATTGTAGTGATGTAATGAATGAAAATAGAAATTATTGATTTTTGTAGACTGTAACTGACACAATCTCAAAGTTTATATGGTGAGTATCGTTGAAAATAAAAGCTGCACTCGAAAAAACCAATGCAATGGAAAATATTTTTGAAATGGTACGAGTACCAAAAAATTTACAAATAGATGGTAAAGAATTTTTTAATAACCACTGCAAAATTCATGCATAAATAGAGGATTAAAAATTACTTAATATGAAAGCATCAATAGTAGAATGATTTAATAGATCATTAAAAGGAATTTTTTTTTTTTTTAATACATGACTTTTATTTACTGTATCTTCATATATGAACTAACAATAAGTATTCAAATCTTAAATATAAAAATATAATTATGTCCGACCAGTGTTGGACATAAACTTAGTAATAGTTATATATAATACATAAGTAGTGATAATCAAAAGGAAAAAAAAATATAAAAATATACAAATATTTTCAGGAAATCCCATCTGAAGTGCTGTGAATTAGAGCCCTTGTATCCCTCTTTTTTAGGCGGATGTGTCCAGTAAAGTTCAAAATATTACGGGCAAGCGGATTAGGATGTGACTCGAGTTTTGTTAAATATTTGCCAGCGTTTTTTGCAATTTCTTCAGTCACTAGTGGCATATTTAAGTCACGATGTATATTTGAATTTTTTATATACCATGGAGCCGATGTTATTAACCGTAAAATTTTGTTTTGCCTTCGTTGGATTCTCTCGACATTAGAAGCTGAAGCAGTACCCTATAGCTGAATTCCGTAGCACCATATAGGTTTTAAGAGCGACTTGTATATTAAAAGTTTACAATCTAGGGTGAGGGTTGAATTTCTATCAACCAGCCAATGTACCTGAGTTAGTTTAAGTTTCATTTGCGTTAGCTTATAGTCAATGTGGTATTTCCATGTAAGCCTTCGATCAAGATGTATACCAAGGTATTTCACATGTAAGTTTTGAGGAACAATTTGATTATTGATTGTAACGGGGGAACAAGTGTCTTTTCTTAAGGTAAATGTTACCTGAGCACACTTCTGTTCGTTTACCTTTATTCTCCATACGTTTAACCATAGTTCTAGCTGAGTAATATGTTGCTGAATATATCGGGAAGCCTCGTGAGGGTTTTCGTGCATACTAAGGCAGGCTGTATCATCGGCAAACGTAGATGTATGGATATTGCTGCTCAAAGGCATATCACAAGTATAAATCAAATATAAAACTGGCCCCAGTATACTCCCCTGTGGCACACCGGATGAGATTATTTCAGGCGTACTCATAAAGTCTCCTTCCACAACAGTGAACTTCCGGGCAATAATGTAACTTTCCAGCAGATTTAGAATGTTTATTGGTAGGTAAGTCTTTAATTTTAAAATTAGCCCTTCATGCCACACTTTATCAAATGCCTGAGAAACGTCAATGAACAGCGCAGAGCAATACTTTTTTTCTTCAAAAGTTTTTCTTATAAATTGAACCAATCTATGAGTTTGTTCAATGGTGCTATGCTGACTTCTAAATCCAAATTGATGATCCGGTATGCACTCATTATCAGTTAGAATTGGGGAAAATTTTATCATGAGTAACTTTTCAAAGAGCTTTGACATTGTTGACAGTAAACTTATTGGCCTATATGACTCAGCTTTGGTAAGATCTTTGCCCGGCTTTGGAATCATTTTAACCTTGGCAAGCTTCCAGCTGTTTGGATAATACTCCAGTCGTAAAATAGCGTTAAAAATGAATAACAGGATTCTAATAGCTATACGAAGCAACTTCATCAACATCTGGTTACTAATTCCATCAATACCCGGAGCTTTTTTCGGGTTGAGTTCTGCAATTATTTTTTGTACTTCACGCGTCTTAAATTTTATTGGTCGAGGGGGTAGCGCAACTACATTTGGCAAATCAACAGCACCAGAACACGTGTTTGGGGTGAATACGGATTTTAAATGCTCACCAAATATTTTACCTTTTTCAGTATCGCTTCTTGCCCAACCTCCTCTAGATATGCGCAGAGGTGGTGTAAACTCAACTGGTGTTTTAAGCTTTCTAGCAGCGCGTCACAAAGAGTAATTAGATGCTGGTGTGACATCAAGACCTTCGAAATAATTTTTAAGAGATGCAGTTTTTTCAAATGCAAGCAACTCTTGGAGTCGTTTAGTACACTCTTTAAATCTGATTTTAAGTTGGGGTGATGTGTGCTGTTGCCATTCTCTTCTAGCTCTTCTTTTTTCACTTACGAGTCGTTCAATATCCGTAGAATAAATTCTATTTAACCTAATGTGGGGATGGGCGGTAGTGGCATGTTCAGCAGCCTGTTTAATATTTTCATTAAGGTTGGCAATGTTAGATTCAATATCATCATGTGTTCTTAGCGTAATATTTTTCGTGCAATGACTACTAAGAGATTTTTTAAATCGCAGCCAATTAACACGGTTGATCGTCTTCACATACGGGTGAGGTAAGTCACTACTTAGTGGGCTACAAATTGTAACGATCGTGGGAGAGTGATCGGACGAGAGATCTAGAGAAGCTTCAATTTGAATTAAATCCCTAGAGATATTTTTTATAACGCCAAAGTCTATTACATCCGGAATTTTATGTATGTCAGTAGGCCAATAAGTGGGCTCCCCACTTGAAATGACATCCAAGCCCATTTTGGAAATTGTATTGAACAACGCTCGACCTCTAGGTGTAATAAGACGCGAACCCCAGAACGTATATTTTGCATTGTAGTCGCCAGCTGCTACGAAGCAAGGGCCAAGGGATTTGTAGAAATCCTCGTATTGGTCCTCAGTAATTGCGAACCTAGGAGGGGAGTAAATTGATGATATGACAAAATTAGTGCAAAAATTTTCGACACAAATATTCGTTGCTTGTAAATGTTCTTCGCAAATGTTGTCAATAATATAATGCTTGAGTCTTGACTTTATTAAAATCGCTGATCCCCGCATGCTCTTGCTCTCGGATCCTTTGAATCATATAAGGTGTAGCCATAAATTTTAAAAAGGCTTCTCGAAGTCAAATGAGTCTCAGAGACCAACATTATATCAATATTTTTTTCCGTGAGGAAGTGCTCAAGTTCATTTTTATGTTGGCGAATGCCGTTTGCGTTCCAGAAACATATTTTTAACGTGTTCATGGTTTGTTAACCAAAGTTTGAAGCAATGTATTCTGCATTCGCAGCATTTCTTGCATCATGCTAGTCATATTTGTTGTAAAATTGTTTATAGTTTGCACCAGATTTTCAATAGTAGCTTCAAGGCGATTAAAATTAAAGCCTGAGTTTGTATTTGTTGAAGTATTTGGCCGTGAAACATTTTGTGTGGGAATAGAGCTGGTCTTTGCAGCATCGGCATACGATACACGTGAATTAACTGGTTGGCTCACTTGGGCAATAGTGGCTGATAAAGCGTTTGCTGATTGGGCTGGGGCCAATTTAGGTGTTTGCCTCATAGTCTGTTTGACGAAAGAGTACACAGGACAACCTCTGTAGTTAGCGGTGTGATTACCTCCACAATTACTACATTTTTTGTCACTTTGATCTTTTGGTTTATTGCAACTAGCAGTGCCGTGAAATTCGCCGCACACAACACAAACAGTAGGTAATTTGCAGTAAGTCCATATTCTTGACAATTATGGCACTGTACGGGTCCTGAACGCTTGTGTGGTTCTTCAACGGTTATTTTTCGATATAAGAGATATCTTAAATTATATATTGGATGGGTCTCATTTTTTTTCAATTTTATATCATTTGGCTCAAGTTCAACGCGAAATAGAGGTTGAGGGATCTTTTCCCTATTTATTATGTTAGATACATTTTTTACATTAAAACCCTGGAGGACGAGACCATCTTTTACTTCTTCAGGAGCAACATAGGAATCTATCCCCTTCAACACAATCTGCAGACCTTTAGTATGGCCATATTCTTGACAATTATGGCACTGTACGGGTCCTGAACACTTGTGTGGTTCTTCAACGGTTATTTTTCGATATAAGAGATATCTTAAATTATATATTGGATGGGTCTCACTCTTTTTCAATTTTATATCATTTGGCTCAAGTTCAACGCGAAATAGAGGTTGAGGGATCTTTTCCCTATTTATTATGTTCGATACATTTTTTACTTTAAAGCCCCGGAGGACGAGAGCATCTTTTACTTCTTCGGGAGCAACATAGGAATCTATGCCCTTCAACACAATCTGCATACCTTTAGCACTCTTGAGCTGATATGTGTAGAAATTTGTTTTACTTTTTTCAAGTTCAGAAACCATTGTGCGAAAATCTTTTTCTTCATAAATTTGAATTTTCGTTTCATCAATATTACCACGTTTTATTGGAACAATGTGAAATTTATTCTCACCAATGACCGAAATTAATTTTTTAATAAGAGCGTTTGAGTTTTTTTCTCTTAAATAGATTGGTGGCGGCTTGGAGGTTTTGTTCGCATATTCAGCGGGTTTTTCATTATCATCTTGCAATATTTTAAAACGGTTTTGCCGATTAGTAGAGGATGCGCTGTTATCCCTGGACATCTTTGGAACAGATGCAATTTTAGTAGAATTTGGGCTGCGCCCGCGCTCTAAAATTGTAATGTATCTGTCCATTCCGACTTGGACCTTGGGCTTTGGGGTGCTCTTATCTTCAGTGACAACTTGTTTAAGTGATGACAACGAGCCCGAAGCGGATGATATCGCTGAGTTAAATTTAGAAGTACTAGGCAATAATGTCAACGATTCACTAGATGGCATTGGACAAAGCGAAGTTGATCGCTGACGAAACTGTGGTTTTGCCGTTAGAAAAAGTCTATTATCAGATTTTTGGTTTTTATTAAGAGCTTCAGAACTCACAGCAAGTCTATTATCAGATTTTTTATTTTTATTGTTATCATTATGAGCATCAAAACTCACAGTAAAATAGGCATTTCTGCCGTTAGAACTCACTTCACTATTTTTTTCCTTTGGGGTACTCATAAAGAGTATTCCTCAAGGGTACTTTGTATGTTTTTTTGTTTACGGTTTTTTTTTGTTTTTGTTTTTGTTATTTCTATATGTAAAAATATTAGCAAAGCAAAAAAAAACTTATTTATCAAAGTTAATATGTACTACGAATATTTTTTGTATGATTTTTTTTTGTTTAGTTTGTATGTAAAAAAAATTCCGCTATTACGTCTGTTCACTATCAAGGTACAACGAGAATGACCAAAAAAAAAAAGGAATTATGTGCTAAGAATTTAGCATTAATGATTCATATAAGTGGAATGATATACATATATATAAAGATTTACTCAGTGCATGAAATAGAAAAGTTCATCTCATCATTAAAATATTTGCGATTAAAGTTAACTCAACGAATGAGAAAAAGGTGCAAAATACAGCATACAGTAATTTGCAGATGTACAAAATGTTGAAATTTAATGAAAATATAAATAAAATTAAAAAGGAAAAATCTAGTTTGCATTGGTTTTTTGAAAGATTGATTAGGAATGTTAGGTCTCAGGGAAGATAATTAGCCTAATGTACTGGAATTCTCTAAACTTGATGGTCTGTATGAAATATTGTGAAAACTTAAGAGTTCAAAATGAACTATAACACAGTGCAATATTTAGCAACACATCATATTATCACTTTTTATAGTAAAAGGTGTACATTTTCCATTTCGAAAGCTCTAGCACACAAAATTTTAAATTGTGAATATAGGGTTAATATAATAGATATTCACTCCGTTCATTTTTAGATAAACTAAGGAAATTAGACTTTGATATCCAATCTTTAAGAATGTACAATGCATGAATGGGTATCAAACAAAATTACTAAATAAATACAGACTTCAACTAGAATCATGCTGAAGCATGCATAAATTGTAAAATGTAATATAAACAGATCTTACTTTATATCTGTATCTGTATGGGTATGAAATAAATTTACCGAAAAAAATATTGGAAGCATGCCGAAGCATGTATAATTTAAAAAAGTTCCTCACGTCATACTTTTATAAGCAAAGAAATTTTAAGGCTTTGTGGAAAATGAAATACACACATATGTATCTACTTTGTTAAAAATTCAAAAGAGTGAATTCGTACTTCTAATAGTATAGATTTTTAATTGAAACACCACTAAATGTCGGACTTTCGCGTCATTATCGATAGAAGAATGCTAAAGCATGCATGCTAGCAAAATATTAAACCTGTTAGAAGGTGATGAGAAAGCTTTTTTCTTTTTTTTTTTTTATGCATGATTTTTATTTATTGTATCTTCATATATGAACTAACAATAAGTATTCAAATCTTAAATCTAAAAAATAATTATTAGGCCCGACCAATGTCGGACATAAGCTTAGTAGTAGTTATATATAATACATATGTAAGTAGTGATAATCAAAAGGAAAAAAAATAAAAGTATTTTCAAGAAGTCCCATCTGGAGTGCTGTGAATAAGAGCCATTGTGTCCCTCTTTTTTAGGCGGATGTGTCCAGTAAAGTTCAAAATATTACGGGCAAGCGGATTAGGATGTGACTCGAGTTTTGTTAAATATTTGCCTGCGTATTTTGTAATTTCTTCAGTCACTAGTGGCATATTCAAATCACGATGTATATTTGAATTTTTGATGTACCATGGAGCCGATGTTATCATGCGTAAAATTTTGTTTTGCCTGCGTTGAATTTTCTCTACATTTGAAGCTGAAGCAGTGCCCCATAGTTGAATTCCGTAGCACCATATTGGCTTTAAAAGCGACTTGTATATTAAAAGTTTACAGTCTAGGCTAAGTGTTGAATTTCGACCAATCAGCCAATGTACCTGAGTTAGTTTAAGTTTCATTTGCGTTAACTTAGAATCAATGTGGTGTTTCCATGTAAGTCGTCGATCAAGGTGTATACCAAGATATTTCACATGTGAATGTTGAGAAACAACTTGATTGTTAATCCGAATGGGGGAACAAGTATCTCTTCGTAAAGTAAATGTTACTTGAACACACTTTTGTTCATTTACCTTGATTCTCCATAAGTTTAACCAAAGCTCCATCTGGCTAATGTGTTCCTGGAGTTTGCGGGATGCCTCATCAGGGTTTTCATGCATGCTAAGGCAGGCTGTATCGTCGGCAAATGTGGAAGTATGGATACTACTGCTCACAGGCATATCACAAGTATAAATTAAATATAAAACTGGTCCCAGTATACTCCCCTGTGGCACACCAGATGAAATTGTTTCAGGCCTACTTGTAAAGTCTCCTTCCGCAACAGTGAACTTACGGGAAATAATGTAACTTTCCAAAAGATTTAAAATGTTTATTGGTAAGTAAGTCTTCAATTTTAAAATAAGGCCTTCATGCCACACTTTATCAAATGCCTGGGAAACGTCAATAAACAGCGCAGAACAATACTTTTTTCCCTCAAAAGTTCTTCTTATAAATTGAACTAATCTGTGAGTTTGTTCAATGGTGCTATGCTGACTTCTAAAACCAAATTGATGGTCTGGTATGCATCCACTACTAATTAGAATTGGGGACAATTTTGTTTTGAGCAGTTTTTCGAAAAGCTTTGACATTGTAGATAGTAGACTTATTGGCCTATATGACTCAGCCTTTGTTATATCTTTGCCCGGCTTTGGAATCATTTTAACCTTGGCAAGTTTCCAGTTGTGTGGATAATACTCCAGTCGTAAAATAGCATTAAATATGAATAACAGGATTCTCATTGCAATACGAGGCAAGTTCATCAGCATCTGATTACTAATTCCATCAATACCCGGAGCTTTCTTCGGGTGTAGTTCGGCAATTAATTTTTGTAAATCACGCGTCTTAAACTTTATGTGTTGAGGGGGTAGAGCGACTATATTCGGCAAATCAGCAACACCAGTACATATATTTGGCGTAAAAACGGATTTTAAGTGCTCAGCAAATATTTTACCTTTTTCAGTATCGCTTCTTGCCCAACCTCCGGTAGATGTTCGTAGAGGTGGCTTATACTCAACGGGTGTTTTAAGCTTTCTGGCAGCGCACCACAAGGAGTAATTAGACGCCGGTGTAACATCAAGACCCTCCAGATAATTTTTAAGAGATGCAATTTTCTCAGATGCAAGCAACTCTTGGAGTCGTTTAGTGCACTCTTTAAATCTGATTTTATTTTGTGGTGATCTGTGCTGTTGCCATTCCCTTCTAGCCCTTCTTTTTTCACGTACGAGACGTTCAATGTCTGTAGAATAAATTTTATTAAACCCAATCTGCGGATGGGAGATAGTGGCATGTTCAGCAGCCTGTTTAATATTCTCGCTGAGATTGGCAATGTTCGATTCAATATCATCGGGTGTTCTAAGCGTAATGTTTTCCGTACAATGACTGCTGAGATATTTTTTGAACCCCAGCCAATTAACACGATTGATCATCTTCACATATGGGTCAGGTAAGTTACTTCTTAATGGGCTACAAATTGTAATGATCGTCGGGGAGTGATCGGACGAGAGATCAAGAGAAGCTTGAACTTGAATTAAATCCCTAGAGATATTTTTTATGACGCCAAAATCTATAACATCCGGAATTTTTTGTATGTCAGTAGGCCAATAAGTGGGCTCCCCACTCGAAATGACATCCAAGCCAATTTTTGAAATAACAATGCTCGACCTCTGGGTGTAACAAGGCGCGAACCCCAGAACGTATGTTTCGCATTGTAGTCTCCAGCTGCTACAAAACAAGGTCCAAGAGATTTGTAGAAATCCTCATATTGATTCTCAGTGTTTGAAAATCTGGGAGGGGAGTAAATTGATGATATAACGAAATTTGAACAAAAACTTTCAATGCCAATATTTGTTGCTTGTAGGTATTCTTCACAAATGTTATCAAGAACATAGTGCTTGAGTCTTGACTTTATTAGAATTGCTGATCCACCGCAAGCCCTTCCTCTAGGGTCCTTTGTATCATATATAGTGTAGCCATAAATTTTAAAAAGACTTCTCGAAGTCAAATGAGTCTCAGATAGTAACATTATATCAATATTTTTTTCCGTGAGGAAGTGCTCAAGTTCATTTTTATGTTGGCGAATGCCGTTTGCGTTCCAGAAACATATTGTTAACGTGTTCATGGCTTATTAAGTATTGCTTGAAGCAGAGTATTCTGCATTCGCAACATTTCTTGCATCATGGTAGTCATATTTGTTGTAAAATTGTTTATAGTTTGCACAAGATTTTCAATAGTGGCTTCAAGGCGATTATAATTAAAGTTTGAGTTTGTATTTGTAGAATTATATTGCGGTGAAACATTTTGTGTCGGAATAGAACTAGCCTTAGCAGCATCTGCATACGATACACGGGAAGTAACTGGTTGGCTCATTTGCTGAAAAGTGGCAGAGTAAACGTTTGCTGATTGAGCTGGAGCTAATTTAGGTTTTTGCACCATAGTCTTCTTTACAAAAGAGTACACACGACAACCTCTGTAGTTAGCGGTGTGATTTTCTCCACAATTACTACATTTTTTGCCACTTTGATCTTTTGGTTTATTGCAACTAGCAGTGCCGTGTAATTCGCCGCACACAACACAAACAGTAGGTAAATTACAGTATGTTTTTGTATGGCCATATTCTTGGCAATTATGGCACTGTACAGGACCTGAACGCTTATGTGGCTCTTCAACTGTGATTTTTCGGTACAAGAGGTATTTTAAATTATAAATTGGATGCGTCTCATTTTTTTCAATTTTATATCATTAGGTTCTAGTTCAACACGAAATAGGGGTTGGGGAATCTTTTCTCTATTTATTATATTGGACACATTTTTTACCTTGAACCCCTGGAGGACGAGTGCATCTTTTATTTCTTCGGGGACAACATAAGAATCTATGCCCTTCAATACGATCTGCATGCCTTTAGCGCTCTTAAGCTGGTATGTGTAGAAGCTTGTTTTTTTTTCAAATTCAGCAACCATTTTGCGGAAATCTTTTTCGTCATAAATTTGGATTTTAGTTTCATCGATGTTGCCACGTTTTATTGGAACAATGTGAAATTTATTCTCACCAATGACCGAAATTAATTTTTTAATAAGGGCATTTGAATTTTTTTGTCTCAAATAGATTGGTGGCGGCTTGGATGTTTTGTTCGAGGATACCTCGGGTTTGTCGTTGTCATCTTGAAAAATTTTAAAGCGGTTTTGGCGATTAGTTGAGGCTGCGCTGTTATCCCTAGACACTTTTGGAGCAGATGAGATTTTTGAAGAATTCGGGCTTCGCCCGCGCTTTAAAATTGTAATGTATCTGTCCATTCCAACTTGTACCTTGAGTTTCGAGCCGCTGTTATCTGTAGTGATAACTTTGTTAAGTGATAAACACGAGCCTGAAGGGGATGATATTACTGACTTATATGAAGAAGTACTGGGCAACTGTAATGTTAATGCATCATTACTATTTGGCATTGGACAAAGCGAAGTTGATCGCTGACGAAAAATTGGCGTTGCCGTTAACAAAAGATTTTCATCAGATTTATTTTTTATATTTTTTTCATTCAGAGTTTCAGAACTCACAGTAAAATAAGCATTTCTGCCGTTAGAACTCACTTCAAGTTTTTCTGTATTTGAGGAATTCATACAAAGAATTCCTCAAGGGTTATTCGTTTATGTTTTTTTTTTATTTTCGGTATTTTTTGTTTTTGTTATTTATGATTGTTTGTTTGACTTTGAGGTATTCCTCAATATCACTTGTTTAAGTTTTTTTTGCGGTTTTTTTGTTTTTGTTATTTTTACTATGTAAAAAATATTAGCAAAGCAGAAAGCTTATTTATTAAAGACAGTATGTATGTACCTATTACGAATAATATGTACTACTAATATTTTTTTTTTGTATATGTAATTTTTGTTTGTTTGGTAAGTAAGTAAAATTCCGCTATTCGACTGTTCGCTATGAAGGTACCACGAAACTGAGCTTTTTTCTAATAATTAATTTGTATACAGCAATTATATCTAGATCAACTCAACTCATGAATGTATTGTATACAGGTAGGATTGATGGTAATGAGGACTTTTTGTAAGTGAGAAATCATAAGATCTGAATGCGATACAATCCAGCCTAGGTTAAGCGAAATAACGTCAAGGGGTCAACCACCAAACCTTATATAGAAACACTTGAAGTAAAAATTCTCCCAAACATAGATATTCTAATGTTTCTGATACTTAATGAAAACACCGATGGTGAATTGATGATGGAGGTATGTGTGCTATTTTGGATCGATTTTCTAGAATAGTTGATTATTAAACATGTATTTCTTTGTATATGAACTAATTTCACAACACATCCATTTAAAAATTATACAAATATTCTCTATTTCAACTAGTAAAATCTGAAAAATAGTAGTGACACATTAGAGGAAAAAAATTAATAAAAAGAGAGACTGACTGACCAACTGATACGTACACTCTGTCTGACAGGTACAAAAAGCTCACTTAAATATATTAGAAATATATACGCAATACACTGAACTTTAATAAAATGAAAAAAAAAACACTTCATCCAGAATAGCAAATAAAAGACTTAGACGCTCACCCTTCATAAAATAAACATATACTCGTACCTTATTAATGTAAACATATTATCAGTATGAAGTAACACAATTTGAGGAAATAAAGTTTAAAATTTAATTATCCATAACGCTGACAAAGAGTAGGCAGAAATGCTGACATACAAAGTCATATTGTATACTAGAGGACCAGTTGAGAGGTTAGACCTAAATTGTAAGAAAACGGCTTCGTTTTCTGTTGTTCGCTATTCAAGAAGAAAATAAGATTGTTCATTATGAATTAACTAATTTAAAAGTACATTTAAGTTCAGTCTCATATCCATATGATGCTGATCTTAAAATAAAATTTATAAATAAACGTTATGTAATTCTATATATTATATGTATCTAAGATTCCAACAAAGCTACTATATGAAAGAATCTCAAGCGGTTCTAACTGTACCAGAGTTTGAGATAAAAGCTCCTTTTATTCAATAGCGGGACAATTGAATAAAATTTTAATTTGAAATAGTAAGCAAAGAAATCAGCTTACTGTATTCTTATTCATAATCATATACTAGAATATGTATATACCTATCAAAGGTCAAATTCTAAAAGTCTTATAAATTGAGCAATATGAAAAATAACATAATTTTTATAGTCGCGTAAGGTTTCAAAAGTAATTCAAATAATTTCTTCGGAAAAGAAGAAAAGATTGTTTTCAACAATTAAGAATATAATAATTTCAACATAAAGCTCCCTTTTGATTTATCAACAAAAATAAAAAATAAAAAAATAAAAAAAAAGAATCAAGCTGGCTAACAAAAAACTATCGTTCCATAAGCTGGACTGATGGATCAGTTTCATTTAAAAATGTTTATAAATGTATAAAAGGCAATGCAAGATGTTCTAAAATAAATGTAAAAGGTGGTAAAAAAAAGCCTACGGCTGGAAAAAATGTCAAAATATTTCTAAGAATGAATATAAGCTGCATCAAATTGAAACAAATGTAAATTAAATATAGGAACTCTTTCTATTATAGTTACTATTACTCTAAAGTATGTATCCTCACAAACTTTTAAGTAAATACAGATAAAAATTAAAACAACGTTTTTTAATTTCAAATAAAAAAGCTATGAAGATATTTCACATCTATACATAAAAAACCAGGCGAATATTTACAACAACAACAAAAACAAAAAAAATATGTTCAAGGACAGAGTCAAACACATATTTGTATGTACACATAATATCAAATTTCTTATCAATAGTCAAGTATTTATTAGATCTTAACAATCACACTTACATTCAAAGCACATGCCAAAGCTAAACGAACTTATTATGGACAGATAAACTATTAATTCCCATGATCGTATGAAAAGAAGTTCAGTCAAAGAAGCCGGACGTAGTTAAATAAACAAAATCTGTAATATAAACAAATTTTCCACAGGCAGACTTAAGCGCTGGACAATTTTAAGAATGAGAAAATATAAAGCAGTCTTAAGTATAAAAACATACTAGGATAAAAAAAGTTCTGATATATGCTAATATATCAGATGTCCAAATGTCTGGCATGACACACAAAGAGGTGATGACGTAATACACAAACACAAACATACATAATGAAATTTTATAATATTATGCAATTTATACACACACACACACACAGACATATATACTCACATACACACACACACACACATACAAATTCCCACAATTCATATGAAATCGTGTAGTAGTCGTCAAATCTAATTTATCTGATGGTATTACGATATATGATGAAATTCATATACACAGCAACACCCAGATCAAAATCGCTAGCATCAGTTTGTAATACACAGGTACGAGAAAAATCGGGACACGTAAAAGTAGATGCTTCTATTTCCTATAATCACTAAATTAAAGTGTAATATACTGAAATAAAAATATCATTACCCCTATTCAAAAGCTCTGCTTATCAACCTGATTTTATTGAAAACATTTAACATCTGAAATTCACTTGTACATATAAAATCTATGCCAACACAATATTTTCTATCCCCATAAGAATAGCAACGTCAATAGCCTAGAAAACATATACACATTCATTTGTAAATATGTATGAAAAACTCTCGAAGACCAAACAATACACACATGCAATGATATTCTTCAAAGTAAAAACAGATATGATCACATACATTAGTACAACAACATATATGTACATACATTACCAAATACATTCCCTATCCACTTCCATGTACAACAGGGTTGCCACTCTGTGCAGCTATTAGATTATTTCCCCAGAGATCGCAAACATAAATGCATACAATAACCCTACATAAGCATACCAACGATAACTCAAAACAGCAACTCAAAGTCTATCAAATAACAATCACTACATACACACAAATGCACAAATACACAGATCCCTTGTAACTACCCTGCAGTCAGCAGCGTTACCGTTGAAAAATTTCAAAAGGGGCACAAAAAGGGGATTTTCAAAAAAAAGTGGCACAAAAAGGGGATTTCAAAGAAAAAAAGAGGCAACTCCAAAATCTAGAAAAATTAAAAAAACAAGCATATTTATTAAGTTATTTTTATTTAAAACAAACAACAAACAACAATTTCTCATGTATAAGAACTACAAACACATTAATTTTATGAGAACTCACATACTACGTTTATACGCACGTGTTATTTGCAAGTAAAAATTGTAACTTACTAACTCACGAGAACAATTACTTATTGCTGGGGATGCGATGTATGTATACAGAAAAATAAATTTTTATTTTTATAATTGCTTATTTGACTCACACTCTTCATATATGAATATATATATATATATATATATATATATTCTATTTATAAATAAGACCACTATAAACGTAGTATAGATAGCTATTATATAAAAAAGATCATAAAATCTATGTTAATAATAAAAGAGTAGTCAAATTGCTGCATTTGATATCAATCGACATGGTTCATATCACTTATTTACTTAAAAACCAGCATAATGCAACCATATAAAGTTTTGATAAAAATTTTAAATTTCGATTCTGAAGAGGATAATATTATTCTATTCAGGCATTATGCATAGTTATTAAATACCTTAAATACCCTTTCTTTTGAAATAGTACATTTGTATTTATTAATAAGTTTTTTACTTGGAATCTATTCTTCCAAATCGTTTTGAAATAAATTTAAAGCAGACAGCATGGACTGACGAGTGTCTACTTTTAGTCTATTTGATCATTTTTTCGTAATACGAGTACTAATTTATGCTTTATTTGTTTTTTTTAATTTCACTTTATATAGATAAAGAAATAAGGTGTAACTCGCAGACTTTGCAACTGGCGAATCTGGATATATTTTTGCATTTACTTTGGCCAATTTGCTTAAACGGGTTCATCTTATCATCTTTAAAACAAGCTTCATTTCAGCAATATCAACTTTCTTCCGAAAATCGGTATTTCTTGTGGTAAAAGCCCGACTATTTTTACATCATTTGTTTTTTGGAATTGGTCACGTGTGTGGCTGTTTTAACATGACATTCAATGATTCATTCGGCAGATGCGCAACTGCATGTAGAAAACACAAATAGGTTTTTTGGTATCTGCATCCTTCTGAACCCACTTATGCCGTCTCTCCTAATCATTGGAATACTTTCGTGTTGATTTTTTCTTTTTTACTGTTTTTTTTTAAGATAATAGGCTCACATGATGAACTAATGTCATGGGAACTTAAATTAAAAGCATTACTTGAAGATAGCAATTCAGTGTGGTATTTTCATACAATATTATTTCCCTTATCATAAAGTTTTTCACCTTTTAAAATTATGTGTTTTTATCAAATTTGGCTTTCAAATCAAATTTGGCTGCGGAAAATTAGAATTATCTACAAATTAAAATATTCATATCAAGGCTTTTTAACAGCATATACTCAGAAAATAGTATTGCGCCATACTGTCAATTTCCCAAAAAAAATTTTAATTTTTCATATACATATACACATAGGAAATAAAATCTTGTTGTCGAATGTGGTAGAATCCGTCCAAATTTGCGTATATTTATTGTAAAAATAAAAATTAAAGTTGACTTTGAACAAAAAGGGGCACAAAATAATGCAAATGATACTAAAAGGGGATTTAAAACTAAGGGGCATAAAGTGTTAAGGCATTCGAAAAAGGGGCAAAATGCGACTTTAGTCGCACAACGGTAACGCTGGCAGTCAGACTGGGAGCAAGTGTCTTTGTGTCAACACTAAAATTCTAGTTACAACTTTGGTATAATAAGTTTTCTTCTATCCGTCACTATAAAAGAAGGAGAGAGGTCGAATTGACACTAACTTGTCAATATATATACATTTGTATGTACGTAAATTATAGAAATGTACCAGTAAATAACTGTCTGGTTAGTATGTCTCATGACTACGTAGTCACTACCTAGTGAATTGTATTTTTATTAGTAGTGTTTCAAAGTATTGTATGGGCTATAATTATATAGTAGTACTGATGACAACCTAGTCAAAAGCTAGTCAGCACATTTTCACCATCAACATTTCCTACTGGGTATAATGATTGTCTTCCACAGTGTTGTTAGACAATTTTTTCTAAAAATCGTCAATTTTTGAAAATAAAATCGTCAAAATCGTCACAATTAAAAAAAAAATCGTCGCAAAATCGTCATACAAGAATTATCCATTTTATTGAACAAGTAATATATCATATTAGAAATAAAAGACTATTTTATGTAACAAGAAACAATTATTGTCAAATATAAAAACTATAGGGAGAAATTAAATCAAAATAATTCAGAATATATAATAGTGTGTGAACAGTATCTAAATAAAACTACAGTTAAACTTCTATAATTTGAATCACCATTATCCAACCAAAAAACTTCAAATTATTATAATAAAAAAAAAATATATTTTACTAACTTTTATTCCTTTTTACTTGTAATAAAAGAATTGATAACGTTTATATAATTTATTTTATATTAAAGTACTGAGTAATTTTTGACTGATTTTGTTTATTTTTGTTTTGTATAAAAATATTGTCTCATTTGTGTAGTTCTTGGTGGTGGTCGTCACTCGTATTTGCATTTGTATATTATTGTTTAAATATAAATTCAAATTGTTCAACGAATGCTTCATAGCTTCCCTGTAGGGCTGAGCAACAGTTTCTTCAACTATGTTCTCCTCATCACTATCTATTGTGATTCCAGTGTGCGATACTGATTCCAGAGCATTATCAACAATCATTCGTTGGAATTCTCATTATGGACTTCAAAAAATTCTTGAAGAGTGCAACTGGTTGTTATGCGGATGCAGTTCGTAAGTTATGGCTTTTGCTATTTTCTTCTACACGCTTTATAGATTCTTTTAATATTCTATTTCGATAATGACCTTTCAAGATTCGAATTACACACTGGTCAGGTGATTGTAATTTTAATGTCATATTTGCAACGAAAAATTCAATTTATAGAAACTTTGCAAGGCTTTGTACCATTATGTTTCTTCAAGTTAGAGAGAAATTCAAGTTAGGGAAGTTCAAGTAATAGAAAAAAAAATATAAAGGAATTTACTTGTTTGCCGCTGTTGCCATGCGATTTGCTTCAACTTATAGAAACTTCAATTTATAGAAGTTCAAGTTATAGAAGTTCAACTGTAGTTTCAAAATAGAACTATACATTTTAGAATTCCTTTTTTAAAAAATTTTTCTTAATGTCAACATTGTAACATTCTGAAGAGTTACACTTCAAATAATCTTTCGGAAGCACAATGATTTCAAGGGTTTCTGTTTCTAGTAATTTTTAGATCTGGGCTTTAGTAAAATTAATATTACTAAATATTCTTTCAACACTTGCTGATGAGTTTGGCAAAGTAAAAAACAGTAAATAACAAACTCACATAAGTTATTTATTGTTTGGTTATTTAATCGATTTAACTTTTTTCCAAAATATAATTATGTATATATAGATGTAAGTCTTTATCTTGAAAGTTAAAAAATCTAAGTTCTCTTATTCATTTTCAATACCTTAATATTTTTCTTTAGTCTTATTGCTAAGCTGATTAGTTTGTAGAGGAGAGAGAGGAAGGGAAAAGAAACGAGTACTCACCTTCATGAACTGTCAATACGTTTTCCTTTCTCCTTCGTAATGTTAAAAAATCACACATGCATACATAAAACTATGCATAAAAAATATCAGCTGAAAAATAAGACTTGCATTGAGTGAACGCCGATGACAGTTCAAAGCTTAGCAATAAGAGTTGACTAGTGTGAACTGGGACTTAAGACAAAAGATTTGGACAAACTTTTTAGTAAAGGAAGAATTTCAGAGTCCATATTTAAAATAACTGATGCTGCAATTAAAATAAAAATTTTTCTGCAAGGACTTGTTGGTACATTTATGTTACTAAATACTGATTTCAACAAATCGTCAAAATATGAGGAATATTTGAAACAAAATCGTCAATCGTCATTTTGGTAAATTTATTATAAAAAATCGTTATAATGACGTACAATCGTCAAATCTAACAACACTGGTCTTCCACTACAACAAAAGGATCGGACACCGGTAGACACACAAGTAAATACAAAAACACATACTCATACATACACACACACACACACCCACATATACATACATACATCCATACACTGTAAGCACAACGCTTCTCTACAACAATGGTGGGCACTGTCAATGTATTGGTAAATTTTTTATGTGTTGAGGTTGCGAGCTACCCACCAAGCACAAAGTCAAGTGTTTGAAAGATAATGGTGCATTATATATTTATACATAAATATACATATTTTCTATCTTAAAAAAAACGTTGATTAAGTAAAATTATTAATTGAAAATAAAACTTTTTCTAAATAAACAGTGAAATAAAAAAAAATTAAAAAAGATAGGAAAATAATTTATCATGTTTTCCATTAAAAAAAAATAAATAAAAGAATGGTTGCTTGGTGGAGCACAAAGGTGAAAATTCACCAAATAAAATTATGCGGTTGGATGTATCAACCTTAATAAGCTTTGATATTTGTCGGCATGGAAGATCATTTTCAGATGGGAAATATATTAAAAATATTTTTGATTTTTATTTAAAAGGTTTTTCCTTTCCTTACCATTAAACTTATTCATATTACTATGAAAATCATCCCTTATTTTCCTTAAGCTTTGATAACATAAAAGGCATTGTATGTTACCAAATGCATTATTTATAACAAAATATTTTTCGCATATCATCATCAATTTGAAATGAAACACGTATGTTTGCTGGACAAATATTCTTGAAAAAAATATAAAAAAATATGTAAGCATCCGCCTGATGTGCATTCGTCGCTGTCTCATCGACGACTAAATTAAAGAGGGTAAGAATACGTGTGAATGTTCTCTTCACAATTGTGCGAAGAAACGCCCGAGTCTGCTTTACAATAACAACAGAAGCTGTACACACAAGTATACATACATACACATAAACAAAGAATCAAAGTCACACACACACACACACACACATACAACACACACACATATGTATAGTCAAGAAAATCTCAGCAAAAAATCCCCAAAATCCCCCCATTTGTAACAGGGTTGCCACCCTTTATAATTTTTCCCGGATTTGAATTCCCAAAACAGGACTATCTCCGCCATTACTCATCTACTCGTATGCCTAAAATAATTTCATTCGGTTTATTTGATTTATACTTTTGATATGCCATTGAGCAGTAATATTCACACATCTACATTTGCCGATGATACAGCCTGCCGTAGTATGCACGAAAACCCTCACGAGGCTTCCCGATATCTTCAGCATGTCGAGAATAAAGGTAAACGAACAGAAGTCTGCTCGGGTAACATTTACCTTAAGAAAAGACACTTGTTCCCCCATTACAATCAATAATCAAATTGTTCCTCAAAACTTACATGTGAAATACCTTGGGATACATCTTGATAGAAGGCTCACATGGAAATACCACACTGACTCTAAGCTAACGCAAATGAAACTTAAACTAACTCAGATATATTGGCTGGTTGGTAAAAATTCAACCCTCACCCCAGATTGTAAACTTTTAATATACAAGTCGCTCTTAAAACCTATATGGTGCTACGGAATTCAGCTATGTGGTACTGCTTCAGCTTCTAATGTCGAGAGACTCCAACGAAGGCAAAACAAAATTTTACGGTTAATAACATCGTCTCCATGGTATATAAAAAATTCAAATATACATCGTGATTTAAATATGCCACTAGTGACGTGAAGAAATTGCAAAATACGCTGGCAAATATTTAAAAAAACTCGAGTCACATCCTAATCCACTTGCTCGTAATATTTTGAACTTTACTGGACACATCCGCCTAAAAAAGAGGGACACAAGGGCTCTTATTCACAGCACTCCAGATGGGACTTCTTGAAAATACTTTATTTTTTTTTTTTTTTCCTTTTGTTTAATACTACTTATGTATTATATATAACTATTACTAAGCTTATGTCTGACAGTGGTCGGGCCTAATTATATTTTTAGATTTAAGATTTGAATACTTATTGTTAGTTCATATATGAAGATACAATAAATAAAAATCATGTTAAAAAAATTAAGGCGGTGTCAGATACAACTTTAACGCTTTGCCTGACGTTTCTAACTTTGGGAAAAAAAGCGTGACGCAAAATGTGTATGACACAATGAAAACTTTGACAACACTCACTTTTTGTTTTACTGCTTTGTTTAATGCATAAAATACAGCACAATTCGATTACTCTGATGCCACTATCCCGTTTTTTAATGTAAATTTACCAAAAGTTTAATAAAATTTCATATCTGCATGCGAGTTTGGTCAAACAGATTGACAAAAGTATACCAATTGATTGTCAAAGCACGTAAAAAGTTAAGAATTGCCTAACTTTTCGATTCGCTTTGCGTTAAAAGTACTTTATGGACATGTTTCATATAAACATGTACATTTCATCTTATATGTCAAAGCAAATCTTCAACGCAACGCGAAGCAACATTTTTATCTGACATGGCCTTTATTGTTTTTATTATTTAAATAGACGATCCCTTGAAAAAGTAGACAAAAATGTACGAAACGTCGGCAAAAACTGTAAATAAATGGATTTTTATTTGCATTGAAATATTACGCCCAATTAGCTTGAAATGAAACCAACTTAACCCTAAATTCTGGCCAAAATAACAAAGAGAAACAATTAATAATGTTACTACAATATTCTCATAACAAGTAGATACGATACAAGTATGTATATAAATACAGATACATATACATATATATGTATATATGAACATTAGGTGCGTTTGAATACTTTTGCAGTAAAATCCAGTATCTGAGTAAATACTGGGTAATTTAAAGAAATTACTCTCAATAAAAAAGTTTGCATATAGAAGTACGCGAACGGAAAAATTGTAAAATCCAGTAAAATATATGCAACAGCTGATTGACAATTTTGGCGCTAAAAAAATTATATATATGTATGTATGTATGTATATGCCAAAAAAAAACCCTGCATGTAATATTGAAATACGTGCTCTAATCTAGATGAAAAAGACTAGTTACATCATGGTCCCATGTAATGCAGTCATGGATCATATCGTTTTCACACAAGCATTCAATGCTGCACGATAAGTGTTCGTGTGTAGACGATTATGATCGTAGTCTATAACTATTCTATATGCAGCAGTTTTGGGGTTAGTCAGATGTAATGCAAAGTTGGACCATTTAGTCCAACCCTGGACATCACCTCCTTTTTTTCATATATTTAAGTAGTTTTGGAGTATTCCTGCTCCTCTTTGGAGTATTTACATGCATGTATGGATAGTAGCATTATCTGCATGGAATATACCAAACTATACATACAATGTACATATATACATACATATCGTCGGCTACCCAGCTAAAATTACTGCTTTCTAGAAGCGTTTTCGTAAGGGAGACAATGTTAGAGAATACTTGCTGTTGCGCATGAATAAGGAGTTTTTTTTTGTGCGGGATGAGTCAGCTAGAAGCAATACATTCAACTTCCAAAAATCCATAATTTTTTGCCTTACCAAAGTGCTTTACTCAGATGCAAAGGCTACTGGCTTGGAAATTTTTCTTGTCGACATAGCGGGTCAGGCCGTTAAAGTTTCTATGGTTTTTACGCTCAACAGGAAAAGTGATTACAGTACAGAAAGACACAAATTTTTGTTGTCGCTTATACCAATCATGACAACAATATTATTCATTTCCTTTCAAGTAGGGGCTTAAATTAAGTTTAGTGACATAACTCCAAGATTAATAAAAATTTGGTATCCGATAGAAATTTTTTTTTTTTTTTTTTTTTTTCATATACATATTTATTTATTGTATCTTCAAAAATGAACTAACAATAAGTAATCAAATCTTAAATCTAAATATAATTATTAGGCCCGACCAATATCGGACATAAGCTTAGTGATAGTTATAAATAATACATAAGTAGTGATAATCAAAAAGAAGTATTTTTAAGCAGTCCCATCTGGAGTGTTGGGTATAAGAGCCCTTGTGTCCCTTTTTTTTAAGCGGATGTGTCCAGTAAAGCTCAAAATATTACGGGCAAGCGGATTAGGATGTGACTCGAGTTTAGTTAAATATTTGCCTGCGTATTTTGCAATTTCTTCACTCACTAGTGGCATATTTAAATCACGATGAATATTTGAATTTTTAACGTACCATGGAGCAGATGTTATCAAACGTAAAATTTTGTTTTGCCTTCGTTGGATTCTCTCGACATTTGAAGCTGAAGCAGTGCCCCACAGCTGAATTCCATAGCACCATATTGGCTTCAAAAGCGACTTGTATATCAAAAGTTTGCAGTCTAGGCTGAGTGTTGAATTTCTGCCAATTAACCAATATATTTGAGTCAATTTAAGTTTCATTTGGGTTAACTTAGAGTCAATATGATATTTCCATGTAAGCCTTCGATCAAGGTGTATGCCAAGGTATTTGACTTGAGAATGTTGAGGAATATTTTGATTGTTGATTCGAATGGGGGAACAGGTATCTTTTCTTAGGGTAAAAGTTATATGAACACACTTTTGTTCATTGACTTTAATTCTCCATAAGTTCAACCATATTTCAAGCTGGTTAATGTGTGCTTGGAGATTGCGGGATGCTTCATCAGGATTTTTGTGAATACTCAAACAGGCTGTATCATCGGCAAATGTAGAAGTGTGGATGTTATTGCTCACAGGCATATCACAAGTATATATTAGATACAAGACTGGCCCCAGAATACTACCCTGTGGCACACCAGAAGATATAGATTCGGGTACACTCATGAAGTCTCCTTCCACAACGGTAAATGTCCTATCAACAATATAACTTTCCAAAAGCTTTTGTATATTTATTGGTAGGTATGTCTTCAATTTTAAAACTAGGCCTTTGTGCCATACTTTGTCAAATGCCTGAGAAACATCAATAAAAAGGGCAGAACAATACTTCTTTTCTTCAAAAGTCCTCCTTATAATTTGAACCAATCTATGCGTTTGCTCAATAGTGCTATGCTGACTTCTAAAGCCAAATTGATGGTCCGGGATGCACCCAGTATCAGCTAAAATTGTGGACAATTTAGTCATGAGCAGCTTTTCGAAAAGCTTTGAAATTGTTGAAAGTAAGCTTATAGGCCTATATGACTCAGCCTTGGTAAGATCTTTGCCTGGCTTTGGAATCATTTTAATCTTGGCAAGTTTCCAGTTATGTGGAAAATACTGCATTCGTAAAATGGCATTAAAAATAAATAGCAAAATTCTTATTGCAATAATGCCATCAATACCTGGAGCTTTCTTACGGTCGAGTTCAGCAACTATTTTTTGTAGTTCACGCATCTTAAACCTTAAGGGACGAGGGGGTAGAGAGACTACACTCGGTAAATCGGCAGCACCCGTACATGAATTGGGAGTGAATACAGATTTTAAATGCTCAGAAAATAAGTTACCTTTCTCACTATCGCTTCTTGCCCAGCCTTCAGTCGAAGTACGCAATGGTGATTTGAGATCAACGGGTCTTTTAAGATTTCTAGTAGCGCGCCATAAAGAGTAATTAGATGTTGACGTTACATCAAGACCTTCTAAATACTTTTCCAGTAATGCAGTCTTTTCCGACGATAGCAGCTCTTTGAGTCGTTTAGTACATTCTTTAAGTCTGATTTTATTTAGGGGTGATCGGTGTTGTTGCCATTCTCTTCTAGCTCTCCTTTTTTCACATACAAGACGTTCAATTTCCGTAGAATAAATTCTATTAAAGCCAGTCTGCGGATAGGAAGTAGTGGCATGTTCAGCAGCCTGTTTAATATATTCGTTAAGATTGGCAATATTAAATTCAATATCATCAGGTGATCTTAGCTGAATGTTTTCTACGCAGTGACTACTAATATATTTTTTGAATCCTAGCCAGTTGACCCTGTTAATCGTTTTCGCATATGAGTTAGTTAAATCACTCCTTAGTGGGTTGAAAATTGTAACTATTGTGGGAGAGTGATCGGAGGACAGATCTACAGAGCCCTCTACGTGAATTAAGTCCCTATGGATATTTTAAGTAGGCTCCCCACTCGAAATGACATCTAAGCCCATTTTTGAAATTGTATTAAAATAGAAAATTAAAAAATAAAAAGATAAACTTAAATAAAAAAATTGGCGGCGAGCCTTACTTTCCGAGTAATATTTTCCCCAACGAATGTCTTCAATATTAGTATCATTTAAAAGATTTGGAGAATATCTTTCAGGAGAAAATCTTTATTAGACTGCGCCGTCTCGGGAAACAACATGATGGAGAAAATCCTTAAGCCAGGCCGAAGGCCGGCAGTGCAGAAAATCGTTATTAGACAGGAAAGCTTTGCCAGGCAGAAACACCATGGTGGAGAAAATCCTTAAGCCCGGCCAAAGGCCGGCAGTGCAAAAAATCGATATTAGACAGGAAAACTTTGCCAGGCAGAAAATATTTATTAGGCTGCGCCGTGTAAGGAAAAATAAAGGTGAAGAAAATCCTTAAGCCTGGCCGAAGGCTGACAGTACAGAAAAACATTTTTATGTATGAATGCTACAAACACAGACAGGTGTTATATATGCAAACCGAACTCCAAATTTAGTGTTTTCTTAGAGTTGCTAAAAAGCTTTTAAATTACACCAATATTGGATAACATTTGTTGGAAAATACACCATGTTTTTTTTTCTTCATATATACATATATTTATTTATTATATCTTCAAAAATGAACTAACAATAAGTGCGTTCGAGAAATCAAAAATTTGTACAAATTTTTACTATTTTTTACTGGATTGTGTTCGTTGCACAAAATCCAGTAAATGAGAGGCGAATTGAGAGCGACAAATGACAGTTAATTTACTGAGTAAATGCAAATTTTTACTGGACAAATTTTTGCCAGTAAAATCCAGTAAAATTAAACCATGTTTTTAACTATAAACAAACAAAAGCAAATGGAAACAAAAAATTTTGGTTTTTAATAAAATTTTAATAATAACAAAAAACAAGTGTATTAAGTTATAAACAATATTACGTTTATTTAAGTTTGATCCCAGAAAAGTATTGGGGGATGTTGTGTATTCCACGCGCAATTAAAACGAGCGGAATTTTCATAGAATTGTTGGAAATGTGTACATATGTATGTATGTATTTATAACAACAATTTCCGAACGATGTAGTTTCACGTGGAATGCAGAACACAATCGATTGTTTTTAAACGTGAATAAAGTTAATAGATTTTTAGTTAATTATTATTTTTCGAACTGTATTTGTTTCTAAATGCTTATGAGTTGAATTAGGCTACTGTTCGTAACGCTTTTTAAGCCAAATTACATGTGATAATTACACTGTACAACAGCCAAAATAGCCTTTAGATAAAAGTATGCGGACTATATGGATTTCGATGCGTTAAATTCAAATCTGCTGTCAGTTTTGCTCTATCACGTAGTGATTTTTTTTTATGGGCGTGGCTAATTTTGGCCCCTAAATTAGTCGGCCATACTAATATATTTTACTATAACTCGAAAACCGCTATTTCGATTTTAATAAATAATAAACCAAAAGACGCGCCACAAAATTTTGTTAAAAAATATTAATAATCATGTTTTACCTATCTTTTATGGTTTCGGAGTTATTCAGAATTTAAAAAAGATAAGTTTTTTTTATGCAAAAATCGCGTAATTTTTTTACATGAAAATTACAATAAAAAAATCAGAAACTCAAAAGTTTCATATTTTTTAAATTTTTCTTAAAACCACATATCCTAGGAATAAAACAAGCTATAAAATAATGCATTAAATGCAGTAACATTTACATCTGGCAGTGATGGGAAAGTTGGTACGATCGTACTTTTTTTGATACTATTTGCATGAAAAAGTACCGTAGTACTTCCCTAAGAAATTTGATACTCTCACGGGCAACTTAGAAATGCAGTCAGAAGACTCGCGCATGCATATATTTTGCCAAGAATTAAATAGTTTTTTCGACAAATAGAAAGAAGCTTTATTAGTAAAGATCTTTTAGAAAAGTGTAACCACAATTAAATATCAATATCAATATTTCATTCAATGATATTTTATGTGGCACAGAAGCTGATCTATTGAAACAACTGTTTTAAATCAGTTTAAAGAAAATTTTAAAAAGTTTATATTAAGTTCTAAGGGCAAAAGTGGACTTTGACAATAAAATGTTAGTTTGGTTTAGTAAGTTTCCCCCTGAAAGTATTTTATCTGTTAAACCAATATCATTATACCACTTTTATTTAAAATGTTCCCAGGGGAAAAAAAAAGAAAAGAAAAATAATTTGAAATATTAACAACCAATATAGAGCACTGGCTTATATAAAAACGCATTAGATGAATACATGTTTCCTGATATATCAAGAGTAGCTTACGGAATTTTATCCATGCCTCACTCCTCTGTAAATGTCGAAAGGATTTTCTTTTACCAAAATTTCATGAAAACAAAATATAAATCAACAGCCATCGTATTCTGTAACTCGCTAAAGCTAAGTCTCTATCGCTAAGAATCCATAAAATCAATTTGTCGATTTTCGGCTACGAATGCAATTTTCAAATGGGTATTGATAAATCAGGTAATGGCTTAAAAATGTAATTCGCCGAAATTTTATTGCTTTATGTCATCGCCAAAAATTTTAAATTTTCTATTTGTTCAGCATTTTAGCGGTCGAATTTAGCTTTAGCTTTAGCGAGCTATGGAATACGGAGGCACGCTTTATGTTCCAACAGTATTAAGTCTAATCCAGGCTACACCTATTTGTATATTTGTACCTATGTGTTCCTTTTTTTGTAAATGAATTTCTTATAATTTTTTGTTAATAAAATTTAAATAAGAAATATTATAATTTTTGGTACTCTCGGGATCAAAAATGTACTAAAAAAATTTGTTTTTGATACCGAAATGCAAATCTCATTTCCCATCACTGACATCTGGTAATGCTATTGAAAGGGCATTTGCGGGCAGCTAACAGAACTTTAAATTGTGAATAAAATCAAGATTTATTGCTGGATTTTCACGTTTTATAGCTTCTTTTATTCCTAGGATATGTGGTTTTAAGAAAAATTTAAAAAATATGAAACTTGTGAGTTTCTGATTTTTTTATTGTAATTTTCATGTAAAAAAATTACGCGATTTTTGCATAAAAAAAATTGTTTCTTTTTTAAATTCTGAATAACTTTGAAACCATAAAAAATAGGTAAAAATTATTATGAATATTTTTTAACAAAATTTTGTGGCGCGTCTTTTGGTTTATTACTTATTAAAATCGAAATAGTGGTTTTCGAGTTATAGTAAAATATATTAGTATGGCCGACTAATTTAGGGGCCAAAATTAGCCACGCCCATAAAAAAATCTCTACGTGATAGAGCAAAACTGACAGCAGATTTGAATTTAACGCATCGAAATCCATATAGTCCGCGTAATTTTATCTAAAGGACAGCCAAAAAAATGTTATTTTGTTGTACAGTGTTATTAATGAACAAATAACATCAAGTTAGTTGTAAATATTCTGACAACAACACATAGTTGAACGGAACAGCCAGCCGTTTTCGAAGGCCACTAAACCTTCCTCATCGACAATGGTAAGACTGTTGTAATATATATGGAAGATGGTAAATTTTGAGCCTTCATTACCAAACATATATATGAGCAAATTGAAAAATGCAATGAATCAAACCAATTCACATATTCCATTTGCAATAAAGTTTCGTATATAAGGCAGACATCTACATCAACTGACACCACACACAGTGGACCAAAACACAGAAGAACGCTGATGAGGAAGGTTTAGTGGCCTTCGAAAACGGCTGGCTGTTCCGTTCAACTATGTGTTGTTGTTGTCAGAATATTTACAACTACATGTAATTTGGCTTAAAAAGCGTTACGAACAGTAGCCTAATTTAATAGATTTTTATTTTTTTTTATTTTAATGCATAATTTTTATTTATTGTATCTTCATATATGAACTAACAATAAGTATTCAAAATCTTAAATCTATAAATATAATTAGGCCCGACCAGTGTCGGACATAAGCTTAGTAATCTATATATATAAAAATAAGTCCATAAATGTACGTCGCCGAACTACTCATAAACGCGTCGTGCGATTTCAACCAAACTTATACATTACGTAGGCAGTGGCCCATATATGGTTTATATGAAGTTTAGTTGAAATCCGATAACGCCGTCCGACAGATGGCGCCATATTTAGTTTTTCTGTGTTTTTGCACCGTAACTCAAGAACTACTGCACCGATGTTGACAAAACTTTATATACATGCTCTATGGGGCGTAAGGAGTGTTTCTGTGTAGTTTGAAGTTCATCCGACAGATGGCGCACTATTTATTATTTTTGTGTTTTTGCTCCGTAACTCAAGAACTACTGCACCGTAATTCAAGAACTACTGCACCGATTTAGACCAAACTTAATATACATGCTCTATGGAGCGTAAAGAGTGTTTCTGTGTAGTTTAAAGTTCGTCCGGCAGATGGCGCCATATTTAGTTTTTTTGTGTTTTTGCACTGTAACCAGTGTGACCAGATTTTAAAATAATATTAAGCTAAATCACGTTTGAAAAAAAGCTAAAATAAGCTAAAAAGTTACATTTTAGGCTAGAAAATAAAGCTAAACTTTTTTCCACTTCTTTGATCACTTTTCAATAGTTTCTTATTGCTAAACTAACGTTAAATATTACACAAACATATTTTTTTATTATACATATAGAATATTTGCTTAATGAAATTATTTATTAATTTTTATATTTTAGATTTAATGAAGAACAAAACAAAAACTTCCCCAAAATAATCTTAAAAAGTTTTTAAAAATGTAAAAACATTTATACTAAAATACGAAAGCTTTTTAAGTGAATTAATGCTATTTAAGGTAAAGCATGGATCACACTATCTGCACAATGTACCGAGTTTCGTCAGATCAGTGAAATAAAGTCATAAGTAAAGATTTTGCTCTAATTTATCGACTACTTGAAATACAAGGACATAATTGCGCCACACTGCATTGGTAATAAGCCCATATAGACTTATTCCAGAATTAATTGAGTAATAATGCCATTTTGGCTTATTACTTATGACCAGGGAAACCGCAAATATGCAATTGCATGTTTTTTCTTGTATCACGTATTAATGCGGGGATAAGATATTTATCCGTTTCAGAATTTTTAATGAATTTTGGCATCGATTTGTTAGTGCATATTTTTGCATATTTTACCCTTTAAAACATGTTTATGCATATTTCAGTTTTAAACGCATAATTTTAGCATATTTTCGAATTTTTAGAGCATAATTTACGCTTTTAGGGCATATTTTGATACTTTATAGAATTTATTTTATTTCAACTCGCACTTGGCACCACCATCCTTAAAAAAACACTCCATTCCGAAAAAAAAATTTTATGAATTTTTTATTTTTAATTTTCGCCATCTAAATCTCTGTTCCAATGTTCCATGTAGTGTATCATTCTTTTTATAAATAACGCAGTTTTACGGACGTTAATTGCAATACAAATTTAGTTTACCTATGTGTGATTTACTCTGCCCTGAAAAGACCTTGAAGGAACATTGTAAATGTATGAAAGTTCATTAAGATGGGACAGAAAAGATTTTTATTTGAAATTCTAGGTCAATATTTTGTTATTTATTGCAATAAAAACTATAAATTAAAATCTTTTCTTATTTATCCAAAATACAGTTCCAAAGCCTTAATTCTGATATCGTGATCTTTTGAAATTAAAGTTAAATTCTTATGCATCCAATAAAAATTAATTTGTATTATTTGTTTTAGTAAAAATTTTTATAGTAATTTTGTTTTAGCCTGCACTTCAAACCCAGTTATTCTTTGTTTATTATGTTTCCGTTTTTTGGTTATTTATTTTTTTCTTATTTTATATGCAAATGTTGAATTTTTGATTAAAAAATATATTTTCATTTACAAATAAACAAATTTATTATATTTTTAAGAGCATATTTTTTTACTTTTAAGCGCATATTTACAAGTTTTTAGTGCATATTGAATGCGCATAAAACACTTTTTTTAGAGCATGTTTGTGGTTTCCCTGCTTATGACTTTATTGAGGTGGCCCGACGAAAATCGGTACATAGTGTTATCCAGTACCCCATTTCTGTAACTCGTGAGAAGTTCTCGCATCGAGAAAAATTAAATAATTATATTGGTTGTCCTATTTTACACAGGGTTACTCACATAAAAACTTATATAAACTTACAAAAAATATCGACAAATACAGTTTTTTTCTTACTCTCCCTGTGTTTCACAGGATGATAACAATTTTTTCTACTCAAAAAGTTCTCACATTCCTTACAGAAACGAGGCACAGGCTTGAGGCTATTTCAGGTTTTTGTTTTAAGTTAATTGATGCCGCTGAATGAACGTTCAACTCAAGTCAAATAATTTTATACCCAAAAAACTCAAAAAGTGTTTTGGCCACTAATATGAATTTAACTTTTTCCATTGGAATTCTAACCATTCTGCCATTATCTACTATTTTTCTTCTTTCCATTTCTGTTATAAAATTGTCGTATAATTTCCATTTTGTATTTTTTGTAAACTATTTTACAATGCTAAAAAATTATAATTTTTATAAGTTGTTTATGTTTTTAATATATTTTTAGAGAACACGCAATTTAGACTAAAAAAAGGCTAAAAAAGCTAAATGAGTTTTTAAAAAAAGCTAAAAAATAAGCTAAGAGCTAAATGAAAATTTTAAGGCTAAATATGAAACAAATAAGCTAAATTTAGCTCAAAATAAGCTAATATGGTCACGCTGACTGTAACTCAAGAACTACTGCACCGATGTTGACAAAACCTTATATACATGCTCTTTGGGGCGTGAGAAGTGTTTCTGCGTAGTTTGAAGTTCATCCGACAAATGGCGCCATACTTTTTTTTGTGTGATTTTGCACCGTAACTCAAGAACTACTGCACCGATTTAGACCAAACTTTATATACATGCTCTATGGGGCGTAAGAAGTTTTTCTGTGTAGTTTGAAGTTCGTCCGACAGATGGCACCATATATAGTTTTTTTTGTTTTTGCACCGTAACTCAAGAACTACTGCACCGATTTAGACCAAACTTTATATACATGCTCTATGGGGCGTAAGGAGTATTTCTGTGTAGTTTGAAGTTCGTCCGACAGATGGCGCAGTATTTATTAGTTTTGTGTTTTTGATCCGTAACTCAAGAACTACTGCACCGTAACTCAAGAACTACTGCACCGATGTTGACTTAACTTCATATACATGTTTTCTAGGGTGTAAGTAGTGTTTCTGTGTAGTTTGAAGTTCGTCCGACAGATGGCGCCATATTTAGTTTTTTGTGTTTTTGCACCGTAACTCAAGAACTACTGCACCGATTTAGACCTAACTTTATATACATGCTCTATTGGGCGTTAGGAGTGTTTCTGTGTAGTTTGAAGTTCGTCCGACAGATGGCGCAGTATTTATTATTTTTGTGTTTTTGCTCCGTAACTCAAGAACTACTGCACCGTAACTCAAGAACTACTGCACCGATTTAGACCAAACTTAATATACATGCTCTATGGAGCGTAAAGAGTGTTTCTGTGTAGTTTAAAGTTCGTCCGGCAGATGGCGCCATATTTAGTTTTTTTGTGTTTTTGCACTGTAACTCAAGAACTACTGCACCCATGTTGACAAAACCTTATATACATGCTCTTTGGGGCGTGAGGAGTGTTTCTGCGTAGTTTGAAGTTCGTCCGACAAATGGCGCCATATTTTTTTTTGTGATTTTGTAACGTAACTCAAGAACTACTGCAGTGATTTAGACCAAACTTTATATACATGCTCTATGGGGCGTAAGAAGTTTTTCTGTGTAGTTTGAAGTTCGTCCGACAGATGGCACCATATATAGTTTTTTTTTGTTTTTGCACCGTAATTCAAGAACTACTGCACCAATTTAGACCAAATTTTATATACATGCTCTATGGGGCGTAAGAAGTGTTTCTGTGTAGTTTGAAGTTCGTCCGACAGATGGCGCCATATTTAGTTTTTTGTGTTTTTGCACCGTAACTCAAGAACTACTGCACCGATTTAGACCTAACTTTATATACATGCTCTATTGGGCGTTAGGAGTGTTTCTGTGTAGTTTGAAGTTCGTCCGACAGATGGCGCAGTATTTATTATTTTTGTGTTTTTGCTCCGTAACTCAAGAACTACTGCACCGTAACTCAAGAACTACTGCACCGATTTAGACCAAACTTAATATACATGCTCTATGGAGCGTAAAGAGTGTTTCTGTGTAGTTTAAAGTTCGTCCGGCAGATGGCGCCATATTTAGTTTTTTTGTGTTTTTGCACTGTAACTCAAGAACTACTGCACCCATGTTGACAAAACCTTATATACATGCTCTTTGGGGCGTGAGGAGTGTTTCTGCGTAGTTTGAAGTTCGTCCGACAAATGGCGCCATATTTTTTTTTTGTGATTTTGTAACGTAACTCAAGAACTACTGTACTGATTTAGACCAAACTTTATATACATGCTCTATGGGGCGTAAGAAGTGTTTCTGTGTAGTTTGAAGTTCGTCCGACAGATGGCGCCATATTTAGTTTTTTGTGTTTTTGCACCGTAACTCAAGAACTACTGCACCGATTTAGACCAAACTTTATATACATGCTCTATGGGGCGTAAGAAGTGTTTCTGTGTAGTTTGAAGTTCGTCCGACAGATGGTGCCATATTTAGTTTTTTGTGTTTTGCACCGTAACTCAAGAACTACTGCACTGATTTAGACCAAACTTTATATACATGCTCCATGGGGCGTAAGAAGTGTTTCTGTGTAGTTTGAAGTTCGTCCGACAGATGGCGCCATATTTAGTTTTTTGTGTTTTTGCACCGTAACTAAAGAACTACTGCACCGATTTAGACCAAACTTTATATACATGCTCTATTGGGCGTTAGGAGTGTTTCTGTGCAGTGGCATATTTAAATCACGATGTATATTTGAATTTTTTATATACCATGGAGCCAATGTTATTAACCGTAAAATTTTGTTTTGCCTTCGTTGGATTCTCTCGACATTAGAAGCTGAAGCAGTGCCCCATAACTGTATTCCGTAGCACCATATTGGTTTCAAAATCGACTTGTATATTAAAAGTTTACAATCTAGACTGAGTGTTGAATTTCTTCCAATCAGCCAATGTATCTGAGTTAATTTCAGTTTCATTTGTGTTAGCTTTGAGTCAATATGGGGCTTCCATGTAAGCCGTCGATCAAGGTGTATACCAAGGTATTTTACGCGTGAATGTTGAAGAACAACTTGATTGTTGATTCGAATTGGCGAACAAGTATCTCTTCGCAGGGTAAATGTTACCTGGACACACTTTTGCTCGTTTACTTTGATTCTCCATAAATTTAACCATAGCTCCAGTTGTGTAATATGTTCTTGTAGATATCGGGAAGCCTCGTGAGGGTTTTCGTGCATACTAAGGCAGACTGTAGCATCGGCAAACTTAGATGTATGGATATTGCTGCTCAAAGGCATATCACAAGTATAAATCAAATACAAAACTGGCCCCAGTATGCTCCCCTGTGGCACACCGGATGATATAGATTCGGGCACACTCATGAAGTCTCCTTCCACAACCGTAAACTTCCGGGTAGTAATATAACTTTCTAATAGTTTCAGCAAATTTATTGGTAAATATGATTTCAATTTTAAAATAAGACCTTCATGCCACACTTTATCAAATGCCTGAGAAACGTCGATAAACAGCGCAGAACAATACTTCTTTTCTTCAAATGTTCTTCTTATAAATTGAACCAATCTATGAGTTTGTTCGATAGTGCTATGCTGACTTCTAAAACCAAATTGATGGTCCGGTATGCACCCACTACTAACTAGAATTGGGAACAATTTTGTCATGAGCAGTTTTTCGAAAAGTCTTGACATTGTTGATAGCAGACTTATTGGCCTGTATGACTCAGCCTTGGTAAGGTCTTTGCCCGGCTTTCGAATCATTTTAACTTTGGCAAGCTTCCAGCTATTTGGATAATACTCCAGTCGTAAAATGGCGTTAAAACTAAATAACAGGATTCTAATTGCAATACGAGGCAACTTTATTAGCATCTGACTACTAATTCCAGCAATACCCAGAGCTTTCTTCGGGTTAAATTCAGCAATTAGTTTTTGTACATCACACGTTCTAAATTTTATGGGTCGAGGGGGTAGCGCCACTACATTCGGCAAATCAATAACACCAGTACATGTGTTAGGGGTAAATACTGATTTTAAATGCTCAGGAAATATTTTACCTTTTTCAGTATCGCTTCTTGCCCAACCCCCGGTAGATGTACGCAGAGGTGGTTTAAATGCAACAGGTGTTTTAAGATTTCTAGCAGCGCGCCACAAAGAGTAATTAGATGCTGGTGTGGAATCAAGACTTTCCAGATAGTTTTTAAAAGATGCAGTTTTTTCAAATGCAAGCAAGTCTTGGAGTCGTTTAGTGCACTCTTTAAATCTGATTTTAAGTTGGGGTGATCTGTGCTGTTGCCATTCCCTTCTAGCTTTTCTTTTTGCACTTACGAGACGTTCAATATTCGTAGAAAAATTCTATTAAATCCAGTCTGCGGGTAGGAGGTAGTCGCATGTTCAGCAGCCTGTTTTATATTTTTCATAAGATTGCCAATGTTAAATTCAATATCTTCGGATGTTCTTAGCGTAATGTTTTCCGTACAATGACTACTGAGATATTTTCTGAACCCCAGGCAATTAACACGGTTGATCGTCTTCACATACGGGTGAGGTAAGTCACTACTTAGTGGGCTACAAATTGTAACGATCGTGGGAGAGTGATCGGAGGAAAGATCTTGAGACGCTTCAACATGAACTAATTCCCTAGAAATATTTTTCATGACTCCAAAATCTATAACATTTGTATGTCCGTAGGCCAGTAAGTGGGCTCCCCACTCGAAATGACGTCCAAGCCCATTTTTGAAATTGTGTTGAACAATGCCCGACCTCTAGGTGTAATAAGACGCGAACCCCAGAACGTATATTTTGCATTGTAGTCGCCAGCTGCTACGAAGCAAGGGCCAAGGGATTTGTAGAAATCCTCGTATTGGTCCTCAGTAATTGCGAACCTAGGAGGGGAGTAAATTGATGATATGACAAAATTAATGCAAAAATTTTCGACACAAATATTCGTTGCTTGTAAATGTTCTTCGCAAATGTTGTCAATAATATAATGCTTGAGTCTTGACTTTATTAAAATCGCTGATCCACCGCATGCTTTTGCTCTCGGGTCCTTTGAATCATATAAGGTGTAGCCATAAATTTTAAAAAGGCTTCTCGAAGTCAAATGAGTCTCAGAGACCAACATTATATCAATATTTTTTTCCGTGAGGAAGTGCTCAAGTTCATTTTTATGTTGGCGAATGCCGTTTGCGTTCCAGAAACATATTTTTAACGTGTTCATGGTTTGTTAACCAAAGCTTGAAGCAATGTATTCTGCATTCGCAGCATTTCTTGCATCATGCTAGTCATATTTGTTGTAAAATTGTTTATAGTTTGCACCAGATTTTCAATAGTAGCTTCAAGGCGATTAAAATTAAAGCCTGAGTTTGTATTTGTTGAAGTATTTGGCCGTGAAACATTTTGTGTGGGAATAGAGCTTGTCTTTGCAGCATCGGCATACGATACACGTGAATTAACTGGTTGGCTCACTTGGGCAAGAGTGG
The DNA here is from genome assembly GCA_944452675.1 of Tachina lurida. Classification (NCBI taxonomy): domain Eukaryota; kingdom Metazoa; phylum Arthropoda; class Insecta; order Diptera; family Tachinidae; genus Tachina; species Tachina lurida. The sequence continues at coordinate 84,724,795 of OX101753.1, read as the reverse complement.
CGGAATAAGCGTTTGCTGTTTGTGCTGGAGCTACTTTAGGTTTTTGCCCCATAGTCTTTTTAATGAAAGAGTATACAGGACATCCTCTATAGTTAGCGGTGTGATTACCTCCACAATTACTGAATTTTTTTCTGCTTGATCTTTTGGTTTAGTACAACTAGCAGTACCGTGCAATTCACCGCAAATAACACAAACTGTAGGTAATTTGCAGTAAGTTTTTGTGTGGCCATATTCTTGACAATTATGGCACTGTACGGGTCCAGAACGCTTGTGTGGTTCGTCAACTGTTATTTTTCGGTATAAAAGATATTGTAAATTATAAATTGGGTGCGTCTCATTTTTTCTCAATTTTATATCATTCGGCTCAAGTTCAACGCGAAATAGAGGGTGGGGGATCTTCTCCCTATTTATTATATTGGAAACATTTTTTACCTTGAATCCCTGGAGGACGAGTGCATCTTTTATTTCTTCGGGAACAACATAAGAATCTATGCCCTTCAATACGATCTGCAGGCCTTTAGCACTCTTGAGCTGGTATGTGTAGAAACTTGTTTTGTTTTTTTCAAATTCGGAAACCATTTTGCGGAATTCTGTTTCGTCATAAATTTGAATTTTCGTTTCATCGATATTGCCACGTTTTATTGGAACAATGTGAAATTTATTCTCAGCAATGACCGAAATTAATTTCTTAATAAGGGTGTTTGATTTTTTTTCTCTCAAATAGATTGGTGGCGGGTTGGAGGTTTTGTTCGCGGATATATCAGGTGTGTCGTTGTCGTCTTGCAATATTTGAAAACGATTAGTGGAGGATGCGCTGTTATCCCTAGATACCTTTGAAGCAGATGCAATTTAAGTAGACTTTGGGCTTCGCCCGCGCTTTCCCACAATAATATATCGGTCCATTCCGACTTGGATCTTGGGTTTTGGGCTACTCTTATTTACAGTGACTAATTGGGTAAGTGATGAATCGGATGATATCGCTGATTTAAATGACGAAGTAGTAGGCAACTGTAATGTTAACGAATCACTAGTTGGCATTGGACAAAGCGAAGTTGATCGCTGACGAAAAATTGGCTTAGCCGTTAAAAAAAAGTCTATCATTAGGTTTTTTATTTATTTTATTTAAATTAAGATCATCAGAACTCATTATCAGATTTTTTATTTTTATTGTTATCATTAAGATCATCAGAGCTCACAGTAAGATAGGCATTTCTACTCACTTCACAATTATTTGTTTTTGAGGTACTCATATAGAGTATTCCTCAAGGGCACTTTGTTAGTGTATTCCTCAAGGGCACTTTGAGTTATTTTGTTTACGGTTGTTTTTGTTTTTTTGTTGTTTTAGTTATTACTGTCTATGTAAAAAATATTAGCAAAGCAAAAAAGCTTGTTTATCAAAGTTAATGTACAACGAATACTATGTACTACAAATATTTTTTGTAGGGTTTTGTTTTGTTTGTATGTAAAAAAAAATTCCGCTAATACGTCTGTTCACTATGAAGGTACAACGAGAACTTAGTTAAATTTTTGTTTATACATACCGTCAGACGGTTACAGGTTCCCCCTATGGAACATTTAGGGCTAGTTTTTTACTAGTTAGTTAAACCTAGTTTAACATACGTTTGACTTAACCAAGAAACAAAGTTAAACGGGTTTTAACCGCTCATGCTGTTTTTCAGTGATGGATTAATTTAGCTAGAAATGCCATACTTTGTTTTCAATATAGATATGGCATTCTTGAAAATATTTTATATAAATAGGGCAACACTTAAAAAGCGATATGACAATTCTTAAAATTTATATTAAAAAAACTTCAATAAGTGTTTTCTGAAATTTTTAAGAATTTAAAAAAAAATAATATGGACTTAAAAATAGTGATGCTCCGAAAATAACCTACAAAAGAACATCAAATTTTAAATCCAATGAAATATTTGAAAGAATTCCAATTCATTACACACATAAAAATAATTGTGGCGTGTTTTCATCTTCCTTATTTTACCAACAATTATCCTATCCAAGTTATAGGTTTCATAATCACTAAAATCTTCGTCGCCATAATAAACATCCATTTTATTTATGTATGATTGTATTTATTTATTAAACTTGTCAATAAAACTGTTTTTTTTTCAATTGCGTAGTATTTATTTTATACATGTGTACATATGTATGTATGTATATTTATCATTTGACAGTTCTAACTTGAGTTAACTGAGCAATGTTGCTCGGTTAAACCTAGATTATCAACCAGATAACCTTTATCTGAAAAACAAAATTTTAAGTTTAAACTAGAGTTAACTGACAAGTAGAGTTTATCTTTATGTGAAAAACTAGCTCTTAAACAAATTTAGTTATTGATCGATTATATACATACATGTGTATGTACATATGATTAGTGTGTACTTTTCTTAAATTTGTTTTCAGTTTTTCGATATCTTGAATATATCAGGATAATTAAAGTTATTTTCCCTTTTATATGTCTCTTAATAAATGCACTCATTGGACCTACTTGAAGGGAAGTGAACAATATTGTTGTTATGATTGGTTTAAGCGACAACACACATTTTTGTCTTTTTCTGTACATCCTAATCACTTTTCACGTTGAGCGTAAAAAGCATAGATGCTTTAACGGCCTGACCCTCGATGTCGACAATAAAGTTTCTATCCCTTACTTATTGAAAACAAAATAAGAAAGTTTCTTGTCGATATCGTGGGCTAGGCCCGTAAGTTCAAATAAAAACATATGTATCTATTACTTTTATTATTAAAGAAAATATGCATCGATTTTCTCAAAAACACAAAATTTGTCCATGCGGCTGGCCAGTAACTACCCAGCAAAAAAATAAAAATCTGATTTGAAAGCACTAACAACTAAGGGAAGCAATGTATTGTTTACTTGATTACAAAAGCTTCGAAAACTGCTTCTGAAAAGCATTAACATAAGGCAGGCTCTATAACAAAATAGAGAACAAATTTAAAAAAAAATTACAAGCCAGTAACTTTTGCATCTGAATACACAAAAACTATATATTATTGCTTCTGTGAAGAACTTTCGTAAGGCAAAAAATTATGGCTTTTTGGAAGTTGAATGCATTGCTTCCAGCTGACTCATCTCGCACAAAAAAAAACTCCTTATTCCTGCGCAACAGCAAGTGATTCTCTAACATTGTCTCCCTTACGAAAACGCTTCTAGGAAGCAGTAATTTTAGCGGGTACCGACGATATGTATGTATGTATATATTTTATACATACATTTGTATGTATAGTTTTGTATATTCCCTGCACTTAATGCGACTGGCCCATACATGTATGTAAATACTCCAAAGAGGAGTAGGAACACTCCAAAACTACTCCAAATATATGAAAAAAGGAGGTTGATGTCCTAGGGTTGGACTAAATGGTCCAACTTTGCATTAAATCGGACTAACCCCAAAACTGCTCCATATAGAATAATTATAGACTACAATAATAACCGTTTAAACACGAATACTTATCGTGCAGCATTGAATGCTTGTATGAAAACGATATGATCCATGACTGCATTACATGGGACCATGATGTAACTAGTCTGTTTCATCTAGATTGGACCACGCATTCCAATATTATATACAGGGTTTTTTGCATATACATATGTACATGTTTATAATTTTTTAGCGCCAAAATTGTCAATCAGCTGTTGTATATATTTTACTGGATTTTACAATTTTTCCGTTCGCGTACTTTTATATGCAAACTTTTTTATTGAGAGTAATTTCTTTAAATTACTCAGTATTTACTCAGTTACTGGATTTTACTGAAAAAGTACTCAAACGCACCTAATAAGTAATCAAAACTCTAATTCGTGGTGAATCTGGAATTAGATGCATAGGAGTGTGCAATAAAATTTATCATTCCACAACTAAATGTTCGGGTATAGACCAATATTCTCAAAAAGTATTGGAGACTAACAACTTTATACGTTTTATATGTGACGATTGTGTTCAGTATATACACAATGTTGACATGGTATTAAAAGGTATACAGGATGAGTTTACAAGGAATAAGCAAAGTATGATAGACTATAAACATGAATTTGGTTCGCTATTAAAACAAAATGAGTATGAAATAATAGAAGCAATAGAGAAAAGTTACTAGGAAAGACTTACAGCATGTTCATAGAAGCCAATCAGTGTGACCAGATTTTAAAATAATATTAAGCTAAATCACGTTTGAAAAAAAGCTAAAATAAGCTAAAAAGTTACATTTTAGGCTAGAAAATAAAGCTTAACTTTTTTCTACTTTTTTTATCACTTTTCAATAGTTTCTTATTGCTAAACTAACGTTAAATGTTACACAAACATATTTTTTTATTATACATATAGAATATTTGCTTAATGAAATTATTTATTAATTATTATATTTTAGATTTAATGAAGAACAAAACAAAAACTTCCCCAAAATAATCTTAAAAAGTTTTTAAAAATGTAAAAACATTTATACTAAAATACGAAAGCTTTTTAAGTGAATTAATGCTATTTAAGGTAAAGCATGGATCACACTATCTGCACAATGTACCGAGTTTCGTCAGATCAGTGAAATAAAGTCATAAGTAAAGATTTTGCTCTAATTTATCGACTAATTGAAATACAAGGACATAATTTCGCCACACTGTATTGGTAATAAGCCCATATAGACTTATTCCAGAATTAATTGAGTAATAATGCCATTTTGGCTTATTACTTATGACTTTATTGAGGTGGCCCGACGAAAATCGGTACATAGTGTTATCCAGGCTTAAGGCTATTTCAGGTTTTTGTTTTAAGTTAATTGATGCCGCTGAATGAACGTTCAACTCAAGTCAAATAATTTTATACCCAAAAAACTCAAAAAGTGTTTTGGCCACTAATATGAATTTAACTTTTTCCATTGGAATTCTAACCATTCTGCCATTATCTACTATTTTTCTTCTTTCCATTTCTGTTATAAAATTGTCGTATAATTTATATTTTGTATTTTTTGTAAACTATTTTACAATGCTAAAAAATTATAATTTTTATAAGTTGTTTATGTTTTTAATATATTTTTAGAGAACACGCAATTAAGACTAAAAAAGCTAAATGAGTTTTTAAAAAAAGCTAAAAAATAAGCTAAGAGCTAAATGAAAATTTTAAGGCTAAATCTGAAACAAATAAGCTAAATTTAGCTCAAAATAAGCTAATATGGTCACGCTGAAGCCAATATGTCTAAAATACGCGTATAAACCTGACGTTTATCAAGTTTGCGGTTGTATAACGCGAATGTCATTTTATTTTTGTAAAAAACGTAACAAGTGACATTTTGTTTGGGTTTGTATAACACGTTTTCTGCTGTCAAAAGAACAAAAAGTGCACGAATGCAAAATTACATTCGTCGGTGAAAAAAATTACAAATTTTATAAGAAATAAATAAAATAAAATTGATATATCCGCAAAAAAGTGAATGTTGCTACAATTAGTAAATTTTTATTTGTTTTTTTTATTATTGTAAGTGGCAATTAGAGCATAAAGTTGATAACAGCCGTGCAGTTGTTATTTTTTTAAATTCATTTTCTTTTCTTTCAAGATAATAGCTCATTTTATGCTATTCCATTATTTGTATATGTGTATAAAGTTAAAGATTTTTTTTTAAATAAAAAATGTTTATTTACATAAATACTTCCATGTTGCCGTCAAAAAGGGTTACCTTTTTTAATGACAAAAATACAAATTTTATATGACAAAATGTAAACAAATAAAAATTATTTACAGAAAGGCAACACTGTGATTTGGCACTAAATTGCTAAGAGCGCCACACGACGTAAGATGGACGAAAAAAAATTAACGTGTTCTACAAATTCTTACGTATTCGTGCGTGTGCCATTCGTACGATTGTGACGTGTTCTATAAACACGCTGTTGAAAAGATTGATCGTGTTCATAAATCATATGACAAAAATGTAGAAGAAATTAAAAACTTATTTGGATACATAGGCGAATTTGAGAGCAAAAATAAACAAATGTGCAAAGATATCGAAGAAAAAAGCAACAATATGTGTAACGAAATAAGAAAGGCTATAAAAGAAACAAATGTAGATCAAAAGAAAATTACATACGCAGAACAAGTTAAAAATAAAATAGTGATGCCAGACATAAGTAAACGTGTACCTTTAATCGTTAAACCGAAGGAAAAACAAGCTGTAGATAAAACTAAAGAAGAGTTAAATAAAAAAGTAAATCCAACAAATTTAAAAATTACAAATGTAGAGAATAGGAGAAACGGAACGGTTATAATACAAAGTGAGAACGAAAAAGAAAGGGAAAAAATAAGAAGTGCAATAGAAAATGAATTAAATGACGGTTACGAAATTAAAGTTCCAAGTCCAAGTTATATGCATATTAAGATAGTTAATATGTCATTTGATTACGAGGAAGATGAATTAGTAAAGAATTTAAAAAGTCAAAATCCAATAATAAATAATAGTGAAATTAAAATAGTCCATAAGTACAATTACAAGAGAAATAACAAAATGGTATATAGCGCTAAGATATCAGTTGATGGTTTAACGTATACAAGAATTCTTGAAGCCCAAAAAGTGAATATTGGTTGGGAACGGTGTAAGGTGTTTGATGGAACGGAGCTAATACAGTGTCTTAAATGTAAAGGATATAACCATAGAGCAAAAGATTGTAGAAACGAGGAAGTATATTTAAAATGTCACGAACCTCATAAAACCAAAGAATGCAACGAGGAAAAAATTTTGAAATGCATAAATTGTGTAAGGATCAACAACAAATTAAATATGGCCTTAGATGAAAATCACTTCACAAACGATAAGGAGTGCCAAGTATATAAAAACAAATTAAGCACAAAAATGAAGAGAATTGACTTGATTGATTAACAATCAAAGAATATGCGGGCAATACCCTACAATAACACTACCAGTCAATTGACTGCTCATTTGATCGGAAGTCAGGCAGGATATATTCATCATTGCGTAGAACAAAGTTTTTATCATATTATTAAAGGCAAAATGAAAAATGTGATGGAAACTTCTGTGTACGTGTGATGTTGCATCTCTCTCTAACTAATGTATATAACATATAGTTGAACTGCCCACTCTAGTGCTTTTTAGTAATCAATGATAGCATAAATATTACTCAAGTTTGACTGATCATAATTGAATAATATATCCCCCACAATTGGGCAATCATACATTATATATTATACTGACAATAAATATAATTTTTATTATTTCAATTGTTTTTCTTTTATTATAAAAAGTCACTTAAAAGTATAAAAGCACATAAAATATTTGAAACGAAAGATATAGTTCAGCAAAAAGAGAATAACCTAGGCGGTATCTAGCCCTCTTCACGCCTTTTAATCTCCAACTCATCTTGCTTTTAACAAATATCTAAAATTTTGCAAACAAATGCATTAAATTAAATTTTGTAAATTTCCTTTATTCACTTTTTACTTATCTTTTTTAACACATAAATTTTAATTTTCACTGACAATGAATTGTATATTTTTTTAAATAAAACTCGATGTTTTAAAAGTTTTGGCATATGTACATTAGATGTCCCACTCTAATATATATGCTAGAGTGGGGCAGCTATAATTAATAAATAAATCCATCAAAACTTCCGATCAAATGACTAGTCAATTGACTTGACTGTCAGTATTGAATTCAATGTAAAATTAGTGCAAATGTGTTAGTGAACAAATCTTGTTTGTGTTAGTTTCAGTCATTCATTTCTTGTAGGGTATATACTAACATACAAGGTCTAACAAATAACTTTAACCAAGTAGAAGAAATTGCAAAGAAAGAAAATATGGATTTTATAATGTTATCTGAAACTCATATTACAGAAAATATAGAATAAAGTAAAATTCAACTACAGGGATATAATTAGGAATTATCTATGTCTGCATCTTCAAAAACTGGAGGGGTTATAATATACTACAAAAAGCACTGGAAGGTTGAGAAAATTATGGAAAAAGTAGAAAATTTGAAATATTGGATGTTGTTCTGTAAAGTAAAATATGAAAATGTTAGTTTAATAGTGGCAACAGCAAATAGATCACCTAGTTACGGAGAATCTGAGTTTTGTGCAATTTTTGAGGATACATTAGAAGAAATAATCGAAAATATGTGTGATATAATGATAACTGGAGATGTTAATGTGGACTGGAGTAATGATAGCTTTTACAAGAAGAAGATCGAAAGAATACTTCAAGATAATGGGCTTAAACAAATAGTAAACGAATATACCCGTGTGACAAGAAGTTCTAAGACAACAATAGACTATGTGATAACAAATAGCAAAACAATTTCAGCAAGAATCAGTACGACTGATAAAATATCAGATCACGAGGTGATTAATATTTTAATTGAAAATAAAAACTTTAAGTCGAATGACATGAACGTAGAAAAAATTGAAGTTTTTAAATACAATAAAATATCTTTTGAAAGACATATAAGATCTCTAATTAAATATGATGAGACGAGAAATATAAATGATAATGTAACGGTTATAGACAACGTGCTCGTGGACACTGTTAAAAAATTTACATAAGAAAAAAAGATAAGAAATGAAAGCTGTGCTAACAAATGGTTCAATAATGAATTAAGAATAATGAAAAGCGAGAAAATAAATAAATATCACATTGCGAAAATAGAAAATACAGAGGTGATAAATTCTGTGGTATTTAACCAAATAGAAATTAAGAATAGTAAAGAAATAGCTAATCATTTCAATAATTATTTTGTGAACAGTATAAGTAAAATAAGAGAATCAATAGATAATCTGCAATATACAAATCTAATACCTGTGATAAATAACCAATTTAAATTCCGTACAATTAATATATTAGAACTTAAAAAAACAGTAAAAGAGTTAAAGAATAAATCTGTGCCTCGTTTCTGTAAGGATTGTGAGAACTTTTCGAGTCGAAAAAATTGTTATCATCCTGTGAAACACAGGGTGAGTAAGAAAAGAACTGTATTTGTTGATATGTTTTGTAAGTTTATATAAGTTTTTATTAGGGATGTAACGAATACCAGTTTAGCGAATGCGAATGCGAAAACGAATAATACATTTTAATTTTTGCGAAAGCGAATGTGAATGCGAAAGCGAATGCAAATATTACAATACGTTAAAAATCACATGAAAATAAATTTTTCTAAGAACATGAAGTTGTGTTGTATAGATAGATCCACTTGAGTCTTGAATTCAGCAAATATTTATTAAAAATTGTTAAACTGAAAGATATATGAAATCATATTAAAATAAGTATAGATAATAATTAAAAATAAATTTACAAAATGTTAGGCAATCAACCCATTCGTACTTTGGCCTTAAGACCTTGTATTAGGTTCAACATTTCCTGTAAAATGCTACCAAAATACATATCATGAAAAAAATTTGCAGAAGTAGTGCTCTGTTCATCTTGGGAAAAACATGAAATATATCTTCAACATTTTAAGTTTTCATGCGAAATAATATGAGTGGCACTTGTTTCGCAAAAAATTTACAACAAAGAAGGAGTAGTTAATATTTTTGCATTTCAAATTTTTTGTACGAAATAATGAATGGTGCTTATCATTTTTAACAGAATAGTCTTAAGTAGAAAATATTTTCGCGAAAATCAAACACTGCCTTTTCTTTTACAAAAACTGGAAAATATTTCCAATATTTTTGTCTTTAGTATTCGCTTTAAATATTCGCATACATTTTAGCGAATGCAAATGTGAATGCAAATAGCAAAAGTAAGCGAATTATTTGCGAATGCGAAAGCGAATGCGAACATTCGTTACATCCCTAGTTTTTATGTAAGTAACCCTGTGTAAAATAGGACAACCAATATACCCAGCGGCGAAACTTTCGATTACAGAAGCGATGATTCGATGCACACATGTAAGACAGTAATGCACACCACCTCATAAACGTACCTAGTATACATTTTCAAATGCATTGCCGCATTTGTGGAGTGAATGCCTTTCACTTGCACACAAAGTAAGCGAGATACGGAAGTGTTCATCCAATCAACATAAAAGCTCAGTATTGCCTAACATACATTGTAAGTTGTCAGTGGGCAGTTCGAATACAATGTAGCTTACTTTCGTACACTTTGTAAGCTAGCATTCATTGAACACAAAGTATGAAAAGCAGCGTTCGCCGCTGGGTAATTATTTAATTTTTCTCGATGCGAGAACTTCTCACAAGTTACAGAAATGGGGTACTGATTACAACAAAATATCGACGAAAATTATTCTTGATAGCTGGAATACAATGGGCACTGTTATTTTAAGAATAATAAATAAGTCCCTTGAAACTGGAGTTTTTCCAGAAAATTGGAAAGAGACAATGATAACACCAATTGCAAAAGTTGCAAAAACAAGGAAATGTGAAGAATTATACGAATATATTGAAAACAATAACATACTTTCAAAATACCAGAAAAAAGCACTCCTGCGAAACAGTCGTAAACTACGTAATAAATCGATGGAAATGTAAGGAAAGAAGTAACAAAATAATGGCAATTTTCTTAGACTTTAAGAGAGCTTTTGAAACAATAGACGGACAAATAATGATATACAAACTAGAAATGTATGGCATAAAAGGAAAAGAATTAAACTGGTTTCAATATTATCTAGAAAATAGAACACAAGTTACAAAAGTTAATGGTAATACGTCAACATCAATAACACTGTACAACAAAATAACATTTTTGGCTGTCCTTTAGATAAAATTACGCGGACTATATGGATTTCGATGCGTTAAATTCAAATCTGCTGTCAGTTTTTCTCTATCACGTAGAGATTTTTTTTTATGGGCGTGGCTAGTTTTTGCCCCTAAATTATTCGGCCATACTAATATATTTTACTATAACTCGAAACCAGCTATTTCGATTTTAATAAATAATATACCAAAAGACGCGCCACAAAATATTGTTAAAAAAATTTATAATCATTTTTACCTATTTTTTATGGTTTCGAAGTTATTCAGAATTTAAAAAAGAAAAAAGTTTTTTTATGCAAAAATCGCGTAATTTTTATACATGAAAATTATAATAAAAAAATCAGAAACTCAAAAGTTTCATATTTTTTACATTTTTCTTAAGACCACATATCCTAGAAATAAAACAATCTATAAAACGTGAAAATCCAGCAATAAATCTTGATTTTATTCACAATTTAAAGTTCTGTTACCTGCCCGCAATGCCCTTTCAATAGCATTACCAGATGTCAGTGACGGGAAATGAGATTTGCATTTCGGTATCAAAAACAAATTTTTTTAGTACATTTTTGATCCCGAGAGTACCAAAAATTATAATATTTCTTATTTAAATTTTATTAACAAAAAATTATAAGAAATTCATTTACAAAAAAAGGAACACATAGGTACAAATATACAAATAGGTGTAGCCTGGATTAGACTTAATACTGTTGGAACATAAAGCTTGCCCCCGTGTTCTATAGCTCGCTAAATCTAAAGCTAAATTCGACCGCTAAAATGCTGAACAAATAGAAAATTTAAAATTTTTGGCGATGACATAAAGCAATAAAATTTCCGCGAATTACATTTTTAAGCCATTACCTGATTTATCAATACCCGTTTGAAAATTGCATTCGTAGCCGAAAATCGACAAATTGATTTTATGGATTCTTAGCGATAGAGATTTAGCTTTAGCGAGTTACAGAATACGATGGCTGTTGATTTATATTTTGTTTTCATGAAATTTTGGTAAGAGAAAATCCTTTCGACATTTACAGGATAAGATTCCGTAAGCTACTCTCGATATATCAGGAAACATGTATTCATCTAATGCGTTTTTATATAAGCCAATGCTCTATATTGGGTGTTAATATTTCAAATTATTTTTCTTTTTTTCTTTTCCCTGGGAACATTTTAATTAAAAGTGGTATAATGATATTGGTTTAACAGATAAAATACTTTCAGGGGGAAACTTGCTAAACCAAACTAACATTTTATTGTCAAAGTCCACTTTTGACCTTAGAACTTAATATAAACTTTTTAAAATTTTCTTTAAACTGATTTAAAACAGTTGTTTCAATAGATCAACTTCTGTGCCACATAAAATATCATTGAATGAAATATGGTTTTCGTTGATATTTAATTGTGGTTACACTTTTCTAAAAGATCTTTACTAATAAAGCTTCGTTCTATTTGTCGAAAAAACAATTTAATTCTTGGCAAAATATATGCAAGCGCGAGTCTTCTGACTGCATTTCTAAGTTGCCCGTGTGAGTATCAAATTTCTTAGGGAAGTACTACGGTAGTTTTTCATGTCAAATAGTATCAAAAAAAGTACGATCATACCAACTTTCCCATCACTGCCAGATGTAAATGTGACTGCATTTAATGCATTACACCAGCGTTGTCCACAAAGAGAAACAGCTTAAAAATGTGTGTGTAGTGGTGAGTGCACTGGGAGAAATTTGCTGGTAAATGTATTGAATAATGTTTTTGTATACAACATTTTTTATGTTTAATTAATAACATGAACTGAAGTATGAATGAAGCATTAAAAAAATTAAATAGTATATCCATGAAAAAGATTAAGTGGAAATAAAAAATAAGTTCAATTACGAATGATTGTTTTACGCCGCCCCTTTTTTGCTAAACCTAAGGCAATTAGGTATGTAGCCTTTAGTTGGCTGCATGTTGCGGTATTTGTATTGATTTTACAATCACGCAAAGCTTTATTATTTTTCAATTCCAAATTCTTTTATAATTTTGTTATAAGCCTATCTCTGTCCTCCCCTGACAAACTACACAGTTCTAAATGGCGACGTTCATAATGACGCTTAAAACTGTATGCACTTATTTTTTTAATTTTTGATTGCATACAAGGCACTCAGCTTCATTAAATATGTTTAGTGAAAATAAAAATTTTTTCTCATAATATAACTTCCACATTTCAAAATAATAAAAAATGGTTAATATGTAAACATACAATTATTGCAAGTGTATTGAAATGCTGGAAAAAAAATCATAAAAATACTCAGTTGTTCTTCTCTTTTTCTCTAACTTGTAACCTCAACTGTGTATTTTGTTGTTGCATCATAACAAATCAAGCGACATCAACCTTCTTGCTTAAAATTTGGCATACAACTGAATAAAATTATAACTTTTGTACTCTTTGTAGTGCGCTTCGTCAACATTCCTGTCTTGTATGTGTAAATCGCGAAAAGTGTTCGGCCCCCGGGGGCATTGTGTGCGCATCATTGCATTACACACATTTTTCCATTTTTAGGCACCTGGTTTAAATTGTGAATAAAATCAAGATTTATTGCTGGATTTTCACGTTTTATAGCTTGTTTTATTCCAAGGATATGTAGTTTTAAGAAAAATTTAAAAGGTATGAAACTTTTGAGTTTCTGATTTTTTTATTGCAATTTTCATGTAAAAAAATTACGCGATTTTTGCATAAAAAAACACTTTTTTCTCTTTTAAATTCTGAATAACTCCGAAACCATAAAAGATAGGTAAAAAATTATTATAAATTTTTTTTAACAAAATTTTGTGGCGCGTCTTTTGGTTTATTATTTATTAAAATCGAAATAGCGGTTTTCGAGTTATAGTCAAATATATCAGTATGGCCGACTAATTTAGGGGCCACGCCCATAAAAAAAAATCTCTACGTGATAGAGAAAAACTGAAAGCAGATTTGAATTTAACGCATCGAAATCCATACAGTCCGCATACTTTTATCTAAAGGCTATTTTGGCTGTTGTACAGTGTAATTAATGATTTCGGAGTGCAACAGGGATCTATCTTAGGTGCTCTTTTATTAATAATATATATTAATGGCATGCCTAGAATAATAGAGAAATGTGAAATAGTCTTGTATGCCGATGATACATTAATATACACGGAGGCGAATTCAGAAGAACAATGTATTGCAAACATGAATTATGACATTAACAAAATAGATATTTGTCTAAAAATGAATAAATTAAAATTAAATGAAAAGAAAACGAAAATAATGGAAATTAATATGAATACAAGTGAAACATTTAAAAGAAGCAATGAAAATATAGAAAAAGTAGAATGTATAAAATATCTAAGTTTTGTAATTGATAACAAGTTAAAATTAAAAGAGCACATAGACTACATCTGTAAAAAAAATTGGTAAGAAGATAGGATTTTTTAAAAGATCAGAAATAAAATATCAGTGCTAACTGCAATAAATATATACAACACAATAATAAAACCACATTTTGGATACGGGTCTACTACATTATATACATGTTGCATAGAAGAACATTTTAACAGATTACAAAAATTACAAAACAAAGCGATGAGAACTATTCTAAAGTGTAATAAATATACTCCTATTTACGTAATGCTAGATACTCTTAAATGGCTTAATATAAAACAGAGAATACAACTTAACACGCTTACTTTTATAAAAAAAAAATAACAAAAGGCGACGCTCCGGAATATATATGCAATCAAATAAATTATGTTGGTGACATGCAGCCATACGGGTTAAGAAATTCAATAGATTTTCGTATAACAAGGGTCAGAACAACACATATGCAGAGATCATTGTTCTATAAAGGGCTTCAAATATACAATGAAATCCCGAATAATATCAAAACTGATAATAATATTAATATATTTAAGAGAAAATGTGTGAATTTAATCACAAATAAATAAATACTAATAAATAATTAAATTAAAAAAAATCAAATCTTAAATCTAAATATAATTATTAGGCCCGACCAGTATCGGACATAAACTTAGTGATAGTTATAAATAATACATAAGTAGTGATAATAAAAAAGGAAAAAAGGAAGTATTTTTAAGCAGTCCCATCTGGAGTGTTGATTACGGGCAAGCGGATTACGATGTGACTCGAGATTAGTTAAATATTTGCCTGCGTATTTTGCAATTTCTTCAGTCACTAGTGGCATATTTAAATCACGATGTATATTTGAATTTTTAATGTACCATGGAGCCGATGTTATCAAACGTAAAATTTTGTTTTGCCTTCGTTGGATTTTCTCAATATTTGAAGCTGAAGCAGTGCCCCATAGCTGAATTCCATAGCACCATATTGGTTTCAAAAGCGACTTGTATATCAAAAGTTTGCAGTCTAGGCTGAGTGTTGAATTTCTGCCAATTAACCAATATATTTGAGTTAATTTAAGTTTCATTTGGGTTAACTTAGGTCAATATGATATTTCCATGTGAGCCTTCGCTCAAGGTGTACGCCAAGGTAATTCACTTGAGAATGTTGAGGAATATTTTGATTGTTGATTCGAATGGGGGAACAGGTATCTTTTCTTAGGGTAAACGTTATATGAACACACTTTTGTTCATTTACTTTAATTCTATATAAGTTCAACCATATTTCAAGCTGGGTAATGTGTGCTTGGAGATTGCGGGATGCCTCATCAGGGTTTTTGTGAATACTCAAACAGGCTGTATCATCGGCAAATGTAGAAGTGTGGATGTTATTGCTCACAGGCATATCACAAGTATATATTAGATACAAGACTAGCCCCAAAATACTACCCTGTGGCCCACCAGAAGATATAGATTCGCGCACACTCATGAAGTCTCCTTCCACAACAGTAAACTTCCTATCAACAATATAACTTTCCAAAAGTTTTTCTATATTTATTGGCAAATATGTCTTCAATTTTAAAAATAGGCCTTCGTGCCATACTTTGTCAAATGCCTGAGAAACATCAATAAAAAGAGCAGAACAATACTTCTTTCCTTCAAAAGTCCTCCTTACAACTTGAACCAATCTATGCGTTTAGTAATGAGCAGCTTTTCGAAAAGCTTTGAAATTGTTGAAAGTAAGCTTATAGGCCTATATGATTCAGCCTTGGTAAGATCTTTGTCTGGCTACGGAATCATTTTAATCTTGGCAAGTTTCCAGTTATGTGGAAAATACTGCATTCGTAAAATGGCATTTAAAATAAATAGCAAGATTCTTATTGCAATATGAGGCAAATTCATCAGCATCTTGTTACTAATGCCATCAATACCTGGAGCTTTCTTCGGGTCGAGTTCAGCAATTATTTTTTGTAGTTGACGCATCTTAAACCTTAAGGGGCGAGGGGGTAGAGATAAAACACTCGGTAAATCGGCAGCACCCGTACATGAATTGGGAGTGAATACAGATTTTAAATGCTCAGAAAATAAGTTACCTTTCTCACTATCGCAAGAAGTAATTAGATGTTGACGTTACATCAAGACCTTCTAAATACTTTCCCAGTAATGCAGGTGATCTGTGTTGTTGCCATTCTCTTCTAGCTCTCCTTTTTTCACATACTAGACGTTCAATTTCCGTAGAATAAATTCTGTTAAAGCCAGTCTGCGGATAGGATGTAGTGGCATGTTCAGCAGCCTGTTTAATATTTTCGTTAAGATTGGCAATATTAAATTCAATAATCAGATGATCTTAGCTGAATGTTTTCTACGCAGTGACTACTAATATATTTTTTTAATCCTACCCAGTTGACCCTATTAATCGTTTTCATATTAAGTTAGTTAAATCACTCCTTAGTGGGTTGAAAATTGTAACTATTGTGGGAGAGTGATCTAGAGAGCCCTCTACGTGAATTAAGTCCCTATGGATATTTTTCGTGACGCCAAAATCTATAAAATCTGGAATTTTTCTTACGTCAGTAGGCCAGTAAAGTTGTTTATAGTTAGCACCAGATTCTCAATAGTAGCTTCAAGACGACTAAAGTTAAAGCTAGAGTTTGCATTCGTTGAATTACTTGGCGGTGGAACATTTTGTGTGGAAATAGAACTAGTCTTAGCAGCATCGGCATACGATACACGTGAAGTAACTAGTTGGCTAGTTTGAGGAAGAGTGGCGGAGTAAGCATTTGATGATTGAACTGGAGCTAATTTAGGTTTTTGACCCATTGCCTGTTTAACGAAAGAATATACATGATATCCTCTGTAGTTAGCGGTGTGATTACCTCCACAATTACTGCATTTTTTTCTGCTTGAACTTTTGGCTTAGTACAGTTAGCAGTACCATGCAATTCACCGCAGATAACACAAACTGTAGGTAATGTGCAGTAAGTTTTTGTGTGGCCACATTCTTGGCAATTATGGCACTGTACGGGACCTGAACGTTTAAGTGGCTCTTCAACTGTGATTTTTCGGTTTAAGAGGTATTTTAGACTATAAATTGGGTGCGTCTCGTTTTTTTTTCAACTGTATATCATTCGGCTCCACTTCAACACGAAATAGAGGCTGGGGAATCTTCTCTCTATTGATTATATTGGTAATATTTTTTACCTTAAATCCTTGTTCGATAAGTGCACATTTTACTTCTTCGGGCTCAACATATGAATCTATGCCCTTTAATAATATCTGTAGGCCTTTAGCACTCTTATGCCCGTAATTTCTACACACAGGTAATTTACCTAAGGTTTTTACCCACGAGTTTGCCTTATAAAATTCAACTTACACGATAGATATCTAGGCACCAATAGATATCTACTTGTAGAAATTACGGAGCTTAAGTTGGTATGTGTAAAATTGTTTTATTTTTTTCAAACTCACTATCAACTTTTCGGAAATCTTTTTCATATATTTGGATTTTAGTTTCATCAATATTACCTCGTTTAATTGGAATAATGTGAAAAGTATTTTCACCTATGGTCGACAATAGTTTTTTTAAAAGCGCGTTCGAATTTTTTTCTCTCAGATAGATAGGTGGTGGCTTAAAAGAAATACACCATGTAATCAGAATTTTGTACTACAATTTCAAAGGGCCATAACTCGGAAACTAAGCCTCGCCTACAATTTGTTAATTTAATATTTTTTCCTTATTTTTAATTCTCAATCGGATAGCATTTTTTTAGAGTTGCCCCTTAGCTTGATTTGTGCTAATTCCACCATATAATCACAATTTTATACCAGAATTTAAAAGGCCCATAACTCGGAAACTAAAGCTCGCCGCCAATTTTTTGATTTAAGTTTATCTTTTTATTTTTTAATATTCATTCGGATGCCAAATTTTTATTAATTTTGGAGTTATGTCACTAAACTTAATTTGTTCCCAAGTAGGTCCAATGAGTGCATTTATTAAGAGAAATATAAAAGGGGAAAATAACTTTATACATATATGCTGATATATTCAAGATATCGAAAAACTGAAAAAAAATTAAGAAAAGTACACATTAATCTTATGTACATATGTATATGTACAATCGCTCAATAAGTAATTTTTTTTTTTAACTAAAATCCCATGAAAAATGTTCATAAAGGTTTTTTGAAAATTTTCTCCTTCCATTTGATATAATTTACATCCACCTGAATATAAAATAATTGTTATTTAATATCTAAGTAGAAAAGGATAAATATTCCTAAACTCTTTAAGAAAACTGTTGTAATTTCCTAACCACATACATATGTTATATGCAAATAAAGAGTTGAATTGAATTAAAAAAAAACAATAAAAATCTATTAACTTTATGCACTTTTAAAAACAATCGATTATGTTCTGCATTCCACGTGAAATTGCATCCTTCGGAAATTGTTGTTATAAATACATACATATGTACATACATATTTCCAACAATTCTATGAAAATTCAGCACGCTTTTATTTTGCGTGGAATACTGAACATCCACTAATACTTTTCTGGCATCAAATTTAAATAAACGTAATATTGTTTATACCTTAATACACTTGTTTTTTATTATTTTTAAAATTTCATCAAAAACCAAAAATTTTTGTTTCCCTTTGCTTTTGTTTGTTTATATTTAAAAACTGGCAAAAATTTGTCCAGTAAAAATTTTCATTTACTCAGTAAATTAACTGTCATTTTTCGCTTTCAATTCGCCTCTCATTTACTGGTTTTGGTGTACGCAAACGCAATCCAGTAAAAAATAGTACAAATTTGTACAAATTTTTGAGTTCTCGAACACACTTATCATAAACAACATGAAATTCTTAAAAAGTAAAGGCGTTGTTAACATAAACAACGCAGACTTTTTGGTGCCCAGATTTACGTATTGTTAAACGTTCCGTTATAGGAAAACTGAAGAGATGAATTTGAAAACGACGTCGTGTTATGTTGCTGAGGCCCAATAATAATAAGTTTGATTATTATAGAAAATGAGAAATTCTTGTAATTACAACCCTATGTAAAATCATTAGAAATGATCTAAATTTGCACGAATTCCGGATCGCAAACTCTACATATTCATGGCTTCTTTCTAGTCTTTTTTTACTGGGAGTATCAGAATATCGACTTAAAATATCGAAGAGGTGCTTCTAAAACACATCAAATTCCTATAGGCAATATAAGCAAGTAAACTACAACAAATATAGCATTTACTCTTCCAAAATACCGCCCAAGGAAAAAGGGCTCAAACTGTTCAAAAACAAGGCTCGTAAAGACCGATCTGAACCTAAGTTTCCTTGATAAAAATACACCAACTTCATACGCTCTTGAAGCCCTATCACTCCTAGAAAATATATAACCCGGAAATTTAACAGCACGGTATGAAACAGTGGAGTCCAAACATGTTTCAATTACCGTAGGTTAGGTTAGGTTAGGAAGGGTGGTGCCTACCGCACCTCCACTCGGAGACCCAACTGGGTCCATTGTGATTCCCTTCTATTGCCCATTACTGGTAATATTTACCCCTCCCATTTTTAGCCAGAAGAAACCCTATTATTCGTCATTAAGCCACCGAATCCCCATGATGAACCCCCTGATGTCCTCTAGTTTACACTTCCCGACATCAGTGATGCTTTCATGGGAACGTCTGCTCAGCCATCTAAGCCTATGACGTTGCAGCTTCGGGCAGTGACAGATAATATGTTCAATGGTTTCTGGTTCCTCTTCATCCCCGCACATCCTACAAAAATCCGGAGTACCAATTTCCCACATGCTGGTTCTTGCTCTAACCGAGCAGTGACCTGTCAACGCGCCTATCATAGTTCGCATCGCCTTCCTATCCATGTCCAGTAGTAGTTTAGATCTTCCTGAGTCTAGTTTTGGCCAAAAACCCCTCGAGACCCTACAATCCTCCCTACTACGCCATGAACTGTTGGTCCTGCTTTCCACCCAATTACTGAGTTCCTTATAGTAATGACCTATCGGTAATTTCACCGATCTGTCAGACATTCCCTCGTCTAACGCTGATCCTATTCTTGCCAGCACATCGGCAATTTCATTCCCCTCAACACTGCTGTGACCAGGAACCCAACATAGTCTGACACTATAGTTATCCATAAGCAAGTTGAGGGCTTTCCTACAGTCACTAACAAGCTTCGATTTGACATTGTGTCCTTTCAAAGCTTTTAGCGCTGCCTGGCTGTCGACGTAGAAGGTTACCTTTTCACCTTCAGCCACATTTCCGGCCACCAGTTCCGTGGCCCTGAGGATCGCCAAGATCTCAGCCTGGAAAACACTGCATTCATTCGGCAGTCTAAAAGAACTACGAATGTTCGTTCCCAGGATATAGACACCAGCGCCTGTGCCTTCCCCCATTTTTGACCCGTCTGTAAAGACTGCCCTACCCTCATACAGCCTATCGGAATTGACCCAATGGTCCCTATCCGGAATTACCATTAAGGGTGTCTTACCAAAATCGATCTCAGCGACCTTATAGTCCGTAAACCCTGGGGTTACGGATTCCTGATCACCAAAACCTATCCTATTTAAGATCGATGTGTGACCTGATATTCCTGTCCTCACCAAACCTGTTTCTACAAGTCTAAGAAGACTTCTAGTCGCCGTCCCCACCACAAAGTCCTCTATAGGAAGTAGATGAAGAATGACGTCCAAGGCAGCCTGAGGTGTGCTCCTCTGAGCACCTGTGATGCCCATCGAGGCACATCTCTGAACCTTAGCTAACAATCTCCTGTGACTTTCCTTCTTCAATGCCTCCCACCATACCAAACAACCATAAGAGATAACCGGCCTGACAACCGATGTGTAAATCCAATTTACCACCTTCGGTTGCAGACCCCAGTTCCTTCCTATGGAGTTCCTGCATGCATAGTAGGCATTGAGTCCTTTCCTTAGCCTTTCCTGCGTGTTCATTTTCCAAGAAAGCTTGCTATCTAGGTAAACACCCAGGTATTTAGCCCCCTCTGCTAGTCTCAGCTCCACCCCTCCCATCCTGGGTAATACAAAACTTTCTATTTTGTATCTCCTGGTAAAGAGGACTAGCTCAGTTTTCTCTGGGTTGACCCCTAGTCCTTTACTGCTAGCCCAGGAGGACAGATCGCCCAACGCCGACTGCATGATTTCACTGATAACGGGCAGAAACTTTCCCGTTACCAGTAAAACCACGTCATCCGCATATGCAACTATCTTCCGTCCGCTCCTATCAAAACGTATAAGAATTGCGTTCATCGCCAACAACCACAATAGAGGTGACAAAACTCCTCCCTGAGGTGTACCTCTTGTCACTAATCTCCTCAGGCGTTCTCTTCCCATACCTGAGTTGATAATTCTGCTTTTAAGCATGATAATTATCCACTCCACTAGAAATCCGTGAACCCTAAGAGTTTCCAGTGACTCCCTAATAGCCTGTATACTTATGTTGTTAAAGGCTCCCTCAATATCTAAGAATGCAGCCAGTGTGTATTCCTTGTGCTGCAGTCCTTTCTCTATAACACCAACCACGTCATGAAGCGCACTCTCAACAGATCTGCCTTTACGATAGGCATGTTGAGCGCCACTTATAACGTGGGTGTCAATTGTGTTCCTTAGATGCAGATCAATCAGTCTTTCTAATATTTTCAAAAGAAACGACGAAAGACTGATTGGCCTGAAATCCTTCGGCTTTGAGTGGCTTGCCTTACCCGCTTTGGGTATGAAGATGACCCTAACCTCTCTCCAGCCTTTCGGTATAAACATCCTGCTTAAGCAGATTTTAAAGATATGCACCAGAAACAGTTGTACGCGCTCTGGGACGTTCTGCAACATGGCCGGAAAAATACCATCTGGGCCCGGTGATTTATACGGTTCAAATGTATTTATTGCCCATATTGCTTTTTCCAACGTCACTATTTCGTCCACTGCTCCTTCTAATCCCGGTTCCGACCAGTAGTTAAAGTTAACCTCCGTCATTGTCTCTTCTCCTACTTCCCTACAGCCAGGAAAGTGAGTGTCCATCAAAACAGAAAGTGTCTCAGAGCTGGATTCCGTCCATGTGCCATCCAATCTCACAGCATTTCCTCCATGAGGCCCTCTTCGCCCTTTTGAGATCACCCTTGTACTTATTATACAATACCTTATGATTGTCCCAGTCCTCACTCCTTCCTGTGAGCTTCGCCCTATTAAACAATCTTCTAACCGAGGACCTCAGATCTTTTAGATCCTTGGTCCACCACGAAGGCTGCTTTCTTTTACCCGGGAAAACCACTGGACATGACTGTTCAAAGCAATCCCTACAAGTATTAGTGAAATATTCCACCTCCTCTTCCACTCCTCTTTGTGTATCCACACCCTGCGGAGCTTCCCTTGCCCTAATATCAACAGTGGCCCTATAGGTATCCCAGTCAGTCCTTCTTGGATTCCTATATGGCTCACGCCTTTCCCCTGAAAAATTTAGACTGAATGATATCCTACTGTGGTCCGAAAACGTACAGTCCTTATCTACCATCCAGTCCTCTACCAGGTTCCTATCTCTATTAGTTAGTGTTATGTCTATAACCTCTGCCCTATCCCTATTCCTGAACGTGGGTACGTTACCCCTGTTGCAAATAAACATATTGCTGGAAGTTATAAAATCAAACACCAACTCACCTCTTTTGTTAATGTTGCGGCTCCCCCACTGACTATGGTGCGCATTAGCGTCACAGCCGAGTACCAATGCAAGCCTTCTCGATCTTGCATACTCGGTCAGCTCCCGCACACCTGCCCCCGGTGGATCAACAGCATCATAGGGCACATAAACCGATGCAAGCACAATCCCCTGCTTACCCCTGGCTCCTCCATTAACGACCGTAAGGTCTCCTTTACTGAAAGAATTAAGTAAAGTTAATCCTTGCCCATCCCTTGCTAAAATGCAAGTTCTTACCTTATCCTCTGTGACAGGGACATATAATGTGTAGCCTGTGACTCCTAAGCCGCAAACCCTATTTTTATTAATCCAGGGTTCTTGGATAAGAGCCACGTCTACTCGCGACTTGTTGAGGTGCACTACTAGCTCGGCCGAGGCTGCCTCACTGTGGTGCAGGTTTATCTGCACCACCCGCAGCCTTCTTGAGACCATCTGATTTAGTAAATCTAAATCTGACAGTCCTCAAGCCGAACCTCACAACACCCCCCAACAACTGTAGTCTCTTTAGAGACTCCTGATCCACGGCAAACCGAAGATCTTTACCCGCGTTCTCTTTACAAGCCATTGAAGCCAAAGGCTTCCATTGGTTTGTCCTGAGAGGCGAGTTCTGAGCCTCCAGTACCGACAAAATGGTTTCCATCGATCTAACGGGTGGTGGAAACCACTGCCCAGAGAGGCAGATCTGAGGCTAAAATTACCTCCAGCTTCGCCTCCGGGCGAAGGTTGCCACACCTGTCAACGACGGTTTTAAGGAAATCAAATGATTTCCTATTGCCGCAGTTAACAAGCTTGACACCCCTCTCCCAGTCCGCGCCACGGAATTGTAATTCCTCCTCTTTTTCTACCCCTGCTAGGCCGATTTCATCGATGAGCCTACCTTCCACCAGCTGCCACAGTTCAGGATTAATCCTACCATCCGGATCATTCCTATCTATGACAGCCACCCGAAGGTCACCTTCCTGGCTCGTCGACTTCTTCACTTTCTTTGAAGTGGAGGGTATGTCATCGCCAGATCTGACTCTCTTCGATGACTCCTTTCGGGGGTCCCTGAGAGACAGCTGGTTTGACATCCCTAAGAAAAAAAATTAAATAAATATATTGGCGGCGAGGCTTAGTTTCCGAGTTATGTGCCTCTGAAATTCTAGTACAATATTTTGATTATACGGTGTTTTTCAACGAATATGACCAATATTGGTATTTCAAAAATTAAAAAAAAATTGCTATCCTATAATGCAGTTTTCATGCCTAATAGCTTATGTCTGCGCTGCCGGCCTTCGGCCGGGCTTAAGGATTTTTACCACCATGCTGTTTCCCGAGACGGCGTAGCCTAGTAATGATTTTCTGCCTTGCAAAGTTTTCTTGCCAATAATGTGTTCCTGCACTGCCGGCCTTCGGCCGGGCTTAACGATTTTCTCCACCATGGTGTTTCCCGAGACGGCGCAGCTTAGTAATGATTTTCTGGATTGCAAAGTTTTCTTGCTTAATAACATTTTTCGGAACAAATCTAGTTTAGGGGCACCTCCCCAAAATTAAAAAAAAAGTATCCCATCGTATAGTAAATTGAAAAATAAGAAAAAATAAATTTAAAAAAAATATTGGCGGCGAGGCTTAGATTCCGAGTTATGAGTCTCTGAAATTCTAGTACAATATTTTGATTATACGGTGTTTTTCAACGAATATTACCAATATTGGTATTTCAAAAATTAAAAAAAAAATTGCTATCCTATAATGCAAAGTTTTCATGCCTAATAGCTTATTTCTGTGCTGCCGGCCTTTGGCCGGGCTTAAGGATTTTTACCACCATGGTGTTTCCCGAGACGGCGCACAGTGGCACATTTTGTGAGTTGGCGGTCAAAATTCTATAACTTTTGACTGGGCTGAAATTTTTTAATGAAGTTTTTTTTGTTGGATAGAAGACATCTTAAGCTTCAAGCTTTATGTATTAACTTTAAAATCGGGCTTTATTAAAGTACACTTATATATGATTGAAAAATGTCTTTTAAAAATATAGGTATTATCGGCCTTAAAAAAATAAATTTGTGAATGTAGTGATTTAACATTGCATTTTATAAATAGTAACGTTAACTGAACTAAAAAATTACATACTTAATTAAGCCGTCCACCCGGGTCCATTTTATTTTGACCTTTAGCACTCTTCTCCAATGGACCACTTAGAATACGGGTTTGAAGCTAATAATTGTTTTAAATATATTAATATTGATATAATATTTTGCAAAACTAATTTTATTTTAGTCTTTGATATCCCTGTGAAATTTTAGGGTAATCGGTCCACATTTACTCATAAGGCCCTTGTAAGTCAAATTTCGTAAAATAGCCTTGGTGATCATAATTCACTAACAAATGTAAGTTCGACAGCTTTAAATGTTATTATTATATGAACAATTTAAATATATTTTAAACGTGAATCCACAATAGATATGTATGTAGGAGATCCATATCCGAAAAAAGGTTTTACCATAAATTCTCAGAAAATCTTTTTATTCCAAATAAAATAAAATTTCTTTTATACATTTTCAACATTTATTGTGCTTTTTTGCTCTAATTTTTATGTTAATTTGCATAGAATAAATTTTTCATTTAACTGTCTAAATTAAAACTTGATTTCAGTATGTCTCCCGTTCATCTTCGAGGAGCTGCTTGGCGTCTTTGTCCAATTCCATGGGAAGGGAATTCCAGTTTTGTCGAATACTGGAGATATATGGATTAGAAGTGCACAGTACAATAAAAAAGAGGTCTTCATTGGTACTATATCTAGATATTTTTCTTGTGTTGTGCTCGCAAAAATATCTATAACCTTTGTTCCTTTTTTCTTGCGCTTCTTCAGAAATATCCCCAATCGGCAGCATATTGTGTTGAATAATGTTTTCCCCATGATATAATATTTTATGGACTGTCGATAGCATATTCCTCCAATCATATTTTTCGTTGTATAGTTTCGCTGTTTCATTAGCATACTGACCAAATTTTCTTGCATTTACCTTTTTATTGTATGATATTACTTGCAGTATGATTTTGTAGCGTTTTATTAATTCAAAATCTACTGAAACTGCAGCAGTTTCAGGATCAGAAAACAATTTTCTTGCTGTGTTGCCATCATTTGTGTTTCCTTCTCCTTGCTTTGGCTGATCGATCAGTAAACCCAATTCTTAATATTTTTCTTGTACGTGTTTCTTTTTTCCTCTCTTTTGGCTTTATTTTCGTCACTATTTCGTACTGTTCCTTTAAAATTTAAATCATAGCTTAGCTTTAATATGTGTTCCATAAATCGAATTTTAGCATTAAGTGGGGACAAGCCAAACTCATAGGCTTCTTGGTAAGTAGTGTCTTCTGTTGGAAATTGACTTACTTGGCTTGCAGTTTTTTTTTTTGTAAATAACACAGCTCGATGATGATTTTGTTTCAGTTATGGCCTGTGCAACTTTTCCATCAATCATTGTAAGTAACATTTGATAATTTATTTGAATTTCTTGATCGTTAAGTAACAAAGTTATCGCTTAAAGTTTATCTATTTGTTGTTTAAATTTAGATACTTATTCTAATATTACATCCTTCGTTTCCTTCTTAAAAGCAAATATAATTGGTCTGCAATATTTTGTTGAGGAAGGTACATATTTCGTTTTTCCATATGTCAATATCGGTTTCTTTGCTAGTAGATGGCTCAAAATTAATGTTATTTGTTTTTAGTCTTAACGGAACAAAAGATATCATAAATAAGTCAGAATCTGATATTTTTCTGCATTATACTGCTTATATCGCTTTTGACCAGAAGAACCATCGCATCCCCATTTAGAAATTAATGTTAGGCTACAGTCACCAAGCTTTTTAATATTATCTGCTTCCAATGTATTCAAGAATCTTTCCGCAGTATGATTTAATATGCCTTGCAATACCACCTCTGCTGAACTTTCTGTAATGTTTATAGAATTTTGTGGTGGTAAACAATCTTTTTTAATAAAAACCAATCTCTATATTCTGGATAAATGTTTTCTAACTGCCCGCTTTCACAATTCCATATACTGATATTTTGTTAGCTTCAAGTCCAGAAATATTGAAAATGCTTCTTCATATGTAAATTTTTTATCATCGTTGGGTGTTGGAATGCTCTTTAAAATCCTTTTTACATGCTTGGGGCTCGCTTTCATTACATTTCCTATTATATCAATTTTTTTTAGTTTTATTTTTTGTTGGTCCTAGTTGATGGAAAAACGTATCTTTAATTATTTCTTGAGAAAATTCTTCATTAATGCTTTCCAGCTTTCGTCTTCGGGACCTTTCACTACACTCCTCAACTGGTCTGGCAGGTCGGCCCACATTTGCTGGTTTTGGTTGGCTTTCAAATACAAGTTCGCTTGTAAGCCATTCTTTGTTGCAGTTAAACATTTTTTCCTTATTTCTATAACATTCATTATACCGTTTATTTAATCGCGTTAAAAAATTATTAATTTTTTTTAATGGTCGCACAACTCAAAATACGGGTCTTTTAAAATGTGTAATATAACATCGTTTTTGTTTTTTTGTTCAAAATAAATTTTAGCAAGATCGTTATAACTGAACTTAGACATCGTCTTGACAATACTGATCGTCTTTTATACATATCAAGTTGAAGCAGGTATGTGTTTAAAGGAGAGAGAGGAAAGAAGAAAGAAGAGCAGTACAATTCTCTTTTGTTATTTCATTCTCATATTCAAAACTCATTAAAAACTTGAACACAAACTGTCTGTGTCTGAATAACCGGGCAGGTTTAAAAGAGAATTAAAGAGACCTGCTTCAAGAAAACCTGAAAAGTCTATCGTATTTTAATCTTTATATGAGCAGCTACCTGGGTACACAATAAAGTTATAACAAAAGGTCGAATATATCAGTACAAATACAACAACTCATGTACCTACCCCCGCTTATATGTAACTATAAATTTTTTAATGGTCTAAATTACTAAAATGCATTTAATGCATTATAATAACAGTATTTTATTATACCCTTTTCATTAATAAAACTTCTTCGAAAAAAGAAAACATACACACAAAGACATGTAGATAAAAAGCACTCCCATACCTAAAATATCCGACATGCAAGCAGTAAAATCATTGTAGTTTCTAGAGACGCAAATATAAATTTGAAAAATGAACATATAATAACAGCTCAAAGTACGTAGTATAACACGTTATAAGTCATTATACGAAGTTTTTCGCAGAAAAAAAGTTGCGTTCCCCTGAACATCGAGATTTGGGTATATTTTAGACCTTTATTGTAATGCCCAAATCTCGGACTCGAGCAAAGTAAGGTTCGATTTTTTTAAATTATTCTATAATTTAAGAAATGATATTGTGTGAAGAAAACAATTTTTCCAAAAATATATAAAACCAAAAAAGTTATGCCCACTTCAAGTTCAAAAATTTTCTAAAATATTTTGAATTTCAGCTTCTCTTAAAAAAGGGCGTTTTTGATCACCCTATTCGAAGAGAAATAATCGAAATAGAAACTTACATTTCTGGATTTCGAGGTTTCTATGTGTTTACTTTTATATAACAAAAAAAAATTAAATCGATGACACAAAAAAAAATTTTTTTTGAAGAGTTTTGTCCGCCATCTGTGTAAATGTGCCACTGTGCGGCGTAGCCTAGTAATGATTTTCTGGATTGCAAAGTTTTCTTGCTTAATAACATTTTTCTGCATTGCCGGCCTTCGGCCGGCCTTAAGGATTTTCTCCACCATGGTGTTTCCCGAGACGGTTCAGCCTAGAAATGATTTTCTGGATTGCAAAGTTTTCCTGTTTAATAACATTTTTCTGCATTGCCGGCCTTCGGCTGGTCTTAAGGATTTTCTCCACCATGGTGTTTCCCGAGACGGCGCAGCCTAGTAATGATTTTCTGGATTGCAAAGTTGTTTTTTGAATTTTCTATAGGATAGCATAACTTTTCTTAATTTTTGAAATACCAATATTGGTCATATTCGTTGAAAAACACCGTATAATCACAATATTGTACTAGAATTTCAGAGGCCTATAACTCGGAAACTAAGCCTCGCCGCCAATATTTTTATTTAATTTTTATTTATTATTTTTCAATTTACTTTAGGATAGGATATTTTTTTTCATTTTTGGGAGGTGCCCCTAAACTAGATTTAAGCCATGACTTTCTCCACCATGGTGTTTCCCGAGACGGCTCAGCCTAGTAATGATTTTCTGGATTGCAAAGTTTTTCTGCTTAATAACATTTTTCTGCATTGCCGGCCTTTGGCCGGGCTTAAGGATTTTCTCCACCATGGTGTTTCCCGAAACGGCGCAGCCTAGTAATGATTTTCTGGATTGCAAAGTTGTTTTTTGAATTTTCTATAGGATAGCATACCTTTTTTTAATTTTTGAAATACCAATATTGGTCATATTCGTTGAAAAACACCGTATAATCACAATATTGTACTAGAATTTCAGAGGCCTATAACTTGGAAACTAAGCCTCGCCGCCTACATTTTTATTTAATTTTTATTATTTTTCAATTTACTATAGGATATAATACTTTTTTTTTCATTTTTGGGAGATGCCCCTAGACTAGATTTAAGCCCCGTAAATAAATCAAACAAGTTGTCTTCAAAATCATCCTAATTTCATCAATCTTGTTTAAGTTTGAAGAAGGTCTCATTTATTTTGTGCCACTTTACCATAATTTCTATTAAATTGTTTTTTTTTTTTGTTTCTTAAATTCGTATGAATTGAATTAGGCTACTGTTCGTAACGCTTTTTAAGCCAAATTACATGTGATAATTATTAATGAACAAATAACATAAAGTTAGTTGTAAATATTCTGACAACAACACATATTTGAACGGAACAGCCAGCCGTTTTCGAAGGCCACTAAACCTTCATCAACGTTCTTCTGTGTTTTGGTCCACTGTGTGTGGTGTCAGTTGATGTAGATGTCTGCCTTATATACGAAACTTTATTGCAAATGGAATATGTGAATTGGTTTGATTCATTGCATTTTTCAATTTGCTCATTTATGTTTGGTAATGAAGGCTCAAAATTTACAATCTTTTTTTTGTTGTTTTTCTATTGCCGTTACTATTACGTTTTACGAAATAAACTTACAGTATTCAAATCCACAGGTAACCCACTGCTAGCAGCATTTAATAAAGCATCAAATCCTTTGTGGATTTTTAAATATTCTTTAGCCTGATCGATTTCTCCTGCCTTTTTGGCTTCTATTGCCGCTATTTTAAACTCCTTTTGCCGTTGAAGCAAAATTTTCATTTGTTGCTCAGCCAAATTGTTTTTCTGTTGATTTCCTGATGTTCGAGTGGTTAAATCATCATGGTGAGGTGGAATGAACGGCGTTTTCGTTACCAAAGTTTGAGAATTGTCTGGTGTCGGCAAAGCATTGGAAACAGTTGGTTGACTTGAAGGTTTTGATTCAACTTTTGGCGATGTGGCTCCTTTTGAGTTTTCAACTGGTAATGGCCCAAAGCCTGGTGGAACTGGTAATTCATTATAGGTCTCCGAACGTCCAGCTTTAAAATTTTTAATAGCATCTTCGTATTGTTTAACTATACGGCCAAATCTTCTTGCTTTACTGTAATTTTCGTCAGCCTTTGAAGATTCTTCAACTGATTTGTATATATTTAGACGCTGTATTAAAGCTTCTAGCATTTTCGTTGTGTTGATATTATGCTCTATAGTGGACTCATCCTCGGAAACCAGCGACGACTCGGTTTGTTTAGTTAAATTTGCAGGCTTCTGTTCAAATCCTGCCATATTTTCCATAAACACTTTGAACTGATCTGGCGGTGGTGGCATATCACTTAAGTCGACATCCTGCCCGTCTTCACACATCTTTATGACAACATCAAACTGTTTAACTATTTTTAAATATTGCAATGCCATTGCAGTGTCTCCGCTTCTTTTTGATTGTAAGGTTGCAGCTTTATACTCCTGTTGTCGTAAACGCATTTGTTGAACTAAAGGATTGACTTGTATGTTTACAGCTACTAACTCTTTTTCGAGTTGTTTTACCTTCTCCTTTTGCAGAGGTGGACTTTGAGATTGACTCTCATTAGTTATTGCTTTGTTGCCCAGTTCCATTGTACTATCACCGTATAACAGTTTAAAACTAACTTCTGGAGGTATATCATCATGATTAATAGTTTTACCTAAATTCGCTTGGTTTAGAAGATCGTTTAAATTTTTAAGACCGCGATGAAAACGGCGCATTTTAGAATTTTCACTGACAGTTTTCGCATTTGCCTCTGCAATTTTGTATATCTCAATGCGCTGCTTTAATAAATCGACCATATTTAATTCAGTTGGTAAATATTGTTGAGGTCTGCTTTCCGGTTCGGTAGATTTTAATTTATTTTTTTCATTATTCCCTTCGTCTAACTCACTTTCAACAATACCTTGCAATTCGTCCAATAGTTCCGTATCATTTTCTACATCTCCATCATCGTCATCGTCACTGACATCTTTTAAGCTTTCGGCTATCATATTATCAAACTCATTTTCTGGTGCAAGAATAGGCTTAGAATTTGATTTTGAGTTGGCACTGCTATTTTTCCCAGTAATGGCAGCTAATTCAGCTTCCAAATCACTATCATTTGCGTCAACATCTCCACCTTCTAAGGAAATAGTTGGATCGAAGTCATCGGGTATAGCAGTAAGTCCAAACTGTATGAAAACATGAAAAAGATGACTCATAGGCTTATTTCTTCCGACATCATTGTAACTTTTAAATTCACGACATAAGTATGCATGAACACAATGCGAATGTCACATACCTGAGAAAAATTATGGTTACTACTTTTCTTTGGATCCGGCCTTTTTATTGAAGACATTTTCTTCACTATTTGATATAGTCAGCAGCAGAGAAACAAGTCGATAAATAATGTCGGCGGCGGCGGCTTAGGTCAATAAATGTCGGCGGCGGCTAAAAGTCGGCTAGAGCCGTTGGGAGACTTTCAGCCGTTCTATGAAAATTTTGTATGAAAAGTATGTACAGTAGTTTTAGTTCTTTTTTATATTATTTTTTATTGCTCGTTCATATTAAATGTTCTATCAAAAATATTTTGCAAAACAAACGTCTTCATTCGATTTTGTGTAAATTTCTATTTTTTCACAACCTTTTTCCAATTATTTGCCGCATAGGGTAACAATAAAAGAATTTAAAAGACGAAAATAAAAACAAAATATTTGTGTTTATATGTACATTAGGGGATAACTTTTTTAAATTTTTTGCAAATATCAAAAAGCATAGTCGAATACGTCACGATTTAAAAAATAGTACGTAGGACAATAGTTCGTACGTGAACATAGATCCGGCAGAATAAGTCCTCGTCCATACAGTGAAACATTTGCTGCAACACATTTTTGATTTCTCTTTTGAAACTGCATTCGTGTCCACACTGTGAAGTTTATGTTTTGCAGCTTAATAGTACTTTTTTCCATTCCTCTTTCCCGTTCATCAACATGTTCGAATAAGAACAAAACATGAACATCAGCGGTTCACATTAGACACATTCATATGCGAACGAAAATTTGTAAGTTGTCCGTACTTAATCTATGTATGTAAACAGTGTGTGAATGTCTTCATAGCCAGAGCTTCCAAGTGTGCAGATTTATCGCAGTTTTATGAAGTGCAGTCACGACGTTCTTGGTATTTTTTCAATTAATTTGGCATTTGAATATACTATTTAATATTCATTTTTATTATATCATATTTCGATTAAAATTTTATCGGCTAACATTTGTGAGCCGGAGCAAGCCGGTCGCTTCGACGGCGGCTTGGTTGCAAAAACATTTTCGGCGGCGGCTCAAATTCGACTTTTAGCCGACTTGCAGCTGATCGACTTGTTTCCCTGAGCCAAGGCGCATTTATTAGGTAGCAGCACTACACCAGGTGACTAATGTCATTATACCAAGCCAAATGTCAAATTTGTTTGTGTAGGTATAAGCCTAAAAACATGCTTTTATTTGTGTATCCATAAACACTAAACGAATATTCAGTATTGTATGGTGTTTGACATTTCTTATAATAAACATACAATCTGAAGATGCTACCCTGTTTTGAAAAGTAAGATGGTAATATATAGCAACAAAGTACATGTGGTTATTGGTGTTGTAATATTTGTTGTAGAATTGCGGGTACCTGATTGATGTGCCTTGCTCTGAGCATAGACTACTATCATGATACAATTATAACAGGTACATGCACAAGCCCAGCCTGTTACTGTATACATTGCAGATAAATGTCAAACTTTGTTTACAAGCTGCAAAAATGTTAGTGTATGTGTGTGAATAAAATGTTTATAGTGTTGCCAATGAATTTACACAAGGCTGTGTCTGCAATTAAACATTGAAGAAAATTACACTACACATCTTTTGTGTAGGTTAAAATTAAAAGAAAAATAAATACAAATAGAACCCAAAGTAGAATTTCACAGACATTATACAAGAATTTAATTCCATGGCCTACACATGTGAGTAGAAATTACACACTATTTAACTACACACAGAATGGCAACACTGAATAACTATAATCATGCAGGAATGCCGCGTCTGCAATTGTACTTTAGTTGCCCTGTAATTGCAATTTTTTATAAACAAAAGACATTTGTTTCTGACAATTTATCGTTTGTTTATAACAACAAATACAACAAAATTCCAATTGTTGTAGTCGTGCATGTACCTAGTATAATTGTATCATGACTACTATATTCTGTGGTCAGCAGCAGAGGTCCAATCAGAGCTCCAAGTCGTTCTAAAATTTTCGGCGGCGGCGGCAGCTTGGCTAAAAATGACCGGCGGAAGTATTCATAAAAATTATTTGTAGAAATATGTCAAATAAACCCTTAAATATTTTTTATGAATACGGCCGTTAAGGCGTGCGAGAAGTTAACAAACTAGAGATAACAAACTAAAATTTTCACTCAATGTAAAGAGAGAGAAATGTACACAAGAGAGCAGGGAATTGAGTGGCTCTCATTTTATAAAATTTTTTGCAGAAATGTGCTGCCATATTGTGATATTAAACTAGGTGGGCTGCTATATATTTTCTTTGAAATTATGGCAACATTATGATAAAATGAACTTGGCATTACATTTTTGCTGAAATAAGCTGCCGTACTATGATATTAAACTGGAGTGGGCCACTATATCGTCAGTTGGTTTCTGGTTTGTGGCACAGTATATTCAAAATACATTAAGTCTGCAGCAAACCAGAAACCAAACGTCGATATATTTTCTCTGAAATCATGGCAACATTACTTATGAGACAAAATAAAATAACCTTGGCATTACTATCTCCATATAAGAAAAAAAAACTGTGGAAATATATTTATATATTATTAATACCATTTTTATTTCATTTTCAGGCAAATAATTATCACATGGAGAAGGGTTCTGCACATGGAATTATAATTTAGGTAAGTTGTAATGAGTAAAGTGTGTTAAAAGTGATTTTATTAAAGAAAATTATCTACAGGTTGAATACAGTGGACAAAATTTTTTCCCGAAATTCTGCGCCGTAAGTTTCTAAACATAAATTATGTACATATCGTTGGTTGGTTTCTGGTTTGCTGCAGACATAATGTATTTTGAATTGACTATGCCGCAAACCAGAAACCAACCGACGATATATAATTGTAGTAAAAAATAAATAAAATAAATGTTTATTTGAAAGTTTATTGGCTTTTATAGTATAAGTATGTAGTCTAACGTAAGACCATGCTCTGTATTCTACGTGAAATAACGTCTTGTGTACAGAAGATGGTCCATAGTTTCAGTTAGTAATAAATGTTTATTTAAACTAAAAATTTAAAAAATACAAACTTGTCTTAGAGTTTATTTAATGTAAATATTTTCTTTTAAATTTAGTGAGAGCGACCATGAGATGTAATAGTAAGTTATATTTATATGATTTAAAGTCCATACTAGTGAACTGCTCCTTTTTAGAGGAGTTGCAGATTGTTTCTTCGAAAAATGATAAATTGTTTCAAATAATTATTAACTCCTTAAATGCTATGAATAATCGGAGTAAATATAGAAAGATTGCAAACAATTTAAAAAACAAAAGAAGATTCTGTAGTATGGCGAAAAACTTGTTGAAATCAGGCAAGGTTAAAAAATCTAATTTTTGTATTTCTGAAGCGAAGGAAAATATTATATGCAATATTAGCAATATAGCTTCAGAAAATGAGCCAGAGACTGCAGAGAAAATTATTTTCCAATTGGAATACATATCTGCAATGAATGAATCAGTGTCAAATGCTTTGGAAAACTCGATTGAGCAAAATAAACAGTGCCTCGTTTCTGTAAGGAATGTGAGAACTTTTCGAGTCGAAAAAATAGTTATCATCCTGTGAAACACAGGGTGAGTAAGAAGAAAACTGTATTTGTTGACATTTTTTGTAATTTTATATAAGTTTTTATGTGAGTAACCCTGTGTAAAATAGGACAACCAATATAATTATTTAGTTTTTCTCGATGCGAGAACTTCTCACAAGTTACAGAAATGGGGTACAGAACTCAGAAAATAAAAATAAATCACTTAAGAAGTTGGTGTGCCCTAATGATTTCAGAAAAAAATGAAATTATTATTACTAAAGCGTCAGGGTGACAGGTCAAGATTTTGTTGCCATTGTTGTTGCATAAAAAGGACCAATTCTGATGTTTTTATATGTAAGGAGTGTAAATTCTATGTTTGCACAAACTGCACATATAAACACTATGAAAGCGAGTCAAAAGTCTGTATAATTATTGGTCAAGATATCTTTTCGATATGAGTGTATAAATTTAAGCAATATAAAACCTGTGATATAAACTAAGTTTACATAAGTTCTAATATATGGTATGTAGACCTATATTTGTTTGTTCAACAAAAAACTGAAATGGAATATAAATGATATGCCAAATTAAAGGTATTAAGGCGTAGTTTAAGCCACAATTGGTCCGGTCCCCGAACAAATTGATATTTTTGCTTAACTTTAAAATATATATGAAGAGTGAAATGTTAACGTAAACTTGTATAAATACTATATTAAGAACTTTTTAGTTTGCTTTATTCAAAACCTTATAAATAAATATATTTCATGCTAAAAAAACATTGTTTTTTGTTATATTTAATAAATTTTTATATATATTAAAATTATAATTGCCAGTACTAATTTAAGTTTGCCAAATTAGTTTGTTAACTTTAAAATCCTCTCCCATATACGAAAAAAGAAGAAGAGCATGTATTCATGCATGTATTCAAGGTTCTCTTTAATATGAGTGAAATTAAGTTAGTTTGATATCTTTAGTTTGTTAACTTCACGGAGATTGCCGTTAAGCCTGATACTCTGTTCAACATTTCACGCGAAATGCTGTCAAAACACATAAAAAAAAATTGGCACGAATTGTGCATGAAAAAATGTTGCAGAAATAGTACTCTGTTTATCTTGTGTGAAACATTTGAAATGTATCTTCAACATTTTAATTTTTCATGCGAAATAAGTAGAGTGCCACTTGTTTCGTGTGGAATTTACAACAAACACACGGGGTGTTTCTACAAACATAAGAAATTGTAGCATAGTTTCAGGCCTAGTTAATATTGCTTACATGTAAAATTTTTCGTATGAAATAATCAATGTTGATAAACATTTTTCGCAAATTTGAACAGAGTACTATGCTTTACACGAGAAGGTAAAAACACAACAATAAAAAGTACAAAGTGATGCATTACAGTACGAATAGACGAGCAATTTTTATTTCTGAACATAAGAAATAACGTCAGCAGAATGACGTCACAAAAAAGTTTGTGTTCAAACTTATTTTAAGGGATGGCTAGACGTATAATGTTAAAAATCAAAATTTAAGTTCTCGTTTGCATGCAAAATGTGCGTTTTAAGTTTTGATTTTTTAATACTTCTACCACAGAGCATATATTTTGTTCTTTTGCTTGATTTTTTTTATAAAAAACATATTATTTTTAGTTTTCCGCAATTATTTTCTACGAAAAAAGTAAATTTGACAGCTTGTGTCCTAACATAATTGCTCAGACTTGTGTTTGAGCAATTATTTCCAAACATGTGTTCGAACACTAACATTTACGGTTAACACAGTCATTTTTTTTGTTAGCAACAGATTTTGACAATTGCCAACACAAAAATTTCCAAACTTATGTCTCATGTAATCTCACTGTTAAACACATTCACCACAGCAGGCTACATGGCTACACGACTACAAGTGCCAGCTACTTAATTATTTTGAAGACAGCAGCACCATAAATTTATATATCAGTGGTGCCGCTTTCAAATATTTCACATTTATAAAAATAAAATAGTTTATTCAAAAATATAAAAATAATTCAGTTTGTTTCTTTATATTTTTTTTGCGATTTTTACTATTTATAGGTTTAGTAATTTCTTTAATAGTTTTAGCAATTTTTTGCTAACCCTCGATTTTTTCGCTTTTTTTCACTTGTTTCCAATCTTTTTATATTTTCAATGACTTTCGCGATTTATAATAAATTTTAGGACTTGCTTCCGATTTTGCAATTTCTCGCCAATTTTTGCAAACTTCGCTATAAAACCGACTTCTTGCATGCTTTCAGCCTCCTAACAGTTTAGCCGATTTTTAAACAATATTAGGCTTTGTTATTACCTCGCTATTAGTACAAATAAGTTCTTACGAATTTTCGCCATTCCGCGATTTTTACCGAATTTTTTGCATTCCTTACACTGGGTCTTCACGTAGCAATTTCATTGCTGAGAACAAGCAATAACGTCGGCAGAATAATCTATTTTTTTTGCTTCTTGCTTGAAGCGGCGAACACGTACGGCAATTTTTTCCACAACTCTTACACATTCTTAGGGTAGGTATTGCCTTAAATAAATATTTCCAATGCAAAAGTACGAAAAATTTATGTTTAGTTTTTCCTATATTATGTTTTCGGATGATGTACTTTTATATTTTCCTCCATTTTACTGTTTTGCAAAAATTAATGAAAAATACCGATTTTGAATCAATATTATGGCTTGTTGAAAATTTTGCAAATTTTCGCGATTTTTCCAAATTTCGCAATAAAAGCGAATCTTTGTGTGTTTTTTAACTTCCTAAAAGTTTTGAAGATTTTTACACATTATTAGAGTATGTTATTATCCCGCTGTTATTGACGTTTTGCTCTTTTTCTTAATTTTCGCAAATTTTTTTGCATTCCTTTAATTTTTAGCGATTTTTAATCAATATTATGGCTTTTTTTAAATTTTGCAACTTTTCGCGAATTATAACTTTTTTCGCTTTGCAAAAATATATTACTTTTGTGATTAACATTAAAATTTTGTAACTGTTTTTTATTTTGCAATAAAAAATATTTCTTGGCACTTAATTGTATTGTGCCTTATTTGCGATACTTATCGTAAGTGACATGTAATCAAAAATATACTTTTTTTATTAAATTAAAATTTTATGGGCATATCCATAGTTTAGAACTATCAAAATTTCAAAAATTTTATAACTTTTAAGATACGGGCTGTAAAATTTTGTCGCAAGCGACAATTTACGTATTGTTACGTTTTTATTCTCTTTAAAAACGCTTTTCCGTAGATTCGAAGATTTGCAATAAATAAAAGACCCCAGTGTACTAATTAGGGTTAAGAATGATACAATCTTTATTAATCAATAAATAGCACTTATACTAATCCGATTCAATAGCTTAAATACAAACACAAATATTACTTAAATATACCACAACTGGTTACCACTATGTCTTCCACGCTGTTGTATACACTCGTCTCAGACAACCGGCTGCGCTAATGTTGACGCAATTCTGCTTTCTCTGCTGCTCGTCACTCACAAGACTCACTCTGCCGACAATCACAGTTGATACACCAATAACAACTCTATGGCAGACTCTCACAGTTGATACACTAATCAATACTCGCTGGCTTCACTAACACATCTATCAGCTTCGCTGCTCCCTTACTCCTCACTCGAGGGTCTCCACAATAACCTCAAATCACAACAGACTCTAACTGTCACTACAGACTGTACTATAGTCTCTTCAATTTCCAACTCACGTATTGTAAAGCACAGACTCAAATATCAACTCACTGTTGTATCACAAATCACGGACTGCGCACAACTTAATTGTCAACTCACTTGATTAACAACAGACTTCTTATTAGCAACTGCACTTATTCGCAACTGAGCTTCTTCGCAACTGACTTATTCGCAACTAACTTTTGATAGCGACTGAACCGCTGTTGGATGCGTCACCTCTTTTTATACTTCGCACAACAACCACTAGAATTTTCATGCAAAGTCTAGACCGAATCATTGTAATAGGTGTCAGTGAGCTGGCAGATGTAAAGGGCTGGTGACAACGCAATACAGGAGTGTAGAAATACAACACTGAAGGGCGATATCGTGAGAGTTGCCATATTTAACAAAACCCTACAGGATCGTGTTGCCTGAAGGGAGTAATACTATAATGAGCAACTGTGGCAAGTTGGCAGCACTGGGTGAAGGTGTGGTCGGCAGCCATCAAAAGTGACGTCGAAGAGATATCCGGTCTTTTTCTACTGAACATTGGAAGGCGAAGGCACAGAATACACAGAAGTGAAGAAAGTGACAGGTCAAAAAAGCTAGGATCAGGTTTTTAAAATTCGTGGGAATTTTATGCACTATAGTGCATTTGTTATTAAGAAAGTATGAAAATAAACAAACTGAAAACGAAAATTATAAGAATGTGAAAAAGCAAAACTGATTAGAAAAGTTTTAAAAAATTTAAATTTAATCATTTTTATGTGTTTAAGCAAAAAAAAAAGGTAAAATAAAAGGTTGCGAGTGTTCATTAAGTGTTTCCGGCATCTTTCAATGGCAATATTGCTGGCTATAGTGCAGAAAACTTCATCTGGGTGAGAACGAGGAGTCTGCATTGGCCATTAAGGAATTCGCTCAACGTGCCGGAGTTGCATTTGTTCCATATATTGGGGAGTCTTACAATATTGTCTACAAATGATTGATTATCTTCAGGACGATGTTTGTAAAGTTTATATCGATGCCTTGTTGATATTCATCAGTGCCACAAAACATTCATTGCCTTGTACAAGGAGAATGGAATACAATACAATATATACATATGTACAAGGTGTTGGAAATGCCATTACCATACTAATTCCTCAATTGGATCAAATTGTGCGTGACGATAAAAAGGTTTCCCTTGTGCTTGCTGCACTTGAAAGTTTCTCCTATATTTTGAAACACAATTCCCTGCCGGGTGAAAATTGAGTGATTGCAATTTTCTTACTTCTTTTTGATTATCACTACTTATGTATTATTTATAACTATCACTAAGCTTATGTCCGATATTGGTCGGGCCTAATAATTATATTTAGATTTAAGATTTGATTACTTATTTTTAGTTCATTTTTGAAGATACAATAAATAAATATGTATATGAAAAAAAAAAATTGCAATTTTGATGAGCCTGCTGGCGGCAATGACGACGAAAGTGAATACGAAGGTGCTGGTAATTTGCTGCGATTATTGGGACATGTAATTAAGCAAAAATTCATGTAAATTTATATTTATAATAATTAGCACTTGCGGGTTTTAAATATATTTGCAGCAAAAAACTAAGAAGGATGAGAAACTGGATTCACAAGGGGCCTTTGTATATAGAGCTTTGGCCGAATGTTCACCGGAAACTATTTGGATACATTCTGCTCGTCAAAATACTGTTTTCGTATTGGGTGAATTGGTTTTTTGTTCCGAGGGAAAATCATTCGAGTAAGTGTTAATTTTTTATTAAATAAATTTACACAATAACTAAAAAAAATTTATATTTTTCAATTGCAGAGCATATATCTATATTTTGATGGTTACAAACTGTAACTTAATGGAACAAGTATAGAGGGAAAACAACCCCAATTTTATATTAACTTAATTTGAAGTTGTTACAAAAATAAAAAAACAAATCGATTATTTAAAACGAATTTAACAAAATCTTTAATTTATTTAATAACGTGTGGTTACAATATTTGGTTCCTAGATTCCTATGGCCAGATTCCGCAACGATGAGTTTTGAAATGTTCACCAATTTCAGTGTTCACAATTCAGCATACTTTTTGCACTGATAAATTTTGACGCTAGTATTCACTATAACTATCAAAATTATTCATTCTCACCGTTGAGGATGCACAAAGCAACAAGTGTACACTGGAATTGGTGAACACTTCAAAATTCATCGTTGTGGAATCCGGTCCCTGCTCGGCATTCGTAACTTGCCATGTAAATGAGGCGCCGTGAGCCTTTTCTGACTCCAATTCTTTGCTGGAACTAGGAAAAGAGTGGCGCCACAACAGCAACAATTTGGGTAATAGTCCCTTCACTTATGGGAGATCCCAGTCATTATGGATCCAATTAATAACCAACCGGCTTGGGTACGATTTAGCGACATGCTACTCGTGTCGCATTAAATACAATTTTACCGCCAAAGCGCAACTGTAACCTGATATGGACTCCGGTGAAGACCGCATTTGCTCGAGGGCATCAACAAAGCTATCGATAAGTGGTGTTATTAGAGTTGACACAGTCTTGGGCTGCTGCACTTGGATGCATCAATACAGCACAAGTCGAATCAATGGCATGCAGAGATTGATCAGCCAGAAGGTTTTGAGGTGTTGTGCCTAATCCTAGTACCATAGAGCCCAGTTCTTGCAATGCACACACTAAGAAGTGTTGACTGAACAGTGTTTCCTGATTCAAGTCCTTGGCATTTTCGGGATTGAAAGCCGAAAAATTTGCCAATTTCCCAGAAAAAAGTTTGCCAAATTTCTGAAAGCAAAATATTAATAAATACATATATTTCTTGTAATTTTCCAACTGAGAATTATACTTACATTAAATATTGAGCCAAAGAATGGTTTCCTGAAAATAAACTGAAAATATATCCAACAATAAACACAAATTCATAAAATTAAAAAATTTTTCACCCTTTTACTTACCAATTAACACATGAATAAAAGCACAAAGCATAATCACAAAACAAGCTAAAATTTTGTTGCGCTAGAAGCAAAATCAAAGCAAAATCAACGCCAAAATTCCGGGGAGAGCGAGATAGGTATAAAAACACAAAAATTTTCCGTCTCGTGGCACTTCTGTATGTTTTGTGGCGAAGGGTCATTCGAAAGGCGGATGAAAGACTGGCATACGTTTTAGACACATTCACACATCAAATTTCCACAATCCTAATACATTTTGGACACATTCATTCAACAAATTTCAACAAGCCTCAGCCACTTTGGACACATTCACACAACAAATTTCCACAAGCCTCATACATTTTGGACACATTCACTCAACAAATTTCAACAAGCCTCAGCCACTTTGGACACATTCACGCATCAAATTTCCACAAGCCTCATACATTTTGGACACATTCACACAACAAATTTCAACAAGCCTCATACATTTTGGACACATTCATTCAACAAATTTCAACAAGCCTCAGCCACTTTGGACACATTCACACAACAAATTTCCACAAGCCTCATACATTTTGGACACATTCACTCAACAAATTTCAACAAGCCTCAGCCACTTTGGACACATTCACGCATCAAATTTCCACAAGCCTCATACATTTTGGACACATTCACGCATCAAATTTCAACAAGCCTCATACATTTTGGACACATTCATTTAACAAATTTCAACAAGCCTCAGCCACTTTGGACACATTCACACAACAAATTTCAACAAGCCTCATACATTTTGGACACATTCATTCAACAAATTTCAACAAGACTCAGCCACTTTGGACACATTCACACAACAAATTTCAACAAGCCTCATACATTTTGGACACATTCACACAACAAATTTCAACAAGTCTCAGATAAGTAACTCTATTTATATATACGCATATCTAACAACCCTTTTATATCTCGAGTTGAAATAATTTAGGCACGCGTCTTTCCAATTTAACTCTCTTTATTCAACTAAAAAAACAAAATTCAATTTCTTACTAGCTAAGAACAAGTAGTGAAAAAGTATAAGAAAATAACTAATGCTAGAGTTGCCATGTATACAATGTATATACTATTATTGGGACATAACAATCTCCCACGCTTAATTAAAAACGATATATTAACTTTAGTTTCAATTAATCTATATAATAAAATTAGATTTTGGAAATAAGTTTTGTGAATTTCATAAATAAGTTTCCTTCACTGATCAGAAACATAATCTCTCAGGTAATTTGGAGCATTTCGTACCCTTGAAGATCTCCTGACAGTTTGGTGTTGACTATTTGTAGGTTGTAGAGTTGGCATCGGCTCGTGAGTGTGTGTAGAGCTTGAAGAAGACGCCTGAGTAGTAATAGGTTCACTTTGGTGATAATTTGCGTGCCCTTGATTGTTATGATTTTCAAATTGAAACAAAAATGTGTTGTAATGTTGACCCGGTTCATCTTGGTGTGTACGTGAATCGTTTTTGGTCTCATTAATGTCGGATGCAAATTGTACTTTACGTTTTTCTACTTTTGTAGATTTGAGTTGATCTATGTGCCGTTTCAGTGTGTACCCATCATCCAGTTTTATTATGTAATGAAGTTGTCCTAACTTACGTAATACCGTTCCAATTTTCCATATTGTTTTTTTGTTTCGCATGTGAAGGACTTGCACTCTCTCTCCCACGCTTAAGTAACGAACTCCTGGAATTTTTATTGTTTGATGTTTCTCCTTTATTGGTTTTAAAGCATCTAGTCTTATTCGAATACGTCTTTGCAGATAAAGTTCAGCTGGACTTCTCCCACAGTTGAGTGGAGTAGCACGATATCTTTGAAGAATATCATTAATTTTTTTCTGTAACGTACCTGGTTCTGTTGACATGGCTTTTAACTTACGTTTTAAAGTTTGAACCGTACGCTCAGCCAATCCATTTGTGCTGGGATGCCCTGGCGCAATTAGTTTTTGAAAAATTCCATTTTCCATACAAAAAGTTTTGAACTGTTGGCTCGTGAAGATTGAAGCATTGTCCGATACCATAATTGATGTGGAACCGTGTATAGCAAATATGTCTGATAGTAAGTTTATTGTAATTTGGGTAGAAGGTGCTTCGTGAATGACTCTGCACTCTGCCCATTTTGATTTTGCGTCAATCACAATCAAGAAATTGTGGTCCTGAAATGGACCCGCGTAGTCAACATGGATTCTATCCCAATTTTCATCTGGTTCCTGCCATTGGTGGAGTGGGACTTTTGGTGGCTTATTTTGGACTTCAACGTAGCATTCACAAGATCTTACAGTTTTTTCGATGTCTCGATCAATTCCTTTCCAGTAACAGTACCTTCTTGCGAGCTGCTTCATTCTAGTTATACCTGGGTGTGTGTGATGTAATTCTTGCAGAATACATGTCTGGAGACTTTTTGGAATAATAACCCTTTGGCCTTTAAATATGATTCCGTTATCAAGCATATACCTCCCTTCATCATCATTGCCATTTTTCAGATCTGTTAGAAGTTTAGATAATTCGGCATCATTTGCAGTTTCCCTTGCTAATATTTCAGAATTTATGTATTGACTGGAGATTTCAAAAATTGATTCAGTACATAATCGATTTATTTCCTCGTTTATTATTATATCCGTTGATGGTGTTGTTTGAGGTCGTGTTGCACGGGATATACAGTCAACATTGACGTGGTCAGAACCTTTTTTAAAAACGATCTCGTAATCAAAACTTG
Organism: Tachina lurida; assembly: GCA_944452675.1. Lineage (NCBI taxonomy): Eukaryota > Metazoa > Arthropoda > Insecta > Diptera > Tachinidae > Tachina > Tachina lurida. Next base: position 84,680,252 of record OX101753.1, on the reverse strand, counting down.
CTAAACATTCGGCATATCGCAGCAATCGGGATGCTGTGATAGCTGGCAATTTATTGTGTTGATGGAAAATGCGTGTTAAGGGTCGGTTGTCGGTTATAAGTTTGAATTTCCTCCCGTAGAGGTACATGAAAAAATAATTTATAGAAAATACGATAGAAAGCGCTTCACGATCAATGTGACTGTAATTTCTTTCGGATAGCGTTAACGACCTTGAAGCGTATGCAATAGGGCGTTCAACCCCTTCGACTACATGTGAAAGTACCCCTGCTATACCCGTAGGGCTAGCATCACAAGCGACTGTAACTGGCAGCGCTGGGTCAAAAGGCATCAATACTTCATCGCTGGCAATAATATTTTTGAGTCTTATGAACTCTGCTTCGCAACTTGAAGACCAATGAAATTTTGAATCCTTCTGGAGCAATCGTCGTAATGGATACGTTACTGTCGACATTTTCGGTATGAATCTGGCATAGTACGTAATCATGCCCAGAAACCTCCTGACATCATCTACGTTAACTGGTCGAGGCATCTCCACAATTGCGTTGACTTTCTTTTCCGACTTTGAAATTTTGTTATATTCAACGGTATGACCCAGATATTCTATATGTGTCTGAAAAAACGAACATTTGCTCTTATTTAGGTGTAGATCATGTTGTTGCAGACGCTTGAGGCACTCAATTAGGTTTTGTTGACATTCAATTTCTGTGGTTCCGTGAATTATAATGTCGTCGAAATATGACATTGTTTTGCTTAACCCACATAGAATTTGTTCAATAATGCGATTGAACTCAGACGGAGCAGTTTTTATGCCAAAGGAAAGGCGGTTAACTCGATAAGTTCCTTTATGAGTTGACATCATTTGTATTTCTCTTGATTCTGGGCTTACTTGAAGATGAAGATACGCTTTATAGAGGTCTAGACGACAGAAATATTTTGAGCCTTTGAGATTATTTAAAATTTCTTCGATTCTGCGAATTGGGAAGTTTGCGGAAATCAGTTGTGGATTCACGCCTGGCTTATAATCAACGCAAAGTCTAATACCTCCATCAGGTTTTGGAATAATTACGAGTGGTGAACCCCAATCAGTTCTTTCACATTTAGATATTATGCCAGCTGCTTCCAGGTCATTTAATTCTTTTTCAACGCGGTCTCGAAGGGCATATGGAACCTCTCGTTCCTTGAAAAATATTGGTTTTGACCCCTCCCGTAGTTGTAATGTGACTTCATAATTAGGAACACAACCTACTTTTTCTGTAAATACATCCTTGAATTCAGTTGTAATATCTGAAATTGTACGTATTTTATTTATTGTTACTGAATGAACTTCATTAATATTATCATTGTCGACTTGTTGAAGATTTATCCTCAAATGACGAATCCATGTTCGTCCAATGAGTGCATCGTATTCACTCGGTACAATATACATTTCTTCGTTTGTTGTTAAATTATTATATTCAACCTTTACGTTTACCTTACCATCCGGAATAATAACATTTTTGGTATACGATCTGAATGCTATTGTTGAGGGTCGTAGCGGTTCATTTATTTTTAGTTTTTCATACTGGTTTCTTGGAATTAACGTAAAACCAACACCAGTATCCACTTCGAATTTTTGACGCCGTTCATTTATTTTTGCTTCGACATAATACTTATCGGCATGATGATTATAATTCTGATTTGAAAATATATCGACAATGTTATTAATGCCATAAATTTTGTTAATATCCTCATCATTATCATAATTTACTTTGTTTTTTGAAGATTTCATTAAAGTTGTAATACCTACTTGTTGTACGTGTCCTTTTTTTCCGCATGCATAACATTTGAGGTTATGTGTTTTAACACGACAGTCTTTTGTTCTGTGGTTGTCTTTGCCACACCGAATACAGACATGGTCAATTCCCAATTGGCTATAGTTTATCCTGGATTTTGACCTACCTTGCGATTTTGAACGATTTCTGGAACGATATTTTTGACGACTTGTAGTCCTGGATTGAATTTTGTTTACATCACTGCTGATGGATTGTTTAGAATCAAGTTCACGGCTATCTATTTTTGAGGCTTCTAATGCTAAAGCTCTATCTACGATCTCTTCAAATTTCCCTTCCTTGGACTGGAGTAGTTGTTCACGAATTGAATTGTCTTTAATGCCACGTATGAATTGTGCTCTCAAAAAAATGGGTGATATATCGGTGTTACAATCACATGTCGACACAAACTCGCATCCACTAATGTCTCGGCGTAATAGGACCACATATTCAGCGATAGTTTGTTGATCGCTCTGATATGTTGACAAGAATCTATGTTGACTTACCAAGATATTTGTTTTCGGGCATAAATGTGCTTCCAACTTTTTTATTAATTCATCATACCTAACCTCACTAATTGTCTTGGGGGCCACCAACGAAACTAATAACTTGAAGTATGTTGAGCCAATCGAGTTTACTAACATCTGGTGACAAAAGTTTTTATCTTTAGAAACCCCTTTCATCTCTAAATAATTTGTGAATCTTTGGTGGTATAATTTAAAACTTTCTTTTTTTTCATCATAATTTTCAAATGGCGGCAAAAACACTTGTAATGGCTGAGCATTTCGGTTTTTTTGTTGTTGTTGTGAACTGGAAAATTCCCGCATGTGTTGTAGAAGGTCATATTGCGTTTTGTTGAAATCCGTTATGAATTTTGTAAATTGAGCCTCATCCATAATTTCAGTGGAATTGTATTTTTATATAATCGCAAAATGTATGTTATATATATATAGAATAACTATTATTCTATTTTTCTCCTCGTCGCCACTTTTATATCTCGAGTTGAAATAATTTAGGCACGCGTCTTTCCAATTTAACTCTCTTTATTCAACTAAAAAAACAAAATTCAATTTCTTACTAGCTAAGAACAAGTAGTGAAAAAGTATAAGAAAATAACTAATGCTAGAGTTGCCATGTATACAATGTATATACTATTATTGGGACATAACAAACCCTAAGAATAATAGAAAGAAGAAATTAAAGAATTACACGTCGCCACATAAAAAGTAGTAAAGTTTGCTTTTAGCAGTTTTCGTTTACAAACGAAGAAAATAAAATCGTAAAACTGTTCCCATTTGCATTGTATTCTGTATAGGCCGCTTGCGGGCGGTCGTCCGTGTAAGTTTGGTGGAAGAGGAACTGGACGCGAGCCGGGCCCTCTCTTACACCTCGGGTCTCCTCTCAGAACCTTTCCCCTTAACTTTGCGGACACACTAATAAGCTCCGTTCACACGAAGCCAACGTAACTTATTGATAATAACATTTATAGATTATAATATTTGCCTTTAAATAATCACGTTTGGGGCTATAAGCTCCGTTCACACGAAGCCAACGTAACTTATTGATAATAACATTTATAGATTATAATATTTGCCTTTAAATAATCACGTTTAGGCTATAAGCTCCGTTCACACGAAGCCAACGTAATTTATTGGTAATAACGTTTATAGATTATAATATTTGCCTTTAAATAATTGTGCATTGGGCTATAAGCTCCGTTCACACGAAGCCAACGTAATTTATTGGTAATAACGTTTATAAATTATAATATTTGCCTTTAAATAATTGTGCATTGGGCTATAAGCTCCGTTCACACTAGGCCAACGTAAATTTCCATCGTCACGGGGATAATAAAAAATAAGCGGTAGTGGTCATGGTATTAGTCAGGTTAGAGCTGGAGGGTTACATGAAAGTTACAAAGAGTAAACATTAAGATAATTTTTATCAAAAAAAAAAAAATAAATTTAAAACAACAAAAAAAAACCCAAGTTAAAGTTAAGCGATATACATAAAATAAAAGACGCATTTGCGTACATGCTCGCACATCTAAGACACTCCGGTAAGGCTATCTCGATTTGCGTGCATCCTTAATGTAAGTTATAGTTTGTAGGATCATTAGAAGCCAGATGTACAACTTTTAAGAATTTTGCTACTACAGTAAAATAAAAATTAAAAACTAAAAAAAAGAAAAGAAAAAAAAGAGAAAAAAAAACCACTATTGAAATAACAGTTAGAATAAGATTTCCTCCTATAGTGCGCACATAGGGTGGGCCCAAATGGGTAAACATTGTTTTTGGAGATTGGTAAAAGAAAAAAAGGAAATGCATTTATGAAACTCATTAATACTTTGAATTAAAATGTAATATACTAAGAAAATTAGAAAGTTATAACATAGCTAGAAATAAAATTGAATTAATCTAAATAAAATTGTAGTATAGAATGAAGGAAAAGAAACCGATCATGCGTATGTAAACATTTCAGTTGAATTGGGTGAGTATGAAGAGCCAGTAGAACGGGTGGCGGTACTTGTTACGGTTGAGTACACTGGCACGCAGTAGTGTCAATTGCGAAGGTGTGATTACTTCCGGCCGCGAACCCACTCCATTGCCCGCGAGTTTTAGCTTCGCCCCTAGCTAACGAAGTTGCCAGTGTGGCATGAAGTAAACACACCATCAGCCTTGCGCGAAGTAGTTTTTTTAGAACAGCGTGAGAATGAAAGTTCCCGGGATTGAAAGGTTGAAACTAAAGAGCTTAAAAGCAATTGATCATTACAGTAATTGGAGCCCAACGTGGGGCACGAAAGAAAGTTTTGTTGAAATAACACTATCAATAAGATAAGAGCGAAGGGTAATAAAGTTTGGCGTAGGAAGCAGATACAACTGATTGGTGAGTCACGATCACAGACTTCGTCTGGTAGTTAGCAACCATCCGTGTAGTGTAGTTAGGCAACAGTTGAGAGTTTGGTGAGTCTTATGGTAATACTTAGTGTATACCGTGATTGCCACTGGGTCTCGGGTGTGCATGCAATGCACCTTCAAGGCCAGAGTAGTACCTGATTAGGAGGGACCCTCTGCGGCGGCAGACAGTTGTACGCACTCCGTGTTTAGCCAATCAATTTTTTTATTACTCCTTGCATCATATGAAAGGGCAGAACAAGTAAATGCCAGAGAACGATATACTGGATGCAAAATACTCGCCCAAATCATGCCAATTCATACATTTTATATACGTTGAGTTTCTATTTCTATACAAATATTAAATTTTATATCGAAATTTTTAATTTTGTTTTGAGTTTGAAAGTTTAACACAAATAAGCATTAAATACATCCTTAGCATAAATTTGAAAAAAAAAGAAATTACATACGTTACCAGCCTAAAACTAAACTGATTAATAGTATTTGAGAACTTATCCGAATTCTGCTAACGCAGTTTGATTGATTAAATTGTTTTACCTTACACCAGCTATACATACATACCTATATTAAATAATATATTCATACTTTGAACTCAGGTGGAAATTCATGTTGCGTATTTATACTTATTAGTTGAAGTAAAGGGCGCACATATGTAGCTAGAGTATTTCTACAACGAGTCGTAACGGACATAAAGGATATATATGGAGATAATAATAATAGGAAAGAATACTGATCAGCAAGGTAAGGTTACAATACATAAGCTAGGAACTCGTTGTATCCACTGACTAATACACATCGGAATAGTTACAATCGCAAATACATAAATCGGTAGTCACTGGTACCAATAAGGTCAACAGTATAGTTCCATCATAGGAAATTTAGAGAAGATATTTTAGCAATTAACCCGTACAAAGCAACTGTTGGTAGTCAATTGAAAATGGTCGAAACACGGTCTGGCAGCAGACTAGAAGAAGCTACCGCCACGATGACATCAACCACTGCAGCCAAAACTACAACCACAACAGAAACAACGTCAAGAAACACAGGAGCGGTACCGAGAAGCCCTGCTATAGATGCACCAACGGAACCACCTCTCATACAGGAAGATTTGGAAAATAGTGCCGCTAGCAGTTACACCATCGATACTCCGCCATACAGTGGTTTAAGGTAGAATTAGTAAAATCGTATCTTTCTACTTTACAAGCTTGCCGTATCGTTCAGCTTTGTGTACAAGTTATAAAAAATGTAACAATTTGCATAGCACATTTTATTTTTGTCTAGCTTTGAATGCGGCTTTTTGACATTCGCTACAGAAAAATCTGTTTTCTGTAGATTTCTACGTCAGCAGTGCTACCACCACTTATTTTATAACTAGTAACATGCATTGCATATGGTACGGCTTTTGTCAGCTGACACGCAACTTCACGATACGATTTTACTAATTCTACCTTTAGTGTGCGAGGCGTGAGGGAAGCATTCGGAAACGCGAATATAAGCCTAAGGCCCAAAGAACACAACGAAAGGCAGATACGTCAGTCAGCTGTGGAGTCCATAACGAATGAGGATCTGAAAAATCTGGAAAATAGACTCTTAGACTTAGTACCTAGGATGATTCAGCAAAGCTTAACTGTGGTTACACGACAACATGAAAGTCAACCCCCGCCTAACCAAGGCGTACATCTGATCCCAGACTTCTCCCAGCCCCCTCCGCCAATGACGAATAGAAACGCAATTCAAACACAACCCAGACACGGGATGAACCCAGAGATAGCCAGCTTTTTCCCTAGAGACGGACGGAACCCTAACGCTAGGAATATAAGTGGAAACGACAATAGACACAGTTTCAACCAAGCCAACTACGGTATCAACCCGGATAATACTTTTAGACCTGGATCGCATAGGGGAATGTCACCCGGAGCGATGAGTCAACCATCAGCACATAACCAAGGATTGCGAATTGACAAGTGGGGTATCATTTTCGATGGTACGCCGAAAACTACTAGCATTGAAGACTTTGTTTTTAGAGTTGAGACATTACAAGCAGATTACGGGTGCGATTGGAGAGAAGTAATACGGTCATTCCACCATCTGTTAAGTGGTGCAGCGCGTGACTGGTTTTGGGACCATAGACGTTTCAATGATATTTCAAGGTGAAGTGACCTAAAGGCGGCTCTAATAGTACAGTTTCACCGTTTTGACAGCGATTTCGATATTCAACGGAGAATACTAGACCGCAGACAACAGAGCATGGAACCGTTTGAAGATTATTACAACTCTATACTCAAGCTTAGAAACCAACTACGCAGCCCCATCGGCGAAAGAGACCTGGTCGCGATAATGCGTGGCAATTTAAAAAACTCCGATGGCACAGTTACTCTTTTCCACACCGGCCAACAGTTTGGCACAATTTGCCAGGGAGTGCAGGAGACCAGAAAATCTGATAAACAGCCAGCGACAGTATAACGTGAGAGTCCCCGTCAGAGCGGTGCATGAGTTAACGTGCGAGCAAACAGACACGACAGATATTCAAGAAATTGACGCTAACACTATGGTTCGAAGGATAATCTTTTGGAATTGTAAACTGGAAGGCCACACATTTTTTGATTGTCCCGAAGAAAGAAGGCAACTATTTTGTTTCAAATGCGGACTGGAAAACACAGTTACTCCTCCTTGTCCCGTATGTCAGGGAAACCGCGGAACGAACGCATCCACCCCGGGGAGAGAGGTGCGTTCGACAGTACAATACCCCGACAACCGACAATAGAACCCAGCTACATAATTCAAGAACGACAAACTGAAAATATCCGACACCATGAGCCCATCTCCGAAGAAACACATCGAACACCAACACTGGCCGCGACAGAGAGGAAGTATCAACAGCGGGAAAAAGAATATCAAGAGGCTCGCGAGAGAATTTTCCATCCATCAAAAAAAATTCAAAAAGCGAGAAAGCGATACGAGTTACGCAAACAGACCAGACTTGAGATAGCGGAAACGAGCATTTATGAGGGGCCAGATGACCGGCTTTACACATCAATCGAAATTAATGGCGAACGCATACAAGGACTGCTCGACAGTGGAGCATCAGTCACCTGTTTAGGGACAGATTGCCAAGATTTCGTGGAGAGAGCAAAAATAGTGATTTACCCATTTTCGGCACAAATTCGGACAGCAGATAGACGGCTGAATGAAATTATACGACGTATCAGGGCTACGGTCACATTTAATAAAGTTTCAAAACCGATTGATTTTTTTCTTGTTCCCAGTCTGCAATTACCGTTGTTCCTAGAAATAGATTTTATGAAAAACTTTAAATTATTTAAATTTGAAATAAACGCATTAGTGTCACAAGGGATCAACGCAGAGGATTCAACGGAGTCACAATTTCCGCGAATGCATGAATTAGACGCGCGACAGCAACAGATATTGGAGGACATAGTTGATTCATTCCCTTGTTACTCGAAGAGAGGATTAGGAAAGACCTCGTTAGAAACACACCAGATCGACACAGGTAACGCCGTACCAGTGAAAGAAAAGTACTATCCAATATCGCCCGCGGTACAGAGGCTGATGTATGGGGAGTTGGATAGGATGCTTTCACTGGGGGTCATTGAGACGAGCGAAAGCCCTTGGAATAATCGAGTCACCCTCGTTTTAAAAGGCGAAAAAGTTAGAATTTGCCTAGATGCACGTCGTCTCAATGAACTCACAGTGAAGGACTCATATCCACTTCCCCATATTGAGGGACTTTTAAGCCGTCTGGGCGATACGCACTTCATATCGAGCGTAGACTTAAAAGACGCGTTTTGGCAAATACCACTAGCAGAGCACAGCCGCGAAAAGACATCCTTTACCGTCCCTGGAAGACCCTTGTACCAGTTTACGGTCATGCCTTTTGGGCTGTGTAATGCGGCCCAAAGACTATGCCGATTAATGGACAAGGTGATTCCAGCACGGCTAAGGGAAAGGGTTTTTGTGTACCTAGATGATCAGCTGGTGGTATCGTCAAACCTTGAGGAACATTTTAGCACGCTGCGGGAGGTAGCGGCACAGTTAGATAAAGCAGGGCTGACAATTAATGTCAGTAAATACAAATTTTGTTGTCGGGAACTGAAATATCTAGGATACATCGTGGGAGAGAGCAAATTGAAGCCGGACCCGGATAAAATACAAGCCATTACAAACCTCAGTTACCCCAAGACTATTAAGCAAGTTAGAAGCTTCATGGGTACTACCGGCTGGTACAGACGTTTCATACGGGATTACGCACACATTACGGCACCTATATGTGACACATTGAAAAAGAAAAAAAAATTTGAGTTCAATGAAGAGGCTAAGATCGCATTTGACGAATTAAAAAAACGACTAACACAAAGTCCCGTACTAACACATCCCGACTTTAATAAAATATTTTATATTCAGTGTGACGCCTCGGATGTGGGGATGGGTGCAGTCATATTTCAATTGGACGAACAAGGGGGCAAACATCCGATAGCATACTTTTCAAAGAAATTGTCGTCTGCCCAGAAAAACTATTCAGTGACAGAAAGGGAGTGCCTAGCAGTAGTGACAGCGGTCAAACGTCTTAGACCCTACATAGAGTTAATGGAGTTCGTCATAATCACCGACCATTCTAGTTTAAAGTGGTTAATGTCACAGCGCGACCTGAATGGCAGACTGGCATAGAGGAGTTGGAGATAGGGATGAAAACGGTGGTGGACCTATCGTCACAGGCATTTCAAGAAGAGGAATACCGAAACTTACGAGAAACGATAGAAGAAAACAAACACAGCTTGCCAGATATAAAAATCGTCAATAGATTAGTCTACAAAAGGACAATCTGTCATAATAGCGAGGTTGCACATGAAGAACACACGTGGAAATTGTGGATACCCATAGGGTTGACAAACGAGATTATAACAGCCGGTCGCATGCCACCGACAGCCGCACACGGTGGGGTAGGAAAAACGATAAGACGCATCAGAGAGTACTTTTATTGGCCGCATATGAACGTACAAATCCGGGAGTTCGTCAACAACTGCGACACGTGCAAAGAAAGCAAGCCCTCAAATAGAATACTACGACTGCCGATGGGAAGAGAACCTGACGGCAGCCGCCCGTTCCAACGCATATACATTGATTTCTTAGGACCGTACGTGCGCTCCAAGAGAGGAAATTGTTTTATATTTATAGTACTAGACTACTTTTCCAAATACGTGTTTCTTAAAGCGATGGCAAAAGCCAATTTGAAGCAAGTCATCAGTTTCCTCGTACAGGAAGTCTTTTATAAATTCGGATGCCCAGAAACCATAGTCTCAGATAACGGGCCGCAATTCGTTAGCAAACAATTCAGCGAATTAGAGGACAATTTTGGTATAAATCACATGAAAACGGCTGTACATGCACCACAAGCCAATGCAGCAGAACGCGTAGACCAGTCGGTGCTGGCAGCGATCAGGTCATATATAGAAACCAATCAAAGTGAGTGGGATGTGCATTTATGCGAGATAGAGTGTGCGTTGAGGTCCGCAGTACATACAGCCACTGGCGTAACGCCATATTTTTTATTATTTGGAACTAATATGATAACCCACGCTTCAGCATACAAGCTGGCCCGAAAACTAGACCTGCTAGAAGATACCGAAAATCGGATTTTAGAAAAAAATGAATTCCTGGAAATCGTTAGGGATAATGTCAGGAAGAACCTACATCGGAGTTATGAAACCAACGCTAAGCGCTATAATGCACGTTGTCGTGAAACGAAGTTCAAAGTTGGCCAAGAAATATTTAGAAGAAATTTCCAGTTGTCAGATTTTACAAAACAAGTCTCGGCGAAGCTGTGCAAAAGATTCATCAAATGCAGAATTTTACGCATAGTGGGAAACAACCTATACGAGGTGGAAAGCCTACAAGGGAAGTCGTTAGGAATATACCATGCCAGGGATCTAAAAGTGTGAGACTTAGCTTGACCACAACAGTAGAAATTTTTATCATATTAGCAATTGACTTGCTAATATGATAAAAATCTCTATACCACGAAAGGGGGTGTGTAATAGGTGTCAGTGAGCTGGCAGATGTAAAGGGCTGGTGACAACGCAATACAGGAGTGTAGAAATACAACACTGAAGGGCGATATCGTGAGAGTTGCCATATTTAACAAAACCCTACAGGATCGTGTTGCCTGAAGGGAGTAATACTATAATGAGCAACTGTGGCAAGTTGGCAGCACTGGGTGAAGGTGTGGTCGGCAGCCATCAAAAGTGACGTCGAAGAGATATCCGGTCTTTTTCTACTGAAAATTGGAAGGCGAAGGGTCATTCGAAAGGCGGATGAAAGACTGGCATACGTTTTAGACACATTCACACATCAAATTTCCACAATCCTCATACATTTTGGACACATTCATTCAACAAATTTCAACAAGCCTCAGCCACTTTGGACACATTCACACAACAAATTTCCACAAGCCTCATACATTTTGGACACATTCACTCAACAAATTTCAACAAGCCTCAGCCACTTTGGACACATTCACGCATCAAATTTCCACAAGCCTCATACATTTTGGACACATAAACACAACAAATTTCAACAAGCCTCATACATTTTGGACACATTCATTCAACAAATTTCAACAAGCCTCAGCCACTTTGGACACATTCACACAACAAATTTTCACAAGCCTCATACATTTTGGACACATTCACTCAACAAATTTCAACAAGCCTCAGCCACTTTGGACACATTCACGCATCAAATTTCCACAAGCCTCATACATTTTGGACACATTCACACAACAAATTTCAACAAGCCTCATACATTTTGGACACATTCATTCAACAAATTTCAACAAGCCTCAGCCACTTTGGACACATTCACACCACAAATTTCAACAAGCCTCATACATTTTGGACACATTCACACAACAAATTTCAACAAGTCTGAGATAAGTAACTCTATTTATATATACGCATATCTAACAACCCTAAGAATAATAGAAAGAAGAAATTAAAGAATTACACGTCGCCACATAAAAAGTAGTAAAGTTTGCTTTTAGCAGTTTTCGTTTACAAACGAAGAAAATAAAATCGTAAAACTGTTCCCATTTGCATTGTATTCTGTCTAGGCCGCTTGCGGGCGGTCGTCCGTGTAAGTTTGGTGGAAGAGGAACTGGACGCGAGCCGGGCCCTCTCTTACACCTCGGGTCTCCTCTCAGAACCTTTCCCCTTAACTTTGCGGACACACTAATAAGCTCCGTTCACACGAAGCCAACGTAACTTATTGATAATAACATTTATAGATTATAATATTTGCCTTTAAATAATCACGTTTGGGGCTATAAGCTCCGTTCACACGAAGCCAACGTAACTTATTGATAATAACATTTATAGATTATAATATTTGCCTTTAAATAATCACGTTTAGGCTATAAGCTCCGTTCACACGAAGCCAACGTAATTTATTGGTAATAACGTTTATAGATTATAATATTTGCCTTTAAATAATTGTGCATTGGGCTATAAGCTCCGTTCACACGAAGCCAACGTAATTTATTGGTAATAACGTTTATAAATTATAATATTTGCCTTTAAATAATTGTGCATTGGGCTATAAGCTCCGTTCACACTAGGCCAACGTAAATTTCCATCGTCACGGGGATAATAAAAAATAAGCGGTAGTGGTCATGGTATTAGTCAGGTTAGAGCTGGAGGGTTACATGAAAGTTACAAAGAGTAAACATTAAGATAATTTTTATCAAAAAAAAAAAAATAAATTTAAAACAACAAAAAAAAACCCAAGTTAAAGTTAAGCGATATACATAAAATAAAAGACGCATTTGCGTACATGCTCGCACATCTAAGACACTCCGGTGAGGCTATCTCGATTTGCGTGCATCCTTAATGTAAGTTATAGTTTGTAGGATCATTAGAAGCCAGATGTACAACTTTTAAGAATTTTGCTACTACAGTAAAATAAAAATTAAAAACTAAAAAAAAGAAAAGAAAAAAAAGAGAAAAAAAAACCACTATTGAAATAACAGTTAGAATAAGATTTCCTCCTATAGTGCGCACATAGGGTGGGCCCAAATGGGTAAACATTGTTTTTGGAGATTGGTAAAAGAAAAAAAGGAAATGCATTTATGAAACTCATTAATACTTTGAATTAAAATGTAATATACTAAGAAAATTAGAAAGTTATAACATAGCTAGAAATAAAATTGAATTAATCTAAATAAAATTGTAGTATAGAATGAAGGAAAAGAAACCGATCATGCGTATGTAAACATTTCAGTTGAATTGGGTGAGTATGAAGAGCCAGTAGAACGGGTGGCGGTACTTGTTACGGTTGAGTACACTGGCACGCAGTAGTGTCAATTGCGAAGGTGTGATTACTTCCGGCCGCGAACCCACTCCATTGCCCGCGAGTTTTAGCTTCGCCCCTAGCTAACGAAGTTGCCAGTGTGGCATGAAGTAAACACACCATCAGCCTTGCGCGAAGTAGTTTTTTTAGAACAGCGTGAGAATGAAAGTTCCCGGGATTGAAAGGTTGAAACTAAAGAGCTTAAAAGCAATTGATCATTACAGTAATTGGAGCCCAACGTGGGGCACGAAAGAAAGTTTTGTTGAAATAACACTATCAATAAGATAAGAGCGAAGGGTAATAAAGTTTGGCGTAGGAAGCAGATACAACTGATTGGTGAGTCACGATCACAGACTTCGTCTGGTAGTTAGCAACCATCCGTGTAGTGTAGTTAGGCAACAGTTGAGAGTTTGGTGAGTCTTATGGTAATACTTAGTGTATACCGTGATTGCCACTGGGTCTCGGGTGTGCATGCAATGCACCTTCAAGGCCAGAGTAGTACCTGATTAGGAGGGACCCTCTGCGGCGGCAGACAGTTGTACGCACTCCGTGTTTAGCCAATCAATTTTTTTATTACTCCTTGCATCATATGAAAGGGCAGAACAAGTACATGCCAGAGAACGATATACTGGATGCAAAATACTCGCCCAAATCATGCCAATTCATACATTTTATATACGTTGAGTTTCTATTTCTATACAAATATTAAATTTTATATCGAAATTTTTAATTTTGTTTTGAGTTTGAAAGTTTAACACAAATAAGCATTAAATACATCCTTAGCATAAATTTGAAAAAAAAAGAAATTACATACGTTACCAGCCTAAAACTAAACTGATTAATAGTATTTGAGAACTTATCCGAATTCTGCTAACGCAGTTTGATTGATTAAATTGTTTTACCTTACACCAGCTATACATACATACCTATATTAAATAATATATTCATACTTTGAACTCAGGTGGAAATTCATGTTGCGTATTTATACTTATTAGTTGAAGTAAAGGGCGCACATATGTAGCTAGAGTATTTCTACAACGAGTCGTAACGGACATAAAGGATATATATGGAGATAATAATAATAGGAAAGAATACTGATCAGCAAGGTAAGGTTACAATACATAAGCTAGGAACTCGTTGTATCCACTGACTAATACACATCGGAATAGTTACAATCGCAAATACATAAATCGGTAGTCACTGGTACCAATAAGGTCAACAGTATAGTTCCATCATAGGAAATTTAGAGAAGATATTTTAGCAATTAACCCGTACAAAGCAACTGTTGGTAGTCAATTGAAAATGGTCGAAACACGGTCTGGCAGCAGACTAGAAGAAGCTACCGCCACGATGACATCAACCACTGCAGCCAAAACTACAACCACAACAGAAACAACGTCAAGAAACACAGGAGCGGTACCGAGAAGCCCTGCTATAGATGCACCAACGGAACCACCTCTCATACAGGAAGATTTGGAAAATAGTGCCGCTAGCAGTTACACCATCGATACTCCGCCATACAGTGGTTTAAGGTAGAATTAGTAAAATCGTATCTTTCTACTTTACAAGCTTGCCGTATCGTTCAGCTTTGTGTACAAGTTATAAAAAATGTAACAATTTGCATAGCACATTTTATTTTTGTCTAGCTTTGAATGCGGCTTTTTGACATTCGCTACAGAAAAATCTGTTTTCTGTAGATTTCTACGTCAGCAGTGCTACCACCACTTATTTTATAACTAGTAACATGCATTGCATATGGTACGGCTTTTGTCAGCTGACACGCAACTTCACGATACGATTTTACTAATTCTACCTTTAGTGTGCGAGGCGTGAGGGAAGCATTCGGAAACGCGAATATAAGCCTAAGGCCCAAAGAACACAACGAAAGGCAGATACGTCAGTCAGCTGTGGAGTCCATAACGAATGAGGATCTGAAAAATCTGGAAAATAGACTCTTAGACTTAGTACCTAGGATGATTCAGCAAAGCTTAACTGTGGTTACACGACAACATGAAAGTCAACCCCCGCCTAACCAAGGCGTACATCTGATCCCAGACTTCTCCCAGCCCCCTCCGCCAATGACGAATAGAAACGCAATTCAAACACAACCCAGACACGGGATGAACCCAGAGATAGCCAGCTTTTTCCCTAGAGACGGACGGAACCCTAACGCTAGGAATATAAGTGGAAACGACAATAGACACAGTTTCAACCAAGCCAACTACGGTATCAACCCGGATAATACTTTTAGACCTGGATCGCATAGGGGAATGTCACCCGGAGCGATGAGTCAACCATCAGCACATAACCAAGGATTGCGAATTGACAAGTGGGGTATCATTTTCGATGGTACGCCGAAAACTACTAGCATTGAAGACTTTGTTTTTAGAGTTGAGACATTACAAGCAGATTACGGGTGCGATTGGAGAGAAGTAATACGGTCATTCCACCATCTGTTAAGTGGTGCAGCGCGTGACTGGTTTTGGGACCATAGACGTTTCAATGATATTTCAAGGTGAAGTGACCTAAAGGCGGCTCTAATAGTACAGTTTCACCGTTTTGACAGCGATTTCGATATTCAACGGAGAATACTAGACCGCAGACAACAGAGCATGGAACCGTTTGAAGATTATTACAACTCTATACTCAAGCTTAGAAACCAACTACGCAGCCCCATCGGCGAAAGAGACCTGGTCGCGATAATGCGTGGCAATTTAAAAAACTCCGATGGCACAGTTACTCTTTTCCACACCGGCCAACAGTTTGGCACAATTTGCCAGGGAGTGCAGGAGACCAGAAAATCTGATAAACAGCCAGCGACAGTATAACGTGAGAGTCCCCGTCAGAGCGGTGCATGAGTTAACGTGCGAGCAAACAGACACGACAGATATTCAAGAAATTGACGCTAACACTATGGTTCGAAGGATAATCTTTTGGAATTGTAAACTGGAAGGCCACACATTTTTTGATTGTCCCGAAGAAAGAAGGCAACTATTTTGTTTCAAATGCGGACTGGAAAACACAGTTACTCCTCCTTGTCCCGTATGTCAGGGAAACCGCGGAACGAACGCATCCACCCCGGGGAGAGAGGTGCGTTCGACAGTACAATACCCCGACAACCGACAATAGAACCCAGCTACATAATTCAAGAACGACAAACTGAAAATATCCGACACCATGAGCCCATCTCCGAAGAAACACATCGAACACCAACACTGGCCGCGACAGAGAGGAAGTATCAACAGCGGGAAAAAGAATATCAAGAGGCTCGCGAGAGAATTTTCCATCCATCAAAAAAAATTCAAAAAGCGAGAAAGCGATACGAGTTACGCAAACAGACCAGACTTGAGATAGCGGAAACGAGCATTTATGAGGGGCCAGATGACCGGCTTTACACATCAATCGAAATTAATGGCGAACGCATACAAGGACTGCTCGACAGTGGAGCATCAGTCACCTGTTTAGGGACAGATTGCCAAGATTTCGTGGAGAGAGCAAAAATAGTGATTTACCCATTTTCGGCACAAATTCGGACAGCAGATAGACGGCTGAATGAAATTATACGACGTATCAGGGCTACGGTCACATTTAATAAAGTTTCAAAACCGATTGATTTTTTTCTTGTTCCCAGTCTGCAATTACCGTTGTTCCTAGAAATAGATTTTATGAAAAACTTTAAATTATTTAAATTTGAAATAAACGCATTAGTGTCACAAGGGATCAACGCAGAGGATTCAACGGAGTCACAATTTCCGCGAATGCATGAATTAGACGCGCGACAGCAACAGATATTGGAGGACATAGTTGATTCATTCCCTTGTTACTCGAAGAGAGGATTAGGAAAGACCTCGTTAGAAACACACCAGATCGACACAGGTAACGCCGTACCAGTGAAAGAAAAGTACTATCCAATATCGCCCGCGGTACAGAGGCTGATGTATGGGGAGTTGGATAGGATGCTTTCACTGGGGGTCATTGAGACGAGCGAAAGCCCTTGGAATAATCGAGTCACCCTCGTTTTAAAAGGCGAAAAAGTTAGAATTTGCCTAGATGCACGTCGTCTCAATGAACTCACAGTGAAGGACTCATATCCACTTCCCCATATTGAGGGACTTTTAAGCCGTCTGGGCGATACGCACTTCATATCGAGCGTAGACTTAAAAGACGCGTTTTGGCAAATACCACTAGCAGAGCACAGCCGCGAAAAGACATCCTTTACCGTCCCTGGAAGACCCTTGTACCAGTTTACGGTCATGCCTTTTGGGCTGTGTAATGCGGCCCAAAGACTATGCCGATTAATGGACAAGGTGATTCCAGCACGGCTAAGGGAAAGGGTTTTTGTGTACCTAGATGATCAGCTGGTGGTATCGTCAAACCTTGAGGAACATTTTAGCACGCTGCGGGAGGTAGCGGCACAGTTAGATAAAGCAGGGCTGACAATTAATGTCAGTAAATACAAATTTTGTTGTCGGGAACTGAAATATCTAGGATACATCGTGGGAGAGAGCAAATTGAAGCCGGACCCGGATAAAATACAAGCCATTACAAACCTCAGTTACCCCAAGACTATTAAGCAAGTTAGAAGCTTCATGGGTACTACCGGCTGGTACAGACGTTTCATACGGGATTACGCACACATTACGGCACCTATATGTGACACATTGAAAAAGAAAAAAAAATTTGAGTTCAATGAAGAGGCTAAGATCGCATTTGACGAATTAAAAAAACGACTAACACAAAGTCCCGTACTAACACATCCCGACTTTAATAAAATATTTTATATTCAGTGTGACGCCTCGGATGTGGGGATGGGTGCAGTCATATTTCAATTGGACGAACAAGGGGGCAAACATCCGATAGCATACTTTTCAAAGAAATTGTCGTCTGCCCAGAAAAACTATTCAGTGACAGAAAGGGAGTGCCTAGCAGTAGTGACAGCGGTCAAACGTCTTAGACCCTACATAGAGTTAATGGAGTTCGTCATAATCACCGACCATTCTAGTTTAAAGTGGTTAATGTCACAGCGCGACCTGAATGGCAGACTGGCATAGAGGAGTTGGAGATAGGGATGAAAACGGTGGTGGACCTATCGTCACAGGCATTTCAAGAAGAGGAATACCGAAACTTACGAGAAACGATAGAAGAAAACAAACACAGCTTGCCAGATATAAAAATCGTCAATAGATTAGTCTACAAAAGGACAATCTGTCATAATAGCGAGGTTGCACATGAAGAACACACGTGGAAATTGTGGATACCCATAGGGTTGACAAACGAGATTATAACAGCCGGTCGCATGCCACCGACAGCCGCACACGGTGGGGTAGGAAAAACGATAAGACGCATCAGAGAGTACTTTTATTGGCCGCATATGAACGTACAAATCCGGGAGTTCGTCAACAACTGCGACACGTGCAAAGAAAGCAAGCCCTCAAATAGAATACTACGACTGCCGATGGGAAGAGAACCTGACGGCAGCCGCCCGTTCCAACGCATATACATTGATTTCTTAGGACCGTACGTGCGCTCCAAGAGAGGAAATTGTTTTATATTTATAGTACTAGACTACTTTTCCAAATACGTGTTTCTTAAAGCGATGGCAAAAGCCAATTTGAAGCAAGTCATCAGTTTCCTCGTACAGGAAGTCTTTTATAAATTCGGATGCCCAGAAACCATAGTCTCAGATAACGGGCCGCAATTCGTTAGCAAACAATTCAGCGAATTAGAGGACAATTTTGGTATAAATCACATGAAAACGGCTGTACATGCACCACAAGCCAATGCAGCAGAACGCGTAGACCAGTCGGTGCTGGCAGCGATCAGGTCATATATAGAAACCAATCAAAGTGAGTGGGATGTGCATTTATGCGAGATAGAGTGTGCGTTGAGGTCCGCAGTACATACAGCCACTGGCGTAACGCCATATTTTTTATTATTTGGAACTAATATGATAACCCACGCTTCAGCATACAAGCTGGCCCGAAAACTAGACCTGCTAGAAGATACCGAAAATCGGATTTTAGAAAAAAATGAATTCCTGGAAATCGTTAGGGATAATGTCAGGAAGAACCTACATCGGAGTTATGAAACCAACGCTAAGCGCTATAATGCACGTTGTCGTGAAACGAAGTTCAAAGTTGGCCAAGAAATATTTAGAAGAAATTTCCAGTTGTCAGATTTTACAAAACAAGTCTCGGCGAAGCTGTGCAAAAGATTCATCAAATGCAGAATTTTACGCATAGTGGGAAACAACCTATACGAGGTGGAAAGCCTACAAGGGAAGTCGTTAGGAATATACCATGCCAGGGATCTAAAAGTGTGAGACTTAGCTTGACCACAACAGTAGAAATTTTTATCATATTAGCAATTGACTTGCTAATATGATAAAAATCTCTATACCACGAAAGGGGGTGTGTAATAGGTGTCAGTGAGCTGGCAGATGTAAAGGGCTGGTGACAACGCAATACAGGAGTGTAGAAATACAACACTGAAGGGCGATATCGTGAGAGTTGCCATATTTAACAAAACCCTACAGGATCGTGTTGCCTGAAGGGAGTAATACTATAATGAGCAACTGTGGCAAGTTGGCAGCACTGGGTGAAGGTGTGGTCGGCAGCCATCAAAAGTGACGTCGAAGAGATATCCGGTCTTTTTCTACTGAAAATTGGAAGGCGAAGGGTCATTCGAAAGGCGGATGAAAGACTGGCATACGTTTTAGACACATTCACACATCAAATTTCCACAATCCTCATACATTTTGGACACATTCATTCAACAAATTTCAACAAGCCTCAGCCACTTTGGACACATTCACACAACAAATTTCCACAAGCCTCATACATTTTGGACACATTCACTCAACAAATTTCAACAAGCCTCAGCCACTTTGGACACATTCACGCATCAAATTTCCACAAGCCTCATACATTTTGGACACATAAACACAACAAATTTCAACAAGCCTCATACATTTTGGACACATTCATTCAACAAATTTCAACAAGCCTCAGCCACTTTGGACACATTCACACAACAAATTTTCACAAGCCTCATACATTTTGGACACATTCACTCAACAAATTTCAACAAGCCTCAGCCACTTTGGACACATTCACGCATCAAATTTCCACAAGCCTCATACATTTTGGACACATTCACACAACAAATTTCAACAAGCCTCATACATTTTGGACACATTCATTCAACAAATTTCAACAAGCCTCAGCCACTTTGGACACATTCACACCACAAATTTCAACAAGCCTCATACATTTTGGACACATTCACACAACAAATTTCAACAAGTCTGAGATAAGTAACTCTATTTATATATACGCATATCTAACAACCCTAAGAATAATAGAAAGAAGAAATTAAAGAATTACACGTCGCCACATAAAAAGTAGTAAAGTTTGCTTTTAGCAGTTTTCGTTTACAAACGAAGAAAATAAAATCGTAAAACTGTTCCCATTTGCATTGTATTCTGTCTAGGCCGCTTGCGGGCGGTCGTCCGTGTAAGTTTGGTGGAAGAGGAACTGGACGCGAGCCGGGCCCTCTCTTACACCTCGGGTCTCCTCTCAGAACCTTTCCCCTTAACTTTGCGGACACACTAATAAGCTCCGTTCACACGAAGCCAACGTAACTTATTGATAATAACATTTATAGATTATAATATTTGCCTTTAAATAATCACGTTTGGGGCTATAAGCTCCGTTCACACGAAGCCAACGTAACTTATTGATAATAACATTTATAGATTATAATATTTGCCTTTAAATAATCACGTTTGGGCTATAAGCTCCGTTCACACGAAGCCAACGTAATTTATTGGTAATAACGTTTATAGATTATAATATTTGCCTTTAAATAATTGTGCATTGGGCTATAAGCTCCGTTCACACGAAGCCAACGTAATTTATTGGTAATAACGTTTATAAATTATAATATTTGCCTTTAAATAATTGTGCATTGGGCTATAAGCTCCGTTCACACTAGGCCAACGTAAATTTCCATCGTCACGGGGATAATAAAAAATAAGCGGTAGTGGTCATGGTATTAGTCAGGTTAGAGCTGGAGGGTTACATGAAAGTTACAAAGAGTAAACATTAAGATAATTTTTATCAAAAAAAAAAAATTAATTTAAAACAACAAAAAAAAACCCAAGTTAAAGTTAAGCGATATACATAAAATAAAAGACGCATTTGCGTACATGCTCGCACATCTAAGACACTCCGGTGAGGCTATCTCGATTTGCGTGCATCCTTAATGTAAGTTATAGTTTGTAGGATCATTAGAAGCCAGATGTACAACTTTTAAGAATTTTGCTACTACAGTAAAATAAAAATTAAAAACTAAAAAAAAGAAAAGAAAAAAAAGAGAAAAAAAAACCACTATTGAAATAACAGTTAGAATAAGATTTCCTCCTATAGTGCGCACATAGGGTGGGCCCAAATGGGTAAACATTGTTTTTGGAGATTGGTAAAAGAAAAAAAGGAAATGCATTTATGAAACTCATTAATACTTTGAATTAAAATGTTATATACTAAGAAAATTAGAAAGTTATAACATAGCTAGAAATAAAATTGAATTAATCTAAATAAAATTGTAGTATAGAATGAAGGAAAAGAAACCGATCATGCGTATGTAAACATTTCAGTTGAATTGGGTGAGTATGAAGAGCCAGTAGAACGGGTGGCGGTACTTGTTACGGTTGAGTACACTGGCACGCAGCAGTGTCAATTGCGAAGGTGTGATTACTTCCGGCCGCGAACCCACTCCATTGCCCGCGAGTTTTAGCTTCGCCCCTAGCTAACGAAGTTGCCAGTGTGGCATGAAGTAAACACACCATCAGCCCTGCGCGAAGTAGTTTTTTTAGAACAGCGTGAGAATGAAAGTTCCCGGGATTGAAAGGTTGAAACTAAAGAGCTTCAAAGCAATTGATCATTACATCATCATTATATTCAATGTTGTTTACAAAGCGCGTAATTAAGTTCATGTGGTAACTATGTACATACGTGTGTATATGCATACATCATTAAGTGGTTGTTTACTTTATTTTTGCCTTTCGCTAGAATTGCCAGGCATGTATGTATGTATGCATGTAGCTATGTCTATCTTCATAACAAGCAGAAGCTTGTAGTTGTTGTTGGTTGTTTACGTTAAATCACGTATGTATGTGCTACGCATGTGTATATAGTTGTTTGCTATAGTGCTTGTATGTGAATACGAGTGTACGTTTAGCTATCTATTTAAATACTTCTGGATGTTTCTTTATATTGGCCCTGTTCGAATATTCTTGCGTAACACTTATATTAACCCGACGGCCATTTCCGTAACACTGCCGCCCACTTAAGCACATTCGTCCCGAATAGGCACATCATCACCTTTCTTTTTCTTCGTTTTCTATACGCCTTGTAGTTACGTTGGAGACAAATACCTCATCCATATTTGTTGTGTAGCGTGGTCATACTGTAACATTAATCAGTAGCGTGGTCCTACTGTAACATTAACCAACAATGTATTAAGCAATGCACACAAGAGTGTCGAATTGCATTTAAAAACCTCAACTAAAATATTTTGGGTGACGATCACTTGACACCCCTTGAGTTAGTTCAAAGGCAACGGCATAAAGCACTTAAATTATTATTTTCATAAATATAAACAAACCTAATTATTTGTTGGACGCATGTGTTACTGAGTAGGGTTTAATAAAATTCTTATGATACGCGCTCCGCATGTCTACCTTGGGAAATTAAAAGGAATATTTTGCCTAATAAGCATATACCTTTTCTTTTCCCTCTTACATTAAGATAGGTTAAGAATTCTTCTCATTGTTAGTATATAAGACGATGAAAATTAGTTCTAAGACAATTACTAAATAGACATTCTTAGGAGCTCCTCAGCGAGCTCTAAGAAAAATAAAATAAATTTAAATAAATACTAGGAGCACATTAGTGAACTCTAGTTTAAATAAATAATTTGTTTTATTACACTACATGGCGATCCTGCCAGTCCTGGAGTAGCTTGATATAAAGAGCACCCAACAAAATTTTTTTTTTAGTGCATTTATTGCACCAAAAGGCCCCGACGGACAGCCAAGCCTCCGTCGGAAGAGTGTCTGGCCAAGAGACACTGAGAAGGATGACATCCCACGGCCTGGGAAAACAATCTTCAACAAGTATGCAACAAGGACCTAAGAAACTAACAATAGAAGAGTACCTTAAAAGGAACCAAGAAAAACAAAACCACCGTCTAACATCAATCCCTGCAGTTAAAAAACCAAAGCGAAGAGGGGGATATTTATGTAAGTTGAAAAGGGAAAAATCCCTTTTATTACGCGAGCTCAACAAGGAAGTGCCGCCAACGTGGAACGATTCCACAAAGATATGGAAGCGCATAGATGAGCTGGACCGGCTCATCCAGATAAAACTAAATAAGGTATAATCCTTTAAAAAAAAAAAAAAAAAATATACTAATAATTCTTTTATACAATAGTGCTTATTTAAGAGCACATTTAGGTCGGTAGGCGTTAACCGCCGTTGACAACTTTTTTTTTTATTTAGTAATAAATTTTTATCTAACACATATAATCCTTTTCTTCGCACTTTGTTTGACATAATCTATGAGAAGAAATTTTTTTTGGGTACCTTTATAATGGATAATCCAATTTATGAAGAAGAGGAATTGCCTATGAAAAAAAAACTAAAACTTTTAGGAGAATTTTGGAAGATAATAGGTATGCCAGGCGTCCCAACTGAAGACGACATTATAAATAAACCAAAGATAGAAGAGGAAACAATTCGTGCTATTAGGTGGTCAGAACAATTAGAAAAAAAAAATTAAATTAAATTAAAATTTCAAATATGGGTAAAACAGAATCAAAAATAGAAAACCCGAACGCAAACGTAATAAATGAAGTAGAAATCATTCAAACGAAAATAAATTTAAAATTAATTGAAGTAAATTTAATAATTATAACAATAGTACTACTTTTAACCTTCATTTTGAAAATCTACAAAATACACCATAGTTACTTAAAAAAGAAATATATTAGTAGAGCAGACGGGTTAGACAAAGTATAGCCATATTAAATGATTTAGCTCTCCTAATGGAATGGAAGGACATTTTGAATAAGGCACGAATTTTAAAAGAAGATTTTGAACGGTCATATAAATGTATAAATATTGATAGACCAATCAAAACAGAAACAATTAACAATCATTTTCAAACAATTCTTACAAAATTAGAAGAGATAAGAGTTTTATTTAATGTTTGTTACAATAGACTTACAATATCTCACCAAAGAGCAGCAGACGCATTTTTCCTTGACCTAACAAACAGAGTCTCAAAGCTAGCCGATAAAAAGGCGGTAAAAATTGTACTACCAAATTCCATACACGAAAGTGTACTACTTAAAATTACTATAACCGAATCCACAATGACTCAATCTGTAGTAGAACACGGCTTCAAAGCTGATTACCGATTTTGACGGCAAGGCTGAAAATTTACGTTCTTTCCTTGATTCTTTGTCTTTGGTTAGTTCTATAAAAGGTGATCATGAAGCCACCGCAGTTTCACTAATAAAAACAAGGTTAAAAGGAAATGCCAGAAACTTAATAAATAATGAAGCAACAATAACAGAAATTATAAAAAAATTAAATAAGACTGTTAAAGGCGAATCAGTCGAAGTACTGACAGCGAAAATAATGAATACTAAACAAAATAATAAAACCGCTAACGCTTACTGTACTGAGATAGAAAATCTCACAAAATCATTAGAAACCGCATACATATCAGATGGATTGTCATGCGAATTAGCAAATAAATATTCCACACAAATTGCTGTAAAAGCATTAACTAAAAACTGCACGATCGATAAGGTAAAACTGATCATGGAAGCTGGACAGTTTAATAACATGAATGATGCAATCAGCAAATTTGTCAATAGTTGCACAGATGCAACTGGCCATCAAAATGCAATCTTATACTATAAACAAAAATATAGGACTAACTACAATTATCGTGGCAATAACACACGATCACGTGGAAAAAATAACTTTCCACGCAATTATACCAACAATAACAATAATAATAATTATAACAGCAGTAATGGCAACAATAATAATTATAACAAAAATCGTCAACGATTCAATACTAATCATAGAAACAGAAACTACGTAAGGGCAACTGAATCAAATCAAAATGATTCGGAAAACTCCGAACGTCCCCTAGGATCAATTCAGTAAAAATTTATCATCTAAACCTCAACTTGTGTTTCTTTATTACTATTCAAATAAATAATACTAACAAAATTTTAACACTTTTAGTAGATACCGGTGCTGATATTTCAATAATAAAAGCAAAATTTTTTAAATTGCAAGAAATAAATACGAATAACACAACAGTATTTAGCGGAATAGGACAGGGTAATATAAAATCTATAGGAAGTATATTTTTTGATTTAAAATACGAAAAATTTCTAATACCACATAAATTTCAAGTGGTACATAATAATTTTCCTATACCATGTGATGGAATTATTGGCATGGACTTCATCAAAAAGTACAACTGTATGCTAGATTTCAACAAAGATGACAATTACCTTATCCTAAGACCATCTAATATACAACAAACTATCAATATACCTATTACAAACAACAATGATGAAATAACTTTACCACCAAGATGTGAAATAATCCATCAAGTAAAATTTAACACATTAAATACTGATATATTAATTCCAAATCAAGAAATTAAACCAGGCGTTTTCATACCTAACACAATAGTTAACTCCAACAGAGCATTCATTCGTTTTTTAAACACTAACAACACCAATACTAAAATCCAAAAAAGTAACATAAAAATCGAAAATATTGCTGATTATGAAATCATTAAACAAACCTCTAATAAAAATACAACAAGAAAATCAGAAATATTGAAAATTTTAAAAAATAATTTTCCTGAACAATTCAAAAATACCTTAACAAATTTATGTTCAGAATATAGTGATATTTTCGGTTTAGAATCAGAAAAAATAACAACAAATAACTTCTATGAACAAAAGTTGAGAATAAAAGATGAAGAACCAGTATACATCAAAAACTATCGTATACCACATACACATAAAGAAGAAATTGATAAACAAGTTAAAAAACTAATTAATGATAAAATTATTGAACCTTCATGTTCCGAATACAACAGTCCACTCTTGTTAGTACCAAAGAAAAAACTTCCCAACTCAGAAACAAAAAGATGGAGACTGGTCATAGATTACAGACAAATAAATAAAAAACTCATTGCAGATAAATTTCCATTACCTAGAATTGATGATATTTTGGATCAACTTGGCAGAGCAAAATATTTTTCTTGCCTAGATCTAGTACCAGGTTTTCATCAAATAAGTTTAGAGAAAAATTCTAGAGACTTGACTTCATTTTCAACCACCAATGGTTCATACAGATTTACTAGATTACCTTATGGATTAAAAATAGCAGTGGTTTAAAACCAGACCAAGCCTTTCTATATATGGATGATTTAGTCGTACTGGGATGCTCCGAAAAGCACATGCTTTCTAATTTGAAAAGCGTTTTCGATCTGTGCCGAAGGTATAACCTTAAATTACATCCTGAAAAATGCTCATTCTTCATGAGAGAAGTAACATACCTTGGCCACAAATGTACAGACAAAGGAATATTACCAGACGATAGCAAATATTCAATAATAGAAAACTATCCAAAACCAACTGACGCTGACAGTGCAAAAAGATTCGTAGCATTTTGTAACTACTATCGAAGATTTATTAAAAATTTTTCGGAATATTCCAGACATTTAACAAAATTATCTAAGAAAAATACACCCTTTGAATGGACAAAGGATTGTGATTTTGCATTTAGATACCTCAAAAAGGCATTATTGAATCCAACCTTACTACAATATCCTGATTTTTCCAAGGAGTTTTGTATAACAACAGATGCAAGTAAGCATGCCTGTGGTGCTGTTTTAACACAAGAATACGAAAATATACATTTGCCTATTGCTTATGCATCCAAAACTTTCACAAAGGGAGAAAGTAACAAATCAACCATTGAGCAAGAATTAACTGCAATTCATTGGGCAATTACCCACTTCAGACCATATATATATGGAAAACATTTTCTTGTCCGTACTGATCATAGACCACTTTCTTATTTGTTTTCAATGAAAAACCCAAGTTCCAAATTGACAAGAATTAGATTCGAATTAGAAGAATATGATTTTACAGTAGAATATCTTAGGGGAAAAGATAACTATGTTGCTGACGCTCTATCACGAATTACAATTAAAGACCTAAAAGATATGAATAACAAAATTTGTTCTATATTAAGAGTCACGACTAGATCGATGACCAATACAGAAAAAGAAAAGAATAATAATACATTAAATAATCAGCATAAAATTGATAAAAATACAAATGATAATAAGCCCAGTATATATGTACCTTTAACAAACACTGACGTCAGAAAATATTATAAACTAAAGATTTCCCCCGGAAAATGTTACATCAAACGTGGAAAATCTATAGTAACATATATACAAATAAATGATTTGTTTACTAACGAGAATTTTGACTTAGGACAATTTTTCTCTAGGCTCGAAAAAGTGGCCGGTAAACACAATATATATAATTTACAAGTGGCACCTAGTGAGAAAGTTTTCGAATTTATCTCTATTAATGAATTTAAAATAATGGGCAATAAAATATTAAATAAAATTAAAGTAGCGCTACTAAATGAGGTGACCCACATTGATAATAAGAATGCCAAGGCAATTCTTGAAATTATGCCGAAATATCACGATGATCCCATAGAAGGAGGACATTGTGGATTGTATAGAACAATACAGAAAATCAAAAGATTTTATTATTGGAAAAATATGTCAAAAGACATATCTAAATATGTAAAAAATTGTCACAAATGCCAAACTGCTAAAACACTAAAGCATTCAAAAAGTCCAATGA
The DNA here is from genome assembly GCA_944452675.1 of Tachina lurida. NCBI lineage: Eukaryota > Metazoa > Arthropoda > Insecta > Diptera > Tachinidae > Tachina > Tachina lurida. The sequence continues at coordinate 84,652,173 of OX101753.1, read as the reverse complement.
CTATCACACCAACACCTACAAAACCTTTTGATACGGTATATGTAGATACAATAGGACCATTTCCAAAATCAATAAACAGAAATGAATATGCAGTCACACTAATATGTGACATGACTAAATATTTAGTAACCATACCAATACCAGACAAGACAGCTAAAACAATTGCAAAAGCAATATTTGAAAGCTTTGTACTAATCTATGGTCCAATGCAAACGTTCATTTCGGACATGGGAACAGAGTATAAAAATTCAATATTAACAGAACTTTGCAGTTTACTCAAAATTGAAAAACTAACTTCAACAGCTCACCACCATCAAACATTAGGAACAGTGGAAAGAAGTCACAGAACTTTTAATGAATATGTACGTTCATACATATCTGTAGACAAATATGATTGGGATGAATGGTTAAAATATTTCACATATTGTTTTAATACAACACCTTCAACAATACACAATTACTGTCCTTTTGAGCTAATTTTTGCAAAAACACCCAATAGTTTTAAAGAATTCAATAATGTAGATAGAATAACACCTTTATATAATATAGATGACTATGTTAAGGAAAGAAAATTTAGATTAGAAGTAGGATATAAGAGAGCAAAATTAATGTTAGATAGGAATAAACTTAGGCAAAAATTAAACAATGATAAGAAAATATTAGATCATAATTTTAAAATAGGAGATTTAGTTTTACTTAAAAATGAATCAGGTCATAAATTGGAAATCCAATATAAGGGACCTTACAAAATTAAAGAAATAGATTTAAGAAATAATGTAACCATAATAGATAAGAAAACAAATAAAGAACAAACAGTTCATAAGGATAGACTTAAGCTATATAAAAATAAATAATTTAACATATTCTATTATATACCTTAAATAAATAATTCTTTGCTACATAATAAATACATTCTTTTATATACTTTAAATAATATATTATAAATCATAAAAGAATGTCCATATAATTAACATGAATTATATGAACATTCTTGTAAAAGGTGGAGGTGTAGCGTGGTCATACTGTAACATTAATCAGTAGCGTGGTCCTACTGTAACATTAACCAACAATGTATTAAGCAATGCACACAACAGTGTCGAATTGCATTTAAAAACCTCAACTAAAATATTTTGGGTGACGATCACTTGACACCCCTTGAGTTAGTTCAAAGGCAACGGCATAAAGCACTTAAATTATTATTTTCATAAATATAAACAAACCTAATTATTTGTTGGACGCATGTGTTACTGAGTAGGGTTTAATAAAATTCTTATGATACGCGCTCCGCATGTCTACCTTGGGAAATTAAAAGGAATATTTTGCCTAATAAGCATATACCTTTTCTTTTCCCTCTTACATTAAGATAGGTTAAGAATTCTTCTCATTGTTAGTATATAAGACGATGAAAATTAGTTCTAAGACAATTACTAAATAGACATTCTTAGGAGCTCCTCAGCGAGCTCTAAGAAAAATAAAATAAATTTAAATAAATACTAGGAGCACATTAGTGAACTCTAGTTTAAATAAATAATTTGTTTTATTACACTACAGTTGGCTTTAGTTCTGGCTCTGCCTCGGCTTTCAGCTGGGACTTGTATTACTATGCGCTGGAGATTAGCTCTTTGATATTTGCGGCCCTTGGTGGCACTGACTCTGCTTAGCATTTCCTCTACTTCTTGCCTTGCCGTATGCTGGAGCTGAAACCTTCTTTGACATTTGCAACCCTTGGTACTGAATCTGGGGGTCGATTCTGTTTCTGTGAAATCGTGAAAATGAAAAATAAAATATCACTTCATTGAAAATGCGATTCTGATTTTAGTTTTTATGAGAACTACCTGTCAAGTGAAGTGAATATGATAAATTTTTTATCACTTCATTTTTATCATAAATTCAGAATCGACCCCCTGCTTCGTATTTCTACTACAGATTGCTTTGCAGTACGATGGAGATGACAAGTTCTACCACATTTGCAGTCTTTGGTACTGAATCTGCTTCGTATTTCCTCTACAGCTGGCCTTGTTTTACGCTTTAGGTGACAACTTCTTCCACATTTGTGGTATTTGGGTCTGACTTTATTTTGCCTCTCAACTTGAGCTTGCCTTGCCATACTCTGGAGATGACTACTCCTTTCCCATTTGTGTCCGTTGGCTCTAACTCTACCTTGTCCCTTGACTAGAGCTTGCCTTGCCATTCCATATTTATGGCGTTTGGCTCCGACTCTAGATTGTTCCTCGACTAGAGTTTGCCTTACCACACGCTTAAGGCTCTGTACAGAAGTTGTCTTTTTCTTTCTTACTGCTTCTCTACTGCGTACTTCGTATACTGTAGCAGTTTCTCAACCCTGAGCAAATAAGTCCATTTCAACAATAGCTATTCCCGCTGTGTCACACACCACTCGACTATCATCTAGGTCACGAGCTTCTTTTACATCGATGGAAACTTCTGGCAAACTTCGCTCACGTTCAACTTGTTGACACTGACCACTGTTGATTTCATCTTCTGCGTTCAGTTTTTTGTCAACGTCTTCCTTTGTGCCAGAAATGTCTTCGTTAACACTGTTTCCCAAGTCAAAAATCTCTTCGTCCGATTTACTGACTTGCATTTCTATACCATCTGCCCGTCTGCTTACGGCTTCAGCAAATTCTTGAAGTTTCTCGTCAACACCACCAACTTCTAGATTGTGCACTTTATTTGCTGATGGTCTGGATGTTATCTTAGCATTTACCTCGTTTTGAGCACACGAGACCATTTCTTCAATAGCTAATTCCGCCGTGTCAAAAACTGCTTGACTATCATCTAGGTCACAAGCTTTATTTACTTTGCTGGAAACTTCTGAAAAACTTCGGTCACGTTCAACTTGTTGACACTGACCACTGTTGATTTCATCTTCTGTCTTCAGTTTTTCGTCAGCGTCTTCCTCTGTGCCAGAAATGTCTTCGTTGACACTGTTTACTAAGTCAGAAATCTCTTCGTCTGATTTACTGACTTGCATTTCTACACCATCTGCCCGCGTGTTTACGGCTTCAGCTATTTCCTGGGGTTTCTCATTGCTGGCTCCAGATGATTCTTGAACGTTTGTCATAATTTTCGCTTTCCACTTGTCAAGTGTGTTATTTGTGGCCTTAGGCCTTAACTTCAGCTAGAACTCTCTCGTTGTTGGCTTTAGAATTTTCGTAGTTTGCCTCCATTTTGCTCATCATAGCAGCGAACATTGCGCTAATGTCTGTACTGTGTGCTGCTGCACGAGTACATACCTCAATTCCTTTTTCATCGAACTCATAGCTTTCTATTTCAATGTTGCACTGCTGGAAATCTTGCAGTAGTCGCTCCTGTAGCTGTACCTTGTCACCAGTTGTCGACAGTTTCCGCTTACTCAACTCTTCCTTGAGTTGCTTCACATTAAGCTCTTGAAATTTCATTTTCCTCAAAACCAATTATTACGTTTAACCCTTTCAAACGTGTGTGGTTTTATTCACGTTTAACCTTATCAAACGTGTGAGGTTATCCTGTTCGTATCACTCTTACTTTACGCTTAACCTTTTTTGAAACGTGCCGCTTTTATTTGCAAATCCCACTTCTGACACCAAATGTTACGTTTTTATTCTCTTTAAAAACGCTTTTCCGTAGATTCGAAGATTTGCAATAAATAAAAGACCCCAGTGTTTTAATTAGGGTTAAGAATGATACAATCTTTATTAATCAATAAATACAACTTATACTAATCCAATTCAAGAGCTTAAATACAAACACAAATATTAATTAAATATACCACAACTGGTTACCACTATGCCTTCCACGCTGTTGTATACACTCATCTCAGACAACCGGCTGCGCTAGTGTTGACGCAATTCTGCTTTCTCTGCTGCTCGTCACTCACAAGACTCACTCTGCCGACACTCACAGTTGATACACCAATAACAACTCTATGGCAGACTCTCACAGTTGATACACTAATCAATACTCGCTGGCTTCACTAACACATCTATCAACTTCGCTGCTCCCTTACTCCTCACTCGAGGGTCTCCACAATAACCTCAAATCACGACAGACTCTAACTGTAACTATAGACTGTACTATAGACTCTTCAATTTCCAACTCACGTATTGTAAAGCACAGACTCAAATATCAACTCACTGTTGTATCACAAATCACGGACTGCGCACAACTTAATTGTCAACTCACTTGACTAACAACAGACTTCTTATTAGCAACTGCACTTCTTCGCAACTGACTTATTCGCAACTAACTTTTGATCGCGACTGAACCGCTGTTGGATGCGTCACCCCTTTTTATACTTCGCACAACAACCAGTAGAATTTTCATGCAAAGTCTAGACCGAATCATCATTATATTCAATGTTGTTTACAAAGCGCGTAATTAAGTTCATGTGGTAACTATGTACATAGGTGTGTATTAGGGATGCCAAACGGGAAATCCCGTTCCCGGAAATCCCGGGATTTTCGAAATTTGGCAAATCCCGAATCCCGGGATTTATAAGATTCAATCCCGGGATTTCTTTTTCGGGATTCCTTAGCAATTTTTATATAAAAAACTTAATAGATTAATATTTTCGTTGATTTTATGGTATTTTTTTATAATATTTAAAAGTCCCATACAATTTTATACGTGCAGTTTTAACAATTTAATATGCCACGAATAGCATATTTGTTATAAATTAACAACAAGTGCAAAATAAATTAACTACTTTCTCACGGTTATTTTCATCAAAGGTGATACAATATACAACTAAGAATTATTTTGAAAACGAAAAGAAACATATGAGCTTTGGAAGGAAAATAACATTTGGAAAATTCAATAAGTTTGACAAATTTATTGCGTCTTATTCGATATTATAAGGCCAATTATGAATAAAATGCCATGAGAAATTTTGCCCGGGGAATAATTTCAAACAGTAGCAAATAATAGGGAAAACAAAAAAAGTTATGGAAAAGGGAGACATTTCTTGCGGAAATTTATTCATAATTGCAGTGTATAACTCTGTATATCGACTCCTCAACCCTTATCCACTTTTCGGTAACAACTGAGTACTACTGACAGCTCCTTACAATTGAACTAGAAAATAAAAAGCCGGGTTGACGTAAAAGCGAGAAATATTTACAGAATAATGCGTACTATTTTGTCTAAAAAATTGCTCTAGTGTGAATGTATGTTTTTTTACATTGCAGTTAAAAATTATTTTCGTTAGACCGTTTAGGTCGTTTTTGACACAAACCTATGACCTATTTGAATTACATGGGGTTGATCAAAGGTTTGTGTCAAAAATGACCGACTGAATGAGTTCGACTAAATTATAGTTTTATTCGAGTTGCAGAGTAGAAGGACAGCACACTAATAAACCATACTCCTCTTAGCGAACTTAGGACTACATATGTATCTGTTGAACTTGCAGAAAACAACTTATGTATGAATTTAAAATTTTTCAGTAGAACAAAAATACTGTTCAAACTTTTAGTGGCATATTCATAAAAAATATTTTAGGCTTATTAAGCGCTTATTTGACGTATTTCTGTGGGAAATTTGTCAAATAAACCTGTAATAAACCTAAATTTTTTTTATGAATACGCCGGTTAATATATGTGCCTACAAACATGTGATCATTAGACGTAATTTATAGAATTTGATTAGAATTGTGTATACATTTCTTTTAATTTTTCGACATGTTCAGCCTTATTATCGTTGTCATAGTAGTGACGAAATCGATTAAAAAAATAGGAAATGCCTGGTATATGTAACAACCGTAATGGCTACTTGTTGGTCAATCGCAATTAAAAAAACGTTAATAGATATATTTAAAAAAACAATAATGTTGCATCTAAAATTTTCGTAAATCAACTTAAGCGATAGTGCTAAAAGTCCACAGATATGTACATTCGTTTTGATTTAGATTATAGAAAAACATTTATATTGAAAGCAAAAACAAGTTTTCATATTTAGTTATTGTTTTCAGTATAAATTCTCTAAGATCAACTTAAAAATAGATGACAAATATCCTTTCGATTTTTATTTCATACTAGTATTAAAATATTGTTAACTTCAAAGACAAATGTTTAATGAGATGTTATCAACATAAAAACTTTTAAAATGCATAAAATTTGTTATTAAAGTAATATTTATTAAAAAAAATTATTTATTTTACCAAAAAAATTTAGATCCCGAAATCTCGAATATCCCGGAATCCCGAAAAATCCCGGGATCCCGAAAATCCCGCGATCCCGAATATCCCGGGATTTTCGGGATCAGGATTTATAAATCCCGAATCCCGGGATTTCCAAAAATCGATCCCGATTGGCATCCCTAGTGTGTATATGCATACATCATTAACTGTTTTTTTATTTTTTTTTTGCCTTTCGCTAGAATTGCCAGGCATGTATGTATGTATGCATGTAGCTATGTCTATCTTCATAACAAGCAGAAGCTTGTAGTTGTTGTTGGTTGTTTACGTTAAATCACGTATGTATGTGCTACGCATGTGTATATAGTAGGGATGTAACGAATGTTCGCATTCGCTTTCGCATTCGCAAATTATTCGCTTACTTTTGCTATTTGCATTCGCTTTTGCATTCGCTAAAATGTATGCGAATATTTCAAGCGAATACTGGCGACAAAAAAATTGTATTTCTTTTATAAAAATAGTTGGCGATTAACAAACGTCAAAAAAACACAACTACTTTTGCAAGATTTTTTTTTGGAAAAATTTATTTCTAAGCTTTTTTAAAATGTATTTTGACAACATTTCACATGAAATGTTGAATAGAGTACCAGGCTTTAGAGCCAAAGTAGGAATGGGTTGATTCCCTAATATTTTGTAGACTTATTATTAATTATTATCCATACGTACTCTTATATAAATTTATTTGCATGTGATATTTTAACGAATTGTAATATTTGCATTCGCTTTCGCATTCGCATTTGCTTTCGCAAAAATTAAAATGTTTTATTCGCTTTCGCATTCGCATTCGCTAAACTGGTATTCGTTACTCCCTAGTATATAGTTGTTTGCTATAGTGCTTGTATGTGAATACGAGTGTACGTTTAGTTATCTATTTAAATACTTCTGGATGTTTCTTTATATTGGCCCTGTTCGAATATTCTTGCGTAACACTTATATTAACCCGACGGCCATTTCCGTAACATATGTAAACAAATTTGAATACTATAAAAATAATCTTCTCCTTGCCGCTTACGATGAAATCATAAATAAGTCTCGATATCTGTTTTAATTATCTATCAAATAATACACTTTAACAAAAGAAATAAGTTCTTTGTAATAAAAATAAAATGTAATTTTATTACATTCATTATCCAAACACATGAATATTATTTGAGTTATAAATTGATACTGCCGATAACCGTAACGTTTATTATAAGTTTATTTATTACAATGAAAAATATTAAGACAAATTTATAAAACCTTTTAAGTGAAATTCGAATTTTATACAAAGTTATTTATATTTTTTACACAGTAAGAAATAATATAGTGTATGTAATAATAAGTGAATGTTCATACTCAAACACTCCTCCTCATTCACTTTAAATTAAATTTATCGCATAAATACTTATGTTTGTTGAGTGGTAAAGGCTTCGTTAAAATATCCGCTATAATTTCTTCTGTTGGACAGTAGCATGATGTTATGATACCTTTTCTAATTAAATCTCTTGTCATTTTATATTTTGTATCCATATGTTTAGTTTTGAAAGAAAATTTATCCTCTTTTAAAAGGCGTAAGCAGCTTTGGTTATCATTGAATATTATTGTTGGTTCATCTGCTGGTTGATGAAAATCTTCCAAAAGTTGTTTTAACCATTTTGCTTCTTTAGCTGCTTCTGACAATGAAATATATTCTGCCTCACATGTTGATGTAGCAACTAATGATTGTTTTTGACAGAACCAGGAAATTGTTCCACCATTGTAGAAAAATATTCTTCCACTATTTGACTTTCTTTCAATTCTTTCTTCTGCCCAGTTGGCATCAGCATATCCAACTAATTCTTGTTTCTTTTTTTTATTACTTAATAGTAATTTGATGTGTGCTGTGGTTTTTAAATATTTCAAAACACGTTTGCATTGCTCCCAATCTTCGTTTGTGGGATCCGATACTTTCTGAGCTAAAATGCTTATAGGTGCTGCGACATCAGGTCTGGTATTTACTGACACATACAATAAATGGCCAATAAGTTTTCGATATTTGTTATTATTTTCCTTTGCCGTAACTCAGATCCATAGGAGTTTTAGAAGGCTTTGCATCTTGGAGTCCAAATTCTCTTGCAGTTTTATTTATATATGCAGATTGACAAAGTTGAAAATTATAACTCTCATCTTTTGATATTTCAATACCCAAGTAGTGTTTTAAGTTTCCCAAATCTTTTAAAACAAATCCACTAGATAGTTTATCAATCACAAAATCTGTTTGCTCTTGAGTACAGGAAGCTAATATAAGATCATCATAATACAAACATGGATCATTCAGACTTTGCCCAAAACCAGCGCTCAAAATGATTTCGTGTAAGGTAATGTTCCAAGATCTTGCTGCTTGCCTTAATCCATATATACTCTTCTTTAACAAGCATACTATATTTTCGTTTCCTTGTTGGAATCCTTGAGGTTGTTTCATAAAAATTGTTTCAGACAATTTACCATTTAAAGACGCTGTTTAAGCATCAATGTGGTTAACAACCATATTATTCTTTCCAGCTATTGAGAGCAAAATTCTAAATGTTATGTGTGATACAACGGGAGCAAAAACCTCATCATAATCAATTCCATACTTCTGTAAAAACCCTTGAGCCACAAGGCGAGCTTTAAAACGGCATATATCACCATCAACATTTCTCTTTTTTTGTAAACTTATTTACTGCCAACAGCATTTGACTTCTCAGGCAATAAAACAAGCTCCCAAGTTTTATTATTTTCCATTGATTCCATCTCTTCCTGCATAGCCGCAAGCCAATGCTCCCTTTCATCACTCTTGATAGCTTCTTGATAAGTTGTTGGCTCCTTAACCTCTTTCGTTGACCAAATTTCATCTATAAATCTTCTTGCTTCTTTTCCTTTATTTACTCTACTTGAAATCCTAGTAGCTGTATGAGTATTTGAAATCTCTTGTTCTTTAGTATCATAATCATCAACAGTTACCGAAATGTTTTTATTGATTGCTATATCTTTCTCAGTTTCACTGATATTCTCCTCCTCAATCAATAACGGTGTGAAAGTATGATTATTTCGTGTATCAAAACTTAAGGATACTTCTTTATCAATGAAATTGCCTGTAACTTCTGTAAATCGAACATCACGGCTTATGACAAGTTTTTTAGTGCTACTGTTGTAGCAACGATAAGCTTTTGAACTGTTATCATAACCCAGATATATCATTTCCTGTGACGTATTATCTAGTTTACGCCTTCTTTCAGAAGGAATATGCACAAAACATTTAGATCCAAAAATATGGAAATTTTTTAAACTCGGTTTTGAGCGATACCATAGTTCATATGGTGTTGTGTTTACAACCTTTGAAAAAATCCTATTTTGAATGTAATTTGCAGTTGATATAGCCTCACCCCAAAATGTATGCGGTAAATTAGCATCAATTAGCATGCACCTTGCCATCTCAGCCAAGGTTCTATTTTTTCTTTCTGCCTTCCCACTCTGCTGGGGACTGTATGGAGCGGTTAATTGAACTTCAATTCCTTCAGACTTTAGATACTTTGTCAAATTCTTTGACGTATATTCTCCACCTCTATCAGACCGAAAAACTTTAGGAATACGACCAAAACTCGTCCGAAAAAACGAGATAAACTCTTTTATAATATCCTCAACTTCAGATTTTCTTGATATTAAATGTATTGTTGTGAAACCAGAGTAATCATCTATAAAACTTATGAAATATTTCTTCCCCGATGGAGTAACGGTCTGCATTGGTCCACATACATCTGTATGGATTAGCTGCAATGGCTCTGTTGATTTAGTAAAGGACTGTTTTGGGAATGGAGTTCTAGTTAATTTCCCCTTAGAACAACTTTCGCAAATTTCTTTTATGTTACATTCAACAATTTTAAAATCGTTTACTAAGTTTTCTGAAATCATTTTACGTATTGCTGTTGGGTCGCGATGCCCTAATTTACGATGCCACTGATGAATGCAAATTTCATTATGTTGCATTATGACGTTTACATTTTCACGCTGGCGTAAAATGTACATCTCTCCATCAATATCAGCAACTCCAACGTTTTTATTTTTGAAATTTATAAAGCAAAGATTTCTTTTAAACGATACATCGAAACCAACCGTCGTTAACTGCCTCACTGATATAATATTCCCCACTAAACTAGGCGCATATAAAACTTCTTTTGCCAAAAATGAATTTTTGTTTCCTTCTGTGTCATAAAATGCAAATTCACCAGACCCGATTCCCTCAATTGTTACCATTTCTCCATTTGCTAATTCAATAGAACTCTTATATGATTTATCCAATTTTTGAAAAAATTTGGAATCGTTAACCGCATGTCGCGTAGCACCTGAATCTATTAACCAGCAAAATTTCTTATTTTTACCAAATTTAAAAAGAAAATCTTCAGACTTTAGTTTTTCTTCAGCAGAACTGATTTTGTTAAAATTCTTATTAATTGGTTGCTTTTGTTTCCAATTTTTATATTTGCCACAATTTTTTTCTTTAGGTGGTCAGGTTTTTTACAAAAATAACAAATAGCATTATTCTTACCAACCATTTTTAAGACAGCATCATTATTTCCATTATTACCAGCATGTAATCTTCTTTCATACTCCGCAATTACCTTCTGTTGAACCAAAGCAAATGTAAGTTCATCTTCCTTTCGAGACTCTAAAGAAGTAGTTAAGGTATCGTAACTCTCTGGCAAGCTACTTAATAGCATCGCGGCACTCCACTTGTCTGACAAGGCTTCTTCACCAACATCACATAACTTCGAAAACAGATCATTCATGGCTGAAATATGTGCAACTGCATCACCACCTTCTTCAAGCTTGAGACTGCATATTGACCTCATTAAATGAACTTTATTACTCAAAGTATTATTTTCATAGTACTCTTTCAATGCCTTCCAGGTATCTTCAGCAGTTTTTAAATTTCGAATGTAGCATAATTGATCATCCATCACTAGTAAACCAATAGTTCCTCTAGCTTCATCATCTTTATTGTCCCAGTCATTTAAGATTGACTGATTTGTTACAACATTATTGACTGTAACTATTTCTGGACGTTTACCCTCAATCACTTGCTTCCAAAGATTATTCTTCCGCAGCAAAAGTTCCATTTTAAACTTCCAATTTGCATAATTTTCATTATTTAGTTTTGCAAACTTCGGCTTTGTGTCCGCCATGTTTTCCTTAGTATCTTAGCAATATTCTCTTTCTCCTTTAGTTTTGCTTATTGATATTTAGCAAAGGCCCATAACCTATTAGAGTTATAAATTGATACTGCCGAGAACCGTAACGTTTATTATAAGTTTATTTATTACAATGAAAAATATTAAGACAAATTTATAAAACCTTTTAAGTGAAATTCTAAGCCTATTATTCACTTTGTATTTTATACAAAGTTATTTATATTTTTTATACAGTAAGAAATAATATAGTGTATGAAATAATAATATATAGATAAAGTATTAAAATATACATATGCAATATCGAGTTGGTACTAAAATCCAGCTTCATACTGTTAGGAGTCGGAGGCACTTACTTATATATTTTTTATATAACGGAACATTTATTTATACTTCTTATATTAAGATTACTTATATATTTTTTATATAATGGATAAAAAAAATATTTCAGAACATTATATTATAAATAAAAGTTGTTTAAACAACTAATATATTTGCAAGAAAGAGAAACAATAATAATAATAATAATAATAATAATAATAATAATAATAATAATAATAATAATAATAATAATAATAATAATAATAATAATAATAATAATAATAATAATAATAATAATAATAACAATAAATGCGTAAATAGTAATATTCTACTTATTATTTAAAGATGTGTTTGAGTATTCTTCCAATAATAATTATTCAGTAAACTTGGAATAATTGGTTAATATTTGAAATCAAACGCAATACCTTAACAAGTGCACAAATTGTCAAAATTAACACAGCTTTTGAAAGTGAAAATTTAAATTAATAGTAAATTAATAGTAAATAAATAATGATTATGAACAGAAAACAAAACTAAATAAATTGTTTGTAATTGAAACATAAACACGTAAATTAATTGTATTGTTAGCCGATGGCCTTGGCAGCCAGTAAATTAATATAAATTAAATAAATAAGTAATTCTATTGTATGCTAATACTAAACCAAGATAAGTGCAACCGCGGCTCAACTACAATCCCCAGAACTAGAAAGTTGGCATACAGTGAAGACAACAAACGTAACTGTTAAAACGTTTCAAATAAGTCTGTATTCGAACCCTGACTTGCATCTATTTAATGCAGAAAATAACAACGTTGCACAATTACTGTTCAGCTGTCAAAATACTTGGCGAGCACATTTTTATACTCAGCCTTTTTCCTGTTCGGCCGCCACCCGTAAAACATCGTAATTTATAAAACCATAGATAAGATATTTGAAGAAAACACAAGTGTATGTAGAATGAGTTATATTTTAATACTTTATTAATGAAATTTGTAATTATATAGATTTTAGCTGTATTGGATAATTAAAGAAATTGGATTAGATAGCTGAAAATACGTGTTTTATTTTCCGTTTTACCTGGCCGGCCAACATTCTAAAATACTTGTTGGTTGAACATATTTCATATTAAGTGGTCAGTATGGAGATGTCTGATACTACATTAAAAGCGCCACTAACAACGTCTAGTGAAGCACCAAACAATGCTGCAGTCACAACAAGTGCAATTGCACCAATTAATGCAGATGCAAATGTCTCGCCGCAGACTGCGACTGCCACCAGCGCTGCAGATGCACACACAGTGACAAACACGAATACAACTGTTCCGGTGCCTCATTGTATAGATGGTGTGGCATTAAATGCAAATGGACCTCCTTTTGCACATACATGGGCAAGCCCAAGATATATGTCACAAACGTTGCCTACGTATGTGAATCTGCCGACAGGCATATACGGCCCACAGTACTTTCCATATGATATGAGATCCAGTATGACAAGCACGCGAAATACTGAAATGAATTCTGGCTTTGGTCACTTGGCCTCCTCTTATGTACCTAATAATTGTTCGATGCCCTCTTCGTCACAAAATATAATAAACGCATCAAATTCTATGTGGTACCCAAATACTCAATCTTCTACAACGCGCTATCTAAGTTTTAATCATAGCCATCCAAACGATTTATATAATAACGTCCAATCTGCAAACATTCCGTCACCATCAATGCCACCCATAAGTAACGCTGGCATGCCCTTTTTTCCTAATGTGAATAGCCTTCCCACAGAGTCTTACCTTTCGCCCTCACAGGTGGCCTCACGACAAGTGATAACTAAGGATTTGCCTTATTTCTCGGGTAGCCCAGAAGAGTGGCCGCTCTTTATTACGAATTATGAGCAGTCAACTGAACGTTGCGGTTTTTCAAATCAAGAAAATTTGATTAGACTGCAGAAATGCCTGAAAGGAGCCGCTTTAGAAGCAGTTCGTGGCAAATTAATGATGCCAACGACTGTGCCGTTTGCAATAGAGACGCTTAAAATGTTATTCGGGCGCCCGGATGTTATACACGCATCTCTGCAACAAAAATTGAGAAAACTGACACCGGTGCGCACGGATAATTTAGAAACCTTAATAAATTTTTCTCTAGCAGTGCAAAACTATAGGGCAACGATGCAAGCGATAGGACTTAATGATTATTTAAATGATCCCATGCTATTGAACGACTTGCTGAGCAAATTGCCTGGAGAAATGAAACTAGATTGGGGCCGTCGGCGTATAGAAGTTGCTCGAGTCGATATTGCAGTTTTTGATGAATGGCTTTACACTTTGGCAACATGTGCCAGTCAGGTAACACCGTTAAGCTCAACAACAGCTGGTTCTATAGAAGAAAAAACGAAACGTAAACAGCATAATGTAAGAGTACTTGTAAATGATGTCGAACCAGCTTCAGGCTCAACAGTAACATTATTTTGTCCAAAATGTAATGGTCATCATCGTTTGCAGTGTAGCGAATTCCTAAATATTAGTCGTCAAGACCGCTGGAAATTCATTAAGGACAGTAAACTGTGTATACGTTGTTTTAAGAATCATCTAATTCGTCGTTGTCACCAAAAAGGAACTTGTGGTGTTGATAACTGTAGAATGGCTCACAATCCTCTTCTTCACTCAAGCCAATTGAATAGCGCTGAAGGCGAAATTGTTCATCGTTCGACAAATCCACACAGCTCGAATACTGGTGAGGCAAACAACTCCAACGTTTTATTTCACGATAAAAAACAAAGAAGCATACTCTTTCGATACATACCAGTGACATTATATGGTAACGGGGAAACCGTAAAAACTTTGGCACTTATTGATGAAGGATCGTCAATTTCACTAATTGATACGACACTTGCTGAACAGTTGCGCTTAGACGGGCCCTCAGAGGAACTTTGTATGAAATGGACCGGTGATATAACGAAGAATGAACGAAATTCTAAGCACGTAAGTCTTACTATATCATCACAGCAAGCGGGTTCAACAATATATAGACTGCGCAACGTTCGCACTATAACTAATTTAGACCTGCCCAAACAGTCGCTTGATACTGACACTATAAATCACCGTCCACACTTAAAGTCTTTTCCTATACAAACATATGGTCCGTCAAAGGCTCTTGTTTTGATTGGCCTAGACAATTCAAAATTAGTCACACCCTTAGAGGTAAGTGAAGATGACTACAACGGTCTTATAGCAACTCGATGCCGTTTAGGCTGGTCAGTCCATGGTAAGAATAAATCAGGTTTGACTGAGCCCGAACGATTTATGCATTTATGTGATTGTAGTAAAGATGCTCGTTTGGACGATATAATGCGTCATTATTTCTCCATAGAGTCCGTGGGTATTAGCCCAACTGTAAAGCCATTAATTTCGAAAGATGATGAACGAGCACTTAAAATAATGGAATCCACAACGAAGTACTTAAAGTCAGAAAAAAGATGGGAGACTGGTCTTTTATGGAGGTACGACAAAGTTACATTACCTAATTCATTGCCAATGGCGCAGAAACGTTTAGAGTGCCTTGAAAGAAAAATGATGAAAGATGCCGATTTAATGAAATTTATTACTGATAAAATAAATGATTACGTTGAAAAGGGTTATGTTAAAAAATTAAAACCGAGCGAGATTTCAGCTGATGCTAGATCGTGGTATATTCCCATGTTTGCTGTTAAAAATATAAACAAAAATAAAATGAGGCTAGTGTGGGATGCAGCCGCTAAAGTGCAAAATGTTGCTCTCAATAGTGTGCTTCTAAAGGGTCCTGATCTTTTAAGATCACTTGTCGGAATATTAATACGATTTCGTGAAAGACCCGTGGCTCTGTGCGGTGATATACGGGAAATGTTTCATCAGGTGCGCATTATTAAGGAGGATGTAACAGCACAGAAATTTTTATGGCGTAATTGTGAAACATCTCGTAAGCCCGACGTTTACACCATGACAGTTATGACATTTGGCGCATCATGTTCTCCTTCGTTAGCCAATTATATAAAAAATAAAAACGCCGAACGTTTTGAAGTCGACTACCCCCAAGCTGTTAGGGCTATCATACATAACACATTTGTTGATGATTGGTTGCAAAGTACAGATTCAGAGTCAGAAATGATTCAGTTATCGCAAAACGTTAAACGTATACACAGTGAAGGTGGCTTTGAAATGAGAAATTGGATATCAAACTCAAAGGCAGTTTTAGGCGCTCTGAATGGAAATTTACCTACAACAAACAAATGCATTACCGATCCGGACTCTGAGTATGAAAAGGTACTAGGCTTATGGTGGCTCCCGGTAGAGGACGAATTAAGTTTCGTTCACAAATTAGATGCTGATGTATTTGACGAGTCGAAATATCCAACTAAACGGCAAATACTGCGTATATTAATGACGATATTTGACCCACTCGGCCTCCTTGGTTGTCTTGTAATACAAGCAAAAATAATATTGCAAGACGTTTGGCGGTCAGGCGTGTTGTGGGATGAGTCTATTAGAGATATTGAACGCAAGGCTTGGTTTCAATGGACTCAAAACTTAAGACACATAAGCAAAATCCGAATTCCGAGAAATTTTTCACTGGTAAGTCAAAGCAATAAAAACGAGTTGCATATATTTGTAGATACCAGCGTTCAAGCCTATGCTGCTGTGGCATACATAAAGGCCAATGTGGGAGATGAGGTTTGCTGCAGCCTTGTAGCTTCAAAAACCAGAGTAGCGCCATTAAAACCAATTTCTGTGCCCAGAATGGAATTAATGTCGGCAGTTTTGGGCCTAAGATTGGCAAAGTTTATAGAAGGTGAAGTTTCCATCCATATAAGTCGACGAATTTTTTGGACCGACTCGAAGGATGTTCTTTATTGGATTCATTCCGACGCCAGAAAATTCCATCAATTCGTTGCTGTCCGAGTTGGCGAAATTTTAGAAGATTCGAGCGTTAATGAGTGGCGTTGGGTACCTACTCTGGAGAATGTTGCAGACGACGGTACGAAATTTAATAATAGTACTCACATACATGCAAACATACGATGGTTCAATGGTCCGAAGTTTTTGTGGTCGCCTGAAGATAAGTGGCCCACTTCCAATCTTCAAAGACCCACTCACGAAATGGTGAACTATGTGGAGACTCAGCTTGAAAGTAATAATTGGAAACTAACGGTAGACACGTCGAGATTTAGTACCTGGGAACGATTGCGCAGATCACAAATGTACATTTTGCGTTTTTTACGTGCGATATATAAACAGCCGAACACAAACACTCAATTATGTAAGTTAATTAACATGTCCCTACTCAAAGGCGCAGAAATTATTCTTATTCGACATTGTCAGCGTGAGGAATTTTGTAGAGAGATCTCACAGTTAGAGTCTCCAAATGGATTAATAAGTCGCAAAAGTTCAATTTATAAATTTTCTCCTTATGTAGATGAGCTCGGCATTTTAAGAGTTAGAGGCAGAATTGATGATGCGGTCGACATACCATTTGACGTAAAACGACCGATAATTTTACCCCGTAATAATGCCATCACGCGCCTTATTGCTGACTTTTACCATAGAAGATTTCACCACCACCACAACGAAATTGTAATAAATGAAATGAGGCAAAGATTTTGCTTACGGGGAATGAGAGCTTTAGTTCGTGAGATTTCCCGCCTTTGTCAATATTGTCGTAATCGTCGAGCCACACCTTCATCCCCAGAAATGGGAAGCCTTCCCCAGGACCGGTTAGCATCATTTACAAGACCATTTACTTTTACCGGAGTGGATTACTTTGGGCCTTTAGAAGTAGTAATTGGCAGACGTCGTGAAAAACGGTGGGGTGTTATCTTCACGTGCATGACCATCAGAGCTATACATATCGAATTAGCCTCTTCGCTTTCCACAGATTCTTTCCTTCTGGTAATGAAACAGTTTGTAGCCCGTCGTGGGACTCCAAGCCGAATTTATTCAGACAACGCTACAAACTTTCGAGGAGCTAGTCGAGTATTAATGGATGAAATACAAAAGATATCATCTGATATTATGGAACGCAAATATCCACAAATTGAATGGATATTTATTCCACCTGCTTCACCACATATGGGCGGGGCTTGGGAGAGGATGATACGCTCCGTGAAATCTATCCTATTCGACATCCTGCCTCAAGAAAGAATTCATGAGGAGGTACTAAGAGCCACATTAGCCGATGTCGAAAATATAATAAACATGAGGCCATTAACGTACATTCCATTGGAATCTAATGAGAGTGAAGCTTTAACGCCAAATCATTTTTTGCTCGGGAGTTCAAGTGGCATTCGAGAAAAGGGCGAAATTGAATGCTCAGGCTTGACCCTCGCAAAAAACTTTCGAATAGCTGGCCAGTTAGCAGAAACGTTTTGGAAGCGATGGGTGCGAGAATGTTTGCCATGTCTAACTAGACGCGCTAAGTGGTTCCAAAGTCCAGCAAAGCCAATATCCATTGATGATGTCGTCATTATAGTGGATGACAACGCGAAAAGAAATACGTGGACTAAGGCAAAGGTAATCGATGTTATTCGCGCTAAAGATGGACAAATACGAAGTGCAGTAGTCAAAACTTCTACCGGAATATCTACACGCCCTGTTGTGAAGTTAGCTATACTTGATATAAATAAAGTAAACACCCCATAAAGGCACGGAGTTTACGGCGGGGAGAATGTTAAAACGTTTCAAATAAGTCTGTATTCGAACCCTGACTTGCATCTATTTAATGCAGAAAATAACAACGTTGCACAATTACTGTTCAGCTGTCAAAATACTTGGCGAGCACATTTTTATACTCAGCCTTTTTCCTGTTCGGCCGCCACCCGTAAAACATCGTAATTTATAAAACCATAGATAAGATATTTGAAGAAAACACAAGTGTATGTAGAGTGAGTTATATTTTAATACTTTATTAATGAAATTTGTAATTATATAGATTTTAGCTGTATTGAATAATTAAAGAAATTGGATTAGATAGCTGAAAATACGTGTTTTATTTTCCGTTTTACCTGGCCGGCCAACAGTAACAACAATATCAAAACAACAAGAGAAATTGCAACCATCATCTAAATTTAACAACACAAGGCGTATAGTCTCTTGCAGCCAAAAGTTAACTAATATCTGAAGCGATAACTTTACCTCAGCAATAACAACATAACCGAAGCAGGGTTACCGTTCACCCGACTAAAGTCGCAATTTGACCCTTTTTTAGCGGTCTGCGACTTTTTGTGAGTTTTTTTTTGTCACCGACTTTTCCGACTTTTTTTAATTTTGTTGCGACTTTTTAATATTTTTTGTGAAACTTCTCAAAAAACAGTTAATTTGCAGTAAATTAAAAGTTTTTTGATTTATTTTATAAAAAAAAATCGTCAAAATAACGTCGGCAAAATTTAAAAGCAATTCACAGATTATTGTTCATTTGGAAACACTTTTATCACTTTTTTGCAACATACATGTCATGTATAAAATGTATTCAAGAAATGTTTCATAAATTTTCAGTAGAAGTTGCAAAGAATAGTTTTAGCTAAAATCTTCAGGGTACATGAAAACATGTTCATACCCAGCAAAAAATTTCAAAAAAGGTAATCGGGTTTGGAATGAAGCATTTTGGTGGCTATTCCTTATTGGATTACCAACTTAATGATTTTAACAAGGCGTGAGACTAAAATAGTCGATTCTTGAGAAGTACTTACTTTCTTTTTATTTGGCAACTTGTTCACGTAATCTATTTAATCTAAAAAAATTATTCTCATCATTTAGCAACTTGTATATAATTTTTTTAAATTTTAGGTAATGTGATTTGTAAGCGAGTAATGAAATTTGGTAATCAGAAAAGTAAGTCATTATATGGCAAGTAGTTCTGATGGTAATGTGTAATTTTTTGCTGGGTACATATATAAGCATGTATAATGCAACTGCATGTGTTGTAAAATATGATAAAAATGGATTCTGCAATAATCTTTTTGTTTTGTTTCAATTGTTTTTTGTTTTGTTATGCTTTTTATTAATAAAAAAACGTTAAAAAAAAGAGGTGCAACTTTTATTTTCTCAAACGACTTTTTTGTGCGACCTTATTTTCACAAAACGACCTTTTGTGCGACTTTTCTAAAATTCCTAGCGGTAACCCTGAACCGAAGAATTTCTAAATCAAAAGCCTGCAACACACACCATAAAAAACAGCAGCTGAAACATCAAGTAATACTCTTATCTAACGAGTGTAGTACATTGAGATGAATTATTGTAGCCACAACAGGACTCCCAATAATATGCACGATCAGATTATTCCGGGAAGTCAAGGCCCAGCAACACTTAAAAAAAATCTTTGTATAGATTACAACCCTTTGAAATCAACTATACCGCATTGACATTTCTCTATCCATCCACACGAAGTGGGATGATACTGGTTCCGTTGCTATCATCAATACTATACACGGTTTGAGTACAGCTTAACAGCTTACATGCGGATTTGTAATCCAATAAACTAAGTGAGATAGTTCTTCGTACTGTTATCCAAAAATTTTAAAAAGTGTATTGTATTCGTTCCACGATGGGTGTTCACGTTGTGATACCGATGGCCGTCATTTTACATATGAACTGGCCATCTTTTACACAAGTGGTAGTCTTTGACCATTAACACATCTCAGCTCAAGTGAGAACACCTTTATTGGCGATGCTGGTTTCTTGATACACCCTTACTCAGCCGAAGACATTAGTTCGTGATGGTTGTGATTTGGTTTTTTTAAACCACAAGCAAGTACGTCCCTGCATAAAGAAGAAAATCACTGAATACATAAAGGTGCCACAAATTTCAACACATAAGGATAAACAAAACCACGTCAACCTAACTTAGATGTCAAGAATCAAAACATCAACAGAAAATGCGGCGCATTTTCTTTCCGCCAAGAGGGGAGGTATGTTAGGAGTCGGAGGCACTTACTTATATATTTTTTATATAACGGAACATTTATTTATACTTCTTATATTAGGATTTAAGCATTTGATCCAATTACTGCCGAGTGGGGAGGGATGTTGTGAATCATACTTGAACAACCCTCATATTCAAACATTGCACTAATTGGTTGACGCAGCAGAAACTAGTTCATTGAGTCAGTTACTTCTTATTTTGTTGGCGCTGGCAAATTGTGCAATATCGATATTTTGTAATTGGATCGAAAGCTAAATAATGAAATAAGTTATTGTCTAGTTAGCATAAGAAAATTAATTGTAAGTAAAATATTGAAAAAATATGTTAAAGTATATTTTGTATAAATAGCGGATAGAAAAATAAAAAAGAGACAGTCTGCAGGTGTGGAAGCAGCTCCAGTAACAAGAATTGTTGTTAATAAAAATACCTATACTTACGATTCCCAAGGGACCCTCCAGGTAAAAGGTAAAAGATAAAAATAGACCATAACAATACATTTAGTTTCAGCTACGAAAATATCCCTTCAGAAGTATGTTTGGAAACTTTGTCTAAAAATATTTCAATATCCATACTTTTTATTATAACCTTTACCAAAAATGGAAAAGGATATATATAGGTTATAAAAATAATCTTCTCCTGAAAACTAACTAGTAAAAAACTATTTACATTCTGTAAATATTAGTCGGCTGGAAAATATTAGTCGGCTGGAAATATTAGTCGACTTTCACTCAGCGTTACCGTTGTGCGACTAAAATCGCATTTTGCCCCTTTTTCGAATGCCTTGCCACTTTTTATACCCCTTAGTTTTAAATCCCCTTTTAGTATAATTTTCATTATTTTGTGCCCCTTTTTGTTCAAAGTCAACTTAAATTTTTTTTTTACAATAAATTTACGCAAATTTGTACAGATTCTCAGCGATTCCAACTATTATAACCCAAACGCGCTATACCACTTCTTAAAACGCGCTAAAAAGGGCTAAGTTACAGCATTATCAACAATTTATAGTCAAAACGCGCTATTTTCCTAAGCGCTAAATTAAATTTTAATAAAGGTCGATGTATGTATTAGTAAATAAAAATATAAATAATATAAATAAATTTTTTAGTAACTCTTTTTCAGATTATGTAATATTGCTTCTTCGAAATTATATCCTAAATAACTAAAATCATTTAATACAGAATCAGTTTCACCTTCGAAATTCTTACTTTTGATTTTAATTTTATTTGTAAAACTTTGTAACAACTTATATAAATTATCGAATAGTGTTGCGATTTAAATGCTTTTTGAAGTACAAAAAGAATAGATGCTTAATAAGCTATATAAATTTTTTGGGTCACGAGTACGAGTACATACTTTTAACTGTGAAATTTCAAAATATTTGCCATTTAGAATATTAAAATGAATTTTTAATTCTATACACTCAAGAGAATTTTATTTGCAACATCTGAATCATTAACGAATCTAAACAAAAAGTTAAATTTTGGATATTAGACAAATGTTAAATTTATACAAAAAAGTAAAAAAATATTGAACTGAAATGATATTTTTAAATTTTAATCAAAACTCACTAATTTAGCGCTTTTTTTTAAACGCGCTAAGACGAAAAAAGCGCGTTTGGCATAGTTAAAACGCGCTAAAACTAGCGCGAAACGCGCTAAATTGGCATCGCTGCAGATTCTACCACATTCGACAACAAGATTTTATTTCCTATGTGTATATATGAAAAAATGATTTTTTTTGGGAGATTGACAGTATGGCACAATATTATTTTCTGTGGGAGTAGGTATATGGTGTTTTTAACACCTTAGTATGAATCTTTTCATTTGTTTAAGATTTTTAAATATGAAATTACATACATTCATAGATAACTCTAACTGTATTTTCCGCAGCCAAATTTGATAAAAGTACATACATAATTTTAAAAGGTGAAATACCAAAGTATTCCAATGATTAGGAGAGACGACATAAGTGGGTTCAGATGGATGCAGATACCAAAAAACCCATTCGAGTTTTCTGCAATCAGTTGCTTATCTGCGAATGAATCATTGAATGTCATATTAAAACAGCCACACGCAAATGGTGAGGACAACCAATATAATTATTTAATTTTTCTCGATGCGAGAACTTCCCACAAGTTACAGAAATGGGGTACAGGAATCGAATTTTTATCAAAACTTTATATAGTTAAATAAATTTTTTGAATTATGCTGGTTTTTAAGTAAATAAGTGATATGAACCATGTCCCAAAAATTATAAAAAAATGAATTTATGTATTTTTTAATTTTTTGTATATCCCAAGAACTGGGGCCAATTACCGCGTTCGATATCGAACGAAATTTCCATTTATTTTCTGTTGGAATTTCGATTGATATCAAATGCAGCAATTTGACTACTGTTTTATTATTAACATAGATTTTATTTATTTATTTTATATAATAGCTATCTATACTACGTTTATACTGGTCTTATTTGCAAATGGAAGTATATATGAAAACTGAGTCAAATCAGCAATTATAAAACTAAAAATTAGTTTTTCTGTATACAGCAATAATTGTTCTCGTGAATTAGTAAGTTAAAATTTTTACTTGCAAATAACACGTGCGTATATACGTAGTATATGACTTCTCATAAAATTAATGTTTTTGTACTTCTTAAGGTAGGATCGCATGATTGCCGCAAATACACCAATCTGATCCCAATTTTTATTGTGCTGAATTGGTGCACAAAAATAAAATTGTCCCCATCAAATACGTTGCAGTCACATGATTGCCACATTTATTAAAAATTTGATTGCCGCAGATTGACGAAGAATGAATTTGTGGCAAAAGTTACCGCAGCCCAGTCATACGATTGTTCTAACTTGCGGCAACACAAACAAACAGCTAGTTTGGTCGTTTTTAGTTTGTTTTTTTTTACGTGCAAATGGTTTTGTTTTAAAAAGAAATAATTTTTCTTCTGCTTTTATTTTGTACGTGTAAATGGTCTATGCATTTAAAAGAAATAAAATTGCATTTATTTTTTATATCTTGTGATCATTAAATATACAAAGCAGAGGCTCCCAGTTCCATGTTAACGTTTCAAAGAAGTTATAATTACATATAAAGTAGGGATGTAACGAATACCAGTTTAGCGAATGCGAATGCGAAAGCGAATAATACATTTTAATTTTTGCGAAAGCGAATGCGAATGCGAAAGCGAATGCAAATATTACAATTCGTTAAAATACCACATGTAAATAAATTTTTTTTAAGAGTAAGTCTAGATGATAATCTTAATATATATAAAAATCAAAAACACGTTTATTTGTTAGGGGTGAACTCTTCAATGCCCCAACAGATTTTCGCCTTCCACCCTACAAAATATTTTTAAAAGACCGGCGCGTGTTTTTATATATATTCTACCCCGGTAAATGCTACGCCCCTTTCAGAAATAGTGATTCGTCCGACAGATGGCGCCATATTTAGTTTTTTTTTTTGATTTTGCACCGTAACTCAAGAACTACTGCACCGAATTAGACCAAACTTTATATACATGCTCTATGGGGCGTGAGGAGTGTTTCTGTGTAGTTTGAAGTTCATCCGACAGATGGCCCAATATTTAGTTTTTTTGTGTGTTTTTGCACCGTAACTCAAGAACTACTGCACCGATTTCGACCAAACCTTATATACATGCTCTATGGGGCGTGAGGAGCATTTCTGTGTAGTTTGAAGTTCGTCCGGCAGATGGCACAATATTTAGTTTATTCGTGGGCAAAATCCAATTTTCATATTGTACCACCAATGCCATATACAACACTAATGTTTGCTTAGGGCCAGCAACGCGGACCGGGGTCAGCTAGTTAAAAACAAGTTTACACAATGTTAGGCAATCCACCCATTCATACTTTGGTCCTAAAACCTGGTACTCTGTTCAACATTTCATGTGAAATGCTGCTAAATATGTACATACATATGAAGAAAACTTGGATTAAATTTTTCCTGAAAAAATCTTGCAGAAGTAGTAAGTACTCTGTTCATCTTGGGAAAAACATATGAAATATATCTTCAACATTTTACGATTTCATAAGAAATAATATCAGTGGCGTGTTTCGCGTGGAATTTACAGCAAACAAGGACTAGTTAATATTGTTGTTCGAAGTAATGAATGGTGTTCAAAAGTTTGAAACTGAAAAATATTTCCAAACACCACTGGATTTTGGTTTCATTTTGATACTTATGAGAACTTATTGATAGAAAAGTTTTCCGCTAAAATATTAAAGTTTTACATGTAAGTACATGCATCTTTTTCATGCTGGTTTAAAATAATTTTCGTCTTTTTGATGTTTGTTCATCGTAAACTATTTTCGTAAAAGAATTACAAAATTTTTTTGTCTTTAGTATTCGCTTGAAATATTCGCATACATTTTAGCGAATGCAAATAGCAAAAGTAAGCGAATTATTTGCGAATGCGAAAGCGAATGCGAACATTCGTTACATCCCTAATATAAAGTAAGTATATTCGTGTGTTCCAAGTAAACACTTGGAACACACGAAAAAGTAAGTTCGTTTAAGAAATTGTCGCGTATTGGCTACATTTATTGCCGCTCGAGAACACAATAAATATTAGAGCATTTTTAAAATTTTTATTGGGGCATGGTTGTCTATCAGAGTTGCATTTGATTGCGGCAAATCAACAAAATATTATTCTCGATTGTCGTATGGGCCAATATATTGTGAAATCACACGATTGATATATATATATATTGGACCAATAATTTCTGCATTGCGGCAATCGTGTGATCCTACCTTTATATATGAGAAATTGTTTGTTTTAAATGAAAATAACTTAATAAATATACTTGTTTCTACAATTCTTCTTGATTTTGAGGTTGCCTCTTATATGCTTTAAAACCCCCTTTTTGTGCCACTTTTTTTTTGAAAATCCCCTTTTTGTGCCCCTTTTTGAAATTTTCAACGGTAACGCTGCTTTCACTTGTTAATCGGCTGCAATCAGGGTGACTGACGACATTTTTCAAAAAGTGGCACCAAATAGGGTATTTATAAAAAAGGGGCAAAATTAAAAAAAAAGAGAAAACTACACTAAACTTTTTATTTTTAATGTATTTTTATATAAAAAAAGTGGCAAGGAAGTCGAAAAAGTGGAAAAGTGTAATCGATATATCGAAAAAGTGGCAATTTGCCAATTTAGTCGGTCAAACGGTCACGCTGGCTGCAATTATTAGCCGACGTGAGCTGTCTAATGTCGGCGGCTTTGCGCCGCCGGCTGTGAGCCGCATGACTTGGACCTCTGGGTAGAGCTGGCAAACTATCGATAGTATCGATAAATTCGTAACGCTTTTTAAGCCAAATTACGGGTGGTATTATTGATTCCGTACGAAAAGCAAAATTCAACGGAAGTGAATATCGATCGATATGCAAATTGCAATTATTCATTCCTGCAGTATAAGCTTTCCGCGAAATATATTTAACATCCCTGTTTTTATTAATTGTGTCGTGGTATGATGTCAGCTGTTGTAAAAAAAACGTTTAAAAAATATTTTAAATGTATTGGACGTACAAACAACAGAATAATTTTATGTTAAAAACTCGTTTTAAGTGAAATATATAAAATATATGTATATACAAGTGTTAAATATTAATATGGATACAATAGCCTTATTTAATGATAGTAGTGATGATGATTGCTTAGACATTAGGGTAGAAAGAAGGGTTTTGCGCTACAAATCTGAAAATGTGTTACAGATGAATGATAGAGAGTAAGTTGGAATAAAGATATCTCATTACATGTTTAATGCATAAAAATTCATTTTAATTATGAATTTTGCAGCTTTCAAAAAAATTTTTGCTTAAACAAGGCAGCATTTAAATATGTTTTGTCTGAGTTAGAGTCTGTGAGTTTCGGAAGCGTTCGTCAGTGAGCACTTTCTGAACAAGATAAACTATTTGCTTGTTTGAGATTTTTTGCAGAAGGCAGCTACCAGCATAGTGTTGGTAAGGATTTTAATGTCAATATAGCTCAACCAACGTTTTGCAAAATCCTGTCTGAAGTATTAAACAAGTTAGAGAATTTGTTGTGCAGCAAATGGATATCTATGAGCATGAATGTTGATGAGGAAAGAACAGCGAAAATGGCTTTCTATGAAAAGTGAGGTATTCCAAATGTGATTATGGCCGTTGGTGGTACTCATGTTAAAATTATTGCTCCGAATAGTGATAAGCACCTTTTTTTCAATCGTAAGGGATACTACAGCATAAATGTTATGATTGTAAGTATACCATTAAAAAATTATGCCTACATAAATCTTTTTATTATTTAAAATATTACAGATATGTGATCACAACCAGAAAATAAGATATGTGTCATCACAATATCCCGGAAGTTGCCATGATTCTCATATATGGGAAATGAACGCCGCGAAAAAATTCCTACTATCAAAACATAGCAATGGAAGAAATTCTCTCGTTTTGGGTTAGTAATTTAAAAAAACTATCAACAATAAAGCTGTGCAAGTATATTTTAAAAACTTTTTCAGGAGATAAGGGATATCCTTTGCAGTCATGGCTATTAACACCTTTCAGAGAACCAATCTCTTCTCCAAGGAAAACTAGGTTTAATACCGCACATTCCAAAGGAAGAATTATAGTAGAAAGAACAATTGGAATGATCAAATCAGTTTTTAGATGTTTAAATAATGAACGGGGACTTCATTATACTCCAGAAAAGGCCGCGAAAATAATTAACGTCTGCTGTGCACTTCACAACATTAGACTTCATTATAATATTACCGACGAAGATCTTTTTATGCCATTACCTGAAGAAGAAGATTCCATAAAAGATAATATTAGCGGCGAAGCAAATGAAACACGAAATCAAATACTACAATATTTTTAATTTGTTATTCAGTTTAATTTTATTTAGTTTATAAAATATGTAAATAAAAAATTTTAAAAAATTATCACAATTCAAATGATTATAAAATGTTGGATTTCATGCCTATATACATTAACATATCACGCCATAACCGACAAAAAACTTGAGCGACAAATTTCCATACGAAATATGTTTTATAAATCTTTTGCAAATCAAATTTATGTTTTATAAATATGGCAGAAAGTGTATCAAATAATAATTTATTATAACTAATTTCGTTGTATTTGTTTGTTTACTTTATTTATTTCAAGCTTTAATATTTTTTCCTTAAGTTCAATTTTTTTAATTAACAATTTTCTCATTTCTTCGTTGTGTTTCTTTTGTTCTTCCAGCTGCTGTCCAAGGATTTTGGTCTGTTTCTTTTTTTCATCGCTTATTGTATATATGGATTTCTTAATATCTCTTATAGCTTTATAATTTTCTTTGTTATGATACATAATCGACTCTAGAGAAGCTGATACGTCCAAAGCCATTTTTTTTGTATATTAATTTGATCCTTTAGCAGTTCTGTTTTTTCTATTTTTTGCCAAAGGTCACGGTCTTACACTTACGGGAAAAATGGTTTCCGTACTGATCTCCTTATGCCCAGTTTCCCCAGTTGTCAAATCTTCCTCAACCAAAAGTTCAGTTTCTTGTGTTATATTTCCTGACAAATTTATTTCTAAACATTCAGGCACTGCATCCATTTTTGACAACGAATTTCTGGAATTTCCGAAATTTTTCACATAAGATATTCCGTGAACCGCAGCATTCAAATTTAATAATGCACTAATATCTTCTTCTATTTCAGTTAGTGGAACCTCCTGTTCCAGTTAAAAGCTGCTTGTTTTTTGTTAATTTTTTTTTCACACCGCTTTTGTAATCCGTCCATACCTACAATGCAATACAGTTAATACTTGTGCAAACAAAATTTTGTTAAAATCTGCCTTACCTTTTTCCAACCGCTGGCATCTTTTAAGGATGGTCCGGAACCATTCAATGTTAGTGTCAAGTCTTCCCAAAATTTTTTCACTGCTGCCGGAGAACGTTCGCTAAAGCCGCACGCAATGTCCTTTTTTTCATTAAATTCACCATTTCTTGAATTTGCAATTTGCTTGTGTATTTCTCTCTTTTATTCCTTCAAAAATGTTTTTCAAGAATAAAACAAACAAAATAATTTTAAGTAAGCTCTATAATTTAAAATTTTTACATTTCCTTACATTTTTGATTTTTCCTCAAGCCTTCCGTTATTGAATTTGAGCGTAAGCAAAATGAAGAAAAATATCTATATTGCGGAATCAATAATATGGCAATACCATCACGGTAGAGTTGATACCGCAACTGCGGAAAAATACTGCAGTTACGGAATGAATAATTGCAAATTTTGCTTCCGCAGAAAAATGCTTTCCGCAATCGCGGAACGGAATGAATAATTAGACCCTACATGTGATAATTATCGCATGAAATTTGGCTTAAAAAACGTTACGAACAGTAGCCTAATTCAATTCATAAGAATTTAAGAAACAAATACAGTTCGAAAAATAATAATTAAATTAACTAATTAATAGTCATTGGCTTGTGGCAAAAATCAAAAATATAAATATACTTAATAGTAACAAACCAAAAAAGTTTGTCTTAAGTAGAACAAAAATAAGCAAATTAACAAACATGTGCATAGTTAGTAAGGAACAAACGACAATGGTAAGACTGTTGTAATATATATGGAAGATGGTAAATTTTGAGCCTTCATTACCTAACATATATATGAGCAAATTGAAAAATGCAATGAATCAAACCAATTTACATATTCCATTTGCAATAAAGTTTCGTATATAAAGCAAACATCTACATCAACTGACACCACACACAGTGGACCAAAACACAGAAGAACGCTGATGAGGAAGGTTTAGTGGCCTTCGAAAACGGCTGGCTGTTCCGTTCAACTATGTGTTGTTGTCAGAATATTTACAACTAACTTTGATGTTATTTGTTCATTAATAATTATCACATGTAATTTGGCTTAAAAAGCGTTATGAACAGTAGCCTAATTCAATTCATAAGAATTTAAGAAACAAATACAGTTCGAAAAATAATAATTAACTAATATAGTATCGATAGTTTTATTTCCATTAGACTATCGATAGTTTTTTCTCGATAGCGATACTATCGTTGAAAAAATTTATTACCAAATTTGCAATAAACTCCCATATCCATTTACTTAAATAACGTCATAACTCAAAGTAATAAATTTACGGACTTAGTAATACAGACTTCATGTGTAACGGATCAACTCTTGATAGAAGAACAATTTTTAATATCTCCATTGAGTTGTATGTAAATTGAAAACTAAACTCATTTAAAAATTAAATTTAACATTCCCAACTCTTCGTCTCCTTCTGACATAAAATGACTTACTTTAACACTAACTGCAAGTAAGAAAAAAATTACGCTGTTAGAGTTTTGCCTAGTAGAATGATGGTTGTGGAATAGAGACGGAATATATCCTTTTGTTTACTATCTCCTTTTTTAACATCTCTTATTTTAACTGGGTTGCTTAAACAGATTCCTTAACAGCCGTGATAGGTTAGGTTAGGTTGAAAAGAGGGTAGATTATTGGGAAGATACTCCAATATAAACCTTAATAAAACATTAACATTTTAAGTCTTCATTGAACATTAACTAGAAATTAATGTTAAAGTTAGTAATTTTAAGTTACGTGTAGACCTCAAGTAAAATAATTCGATTCTATCGATAGTATCGATAGTTTTCCAACAAACTATCGAAAATATCGAATGGCGTGACTATCGATAGTTTGCCAGCTCTACCTCTGGGTCCAATTCGTCACAAAATTGTCGGCGGCGGAAGCTGAGGATATATATACCGGCGGCAACGGCTGTGCGGCTGGGGCCAGATTCCGCAGATGAGTTTTGAAATGTTCACCAATTTAGTGTTCTCAATTCAGCACAGTTATTCCAGTGATAAATTTTGACGCTAGTGTTCACTACATGTGGTACAATTGTACTTTTTATGCTACATTTTTGACCTCGTTGGTACCGTGGTACTACCGCGAGTTACTTGGTAAAATTTAAAAATGCCAATGTTTCACTAAATGTGACGCGCAAAATAGAAAGGGGCCTGAGGTTAAAAACCGGTTTTATTCAGGAGAGCCATTTTAAAGATTTAAATACGTGCATCTTTGGTGTACCATCACTGAGCGTGTTGGTATTGGTCTCATTTGAAAGCGACACATGAAGTCAGGAACGTGTTGGTCAACCTTGAAAACGCGCGTAGGTCGTCCCTACCTCTTGTTTTGTGTAGTTAGTTTTTACTGTTTTCTACCTAGCGCACTGTTTCCATGAGTTTGATATCAATTTTGCTCTCGTTTTTTCGAATCCAGCTTTATTTTCTGAAATTATTAATAGTGAATTATAATAAATACTCATTTATAATTCTTTTAAATCGTGAATATCACTCTGTTAGTACGAACATTTTTTCACATAACCTTAGAATCGTCGACTTCAATTTCATAAAACGCGCATATCTCTGGGAGGGAACACTTTTGGGGCATGAGATCGGTCTCATTCGATGCTCAGATGTTGTCCACATCAAAAAAAGTGAAAATTGATTTTTTTACCCTTAAATCGCTTTCTCTATGCGCTTTAATTTTTTTGTGTGTTTTATTATAGACGGTCAGATTCTCTGTTTTTGTTGCAATGCTGTTGTCAAGGCAAGGTCATGTACCAGGTGGTGTCAGCTCCGCAACAAAAAAAATCTGTCAAGTACCTTAACTGTACCTATTAACTCATACATGAACTCGCCTTGGCTGTGGGTTTATTTATTTTTGTTAACTACATATCGCTCCTTTAGTTCAATAGTGTGTTTTAGGTTTTATCGCGCATTTTTTATGCGCATAACTTAGATTTTATAGTGCTTGAAGATAACAGGCCTCTTAATAAGCAAAATTTGTAAAATAACCGATCTCTAACAAGTCTAATCTACGAATGTACCCTTATAAATGTAATATTTAATATTTTATTGTTACTTTTTTTATACTCAATTTTTATACCAATTTTTGTTGTTTCTTTTTTTTTTATTGTCTACTTCTGAATTTTTACACATTTTTCACGTTTCCGTTCTTATTAATAAATATTAAAAAAATGGTACCGTCAGGGTCCAAAAAGTACATTTTGTTTTGACAGTTGGTACAAAATCCAAGAAGTAATTTTCCTTCCCTGGTTCACTATAACTATGTATCAAAATTATTCATTCTCACCGTTGAGAATGCGGAATCTGGCCCCAGGAGCCGATTTTTTAAATAAAGGGTGTCAGATGTCGCCGTGAAGAAAAAAACTTTTGAAAACACTTTTTCACTCACGTAAAAAACTTTTTTCAGAGTTGCAAAAAAGGTATAATTTTACGTGTAGGTGTGAGCACGTGCGTTTTTTGAGAGTATGCGTGCCACGTGCTCGCATGAAATTTATATCCAGAAATTTTTACATTAAATAAATAAAAATATATTAGATGCGCGCTATAAATTAACATGTGTCAATAGAGGACAAAAGTAGGTATCAGAATTATTACATGACATTTTTTTAATTACATGATTTCGAAAGTTATAGCCCAGCAAACTTTTTATTGACAAAAAAATTTTGCCTTTTGAAACCAAAACGGTTGACTGTGCGCTATTGACACATATCTAAATCAACGCATAATCAAAATAGCTTTAAGAACTGATAACTGCTATATTCAGATTTACTTTATTTCTGAAGTTATAGCGCAGCAAACATTTTAGTGTCGAAAAAAGTTTTTACCTATAAAACCAAAAAGGTGACTTGTGCGCTATTGACACACAAACCATTCGATGTAAAATTTAAATACCTGTAAGAACTGATAACTGTCGTATTCAGATTTACTTTTGTTCTGCAGTTATAGCACAGCAAACTTTTTTGGTCGTTAAAAATAGAAAAAAGTTTTCGTCCTATTAAACCAAAACTATTGATTGCGCACTATTTAAAAGTATAGCAATCGATAAAGGACAAAAATACTTTTCAGAATTGGTGAATTCCTTTTTCTAAATTACTTTAGTTCAGAAGTTAATATCCATCAAACTTTTAAAAATGTTCATAATTTTTGTGGTAATACAGTTTTTTCCATTAAGTGTGCTAGTGGCAACTTCGTGGTAATTTGCCAAGTAAAATATGTAAACAAACTGTTGAAAAAAAAATACTGATTTTGCAAATCAAAATAATAGGTAATTTTTACTTTTATTAAGTTTTATGCTGTTGTATGAGTAGAATCAGATTTAATAGATGTCATTATTTTTATTTGAATAACTGTGGAAAAAAACAGTCTCGAAAAATACAAAAAAAAATTTTTTTCCTACATATAAAATGAAAAGTATTGATTGTGCGCAATTAAACCATACACCAATCGATAGGAAATCAAAATATCTTTTTAAATTTGTGACTCTAATATTCTGAATTACTTTAGTTCAGAAGGTATGTCCAAATAAAATATTTTATATCATTAAAATTCAGCATAAAACTTTACTGCCTATAAAATAGTAACTATTGTATGTCAGATATAAAGTTATATATCTTTATATAGATAATCAAAATACCTTTCAGAATTAATAACTGTCATTTTCTGGATTACTTTA
Organism: Tachina lurida; assembly: GCA_944452675.1. Lineage (NCBI taxonomy): Eukaryota > Metazoa > Arthropoda > Insecta > Diptera > Tachinidae > Tachina > Tachina lurida. The sequence goes on along the minus strand of OX101753.1, from coordinate 84,618,967 downwards.
TTTCAGAAGTTATATCTTAGAAAACTCGTCGAAAGCACAAAGATAAGGACAAACGTTTTCTTCTTATAAAATATAAACTACTTATACATCGTATTGTGATATATAGCAATCGATAGAAAACAAAACTACTTTTTTTAAATTGATGACTGTCATTTTCTGAATTTGAGGAATTCAGAAGTTATAACACACCAAACTTACAACTTCGTAAATATTTTCTTATTCGCAGAATTTTTGTAAAATGTCAATAACAGTGTGCAGCTACTGATAATACAGGTATAAGATGTAGATAGCACAGTTTTATGTGGCAGCACAAATAACAACTACCACCACGAATTGGAACTAATATTAAATATTAATACAGTCGTAATTTTGCTCTGGGTGGGAGAACACCTTTTCGCGTCGTCGTAGTTATTTTTTAAATGCTGCCAGGCATTTTGTTGTTGTCTTGCTTTCGAGAGTTTTGCGGCTGTCGCATTGTTTAATGTTTTTTTCCACGATCAACCGTAATTAATTGCGGTTCTTTCTGGATTCTTCATTGGCATATGCAATCGATTTGTTTGTTAAATATATACTCATATGTATAACTGTTCGTGATTTGTGACATTTTGATGACCTGTTCAACCGCTTGTATTATGAATAGTATAAACACACTTTTTTATGGATTGAATGACGCTTGAAGGATTTTGTTGAAACGTTAATAAATGCTGGATATTGACATTTTAAATTTTTGGAATAATATACTGGTGGAGACCACATTCTATACTCTGTGAACTGGATGAATAAGCTGATTTGTGGAACACATAATACTGATCTGACGATATAATTTTGTTGAAGAACCTGGTGGAGACCAAATATAATACTTGGATGGTGGATAGTGGATGATTTGATTGGAAATTTGTTGTGGAACCTGGTGGAGAGCCAAATATATGTAACTCGGATTTTAAGAAGATTTTGACTGGTGGAGACCATTTATACTCTAGGAGCGGACTCTAGGATTCTCTACTTCCTATGTGAAGGCGTGGGTCGAATGAGGCCTTGAGAAAACTTCTATTTGTTGAAGAACCTGGCAATTTGCTCTCAGTAGCTCGCCATAAACAACGAAAACCCAAAAAAAAAAATTAATATTAATAATGATTATTATTAGCTTATATTTGCAATTATTAATAAATATTCAACTAATTAAACTATTAAAATTTAAATTTTATAATGCGTCGATAGCAGTTTTGAAAAGTAAGTAATGGTTGAAGATAGACGATGAGTATGTTGAGAGAAAATCTTTGTATTGCAAAAATATTGGAGGTCGGTCATACATTTGACTTCGATAGGTACGCCCTAGGGGCAGTCAGAGCCCTGCGATTAAATTTTATAAAAATTTCCCCTTTGTATGGGAGTCCCCTTATGGAGAGGAGTTAGGCGGTCGGTGTGTTTAAAAAAGATGTTGGGGGAGAAAATTAAGGTATTCTCGTCATACATTTGACCCTTGTAGCGGTGACCCCGGGAAAGTTATATGATTTTTTGTATTTTTGTTGCTTTTACCCTCAACTTTGAGCACGAAGCGGTGACCTGTGCCCCCATCTGACCGCCACCATTTTTTTACCCGAATATTGTTTTTCAGAACGTCACAAAATGAGGTGTTCTTGCAAGTCGAAATCTCGTTACTAAGAATTCCCATATAACACTATGCCATAGCTAGTGTACATACATACAATTACACTTCGCCACCCCTATTTAAAATATGTTATTGGATCTCTTCGATATGCAAATAGCATTTTGAAAGTTGGTCGTCAAATGACGAAGGTTGTTAATAATCAATTATCAATGCGGACAATTTTCAACTTCCGTATAAGACTTCTTCCGTATAAGAAAAGAGTTTTGGAAATTGGTCCACATATGATGAAGTTATTTGATATTCACTTTTTAAAAATAAAAAAAAATTAAGTGGAACTTTGCCATACAAAAACAGAATTTTGGATGACAAAAATATTTGGGGTAGGAATTATGTAACGCACACCCACCTAATTTAAAAGAAAATATTTTAGTGAGCCTTTTCCATATGCAAAAGAATTTGAAAATTGGTCCGCAAATGACAAAGTTATTTGATAATCAGTTTTTGGGGTGGGCATTCTACCACACCCGCAACCCCACCCCACAATTAAAAAAACGGACGTTTCTCATATGCAAACAAATTTGGAAAATTTGTCCACAAACGACATAGTAATTTGATAATCCATTTTTTGGCGGGCACATATCACCCTCCCCCATTAAAAATAAATTGAATGGACCTCTTTCAGTTCTCGTTGTACCTTCATAGTGAACAGACGTAATAGCGGAATTTTTCTTACATACAAACTAAACAAAAAAAAAATCATACAAAAAATATTCGTAGTACGTATTAACGTTGATAATTAAGCATTTTTTTGCTTTGCTAATATTTTTACAGATAGAAATAACAAAAAGAAAAAAAACCGTAAACAAAAAAACATTCAAAGTACCCTTGAGGAATACTCTATATGAGTACCCCAAAGGAAAAAAATAGTGAAGTGAGTTCTAACGGCAGAAATGCATATTTTACTGTGAGTTTTGATGCTCATAATGATAACAATCAAAATAAAAAATCTGATAATAGACTTGCTGTGAGTTCTGAAGCTCTTAATAAAAATAAAAAATTTGATAATAGACTTTTTCTAACGGCAAAACCACAGTTTCGTCAGCGATCAACTTCGCTTTGTCCAATGCCAACTAGTGAATCGTTGACATTATTGCCTAGTACTTCTACATTTAACTCAGCGATATCATCCGCTTCAGGCTCATGGTCATCACTTAAACAAGTTGTCACTGAAGACAAGAACAGCCCAAAACCCAAGGTCCAAGTCGGAATGGACAGATACATTACAATTTTAAAGCGCGGGCGAAGCCAAAATTCTACTAAAATTGGATCCGCCCCAAAGATGTCTAAGGATAACAGCACATCTTCTATCAATCGTAAAAATCGTTTTTCATTATTGCAGACAAAAACGACAATCCCGCTGCATCATCGCAAAAGTCTTTAAGCTACCACCTATTTATCTGAGAGAAAAAAATTCTAACGCGCTTCTACAAAATCTACTGTCGACCATTGGTGAAAATACTTTTCACATCATTCCAATTAAACGAGGTAATATTGATGAAACTAAAATCCAAATATATGATGAAAAAGATTTCCGAAAAATTGTTAATGAGTTTGAAAAAAATAAAACAAATTTTTACACATATCAATTTAAGAGTGCTGAAGGCCTACAAATAGTATTAAAGGGCATAGATTCATATGTTGAGCCCGATGAAGTAAAATGTGCACTTATCAACAAGGATTTAAGGTAAAAACTGCTATCAACATATTAACAGAGAAAAGGTCCCCCAACACCTATTTCGAGTGAAAATGAAACCAATCCAATTTATAACGTAAAGTATCTCTTACACCGAATAATCATAGTTAAAGAGCAACGTCAGCGTTCAGGTCCCGTACAATGCCATAATTCTCAAGAATATAGCCACACAAAAACTTACTGCAAATTACCTACAGTTTGTGTTATGTGCGGTGAATTGCATGGTACTGCTAACTGTACCAAGCCAAAAGTACAAGCAAAAAAAAAATGCAGTAATTGCGGAGGTAATCACACCGCTAACTACAGAGGAAGACCTGTATATTCTTTCGTTAAACATGCTATAGGTCAAAAATATAAATTAGCTCCAGTTCAATCAGCAAATGCTTACTCCGCCACTCTGCCTCAAACTAGCCAACTAGTTACTTCACGTGTATCGTATGCTGATGCTGCTAAGACTAGTTCTATTCCCACACAAAATGTTGCACCGCCAAGTAATTCAACGAGTGCAAACTCTAGCTTTAACTTTAGTCGTCTTGAAGCTACTATTGAGAATCTGGTGCTAACTATAAACAACTTTACAACAAATATGACTACCATGATGCAAGAAATGCTGCGAATGCAGAATACATTGCTTCAAGCTTTAGTTAACAAACCATGAACACGTTAAAAATATGTTTCTGGAACGCAAACGGCATTCGCCAACATAAAAATGAACTTGAGCACTTCCTCACGGAAAAAAATATTGATATAATGTTGGTCTCTGAGACTCACTTGACTTCGAGAAGCTGCTTTAAAATAAATGGTTACACTCTATATGATTCAAAAGACCCGAGAGGGAGAGCATGCGGTGGATCAGCAATTCTAATTAAGTCAAGACTCAAGCACTATATCCTTGAGAACGTTAGTGAAGAATATATGCAAGCTACGAATATTTTCGTAGAAAATTTTTGTTCGAATTTCGTGATATCATCAATTTACTCACCTCCCAGATTTTCAGTTACTGAAGATCAGTATGAGAAGTTCTACAAATCGCTTGGTTCTTGCTTCGTGGCAGCTGGTGACTACAATGCAAAACATACGTACTGGGGCTCGCGTCTTATTACACCTAGAGGTAGAGCGTTGTTTAATACAATTTCAAAAATGGGCTTAGATGTCATTTCGAGTGGGGAGCCTACTAACTGGCCTACTGACGTAAGAAAAATTCCAGATGTTATAGATTTTGGCGTCACGAAAAATGTCCATAGGGACTTAATTCACGTAGAGGGCTCTCTAGATCTGTCCTCCGATCACTCTCCCACAATAGTTACAATTTTCAACCCACTAAGGAGTGATTTAAATAACTCATATACGAAAACGATTAATAGGGTCAACTGCCTAGGATTCAAAAAATATATTAGTAGTCACTGCGTAGAAAACATTCAGCTAAGATCACCTGATGATATTGAATTTAATATTGCCAATCTTAACGAATATATTAAACAGGCTGCTGAACATGCAACTACTTCCTATCCGCAGACTGGCTTTAATAGAATTTATTCTACGGAAATTGAACGTCTTGTATGTGAAAAAAGGAGAGCTAGAAGAGAATGGCAACAACACCGATCACCCCTAAATAAAATCAGACTTAAAGAATGTACTAAACGACTCAAAGAGCTGCTATCGTCGGAAAAGACTGCATTACTGGAAAAGTACTTAGAAGGTCTTGATGTAACGTCAACATCTAATTACTCTTTATGGCGCGCTACTAGAAATCTTAAAAGACCCGTTGATCTCAAATCACCATTGCGTACTTCGACCGGAGGCTGGGCAAGAAGCGATAGTGAGAAAGGTAACTTATTTTCTGAGCATTTAAAATCTGTATTCACTCCCATTTCATGTATGGGTGCTGCCGGATTACCGAGTGTAGTATGTCTACCCCCTCGTCCCTTAAGGTTTAAGATGCGTGAATTACAAAAAATAGTTGCTGAACTCGACCCGAAGAAAGCTCCAGGTATTAATGGCATTAGTAACAAGATGCTCATGAACTTGCCGCATATTGCAATAGGAATCTTGCTATTTATTTCTAATGCCATTTTACGAATGCAGTATTTTCCACATAACTGGAAACTTGCTAAGATTAAAATGATTCCAAAGCCAGGCAAAGATCTTACCAAGGCTGAGTCATATAGGCCTATAAGCTTACTTTCAACAATTTCAAAGCTTTTCGAAAAGCTGCTTATGACTAAATTGTCCACAATTTTAGCTGATAGTGGGTGCATCCCGGACCATCAATTTGGCTTTAGAAGTCAGCATAGCACTATTGAGCAAACGCATAGATTGGTTCAAGTTGTAAGGAGGACATTTGAAGAAAAAAAGTATTGTTCTGCCCTTTTTATTGATGTTTCTCAGGCATTTGATAAAGTATGGCACGAAGGCCTAGTTTTAAAATTGAAGACATACCTACCAATAAACATACAAAAGCTTTTGGAAAGTTATATTGTTGATAGGAAGTTTACTGTTGTGGAAGGAGACTTCATGAGTGTGCCCGAATCTATATCTTCTGGTGTGCCATAGGGTAGTATTCTGGGGCCAGTCTTGTATCTAATATATACTTGTGATATGCCTGTGAGCAATAACATCCACACTTCTATATTTGCCGATGATACAGCATGTTTGAGTATTCACAAAAACCCTGATGAGGCATCCCGCAATCTCCAAGCACACATTACCCAGCTTGAAATATGGTTGAACTTATGGAGAATTAAAGTAAATGAACAAAAGTGTGTCCATATAACGTTTACCCTAAGAAAAGATACCTGTGCCCATGTTCTGTAACTCCCGCGTCGAGAAAGTTTTCGATGGAATTGTGTGAAATAAAACAAAAATGCCATAAATTGAAACGAACAGCTGTTTTTCTCACTAAACTGCGTCTGTAATTTTTTTTTGGCGAGTAAGAGCTGTCACGTAAGGAAATTACTCGGCAATTTACAGAAAACGTGTATGTGTAACATTTTCGTGAGAAAAGTTCTCGCTATGAACTGTCAAATATACTCACAAATAAAAACGTGGTGAAAAATTATTTCAAAAATAAAAATTTATTAAAAAAGCCAATTGAAATGGATAATAACACGGAAAAAGTAAGTATTTTGTTTTTTAAGTGATTTTATCAATGATAAACTATTTTGTTTTTATAATTTTAGAAGAACATGCGAATTTCGAAGCAACAAAAAGAAAAATTGGTAGACTACATGTCCAAAAACTTAGAATTCGCAAGAAGACAATTTGATGGCATTAACTCTAATGTTAACTCTTTTATTTAAACGATACAACTCTATGAATCTACTCTAGGAAATTTCGAATGGGTCTGATGCATCTCGTAGCCTTTTTCGATGAATCCTTAAAAAGTTCCTTTCATCTTCTTGGTGAGCTGCTACCAAAGCTTGACTGTACATTCTATTTGTATGTATTTATATGTACCACTTCAACAATTTTCTTTTAATAAGCACTAATTGTACTTTTTTAAACACAAGTAGACACCACCAGTGTGACCAGATTTTAAAATAACATTAAGCTAAATCACGTTTGAAAAAAAGCTAAAATAAGCTAAAAAGTTAAATTTTAGGCCAAAACATAAACCTAAACTTTTTTCTACTTCTTTGATCACTTTTCAATAGTTTCTTATTGCTAAACTAACATTAAATATTACACAAACATATTTTTTATTATACATATTGAATATTTTAATGAAATTATTTATTAATTAGTATATTTTAGATTTAATGAAGATCAAAACAAAAACTTCCCCAAAATAATCTTAAAAACTTTTCAAAAATTTAAAAACATTTAAACTAAAATACGAAAGTTTTTTTAAGTGCATTAATGCTATTTAAGGTAAAGCATGGATCACACTATCTGCACAATGTACCGAGTTTCGTCAGATCAGTGAAATAAAGTCATAAGTAAAGATTTTGCTCTAATTTATTGACTAATTGGAAGACAAGGGCATAATTGCGCCACACTGCATTGGTAATAAGCCCATATAGACTTATTCCAGAATTAATTGAGTAATAATGCCATTTTGGCTTATTACTTATGACCTTATTGAGGCTATTTCAAGTTTTTGTTTTAAGTTAATTGATGCCGCTGAATGAACGTTCAACTTAAGTCAAATAATTTCATACCCAAAAAACTCAAAAAGTGTTTTGACCACTAATATGAATTTAACTTTTTCCATTGTAATTCTAACCATTCTGCCATTATCTACTACTTTTCAACTTTTCATTTCTGTTATAAATTTGTTGTACAATTTACATTTTGTTTTTTTTGTAAACTATTTTACTATTTTAAGGTATTTATGTCTTTAATATTTTTTTATTTTAAGGTGTTTATGTCTTTAATATATTTTTAGAGAACACGCAATTTAGACTAAAAAAGCTAAATGAGTTTTTTAAAAAAGCTAAAAAATAAGCTAAGAGCTAAATGAAAATTTTAAAGCTAAATCTGAAATAAATAAGCTAAATTTAGCTCAAAATAAGCTAATATGGTCACGCTGGACACCACATGAGTTCTCGTTGTACCTTCATAGTGAACAGACGTATTAGCGGAATTTTTTTTTACATACATGCTAAACAAAAAAAACATACAAAAAATATTTGTAGTACATAATATTCGTTGTACTTTGATAAACAAGCTTTTTTTGCTTTGCTAATATTTTTTACATACAAAGTAATAACTAAAACAAAAAAACAAAAAAAAAACAACCGTAAACAAAATAACTCAAAGTGCCCTTGAGGAATACACTTACAAAGTGCCCTTGAGGAATACTCTATATGAGTACTTCAAAAACAAATAATTGTGAAGTGAGTTATAACGGTAGAAATGCCTATCTTACTGTGAGCTCTGATGATCTTAATGATAACAATAAAAATAAAAAATTTGGTGATAGACTTACTCCAATTTTTCGTCAGCGATCAACTTCGCTTTGTCCAATGCCAACTAGTGATTCGTTAACATTACAGTTGCCTACTACTTCGTCATTTAAATCAGCGATATCATCCGATTCATCACTTACCCAATTAGTCACTGTAAATAAGAGTAGCCCAAAACCCAAGGTCCAAGTCGGAATGGACCGATATAATATTGTGGGAAAGCGCGGGCGAAGCCCAAAGTCTACTAAAATTGCATCTGCTTCAAAGGTATCTAGGGATAACAGCGCATCCTCCACTAATCGTTTTCAAATATTGCAAGATGACAACGACACACCTGATATATCCGCGAACAAAACCTCCAACCCGCCACCAATCTATTTGAGAGAAAAAAATTCAAACGCCCTTATTAAGAAATTAATTTCGGTCATTGGTGAGAAAAAATTTCACATTATTCCAATAAAACGTGGCAATATCGATGAAACGAAAATTCAAATTTATGACGAAACAGATTTCCGCAAAATGGTTTCAGAATTTGAAAAAAATAAAACAAGTTTCTACACATACCAGCTTAAGAGTGCTAAAGGACTGCAGATCGTATTGAAGGGCATAGATTCTAATGTTGTTCCCGAAGAAATAAAAGATGCACTCGTCCTCCAGGGATTCAAGGCAAAAATGTTTCCAATATAATAAATAGGGAGAAGATCCCCCAGCCTCTATTTTGCGTTGAACTTGAGCCGAATAATATAAAATTGAGAAAAAATGAGACGCACCCAATTTATAATTTAAAATATCTTTTATACCGAAAAATAACAGTTGAAGAACCACACAAGCGTTCTGGACCCGTACAGTGCCATAATTATCAAGAATATGGCCACACAAAAACTTACTGCAAAATACCTACAGTTTGTGTTATTTGCGGTGAATTGCACGGTACTGCTATTTGTACTAAACCAAATGATCAAACAGAAAAAAATGCAGTAATTGTGGAGGTAATCACACCGCCAACTATAGAGGATGTCCTGTATATTCTTTCGTTAAAAAGACTATGGGGCAAAAACCAAAATTCTACTAAAATTGGATCCGCGAATTTATTCTACGGATATTGAACTTCTCGTAAGTGAAAAAAGAAGAGCTAGAAGAGAATGGCAACAGTACAGATCACCCCAACTTAAAATCAGATTTAAAGAGTGTACTAAACGACTCCAAGAGTTGCTTGCATTCAGCGTTACCATTTGTCAAGTTTTCTCTTTTTTTTTGCAAGTTTTTTGAGATGCCAAAAAGCTTTCAATTTATTGGGTAAAAAAACAAGTTTTTTGAAAATAATAAAGTTATCTAAGGTTTTTTATAAATACATAATTCAAATTTTGCAGTATATTGAATGAAAATATTAAGTGATGTTTGTATCAGAGACCTGCAAATTTCATGCTTTTTGATGATTTACTCATACATTAAAATTTTTACTCACATTTAATCACGTACAAAACATTCAACGTTCAATAAAATCAGCGTCGTAGTAATATCTGTTCATTGGAGTGATTGTGAGTGTAGCGATCGAACATGTTTAAATCAATTCACTCACCATACCAGAAATGTTTTATTCACATTTAATCATGCAACAAAACTCAATGTTGAATTTAATCAGCATCGTACAAACGAACGCATCGTTTGAATAATTGTAAGTGGAGTGTTCGAACTGGTTTTATTCAAACTTCTACGTGAACAAGCGATGACGTTGAATAAAATCAAAGTAGTAAAGTTCGTTCAATTTATTTTAAAACACACACACATAAACGTGTCAAACAGGGATGGAAAATTGGAGGTTTGTATTTGTTCCAATTATAAAAAAGGTGCAAAATTTTTTTAAGTATTAACAACTAACTGGCATATTCATAAAAAATATTTGAGGCTTATGAAGCGCTTATTTGACGTAATTCTATGGAAAATTTGTCAAATAAACCTGTAATAAACCTAAAATATTTTTTTATGAATATGGCGGTAAATCTTCAAAAGAACTTACATAAGGGGAACTCATTTAACCTGTTATATACCTTTTGAAGTTTAACTTTCTTGTTTTAAAAAAGTATTTGATGCTTAGTTAGAGCTGATTTAACAACTTTCTTTACGATAGTTGTCGAAAGACCTTTATTAATATGTAAGTACATATATTTTATAAACAAGGCTGTTAAAATTTTTAACATAAATTTTGGGTAGTAAATTGCCTGCTATACATACATGACAATAAATGAATGAAATTGTTGTACTTGGAAATTAATAAAAGCAAGACAGGTTGCAAATATACCAGGAAAACTTAGTCCTCCTCCACACTTGCAATTTTTGTTGTTGCAATTTCTTAACTATCTGAAATCGCACTATTGTGCAAATTATGAAGTTATAGCCATATGGGCAGCAACTTAATTATTTTGCAAGCGGCAGCAATATATGTATGTATGTGTATATATTGAAATATGTATATACACATTCAAATACTTCACATGTATAAAAATAAAATTACTCATTTAAATTGTTCTTATATCGCGTAAAAGTATAAAAATTAATCAATATATATACATATATATAATGTAGACCTTTACATATGTATATGAGTTTTAAGATTTTCTTTCTATTAAATAATATACAATAATATCAAGTTATAATTAATTTTACATTCTGTTTTATATTCGCTGTATTTACTAATTGTCGCCAACAAAAATAGAAATTTGTCTAAATTGGCTACAGCTAGAACGGTGGTCGTGTAGCTATGTAGCCGTGTTGCTGTGTGTAAAGGTGCAATTAGACGTGACATGGCCATAATGCCATAGCCTTAACCAAACCAAAATTCAATTGGTTTTATGGTAATGGCTATGGCGTTATGGCGATTCACGTATAATCAAATGCAGTGTTGCCAATTATTGTTGTGCGAACGGCTGTTTTCTATGGCTATGGTTATGTCACGTCTGATCGCACCCTTAGACTCTAAAGGCCGGGGCACAATGAATCCGTCATATGTTAAACTTCGCCTTTTTCAACTGAAATTGTGCTCCGGCATTAAACTTTAAAGCATGAAACGTCACCAGGAATGCCATTTTTTTTTTCTCAATTTAGCACATTTACTTTTTAATCGTATGTCATCACTGGCGCACACATTCTATAATATAATTACGCAAAAGGTTCGAAATCAACGGGTATACATGTTTGATTAGTCTACTGCGTAATAAAAAAATACATAAAATGAGTTTTAAAGTTGAACCGTTTTATTGCAATGAAACATAATAAAGATGTAGATAATGTAGTAGAAGCAAAAAAAAAATAGCAAGATTAACTAATTTGACATTAATTTTTAAGTTCTATCATTGATTAATACACCATTGTTTATAATGAAAAATTTACATAAGGTTAGCATAAAACTATATTCAGCATATGTACTATGTATTTGTCTTGTAGAACGTAACATAACGACATATCGTCGGTTGGTTTCTGGTTTGCTGCAGACTTAATGTATTTTGATTATACTGTGCCGCAAACCAGAAACCAACCGACGATATGTATGTATTTATGTTTTAGTTAGTTAGTTTTTGTATTGAAAATCCTCCTAAAATTTTATTTTAAAATGCATTTTTTTAACAATTAATCTCAGAAATTTATATAACATTTTTGTCTCTAATATTTTTCAAAAAGTTCGTAGCTAGTAGCTCTATTAGACAGTTTCTTTAATTTTACCATCCCTGATATAAAACACCCAACTTAACTACACAAACACATACATACTTAAAAATTGGTTTGTTATTATGACAGCAGTTTGCGTTGGGTCTTAATAATTACCACATTCATACACAATGATTTTTTTCATTTTTGCTTTTACTCTGCATCAACTACTTGATGCTGATTTAAAATGAAAATTTTTTTCTTTCGCATTATATTCTTGTTCAAAACACTCAATGTCGAACCAAATACCAATCATCCGAACTGATTGGTATGATGCTACGCATGATTATAATTCAAACCCAACAATACTCCACTCACTTGAGCGATTAAAACTTAGCAATGAATATACGTGTTTGAACAAGTTTGATTTTTTCAAAAAAATAGCATGTTTTTAGGATATTGATTGCGTATGATTATTTTACCAATCACACGTTGCAGGTCTCTGGTTTGTATGCAATGAAACGATCTTATATTTTTCACTCCCTTACTACAACAGTGTCTAATTGTCTTTACTCCCTCTTAAGTACAACTATGTCGCTTTATACATTGGCAATTTGTAGCTAACTTTTGGCAGTTTGTGTTTGTGGTGAAAAAAATTAAAAAACATGGACATATATTTAATGAAAAATTGTAAGAACAATGAAATATTTACATTCTAAATAAAAAATTATATTTTTTATTAGTCTCAAGCAATGGAAGTAAAAAACCCGCCACAGAAGAAGTAGTAGAGGCACCGGAGACTCCAACTTCTTCAACAAAAGCCAAGAAAAGGAAGCTTGGTAACTACGTAAAATCGTGGGAAGACCATATTTTATTTTTATTTTTAAATAAAATGAGTTCCAAATACATTTATGTGGTTTCTTTTAAAATTTAGGTACTTTTATATAAAAAAAGTTTTTTGTTGGAAAAAAAAGTTTTTTATCAGATAAAAGAAGTTTTTTTAAAAAAATATATGGTAACGCTGCTTGCATTTGAAAAAACTGCATCTCTTAAAAATTATTTGGAAGGTCAGTAGGGTATTGAAGAGAGTTCTGGAATAGGGAGCAGGGAGCAAAAATAGTGTGGTACTTATATACGTGGAAGTTTTTGAAATTGTGTGTGAGTAATGAGATTCGCAACAGGGCTGGCACGACTTGGGTTGTCTTGGGTGAGTTTGGTCGGGGTTTGGGTGGGGTTGGTTAGGATTTGTATACTAATTTTGTATGAGAAAACTAGCAACGATGATATAAGTGCCACCCTATTGTATTGTTGTTCTGTTGTCAAAAGTTCTGTTGTGGTTTTTTCTTTTTCGTTGATATGTATGAATGTGTGTTTGAAACAGTTGATTTAATTAAGTTGTTTGAATACAAAAGCTTGACCCTAACCATACACAACAAAGTTGATAAGAAATAAAAACCCAAAAATAAATATACTATTTATGTATGTATTTATATATATATATTTTATTTATTAATGTGCTTGAAATTTTTATAATATAATAAACAATAGTAAAAAATAAATCTCATATTGAAGTATGTATGTATATATATATATATATATATATATATATATGTAATAATATAAATATGTATAAATAAGTATTGTATTTGTAAAAGAAAAAACCTTTTTTTATAATTTACACTTTATTAAAATTTCAATTTTTGTTTATTTTGAAATGTCCCCAAGCATAGGTATTAATACCATCTTCTCTTATATAACGTTTATTATCATCATAACTTAATACAACTTTTGATATTTGTTGTGTATAAATTTCATGTAGGATAGATTTAAATATATACATTTTATCGTGATATATGGTTTTATCTATCAAACAGTTACGGTAATCATTTATAGTTAGTTTTTTTAAAGCAGAGTTTTTTACACCTTTAGCTTTTTTGATTTCTTCTTTATCGTCAACAGCTATTGAATATACTTTTGATCGAAGTCCAATAAATTCTAACATTACATGTTCATTATTCTCATCTTTCATCATTCCCAAGACTTTTTTGTTTTGCAAGGGGAAATTGAAAACATTATTAATTGAATAGTCTGATGTATCAAAGTTTAGATGAAGATCATTGTAAATATCTTTATAAAAATCGTTTGTTCTTATTGTGTAAATTAAAGAATCAGTATCCATATAATTTAATTTTAAATTTTCATTAAACTTTGTTTGCATATACTGATAGTGAAAGTCATACATTTTATATTTAGATAGTTCTAGAACTGAAAACCCTAAATATATAGGTTTATTAAATGTTACGCTGTCCATACTCATTTGAATTGCAATCATATTATCGGTAAAATGTGTTGAACTATGAAAATTAGGTTTTGCTATAAGAGCTCGTGCCCCCAAACGGTTGTGTTCACTCTCCCAAGCATTAACGATTTTTACATTCTTACGTTTTTCAACATTTTCCATTGTTTTACCGTATACCGCATTATTTAAAAGTTTAAAAAATTTTTTTTCAAACTCATCTTTGGCATTGGTTCGATGAAAGGTATTTAAATCGATATACTGTTTCAACCAAGTTGATTGTTTAAATCTTAATATTCTATGAGTTTTAACTAATTTTAAACCATTTCTAATACACTGTTGAAGATTTCGATAGTGAATTATATATGATTTTTTGTTAGTTAAATCGGGAATTAGTTTCTTTATATTATGATGTTGTATTGGTGGACTTTTAAGTTCAGCACAAAACGGTAAATCATTATGACTATCATGTAGTTCTTCAGGATAGTCTAAATCAACTTCTAAAATGTAACCAAAATCAGAGTTTTCAGATACTTTCGATATATCAAAGCTATCTATATCTTCAATCCATTCAAATTTACCTTCTGGTAGAGATTCGGACATTGCCCAACCATACAAGTTGTTCGCATCTAAATACATAAGATATTGTGAGGGTTTAGAGCAATCATATGTTTTAATATATTTATGATTTGCAACTGTTCGACGTGTTGTGCATTGAACAATACCACCTCTTATTCCTTTTTTAATAAAATTATACATATTTATATCGGTGAATAATTCCAATTTAATTTTCGTTATTTTTAACATGGCATCCCACGATAAACCAGGTGTTGTATAGTAATGACATGGATCAAGATGATATATTGATTTACAAACAGAACGAAAATACATCAGTTAAAAGAGGTACATCAGTTTTTAGATATAAAAGCATATACTCATTTAGAGATTGACAGTTAAATGTAGACCAAACACTTAACGCGTGCTCATAATCAACAATAGTACATTCTTTACTATTTAATGTAGAGAAAGACTGTTCACGAGAAGGTAAGACATTTTAATTTAATTTTTCAACTGAATCGATATAATCATAAGGAAATATACCTTTTCTTTTCAAAAGATTAAACTCTAAATGATTTGGATATATTGATAATTTATCTAAACTAGACGACATAAATTTAAAAGAATCGAGAAAACGTAATTCTAAATTATATTTGTCAGTTATTTGAATTATTTTTCTAACAGATATATATAATTTTTTATTAAGTGGTATAACATCTATATCGCCCGGATAATCTGCTAGAGCCTTTATAAACAAATGACAATCATAGCCTGAAAAGCTATGAAAAATTATTGGAATAAATTTAGGTAATTGATAATTAATATTACATTTCCAATGAGCTGAACCGCGATATTGACCAGTTAAATGACAATGATCAGCACATCTATCATCATCATCTAGAATTTGTTTACATATATGACACTCATTAGTATTATAATGTTTTTCAACTTCATGGGGTAATAGAGAATTCATTGGCACTACTTTCATTAGAAAGTTTGTACACAAAAAACGTGCTTCCTCAATCAAATTTTGAACAAAATCTTTAACAACATCGTCACCCGTATACGTTCTAAGCTTATTCAGTTTAGAATCAAAAGATGATTTTATGTAGTAGCTGTAAGCTATAGGTATATGTTTTTTGAATGCTTGTGATATTATTAGAATTTTTGTTGTTAATTTTACTTAATATGCATTCAAAATCCGCATAGATAACAAATGGTACATCTAATTGATTTTTAAAATTTTTGAACTGCAATATATTATCATCCTTAAGACCCGAAGGCATTTTGGTGACAATTTTATTGCATTCTTGTTTATGTTTTAATAACAAGAGTTCACTGCTTGAATAGTGTAAGCAAAAATTACAAAAATATTTAGCACCTAGATGTTTTGAAACTTGTGTACTCAATAAACGACTTATGTTTCTTATCCAAACATAATGTGATTCATCGTTTTCATCATCTTGAATGTATAGTAAATTGATATGATTAATTTTTTCATCAGCTGTTTTATAATATGGTCCAACGATTTCTTTTTTTATCACATCACATCCAAAAACATTCACGCTTATATTTAAATTGTATTTCTCAAATATCTTAATATCAGCAATACATAGAGGAAAGGTTAAGTTGGTGAAATCAATTGTTGTTCCATTTGTTAGTGTTATTAAGCTTTGTGTAATAACGTTACTATAATGTAAATATTTTGAATTTAAATTATTGTTTTCTAATGCAGCTATAAGAGACCATTTGAAACAATAATTATCATTATTTTTAATGTTGACGCACGCTTTTTTATTTCTGATAAATATTGGTAGTTCTAAATACTTAGATGCTTTTATAGGACAATACTTGTTAACGTTTATTTCAATTTTATTGATACAAACTAGAGACCAACCACTGTCTCTCTCTTGAAATTCATCCATTTTGGTTGCTATTTCTATACTATGATTATCGTACAGGTTTGATAGATCTTGTTCTAATTGTACTATTACCATTTTCGTTTGAAAAGATTTCATACTAATTAGTGCGCTATCATCAATTTCAATTTCATTAGTTTTTGAGAATTTTATATATTCTGCAAAAACTTCTATATTAAATTTTATATTTTGATGTTCTAATAACATATTTTTTTAAATATTTATAATACTTTCTTTTGCATTCGAAAATAAAATGTTTATTGAAAGCTCATCTACCTTTTTATTTTCGTATACAAAAGTTTGAATACGCGTAGAAAATAAATTTTTACTTATATATATATCGTTGTTTATAAATAAACGATTATTATTTTTTTTTATGATCATTAGTTCGCAAATGATGAGACCAAGAACCTTTTCTTATATTTAATTTACAAGTTTCACATCGTATATAGCTACATGATGGAGTTTCTTCAATATTTTCATTTTTTAAATTTAGTTTTGTTTTGTTTGATTTTGACTCAATATGTTTATTATTAAAATGTCTCTTAAAATTAAATTTGGATGCGAAAGACATTCCACATACTTCACAGATGTACATGATATAACACCAGAAATGGAAGTACTGTACTGAAAGTATTTGAAATTAAAATAAACACAAATTATAGATTTGCTCTTAATATCTACAACACACACCTGGACTTAGTGAAGATGTTTATATAAATATTTAAATATTTCACAATTTCGCTTTAAAGGATTACTTTTACGTAGTTTTTTAACTTTTTATATAAATATGATTTTAAACAGTTTTTAAATTATATATAAATTATAATTTTCTGTTTTAATAATGCTTGTTTAATATAGTTTTCAATCACTGATGACGGTTTTTGAATATGTTTTTTCTTTTTTTGCGTGTGACACGTTTTCTTAGAATAATGAAAATCAATTGTTTAATTAAAACTCATTAACAAATGTTCTTATATACTTTTTATTCTTACTAAAATTCAAGTTTGATAAAAAGTTGTGGTCAAGAGTATAAAAACAAACAAAATTAAAAAAAAAGAGCAAACAAATACTTAAATTAACCACATTTATTATTAACATAATAACAGCACATTTATTATTATAAACATAATAATTCAGGACAAATAATTTCGGCTTCTGTTTGTGGTTGACTTCAATAACATTCAGTTTACTTCTTTGGTGTATCTCGAACTAAAACGATAATAATTAATTATTAGATTTAATAATAAATAAATAAATAAAAAACTTTTTTTACCAGAAATTACCTGTTGTTTTTGCGTTAATAGTTAATTCATAATTAACCTTACTGCTTCCTTTCCTATCTTTGGAAAGGTAGTAGGTATTGCGGTCAAATTCCGCAATAGTATCATCATCGATGGTATCGTTGAATATACTGGGCAGGTATATATATTTATTTCTCTCCACCAAGCAACGAATTTTCATCCCAAAGCATGTCTGTACACGCTCCATCTTTGTAATTTCATAATTGTGGTTAAAAACCATCTCCTTTATAGGGAGAATGGTTTTATTTTGGGATTTTTTAAATATGGTTTTTAAATGTGCTTCCATCTTTAGCGGTTTACTTAACTTGAATAATACTTAAAGTAAAACTAGAGGCGGTTTTTATACAAAATTTAGAAATGTAATTTTGTTACTAAACATGAAAAATGTGCTAGAAATTTTAATGTTGTGGTTTTTCATTTTGATAAAGTTCTTAATTTATTAAATACGCGAGAGTTTCTGTTTCGTGGTTTATTTCTAAAAATGAAAAATGTGGTAGAAATTTTAATGTTGCAGGTTTTAATTTTTAAAAGCTTCCGTTGCGGTTTTTCATTTTTATAAAGTTCCTAATTAAAAAAGTTTCTGTTTCGAGGTTTATTTAAAATATGTTTTTTATTTCATCATCATGATCACCATCATCTTCTTCAGTACTGTCATACAAGTTGTTGTTGTAGAATACATATTGCTTCTTCTTTTTAACGATTAGAGTATATAATCCCTTCACTTCCTTAACTTTCTTTAAAATGTGTGGAGTTGTGTTTAGATAATCCATCTGATTTTTAGTAATAATCAGAAATCGTTTAGGTAAATAAATGTAATATTCTTTATTTAGAAGACATCTTATACTTTCACCATATTTTGTATCTGCTCGATCTATCTTGTTGATTTCATATATAGTATTTTCTTCCATATCCTTTAAAGGTAAGTATGTAATATTAGGATTTTGAAACAATTTTCTTAAGCTTGCCCTCATTTTTTTTTGCTTTCAACTTTTCACCGTAAAACGAACTTTCAAACTGATTCTTTATATCCAGTAATTGATAGTATAAGACGTTTTTAGTTATTTCAATAACTTCTTATCAATTGCGGTTAAGTATATATATATATATATATATATAAAGAGATTCAGTTAAATTAAAAACTTTGATAAATATGTATTGGGGTCAATTTTTAAAAACTGGTGATAAATATTGTACTTGTCATGCACAGTGGAAAACTTTTCAAATAATAAATGCAATAGTTTTGGATATTATAATGCAGGTGTTTCTAACCGCAGAAGGAGGGACTAGAACGCAAATTTTTTCTCTTAATAGAGGACAACAAATGCCAACAAATATTCCAATATTTCAATTTAGTCACAATCAACATATAAAAATTGAGGTTATTGGTGGTATGATATCACTAGTCGGAACAGTCTATGAGGGTGGTTTTAAAGATATAAATGTATACTCATACAAACCATCATGTGTTTATAGTGAAATAGATGAATATGCAACTAAATCTTATAATGGTAAGACTGGTATCCATTCATTGAATAAAAATCAACAAAAACCTCCCCTCCCCCAGAAAATGGTTAATAATAGTATAGTTAAGAAAGCAGCTGGTGGTGCTAGCGGTGGTGATGACTCATTTCAATATGAAGATTATTAAATTAGTATATAAATATAAGAAACAATTCTTATCATCTCATTCAAAAATATATCGCTAACCTAAGAACATATATATTAAAAAGAAAAACTAAAATGAAAAATATTTTTATCATATTGTTTTCATATATCTATATCATACAAGTGTTTTCAGCTTCATTACCTATTGATTTGAGTGAAAATGAACTTAAAAATACAGAATTTGCAATTAAATTACCAAATAATGATACTGTGAGCATACAACTAAATTTCAAACTTTTAAAGTTTACTAATGATTTAAATAAAAACATCGAGTCAAGAACAACAACAACAAAAACAGAATATAAATCAAACGAAGAACAAGAAGACTCCTCACCACCTATAAATCAATCTTTTACTGTCGAACAAGCTATTGAAGCATTTAGGCAAGATTTAGTAAAAAAAGAAAAAAATATTGCAGGAATAATTGAAAGTTCGGCTCCATTTTATAGACATTTTCAACTTCAATACAAAGATAATGTAAAATTGAGAATCCGTTGTACATATGACAGCAATTACTTGAAACGTCGATTAAATATTTCATGTTTCGAATACCGTCAAGTTGAATACGAGAGAATTTTAAGTAATGGTGAAATTGAGACGGTTTCTGAGGATGATACTACATACCGATCCGATATGACATTAATCAACATTCAAGATTATACCCATGATTTGGATATGGAAATATTATAAATTAACTAATATGATGAAATACATTTACTACTACTTAATATAAACTTTGTTGTTGATGTGTTAAGAACATTTATTTAACATAAATAAAAAAATTAAAATAAGAAAAATAATGAACAATCAGTTTTATTCGAAAATTTTACATGACTTCTTGAACGAAGAAAGGTTTTTGTGGTATGAACATGAGATTATTTTGAAGAAATTAAAAACTCAATTCGATGGATATGCATTTTATAAGAAAAGTAAATCAAAATTTGGATATCATTACACCAATTGTGTGTGGTCCAACAATGAAACAACTTGTGGACCTGATACCTGTAAATGTTCCCTTATCGATAAAAGTTGGGAACAAGCATTATGTATAATGAATTTTTATAATAATTTAAAAACATAGACTTTATCATTCAGAACAACTAATTTCGGCTTCTGTTCACTAATTTTTTTATACTCTTGACCACAACTTTTTATCAAACTTGTATTTTAGTAAGAATAAAAAGTATATAAGAACATTTGTTAATGAATTTTTATAATAACTTAAAAACAGTTTTACAGTCGTCGTCGCCGTTGTGAGTTGATTAGTATTGCACAATGTCTGAGCAGAGAATATTAGTTGTAGATGTACAAGGTTTCTATCTCAACAATAAATTCATCGGAAAAGAACTGAGTATTTCAATTAACGATATACAAGTGCAAACATTTATTATTAAACCACCTTTTCCATATTCATTGTTGACAACAAAAGAAAAATATTCAATCAATTGGCTTTATAATCATCATCATGGATTAAAATGGAAAGATGGCGATTCAACCTTACCAAATATTGTGGAATATTATATTGAGCATGTTAAAGATAAAAATTTTATTTGTTATGCTAAAGGATTAGAAAAAATTAAGTGGATTCAAAATATTTTTGAGGATAAAATTTATTTTTATAACCTAGACGATCTAAATTGCCCAAATTTAAAAACATTATATCAAAATGATAAATATGTGAATGTTTGTTGTTATCATAGAAAATATTGTATATGTGCTCAAAAAAATGTAATACTCTTAAGAAAGTTTATTAAATCAAATATTAATAAAGAAAACATAAAATTATAAAACACATTTTTTTTTTGATTTATTATTTAACACTTAAATCAAGGTGTATTTAAACAGGTGGCAGCGTTACTACAGCTGATAATTTTTTGCTCTATGTACTTTGTAGCTAACGAATGTCAAAAACTTCGTTTTGTTTTGGTTTTGGTACAATTATTTTTGTGCTTTTGACATTCTTCGGCTCTTTACACAGCTAGGGCTGCCGTATTTTTGTATAACAAATCCTTACGCAGTCACCTGTATAATTACACCATGACTTAAATCAGGTAAAATAATCATCAAACATCAGTTCATTCTGAATACTTGAAATGTCAATAACAATATCTTTAAACGGAAACACTTCAACTCTGGTTGGAGAATATTTTCCTCCAATTGAACTCCCTACAAAATATGTTTGTGGACTTATTGATTTTGTAACATTCAATTCCATACCCAATGTAGATGTTCACAACAATTTGTTTCATATAGGAAATCATATTATTACTATTCCAGTTGGTTCATACGAACTTGAAGATATTCAGGTATGTGATGAAAAACGATTTAGGCACAAAAGCAATTTGAAAACGATTAAAGGTGTGATATGTTTCCTATAGTCGTTTTGTCAATAATTTTAAAACTTGTTTTTAATAGTTTTTCCAAAAAATTTTGATAAATTTCTTTTCACAGGCCCATTATGTGGTTTATATTTTATTTTCTAGTGTGCTTTTTAGAAGTTGGTAGTTTAAAAATAGCCCAAAAATGATACTCAAAATCGATCTGAATTCATCACACCTTTTCAAAACGATTGTTTTGAAATCGTTTTAAAAACGATCGTTTTCTATCACATACCTGATTGATTTTTTCCTAAACTCAAGCTTAAGAGATATCGATGAATCAATTTATCTAATAATTGAAGCTAACAATAACACACTTAAAACTGAAATAACCTCATCAATGGATATAGATTTTTCACAACCAAACAGTATAGGAAAGTTACTTGGATTTAGTAAAAGAAAACTAGAAGTAAATTCAACTTACTATTATAATACTAATCAAAATCTTAAAAATGATAAATCTTTGGAAGTGATGATTGTAGATGTTAATTCATTGAATACTACAAAGTTATTTGAATCTGATTTACCTGCACATATTACGGATGTTAATACAATACGCATTGAAAGCAACTTAACAACCGGTTCATTTATTAATAATACTTCGAATCATGCTATTCATGAATTTCCTCTTGATGTTCCTCCAGGATATAAAATAAACGAAAAACCTCGAAATGTTATTTATTTACCCGTCAACTGTCAACAAATAAACAACATAACGATTAGAATCTTAAATCAAGACGGTGAACTTATAAATTTTAGAGGAGAAAAAATCACTCTTAGACTCCACTTCAAACCAGAATAATGATCATTTACAATAAAAACATAGTGCAAAGAGGATTTCCATTCAATACCGCACCAACTCACATTCGAGAAAGTATAAAAAATAAAAAACTGTTGTCCTCATCTAATACAGAATACTTAAAATCGTTGGGATTTAATCTTCAACAATGAATGAAATACTAAATGTTCTTCAAAAACCTATGTATGATGAGAGTATTGTAAAAAGGGAATATCATAGTTACTATCCATATCTAAAATCATTTAACAACAACGATGAGATTCGTATACCAATTCAAAATCAGGATCTCTTCGTCTTACCAAGTGAGAGTATGATTTACATTCATGGTTTTATAGTAAAGAAGGAAGCAACCAAAGAGGTTCCAGCTATAGATGTGAAATTAAAAAACAACTTTGCTTCATATTTGTTTGATGAAATTCGTTACGAAATTAATGGTTTTGAAGTTGATCGTACACGTAAACTTGGAATTTCATCCACCATGAAAAATTTTTTATCGTTGAATAAGGCTGAAAGTGCTACACTAAAAAACGCTGGTTGGTGTCTTAACGAAACTTTTGTTTTAGAAAAAAGTCATTTTAGCTGTTGTATACCTCTGAAAATGTTGATGGGGTTTGCTGAAGATTATAACAAAATACTATTAAATTCGAAACACGAGCTTA
Source organism: Tachina lurida (assembly GCA_944452675.1). Taxonomy (NCBI): domain Eukaryota; kingdom Metazoa; phylum Arthropoda; class Insecta; order Diptera; family Tachinidae; genus Tachina; species Tachina lurida. Next base: position 84,595,478 of record OX101753.1, on the reverse strand, counting down.
TCCTTCAACGTTCTACATCCGATGAGAGATCATATTATTCTACAAATGCAACTGATCAGTTGAAATTAACAATTCTGGATATAACATGGAAAATTCCACACATTCAACTATCGGACTTTGCAAAATTGGAAATGTTTAAGATAATCAACAGCAAACATTCTATACCAATTGCGTTTAGAAGTTGGGACTGTCATCCTGTTTTACCAAAGAGTACAAAGGTTTTATGGAATGTAAAGCTTTCTCCACAAAACGAAAGACCACGATTTCTTATAATTGGTTTACAAAAAGAGAAAAGTAAAGAACAAGGAAATATATTTGACCATTGTAATATCTCTAATTTAAAAGTATATCTAAACTCAGAGTCATATCCATATGATGATTTAAATAATCGTTTCGAAATGGGTCAGTATTCTGTTCTATATAATATGTATGCAAAATTTCAATAAAGCTTTTACATGCGAGAACCTGAACCATTATTAAATGTTGATGAATATAAGACTTATGCACCGCTTATTGTTGTTGATGTTTCACATCAAAATGAGGCTGTTAAAATAGGACCTATTGATGTACGAATTGAATTTGATACTGAAGCAAACAAACTAATTCCAGATAATACATCAGCATACTGTTTAGTTATTCATGATCGTTTAATCGAATACTCACCTCTAACAAGCGAAATTAGAAAAATTATTTAATTATATTTATTTTGAAATTTTTTTAATAAATGAAATAATATGTTTATTTATAAATAAAACAAATTCTTAATCAATGTATTTTATTAAAACATTTATAGTTTCTTTTTAGTTTAGCTTCGAAAACAAAAATTTTAAACATAAATGGCCACAATTTATTGTATTAACATTTTGATATCTATCATAATTATAACTTATGTTTTTTCCTAAATATTTTATTAATTGTTTCGGTGGTTGCAAGTTACCAAGGCTATCAAAATATTCAATTTGATTGTTGTTTTTCCAGTACGCTACCCAATGTGTGCCAGATCCCTTTGAAGTATCCAGATTAATTATTCCACATTCTTTTTTAAATGATGTACTTGGAAGAGTGTTACACATAAACACACCTCTAAAATTTGGAATATGTTTTGCATATTTTCTCAAGTCTACATCAGAAAGGGCTCTTTTAGGTAGCTTCATTAAAAATTTTGTTGATAAGGCTTTAAATATAATCCAAAACCTTTTTTATATGGTTTTAAGAACATGCCTTTTCCCATCGCAATGGCTTCCATTGTATTATTGTGTCGTTTTGCTTCAGTCAGCTGTTCCTTTCCATTTTTAACTGCATTGATTGCTTTTGTAATACCAGATACACCACCAGCTAAACCACCAAGTGCACCCAGTGCAGCAAATATAGGGGCAAGTGGAAGAAAACCTCCAGATTTTGGTAGCGGTATTATTTGAGGTGTTTTTATTAACGATTTTTTCTTCCCCTTGATAATATTGTTTACAACTTTTCGTGAAATCTTTATAGCATCTTTCAAGTTTTCACTTTTCTTTATATTCTTTCTTGCACTTTTCAATGCATGTGTAAATAGTTTGTGGGTATTTACTGGAGACGACTTTTTAGTTTTACTAATAACGTTACCCATACCGAATTTTGTTTTTGCTTTCATTGCAGTAGCAACAAACCAAGCGTTTGATTTTTCACCCAAACTACTATCGCTTGCTTTGACCCTTTGCCAAGCCTTTTCAGTTAAAATTCTATCAGCAATATGTCTTTTCTCTAAATCTTTATTGTTTGAGTATGCTATATCGTGCTCTCTGCAAGCAGTATCCAATGGATTGATTCCTGGATCACCTCTAGCTAAACGTTTCTTTAATTTTGTACCAGGTCCGCAAAATTGATAACCGCGTAGATGAAGTTCAATGGGAAGTTTATTAATTATTTTATTTAGAAAACCTTTACCAATGAAGGATGGATCACGATTGAATATCTTTTTATAAATGATTGTCATATCTATTGATACTTTGTCGATTAAAGATTAAAATCAAATTGATTGAAAACAAATAAAAGAGACTGGTTTATATATTATGTTATCATTAGATTTCAGAATGCGCTTTTTTAAACAACATAAAAGGATTAACGTAAATAATATCGAATCAAAGTTCGATTCATCAAATAAAATTCGTCATAGCTCATTACTACCGAATTCTATTCGAGCTCTTATTGTAGGTCCATCAAATTGTGGAAAAACAAATGTGATGATCAGTCTTATTGAAAGTCCTCATGGATTGAAATTTAAAAATATTTACTTATATTCAAAGTCAACACAACAACCGAAATATAAGTACTTAGAAAGTCTAATTAAACCTATCAAGGAGATAAATTTTTCATCATTTTCCAATAATGATGATGTTCTATCGCCAGACGAAGTTAAACCAAATTCAGTATTTATATTCGACGATATAGCTTGTGAGAAACAAAATCATGTACGTTCTTACTACTGTATGGGCCGTCATAAAGATATTGATAGTTTTTATTTATGTCAAACCTATACACGTATACCAAAACACTTGATTCGCGATAATGCAAATATGATTATAATTTTTAAACAGGATGTAATGAATATTAAACATATTTACAATGATCATGTTGGTTCTGATATGACTTTAAAAACATTTCATAAGTTATGTGCCGAGTGTTGGAAAGAAAAATATGGTTTTCTAGTTATTAACAAAGATGATCCTATGAATAATGGTCGATATAGAAAAGATTTCGATATATTTATAAATCTATAAAAGAAACATTACAGATATTTTAAAATCAGTACAAGATTAATTATTAAACTAATAGCTTCTCAACTATTAAATCGCTAACTGATAAACTGATCTGTTTTGAATCTGTTTCTAATTCAATCTATAAATATGAACACAAATCTAGTTAATAATCTTATTAAAACTCGAAATATTTTAAAAAAGAAATATAGGAATATTTTGCTTGGAGAAATTGCAAATGATGAATTGTTGGAAAAGACATTGAAACCAATATCAAAACCATTAAAAGAATTAGTTCAATCAACTAATAATAATAATAACACCATTATAAAACATGAAAAATATCCGGATGGCTCTTTTAAACATGATCTTGAGAATAATAAAGTTGCCTTCAGTACACCATATAAAAAGAGTAAGCTTGATTATAACACGTTTTCTTCAAGCTCTAATAACAAGAAAATCGAGAAAAGTTTAAACACGTTTCAATCATTTGATGATGAAAATGATCGTGATGATGACCATGATGATGATGATGATGATAATAATGATAATGTTGATAATGAGGATGATAACAATGATGATGATAACACCATTGCAATACATCCCAATCAAAGTATTCAATATAATTTATCAAAAGTTAACTTAAATATATATGATAAAACCTATGGTCCTCATAAGGATAAAAATCAAATATGAAGACTGGGTAATGAACCCATCGCTTTCAATTCAACCAATATTACTGTAGGTAATTTAAAATGGCCCTTCACATCAGGCTTATATGAATTGTTAGTTTATAAGAAACCAATCAGTTATAATAAAACAGATTTAAATAATTATAAACAAATATTGGAGATGACTAATGTCCATAAACGAAATAACAGTAATGGTCAAATTAAAGGAAATCATTCAATTAAATATACAACGATTATTAAAAACCTATTTAAACAACAACAGAAAATTTATAAGGGAAAAGGTTTAATGAAATTGAATAGAAAAAAGCATAATTATGTTTATTGGGATGATCCTAATGAATTGGTTGATAGATTGCGTCTTTTGATTTCATCAACAACAGCTGGTCACTCAAATCATAATAATGAAATTGTATCAATTATTGAGGAATTGAGAGAAGCAAAAATTATTATATAAATAGACTTAAAAATGTTTAACAATTCATATTCATAAAATGCCTATCGATAAGTTTGAACATTATATTGAAAAATCTGCAAGATACCAAAATCAACATTTCAAGATTCATTTGGATAGTGATCGTAATTTCAACTTTAACTTGCAGAGAATAAAAAATATTGCTAGTCCTGTATTGGAAAACGATGCTGTAAACAAAATTTACATGAAAAGTTTTTTAAGTGAAATAAAGAAACAACTGGATACAATGTATATGGAGAGAATTAAGGAAATGGAGGATCGTTTTAACGAAATAATACATCAACAAAACGTGTTGACTACAGAAAAATTTGATAATGTAGAAACACGTTTAAGTAAATTAATACATGATCAAAGTATAATACCAAATAATCTCAATCAATCACTAAAAGAAATGAGATCATTATTTAATTACAAAATTGATTCAGTTGAAGAACGTCTAAATGAAAAACGAAGCTCATTACAAACAGTTTAAACATAGATATATAAATCGTTTTTGATTTAAATTCAATATCAGCAGCATTTAAATTGATGTAATCTAAGATAGACGTTAGAAATGGAGCGACAAGAAGTGGTTCAGGAGCTTCATAGGCAAGCACGTAGAAATTTCATTCGACGTCGAGTGGTGATCAAGGGAATTGATGATCTTTGGCAAGCAGATCTTGTTGAAATGGGCGTTTACTCAAAATATAACAAAGGCTATAGATTTATTTTAACAGTTATAGATACATTTTAAAAGTTTGCTTGGGCTGTACCCGTAAAATCTAAAAGTAGTGAAGATATAACCAATGCTATGCAATCTATTTTTTCGCTAAAGAGAATTCCAAAAAACTTGCAAACAGATAATGGTAAAGAGTTCTATAATAAAATATTTCAAAACTTGATGATAAAACATAATATCAACCACTATTCTACATATATTATCATGAAAGCGTCTATTGTAGAACGATATAATAGAACTCTAAAAGGAATGATGTGGAAAAATTTTAGTCTACAAGGAAATTATCAATGGATACATATATGCAAGGATTTAATTAATCAATATAATAATAAAAAGCATAGAACAATTGGAATGACGCCAAAGTCTGTTAACACAGAAAATGAAAGTTCTATACTAAAACAAGTCTATAATCATCCCAAAATATATAAATTTGGTAAACTAAAAGTTGGAGATCACGTTCGAATTAGCAAATATAAACATATTTTTTCAAAAGGATATACTCCAAACTGGACAACTGAAATTTTTAAAATTCGTACTTTACAGAACACAAACCCCATTACTTATTTATTGGAAGACTATCAAAGGAATCCGATTGTTGGTGGATTCTATGAACATGAACTATTAAAGACACATTTTCCAAATACATACTTGATTGAAAATGTTATTAAAACTAAGGGACACCAGGCGTACGTAAAATGGTTGGGATTTTCCAATCAACATAATTCTTGGATCAATAAAGATGAACTTCAATAATATTATATATATATACATACTTCAATATAAGATTAATTTTTTTACTATTTTTTTATTATATTATAAAGTTTTCAAACAAATTAATAAATAAAATATATAAATACATAAATAGTATTGTTTTGGTTTTTTTTATTTCTTATCAACTTTGTTGTGTATGGTTAGGGTCAAGCTTTTGTATTCAAACAACTTAATTAAATCAACTGTTTCAAACACACATTCATACATACCAACGAAAAAGAAAAAACCACAACAGAACTTTTGACAACAGAACAACAATACAATAGGGTGGCACTTATATCATCGTTGTTAGTTTTCTCATACAAAATTAGTATACAAATCCTAACCAACCCCACCCAAACACCGACCAAACCCCGACCAAACTCACCCAAGACAACCCAAGTCGTGCCAACCCTGTTGCGAATCTCATTACTCACACACAATTTCAAAAACTTCCACGTATATAAGTACCACACTATTTTTGCTCCCTGCTCCCTATTCCAGAACTCTCTTCAATACCCTACTGACCTTCCAAATAATTTTTAAGAGATGCAGTTTTTTCAAATGCAGGCAACTCTTGGAGTCGTTTAGTACACTCTTTAAATCTGATTTTAAGTTGGGGTGATCTGTACTGTTGCCATTCTCTTCTAGCTCTTCTTTTTTCACTTACGTGACGTTCAATATCCGTAGAATAAATTTTATTTAACCTAATCTGCGGATGGGCGGTAGTGGCATGTTCAGCAGCCTGTTTAATATTTTCATTAAGGATGGCAATGTTAGATTCAATATCATCATGTGTTCTTAGCGTAATATTTTCCGTGCAATGACTACTAAGATATTTTTTAAATCGCAGCCAATTAACACGATTTATCAAATTCGCATATGGGTGAGGTAAATCACTTCCTAATGGGCTACAAATTGTAACGATCGTGGGAGAGTGATCGGACGAGAGATCTAGAGAAGCTTCAATTTGAATTAAATCTCTAGAGATATTTTTCATAACGGCAAGATGTATTACATCCGGAATTTTATGTATGTCAGTAGGCCAATAGGTGGGCTCTCCACTCGAAATGACATCCAAGCCCATTTTGGAAATTGTATTGAACAACGCTCGACCTCTGGGTGTAATAAGACGCGAACCAAAGAACGTGTGTTTAGCATTATAGTCGCCAGCTGCTACGAAACAAGGGCCCAGAGATTTGTAGAAATCCTCGTATTGATCCTCAGTAATTGCGAATCTAGGAGGAGAGTAAATTGATGATATGACAAAATTAGTGCAAAAATTTTCGACACAAATATTCGTTGCTTGTAAATGTTCTTCACAAATGTTGTCAATAAAATAATGCTTGAGTCTTGACTTTATTAAAATTGCTGATCCACCGCACGCTCTTCCTCTCGGGTCCTTTGAATCATATAAGGTGTAGCCATAAATTTTAAAAAGGCTTCTCGAAGTCAAATGAGTCTCAGAGACCAACATTATGTCAATTTTTTTTCCGTGAGGAAGTGCTCAAGTTTATTTTTATGTTGGCGAATGCCGTTTGCGTTCCAGAAACGTATTTTTAACGTGTTCATGGTTTGTTAACTAAAGCTTGAAGCAGAGTATTCTGCATTCGCAGCATTTCTTGCATCATGCTAGTCATATTTGTTGTAAAATTGTTTATAGTTTGCACCAGATTTTCAATAGTAGCTTCAAGACGATTAAAATTAAAGCCTGAGTTTGTATTTGTTGAAGTATTTGGCCGTGAAACATTTTGTGTAGGAATAGAGCTTGTCTTTGCAGCATCGGCATACGATACACGGGAACTAACTGGTTGGCTGACATGCGCAATAGTGGCTGATAAAGCGTTTGCTGATTGGGCTGGGGCCAATTTAGGTGTTTGCCTCATAGTCTGTTTGACGAAAGAGTACACAGGACGACCTCTGTAGTTAGCGGTGTGATTACCTCCACAATTACTACATTTTTTGTCACTTTGATCTTTTGGTTTATTGCAACTAGCAGTGCCGTGTAATTCGCCGCACACAACACAAACAGTAGGTAATTTGCAGTAAGTCTTAGTATGTCCATATTCTTGACAATTATGGCACTGTACGGGTCCTGAACGCTTGTGTGGTTCTTCAACGGTTATTTTTCGATATAAGAGATATCTTAAATTATATATTGGATGGGTTTCATTTTTTTTCAATTTTATATCATTTGGCTCAAGTTCAACGCGAAGTAGAGGTTGAGGGATCTTTTCCCTATATATTATGTTAGATACATTTTTTACCTTGAATCCCTGGAGGACGAGAGCATCTTTTACTTCTTCAGGAGCAACATAGGAATCTATGCCCTTCAACACAATCTGCAGACCTTTAGCACTCTTGAGCTGATATGTGTAGAAATTTGTTTTACTTTTTTCAAATTCAGAAACCATTTTGCGAAAATCTTTTTCTTCATAAATTTGAATATTCGTTTCATTAATATTACCACGTTTTATTAGAACAATGTGAAATTTATTCTCACCAATGACCGAAAGTAATTTTTTAATAAGAGCGTTTGAGTTTTTTTCTCTTAAATAGATTGGTGGCGGCTTGGAGGTTTTGTTCGCAGATTCAGCAGGTTTGTCATTGTCATCTTGCAATATTTTAAAACGGTTTTGCTGATTAGTAGAGGATGCGCTCTTATCCCTAGACATCTTTGGAGCAGATGCAATTTTAGTAGAATTTGGGCTTCGCCCGCGCTTTAAAATTGTAATGTATCTGTCCATTCCGACTTGGACCTTGGGTTTTGGGCTACTCTTATTTTCAGTGACAACTTGGTTAAGTGATGACCCCGAGCCCGAGGCGGGTGATATCGCTGGGTTAAATGTGGAAGTACTAGGCAATATTGTCAACGATTCACTAGTTGGCATTGGACAAAGCGAAGTTGATCGCTGACGAAACTGTGGTTTTGTCGTTTGAAAAAGTCTATTATCAGATTTTTGATTTTTATTAAGAGCTTCAGAACTCACAGCAAGTCTATTATCAGATATTTTATTTTTATTGTTATTATTATGAGCATCAAAACTCACAGTAAAATAGGCATTTCTGCCGTTAGAACTCACTTCACTATTTTTTTCCTTTGGGGTACTCATATAGAGTATTCCTCAAGGGTACTTTGTATGTTTTTTTGTTTACGGTTTTTTTTGTTTTTGTTATTTCATATGTAAAAATATTAGCAAAGCAAAAAAAAAGCTTATTTATCAAAGTTAATATGTACTACGAATATTTTTTGTATGATTTTTTTTGTTTAGTTTGTATGTAAGAAAAATTCCGCTATTACGTCTGTTCACTATGAAGGTACAACGATAAAAATCCCATATATATATGGAAAACATTTTCTTGTCCGTACTGATCATAGACCACTTTCTTATTTGCTTTCAATGAATATGACTTTACAGTAGAATATCTTAGGAGAAAAGATAACTATGTTGCTGACGCTCTATCGGGAATTACAATAAATGACCTAAAAGACATGAATAATAAAATTTGTTTTATATTAAAAGTCACGACTAGATCGATGACCAATAAAGAAAAAGAAATGAATAGCAATACACTAAATAAACATCATACATTTGATAAAAATAAAAATAATGATAAGCCCAGTATATATGTACCTTTAACAAACACTGACGTCAGAAAATACTATAAACTAAAGATATCCCCCGGAAGATATTATATCAAACGTGGAAAATCTATAGTAACAGATATACATATTAATGATTTTTTTACTAAAGAGAATTTTGTCTTAGGATAATTTTTCTCTACGCTCGAAAAAGTGGCCGGTAAACACAATATATATAATTTACAAGTGACATCTAGTGAGAAAATTTTCGAATTTATCTCTATTAATGAATTTAAGCTTATGGGCAATAAAATATTAAATAAAATTAAAGTAGCGCTACTAAATGAGGTGACCCAAATCAATAATAAGAATGCCAAGGCAATTCTTGAAATTATGCTGAAACATTGTTGAATATATAGAGCATTAGAAAAAATAAAAAGATATTACTATTGGAAAAATATGTCCAAAGACATATCTAAATACGTAAAAACATGTCACAAATGCCAAACTGCTAAAACTTTAAAACATAACAAAAGTCCAATGACTGTGACACCAACGCCAATGATAACAATAAAAATAAAAAATCTGATAATAGACTTGCTGTGAGTTCTGAAGCTCTTAATAAAAATCAAAAATCTGATAATAGACTTTTTCTAACGGCAAAACCACAGTTTCGTCAGCGATCAACTTCGCTTTGTCCAATGCCAACTAGTGAATCGTTAACATTATTGACTACTACCTCTACATTTAACTCAGCGATATCAGCCGCTTCGGGCTCGGGGTCATCACTTAAACAAGTTGCCACTAAGATAAGAGCAGCTCAAAACCCAAGGTCCAAGTCGGAATGGACAGATACATTACAATTTTAAAGCGCGGGCGAAGCCCAAATTCTACTAAAATTGCATCTGCTCCAAAAGTGTCTAGGGATAACAGCGCAGCCTCAACTAATCGCCAAAACCGGTTTAAAATTTTTCAAGATGACAACGACAAAGCCGAGGTATCCTCGAACAAAACATCCAAGCCGCCACCAATCTATTTGAGACAAAAAAATTCAAATGCCCTTATTAAAAAATCAGTTTCGGTCATTGGTGAAAATAAATTTCACATTGTTCCAATAAAACGTGGCGACATCGATGAAAATAAAATCCAAATTTATGACAAAAAAGATTTCCGCAAAATGGTTGCTGAATTTGAAAAAAGTAAAACAAGCTTCTACACATACCAGCTTAAGAGCGCTAAAGGCATGCAGATCGTATTGAAGGGCATAGATTCTTATGTTGTCCCCGAAGAAATAAAAGATGCACTCGTCCTCCAGGGGTTCAAGGTAAAAAATGTGTCCAATATAATAAATAGAGAAAAGATTCCCCAACCCGTATTTCGTGTTGAACTTGAGCCTAATGATATAAAATTGAAAAAAAAAATGAGACGCATCCAATTTATAATTTAAAATACCTCGTGTACCGAAAAATCACAGTTGAAGAGCCACATAAGCGTTTAGGTCCTGTACAGTGCCATAATTGCCAAGAATATGGCCATACAAAAACATACTGCAATTTATCCTCTGTTTGTTTTGTGTGCGGCGAATTACACGGCACCGCTAGCTGCAACAAACCAAAAGATCAAAGTGATAAAAAATGCAGTAATTGTGGAGGTAATCACACCGCTAACTACAGAGGTTGTCCTGTGTACTCTTTTGTAAAGAAGACTATGGTGCAAGAACCTAAATTAGCTCCAGCTCAATCAGCAGACGCTTACTCTGCCACTTTTTCGCAAAAGAGCCAACCAGTTACTTCCCGTGTATCGTATGCAGATGCTGCTAAGGCTAGTTCTATTCCGACACAAAATGTTTCACCGCAAAATAATTCAACAAATACAAACTCAAACTTTAATTTTAATCGCCTTGAAGCCACTATTGAAAATCTTGTGCAAACTATAAACAATTTTACAACAAATATGACTACCATGATGCAAGAAATGTTGCGAATGCAGAATACTCTGCTTCAAGCAATACTTAATAAGCCATGAACACGTTAACAATATGTTTCTGGAACGCAAACGGCATTCGCCAACATAAAAATGAACTTGAGCACTTCCTCACGGAGAAAAATATTAATATAATGTTAGTATCTGAGACTCATTTGACTTCGAGAAGTCTTTTTAAAATTTATGGCTACACTATATATTTTACAAAGGATTCTAGAGGAAGGGCTTGCGGTGGATCAGAAATTCTAATAAAGTCAAGACTCAAGCATTATGCTCTTGATAACATTTGTGAAGAATACCTACAAGCAACAAATATTGGCATTGAAAATTTTTGTTCAAATTTCGTTATATCATCAATTTATTCCCCTCCCAGATTTTCAATCACTGAGAATCAATATGAGGATTTCTACAAATCTCTTGGACCTTGTTTTGTAGCAGCTGGAGACTACAATGCGAAACATACGTTCTGGGGTTTGCGCCTTGTTACACCCAGAGGTCGAGCATTGTTCAACACTATTTCTAAAATGGGCTTGGATGTCATTTCGAGTGGGGAGCCCACTTATTGGCCTACTGACATACAAAAAATTCCGGATGTTATAGATTTTGGCGTCATAAAAAATATCTCTAGGGATTTAATTCAAGTTCAAGCTTCTCTTGATCTCTCGTCCGATCACTCCCCGACGATCATTACAATTTGTAGCCCATTAAGAAGTAACTTACCTGACCCATATGTGAAGATGATCAATCGTGTTAATTGGCTGGGGTTCAAAAAATATCTCAGCAGTCATTGTACGGAAAACGGCTGCTGAACATGCCACTATCTCCCATCCGCAGATTGGGTTTAATAAAATTTATTCTACAGACATTGAACGTCTCGTACGTGAAAAAAGAAGGGCTAGAAGGGAATGGCAACAGCACAGATCACCACAAAATAAAATCAGATTTAAAGAGTGCACTAAACGACTCCAAGAGTTGCTTGCATCTGAGAAAATTGCATCTCTTAAAAATTATCTGGAGGGTCTTGATGTTACACCGGCGTCTAATTACTCCTTGTGGCGCGCTGCCAGAAAGCTTAAAACACCCGTTGAGTATAAGCCACCTCTACGAACATCTACCGGAGGTTGGGCAAGAAGCGATACTGAAAAAGGTAAAATATTTGCTGAGCACTTAAAATCCGTTTTTACGCCAAATATATGTACTGGTGTTGCTGATTTGCCGAATATAGTCGCTCTACCCCCTCAACACATAAAGTTTAAGACGCGTGATTTACAAAAATTAATTGCCGAACTCAACCCGAAGAAAGCTCCGGGTATTGATGGAATTAGTAATCAGATGCTGATGAACTTGCCTCGTATTGCAATGAGAATCCTGTTATTCATATTTAATGCTATTTTACGACTGGAGTATTATCCACACAACTGGAAACTTGCCAAGGTTAAAATGATTCCAAAGCCGGGCAAAGATATAACAAAGGCTGAGTCATATAGGCCAATAAGTCTACTATCTACAATGTCAAAGCTTTTCGAAAAACTGCTCAAAACAAAATTGTCCCCAATTCTAATTAGTAGTGGATGCATACCAGACCATCAATTTGGTTTTAGAAGTCAGCATAGCACCATTGAACAAACTCACAGATTAGTTCAATTTATAAGAAGAACTTTTGAGGGAAAAAAGTATTGTTCTGCGCTGTTTATTGACGTTTCCCAGGCATTTGATAAAGTGTGGCATGAAGGCCTAATATTAAAATTGAAGACTAACTTACCAATAAACATTTTAAATCTTTTGGAAAGTTACATTATTTCCCGTAAGTTCACTGTTGCGGAAGGAGACTTTACAAGTAGGCCTGAAACAATTTCATCTGGTGTGCCACAGGGGAGTATACTGGGACCAGTCTTATATTTAATTTATACTTGTGATATGCCTGTGAGCAGTAGTATCCATACTTCCATATTTGCCGACGATACAGCCTGCCTTAGTATGCATGAACACCCTGATGATGCATCCCGCAAACTCCAGGAACACATTAGCCAGATGGAGCTTTGGTTAAACTTACGGAGAATCAAGGTAAATGAACAAAAGTGTGTTCAAGTAACATTTACATTACGAAGAGATACTTGTTCCCCCATGAAATATCTTGGTATACAGCTTGATCGACGACTTACATGGAAACACCACATTGACTCTAAGTTAACTCAAATGAAACTTAAATTAACTCAGGTACATTGGCTAATTGGTCGAAATTCAACACTTAGCCTAGACTGTAAACTTTTAATATACAAATCGCTTTTAAAGCCAATATGGTGCTACGGAATTCAACTATGGGGCACTGCTTCAGCTTCAAATGTAGAGAAAATTCAACGCAGGCAAAACAAAATTTTACGCATGATAACATCGGCTCCATGGTACATCAAAAATTTAAATATACATCGTGATTTGAATATGCCTCTAGTGACTGAAGAAATTGCAAAATACGCAGGCAAATATCTAACAAAACTCGAATCACATCCTAATCCGCTTGCTCGTAATATTTTGAACTTTACTGGACACATTAAAAAAGAGAGATACACGGGCCCTAATATTCAACATTCCAGATGATGAAGCTGCTTGAAAACACCTTTTTCTTTTTGTTACTAATCACTACTTATGTATTATTAATAACTATCACTAAACTTATGTCCGACATTGGTCGGGCATAATAATTTCTTTTATAGATTTAAGATTGAACACTTATTGTTAGTTCATATTTGAAAATACAATAAATAAAAACATGCATTACAAAAAAAAAAACTAACGCCAACAAAACCATTTGATACGGTAGTGGTAGACACAATAGGACCATTCCCAATATCATTATTTGGAAATGAATACGCAATCACAATAATATGTGATTTAACTAAATATTTAGTAACTATACCAATACAAGACAAAAGCGCTAAGACAATCGCTAAGGCGATCTTTGAAAATTTTATACTTACCTATGGGCCAATGAAGACGTTCATTTCGGACATGGTAACATAATATAAAAATTCTATATTAACAGAACTTTGTAATCTACTAAAACTTGAAAAATTAACTTCCACAGCTCATCACCACCAAACAGTAGGCACAATAGAAAGAAGTCATAGAACTTTCAATGAATACGTACGTTCCTATATATCTATAGACAAATATGATTGGGACGAATGGCTAAAATATTTTACTTATTGTTTTAATACAACACCTTCAACAATACATAATTATTGTCCTTATGAGTTAGTCTTTGCAAAAGCTCCTAACAGTTTTCAGATATTCAATGTAGATAAAGTAGCACCACTATATAATATAGAGGACTAAACAAAATTTAGGTTAGAAGTAGCATATAAGAGAGCTCAACAACTACTAAATAAGCATAAACTTAGACCAGTGTTGCCAGAAAATGATGATGAGAGAACGCTAGATCAGTAAAAAAATTCTGCTAAAATGTTCTACAGAAGAAAAACATAATGCCAGATTTAAATAAAAAAAAAATTATTGAAATAGCTTTGAATATCAAGTTTATACAAAGTTATTACTATTAACATGTGTTTTTATTGCACATACATACATACATATGTAGGTATTTGTTATTACACAACCTGCAGTAAGACTGGAGCCAAGCGTCCTTATGTCAACACTAAATTTCTAGTAGTAGGTACATTTTCTAAAATTTCTCGTCTATTCGTAAGTGTAAAAGAAAGAGAGAAAATACATGTGGTGTATTTTGCAACAACTTGTCAATATAACTAAATTTGTATGTACGTAAGGTATAGAAATGTACCAGTGGTTGGTATGTCACCATGTTCCCATAAGAACTGTCACATTACCCTACTTTTTTGACAACCATCAACTCGCCCATTACTTTCCCAACTAGCTCAGTTTCGTCAGGGGGTATATGACCCGCGGTTTCCGGTGTAGGGATGGACAAAAAAATTTATACAGAAAAGAACAAAAATACAAAAAGAAAAAAAAACTATATTGGACGGGATACACACTCAACTGAACTGTGATACACTTCAGACATATGGTAGTATTTGTCTCCTCTATCTGCCCTCCCTACCTGTGGTAACATTCTCAATCGTTTTTATGTTACCCCACAAACAATTCTTAAGTCACCTTTTTACATACTTACATCCACACCAAATGAATGACTTTAGCCGGTCATTTTATTTTCCAGTTCACTTAAATTCTATATTTTTTTTTTTTCTAATCACTCACAAAAGCTTAACAAAATTATTTTAATGTTCTTGCAAAAACTAATTATTTTTTATTACAATGATACAACTTAGATTACTAACAAATTACACAAAATTCCCAAAAATACCCTAACTCTTCTGGACACTACAGTCAAACAGAACAACGAACAAAAATGCACTAGTATTTTCCCTATTTTAAAGAGCTCTCTAAAACAAAGGATTTATTGTTTAATTTTCTTATTATTTTTACTATGTTTTACACTCGTGACAGAAATATTTTTGGGCTAACAAAAGGGTATTTAAATCCTTACACACTAAACTAACGTTTTAATTATTTTTTTTAACAACAAAAAATTTGGCTTTAGCAAATTGAACTTGGAACAATCATAAAAACTTTAACTGTATGGATGTAACAAACGACGAAAATTAACTTGTACGATCATCCCTGTGTATTTGGGGGAAATTTCTGGTATTGTGTCTTAACAACTTTGTATATAAAATGTTTCTTTAACTATAATTCTAATACATTGTCTTTATGACTCATGCACGAATTTTATGTACCTATGGGTATGTATTTAACAATAATAAAAAAACTTAAGCAAATATGTATAGGCCGACTCACCAAGCCACAGATAAATTCTATACTCTCCGTTTCTTGGTGATGATTTATTTAACTCTTTTGGCCTTCCACTTAATGACCACCAATTACTCGGTTGGCTTGCTGAATGTGGTAACAGACAATTCCACCCACGGCATACAAAAATTTCACCAGCCTGATGCACAAGTGTAAATTTAGGGCGAATTCCAACCCTTTCCTTGTTGTTCCCACTTTCACTAAATTCACGCAATTCTTCCAGGATTATCTCTGTCTTCCACAGATTTTTTTTCCTCGCTTTTCTGGACACAGTTTTCTTATTCTTCTGCCTTTTTAATATCTTTTAATTTTCGACTATCTTCTCTGCAAGTTCAATCTTCCTTCTCACAAAATCTATTTTCTTTTTACTATCATACCCTTGATGCCTTCCAGTTCGAATAGCTCTTACTATCTGTCTCTTTCTATTCCTGTATGTACTCTTTCAACTAGCGGCGATTAAAATTAAAAACCCTTCTCGTTCCCCTCATAACATTTCATGTCTCGCCTACGCTAGCCAGACTCAACGCTACCTAACTGATTCAAAATTGAAGTCAATAACCCTTTGCAACTCTGGCCTTGAATTTGGTCAGTAACCTGTGAAAAACAATTAGTGTGTTGCTTTGAATATACATATTTATTTAATCTTATTCCTCCTGTTTGTTTTGGGGTCATTGATCTCTTTATTATGGCTACTCCTATATCCAATCCGCATTTTCTAATTGCTCCCAACAATCCAGATTTCATTCCAGTTCGATCGCGAGTATTAGGTACTCATAAAAACAGCAGGTCGTCATACCTAAATTCCCTTATTGTTTACTTTGTCATTCTATTGTGTTTTATTTTGTTTGTTTTCTTCCATATTTTGTTTATATTTTTTTTTTATTTCTTTTTATTTTCTCTTCTTATTTGTTTCGCGCTTATTCCTACGTGAAGTTGTCACTCCAAACAAACTATCAAAATCAACAATAATAAAGAACGACAACAAACAATAACAACATTCAACACAAACAAAACTTTACATCCGCTACAGAACTACGTATCACTACCTCAATCAATTGTATTACTGTTACTATTAGATTTTCAGTGACAAGCACATGCTAAATGTCTATAACACAAAGTATTGTATGGGGAATAATTAGAGACAAAGCGAAAAGCGACTCAGTACATTTTCAGCATCGACATTTGCTTTAAGGCATAGATATGAATGTTTATGTATATGCAAACATTAATTATATACATATACATATATGTATGTATGTATATCGATACATATGTATTTTCGGTTTAATTGTAAGCAAGATGTTGTAAAAAATAAACCTTTTAATTGAAATTAAAATAATAGCCTAACCATAGTTAAGAACTATCAAAATGTCAAAATGTTTGATATCTTTTAATATACAGGCTGTAAGATTTTATCGTAAGCGACAACTTATGTATGACGTAAAACAAAAAAAAAAAATATTTGAATACTATAAAAACCATCTTCCGAAAACTTTAATTTTTGTCGCTTACTGATAATTGAAAATAGGGCTCCATATACACACATATGCTTACATATAATACATAGGTATTGATTGTATCCACATTACGTAGGAAACACATCATTGTAAAAAAATTACATTTATAAAAGGAATTATTCTCTACACTGAAAAAAAAATTTTAAAAATTTAAATTGAACGGCTGGCTGTTCCGTTCAACTATGTGTTGTTGTCAGAATATTTACAAATAACTTGATGTTATTTGGTCATTAATAATTATCACATGTAAGTTGGCTTAAAAAGCGTTACGAACAGTAGCCTAATTCAATTCATAAGAATTTAAGAAACAAATACAGTTCGAAAAATAATAATTAACTATTTAAAAATTAGCATTTTTTATTTTAAGCAAATTCTGCCAAAAAGCATTTGGCAGAATTTTTTAAAAGTTGAATGGTTTTCGGGAAATGAAAATGCCAGATCTGGCAGCGAAAATACCAAAATGGCAACAATGACTTAGACAAAAATTAAATTACGATATAATTGATTATAACTTTAAAATAGGGATCTAGTTTTACTGAAAAATGAAGCAGGTCATAAGTTAGAAATACAATATAGAGGACCTTACAAAATTAAGAAAAAAAAACTTAAGAAATAATGTAACTATATTTGATAAGAAAACAAATAAAACACAAATAGTTCATAAGAAAGACTTAAGTTATATAATATTAAATAATTAAAACGGTATGCGCATTACCAATAAAACCTAATATTTTACAATAAGATTTTAATTTTTAATTATACTTAAAAAATACTTTTTTATCTGTAAAAGAATGCCCATAAAACTAACGTTATATGAACATTATAAGGGGTGGAGGGTTAGCGTGTTCTAACTATCACTACGACCAAGATTGTACAGTAAACATTTAAAGTCAAGTAAACCGGTGTTTTAATCTTTCTAGCTGCGTGCCACAAAGAGAACTTAGATGTTGCTGTGACATCAAGACCTTCCAAATAATTTTTAAGAGATGCGTTTTTTTCGAAACGAAGGCAACTCTTGGAGTCGTTTAGTGCACTCTTTAAATCTGATTTTAAGTTGAAGTGATCTGTGCTGTTGCCATTCACTTCTAGCTCCTCTTTTTTCACATACGAGACGTTCCATATCTGTAGAATATATTCTATTAAACCCAGTCTGCGGATGGGAAGTAGTGGCATGTTTTTGCTAAGATTGGCAATGTTAAATTCAACATCATCAGGAGTTCTTAGCGTAATGTTTTCCGTGCAATGACTACTAAGATATTTTTTTAATCGCAGCCAATTAACACGAATGCCCATCTTCACATATGAGTGAGGTAGAGCACTTCTCAGTGGGCTACATACCGTAACGATCGTGGGAGAGTGATCGGGTGATAGATCTAGGGCAGCTTCAACGTGAATTAATTCACTAGAATTTTTCTTCATGACGCCAAAATCTATAACATCCGGAACTTTATGTATGTCAGTAGGCCAATAACTAACTGGGCTTCCCACTCGAAATAACGTCCAAGCCCATTTTGGAAACTGTATTGAACAACGCTCGACCCCTGGCTGTAATAAGACGCGAACCCCAGAATGTATGTTTAGCATTATAGTCGCCAGCTACTACGAAACCAGGGCCGAGAGATTTGTAGAAATTCTCGTATTGATCCTCAGTAATTGCGAACCTAGGAGGGAAGTAAATTGATGATATGACAAAATTTGTGCAAAAATTTTCGAAAAAATATTCTTTGCTTGTAGATGTGATTCACAAATGTCAATAATAAAATGCTTGAGTCTTTAAAATTGCTGATCCCAGCAAGCTCTTCCTCTTGAGACATTTGAATCATATAAAGTGTAGCCATTAATTCTGATTAGACTTCTTGAAGTCAAATGAGTCTCAGAAACCAACATTATATCAATATTTTTTTCCGTGAGGAAGTGCTGAAGTTCATTTTATATAAGAAACACAGTTTTAACGTGTTCATGGCTTGTTAACTAATGCTTGAAGAAGACTATTCTACATTCTCAGCATTTATTGCATCATGCTAGTCATATTTGTTGTAAAGTTGTTTATAGTTAGCACCAGATTCTCAATAGTAGCTTCAAAGCGACTAAAGTTAAAGCTAGAGTTTGGATTCGTTGAATTATTTGGAGGTGGAGTATTTTTTGTGGGAATAGAACTAGTCTTAGCAGCATCGGCGTACAATACACGTGAAGTGACTGGTTGGCTCATTTGAGCATCAGTGGCGGAGTACGCGTTTGCTGTTTGTGCTGGATGTAATTTAGGTTTTTGACCCATTGCCTGTTTAACGAAAGAATATACAGGGCATCCTCTGTAGTTAGCGGTGTGATTACCTCCACAATTACTGCATCTTTTTCTGCTTGGTCTTTTGGCTTAGTACAGGTAGCAGTACCATGTAATTCACCGCAGATAACACAAACTGTAGGTAAATTGCAGTAAGTTTTTGTGTGGCCATATTCTTGACAATTATGGCACTGTACGGGACCGGAACGCTGACGTTGCTCTTAAACTATGATTTTTCGGTGTAAGAGATACTTTACGTTATAAATTCGATTGGTTTCATTTTCACTCGAAATAGGTGTTGGGGGACCTTTTCTCTGTTAATATGTTGATAACAGTTTTTACCTTAAAGCCTTGGTCGATAATTGCACATTTTACTTCTTCAGGTTCAACATATGATTCTATGCCCTTTAATACTATCTGTGGTCCTTTAGCACTCTTAAGTTGGTATGTATAAAAATTTGTTTTATTTTCTTCAAATTAACTAACAATTTTTCGGAAATCTTTTTCATCATATATTTGGATTTTAGTTTCATCAATATTACCTCGTTTAATTGGAAT
Source organism: Tachina lurida (assembly GCA_944452675.1). Lineage (NCBI taxonomy): Eukaryota > Metazoa > Arthropoda > Insecta > Diptera > Tachinidae > Tachina > Tachina lurida. The sequence goes on along the minus strand of OX101753.1, from coordinate 84,575,347 downwards.
GATGTGAAAAGTATTTTCACCAATGGTCGACAGTAGTTTTTTTAGAAGCGCGTTAGAATTTTTTTTCTCTCAGATATATAGGTGGTGGCTTAAAAGCCTTTTGCGATGATGCAGCGGGCTTGTCGTTTTTGTCTTGCAATAACGAAAAACGATTTTGACGATTGGTAGATGAAGCGCTGTTATACCCAGACATCTTTGGAGCAGATGCAATTTTAGTAAAATTTGGTCTTCGCCCGCGCTTTAAAACAGTTATACATATATCTGTCCATTCCTACTTGTACCTTTCGTTTTGAACTACTGTTTTCTGTATTGATAGCTTGGTTAAGTGAGGAACACGAGCCCGAAGGATGATATCGCTGACTTAAATGAAGAAGTACTAGGCAATTGTAATGCTAAAGATTCACTAGTTGGCATTGGACAAAGCGAAGTTAATCGCTGACGAAAATGTGGCTTTTCCGTTAGAAAAAGGCTATCATTTGATTTTTAATGTTTTCATTAAGAGTTTCAGAACTCACAGTAAAATAGGCATTTCTGCCGTTAGAACTCACTTCACAATTTTTTCCTTTGAGGTACTCATATAGAGTATTCTGCAAGAGTACTTTGTTTGTGTTTGCTTGCTGTTCTTTTGTTTTTGTTATCTCTTGCTATGTAAAAAATATTAGTAAAGAATAATAATAATAAGCTAATTTATTAAGGTGAATATTTATTACGAATATTTTTTTATGATTTTTTATTTTGTTGTTTTTTTATTTTTTATATTTGTTTCGTATGTATGTAAAAAATCCGCAATAATGTCTATTTACTATGAAGGTTTAACTAGAACTGTAGCTCTTTTTTTTCACACACGATGCGTTCAATATCAGTAGAAAAGAGTCTGTTAAGCCCAGTCTGCAGACATGTCTACATGTTCAGCAGCCTGTTTAATCATTTCGAAAAGGTTGGCACTGTTAGTTTCAATATCTTTGGGTGTTCTAGCGTAATGTTTTCAGTACAATGACTACTAAGATATTTTTTAAATCCCAGCCACTTAACACGATTTATCATCTTCACATATGGGTGAGGTAAGTCACTACTTAATGGGCTACAAATTGTAACGATTATGGAAGAATGATTGGACGACAAATCTAGAGAAGCTTCAACTTGAATTGAGTCCCTAGAGATATTTTTTATGACGCCAAGATCTATAACATCCGGAATTTTTTGTATATCAGTAGGCCAGTAAGTGGGCTCCTCGCTAAAAATGACGTCCAAGCCTATTTCTGAAATTGTGTTCTATAATATAATATTCTATCATGTATTTTTATAAATATAATGAACTAAACATTCTTCATCGATTTTTTCCTGATTTGTATGATTCCAGTCGGCGGGCCCTCCGATAGTATCTTTGTAAAGTTTTGTTACTAAAGCGACTTTCTTTATTTATGTATAATTCCTACTTTCCTTTTTCCTGTTTAATTTTCGGGCTTTCAAGGTCGTTTGGGTCTTCCTCCATGTAAATTAGAGATTACTTATTCATTTTTAAATCCTACGTTTCGTTGGTATTTTCAACTTCTTCAGGGATTCTTTATTAAAATCTGGCAAAAACAAACATACAAAAGTAAAATAAATTACATATAAGTAATATTGCACCCTTATTTTTTTTATAATAGTTAACTTACACAGGATGAATAATATTTTTATAGACAATTTTACATTTTCAAAACTATCACACAAAATTTAATATATTAAAAAATTTAAAATTACAAACTAAAAAAATATCACAGCCGGTTAAATTGTCCTTTAAATCGTCGTTATTACACTAATATTATACTGTAGCTGGAACTAGCATTGTCTTTGTCTTCTTTGGCATTTATTGCATCTGATAATCTTTGTTGTATCTGTAAACTCTGTAATGTGTATCTCTTATTAACTTTTTTCTCTTTGTCCAATATCTTCACTTCGTCAAAATTTGGTTTAAGTCTATTATCAATACAATGTTGCGCGAGGGCAGTTGATTGTTTTCCTTTTCTTATGTCCGCTTTGTGTTCATCTACTCGTACTCCTATATTTCTCTTAGTTGTACCAACGTATACTTTACCGTACCCCTCTATCTCATTTGCAATGCATATAATTTCATAAACCACATCACTTTGATCTCTTTTTTCAATTTTGGTTTTTGTTTGCGTAAAAATATGTTTTATTGTTTTATTTTTTATTCCATACATCAAAACAGAGACAAACCGACGATATGCCAACCAAAACTATTTTACTACTTTTTTTGCAACTCTGTCAAAAAGTTTAAAATATTTCCGTTTAAAATATTTCCGTACGTGAAATCGGGTTTCCGAAGCACCTAGATAACACAAATTTTTATAGCTATTGCTATTTATGGCGAGATACAGGGGTTAGAAAATAATTTTCGTAACAAAATTAATCGACACTATTACAGTTATAAATTTATTTTTTTTTTATTTCTTTGTACTTAAAAGCAGCGTACGAAAATAAACGAAGCAAATTGTTTGAATTTGTTTTCTTTGGTTCTTTGAAATGAGTGAAAAAAAAAACAAAACAACAACAATGAGAAACATCGCTCAGTTTGGGTTTGTATAATTTTTTTGCAAATAAGCACAAGCCAGAGAACATTGCCGATCGACTGTAAGACGAATAACAGCCGCCGCCGGCAACAAACAATATATTCATTTAATCGTGCTCCACTAGAAAAGATAATAATGGATTATACAGTGGAGGCTCAAAAAAGTTAAGTAGTTTATTTTGGGGGTGATGAACTTTTCCGAAATCTTAACTTTTCCGTAGTATGAAATATTCAAGAGGTTATATGTGTATTTGTACATTGTTTATTTATTTTTTAATTGTCATTGTTGCAATCAGAACAAACTAAATTCTATGACTAATTTCTTTTACAACCAACTGATGAGAGCAACTACATTATGCATATAAAATTCACAAAAAAAAAATATAACGGTAACGTTTTTATTTTTGCATGTATACAGGCGTATATGACTCACTATATATATAAATATGTATTGAGGATTTACATACAAAAGTTGAGATCATCTTAGAAAGAGAAAAAAACTATATATAAAAAAAATTGTCTCAGAAAAGTTGAGAATTACTTAACTTTTTGGAGTCACCAATGGTAAATAAAAGCTGCTTAACTTTTCCATATACTTAACTTTTCTATGACTTAACTTTTTCGAGCCTCCACTGTATATGGAAACGTTTTGAAATATTTTTGGCGAATTTGACATCATCATATAATATTATTTTATTGCATTGTATTGCATTAAGTTTGTTTTATACTATGTTCCCACTTATGTTTTTAAACATGTTAAATACATCGTCAGCTGGTTTCTGGCTTGCGGCACAGTATATTCAAAATACATTATGTCTGCAGCAAACCAGAAACCAAACGACGACATTTTCACAATTATGTTTAAGACGAGTTTTCTAAGAACCAAAGTTTTTTAAGGACAGCCGTTCATATTATATTTGAGATGTTTAAGGTTGACGTTTTGTCAATAAAAAATTTTAAATTATTGTATTGTAAAAAATTACAAATAATTATGCTTTTCAAACAACAAATGTTTTTGTAAATAATTGAGTATTTTTTAAGTAATTACTTGCTTACCAAATAATTTATCAGGTGCCGCCATTTAATAAGAAAACAAAGGTGCCAGAGTTATCAAAAAACGGACTGAACATACTCTATTTAAATGTTTAAGGAAGTGTTTAAATCTTAAATACTTCATTTGAGATGTTTAACAAAACACTTCATTTGAGATGTTTAACAAAACAAGTCAATGTATGGTAAAAAATCTCAAAATCATCGTGTTTAAGCTCTTAAACACGAATGAGGCGTTAAAAACGTTTAAAAACATAAGTGTGAACATAGTATTATATAGCTTAGTAGCAATTGCTATAACCGGGTGTCCTAAGACACCTCTCTCCTTTTTTTTTTTTTTGTTAAATAAACTTATTTTATATTTCAGTACATATAAAATTTTTTTTCAGTACATATAAAATTTGTACTAAAAATATAAAAAAAATAAAAACGACGTTTCTAGGGTTGGGAACTTTAATTTTTTTGTTATATAAAAATAACCTAATCAAACAAATTTTTCCTTTTTTATCTATAAATTAAACATATCTTAATGATCAAACAGAATATGTCCGCAACTTCAAGAAAAATCTTTGTCAAATTAACATGGCCCATAATAAAATATACGGCAGTAACTTCAAATGCTCTCTAATTTTAGTTTTATTTTCTTTTGTGCTTATTTTTCTTTGTAGTTTTGTTCACAAAATGTATGAAATTTCTTGAAAGTATGGTAGCATTCTTGAGAGAATGAGTATTTATACATGAGAGCATAAGAAAAAACGTTGTCAAAATAAAAGAGATTCTATCCTACGACTTCTTTCTGGTGCTGATTTTTTGTGTCAAATTGTGTGGAAAATATGTTTATGCCGCAATTCCGTTTGATCATTTACATTCTTAAAAAGAAAAATATTGGTGTAAGAAATCAGAAAAATTTTAAATTATGTTTCTAGGGTTGGGAAACGTACACTTTTTGTGATATATAAAATAAACTAGGTCTAATAATTTTTTTCTATATATTTTAATTTATATATATGTATTTTTTATGTTTTAAAAAGAAAATATGGGTATAGAAAATTAGAAAAATTTTAGGGTTCCGTTCACCAAAGGTGAAAAATAACCCTATTGTTTTCGCTACGCTGTCCGTCCGTCTGTCATAGGCTATTTTCTCGAGAACCGTTAGAGCTACGGACCTGAAGTTTGGGCAGATTGTGCTACAACAACAAATACACGAGAATTAAAAATTAAAAAGTGTTCCAAAACGAGCAACGAAAAATTTTAAAATCCTATGCAATATACATACAATTGTATGTATATAGACTTGGAATTTGTGAAGTTAGTGTATTTTTATACAGACTACAACAATTACCACTAAAATTTAAAAAATCGAAATTAAAGTGTGTTCTATCAGTTAATGTAATTTTGACTATGTAATTTGGACAACTTGCCGTATCTTGGAAACCGTAAGAGCCAAACTCTTGAAATTTTCAAAACCGGTAAAACTAAAAAATTTCAAAATTATAACATCGCAAGTCGAAAAAAAATCGCTAAAAGCCAAAAAAAAGTCTCCAAAACGAAAAAAGCGATAAATAAAAAAAAATTTCTAAACTAAATTAAAAATGTTTCCTCGAAAAACTGGAGAAATCGCCAAAATAAATAAAATCGCCAAAATGAAAAAACGCCAAAAACCGAAAAACGCCAACAACGAGAAAAAAGCGACAAATCTAAGACAATCGTTTAAACTGAAGAAAGCCAAAAAAACGCAAAAATAAGCAATATTAAAAATATGCTGAAAACCGAACGTACAGAACCCTTAGTGGGCGAGTCAAAGTCGCACTTTACTGAATTTATTTGATATTAAAGTAACTAAATAAAACTAGTATTTTCGTTATTTATTTTTTTCTTTGTTCACTTAACATATTTTATATAACTATTTTTTAAAGGATAAAATTGGTATAAGGACCCAAAAAAATTTAAAAGGATGATTCCAGGGTTGGGAAAAGTACACTTTTTTTGTTATTTAAAACTAATTAAATAAAGCTTATTTCTTTGGCAATTAAATATATTCTATATTTTAGAAAGAAATAAATTTGTACTTGTATTAAAACCAGAAAAATTTAAATTATTTTAGGGTTGGAAGTTGAAAAAAATGTGGGTAAAAAATAGCCAAAAATATTTCATGTTTTAGGAAAGCAAATTCTTCAGTCGAAAAAAACCGAGAGGTCACTTAGTGTCGGTCCAGACTTGCAATTTTTGTTGCAGCAATTCTTGAATATGTGTGAGAGTGTTGAAATAGATATGTATACTTTTTGTATTTCTCTCTCGCTCTTTTGCACTAAAAATAACAAGTTGCTGCAACATAAATTGCAAGTCTGGACTGGGACTTACTAAAAATTGCACTATAACAAAAAATTATAAATTTTACCACAAAACAAATATGTACGTATGTACTTATGTATGTATCTGTATACTACATATACATACGTTGGTAAAGGGTATATAAGATTCGGCACATCCGAATATAGCACTCTTACTTGATTTAAGATAAAACTGAAGCGATTTGTGAGAATAAAATAATTTTTTTTACATATATTTATTTATTGTATCTTCAAATATGAACTAACATATTGTAGATGTGTGAATATTACTGCTCAATGGCATATCACAAGTATACATCAAATACAAAACTGGCCCCAGTATACTGCCCTGTGGCACACCGGATGAGATTATTTCAGGCGTACTCATAAAATCTCCTTCCACAACAGTTTTCAAAAGTTTTAGAATGTTTATTGGTAGGTGAGTCCTTAATTTTAAAATTAGGCCTTCATGCCACACTTTATCAAATGCTTGAGAAACGTCAATAAAGAGCGCAGAACAATACTTCTTTTTTTCAAAAGTTTTTCTTATAAATTGAACCAATCTATGAGCAGGGTAGGAAAAAATTCTGCTCGCAAATGCTATTTTATTTTTTTCGTTCGTTTTAAAATTTGTTTTCGGAATTTTAAAAATAAAATTCGGAAAAGAATTCTATTTTAAATTCTTGGTTTTTTTCGTTCTCCTCGCAAACGAATTAAATCAACAAAAAATAATTTAATTCGTTTGCGAGGAGAACGAAAAAAACCAATAATTTAAAATAGAATTCTTTTCCGAATTTTATTTTATAATTCTAAGGAACGAATGCAAAAGAATAATTCTTATAAAATTCGTTAGGCAGCCAATTGAATTCTTGAGGGGGTAAAAACTGAATTTTGGTACCTTGGAGAAAATGGCGGAGGCGCCAAAAAGTGGACACGTATGTATGTCCATTTATAACTTTCATGATATGGGTATCAAATGAAAGGTATTTTCGAGGAGATGACAAAAATGTGTTGGAAAAATGGCGGAGGCGCCGAAAAGTGCACACTTACATATGTCCATTTATCACTTTCATGATATGGGTATCAAATGAAAGGTATTTTCGAGGGGATGACAAAAATGCGTTGGAAAAATGGCGGAGGCGCCAAAAAGTGGACACTTATGTCCATTTATCACTTTCATGATATGGGTATCAAATGAAAGGTATTTTCGAGGGCATGACAAAAATGCGTTGGAAAAATGGCGGAGGCGCCAAAAAGTGGACACTTATGTCCATTTATCACTTTCATGATATGGGTATCAAATGAAAGGTATTTTCGAGGGGATGACAAAAATGTGTTGGAAAAATGGCGGAGGCGCCAAAAAGTGGACTCTTATGTCCATTTATCACTTTCATGATATGGGTATCAAATGAAAGGTATTTTCGAGAGGATGACTTGTATGAAAAAATAAATTAACCGATATTGTCCCATCGGATTTTCGATACCTTTTGGCATGAGGAAAAAACTTTAACTTCCACATATTAAAATATTATTTTCGGTGTGCCAATTTTTTTTTTTAAACAATACTCGAATATTTTACTTTTTACCAGTTTAAAACGAAAGATTTAATATACGAATAACACAAATAAATTTAAAATAATTATTTTGCATGATATTAATTTATATTGTATTAATATTTAATTCCACCACAACAAAATAATAAAATATTTATATATACAGGCAAATCTCGGTATAACGAATCTCGTTTTAACGAAAATCCGATATAACGAACGTCGAAATATTTTACATTAACAACCTTATATAGCGAATAATATCCTAATGTTATACTGAATATAACGAATGATAAAGAAAAAATCGCAAAATAAAAAACAAAAACTTGCTATAGCATCATATTTCTAATATTTAGTTCTACTTTATATAGCGAATGTTTTGATAAAGCCATGCTCTGTATAACGAACAGCAAAACAAATAATATTAAAGAAAATCTACAGCAGCAATTGGTAGCTTATTACAAAAAGTTGCACTCATTCTTTTTATTGTATTGTATCATCTCTAGAGTAATAAAAGTTAAAATAACACTTTAAAAAAACTGCGATATAACGAATTTTTCGATATAACGAATGGGCCTGACATTATATCGTTCGTTATACCGGGATTTGTCTGTATATAAAACAAAATTAAGTCAGTCGTGTTACCTTCTAAAACAATCTCAAAAAACTAAAAAAAATCAAAAAATTTAATTTCTGGCGCCTCGAAAATAAGTATTTTGCTATGTGGTAGTGGAATTTTTTTCCGCATACCAAAAGCTATCAAAAAATCGATGGCACAGTATTGGTAAATTTTTTTTTCACAAAGGTCACCTTCTTGAAAATCCCTTTCATTTGATACCCATATCATGAAAGTGATAAATGGACATAAGTGTCCACTTTTTGGCGCCTCCGCCATTTTTCCAACACATTTTTGTCATCCCCTCGAAAATACCTTTCATTTGATACCCATATCATGAAAGTGATAAATGGACATAAGTGTCCACTTTTTGGCGCCTCCACCATTTTTCCAACACATTTTTGTCATCCCCTCGAAAATACCTTTTATTTGATACCCATATCATGAAAGTGATAAATGGACATAAGAGTCCACTTTTTGGCGCCTCCGCCATTTTTCCAACACATTTTTGTCATCCCCTCGAAAATACCTTTCATTTGATACCCATATCATGAAAGTGATAAATGGACATAAGTGTCCACTTTTTGGCGCCTCCGCCATTTTTCCAACACATTTTTGTCATCTCCTCGAAAATACCTTTCATTTGATACCCATATCATGAAAGTGATAAATGGACATAAGTGTCCACTTTTTGGCGCCTCCGCCATTTTTCCAACACATTTTTGTCATCCCCTCGAAAATACCTTTCATTTGATACCCATATCATGTAAGTGATAAATGGACATAAGAGTCCACTTTTTGGCGCCTCCGCCATTTTTCCAACACATTTTTGTCATCCCCTCGAAAATACCTTTCATTTGATACCCATATCATGAAAGTGATAAATGGACATAAGTGTCCACTTTTTGGCGCCTCCGCCATTTTTCCAACACATTTTTGTCATCTCCTCGAAAATACCTTTCATTTGATACCCATATCATGAAAGTGATAAATGGACATATGTAAGTGTCCACTTTTTGGCGCCTCCGCCATTTTTCCAACACATTTTTGTCATCCCCTCGGAAATACCTTTCATTTGATACCCATATCATGAAAGTGATAAATGGACATACATAAGTGTCCACTTTTTGGCGCCTCCGCCATTTTTCCAACACATTTTTGTCATCCCCTCGAAAATGCCTTTCATTTGATACCCATATCATGAAAGTGATAAATGGACATAAGAGTCCACTTTTTGGCGCCTCCGCCATTTTTCCAACACATTTTTGTCATAACCTCGAAAATACCTTTCATTTGATACCCATATCATGAAAGTGATAAATGGACATAAGTGTCCACTTTTTGGCGCCTCCGCCATTTTTCCAACGCATTTTTGTCATCTCCTCGAAAATACCTTTCATTTGATACCCATATCATGAAAGTGATAAATGGACATAAGTGTCCACTTTTTGGCGCCTCCGCCATTTTTCCAACGCATTTTTGTCATCTCCTCGAAAATACCTTTCATTTGATACCCATATCATGAAAGTGATAAATGGACATACATAAGTGTCCACTTTTTGGCGCCTCCGCCATTTTTCCAACGCATTTTTGTCATCTCCTCGAAATCTCCTCAAAAAATTTTAAGTCTTTACTTTGAATTATGTACATATGTATGTATTTGTATTTTTAATTTAATCGCGAATTCTATTTTCTATTCGTTTGCGAATTTTATTTCTAAATTTGCGAGAGGAATTTTATTTTGCATTCTTGGTTTTTCTTTTCGTTCGCAAATTTTATAAATAAAATTTGCGAATTAAAAAGAATAATTCTTTACAATATGGAAAATAAAATTCGTTCGAATTAAATTCGTTTGCGAAAGAAATTAATTCGAGCACTCTTCCTACCCTGTCTATGAGTTTGTTCAATGGTACTGTGCTGACTTCTAAATCCAAATTGATGATCCGGTATGCACTCATTATCAGTTAGAATTGGGGAAAATTTTATCATGAGTAACTTTTTAAAGAGCTTTGAAATTGTTGACAGTAACTTATTGGCCTATATGACTCCAACTTGATAAGATCTTTGCCCGGCTTTGGAATCATTTTAACTTTGTCAAGCTTCCAGCTGTTTCTGTAATAACAGGATTCTAATAGCAATACGAGGCAACTTCATCAGCATCTGGTTACTAATTTCATCAATACCCGGAGCTTTTTTCGGGTTGAGTTCTGCAATTATTTTTTGTACATCAAGCGTCTTAAATTTTATGGGTCGCGGAGGTAACGCAACTACATTTGGCAAATCAATAGCACCAGAACATGTGTTTGGGGTAAATACGGATTTTAAATGCTCACCAAATATTTTACCTTTATCAATATCGCTTCTTGTCCAACCTCCCGTAGATGTGCGCAGAGCTGGTTTAAACCAAGGTTGGCAAAAGGTATCGTAAAAATACCGATTCAAATACCGCTAAAATTAGATACCGGTATCGTTACCGATACCGAAATCCATTTCGGTTAGAAAATACCGGTACTAGCGTTTACGTCTATACCGGTACGTACCGGTATACCGATTCTGGCCAAAAAATAAATGATAGTTGCCAAATTTTTATTATGTATTACAAATTTTTTCACCATGAGACAACTGCTTTTTATCAGTTATATTTTGGTTTTTATTTCGACCATTGTGTTCGTTTTGCTGTACTATTCCAGACGCCAACCAATCCCATTTGTCAACCAATATTATTGCCATGTTCATAAAACATGGAATCTCAAGAAAAAATACCAAGGCCAAAATAAAAATATTTAAAATGTTTTGTAATGGATACTATGGTTTCAAAAAATATAGCATAGATAAGAACCTTTGATTTTTGTGCATTCTTTCGAAGTCAACTAATGGCGTTTTCTTTTCTGAGCAATATGCTGCATTTATGCTGCCTTTTACATTTCTTTGTGTTCTTTTCTGAAAAGTATGTATTATTTTAAAAATCAGCGCGTTCTTTTCTCATGATAATGCCCTTAAAAAGAAGAAAAATGCTACATGTTCAACACTCATTTTCATTAAATGGGCATGAGTGCAGCATTATATTAACAGCTGTTTTTGTTATTGTCTATGAAAAAAATTAATCATTTTATAGTTCGTCATTGTTTTATGCCGAAACTTGTTGGAAAATTGTTCTTTTGTAAACGCAAAATATGCAACACTTCTTAAAAATCAGGTGAGCATTTAAAAATGTTGTCAAATTACATGTAACATATATGTTACACTTTTCTTTTAGAAAAGAAAACGCCATAAAATTAGTTGTTATTCAGAATACTAAAAAAACAGTTGTTTAAAAGTTAAGTTGCTGCAGTTTCAATCCAACTTAGTTGAGCTGTAAACCACAATATGGGTAAAAATATATTTCAATTAACTTTCTTTCTTTGGTGTTGGTCTTGTTTATACTCGTACTTTTCACCGTAATATATAAGGTTGGTAGAGAAAAAACTTCTAAACTTTTATATTTGAAATTAAAGATTCCTCTCTTGAGGTGAAGAAAAGTACTTTTTTGTACCAATTTTGTAGCTCGTTTCTATATTTCTCGCATCGTAAAATTTCCCGCATAAAATGAGGAAATCGTAGCAAAAACATTGTAAATTGAAACAAAAAATGGATTTTCTCACATAAGTGGTTCTGTATATTTACTTTGCGAGAACTATCCGTCATTTGAATAAATTTCCAGCAATTATTGAAAGGATGTGAAAAAAGTGTTTCTGTAATATTTAGTGAAAACTTTCTCGCAAGAACTGTCAAAACAACTCGTATTTTGAATTGGTGCGAGAACAACCAAATGTGAACAAAAACATATGAATTTTTGAATTTGTGTGTAAAAATATGAAAAATAATTTAGTCGAAAAGATACGCAAAGAATTGTTGAACTAAAATAATTATTAACGATTCGATATGATAATGTTTATTTAGAATTTATTTTGTATTATATTCTTATGTAGAGACAATTGATAGAATAAACTTATTTCAAGCATTTTACATTTACTTTATATTCATTTTCATTATATTATTTTCATTTTCTTGTAAATTATTTGTTATTAAATAATATTTTTGGTTCATTTTGTTTTCATTTGACACTTGATTACTGGAAATATTCCATTGAAAACAGATTCAGTGTTGTCTGTTTTCACATTCAAATACAGAAACACTTTTTTCTCACAAATCGAGAAGCGATGGAATTTTGTGTTTCACACTTCATGTGAGAAATTTTGCTATGCGAGAAATACAGAAATGAGCTACTGTGTTGATATACATCTATTAAATTGTACTTTCATCATCCTGGAAGCTTAAATACACCGAAAACGTATAAATAGAACGCGAAATACATCATACAGGTAGTTCTTTAACAAAAAGTCTCCTAAAAAAATATTTCAAACAGTCCTGCGATTTACTCTTATTCAATTGCGTTTTATAAACAAAGTTATAAACAATATAGGTCCAGTACAAAAATATTTCCTAGGAACGTGTCCAAAGTAGAAAAGTGTCGAAAAAACCGAAAAAATTATATTTGGTGAAAAAATAAAGACATATATTTGAAATTTACTGAAACAAGATATATATGCTTCAAAAGGTCTTAGTCTCTTCTTTCTGTATCCGTTTATAAATTTAAAATCGATTCATATTTAACTTATTTAGAGGTTGATAAGTGTCTACGGGTACGAAAAGCCGGTTTTTTACCCGTACCTGAAGATTTTGGAGGTGTCTGGAATATTTCAAATACAATTTGTATTGTTATACTCGACAATACCTAGCAGAAAAATAGTAACACGTCCCAGATATTTCGATTTCATCAAAATTTGTCACACAGTGTAATATAACAGTATAGACAAAACTTTTATTTTTACTATTTTGTTTACTTAACCAAAATGTATACTTTTTATATGTAAAGTTTAAACTGCAGTCTCCTTGTTTCACTTTTTTAATAAATTATTTTCTAATAATAGTATAAAAACATATATAGAAACAAATAAGTTTATACGCTTTTATACGAGTACATATGTATGTTAATGTAAAAATACTCCCTTTTTGAAGTAATTTAATAAAAAAAAGAGTTTTTGTTATGTCCAATGCCTGAAATAATAAATTTATCAGTAACATCGGTATACCGGTATTATAAAGTCGATAACGGTATGTACCGGTAATACCGATACCGAAATAAAAAAATACCGATACCTCTACCGATAGCGAAATTTAAAAAATAATTGTACCGGTATCAATACCGATACCGTTATTTTTTTCGGTTTCCAACCTTGGTTTAAACTCGATGCGTGTTTTAAGCTATCTAGCAGCGCGCCACAAAGAGTAATTAAATGCTGGTGTGACATCAAGACCTTCCAAATAATATTTGAGAGATGCAGTTTTTTCAAATGCAAGCAACTCGTGGAGTCCTTTAGTAAATCTGATTTTATGTTGGGGTGATCTTTGCTGTTGCCTTCTCCTCTAGCTCTTCTTTTTTCACACACGAGACGTTCAATATCCGTAGAATCAATTCTGTTAACCCTAGTCTGCGGATGGGAGGTAGTGGCATGTTCAGCAGCCTGTTTAATATTTTCATTAAGGCTGGCAATGTTAGATTCAATATCATCGTGTGTTCTTAGCGTAATATTTTCCGTGCAATGACTACTAAGATATTTTTTAAATCCCAGCCAATTAACACGATTTATCAAATTCGCATATGGGTGAGGTAAGTCACTTCTTAATGGGCTACAAATTGTAACGATCGTGGGAGAGTGATCGGACGAGAGATCTAGAGAAGCTTTAATTTGAATTAAATCCCTAGAGATATTTTTCATGACGCCAATATCTATAACATAAGGAATTTTTTGTATGTCAGTAGGCCAATAAGTGGGCTCTCCACTCGAAATGACATTCAAGCCCATTTTGGAAATTGCATTGAACAACGCTCGACCTCTGTGTGTAATAAGACGCGAACCCCAGAACGTATGTTTAGCATTATAATCGCCAGCTGCTACGAAACAAGGTCCCAAAGATTTGTAAAAATCCTCATATTGATCCTCAGTAATTGCGAATCTAGGAGGGGAGTAAATTGATGATATGACAAAATTAGTGCAAAAATTCTCGACACAAATATTTGTTGCTTGTAAATGTTCTTCACAAATGTCAATAAAATAATGCTTGAGTCTTGACTTTATTAAAATTGCTGATCCACCGCATGCTCTTCCTCTCGGGTCCTTTGAATCATATAAGGTGTAGCCATAAATTTTAAAAAGGCTTCTCGAAGTCAAATATATTAACAATGCAATGTGAGCTAATTAAATACATAATAGCTGCATCAATGGAAACAGGAAGCCAAATCAATCGCAAAATGTTTGACAAAAATATTTAATATTGAAATATGGCATATTTAAAAAACTGAAATCGGACAGAGGTACGGAGTTTGTAAATGGATTAATGAAAGATATATGTACTTTGCTAAAAATATAACATAAAATATCCACACCGTATCATCATGAAACTGAATTTTTTACAATAAACCAATATCTTAAAAGTAAAAGAAAAAAATACTTAAATAAAATTTATATTATAATTTGTTTTTAGTTATTTCATAAAAAACATATGAACCTTTATTAAAGTAAGGCAATTTTTTTGCAGTGTACCTACAAAGGGTAAATATTTTAATTACACTCATGTATCCAACATTTCAATATCAAACTTTATAGCAAACACTGCGTCGGAATTACTATGGTTTTATGGTTTGTTTTTGTTTTTTAATCCCATTGCTTTAATATTTTCTTTTATCAGTAAAATGAAACAATTATATATTTTCTATAGTGTAAAAATTTTAATTATATTTATGTGTTCAGCTAAATATTTTAATTACACTTATGTGATTTGCGTGTTGTTGTTAATCAGAATAAAAAAATTTTGCTAGCTCTTTAAAAAATGTGTTCTTATCAGTTAAACGTTTTAATCAGTGTTCGAAAATAAACTGTACATTATTTAATGTATTATACAAAGGGTAAGATATGACAACTTTCTACTTTGTGTATGTTTACATGTACACTACGCGATTAGAATCACAATGATTTTTCAACTCAAGTAAAATACTTTATAAAGCACTCTGCTTGACGGTCATAGCATGTAAATTAAAATTGTTGTGTACATCTATGTGCAAATAAATTATATTTTAGTGTTCTTTGCCAAAGTGTTAGTGCTTCATAAGCAAACCCTGTAAAGATATGTACATACATGCATGCATGAATGGATGGATGTTCATATAAATATGTGAAATTAAAAAAAAAATTGGTTTTCGGTGGGAGGAAAGTAACTAAGAGAGAAAATTATTGAGAGTATAAAGCAGCACATCGTCGGTTGGATTCTGGTTTGCTGCAAATAGATTGTATTTTGAATATACCGTGCCGCAAACCAATAACCAACTGACGACAAAACATCAGTGTTGCCGAATTCTGCGATATTATCTATACATGGAACAAACCAATTTTTCCACAACTATATTTGAATTATAAAATATATATGTAATTTTAATATAATTTTGCTAGAATTATTCAGTGGAAAGAATATTATAGCTTACACTTTTGATAATCACGTTGCATACATAAATATTTTGACACATTTCGTGTTATATTAAAAATTTATATAAAAAGTATTTTGTTTGTCATTTATTTATCGCACACTAAATCATAAAGAGTCAGATGCTGAGTAGTTGCAAACAACTGTTGATATTGTACAAATGACGCAAGCATGTGACATAAAAACAAGCATAACGATATTTTATATTCTTCAAGAAGACTGTATTGCAAAAGAAATTGTTGAGGTCGTTATAGATTTCTTCAATTAACTGGTTTCTAAAAAAGAAAAATCACTTCTATAATTTTGAGTTGTGACTCTTTATGATTTAGTGTGCGATATATTAAATACATGTAAACACTTAAGTATGGAACTAAACGTGTGGCAAACCTTTAACTGATGGCATAAAATCTTCCAGAGGCTCATCGAAATTTCATAAATAACACTTTATAAGATATGACATTTTAATGCCTTTCGATAGAGAAAAACATACCGCATCGATTGCCCTAAATATTTGTTTTAATTAAAACCTCTACATGTCGAAAAAAAACTTGACGTATTAGGTTAATTTCTTAACCAATGTATAGAAAATGTTAACAGTATTTTGTCTCTCCTGTAAAATTTTTTTGAAGTGAGTTAGCAGGTTTGCACTTTGCGACGATATCTTACGATAATCGTTGATTGTAACCAATATTTGAATTAATCAATTTTAAGGATAATATAACCTTTTTGTCATTTCTCCTATAATTGTTATGTCCCTAGTTATAACTTTTTACATTTTATTTTTATTACTAAAATTATATTGCCCGCAAGATAAATCATTGGGAGAATTACGTCCAAATAAAGTTATACATATGTACATGTATGGAAGCATTTATGTATTTAAATAATTGTTTGTCTTGCACGTACATATGTATATGTAGAATTGAATTTCAAAACTCGCTACATGCAAGGTTAAAAAACGTTTAGTCCTAATTTACACTAAGCAAGTCTTATTGCTAAGCTGATTAGTTTGTCGGAGAGAGATACGAGGGGAACATATAAGTTTATTTTCCCCTCGTCTCTCTTTCCTAAAAAACTAATCAGCTTTGCAATAAGACTTGCTGAGTGTAAATTAGGACTTAATAAAGCAAGTGTGTAATTTACAGTTATGTATTTTCGTTATTTTGTTGGATAGGTACATACATAGTAAATTTTTGCAAAAAAATATTTTACTTAAACCATATACATATGTATAGCAGCACTACTTGGCAACGGAAAGTACGACAACTACACAAAGCAAAAACAAAAGTTACACATTAGGCTGGTTATGGTGCAAGGGACGAGTTTTGTTCTGTTCCATGTAAGCAAGAAGTTTTATTCTCACTACACAATGCAAAAAAAGAGTTTTGGAACTCCCTGCAAGGTTTAATGTAATTTTCAGTAATCATTGAGCAATTTGCTTGTTATTTGTCAGAAGTCACTGCTATGGTGATTTATTTATATAGTAGATGCAAGTAATGTACATATGTATGTATTTAGGAATAGAGCGCCGAAAATAAAATTACAAAAAATTTTGTTTGCGTAATATCTAAAATTTGGATTAGTTTTATCCCTGTAAAATGAATTACGATTCCGGCAACACTGAATAGAATACAAGATTAAACCAACCCAAGAACATTGCAGACGGACGACGCCATGCACTCTTTATACTTATCTATTGATAATTTTAAGCCAGGATTGCCAACTTTTACAAATGTAATGTAAAACCGTTCTTCTTGTATTGAGTTTGGCAACCAAGTGTGAATAAAAATTTCTAAAATTGTTTAACCTGTTTAAATATGTATGTACATATGTATGTACGTAGAAAACAAAAGAATATTGTTTTTGTTGTATTTATCCTTTCTTGAATTTTAGCGGTAATTGCGGAATTTAATGTTATGGATTTGCAAATTGTAGCCAATGTTGTTTTTGTTGATCTATTTGGCCCATTAAAATCTTTCGTTGTTTATATAATTCCTTTAAGCTATCAGGCCTACCGTATTCAATGTCAATAAAAATGCATTTATTACATGTTGTCCCGACGTTTCGTGAATTTTTTGTTCACTTTTTCAAGGGATGTCGTTGTATTTTTTAAAATTTACATGAGTACTACTTGAAAAATAAATATATTTACAATAACTTTTGTTGAAAACAAGTGTATTATGAAAAATTAAAATTATAAAATGTTTTTCAAATTTTCTTTTGTATCACATGTTTTTGACAATGTATTCTAACGAGCTTTTTTTACTACATTTTATAATTAGGAAGTAAAGAAAACTACTCGTAACCAATTTTGCCATTGAAAATGTCAAATTACACACACACAAACACACAAATGCGATAAGCAAGGTATTTTTAAGCAATTTGACGTTAAAAATCAGTCAATATTATGGTTTCTAAGGTATTTATTTCAAAATTAAATTTCATTTTTATTCGGCAGTCTTAGAAGTTAATAAACCACAATGTTATAATATTTTATTTAAAAGTATTGCAATATTTAACCTAATAATAAAATAAAAATAGCACAGACTTCAGTTAAAATTTACACGAAAATCTCTTTCATATAAATAGTTAAATTCATTGAGATGCGTTTATTTAATTTGGTAAAAGTTTAATAAAAAAGTTAAAATGATATTTTTCCTTGTTTTGTTGACTAAACAATGCATTTTTTAGCTTATTTTATATATTAAACCTTATGTGTTTTACACAAATACATACACTTGTATATATACATACATATATTTAAACATATGTAAATTAAAGCTAATCAATAAATAAAAATATTTTATTACCCGTCTGAAACTAAAGATCGATATTTTTTAAAGAGGATTCCCAAAACAATTAAGGGATCTAGAGATAACCGTTCACGTATAGGACCGTGTCTAAAATAGGTAAATTTTTATATATTTTTTTGGAATACTTACGTTTTTTTCCGCAAGGCAAATAATTAAAAAAAGATACTTTATCTGATTGATTTTTCAAGCCGCGTCCAATGGTGCATTTAACTTTACTGTTCGTACCATCAGCAATGTATTATTCTATTAAAACTACGATTTTTAACCATCGTTACAGCCTTACTACTTATGCTACTTATGTATATTAAAATAAATTCTATAATTTCTTTAACTATTATTTGACTCATTTGAGTCATTGATGACTTATTTCTGTTAAAAGTTTTCCCAAAAAATTCCCTCAAGACATCCCAACAGAAATAAGTTAACAATGACTCAAGTAGTTTGGCGTTTTTTAATATTTTTTTATAACGATGTGCGCTAGGCCGTGTAAAATTTCATTTTTGCAAAATTACTAAAAAAAAAGCTGTAATCCTAATATACATACATACATACATATTTCAATATTTGGAACTTAAATGCATTGTTTTTTGTTGTAATAAAGTACCTAAAACACTAAAGTACCTAAAACACTCTAAGGCACATACTTATATGTATATGTAAATATATACTATATACATACACATAAACATGGCTTTAAGGTATAGCTTTCAATTATTTATGTATTTAAAATAACCATTTTAAAATTTTCGATGGAAAAAAGTGGTTACAAATCCTTTTCGTTACCTGCTAACAACACATACAACGTATTATTATAAAAAAGAAACCATAAAACGTTGGAAAATCCCACAGCCCATTGTAAATGCATAAAATTTAAGTACCCAATTACTCGTAAAATCAAAGAGTATAATGGTAAAGAAAACATTCGACTTACAATTTACATATATTGAAAAAACAAAAACAAATTTTCATATTTCATTGTTGTTTTCAATACAAATTGTAAGTCGAAAGTTTTATTTCGCAGTTTGGAAATAGGCCATATATACAAAAAAGTAGGATTAATTCTTGTCTTACCTTTTTTTTACCGAACTTAGCAAGAAAAGTGGGATAAAATCACCTGACTAAAGGTTGGCAGTCCTGTAGTTAAAAAAAAGATATGTATATATGAAGTGCACAGTGGGCAGTCAAAAGCAAAAAATAAGTGCGAAAATGTACGGATAACTAAGCCTCTTCGTGTTGTTAATAAATACATACATACATACATACGCACATATTTTTGGAAATTGGAAATTGTTGCAATCATAGATATGCCGTAGATTCTTAAAATTAGAGAATTTGTTTTCAAAAGGCAGATTTTGAAAATAATATAAAATCAGAAAGTTGAAACTAATGACATTTTGGGGTTGCAAGTTCGTATTCAAAAGTAGAAATTGATAATATGGTTGACTTATATGTTCATAATTCGTATAGCCGACTCATGTAAGCAAACGATTTTAAACAATACAGTGTTTAATATCAGTTGTGGCTATTTTGGTAATATACATATGTATGTACATATGTATCATATGTATGTATTAAAGGTCTTATATATTTTTATATTTGATATTTTTTTATATTTTCATTAGCATTCACAAATTTAGACAATAATTAAAAAAATTTAATTTTTCGCTTTCAAAATTTATGGAGAAAAATTATAATTTGTTCCACTGTGATGTTTTCCCAGTTTTGTTGCTTGTTTTTTTTTCCTTATATTTTTCAGCCAATAGCAATGCATTATGCGTCAACAAGTACCGTAATCCTTTAATAGATGCATACATACATATCTGTATCATACCTGATCGATGCTAGCCAGTGCTGTCAGATTGATTTTTAGCCATAGCGCTGACACATTTGTCGTTTATCGTCAATATTATACAACATTAAATATTAGCTACACAACATTTTTTATTTAAAATATAATTTTATATATTTTTAGGTTTTTAGAAAAATCTGGTTCATTTTAGGAAATATTCGTTAATTTTAGGGTACGAAATGCTTCGTAGATATGTAGTAGTTGTGATATTTCTTTATTTTACGAAATATTTGTTGTCTGCAAACAAAATTTTGTATTTCAAATTTTTTTTCGTAAATTTAAGAAACACAATGTTAATAATACAAAATAAATTAGTGAATCATGAAAAGCAAGTTTGTGTTATATGCGAAATTTCGTATAAAATTAAAATACGTGGAATATAAAAATCTTCAAAAAATTTATATATTGGAAAATAGTTTATTAATCTTTAATTCCTAGAATTGAAGGTTGTAATAATTATGAAAATAAAAAGATAACTTAAGGGAAGTTGTTACAGCCTCTGCATTCTTCATACGTCACATACATACACATACATACATGAATATTTTGCAATGAAACTCACGAATCAAACTGGGAACACAATTGGGACGAAGATGAAGTTTTCATTGCGAACTTTTGTCATGGAAAATAAAATATATTTGTTCATATTAAAATTAACACAACGCCTCCATAAAACGAAATTTGTAGAGTGTGACGAGCTCTGCGATAGATTTATTTCTATTTTGTACACCGACGAACTATGAAATACAAATTTTCTCTCTCTCTCTCTCTGCCTTTGCAAATGCTTCAAACAACTTTATAAATTATAACAGCTGAATTCGTTGAGTAAATTCGTCGTTGTTGTGTTTCACACGACGAATTTACGCAGCAAACTCTGCGTGGACGAAATTCGTCGTTCGTACCAGTTGTGTTCCTAGCATGAACTAAAAACAAATTTTTTATTACAATAATTTTTTATACAATAACAGGAAAATAAATGGGGCATATAATAAAAAGTAAAACAAACCAACAGTTTTTATTATATGTATAAATTGTTTTTTGTAAAATTCACGAAACTTGTGTAGGTTTAAGAATAATTTTGTACTGTAAACAAAATTATAAAACAAAATTTATTTATTTCACGAAATTTCCAATTTTGTGAGAATGTTTTATTTCTTCCTAAACTCAATGAAATAAACGAAAAATGTGGTACTTTATACGAAAATAATTGTAGGAAATCGTTTTTGTAACTTAACGACATTCGTAAAATTATGAAACTTGTTAAGGCCGTGATACACTATCATACAAAGTCGTGCGATCTACGAATAAATACAACCCTGATATGATGGAGTTTATAAAATATTTCAAAAGACAAGAATTCATCACACAAGGGTTGTACTTTTTTCGTAGATCGCATGACTTTGTATGATAGTGAGAAATGGCCTATATCCTGCAAAGCTACAAATATTTTAGTAAAATTTAAAAATTTTTAGTTTATTGTACAAAAATTTAATTACGAAAACATGTTTCGTATTTTTAAGCATGGAATATTTTGGAGTGTATTTCATTTATAAAACAGACATACATACAAACATACTGGAGTATAAAACATACTAAAAATTAATTACATCAATATGAATCTTATTTTCAGTTATTTATATCCTTATCATGATGCATAACTCTATTGATGCATCATTATCCAAAATGCTAGTTCCAAATTAATAAAAGGAAGTTTTCCCCACTATGTTTTATAAAAACCACACTTTAGATATAGAAAACAAATATCTTTTCATTAATTATTTTATGTTGTAGAAAACCTTCCTTGTGTAAAATTTGCCATGTGTGTTTAGCTAAAATAATCGCAAATGAGTTGAAATATATAAATGAACAAAAGGCTCATCAAAGTTTTTATTTTAAAACAAAGCTTTTGGCGATTTTAGAGACAAATCGTTACATCCGACAGCACTGGCGGTGGTCATACTCTCAATTTTCTATAATTGGGACAGTGCTATCAACTTTTAAATTTCGAAAAGCACTGCAACTATGAAAAGCACTTAATTTGTATAAACAGATGTACTCAATGTAATTGGGCCTTATTTCGAGTGTCGTATTACGACTTCGGCTACGACGATTTTGTAGTAGACTAAGGAACATTGCAAGATTTTTTCTTCCATCTATTACGAAATCTTCGTAGTCGTAGTCGAAATACGATACTCGTTATCAGGCCCAATATGTTTAACTTTTATGAAACCCACTCATATATTAAAAAAAATCAAATATTAAGGAACATGTATATAGCAAAGACAAAAAAGATCGAACATAACAAGGTTTCATTTTATAAAAATATCACAGTCCCTATTTGAAAAAAGAACTTATTTAACAAAAAAACTGATATAAAAAAATTATAAAAAATAGAAAAATGTCTATTACAATAAGTAAAAAATAAGTTTAAAGTACTAAAGAAATATAGATATCATCGTTTCTCCGACAAAATCAGGTTTGTTTTCAGGAGAGCAAAAAAAATTTTGTTATTTTGAAACCTGTAAATGGGTGAATGTATGACACATCAAGTTTTATAATAATGAAATAAACACTTTTTCTGTCAAAGATTTAGAGCCGGACATTTTAAATGCGTACTTTTGTTTAAATTGTGACTTGTTTTATTAACAACTGACTTTAACATTCAAATATTTTATTCAAATTAATTTCGAATGTCACCATTTCGAGTAATTTGTAAAGCACCAAATAAACATTTACTCGTTTTTGAAAATTTCTCGTTTTGAAAACGATTTGGTTTACAGAACATACCCGATCACCTGAGCATAAAATAGTTTTTTTTTTAACTTTAAAGTTACATACATTACATTGCTTTTTATATAAAAATCGTTATTATTTGTTATTTCATTGATTTCACAACAAAAATTTTATCGTTTCAGACCTTTGTTATATGAAAGCGTTAAACGTGTGCAAAAATATTGTGGTAAACCTTAAAAAATTTATAGAGCTTAAAACCCATTCTATTTCTACATGTTAATATGGATGTGACAGAACTTGTATGGCAATTTTTACTAATTTCTCAAATAGGTTTATATCAACTGAATCCATAAAGACTCAATGTTTCTCAATATAATTGTATTAATTGAATCATATTCCGTATATTGTCTATAACAGACCAAATTTCGCTATTCGACTCTATTTGGAATGCTGATGACATTATAATTATCTCTTGTTAGACAAAACACTTTTTACATTAATTAAATTAAATATTAAAGTCAGAGTTTGATATAGCGCGTATTCCTTGAATCAATCTTCTAACAATACAAAAAACATCTTGAAATGCACAATTTAAATTTTTAAATGACAAGCATGCTCAAAACAAATTTGATTTGAAATTTTGAGTTTAGAGCTCTTAAGCAAAAAAAAATTAAAAACTAATTTAAAAAGCACTGAGCACTACAAGTATCTTCATATTTTTCGCGTTTAAAATTTTAAAAGCTGACAACATTGCAAAGCGAGTATAATGAGTGATGCTCACAGCCTATCCATATAGCCGCGAAGCACATATACTAACAAAGAATAACATAGTGTATGTGTGGACACAACAGCCCTTAATACATTTTACACTCAAAATATGCTGTTAGTAAATTCAAATTAAACATCATTTCAAACAATATTATTTTGATTTAAAAACCGCTCTACTAACCCTATAGTACACGTAGAAAGACACTTATGACGCCAGGAGAATTTCCAACACATTGGTTGCATTAGCGGCGTAAAATTTTGATAGTATTTTTGTGTCAAAATCCAAATGTAGGCAGCACTTGTGTGTACATACATACATGTGAAGATCTGCTCAAACAAAAAAGTCATGAAATAATAATACATTCTCAGCTATGTTTATTATTTTTGACACAACTACGTGGTATGTAGCATATGCAGCTTCATAGTGACGTCAATATTACGCCTAAGCTACATGCGCACGTGTTTTTTTATTTGCCGATTACAACAGGCTTTTTTTTCATGCGAACCGAATGATTTTCAATTTATTTTAATTTCAAATTTCAGTAAAAAAGATTTTTTTTCTTTTATTTTCAATAGCTAAAAACAACTTGCACATAATTAAAAGTATTGATTTTAAATCGTCTGTTTCAAAATATTTTTCTTCTAATTTGGGACACAAGTATTAATTTGTGTATTCAAAATTTCAACTTAAGCAGGTGTGGCATGTCTACCACTGTTTTTCTAAATAATTTATTATATTGAGTGCACAGAAACTCATCATATTGTGGTTTGCTTATTAAACAATAAACAAAAAAGATTTTACATACCTTTTAAATACCTTGGTAAAAATTTACCTACCTGTAAGATTTTCTTTAATTTTGTAAAACTTTTTTGAGTGTAACCTACATGCATTAAATGTACATTAATAATAATCCCCCTTATGCAAAAACGATTGTTAAACTTAAAGTTGGTTTAACAAACGAATTTTGTGTGGCAAAACCGGTTTTAAAGCATGCTTTAACTTTAACAATCGTTTTTGCATAAGAGCAAATGTCTTTAACATTACAAAACGTAGTGTTGATCATCATAATTTTGATTAGGTTAAATAACGATTCTCGTTGGGCACAAGTTAACTAAGATTGTAAGTACTTATAATTTTAATGTACTCGGTATACGTACATTATTAGCGCTTGTGCGTGTGAGGTTGTACCTTACAGAACATTAAAGTACATTAAATAGTGTTTAAATTCGAACACTGGTTTTAATATACACACTCAAATCGTGAATGTGTTCTTATCAGTTTTATGCATTAAACACATTCACCACAGCAGGCTACACGAACACACGACTTCAAATGCCGCCAGCAGCATTTTTCGCCTCGTAGCCAGCTACTTAATTATTTTGGAGACGGCAGCTGCACCATCTGCAGCTCGTTGTACCTTCATAGTGAACAGACGTAATAGCGGAATTTTTCTTATATACAAACTGGACAAAAAAAAGCATACAAAAAATATTCGTAGTACATATTAACTTTGATAAATAAGCATTTTTTTGCTTTGATAATATTTTTACATATAGAAATAACAAAAACAAAAAAAACCGTAAACAAAAAAACATACAAAATACCCTTGAGGAATACTCTTTATGAGTACCCCAGAGGAAAAAAATAGTGAAGTGAGTTCTAACGGCAGAAATGCCTATTTTACTGTGAGTTTTGATGCTCATAATGATAACAATAAAAATAAAAAATCTGATAATAATATTGCTGTGAGTTCTGAAGCTCTTAATAAAAATCAAAAATCTGATAATAGACTTTTTCTAACGACAAAACCACAGTTTCGTCAGAGATCAACTTCGCTTTGTCCAATGCCAACTAGTGAATCGTTGACATTAATGCCTAGTACTTCTACATTTAACTCAGCGATATCATCCGCTTCCGACTCGTGGTCAACAATTAAACAAGTTGTTACTGAAGACAACAGTAGTACAAAACCAAAGGTACAAGTAGGAATGGACAGATATATAACCATTTTAAAGCGCGGGCGAAGCCCAAATTCTACTAAAATTGGATCCGCCCCAAAGATGTCTAGGGATAACAGCACATCTTCTATCAATCGTCAAAATCGTTTTTCATTATTGCAAGACAAAAACGACAAGCCCGCCGCATCATCGCAAAAGTCTTTCAAGCCACCACCTATTTATCTGAGAGAAAAAAATTCAAACGCGCTTCTAAAAAATCTACTGTCGACCATTGGTGAAAATACTTTTCACATCATTCCAATTAAACGAGGTAATATTGATGAAACTAAAATCCAAATATATGATGAAAAAGATTTCCGAAAAATTGTTTGTGAGTTTGAAAAAAATAAAACAAATTTTTATACATATCAACTTAAGAGTGCTAAAGGCCTACAAATAGTATTAAAGGGCATAGATTCATATGTTGAGCCTGAAGAAGTAAAATGTGCACTTATCGAACAGGGATTTAAAGTAAAAATTGTTACCAATATAATCAATAGAGAGAAGATTCCCCAGCCTCTATTTCGTGTTGAACTGGAGCCGAATGATATACAGTTAAAAAAAAATGAGACGCACCCAATTTATAGTCTAAAATACCTTTTACACCGAAAAATCACAGTTGAAGAGCCACGTAAGCGTTCAGGTCCCGTACAGTGCCATAATTGCCAAGAATATGGCCACACAAAAACCTACTGCAAATTACCTACAGTTTGTGTTATCTGCGGTGAATTGCATGGTACTGCTAACTGTACCAAGCCAAAAGTACAAGCTGAAAAAAAATGCAGTAATTGTGGAGAAAATCACACCGCTAATTACAGAGGATGCCGTGTATATTCTTTCGTTAAACAGCCTATGGGTCAAAAATCTAAATTAGCTCCAGTTCAATCAGCAAATGCTTACTCCGCCACTCTTCCTCAAACTAGCCAACTAGTAACTTCACGTGTATCGTATGCCGATGCTGCTAAGACTAGTTCTATTCCCACACAAAATGTTCCACCGCCAAGTAATTCAACGAATGCAAACTCTAGCTTTAACTTTAGTCGTCTTGAAGCTACTATTGAGAATCTGGTGCTAACTATAAACAACTTTACAACAAATATGACTAGCATGATGCAAGAAATGCTGAGAATGCAGAATACTCTGCTTCAAGCATTAGTCAACAAACCATGAACACGTTAAAATTATGTTTCTGGAACGCAAACGGCATTCGCCAACATAAAAATGAACTTGAGCACTTCCTCACGGAAAAAAATATTGATATAATGATGATCTCTGAGACTCACTTGACTTCGAGAAGCTGCTTTAAGATAAATGGTTACACTCTATATGATTCAAAGGACCCGAGAGGGAGAGCATGCGGTGGATCAGCAATTCTAATTAAGTCAAGACTCAAGCACTATATCCTTGAGAACGTTAGTGAAGAATATATGCAAGCTACGAATATTTTCGTAGAAAATTTTTGTTCGAATTTCGTGATATCATCAATTTACTCACCTCCCAGATTTTCAGTTACCGAAGATCAGTATGAGAAGTTCTACAAATCGCTTGGATCTTGTTTCGTGGCAGCTGGTGACTACAATGCAAAACATACGTACTGGGGCTCGCGTCTTGTTACACCTAGAGGTAGAGCGTTGTTTAATACAATTTCAAAAATGGGCTTAGATGTCATTTCGAGTGGGGAGCCTACTTACTGGCCTACTGACGTAAGAAAAATTCCAGATGTTATAGATTTTGGCGTCACAAAAAATATCCATAGGGACTTAATTCACGTAGAGGGCTCTGTAGATCTGTCCTCCGATCACTCTCCCACAATAGTTACAATTTTCAACCCACTAAGGAGTGATTTAACTAACTCATATGCGAAAACGATTAATAGGGTCAACTGGCTAGGATTCAAAAAATATATTAGTAGTCACTGCGTAGAAAACATTCAGCTAAGATCACCTGAAGATATTGAATTTAATATTGCCAATCTTACCGAATATATTAAACAGGCTGCTGAACATGCCACTACTTCCTATCCGCAGAATGGCTTTAATAGAATTTATTCTACGGATATTGAACGTCTCGTATGTGAAAAAAGGAGAGCTAGAAGAGAATGGCAACAACACCGATCACCCCTAAATAAAATCAGACTTAAAGAATGTACTAAACGACTCAAAGAGCTGCTATCGTCGGAAAAGACTGCATTACTGGAAAAGTACTTAGAAGGTCTTGATGTAACGTCAACATCTAATTACTCTTTATGGCGCGCTACTAGAAATCTTAAAAGACCCGTTGATCTCAAATCACCATTGCGTACTTCGACTGGAGGCTGGGCAAGAAGCGATAGTGAGAAAGGTAACTTATTTTCTGAGCATTTAAAATCTGTATTCACTCCCAATTCATGTACGGGTGCTGCCGATTTACCGAGTGTAGTCTCTCTACCCCCTCGTCCCTTAAGGTTTAAGATGCATGAACTACAAAAAATAGTTGCTGAACTCGACCCTAAGAAAGCTCCAGGTATTGATGGCATTAGTAACAAGATGCTGATGAACTTGCCTCATATTGCAATAAGAATTTTGCTATTTATTTTTAATGCCATTTTACGAATGCAGTATTTTCCACATAACTGGAAACTTGCCAAGATTAAAATGATTCCAAAGCCAGGCAAAGATCTTACCAAGGCTGAGTCATATAGGCCTATAAGCTTACTTTCAACAATTTCAAAGCTTTTCGAAAAGCTGCTCATGACTAAATTGTCCACAATTTTAGCTGATACTGGGTGCATCCCGGACCATCAATTTGGCTTTAGAAGTCAGCATAGCACTATTGAGCAAACGCATAGATTGGTTCAAATTATAAGGAGGACTTTTGAAGAAAAGAAGTATTGTTCTGCCCTTTTTATTGATGTTTCTCAGGCATTTGACAAAGTATGGCACAAAGGCCTAGTTTTAAAATTGAAGACATACCTACCAATAAATATACAAAAGCTTTTGGAAAGTTATATTCTCGATAGAAAGTTTACTGTTGTGGAAGGAGACTTCATGAGTGTACCCGAATCTATATCTTCTGGTGTGCCACAGGGTAGTATTCTGGGGCCAGTCTTGTATCTAATATATACTTGTGATATGCCTGTGAGCAATAACATCCACACTTCTACATTTGCCGATGATACAGCCTGTTTGAGTATTCACAAAAATCCTGATGAGGCATCCCGCAATCTCCAAGCACACATTACCCAGCTTGAAATATGGTTGAACTTATGGAGAATTAGAGTCAATGAACAAAAGTGTGTTCATATAACGTTTACCCTAAGAAAAGATACCTGTTCCCCCATTCGAATCAACAATCAAAATATTCCTCAACATTCTCAAGTCAAATACCTTGGCATACACCTTGATCGAAGGCTTACATGGAAATATCATATTGACTCTAAGTTAACCCAAATGAAACTTAAATTGACTCAAATATATTGGTTAATTGGCAGAAATTCAACACTCAGCCTAGACTGCAAACTCTTGATATACAAGTCGCTTTTGAAGCCAATATGGTGCTATGGAATTCAGCTGTGGGGCACTGCTTCAGCTTCAAATGTCGAGAGAATCCAACGAAGGCAAAACAAAATTTTACGTTTGATTACATCTGCTCCATGGTACGTTAAAAATTCAAATATTCATCGTGATTTAAATATGCCACTAGTGAGTGAAGAAATTGCAAAATACGCAGGCAAATATTTAACTAAACTCGAGTCACATCCTAATCCCCTTGCCCGTAATATTTTGAGCTTTACTGGACACATCCGCTTAAAAAAGAGGGACACAAGGGCTCTTATACCCAACACTCCAGATGGGACTGCTTAAAAATACTTCTTTTTGATTATCACTACTTATGTATTATTTATAACTATCACTAAGCTTATGTCCGATATTGGTCGGGCCTAATAATTATATTTAGATTTAAGATTTGATTACTTATTGTTAGTTCATTTTTGAAGATACAATAAATAAATATGTATATGAAAAAAAAAAAAAAAAAACTTATTTCACATAAAAGTACAATAATGAATCAATTTATTCTTTACATCAATTTTTGGATATTGTTTCTAGTAAATAGTATGAAATAATTGTACGATATCATTCATTCACCATTTTGTATTATACTGGTAACACTGCATTTGCTCATTGTAGCCAGAGAAATAGAAATTAGTTTAAAGTTGGCGACAGCTACAACGGTGGTCGTGTAGTCGTGTAGCCTGCTGTCGTTAAAATAATTGTTACCATAAGAATGTGTGTATTCTATTTTTGACAGATTGTAGCCCGTAGCCTGCTGTGTCGAATGTGTTTAATGCAGTGTTCGAAAATAAACATTATTTAATGTACTTTAATGTTCTGTAAGGTACAACCTCACACGCACAAGCGCTAATAATGTACGTATACCGAGTACATTAAAATTATATGTACTTACAATCTTAGTTAACTTGTGCCCAACGAGAATCGTTATTTAACCTAATCAAAATGATGATGATCAACACTACGTTTTGTAATGTAAAAGACATTATTATTAATGTACATTTAATGCATGTAGGTTACACTCAAAAAAGTTTTACAATAACTGAATATACAAGAAGTTTCTGTTAACTAAAATTAAAGTAAATCTTACAGGTAGGTAAATTTTTACCAAGGTATTTGTATGTAAAATCTTTTTTGTTTATTGTTTAATAAGCAAACCACAATATATTGATGATTTTCTGTGCACTCAATATAATATATTATTTAGAAAAACAGTGGTAGACATGCCACACCTGCTTAAGTTGAAATTTTGAATACACAAATTAATACTTGTGTCCCAAATTAGAAGAAAAATATTTTGAAACAGACGATTTAAAATCAATACTTTTAATTATGTGCAGGTTGTTTTTAGCTATTGAAAATTAAAGAAAAAAAATCTTTTTTACTGAAATTTTAAATTAAAATAAATTGAAAATCATTCGGTTCGCATGAAAAAAAGCCTGTTGTAATCGGCAAATAAAAAAACACGTGCGCACGTAGCTTGGGCGTAATGTTGACGTCACTACGAAGCTGCATATGCTACATACCACGTAGTTATCTAAAAATAATAAACATAGCTGATAATCTATTATTATATAATGACTTTTTTGTTTGAGCAGATTTTCACATGTATTTACACACAAGTGCTGTCTACATTTGGATTTTGACACAAAAATACTATTAAAATTTTACGCCGCTAATGCAACCAATGTGTTGGAAATTCTCCTGGCGTCATAAGTGTCTTTCTACATGTCGTGTACTATAGGGTTAGTAGAGCGGTTTTTAAATCAAAATAATATTGTTTGAAATGATGTTTAATTTGAATTTACTAACAGCATATTTTGAGTGTAAAATGTATCAAGAGCTGTTGTGTCACACATACACTATGTTATTCTTTGTTAGTATATGTGCTTCGCGGCTATATGGATAGGCTGTGAGCATCACTCATTATACTCGCTTTGCAATGTTGTCAGCTTTTAAAATTTTAAACGCGAAAAAATATGAAGATACTTGTAGTGCTCAGTGCTTTTTAAATTAGTTTTTAATTTTTTTTTTCTTAAGAGCTCTAAACTAAAAATTTCAAATCAAATTTGTTTTGAGCATGCTTGTCATTTAAAAATTTAAATTGTGCATTTCAATATGTTTTTTGTATTGTTAGAAAATTGATTCAAGGAATACGCGCTATATCAAACTCTGACTTTAATATTTAATTTAATTAATGTAAAAAGTGTTTTGTCTAACAAGAGATAATTATAATGTCATCAGCATTCCAAATAGAGTCGAATAGCGATTTTCGGTCTGTTAAAGACAATATATGGAATATGATTCAATTAATGCAATTGAGAGAGAATTGAGTCTTTATGGATTCAGTTGATATAAACCTATTTAGTAAAAATTGACATACAAGTTCTGTCACATCCATATTAACATGTAGAAATAGAACGGGTTTTAAGCTCTATAAATTTTTTAAGGTTTACCACAATAGTTTTGTACGCGTTTAACGCTTTCATATACATAACAAAGGTCTGAAACGATAAAATTTTTGTTGTGAAATCAATGAAATAACAAATAATAACAATTTTTATATAAATAGCAATGTAATGTATATAACTTTAAAGTTTAAAAAACTATGTTATGCTCAGGTGATCGGGTATGTTCTGTAAACCGAATCGTTTTCAAAACGAGAAATTTTCAAAAACGAGTAAATGTTTATTTGGTGCTTTACAAATTACTCGAAATGGTGACATTCGAAATTAATTTGAATAAAATATTTGAATGTTAAGGTCAATTGTTAATAAAACAAGTCACATTTGAAACAAAAATACGCATTTAAAATGTCCGGCTCTAAATCTTTGACAGAAAAAGTGTTTATTTCATTATTATAAAACTTGATGTGTCATACATTCACCCACCAAATCATTTAATGATATATTAGTCGGTTCAGAAGTTAGCAAAAGTATACTACATATTTATGAACAAATACTCCACATAAACTGTTATGTGTTAAAATAAAAAACTATTTTATTAGAAATGCTCTTGAAGCTGAACAATAAAATGAGTTATGTGTAGTTTTTGAGGCACTTCCGCTATACCTCTCAAATCTACAATTATTTAAGATTAATTTTACGAAATATATATATATATATATATACGAATTATATAAAAACATTTTCAGGTTTCAAAATAACACAGTTTTTTTGCTTTCCTGAAAACAAACCTGATTTTGTCGGAGAAACGATGATATCTATATCTCTTTAGTACTTTAAACTTATTTTTTACTTATTGTAATAGAAATTTTTCTATTTTTTATAATATTTTTATATCAGTTTTTTTGTTAAATAAGTTCTTTTTTCAAATAGGGACTGTGATATTTTTATGAAATGAAACCTTGTTATGTTCGATTTTTTATCTTTGCTATATACATGTTCCTCAATATTTGATTTTTTTAATATATGAGTGGGTTTCATAAAAGTTAAAAATATTGGGCCTGATAACGAGTATCGTATTTCGACTACGAAGATTTCGTAATAGATTGAAGAAAAAATCTTGCAATGTTCCTTAGTCTATTACAAAATCGTCGTAGCCGAAGTCGTAATACGACACTCGAAATAAGGCCCAATTACATTAAGTACATCTGTTTATATAAATTAAGTGCTTTTCATAGTTGCAGTGCTTTTCGAAATTTAAAAGTTGATAGCACTGTCCCAATTATAGAAAATTGAGAGTATGACCACCGCCAGTGCTGTCGGATGTAACGATTTGTCTCTAAAATCGCCAAAAGCTTTGTTTTAAAATAAAAATTTTGACGAGCCTTTTGTTCATTTATATATTTCAACTCATATGCGATTATTTTAGCTAAACACACATATGCAATTTAAACAATGTAGATTAATGTTAAAAACATTGCAAATTTTACACAAGAAAGTTTTTCTACAACATAAAATAATTAATGAAAAGAGATTTGTTTTCTATATCTAAAGTGTGGTTTTTATAAAACATAGCGGGGAAAACTTCCTTTTATTAATTTGGAACTAGCATTTTGGATAATGATGCATCAATAGCCTTATGCATCATGATAAGGATATAAATAACTGAAAATAAGATTCATATTGATGTAATTAATTTTTAGTATGTTTTATACTCCAGTATGTTTGTATGTATGTCTGTTTTATAAATGAAATACACTCCAAAATATTCCATGCTTAAAAATACGAAACACTTTTTCGTAATTTAATTTTTGTACAATAAACTAAAAATTTTTAAATTTTACTAAAATATTTGTAGCTTTGCAGGATATAGGCCATTTCTCACTATCATACAAAGTCATGCGATCTAAGAAAAAAGTACAACCCTTGTGTGATGAATTCTTGTCTTTTGAAATATTTTATAAACTCCATCATATCAGGGTTGTATTTATTCGTAGATCGCACGACTTTGTATGATAGTGTATCACGGCCTTAACAAGTTTCATAATTTTACGAATGTCGTTAAGTTACAAAAACGATTTCCTACAATTATTTTCGTATATAGTACCACATTTTTCGTTTATTTCATTGAGTTTAGGAAGAAATAAAACATTCTCACAAAATTGGAAATTTCGTGAAATAAATAAATTTTGTTTTATAATTTTGTTTACAGTACAAAATTATTCTTAAACCTACACAAGTTTCGTGAATTTTACAAAAAACAATTTATACATATAATAAAAACTGTTGGTTTGTTTTACTTTTTATTATATGCCCCATTTATTTTCCTGTTATTGTATAAAAAATTATTGTAATAAAAAATTTGTTTTTAGTTCATGCTAGGAACACAACTGGTACGAACGACGAATTTCGTCCACGCAGAGTTTGCTGCGTAAATTCGTCGTGTGAAACACAACAACGACGAATTTACTCAACGAATTCAGCTGTTATAATTTATAAAGTTGTTTGAAGCATTTGCAAAGGCAGAGAGAGAGAGAGAAAATTTGTATTTCATAGTTCGTCGGTGTACAAAATAGAAATAAATCTATCGCAGAGCTCGTCACGCTCTACAAATTTCGTTTTATGGAGGCGTTGTGTTAATTTTAATATGAACAAATATATTTTATTTTCCATGACAAAAGTTCGCAATGAAAACTTCAACTTCGTCCCAATTGTGTTCCCAGTTTGATTCGTGAGTTTCATTGCAAAATATTCATGTATGTATGTGTATGTATGTGACGTATGAAGAATGCAGAGGCTGTAACAACTTCCCTTAAGTTATCTTTTTATTTTCATAATTATTACAACCTTCAATTCTAGGAATTAAAGATTAATAAACTATTTTCCAATATATACATTTTTTGAAGATTTTTATATTCCACGTATTTTAATTTTATACGAAATTTCGCATATAACACAAACTTGCTTTTCATGATTCACTAATTTAATTTGTATTATTAACATTGTGTTTCTTAAATTTACGAAAAAAAATTTGAAATACAAAATTTTGTTTGCAGACAACAAATATTTCGTAAAATAAAGAAATATCACAACTACTACATATCTACGAAGCATTTCGTACCCTAAAATTAACGAATATTTCCTAAAATGAACCAGATTTTTCTAAAAACCTAAAAATATATAAAATTATATTTTAAATAAAAAATGTTGTGTAGCTAATATTTAATGTTGTATAATATTGACGATAAACGACAAATGTGTCAGCGCTATGGCTAAAAATCAATCTGACAGCACTGGCTAGCATCGATCAGGTATGATACAGATATGTATGTATGCATCTATTAAAGGATTACGGTACTTGTTGACGCATAATGCATTGCTATTGGCTGAAAAATATAAGGAAAAAAAAACAAGCAACAAAACTGGGAAAACATCACAGTGGAACAAATTATAATTTTTCTCCATAAATTTTGAAAGCGAAAAATTAAATTTTTTTAATTATTGTCTAAATTTGTGAATGCTAATGAAAATATAAAAAAATATCAAATATAAAAATATATAAGACCTTTAATACATACATATGATACATATGTACATACATATGTATATTACCAAAATAGCCACAACTGATATTAAACACTGTATTGTTTAAAATCGTTTGCTTACATGAGTCGGCTATACGAATTATGAACATATAAGTCAACCATATTATCAATTTCTACTTTTGAATACGAACTTGCAACCCCAAAATGTCATTAGTTTCAACTTTCTGATTTTATATTATTTTCAAAATCTGCCTTTTGAAAACAAATTCTCTAATTTTAAGAATCTACGGCATATCTATGATTGCAACAATTTCCAATTTCCAAAAATATGTGCGTATGTATGTATGTATGTATTTATTAACAACACGAAGAGGCTTAGTTATCCGTACATTTTCGCACTTATTTTTTGCTTTTGACTGCCCACTGTGCACTTCATATATACATATTTTTTTTTAACTACAGGACTGCCAACCTTTAGTCAGGTGATTTTATCCCACTTTTCTTGCTAAGTTCGGTAAAAAAAAGGTAAGACAAGAATTAATCCTACTTTTTTGTATATATGGCCTATTTCCAAACTGCGAAATAAAACTTTCGACTTACAATTTGTATTGAAAACAACAATGAAATATGAAAATTTGTTTTTGTTTTTTCAATATATGTAAATTGTAAGTCGAATGTTTTCTTTACCATTATACTCTTTGATTTTACGAGTAATTGGGTACTTAAATTTTATGCATTTACAATGGGCTGTAGGATTTTCCAACGTTTTATGGTTTCTTTTTTATAATAATACGTTGTATGTGTTGTTAGCAGGTAACGAAAAGGATTTGTAACCACTTTTTTCCATCGAAAATTTTAAAATGGTTATTTTAAATACATAAATAATTGAAAGCTATACCTTAAAGCCATGTTTGTGTGTATGTATATAGTATATATGTATGTATTTACATATGCATATACATAAGTATTGGACGCGGTTGAAAAATCAATCAGATAAAGTATCTTTTTTTAATTAATTGCCTTGCGAAAATAAACGTAAATATTAAAAAAAAAAATATATAAAAATTTACCTATTTTAGACACGATCTCATACGTGAACAAATATCTCTAGATCCCTTAATTGTTTTGGGAATCCTCTTTAAAAAATATCGATCTTTAGTTTCAGAGGGGTAATAAAATATTTTTATTTAGGGATTAGCTTTAATTTACATATGTTTACATATGTATATGTATGTGTATATACAAATGTATGTATTTGTGTAAAACACATAACTTTTAATATATGAAATAAGCTAGAAAATGCATTGTTTAGTAAACAAAGCAAGCAAAAATATCATTTTAACTTTTTTATTAAACAATAATTCTTCTAATATTTGACCTCTTTTTATTATAATTTTCTCTGATTTTATTAAGCTTAAGGTCTCTTGGATTTTTTTTTTTTTTAATTTAATTTTTAATGTATTTTTCGATATTTCGCCACACACACTAGAAGATAATAGATATTTTCAATATGACGGAAAGATATATTTACAACAAAAAGGTCTCCCGATGGGATCTCCAGCTTCTCCAATAGTGGCTGATATAGTTATGGAAATATTACTTGATAGTTGTATTGAGAGATTAGACATTAAGCCAAGGATAATGACTAAATATGTAGATGATTTATTTTGCATAATTTCGGAATGTGGAATAGATAATATGTTGACAGTTTTGAATGAATTTCATAGTTCCATAAAATTTACAATGGAAAAAGAGTGTAATTATAAGATCCCTTATTTAGATACTTTAGTAATTAGGAAAAACAATAATTTAATAATAGATTGGTACCAAAAACCAACATCTTCAGGAAGAATTATTAATTATTACTCTAAGCATAACAGAAAAATAATTATTAATACCGCCAAAAATTTTATAGAAAAAGTATTAACTATCAGTGACAGTCGTTTTCATAGAAGGAATAAGATTAGGATTAAAAATATACTAAGAGATAATGATTTTCCAAATTGGTTAATATATAAATTATTAAGCCAATATAGATTGAGAAACGGCAATACTAATAGTAATAATAATTCAAATGAACCAAGAATTTATAAATCAATAACTTATGTACCAGGAATTTCAGAACGTATAGGAAAATCGGGAATATGTGATTCCGAAAAATATACAGTAGCTTACAGAACATATAATACATTAAACAAATTCTTCAGTAGGACAAAGGATAGAGTAGAAAAATTAGATAGGTCGAATTTAGTTTATAAAATACCATGTAGTGGGAATGACAATGAAGGTTGTAATAAGGTATATGTAGGAACTACTAAGAATAAACTTAAAACTAGGATTGCAGGACATAAGTCTGATCAAAGATATAGAGATATAAACTCACAAAAAACAGCATTAACTTCTCACTGTTCTAGATTAAATCACTATCCAAACTTTGAAAATGTATCAATTTTAAACACAGAAAATAACTATAAACGTAGATACATATTAGAAATGTTGCATATAATCAATACACCAATTACAAAAAGAATTAATTTTAAAACGGATACAGCAAATGTAGCACAAAATTACAGGCATTTAGTTAATAAGAGATAGAATATTTAATATGTGAATATATATGTATATATGTATTGGTATTTTTTAAATAGATATCATAATAATTTTAGAAAAGCAACAATGAACAAGTTAATAAGAGATAGAAATAGAATTTATATTTATGTATATGTATATGTTTGAATACTTAAAAAAATTTTACTTTATGTTTTTGTTTAAATGTATTTGTAATTTTTGAATTTTGTTGACAAATTATTTTTGTATTATATTGTTGTTTCATAATTTTTATAAAAAATAATAAAACCAAAACAATTTCCTGACGAAGCCACACAAAGGAGTGGCGAAATATCGAAAAATACATTAAAAATTAAATTAAAAAAAAAATCCAAGAGACCTTAAGCTTAATAAAATCAGAGAAAATTATTTTTTATTAAACTTTTACCAAATTAAATAAACGCATTTCAATGAATTTAAATATTTATATGAAAGAGATTTTCGTGTAAATTTTAACTGAAGTCTGTGGTATTTTTATTTTACTATTAGGTTAAATATTGCAATACTTTAAGTAAAATATTATAACATTGTGATTTATTAACTTCTAAGACTGCCGAATAAAAATGAAATTAATTTTGAAATAAATACTCTAGAAACCATAATATTGCCTGATTTTTAACGTCAAATTGCTTAAAAATACCTTGCTTGTCGCATTTGTGTGTGTTTGTAATTTGACATTTTCAATGGTAAAATTGGTTACGAGTAGTTTTCTTTACTTCCTAACTATAAAATGTAGTAAAATAAAGCTCGTTAGAATACATTGGCTACAATTTGCAAATCCATAACATTAAATTCCGCAATTACCGCTAAAATTCAAGAAAGGATAAATACAACAAAAACAATATTCTTTTATTTTCTACGTACATATGTACATACATACATACATATGTAAACAGGTTAAAAAATTTTAGAAATTTTTATCCACACTTTATTGCCAAACTTAATCCAAGAAGAACGGTTTTACATTACATTTGTAAAAGTTGGCAATCCTAGATTAAAATTATCAATAGATAAGTATAAAGAGAGCATGGCGTCGTCCGTCTGCAATGTTCTTGGGTTGGTTTAATCTTGTATTCTATTCAGTGTTGCCGGAATCGTAATTCATTTTACAGGGATAAAACTAATCCAAATTTTAGATATTACGCAAACAAAATTTTTTGTAATTTTATTTACGGCGCTCTATTCCTAAATACATATGTATGTACATAAGTATGTACATTACTTGCATGTATATAAATAAATCACCATAGCAGTAACTTCTGATTACTGAAAATTACATTAAACTTTGGAGGGAGTTCCAAAACTCTCTTTTTGCATTGTCTAGTGAGAAAAAAACTTCTTGCTTACATGGAACAGAACAAAACTCATCCCTTGTACCATAACCAGCCTAATGTGTAACTTTTGTTTTTGCTTTGTTTAGTTGTCGTACTTTCCGTTGCCAAGTAGTGCTGCTATACATACATATGTATATGGTTTAAAAAAATATTTTTTTGCAAAAATTTACTATGTATGTGCTTGTCCAACAAAATAACGAAAATACATAACTGTAAATGACACACTTGCTTTATTAAGTCCTAATTTACACTCAGCAAGTCTTATTGCTAAGCTGATTAGTTTTTTTTAGGAAAGAGAGACGAGGGGAAAAGAAACTTATATGTTCCCCTCGTATCTCTCTCCGACAAACTAATCAGCTTAGCAATAAGACTTGCTTAGTGTAAATTAGGACTAAACGTTTTTTAACCTTGCATGTAGCGAGTTTTGAAATTCAATTCTACATATACATACGTATAAGACAAACAATTATTTAAATACATAAATGCTTCCATACATGTAGTTATAACTTTATTTGGACGTAATTCTCCCAATGATTTATCTTGCGGGCAATATTATTTTAGTAATAAAAATAAAATGTAAAAAGTTATAACTAGGGACATAACAATTATAGGAGAAATGACAAAAAGGTTATATTATCCTTAAAATTGATTAATTCAAATATTGGTTACAATCAACGATTATCCTAAGATATCGTCGCAAAGTGCAAACCTGCTAACTCACTTCAATAAAATTTTACAGGAGAGACAAAATACTGTTAACATTTTCTATACATTGGTTAACAAATTAACCTAATACGTCAAGTTTTTTCGACATGTGGAGTTTCTAATTAAAACAAATATTTCGGGCAATCGATGCGGTATGTTTTTCTCTATCTTGAAGAATATAAAATATCGTTATGCTTGTTTTTATGTCACATGCTTGCGTCATTTGTACAGTATCAACAGTTGTTTGCAACTACTCAGCATCTGACTCTTTATGATTTAGTGTGCGATATATAAATTTTTTTTTTTTTTTTTTTTTTTTCATATACATATTTATTTATTGTATCTTCAAAAATGAACTAACAATAAGTAATCAAATCTTAAATCTAAATATAGTTATTAGGCCCGACCAATATCGGACATAAGCTTAGTGATAGTTATAAATAATACATAAGTAGTGATAATCAAAAAGAAGTATTTTTAAGAAGTCCCATCTGGAGTGTTGGGTATAAGAGCCCTTGTGTCCCTTTTTTTTAAGCGGATGTGTCCAGTAAAGCTCAAAATATTACGGACAAGTGGATTAGGATGTGACTCGAGTTTAGTTAAATATTTGCCTGCGTATTTTGCAATTTCTTCACTCACTAGTGGCATATTTAAATCACGATGAATATTTGAATTTTTAACGTACCATGGAGCAGATGTTATCAGACGTAAAATTTTGTTTTGCCTTCGTTGGATTCTCTCGACATTTGAAGCTGAAGCAGTGCCCCACAGCTGAATTCCATAGCACCATATTGGCTTCAAAAGCGACTTGTATATCAAAAGTTTGCAGTCTAGGCTGAGTGTTGAATTTCTGCCAATTAACCAATATATTTGAGTCAATTTAAGTTTCATTTGGGTTAACTTAGAGTCAATATGATATTTCCATGTAAGCCTTCGATCAAGGTGTATTCCAAGGTATTTCACTTGAGAATGTTGAGGAATATTTTGATTGTTGATTCGAATGGGGGAACAGGTATCTTTTCTTAGGGTAAACGTTATATGAACACACTTTTGTTCATTGACTTTAATTCTCCATAAGTTCAACCATATTTCAAGCTGGGTAATGTGTGCTTGGAGATTGTGGGATGCGTCATCAGGGTTTTTGTGAATACTCAAACAGGCTGTATCATCGGCAAATGTAGAAGTGTGGATGTTATTGCTCACAGGCATATCACAAGTATATATTAGATACAAGACTGGCCCCAGAATACTACCCTGTGGCACACCAGAAGATATAGATTCGGGTACACTCATGAAGTCTCCTTCCACAACGGTAAATGTCCTATCAACAATATAACTTTCCAAAAGCTTTTGTATATTTATTGGTAGGTATGTCTTCAATTTTAAAACTAGGCCTTTGTGCCATACTTTGTCAAATGCCTGAGAAACATCAATAAAAAGGGCAGAACAATACTTCTTTTCTTCAAAAGTCCTCCTTATAATTTGAACCAATCTATGCGTTTGCTCAATAGTGCTATGCTGACTTCTAAAGCCAAATTGATGGTCCGGGATGCACCCAGTATCAGCTAAAATTGTGGACAATTTAGTCATGAGCAGCTTTTCGAAAAGCTTTGAAATTGTTGAAAGTAAGCTTATAGGCCTATATGACTCAGCCTTGGTAAGATCTTTGCCTGGCTTTGGAATCATTTTAATCTTGGCAAGTTTCCAGTTATGTGGAAAATACTGCATTCGTAAAATGGCATTAAAAATAAATAGCAAAATTCTTATTGCAATATGAGGCAAGTTCATCAGCATCTTGTTACTAATGCCATCAATACCTGGAGCTTTCTTAGGGTCGAGTTCAGCAACTAGTTTTTGTAGTTCACGCATCTTAAACCTTAAGGGACGAGGGGGTAGAGAGACTACACTCGGTAAATCGGCAGCACCCGTACATGAATTGGGAGTGAATACAGATTTTAAATGCTCAGAAAATAAGTTACCTTTCTCACTATCGCTTCTTGCCCAGCCTCCGGTCGAAGTACGCAATGGTGATTTGAGATCAACGGGTCTTTTAAGATTTCTAGTAGCGCGCCATAAAGAGTAATTAGATGTTGACGTTACATCAAGACCTTCTAAATACATTTCCAGTAATGCAGTCTTTTCCGACGATAGCAGCTCTTTGAGTCGTTTATTACATTCTTTAAGTCTGATTTTATTTAGGGGTGATCGGTGTTGTTGCCATTCTCTTCTAGCTCTCCTTTTTTCACATACAAGACGTTCAATTTCCGTAGAATAAATTCTATTAAAGCCAGTCTGCGGATAGGAAGTAGTGGCATGTTCAGCAGCCTGTTTAATATATTCGTTAAGATTGGCAAGATTAAATTCAATATCATCAGGTGATCTAAGCTGAATGTTTTCTACGCAGTGACTACTAATATATTTTTTGAATCCTAGCCAGTTGACCTTATTAATCGTTTTCGCATATGAGTTAGTTAAATCACTCCTTAGTGGGTTGAAAATTGTAACTATTGTGGGAGAGTGATCGGAGGACAGATCTAGAGAGCCCTCTACGTGAATTAAGTCTCTATGGATATTTTTCGTGACGCCAAAATCTATAACATCTGGAATTTTTCTTACGTCAGTAGGCCAGTAAGTAGGCTCCGCACTCGAAATGACATCTAAGCCGATTTTTGAAATTGTATTAAACAACGCTCTACCTCTAGGTGTAACAAGACGCGAGCCCCAGTACGTATGTTTTGCATTGTAGTCACCAGCTGCCACGAAGCAAGAACCAAGCGATTTGTAGAACTTCTCATACTGATCTTCAGTAACTGAAAATCTGGGAGGTGAGTAAATTGATGATATCACGAAATTCGAACAAAAATTTTCTACGAAAATATTCGTAGCTTGTATATATTCTTCACTAACGTTCTCAAGGATATAGTGCTGGAGTCTTGACTTAATTAGAATTGCTGATTCACCGCATGCTCTCCCTCTCGGGTCTTTTGAATCATATAGAGTGTAACCATTTATTTTAAAGCAGCTTCTCGAAGTCAAGTGAGTCTCAGAGACCAACATTATATCAATATTTTTTCCGTGAGGAAGTGCTCAAGTTCATTTTTATGTTGGCGAATGCCGTTTGCGTTCCAGAAATATATTTTTAACGTGTTCATGGTTTGTTAACTAAAGCTTGAAGCAATGTATTCTGCATTCGCAGCATTTCTTGCATCATGGTAGTCATATTTGTTGTAAAGTTGTTTATAGTTAGCACCAGATTCTCAATAGTAGCTTCAAGACGACTAAAGTTAAAGCTAG
Source organism: Tachina lurida (assembly GCA_944452675.1). Classification (NCBI taxonomy): domain Eukaryota; kingdom Metazoa; phylum Arthropoda; class Insecta; order Diptera; family Tachinidae; genus Tachina; species Tachina lurida. Next base: position 84,532,049 of record OX101753.1, on the reverse strand, counting down.
AGTTTGCACTCGTTGAATTACTTGGCGGTGCAACATTTTGTGTGGGAATAGAACTAGTCTTAGCAGCATCAGCATACGATACACGTGAAGTAACTAGTTGGCTAGTTTGAGGCAGAGTGGCGGAGTAAGCATTTGCTGATTGAACTGGAGCTAATTTATATTTTTGACCTATAGCATGTTTAACGAAAGAATATACAGGTCTTCCTCTGTAGTTAGCGGTGTGATTACCTCCGCAATTACTGCATTTTTTTTTTTTGCTTGTACTTTTGGCTTGGTACAGTTAGCAGTACCATGCAATTCACCGCACATAACACAAACTGTAGGTAATTTGCAGTAAGTTTTTGTGTGGCTATATTCTTGAGAATTATGACATTGTACGGGACCTGAACGCTGACGTTGCTCTTTAACTATGATTTTTCGGTGTAAGAGATACTTTACGTTATAAATTGGATTGGTTTCATTTTCACTCGAAATAGGTGTTGGGGGACCTTTTCTCTGTTAATATGTTGATAACAGTTTTTACCTTAAATCCTTGTTGATAAGTGCACATTTTACTTCATCGGGCTCAACATATGAATCTATGCCCTTTAATACTATTTGTAGGCCTTCAGCACTCTTAAATTGATATGTGTAAAAATTTGTTTTATTTTTTTCAAACTCATTAACAATTTTTCGGAAATCTTTTTCATCATACATTTGGATTTTAGTTTCATCAATATTACCTCGTTTAATTGGAATGATGTGAAAAGTATTTTCACCAATGGTCGACAGTAGATTTTGTAGAAGCGCGTTAGAATTTTTTTCTCTCAGATAAATAGGTGGTAGCTTAAAGACTTTTGCGATGATGCAGCGGGATTGTCGTTTTTGTCTGCAATAATGAAAAACGATTTTGAATCGTTACATGAATTGGGAGTGAATACAGATTTTAAATGCTCAGAAAATAAGTTACCTTTCTACCTATCGCTTCTTGCCCAGCCTCCGGTCGAAGTACGCAGTGGTGATTTGAGATCAACGGGTCTTTTAAGATTTCTAGTAGCGCGCCATAAAGAGTAATTAGATGTTGACGTTACATCAAGACCTACTAAATAATTTTCCAGTAATGCAGTCTTTTCCGACGATAGCAGCTCTTTGAGTCGTTTAGTACATTCTTTAAGTCTGATTTTATTTAGGGGTGATCGGTGTTGTTGCCATTCTCTTCTAGCTCTCCTTTTTTCACATACAAGACGTTCAATTTCCGTAGAATAAATTCTATTAAAGCCAGTCTGCGGATAGGAAGTAGTGGCATGTTCAGCAGCCTGTTTAATATATTCGTTAAGATTGGCAATATTAAATTCAATATCATCAGGTGATCTTAGCTGAATGTTTTCTACGCAGTGACTACTAATATATTTTTTGAATCCTAGGCAGTTGACCCTATTAATCGTTTTCGTATATGAGTTATTTAAATCACTCCTTAGTGGGTTGAAAATTGTAACTATTGTGGGAGAGTGATCGGAGGACAGATCTAGAGAGCCCTCTACGTGAATTAAGTCCCTATGGACATTTTTCGTGACGCCAAAATCTATAACATCTGGAATTTTTCTTACGTCAGTAGGCCAGTTAGTAGGCTCCCCACTCGAAATGACATCTAAGCCCATTTTTGAAATTGTATTAAACAACGCTCTACCTCTAGGTGTAACAAGACGCGAGCCCCAGTACGTATGTTTTGCATTGTAGTCACCAGCTGCCACGAAGCAAGAACCAAGCGATTTGTAGAACTTCTCATACTGATCTTCAGTAACTGAAAATCTGGGAGGTGAGTAAATTGATGATATCACGAAATTCGAACAAAAATTTTCTACGAAAATATTCGTAGCTTGCATATATTCTTCACTAACGTTCTCAAGGATATAGTGCTTGAGTCTTGACTTAATTAGAATTGCTGATCCACCGCATGCTCTCCCTCTCGGGTCTTTTGAATCATATAGAGTGTAACCATTTATTTTAAAGCAGCTTCTCGAAGTCAAGTGAGTCTCAGAGACCAACATTATATCAATATTTTTTTCCGTGAGGAAGTGCTCAAGTTCATTTTTATGTTGGCGAATGCCGTTTGCGTTCCAGAAACATAGTTTTAACGTGTTCATGGTTTGTTGACTAATGCTTGAAGCAGAGTATTCTGCATTCTCACCATTTCTTGCATCATGCTAGTCATATTTGTTGTAAGGTTGTTTATAGTTAGCATAAATATATAAATGACAAACAAAATACTTTTTATATAAATTTTTAATATAACACGAAATGTGTCAAAATATTTATGTATGCAACGTGATTATCAAAAGTGTAAACTATAATATTCTTTCCACTGAATAATTCTAGCAAAATTATATTAAAATTACATATGTATATATTTTGTAATTCAAATATAGTTGTGAAAAAATTGGTTTGTTCCATGTATAGATAATATCGCAGAATTCGGCAACACTGATGTTTTGTCGTCGGTTGGCTATTGGTTTGCGGCACGGTATATTCAAAATACAATCCATTTGCAGCAAACCAGAAACCAACCGACGATGTGTTTCTTTATACTCTCAATAATTTTCTCTCTTAGTTACTTTCCTCCCACCGAAAACCAATTTTTTTTTTAAATTTCACATCTTTATATGAACATCCATTCATACATGCATGCATACATGCATGCATGAATGGATGTACATATCTTTACAGGGTTTGCTTATGAAGCACTAACACTTTGGCAAAGAACACTAAAATATAATTTACTTGCACATAGATGTACACAACAATTTTAATTTCAGTGCTATGACCGTCAAGCAGAGTGCTTTATAAAGTATTTTACTTGAGTTGAAAAATCATTGTGATTCTAATCGCGTAGTGTACATGTAAACATACACAAAGTAGAAAGTTGTCATATCTTACCCTTTGTATAATACATTAAATAATGTACAGTTTATTTTCGAACACTGGTTTAATGCATTAACATGTACGTTCCCATCCAGGGCTGGAAAACTCTTATTATAAATAAATGCTCAAGCAAGAAACATAATTTAAATGCATGACATTCCCATCCAGGCATGAGCAGACTTTTGTACTGAAAACGTGACCCCGAAACCCTATAAACATACTACTCAAATTGTATTCATTAAAACAATGAGATCATTAAAGTAACTAATATAAAAATTGCATTAAATAAAAAATTAGTTACGAAATTCAAAGAAAAAAAGTATTCGACATTGCTAATATTCTTATCATATAAAGTACACAGAAAAAATTATTGTTGAATTTTTTTCAATTAACTGATTGCTTATAAAAAATAATATTTTTATTAATATTTTAATTGAATATTAACAGAGCTTAACTCGTTTAAAATCGTTTTAATGTCCATCAATTTGGCTTTATTGGAAGAATAATTTTATGCCATTAATGTTTAAATATGATTTAGGGCATGTGGCCGCCGCGGCTGGCTCGAATATAGCCAATTCTACAGGTCCAATTTTCAACCACTTTTTCGAGCATATGGGGCCGTATGTTGGCAATAACGCCACGAATGTTGGCTTCCAAGTCCCCTAACGTTTCTGGATTGTTGGCGTAGACGAGCGACTTCACATATCCCCAAAGAAAATAATCCAATGGTGTCAAATCACACGATCTTGGTGGCCAATTGACAGGTCCATTATGCGCTCATCGAATGTTTCCTTCAATAAATCGATTGTGACGTGCGCTGTGTGGCATGTAGCGCCGTCTTGTTGGAACCACAACTCATCCACATTCATGCCATCCAATTCGGGAACAAAATAGTCGGTTATCATGGCTCCAATTGCTGTGCACGGTGGCGAATCGATTCATTCGGGTCCTCTTCAACACTTTGCTCTACAGCGGCAATTGTTTCTTCGGTGCGCACTGTTCGACGTCTCTGCGGATGCGTATTATCACATAGAGTAAACGTAGTGCGAAAACGATCCATGGTTAACCGAATTAATTGCTCTGATGGACGATTATGTCGACCATAAAATGGACGGAGCTTGCGGTAAACTTCGCGAACTGAACCATTATTTTCGAAATAAATTTGCACGATTTGCAAGCGTTGTTCTTTTGTCAACCTGTTCATGATGAAATGGCAAACCAAACTAAATATTAATCACTTGACAGCTGACAAAATGGCCGGCAGTTAAAAAAGTGATGCCAACTTAAAGTTCTATACCTCAATAAAAAACACCCATTATATAAATAATGTAACTTTTGGTTTTGTGTGTGAAAATCGAGCTGTTTTTTATAATATGAGACATTGTTTTGAAAAAAAAATTTTAATTTAAATACTCAATCTTTTAATTGGTTTTAATATATTATATAGGAGAAAAAAAACTACTCGGCTCATATTTTTTTTTATTCGTGGTAATTCTGACATGCGTTGAATAAAAATAAAATAAACAGAAATTCATTTTGTTCCCTTTTGTTGAGAAATAACAAGCAAATAATAACAAGAAATACAAGCTTATAGACCAAATGTGGATGGTAAAGATAGTACATTGGCGGTATTTGCTGTTCGATGCAAATGGTCTTGCGTAAATACATATGGAAAATATTGCATCTTTTCTTTAAAATCCAATCACAAAATACGCACTCAATTCAAAGAAAGCTACGATATTCTGCCTTAACACTTACGCAAGACTATTAAACACCGAAATACGGCCATTGCACTTTTGTGCTCCATTCGAACTTCGAAAGTCATACGATGCATCAGTTAGGTTTTTGGTACAATAGACAAATGATTCCATTTTTGGAAATTTTTTATATGTACAACATAATTTTTTATATTTTCATACTCTTAGATTTTTTCTATATTTCGATTACTATTTTAATTGAATCTTTAAAAATTTTTAATTTGTTTTTTAAATGAATCTTAAGAAATATTTCAATTAATTTTTTAATTGAATCTTTAAAATAATTAAATTAAATTTTAATTATATATTTAAAAAACTATCAATTAAATATTTAGTTAATGTAATTTTTTTTTAATTGAAAAAATAAAAAAAAAATTCAATTAAAATGAATGAGTCAATTTTCGTGATTGGTTAAAAACTACTTATTTTTTTAGCTGAACCTTTGCTTTTTTAATTGGATATTGTTTTTACTTTTTTTTGTATGTAAAGCTGCATTAGAAGCAAATTGCTTTTCTTTGGCTACGTACGACTTCCTTTAAACCATCTGGTATAGATATTTTTAGGATTTGAGTATGTTCCGGACCGATTTTTCGTCACTTCTCTAAAATTACTTTTCTTTTTATTTTTGCTTGTAAATTGACGTTTTCTTATTCTTTTTTTTTCAAACGCCCCAGAGGAGGAGGAAAGTTTGTGCTCCTGTTTTCATGTAGACGAATATTTTCGCTGGTACAAAAATGTTTTCTTTATAGTTATAGCTATTGATATACATTGTAGAACAACAGAGAAAATTGTACAAACATATGTATTGAACGTAAAAATCATAATTTGCAAAATTAAAAATCATCATTTGAGAAAAAAAATCTTAAAATCATATTTTGTTCCAAAAATATGATAAAATCATCATTCTGGCAGCACTGCACGCATGTACGAATTTTTTCCTGGGGTTTCGCTTAGTTTTTTTGAGCACACGGAACGAAATTAAAGTTCAAATTTAATAAATTTGTACCGCAAAAAGAATAAAAATTAATTATGGAAGCTAAGAAATATTTTGTGATAAAAAATGCTTTTGGCAAAATGCAATGCATTTTATGCTATGAAACACTTCAAAATAAAAGGGAAGGTAGTTTAAAAAGGCATTGTACATAATAGCTTTCACAGCGCTGCGAATAAATTTAATTTGGAATTTATAGACTACATTGTTGAATGGATTATTATTTTTTAATTTTTACTTAAGTTTTTATTAAATTGCTTATTAACAAAAAAATATTAAAACAATGAATAAACACAGCATGTATCTTAAATAACAAAAAAATTTTCTTCAAGTGTAACTATATTTTACTCTCAATTTTCACACCAATACAAACATATTTTATTTTGCGGGACACTGTTATAAACCAAAAAGAGTTAGCTGATTCGTAAGAGAACAGTGAGTAAAAACTAATTCTGCCCTCAGGCTTATGCCCATACTAGGGATGCCAAACGGGAAATCCCGAACCCGAAAACCCCGGGATTTTCAGGATTTACCAAATCCCGAATCCCGGGATTTGTAAAATTCAATCCCGGGATTTCATTTTCGGGATTTCTTAGCAATTTTTATATAAAAAATTTTATAAATTAAAATTTTCGTATATTTTATGGAATTTTTTATAATATTTAAAAGTCCCATACAATTTTATACGTACAGTCTTAACAATTTAATGACTATTCGTGACTTATTTCTTATAAATGAACAATAAGAGCAAAATAAATAAACTATTTTCTTACGGTAATTTTCATCAAAGGTGCTAGAATACATGTACATTTTAGAATTATTTTGAAAACAGAAGACACATATTAGCTTTGGAATCACAAATCATCATTTATATTCTTCACAATTTATATTCTTTGATACAAGGCAAGTGAAAACTTTTTGTTGTCGGGTTGACGGAAAAGCGAGAAATATTTACAGAATAATGCGGAGTATTTTGTCTAAAAAACTGCTCGATTGTGTGTGTATGTTTTTTACATTACAGTTCAAAATTATTTTCTTTTTTACATAGACCATTTAGGTAGTTTTTGACACAAGATCAAACCCATTTAAATGACATTGGTTTGATAAATAGTTTTAGTCAAAAACGACCAACTGAATGATTTCGAATCATATATAGTTTTATTCGAGTTGCAGAGTAAAAGGCCAGGACACTAATAGACCATACTCTTCTTGGCGAACATATGTATCTGTTGAACTTGTAGAAAACAACCTATGTATGAATTTAAAATTTTTCAGTAGAGCAAAAATACTGTTTAAGTGCTCAGGCAAACGTTTAATGTATCTGCCTATAAAAATGTGATCGTTAGACGTAATTAATCGAATTTGATTTTTCGACATGTTCAGCTTTATTATCGTTGTCATAGTCGTAACGAAATCTATAAAAAATTATATAATGCTTGGTATACATACATACATATGTATGTAACAAAAATGAAAGTGAATCTAAAAATGTTCGTAAGTCAACTTAAGCGGTAGTGCTAAAAGTCCACAGATACATTCGTTTTGGTTTAGATTATAGTAAAACATTTATATTGAAAACAATATAATTAACAATATATTAAGTTATTGTTTTCACTATAAATTCTCTAACATCAAATGTGAATAATCAACTTAAAAATAGATGAGAAAAATTCTTTTGATTTGTATTTCATACTCGTATTAGAAAATTGTTCACTTTAAAGACAATTGTGGAATGATAAATTATGAACATAAAACCTTTTAAAATGCATTTAATTGTTATTAAAGTAATATTTATTTAAAAATATAATTTATTTTACGAAAAAAAATCGATACCGAAATCTCAAAAATCCCGTGATCACGAAAAATCCCGGGATCCCGAAAATTACAAAATCCCGAATCCCGGGATTTCCAAAAATCGATCCCGATTGGCATCCCTAGCCCATACAAACCAAATTTGGCATTTAGCTTAGTTATCAAATAAAAGTCACCTGGCTTAGTGCGATCACCTTATAGATGCGCCTTGTTATTATGAAATTTCTCTTTTATTTCTTCGCATCACTAGCAGTGATCCCAATATCGTACAGTTAAACACCGGCTACGATTTGTAGAGCTTTTAAAAATATCGAAACATGATACTCGTAAATACGAATCGATATATCGGTTTTTGAAATATCGGCGATATATATCGATATTTATTTTCGCAAATATCGATATTTCAATATTTTTGCCCACCCCTAGTTCAAAATGAACCAAGTTGGTTCGTTCTCAAAAATGTTGTATGGCGAACCATATTGATTCAATCAAGATTCGACCGCGAACCGAGTGAACATGGTATAATACAATTGTGCTATAGAACTGACATCAATAGTATATGCATTAAACACATTCACCAGAGCAGGCTACACGAACACACGACTTCAAATGCCGCTAGCAGTATTTGTCGCCTCGTAGCAAACTACATAATTATTTTGGAAATGGCAGCAGCACCATCTAGACCCACGATTGCCAGATTTGACATGTTGGGTGCCAAAAATAGCTTTTTGACGACTGGACGATTTTCGCCTTCACTTTGACGATTTTAAATAATTATAAATTGACACCTTTTTTCAGAACAGAAGAATTTTAAACTTGATCAAGAACTTGATAGCTTTTGCTAGGAAATGCAATCAATCTTAATTTTCATCAATAATTTTGGAACTAAATGGTTTTTGATAAATTATGTTTACATAATTTAGCAACTGAAACAACAGATATACAAAATTTATATGGTCAAATGTAAAAATTACTTGAAAATTTTATAAATAATTTTTTAAAAACAGACTTGCTTGATCATTTAGATTTCGTGGATTATAAAGATGAAAATAATTATTTAGACATTAAAGAAATTTACTTGGGAATATATGACAGGGATATATGTATTTGCAGGTGCTAATTTTAATCAAATTTAAAAATGTGTAATAAGATTTTAAAAACATTTGACTTCAAAGATGAATTCAAAGCCTTAAGCTTAATTGATCCCTACAATACTATTATAGAAAATTAAAATTCTTTCTACGATATTCTAAGAATTTTTTCACTTTGTTGAAGAATGTTAAAGACAGGACTTAATCTGAATTCAAACAATTAAAATTATTAAAATCCTCTGATACACTTGAAAATTTTAGATTTTTTGAAAAAAAATATCACAAATGAAGAAAGTGACTTAAGGGCCTTTTAATTCAGACGTTAAGTAATTTTATACCGCGTTAACTAATTTTATTTTATTTTTACCGCAATCTTCAGTAAATATAGAAAAAAGAGTTTTTAGTCTTCGAGTTAACTTACGAGTAAATAAAACCAAAGTAAGAAATCGGTTGATTATATCTTCTACAAGCAAATTTGGATACTGAGGATCATTTAATACTAAGAATTTGTAATTGTTTTGACTTGCAAGTAGTAACTGATCTAATAGAATTGTTTAAATTCAATATATGTGTATGTGTACAAGTGTATGTTGTATTGTTGACGAATTTTTGACGTTCTCGGATAATTATTTTGACGATTTCGAATTGACGAATTTACCCCTATATAATCTGGCAACTATGTAAAGATGCGAAGAGTTTTATGGTTGCCTACTTTAGCAAGAGAACTTCGGTCGCTGAATCTAAGTACCACTCTATAATCATAATATTTGTTTATTTTACGAAATACTTTTTGTCTGCAAATAACAAAGTTTTGTATATTTACAAATTTTTGTTCGTAAATTTACGAAACACAATGTTAATTTTACAAAATAAATTCGTGAATAATGAAAATCAATTTTGTGTTACATACGAAATTGTGTGTAAAATTAAAATCTTTAGAATATAAAAATCTGCAAAAAATATATTTTACATTTGAAAAATAATTTTGTAGAATAACCTGTAATTATTGGAATTTAAGGTTGCAATAATCATGAAAAGAAAAATATAATTTGAGGGGAATTGTTACAGCCTGTGTATTCCTCATACATCACATACACATACATACATACATACATATTTTGCACTGAAACTCAAGAATCAATCTGGAACACAATTGGGACGTATAACGAATTTTTCGTTGCGAACTCTCGTCATAAAACACATTTGTTCATATGAAAATAAATCACCACCGTCCAACGAAATCCGTCGTGCAAGACAAAATCTGCGATAGATTTATTTCTATTTCTTACGTCGATGAACGACGAAAAAACCATTTTATCTCTATCTTTGCACAAACAATAACCAATTATCAATTATAAGATCTGTTACTTATTCTTCGTTGGTGTGCCGTGGACGGGATTTATCGGTCTTCCCAGTTGTGTTCCTATCATAAGCCAAAAACAAATTTGTTATTACAATTTTTATTTATATGTATACAATGACAACAAACGGAAAATATTAAAAAATAAAACAAAACAGTTTTTATTTTTATAGGTATTTCAAAGTTTTTTTTCGTAAAATTCAAGAAACTTGTGTAAATTTAAGAATAATTTTGTCCTGCAAACAAAATGATAACCAAACAAATTTTGTTTCTACGAAATTTCAAATTTTACAAAAATGTTTTCTTTTATGTTAAATTTAATAAAATAAACGAAAGATATGGTACTATATACGAAAATAATTGTACGAAATAATTTTTTGTAACTTAACGAAATTCGTAAAATTACAAAATCTGTTTTCCTGCACAAGCCACAAATATTTTCGTAAAATGTACAAAATTTTCGTTTATTGCACAAAAATTAAATTACGAAATAATATTTCGTATATTTAAGCATGGAATATTTTGAGTGTAGGTCACTATGCTTGCCAATAGTTACCAGATCTTTGAGATGGTCAATTATTAATAACAGTCACGAGTTTCTGATGCATTTGGGCTATGGGAAAACTCTGGAGAAGGTCTACGAGAATTATTGGTTCGAAAACACGTCCAAATTTATGGATAACTGCGTGACATGTAAGATTTCCAAGTCTCACTCAGGGAAAATTCAAGCCGAGTTGCATTCTATTCTGCAGATTGTTATCCCTTGGCACACTTTACACATCGACGCGACTGGGAAACTGAGTGGAAAAGGTAATAGAAAAGAGTACGTCTTTGTATTGATTGACGCGTTCACAAAATACGTTCTGTTACATCATGCAATTAACATAGACACACTTAGTTGGATTGCAGCATTAAGACATGCTATCTCTTTATTTGGTGCTCCAATAAGAGTTATTGCAGATCAAGGTCGTTGTTTCGCGAGTCGAGAGTTTAAAGAATTTTTTAGTACACACAATATTAATTTACATTTAATTGCAACAGGTAGTGCTCTTGCGAGCGTGTAATGAGTGTGTTAAAGAAAATGCTCACTGCAGTTGAGACGGGTAATCGCACCTGGCAGGATGCTCTTTCTGATGTTCAATTAGCCTTAAATAGTACTCAAAGTCGTGTTTCCAAACACAGTTCTTTAGAATTTCTTATAGGTAAGGTAGCTAGACCTATCGAAATGCTAGTGTCTGGTGAAATTGAACTATTGGTAAACCTTGATGAAGTTCGAAATGAGGCCATTTCTAACATAGAAAAAAGTGCTTGTTATTATAAGATCAGATTTGATAGTACTAAGTCTATATTGGACAATTTTGTTGTAGGTGACTTTAGAAAATTTGTTGTTGTTTGCAATACAAGTTGTCGATCGAACGATTTCTCGTGACATCGTGGGCCAGGCCGGCGATTTGAAGGAAGCACCATGTGCATGCGGCTTGGTTCCAGAACGCCTTAAAGAGATTATGCACGATCAACATAATCAGAGAAGACTAACAGTGGCTGCATTTATGATGGAAATTGAAGAGCAAAGAGCAACGTCTACGTCATCAATGCAAACATACCAAGATCCCGATGATTCAACACACGCACCGCCATCGCTTCAAGAAGATATGGATACAAGCATAAGTTTACAATACACAGAAAGATACGATTGTTTTAACTTTGCCTTGATATGTGACAGATTTGGTGTGCCTGAGTAGAGTAGCATCAGCATTAGGAACTACTCTTTTCCAAGATTTAAAAATGAAAGATAAGCATGGTGAGCCTCTCATCATGGATAAATTGAAAGTTCGCAGAGAAAAAGGGAAATGCAGACAAGAAGTGCTTCGCAAACGGATAGATGATACCAATTTGTTAGCGTTTTCATTCGATGGCAGAAAAGATGATACTTTAGCGAGACATAAAATTGACGAGAAGTATCATACTAGGATGGTAAAATTCTGAATTGATTGGTTACGTAAGACTAAAACATGAAATAGCTGAATACAAAACAACTAAATTAAATGAAATGATTTTTTCAACGATAAAAATATATCACTGGATGCACCAATTTGCATATGCACTTACTGTGAGCCAAGTGTTTGTTGGCCACACCTTGGAATTATATGACGATTCGAATTGCTGTTAAAAAGACCACTGCATTGGTTCGTTTGTCTTTTACACTTCAACGAACTTCAGTTTCGGCAAGCGGAAAACTGAGCTGTCAAATCGAAACTTGATAAACTCTTCCGGTAAGTTATTGGTATCAGTCATATATTATAATTGTCAACAATTTTTAATTATTTTATTATATATTTCAGGTGGCTTACCAGAACGGTAGATTATTACGATTGTATGCGACAACGGAAAACACATCCGAAAATTTACGGATTCTGGTTGAATTTATAATTAAATGTTATGTGCCAATGTACTTCAATATCAAGTATTACAGTTCTGTCGTGTACGGTAGTGCATTATTTCTCAGTTGGTCACGGTTTCTACAACCTCATTTACGCAGTATTGTCAATAAAGTAATTAAAGATAATTCATATTATGAGTTCTCGTTGTACCTTCATAGTGAACAGACGTAATAGCGGAATTTTTCTTATATACAAACTAAACAAAAAAAAAAGCATACAAAAAATATTCGTAGTACATATTAACTTTGATAAATAAGCATTTTTTTGCTTTGATAATATTTTTACATATAGAAATAACAAAAACAAAAAAAAACCGTAAACAAAAAAACATACAAAATACCCTTGAGGAATACTCTTTATGAGTACCCCAGAGGAAAAAAATAGTGAAGTGAGTTCTAACGGCAGAAATGCCTATTTTACTGTGAGTTTTGATGCTCATAATGATAACAATAAAAATAAAAAATCTGATAATAATCTTGCTGTGAGTTCTGAAGCTCTTAATAAAAATCAAAAATCTGATAATAGACTTTTTCTAACGACAAAACCACAGTTTCGTCAGCGATCAACTTCGCTTTGTCCAATGCCAACTAATGAATCGTTGACATTATTGCCTAGTACTTCTACATTTAACTCAGCGATATCATCCGCTTCCGACTCGTGGTCAACAATTAAACAAGTTGTTACTGAAGACAACAGTAGTACAAAACCAAAGGTACAAGTAGGAATGGACAGATATATAACCATTTTAAAGCGCGGGCGAAGCCCAAATTCTACTAAAATTGGATCCGCCCCAAAGATGTCTAGGGATAACAGCACATCTTCTATCAATCGTCAAAATCGTTTCTCATTATTGCAAGACAAAAACGACAAGCCCGCCGCATCATCGCAAAAGTCTTTCAAGCCACCACCTATTTATCTGAGAGAAAAAAATTCAAACGCGCTTCTAAAAAATCTACTGTCGACCATTGGTGAAAATACTTTTCACATCATTCCAATTAAACGAGGTAATATTGATGAAACTAAAATCCAAATATATGATGAAAAAGATTTCCGAAAAATTGTTAGTGAGTTTGAAAAAAATAAAACAAATTTTTATACATATCAACTTAAGAGTGCTAAAGGCCTACAAATAGTATTAAAGGGCATAGATTCATATGTTGAGCCTGAAGAAGTAAAATGTGCACTTATCGAACAAGGATTTAAGGTAAAAAATGTTACCAATATAATCAATAGAGAGAAGATTCCCCAGCCTCTATTTCGTGTTGAACTGGAGCCGAATGATATACAGTTAAAAAAAATGAGACGCACCCAATTTATAGTCTAAAATACCTTTTACACCGAAAAATCACAGTTGAAGAGCCACGTAAGCGTTCAGGTCCCGTACAGTGCCATAATTGCCAAGAATATGGCCACACAAAAACCTACTGCAAATTACCTACAGTTTGTGTTATCTGCGGTGAATTGCATGGTACTGCTAACTGTACCAAGCCAAAAGTACAAGCTGAAAAAAAATGCAGTAATTGTGGAGAAAATCACACCGCTAATTACAGAGGATGCCGTGTATATTCTTTCGTTAAACAGGCAATGGGTCAAAAACCTAAATTACATCCAGCACAAACAGCAAACGCGTACTCCGCCACTCTTCCTCAAACTAGCCAACTAGTAACTTCACGTGTATCGTATGCCGATGCTGCTAAGACTAGTTCTATTCCCACACAAAATGTTCCACCGCCAAGTAATTCAACGAATGCAAACTCTAGCTTTAACTTTAGTCGTCTTGAAGCTACTATTGAGAATCTGGTGCTAACTATAAACAACTTTACAACAAATATGACTAGCATGATGCAAGAAATGCTGAGAATGCAGAATACTCTGCTTCAAGCATTAGTCAACAAACCATGAACACGTTAAAATTATGTTTCTGGAACGCAAACGGCATTCGCCAACATAAAAATGAACTTGAGCACTTCCTCACGGAAAAAAATATTGATATAATGATGGTCTCTGAGACTCACTTGACTTCGAGAAGCTGCTTTAAGATAAATGGTTACACTCTATATGATTCAAAGGACCCGAGAGGGAGAGCATGCGGTGGATCAGCAATTCTAATTAAGTCAAGACTCAAGCACTATATCCTTGAGAACGTTAGTGAAGAATATATGCAAGCTACGAATATTTTCGTAGAAAATTTTTGTTCGAATTTCGTGATATCATCAATTTACTCACCTCCCAGATTTTCAGTTACCGAAGATCAGTATGAGAAGTTCTACAAATCGCTTGGATCTTGTTTCGTGGCAGCTGGTGACTACAATGCAAAACATACGTACTGGGGCTCGCGTCTTGTTACACCTAGAGGTAGAGCGTTGTTTAATACAATTTCAAAAATGGGCTTAGATGTCATTTCGAGTGGGGAGCCTACTTACTGGCCTACTGACGTAAGAAAAATTCCAGATGTTATAGATTTTGGCGTCACGAAAAATATCCATAGGGACTTAATTCACGTAGAGGGCTCTGTAGATCTGTCCTCCGATCACTCTCCCACAATAGTTACAATTTTCAACCCACTAAGGAGTGATTTAACTAACTCATATGCGAAAACGATTAATAGGGTCAACTGGCTAGGATTCAAAAAATATATTAGTAGTCACTGCGTAGAAAACATTCAGCTAAGATCACCTGATGATATTGAATTTAATATTGCCAATCTTACCGAATATATTAAACAGGCTGCTGAACATGCCACTACTTCCTATCCGCAGACTGGCTTTAATAGAATTTATTCTACGGATATTGAACGTCTCGTATGTGAAAAAAGGAGAGCTAGAAGAGAATGGCAACAACACCGATCACCCCTAAATAAAATCAGACTTAAAGAATGTACTAAACGACTCAAAGAGCTGCTATCGTCGGAAAAGACTGCATTACTGGAAAAGTACTTAGAAGGTCTTGATGTAACGTCAACATCTAATTACTCTTTATGGCGCGCTACTAGAAATCTTAAAAGACCCGTTGATCTCAAATCACCATTGCGTACTTCGACCGGAGGCTGGGCAAGAAGCGATAGTGAGAAAGGTAACTTATTTTCTGAGCATTTAAAATCTGTATTCACTCCCAATTCATGTACGGGTGCTGCCGATTTACCGAGTGTAGTCTCTCTACCCCCTCGTCCCTTAAGGTTTAAGATGCGTGAACTACAAAAACTAGTTGCTGAACTCGACCCTAAGAAAGCTCCAGGTATTGATGGCATTAGTAACAAGATGCTGATGAACTTGCCTCATATTGCAATAAGAATTTTGCTATTTATTTTTAATGCCATTTTACGAATGCAGTATTTTCCACATAACTGGAAACTTGCCAAGATTAAAATGATTCCAAAGCCAGGCAAAGATCTTACCAAGGCTGAGTCATATAGGCCTATAAGCTTACTTTCAACAATTTCAAAGCTTTTCGAAAAGCTGCTCATGACTAAATTGTCCACAATTTTAGCTGATACTGGGTGCATCCCGGACCATCAATTTGGCTTTAGAAGTCAGCATAGCACTATTGAGCAAACGCATAGATTGGTTCAAATTATAAGGAGGACTTTTGAAGAAAAGAAGTATTGTTCTGCCCTTTTTATTGATGTTTCTCAGGCATTTGACAAAGTATGGCACAAAGGCCTAGTTTTAAAATTGAAGACATACCTACCAATAAATATACAAAAGCTTTTGGAAAGTTATATTGTTGATAGGACATTTACCGTTGTGGAAGGAGACTTCATGAGTGTACCCGAATCTATATCTTCTGGTGTGCCACAGGGTAGTATTCTGGGGCCAGTCTTGTATCTAATATATACTTGTGATATGCCTGTGAGCAATAACATCCACACTTCTACATTTGCCGATGATACAGCCTGTTTGAGTATTCACAAAAATCCTGATGAGGCATCCCGCAATCTCCAAGCACACATTACCCAGCTTGAAATATGGTTGAACTTATGGAGAATTAGAGTCAATGAACAAAAGTGTGTTCATATAACGTTTACCCTAAGAAAAGATACCTGTTCCCCCATTCGAATCAACAATCAAAATATTCCTCAACATTCTCAAGTCAAATACCTTGGCATACACCTTGATCGAAGGCTTACATGGAAATATCATATTGACCCAAATGAAACTTAAATTGACTCAAATATATTGGTTAATTGGCAGAAATTCAACACTCAGCCTAGACTGCAAACTCTTGATATACAAGTCGCTTTTGAAGCCAATATGGTGCTATGGAATTCAGCTGTGGGGCACTGCTTCAGCTTCAAATGTCGAGAGAATCCAACGAAGGCAAAACAAAATTTTACGTTTGATAACATCTGCTCCATGGTACGTTAAAAACTCAAATATTCATCGTGATTTAAATATGCCACTAGTGAGTGAAGAAATTGCAAAATACGCAGGCAAATATTTAACTAAACTCGAGTCACATCCTAATCCGCTTGCCCGTAATATTTTGAGCTTTACTGGACACATCCGCTTAAAAAAGAGGGACACAAGGGCTCTTATACCCAACACTCCAGATGGGACTGCTTAAAAATACTTCTTTTTGATTATCACTACTTATGTATTATTTATAACTATCACTAAGCTTATGTCCGATATTGGTCGGGCCTAATAATTATATTTAGATTTAAGATTTGATTACTTATTGTTAGTTCATTTTTGAAGATACAATAAATAAAAAAATATTATGAGTATTTTGAAAATATCTTGCTATCAATGTTGTTTGATGATAGCAAATAAAAGCGATACTGTGCTATAAAGAAAATTATACGCCATCGAACCGATTTGGAAGACCCAACGGAAGTTAGAGTTTATAAAAAACCAGATATAAACTTTAATTGTACAAGTTACACAGAAATTATCAATTTGAATGATATAAATAACGCATTTTAAGGACCATTCACGCGAAGTATTCCGTACGATACATTGAAAGATTAAAGATTTAAATCAAGATGATCCACCGTTTTTTTATCCAAAAATTCCATCACACATACAAGGAACGGAACGGAACGACACGTTCAATTGCTAGCTATCGTTTCCAAACAAGTTATTCCGGGAAATATAGAGGCTGCTTTGGTGACGACATTAGAGAGCCGTGCGAAATTGCCCAGACTTGAAAGCAAAAAAGACTTCAAACAATGATTTTTTCTTTTTCTTTTCTATTACTAGCTAAAATTAATTTTTTTCATTTCATTCTGTCTGAATAAATTTCTAAAGAGAAAAATTAACTCCAAAAATAAAAAAAACATAGCCATTTCGCTGATTTTATCTTGTATAGTGCCAAAAATTTTGATTTTTTTAAACCCCCCAGGGGTGTACCACTGACAAAGGTGGGTCGGCCCTCCAAAATTAGTGAGGGTCGGTCATACATTTTGACTCGATTGAGGAACTCTAAATGGGTCAAAGTGAGATTTTTCAAAATTTGACCCTTCGGATCAAAAGTCGGGACATCAAAATACATTTTAGAGGAATGGTTCCTTCGGCAAAGTTTCTTATTTTGATCCCTAGAATACGATTTTCCTTGTAGTTTAAACCCGCCCTATTGTTCATTCATTATGATTAGGGCTAATTAAAATATGCAAATAAAAATTAAAAATATGCGCCAGGAATAGCACGAAAAAAATTCAAAATATGCACTGTTATATGCACAAATATGCAAAATATGCAAGAATAAAATCAACAATTTTGTTACTTCAAAGTATTTTTATTCAAAGAGATATTTATTACAATGAACAATAATGTGTTTTTTTTAATTTTCAAAAAGAAATGATCTTCTATTGTCACATAAAGCAAACGAATACATGGAAAATATGCGTTCAGAAGCGTATTTAAATGCGAATGGAGACCGCTCATGTCCATGTTTCGTCCATGCTCTGACATAAATGCCCCAACATATGACTGAGCAACGATGTTCGCCATGAAATTCGCCGTCCGCAACCATTTACAATAGAAAGAAAAGGAACAGAACAAAATTGGTAAATATTCTATCTCTGTTGCGCTACCGCAAAATACTTTGATATGCCTGAACATGGACATCGCCCGTGTTCACCACAACAAAGAAGTTGATGAATTTTTCACAGTTGATCTGCTGGCGTCATGTTCATGTCATGTCCAAGTTGATAGCTCGTTGATAGATCGAATATCTGCAAGCAAACAATCATAAGCCTCCGGTGGCTATAGTTTCAGTTCGATTTTGTGGTAGAAGTTATAGAAAGTAAAAGAAAAAAATTAATAACATGCAGACATACATGTGCAAGAAAAGGAAAGAAATATATTTTACGGAATTTCTTTTACACCAGTTTGAGCTATATGAGTCGTTATATATTAATCGCGTTGCCAGAGTGAAAAATAAGCTTTTTTATGCAAGGTGATCCAAAATAAGCATTTTTCTACAAAAAATCTAAAATATGCAAAAAAATGCTTTTTCTGGCAAAAAGCCAGAAAAATTAGCCCTGATTATGATAATAATTTCATCAAGTGCGGATGCAACTGACACCACACACAGTGGACCAAAAACACAGAAGAACGCTGGTGAGGAAGGTTTAGTGGCCTTCGAAAACAGCTGGCTGTTCCCTTCAACTATGTGTTGTTGTCAGAATATTTACAACTAACTTTGATGTTATTTGTTCATTAATAATTATCACATGTAATTTGGATTAAAAAGCGTTACGAACATTAGCCTGTTTAATTCATACGAATTTTTTTAATACATATATTTATTTATTGAATCTTCAAATATGAACTAACAATAAGTATTCAAATCTTAAATCTAAATATAATTAATTAGGCCCGACCAGTGTCGGACATAAACTTAGTGAAAGTTATTAATAATACATAAGTCGTGATAAGCAAAAACAAAAGTATATTCAAGCAGTTTCTTCTGGAGTGTTGAGTATTAGAGCCCTTATTAGAGTTTTGTTATGTATTTGCCCGCGTATTTTGCGATTTCTTCAGTCACTAGTGGCATATTTCAATCACGATGTATATTTGAATTTTTAATGTACCATGGATCCGATGTTATTAGTCTTAAAATCTTATTTTGCCTTAGTTGGATTCTCTCTATAATGGATGCTGAAGCAGTGCCCCATAACTGTATTCCGTAGCACCATATTTGTTTCAAAATCGACTTGTATATTAAAAGTTTACAATCTAGACTGAGTGTTGAATTTCGACCAATCATCCAATGTACCTGAGTTAATTTCAGTTTTATTTGTGTTAGCTTTGAGTCAATATGGGGTTTCCATGTAAGCCGTCGATCAAGGTTTTTTACGTGTGAATGTTGAAGAACAACTTGATTGTTGATTCGAATTGGGGAACAAGTATCTCTTCGCAGGGTAAATGTTACCTGGACACACTTTTGCTCGTTTACTTTGATTCTCCATAAATTTAACCATAGTTCCAGTTGTGTAATATTTTCTTGTAGATATCGGGAAGCCTCGTGAGAGTTTTCGTGCATACTGAGGCAAGCTGTATCATCGGCAAACGTAGATGTATGGATATTGCTGCTCAAAGGCATATCACAAGTGTAAATCAAATACAAAACTGGCCCCAGTATGCTCCCCTGTGGCACACTGGATGATATAGATTCGGGCACACTCATGAAGTCTCGTTCCACAACCGTAAACTTCCGGGTAGTAATATAACTTTCTAATAGCTTCAGAAAATTTATTGGTAAATATGATTTCAATTTTAAAATAAGACCTTCATGCCACACTTTATCAAATGCCTGAGAAACGTCGATAGACAGCGCAGAACAATACTTCTTTTCTTCAAATGTTCTTCTTATAAATTGAACCAATCTATGAGTTTGTTCGATGGTGCTATGCTGACTTCTAAAACCAAATTGATGGTCCGGTATGCACCTACTACTAACTAGAATTGGGGACAATTTTGTCATGAGCAGTTTTTCGAAAAGTTTTGACATTGTTGATAGCAGACTTATTGGCCTGTATACTTAGCCTTGGTAAGGTCTTTGCCCGGCTTTGGAATCATTTTGACCTTGGCAAGCTTCCAGCTGTGTGGATAATACTCCAGTCGTAAAATAGCGTTAAAACTAAATAACAGGATTCTAATTGCAATACGATGCAGCTTTATTAGCATCTGGTTACTAATTCCATCAATACCCGGAGCTTTCTTCGGGTTAAGTTCAGCAATTAGTTTTTGTACATCACGCGTTCTAACTTTTATGGGCCGAGGGGGTAGCGCAACTACATTCGGCAAATCAATAACACCAGTACATGTGTTAGGGGTAAATACTGATTTTAAATGCTCAGCAAATATTTTACCTTTTTCAGTATCGCTTCTTGCCCAACCTCCGGTAGATCTACGCAGAGGTGGCTTAAACTCAACAAGTGTTTTAAGCTTTCTAGCAGCGCGCCACAAAGAGTAATTAGATGCTGTTGTGGCATCAAGACCTTCCAGATAGTTTTTAAGAGATGCAGTTTTTTCAAATACAAGCAAGTCTTGGAGTCGTTTAGTGCACTCTTTAAATCTGATTTTAAGTTGGGGTGATCTGTGCTGTTGCCATTCCCTTCTAGCTTTTCTTTTTTCACTTAAGAGACGTTCAATATCCGTAGAGTAAATGCTATTAAATCCAGTCTGCGGGTGGGAGGTAGTCGCATGTTCAGCAGCCTGTTTTATATTTTTGATAAGATTGCTCATGTTAAATTCAATATCTTCGGATGTTCTTAGCGTAATATTTTCCGTGCAATGACTACTAAGATATTTTTTGTCCCACCCAATTAACACGATTTATCATTTTCACATATGGGTGAGGTAAGTCACTTCTTAATGGACTACAAATTGTAACGATCGTGGGAGAGTGATCGGACGAGAGATCTAGAGAAGCTTCAATTTGAATTAAATCCCTAGATATTTTTCATGACGCCAAAATCTATAACATCCGGAATTTTTTGTATGTCAGTAGGCCAATAAGTGGGCTCCCCACTCGAAATGACATCCAAGCCCATTTTTGAAATTGTGTTGAACAACGCTCGACCTCTGGGTGTAATAAAACGCGAACCCCAGAACGTATGCTTAGCATTATAGTCGCCGCTGCTACGAAACAAGGGTCAAGAGATCAAGAGGGGAGTAAATTGATAATATCACTAAATTTGTGCAAAAATTTTCAACACAAATATTCGTTGCTTGTAGATGGTCCTCACAAATGTTGTCAAGAATATACTGCCTGGCTCACGATGTCGACAAGAAATTTTCGTTCGCTTATTTATATTGAAAACAAAAACAAAATAAAAAAATTTGTTTTTGTTTTAAATATATATAAGTGAACGAAAATTTCTTGTCGACATCGTGAGCCAGGCCAATAGTGTTTGAGTCTTGACTTAATTAAAATTGCTGATCCACCGCATGCTCTTCCTCTCGGGTCCTTTGAATCATATAAGGTGTAGCCATAATGTTTAGAAAGGCTTCTAGAAGTCAAATGAGTCTCTGAGACCAACATTATATCAATATTTTTTTCCGTAAGGAAGTGCTCAAGTTAATTTTTATGTTTTCGAATGGCGTTTGCGTTCCAAAAACATATTTTTAATGTGTTAAGGCTTGTTAGCTAAAGCTTAAAGCAATGTATTCTTCATATTTGTTGTAAAATTATTTATAGTTTGCACCAGATTACCAATGGTAGCTTCAAGGCGATTAAAATTTGTATTTTTTGAATTATTTGGTGGTGAAAAAATTTTTTGTAGGAATAGAATTTGTTTTAGCAGCATCGGCATACGATACACGCAATAGAGGCGGATAAAACGTTTGCTGATTGGGTTCGGCTAATTTAGGTTTTTGCCTCATAATCTGTATGACGAAAGAGTACACAGGACAACCTCTGTAGTTAGCGGTGTGATTACCTCCACAATTACTGCATTTTTTGTCACTTTGATCTTTTGGCTTATTGCAACCAGCGTTACCGTTGGTGCAACTAAAGTAGCAATTTGCCACTTTTTCGACTGCTTGGATACTATTGTGCTACCTTTACAAAATGCACCCAAATTTGATACTTTTTCTATGTTTTGCCACTTTTTGAGACTTTTTACTGAATGAAGATATACTTTTTAGTACTTTCGATTTTGTTGATATAAAAGTTATGCTGTTTAATATATTGATATGTAAGCAAGCTTATACGAAATCTTTTTTTTGTCATGCGTGGTTAGCTTATGCATATCTTTTGAATAATAAATACTCGTATGCCCTCGCTGGCTTATTTCGTATACCTTTGTCTGTATGGATATGTAAATATAAGAAATATTTTCCTATTAAAATATGTATATACTTGAAAAAAATTTTCTAGTCAAAATAATGTAGTGAATCTTTAGTTAATTTAATTATTATTGTTCGAACTGCATTTGTTTCTACATATATTCTTATGAATTGAAGTAGTGAATTTTTGTCAAGAATTAATAGAAGCAACACAAGATTGATTTTATTAAAGTATTTATTTAGATCCAGTATTTATTAAATCAATTGAGGATACTAACTAACTACTTTGAAATTGTATCCATTTTTAGCCATATAATATGTGAGCTTGAGGTTTTTGTAAAAGAGTTAAAATTACGCGTGTAAGAAAGCTTAGGGAATTAAGAAATCTGTGATTCAATTTTCAAAATATCTTAATATGAAGTGTTGGTACGAAAAAAGCAATTTCTCTAATTGCTTGGATGAAAATTTGTAATCAAAATTTTATTTATACATTTGCTTCATATATGTATATTTAGACTTTGTATCGGAAATCAGCCAATTAGCTATGCAGACTCTCTCAAATGTCTTGGTATAGTTGTTGGTCCTGCACAAGACCATTTATAAGAACTTTGAAGACATGAGGGAGTTTTCAAATGCTTTACTACAGAGAAATCTTCTAAAACAAACGCTAAACAACACTGTTTGCAATAATTTGTTTCAGCTATTCCAGGTATAGGAATAAAGAAGAAAATACATCGTGACTGAAAAATTTGTGATGCTTGCTTCTTTCTACGCATTGTGCGCTTGCTTTAAAAAAACCTCCCTTAAACACATAATAGCTTACCATATACATATTACACACACACTCAAACGTACAATATGGAAAATAACAAGCATACACGTATCAACACTACTTTGTTGATTGTTTGTTCATAACAAGAAGTCTTCACGACATTGCTTGTTAGCACTCATATAGACATACACCAATGCATCTATCGTGCTTTGCTTATAATATACAGCATTTATTATTAGTTTAGCATTCTACAGCCACGAGAATACATTTAAAAAACAAGACGTATTTACATTTCAATACTATTTACGCAGGTCTCTATTCTAAACTAAACTTTGAAAATCACATAAATTCAATATCACGCCAAGTTTCTATGACCTTAAGAAGATTGCATGCATTAAAATCATATACACCTAAACATATTAGATATCGATTGGCCCATGCATTGCTTATGACTAAGGTTAACTACTGTCTTGAGTTATACTCCGGATCATTAAGAGGCAATATTGATGTTCTTGAGAGAGTTGTTAGAAAAATTGTTAGATATGTATTTCAAGTTATAGTATGTTCACACGGACAGCAATTATCGAGGTTCGCTCTCCCATTCACGGTTCGCGGTCGAATCTTGATTGAATCAACATGGTTCGCCATACAAATTTTTGAGAGCGAACCAACTTGGTTCATTTTGAACCTAGCTGCGAACCATGAAGAAATTGCTATCATCGCTAGTTTTGATAACAAATTATCGCTAATTTGTCCGAACTAGCTATCAAAACAAAATGAGTACATACATACACATACACATTTTTTAAACAAAAAAACACACAAAAAATGTTGCGAGTATGAATTAATAATATTAAAACACATTTTATTAATTATTTTTGCTTAATTTGTTTATATACTGTAAAAAAGCAAATAACACAGAATATAAAACGAGTATCAACTATTCACTTATATATGTATGTATGCATGTATGTATGTATGTATGTATATACATGAAAACAGTGATGCCAACTTTTGATACTCAAAGCGCGTAAAATTTTTTTGAAAAAGCGCTAAATTGAAAAAATATACATTTAGCGCAAAATAAAGTAAAATTTTTTGAATAAGCGCGAAAAGGAGCTAGCTAGTTTTAAAATGTTTCTGTTTTAAATCAAAACATCAAAAATTTTTGTTTAAAATTTTTGTTAAGTAATTTATTAAAACTAATATGTACCTATCATAAGATCAATACATACATAAGTACATTAGCTCGAGATATTACATTTCATATTACATTTTAATAAGGTGGATATAAATAGTGTACCTACATATATACATAATAGAAGTATATATGCATATGTATGTATCCATGTTAACATAAGTACATACATACATACAAAATTTCAATATTTTGCTCTTTCAAAAACATACATTATCCTGTTTTTAGGCTATACTGAATATCTTTCAAATCACAAAAATTCGAAGAAATAGAAGATTATTCTACGAGTATATTATTCTTCTTGTTTAAATTGGTAAACTAACAAAATAAAATGAGTTAAAAGTCGATATTGCTAAATTAAGGGAAGACAATGTTCACAAAGACTAAAATCTAGCCATATTGAACAAAAAGTAAAAAGGGGCTAAAGGGCTGAAACCAAATTCGATCGAAATAATTTCATTTCCGTAATTAGATACTGCAGAAAACGAAAAACGAAGAATTTGCTCGATGAATAATACTCTGAATTGTAATTTTCACTATGTGAAAGTACAAAAATCTATTTGAAACAACTTTATTTCAACAAAGAAAAATTTTTTCCAACCATTTATTTAAAATAAGTTTGTTTTATTTAATTTTTTTTACATATTTAAGATATTTTCTCATGTCTTAAGGAAAAAATGCACCATCATAAAAACTGATATATTATATTCCTTAAAATAAAATTATATTAAACTTTGACACATACACTAAGTTTGGATATGAAAGTGGATCTGAAGCAATTTTTCGGCGAAATCTTGACCGCTCTGGGCATCCAAAATTGCAGTTATTGCAATTGCAGACAATGAATGTATAATTTTTTTTAATTTGGTTCACTTCAATAAAAAAAATTGATCCTTTGGTATTTTGTTGATCTTCTAATACGAGCAACAATGTGTTTTTTGTTCCCCAGTATTGCCACATTTAAATTGAAAACAATCGAATTGACGTTTTTTCGGAATGAACAAATCGATCGAAATCTGAAGGTAAAACAAAATCGATCGAAATGAAAATTCGTAATCAAAACAATTTCGAAAATGAAATGAAATGATTTCTGTGACAGGCCTGATAATTATAAAAATAGCTAGATTTTCGTGTTTTTTCCGCGTTTTGAGTGACTGAAAACGGATTAAATCCAGCACGAAAAGTTCTAAGTTGGCATCACTGCATCAAAAATATTTGTTAAAATGAACCACGAATGGTGTCGTCTGAACACCAGGGTTCGCAATCGTGGTTCAGAGAGCGAACCAAGTGGTTCATGTTGCCGTCTGAACATAGCATTAGAGTACGTGAGCATGATCGTGTTACAACATTTGTGTCTGAATTTCTAGGCTGTAATTTCCTTGACTACATTGACTTGAGTTTGCTTCTTTATTTCTACAAAGTTATTGAAATGGGACAGCCTACACTTCTTACAAATAACTTTTCTTTCATTAACTCTACACGTAATGTTCAGATTGAAATTCATCGTATATTCCTCTCTATTTTTGAACGGCCATTTAAAATAAGAGCCTGCAGGGTTTGGAATAGCTTATCATCACCTTTGAAACTATTCTCATGTTCAATTTTTATCTATAAAAAAAATGCTTTTGAACTGGTTTTGCTCGCGATTATAATATGATTGTATAACATTTAACACATCGGCGGCAATTTTTGGATCTTTTTTACTATTATTAAATTTTTTATTTCCTTCTTACTAATTTTGTGTGGCTGGGGAGTCACTGACGCTGAGACTTATTAATTTCATCAATATATATAATTTTTTTATTTTTTATATAATATAACATATAATTTATATTCCGTAGCTTTAAGTGACTATTAATATAATACTATAGATACATGTATAATTAGCCTTTTAGGCTTCCTATATATTGGATTGAAAAAAATAAATAAATATATAAACTGATTTAGTTTTTTTTGTAAACAAGTGCATTAAAAATAAATATGTATGTACATATCTTCAGAAAATTCAGTTATTTGTTATTATAAGCACAGAAATAATTCATATAATTTTTACATGGGGCTTTATTTTATCATAAAAATAGTATATTTTAGTCTTTAAATATGCAAAACCTGATTTTTATTCTTGATGTTTTTAAAAATAAGCAGATTTCTTTTATTTTTTTGTTTGTTTTTAAAGTTGCCCCTTTTTTCCTTAAAATCCCCTTTTTAGTGCCACCTTTTTTTAAAAAATCCCCTTTTTGTGCCACTTTTTGAAATTTTACAACGGTAACGCTGATTGCAACTACCCAGCAAAAAATTTCAAAAAAGGTAATCGGGTTTGTAATTAAGCATTTTTGGTGGAACCTGTTCCTTATTGAATTACCAACTTAATGATTTTAACAAGGCGTGAGACTAAAATAATCGATTCTTGAGAAGTTTTTTCTTTTTTTATTTGGCAACTTGTTCACGTAATCTATTTAATCTAAAAAAACTATTCTCCTCATTTAGCAACTTGTACATAATTTTTTTAAATTTAAGGCAATGTGATTTGTAAGCGAGTAATGAAATTTGGTAATCAGAAAAATAAGTCATTATATGGCAAGTAGTTCTGATGGTAATGTGTAACTTTTTGCTGGGTAGCAGTGCCGTGTAATTCGCCGCACTCAACACAAACAGTAGGTAAATTGAAGTAAATTTTAGTATGGCCATATTCTTGACAATTATGACACTGTACGGGTCCTGCACACTTGTGTCGTACCTCAACTGCTATTTTTCGATATAAGAGATATTTTAAATTATATATTGGATGGGTCTCATTTTTTTCAATTTTATATCATTTGGCTCAAGTTCAACGCGAAATAGAGATTGGGTGATTTTTTCCCTATTTATTATATTCGATACATTTTTTACCTTAAGTCCCTGGATGACGAGAGCATCTTTTATTTCTTCGGGAGCAACATAGGAATCTATGCCCTTCAATACAATCTGCAGACCTTTAGCACTCTTGAGCTGATATGTGTAGAAATTTGTTTTACTTTTTTCAAATTCAGAAACCATTTTGCGAAAATCTTTTTCTTCATAAACTTGAATTTTCGTTTCATCAATGCTGAGAACTGTAGTTACGGGCCTGAAATTTGGACAGAGTGTGTCGACCTCTGGCCGCTACAACAACAAATACATGAGAGTGTGAAATTAAAGGATGTTTCAAAACGAGCAACGAAAATTTTTAAAATCCCATGTAATCTATATACAATTGTATGTATGTATATGCACTTGAATTTTTTAAGGTTAGTAGTAGTGTGTTAATGGCGGAGGCCGACATGTTTTGGGAATTAAAAACCGGGAAAAATAAAAAAGGGTGGCAGTCCTGTTACAAATGGGGGAATTTCGGGGATTTTTATGCTGGGATTTTTTTGGTTGTGTGTGTGTGACTTTGATTCTTTGTTTATGTGTATGTATGTATACTTGTGTGTACAGCTTTTGTTGTTATTATAGATAAGCGTTGTGCTTACAGTGTATGGATGTATGTATGTATATGTGTGTGTGTGTATGAGTATGTGTTTTTGTATTTACTTGTGTGTTTGCCGGTGTCCGATAATTTTGTTGTAGTGGTAGACAATCATTATACCCAGTAGGAAATGTTGATAGTGAAAATGTGCTGATTAGCTTTTGACTAGCTTGTCACCAGTACTACTCTATAATTATTTAGCATGTGCTTGTCATTGAAAATATACTAGTCACACTAAAACAATTGATTAGGTAGTGACCACGTATTGTTACGGGAACATGGAGACATACTAACCAGACATTTATTTACTGGTACATTTCTATAATTTACGAACATACAAATGTGTGTATATTGACAATTCCACCTCTCTCCTTCTTTTATACTGAGGGATAGTAGAAAACTTATTATACCAAAGTTGTAGCTAAAATTTTAGTTGACACAAAGACACTAGCTCCCAGTCTGCAAGGCAGTTCCAAGGAATCTGTGTATTTCTGTGTATGTAGTGATTGTTATTTAATAGACTTTGGGTTGCTGTTTTGAGTTATTGTTGGTATGCTTATGTAGGATTATTGTATGTATGCATTTATGATTGCGATCTCTGGGGAAATAATCTAATAGCTGCAGAGAGTGGCAACCCTGTTATACATGGAAGTGGATAGGGATTGCTTTTGGTAATGTATCTATATGTTGCTGTATTAATGTATGTGATCGTATCTATTTTTACTTTGAAGAATATCATTGCTTGTGTGTATTGTTTACCCTTCGAGAGTTTTTCATACATATTTACAAATGAATGTGTATATGTTTTCTAGGCTATTGACGTTCCTATTCTTATGGAGATAGAAAATATTGTGTTGGCATAGATTTTATATATACAAGTGAATTTCAGATGTTAAATGTTTTGAATCCAATCAGGTTGATAAGCAGAGTTTTTTGAATAGGGGTAATGATATTTTTATTTCAGTATATTTTACTTTAATGTAACAATTATAGGAAATAGCTTTTGGAGACATACGCCAAAACTTATAGAAGCATCTACTTTTACGTGTCCCGATTTTTCTCGTACCTTTTTATTACAAACTGATGCTAGAGGGTTTTATTCTGGGTGTTGCTGTGTATATGAATTTCATCATATATCGTAATACCAATAGAGAATTGTGGAAATATGTATGTGTGTGTGTGTGTTTGTGTATGTATGTGTGTGTGTGTGTGAAATTCATCATATATCGTAATACCAATAGAGAATTGTGGAAATGTGTATATGTGTGTGTGTGTGTGTGAATTTCATCATATGTCGTAATAAATTAGAATTGATGACTACTACGCGATTCTCATATAAAGTATATAAATAGAAGAAATAATGTAGATTGGCATCAGTCTGCTTTGATATCTCAACAAGTGACAACCTATTTTCCCAACCAAAATTTCTGAAGTGCTTAAAATCCAAAAACTATAAAAGTGCTAGAACTAATTACTGTTTGTTAAACAAGTTTCTAGTGTATAAAAAATAATTAAATGAATTGTTTATAACTAAAATAAATTGTTAATAAATAAAATAATTAAATAAATTATTTATAAATAAAATAATTATATTAATTAATAAACAAATATATAAAATGAATACTAAAAGTTGTGCAATCTGCAATAAAGTCTTTATGACTCAAACAAAACTAAATCAGCATATGGAAACGCACTCATATGGAACTAGTAAGCTTGATCTTCAAAAAAAATATTGTGAGGATTGTGATGAGATGATCCCATCAATTGGTTACATGGCTCATTTCAGAACCACAAAACATAAAAACAGTTGTCACCTAGAACAGATTGGAGATCTTCTCACTAAAAGAGCGAGCAACTTCAATGGGAGGATCGAGACATATATCCTCCTCAACAAAAATGAGGGTGTTATGTTTCCGGAGCAGTTTCTGAAATCTGCCAAGAGCTCTATACTACAACAGCTAATTGAATGTAGTAGGATACATACTACATTTAAATTTAATATGGAGCTCACATGCGATTATATGAAGACGGTGAATGATGAGATGAATGTTTCCCAACTGGTACATATTTCTAAAATGATGTTGGTGATTTTGTCTGATGACATAGAGGATATGTACAAGAAACAGGCCGAGGAGCTAAGAGCTAAAATGAAAGAATTTCAAGAGAGGGATAGCGGATGGACCTTGATTTCAATAAATTCCCTTGAAGTTAATATAAACAAGGCGTCCATAATGAGAGGATCGAGCTTTATCCTGTTATGATATTGAAAATATAATGTTTGCTGTGATGTCAATCCTACTAACCCTTAAGTAATTAATATGAATTATAAGTAACCTTTGTAAATATTGTTATTGTATATAAAATTTTGTTATATATAATTTTCTTTTTATTCATTAATAAATGTAATCTTAATTAAATAACATGGTGTCAGGTTGAAAATTAAAAAAAAATTTATATAAAGCAATTGAAAATTTAATAAAAATTAAAAAAAAAACCTAAAAATAAATAAAACCAAAAGACTTTATTACAAATAAAAAGTTTGGTAATAAAATTAAAATCTTCAGTTGAGGTAAAAAAATAAATAAAAAAATAAAACAAAAACAAATGGCACTGTCTGAAGATAATAGGAAGGAACTTAAAGAATTAAGTTCTTCAACAGGCACAATGACGCCTTTCAACACAAAAGCATTTAACATAGCGGTAGAGTGGAAGAATTGGAGCAAACAGTTTCAAATATTTTTGTTGGCTTCCAATCTGGATGGACAGCCAGACAAGAGGAAAGTTGCTCTTTTGTTGCATCACATGGGTCCTACAACTCTACAAATATTCAACTCATTTAATGAGAGCATTGATACAGTTAAGTATGAGGACCTACTGAAAAAGTTTGAGGCGCACTTCATATCGAAGGTTAATGTTGCCATGGAAAGGCATGTATTTTTTACGAGACATCAAAAAGCAGATGAAACCATAGTACAGTATGCAACAGTTTTGCAAAATCTGAGCAACACCTGTCAATTCGATACCTTGCGAGAGAGTCTTATCAAAGACATATTTATATGTGGGCTATCGGATAGTTATATAAAATATAAAGGAACGATTGTTGAGTTAGGGGTACATCAATTTGAAAAAAGCCATTGAGATTGCCCAAAGAATTGAGATGGCAAAAGAAAGTTTATCTAGCATTCAAAATGGTGGTCAAAAAGAGCCAGTTATAGCGGCGTTACAACATTTCAAAAATAAAAAACAAACCTATCATCAACAAAAGCAACAACAGCAATTTACAGTTGACTGTAAGAAGTGTGGTCAGAGACATAGAACAAAATGTCCCGCAGAAGGAGCAAAATGTAATGCATGTGGTAAATTAAACCACTATGCAAAAATGTGTTTTACAAAATCGTACGAGAAAAAGAATAACAACATCAAGAAATTCCTAAAAGTAGTTGACGAAAATGAAGAAGATACCCTGTTTATTGGTACTGTAAGTGAAATGCGTAGTAAGCATAATATATGGAACATTGCCGTAGAAGTAGAAGGAAGACGAATGATCTGTCAAGTAGACACTGGAGCTCAAATTAACCTCATGTCGATAAGTACTTTTGAAACTTTAGGTATTAATAACGTAGATTATAATATTTCAAGTAGCGTAGTCACATTTAGTGGTGAGAAATTACCAGTAGTTGGAAAAATCCTTATAAAATTACTTTATGAAAATGTATTTTATTCAACAATTTTTTACATTATTAACATGACATGTAATAACATTATCGGTTTGGAATTAGCGTCGGAAATGAATTTAATCAAATCGGTAAACAAAGTAAATTGTGATAAAATTTTGGATAAATATCAGGATATGTTTCATGGGTTAGGTGAATTAAAAGAGGAATGTCATTTACAAGTTAGGGAAGATTGTAAGCCTGTAATTGATCCACCTCGTCGTGTACCATTCAGTCTTCATGAACTTTTAAAACAATAACTAGAGAGGATGGTAAAGCTTAACGTCATAGTTGAAGTGAAGGAGCCCACGGATTGGGTGAGTTCAATTGTACTTGTGAAAAAAGCTAATGGTAATTTAAGATTGTGTTTGGATCCGCGAAATTTAAATAAAGCGGTTTTAAGACCAAGATATGATTTTCCTACAATTGACGAATGTAAATCTCGCATGAGTGGTTCTAGATTTTTTAGTTTGCTAGATGCAAATTCAGGATTTTGGATGGTTAGGCTTGACGATGAGTCGTCGAAATTGTGTACGTTTAATACTCCTTTTGGGAGATATCGTTTTTTGCGTTTGCCTTTTGGCATCAGTTCAGCCCCTGAAATTTTTCATGCTGAGATGATAAAACTTTTTGGTGATATATCTGGTCTGGTTAAATATATGGATGATTTTTTAATTCATGCACCAACCGTTGAAAGACATAATGAAATTTTACGGGAAGTCCTTGAAAGAGGCAAACAAGTGGGCATTAAATTTAATCGCTCAAATTCAGTAATCCTTAAATCTGAAATAAAATTTATTGGACACATCTTTAGTGAAAAGGGTGTAAAACCCGATGGAAAAAGAATTGAATCTATTTTAGCAATGCCTGTACCAAATAATAAACAGGAATTGCAGCGTTTTTTAGGCATGATCATCTATTTAGGGTCGTTTATTGACAATTTGTCAAACAAAAATAAACATTTAAGGGATCTACTAAAAAATGATTCTGTTTGGAGTTGGAATCGTGAACAACAGATGGAATTTGAAAATTTAAAAAAGGGAATTACTAAAGCACCCGTTTTAACTTATTATGATACGAAAAAGCCTTTAGTTTTGTCAGTTGATGCGTCGAAATTCGCGGTAGGAGCAGTCATAATGCATGGTGAAAACCCCATTGCATATGCATCTGCAACCTTAACAGAAAATCAAATTAATTACGCTCAAATAGAGAAAGAATTATTGGCAATTCTATTTGGGTGTACGCGTTTTCACCAATATATATATGGTAGAAAAGTTACTGTGGAAACAGATCATAAACCACTCGTTCCGTTATTCAAGAAACCTTTATATAGTATACCTACTCGTCTTCAAAGATGTATGCTCAGATTACTATCGTACAATTTAGAAGTTGTTTTTAAACCAGGCAAGGATTTGTATATAGCTGATACCTTGTCTAGGGCACCGCTCAAAGAAAAAATTTTTTCGGATTTAGATAAGGATATAGATTTGCAATGTAATACACTAATAAATAATATAGAGTTACCATCTGGAGAAATAGAAACCATTAAAGATGAAGTTAAAAAGGATCTAGTTTTACAAAAACTTTTCAATTATATAAAACAAGGTTGGCCAGAGAGTAGAAAACAAATGGACTCAGATGTACAACAATTTTATTCCATAAAGGATGAAATAAACCAAATAAATGGACTATTGTTTAAAAACAAACGCATTATAATTCCAAAATCTTTAAGATCAAAAATGTTAAGGTATGTCCATGAGGGTCACATGGGTATACAGGGTTGTCAGAATATGGCTAGAGGTTCATTTATTGGCCGAATATAAATAGTGATATCTATAATATGGTATCAAGTTTTGAAACGTGTTTGAAGTATAGGAATGCTAATCCCAAAGAGGATCTTAAGAATCATGAAATTATTGATATACCTTGGTACAAGGTTGGTTGTGACTTGTTTGAGTTTGACAAAAATATGTATTTAATAATTGTGGATTATTATTCAAAATATTTTGAAGTTCTGGTTACTCTTCAGCACAAGTTATAACAAGATTTAAGTCAGTTTTTGCTAGGCATGGTATTCCAAGAGTTTTAATCTCTGACAACGGTCCACCTTTTAATTCAATAAACTTTAAACAGTTCTGTATTGATTGGGGTATTGATCATACCACTTCAAGTCCTTATCTAGCCCGATCTAATGGTCTTGCAGAAAGGTCTATTCAGACTATTAAGAACATTTTGTACAAATGTAAAGATGATGGTTCAGATCCATATATTGCATTTTTGCAACATCGTACTACACCTAAAAATTATTTACCGAGTCCTGCGGAATTATTAATGAGCAGAAGACTACGTACAAAACTACCTTCTGTTGCAAATGATTTAAAACCAAGATTGATTAATTCAAGGAAACTCAAAAAACCGTTTGAGCAAATAAAATTAAATTCGTCAAAAAATTACAACAAGAATTCGATTAACCTAAAGCCTGTTGTTGTAGGTGAAAATATATTTTTTAAGAAAAACCTTGCATCATTATGGTATAAAGGTGAAATTGTTGAAAAGTGTAAACAACCCAGATCATTTTTGGTAAAGGATGAGAATGGTGTAGTATACAGAAGAAATAGGCAGCATATAATGAAACATATCACTTCAAAATTTAATAATTGTATAAATGAACAAATGAAGAAACGAAATTTGAATTTTAACGATAATGAAATCTTTTATAGTGACTTTGAAGTTAATGATGAAAATGTTAATCATAATACTGAAAATGTTAATATGAATCATAATAACGAAAATGTTAATCATAATAATGAAAATGTTAATACATGTGGTAGTAAAAACGTTGGTAATGAAATTATTAAAAATGATAGTATTAGGTATTCAAAATTTGGAAGAAAAATAATATCTCCTAACAGGTTTAATTTTTAAATATATATAAATATATATATACAAAAATAAGCATTATTTATTACAGCATTAATAATTAATACTTTTGACTTGTTAATAATTTTTATTTTCATTTTAAAAAATATATACATACTCGTACATATGTATCTTGTTAAAAAGGGGGATGTTATGATATTGAAAATATAATGTTTGCTGTGATGTCAATCCTACTAACCCTTAAGTAATTAATATGAATTATAAGTAACCTTTGTAAATATTGTTATTGTATATAAAATTTTGTTATATATACTTTTCTTTTTATTCATTAATAAATGTAATCTTAATTAAATAACATATCACTCTCCCAAAAAATATTGCAGTGAAATGTGCATGCATAAATGTCGAGAACAATGATATTTATTGCTTTAAATAGTGTGTCATTGCGGCTTTGAACACAAATAGTACTTTAGATCGAAGACAACAGAAAAAACTATAGAAACTATAATATAACAAACATTTCTGATGAGAATATTAGTATAAAGGCAATTGTATTAAATTTCGAAGGTCTAGAGTTTCCACTCCCATTGAAGCAGATTAAACAATTCGAACGTCAAAATAATATGAGCATCAATGTATTTGGTCACAATGGAACATCGCTTATAGGACCATACTACATAACAAAAGGAGAAAAACTTGTTCATATTAATCTCTTATTGCTCCAGTCCAATGAAAACTTCCACTATGTACTCATCAAGGATATATCAAAGTTAGTTTTCATTTGTGCATTTAAGAGAAATATGTTTTCATATCTATTTAAAAAGTTACTTCTTATTAGTATATTTATTTATTTCTTATTTTAACTTCCTCTTTTCCTTAGACTCCTTCGTTCCAATATTACATATCATGATCATAAGATACACATTTGCAATACTTGTCTATTTCATACGCATGATGATTATGTGTATAATCACCACAAAAATGTTTGTGGGAAAAAAGTCATCAGAATGCCCGAAGATGAATCTATCGTGAAGTTTGAAAACTACTACAAACAGTTAGATGTACCATTTGTAATCTACGGAGACTTCGAATCAATTTTGGAAAAAGTTGATGATCCAGTAAGTAAAAGCACTACAAACGTACAGAAACATCATGCTTGTGCATTCGCTTATTTTATTAATTGTAGCTTTAAGAGAGAAAATAATTTATATAGACATTATTTTGGTGAAGATTCGGCTAACATATTTATCAAAAAAATAGTTGAAGATTGTACAGATATTTATCTAAATTATTTACTTAAAGTTAAGAAAATGTTCATGACCCTTATAGAAATAGCTCAATATAATAATGCAACAAATTGTCATATATGTAAGAAAATATTAAATAATGATAAAGTTAGAGATCATTGTCATCTTACGGGTAATTATCGTGTGGCAGCTCACAGCGACTGTAATTTGAATTATAAAACACCTCATTTTATACCGGTTATCTTGCATAATCTTTCTGCATACGATATGCACTTATTTTTCAAAGAGCTTTCTACTATAAAAAATTCCACAATTCGATTTCATACGCATGATGATTATGTGTATAATCAACACAAAAATGTTTGTGGGAAAAAAGTCATCAGAATGCCCGAAGATGAATCTATCATCAAGTTTGAAAACTACTACAAACAATTAGATGTACCATTTGTAATCTACGCAGACTTCGAATCTATTTTGGAAAAAGTTGATGATCCAGTAAGTAAAAGCACTACAAACGTACAGAAACATCATGCTTGTGCATTTGCTTATTTTATTAATTGTAGCTTTAAGATAGAAAATAATTTATATAGACATTATTTTGGTGAAGATTCGGCGAACATATTTATCAAAAAAATAGTTGAAGATTGTACAGATATTAATCTAAATTATTTACTTAAAGTTAAGAATATGTTCATGACCCCAATAGAAATAGCTCAATATAATAATGCAACAAATTGTCATATATGTAAGAAAATATTAAATAATGATAAAGTTAGAGATCATTGTCATCTTACGGGTAATTATCGTGGGGCAGCTCACAGCGACTGTAATTTGAATTATAAAACACCTCATTTTATACCGGTTATCTTGCATAAAATTTCTGCATACGATATGCACTTATTTTTCAAAGAACTTTCTACTATAAAAAATTCCACAATAAAAGTGTTTTCCCAGAACACAGAGCGTTATATTTCTCTTTCAATTTTCATCAGTTTAGATGCAAAACATGGATTTCAAATAAGATTTATAGACTCGTTTAGATTTATGGCTTCGAGTTTAGATACCTTAGCGAAAAATCTTGATAGCAATGATTTTAATACTATTCGATCATGTTTCGTTGATGAAGCTCATTTCAACCTGATTAGAAGAAAGGATGTATTTTCGTACTCTTACATGGATTCCATGACTAAGTTTAAGGAAATTAGGCTCCCTAATAGATAAGAGTTCTTCAATATTCTAACGAATGAAGAATGTGATGTAGTCGAGTATGAACATGCTCAAAAAATATGGAGAGTTTAACTGTAAAACCCTCCTTGACTATACTCAACTCTATTTAAAGACAGATGTTCTTCTTTTAACCGACGTGTTTGAAAATTTTAGGAAAATTTGTAGATATATACGATTTGGACCCCTGCCACTATTATACAGCACCAGGCTTATCTTGGGATGCAATCTTGAAAACCACAGAAGTTTCACTCGAACTGTTCACTGATTCCGAAATGTATATGTTTATGCAAAACGGAATAAGAGGTGGACTAGTTCAATGCTCGCAAAGATATTCGAAGGCGAATAAAAAGTAATTAAAAGATTTTGATGCATCAAAACCATCGGAATTTCTCGTATATTTAGACGCTAACAATTTGTATGGTTGGGCGATGTCGGAATATCTTCCTTGCGGTGAATTTTAGTGGGTATGTGATACTGATTTTGATATTAAAAACTTTCTGATACTGCAGAGTACGGGTACATTTTGGAAGTGGATATAGATTATCCCGATTCAGTGCATGATCTACATAATGATTTGCCATTTTGTCCTCAAAAAAAGCCCGTGGGGGGATCCAAAATCAAAAAATTTGTTGCAGACTTACACTCAAAAACAAATTACACCATGCACTATAGAGTTTTAAAACAAGCCATTTCAAATGGCCTCATCTTAAAAAAATTCCTAGAATATTCAGATTTAAGCAAGCCCCTTGGCTTAAAAAATATATTGACTTAAACACATTTCATAGGACAAAAGCTAAAAATAATTTTGAAAAAGATTTCCTTAAACTTTTAAACAATGCTGTTTACGGGAAGACAATGGAAAACATTGAAAAACATAGGGACATTAGAAATATTTCATCAGAGAAGTCGTCATGAAGAAATTTTTCATCATAAATAAACAAAAATAACGAACTTTTTCGAAAAAAAAATTATTTTCAGCTATATATTAAATTTATTTTCACACAAATCTCTTAAAAAATACCACACAAAATTTAAATTATATATATATATATATATATATATATATATATATATATATATATATATATATATATATATGTATATATACTTTTTAGTTTTGGGCAAATAAACGAATATATTTTAGGGAAAATTTCATTTTGGGGTAAAGTTAATTAAGCGTAGAGTAAATAAGCGATAAAGGCGTTTAATCGATGGGTAAATAAACGGGGTATACTGTATATGAAAATTGGTAAAAGAAATGTAAATTTTGTGTGGTTTTTTTTAAGAGATTTGTGTGAAAATAAATTTAATCTCAAACGTTTACATGTTATTACGGTGAACGCAGACTTTACAGAGCTGTGTTATTTACACAAAAAAATTTCTTCATGACGACTTCTGTGATCATGATGTGTACGATAAAAACAATAATGAATCGGTCTGTTAGGAATCACTGGAATTGACAGCAGATGACGTCGAGTGACATTGTGATTGCATCTAATGTTGATTGACCAACCGCCGACTTTCTAAATACAAGGATGAAGATTACGCACTTGATGATTGTTAATATATTTCAACAGTGAAATTACTCCAATACTAACATGTATAGCAAATGCACCCAAAGCACCAACTTCAGGTAAAACAATGGACAATAATGAATAAATTATTACACAGAAATGTTCGTAGTAAGGAAAAGAAAGAAGACAACTCAACTTAGTGCTGTACCCATTTCAATATTAATACCAGAATTGACAATCAGCGCAATCATGAATAAAATTCCGCGTGAAATTTCTCCCTTTTCCAATTAGAATTTTAGTTTTCCCTATTGCAATGTTCCCTGGGAAAAAATTCGCGCGGAATTTTATTCATGATTTTATCTGTACTTCCATGTGTTGGAAAACGTTATCATGCTATCATATCAAACTATAAAGCCATCAATATGGACGATATGATAGACATGGCCAGCATCCATATGCTTAAGACCACATCAAGAGTCAAAAAGCTGTCATCGTCTTCCATACGATTGATTATCCAGGATATCAACATAAGCATTTCAGTTCTCGAGGAAGTTAGAAAATCCAGATGACCACGTGGGGTCAAACATGTCCTCTTCACGCCATTAAATGTCAAATTTTGCCAATTGTAATTGCAGGAAGATTATTAAAATGCCATTTTTCGCCATTACTCATTTATTTCATTTTATTATTTTATTTCTGGGAGTATATTCTGTGGTTAACCAGCTCTGGGTCGAGGAACATCATTTCGCGTCATCGTAATTATTTCTTAAGTGCGGTCAGGCTTTTTTTGTTGTTGGGCCTTCGAGAGTTTTTCGTCTCGCTAGCACTGGTTGACTGATCTGCCACGGATAACCGTATATCTTGCGGTTTTCTGTGGAATTTCTTTAACAACCACGTTGCTACTTCCTATGTGAAGGCATAGGTCGTACAGTCAGTCACGGAATTTTTTTGGAAGTACTGTTAATAACATCTTGGGCATATGGTCTAGTTACTCCGCCCATATTCGTGCAACGCAATACTATGCAAATTTACTTTGTATAGTATTCTTGAAATAAATAAATAAATAAATATTCTGTGGTATATTATCTGCTTGGCAGGGAACGAAGCCGATCGGCTGTGAGTCGGCTAACAGCCGCCGCCGGCAATTTTCAAAGACCCTCAGCCGCCGCCGACCCATGCGGCTCATTTTCGGCTACGGCTTAGCCGCTGTGTTAATCAGAATTTTTTTTTTCAAATTATGTGTTAGCTTCTATTAATAATGATATTTTTTTTTGAAAAATAGTAATTTTTTCTGCAAACAATTTGATATGACTGAAAAATAAAGCTACCAGATATCCTTGAAAAATGAAGGAGGGCTGCCAGATGTGGCGATATCTCGCCAACTTGGCGATTTTAACTACCGGTCTCCAATAGGCATGAACTTGGTATGGGCACCATGTCGGACATCGGAAATAGGTAATGGAGACCGCTCATGTCCAACTTTCGTCCATGCTCTGACATGGATGCCCGAACATATGTATGTCTGGGCAACAGTGTTCGCCATGAGGTTCTCAGTCTGCAACCATTTGCAATAGAAACAAAAGAGACAGAACAAAATTGTTAAATATTCCATCTTTATTGCACTAGCGAAAATACTTTTATATGCCTGAACATGGACATCGCACGTATTCACCACAACAAAGAAGTTGGTGATTTTTTCACAGTTGCTCAGCCGGCGTCATGTTCATGTCATGTCCAAGTCGAAGGCTAGTTGAGACGTAGGGTACAATTTGGTGTTCTAATTTTCCTATAAGTAGATGTGTATATCAAATGTTGTTTAAACCTATTTCTCCTATGTAAAACTAGATATTTTGTTAAAAACCGGTTCTCTGGCGGAAGCATACTACAATATTAAATATAAAAATGCTTTTTTATTGCTTTACTTAATCTATTAACCAGAAGAAGTGCTACGTCTACAAGGAATTTACCAAGATACTCCATGTTACGTGGACTACCTATATATGCAATGATTTTTATTTTCTATTCACCAAACATTTGCGATTCGTTTTAAATAAAAATTAAATTAAATATAAACATATTTTGGAAAATTTTAATGCTTCGGATTAAATTTACATACTCTCTATTATTTCTATGTAGATGGAGGTAAACTACACCAAGTCACATTTTGAAAATTTTTGCGGGAGACTGCTAAAACATTTGGAAAATGGCTAAGGTCGCCCATCCATTATACAATATTTTTGCATATGTTATTGTACATATTATTGTCGTTTATACCTAGACTATGCAATAAATGGCACACTATTTTCTTGACAGTGAAAATAAACAACACTGAACAATGTTGCCACCACATTACACAACTGTAGACTTGGGTCGAACTCGTTCACTAGTTCATTTTTGCCACAAACCAATGATCAAACCCATGTAATTTAAATGGGTTTGATCATTCGTTTGTGGCAAAAATGAACTAGTGAACGAGTTCGACCCAAGTCTACACAACTGTCTTCATTGCACAATAAAAATAAAGTCTTGATATTTTCCAATATATTGTGCCACCTTCGAATATGACATACACATTGGCGATATTATTGTACAATTATATTGCAAGTAGCTGGGGCGATAAATGGTTCAATCCCGGCAGGATTAAACTCCGGGCACAATGAATCCGTCATACGTTAAACTTCGCCTTTTTCAACTGACATTAACGCAACGACAGAGAAGGTTGGCACAATGAGTACTTTATTGACGAAAGCATTTGAACAGCTTTTAAGGGTCTATTCTCCATTTTATTTATTAATTTCAACTTTTTGTATATATTTCGTTTAGTTCTTTTATTTAATTCTATTTTTGCTACCACAAAACACAAAAATCTAAATCGGAACTTACCAAAAAACCAACCAATATCTGTCAAATTACTCAACGTACGCAAAAAGTTAAAAGTTTACTAAATGTTGTACTTTGCGTTGACGGACACGACCTCATAAGAAACCTTGTATTTCAACTTAGCTGTCAGTTGAAAAAGGCGAAGTTTAACGCACGACGGATTCATTGTGCCCCAGCCTTAGCAGTTTGACCTACCCCAAATATTTTATATCTAATATTTGCGACATTAGAACTTACTGGATTTCAGCTATCGATAGAGAAAACAAATTCCGATTCCAACAATAAAAAAGTATTTAAAAAAAATGTGGCTTGGTGTAGCTTACCTCCTACCTACAGATTTATAAAAAAAATTTTTGTTTAAGATTTTTTAAGTTGAATTTTACAACCATAGACCTATCATGAAATGCCTAATTATAACAGTAACTTCATGTTAGTGATATATATATTTTCATTAAAAATATCTTTGTCTGTAAAAATACATCTATTTAGAATTTCTACATGAAGTGATGTCCATAGACTGTTCTGTGGTGGTGGTTTTCTTATATTATTAGCCGACTCTCAGCCGTTTTGTACTAGCCGCCGACGGTTTTATTTTTTAGCCGCCGCCGCCGAGATTTCTTCGGCGCAAGTCGACTTTTAGCCGCCGCCGATGATATTTTTGGTCAGCCGCCGGCGCCGACAAATCAGTATCGGCTTCGTTCCCTGCTGCTTGGACTCAGAGAAACAAGTCAAAGCAATATTATAGGCG
This sequence comes from Tachina lurida, assembly GCA_944452675.1. Taxonomy (NCBI): domain Eukaryota; kingdom Metazoa; phylum Arthropoda; class Insecta; order Diptera; family Tachinidae; genus Tachina; species Tachina lurida. The sequence goes on along the minus strand of OX101753.1, from coordinate 84,489,795 downwards.
GCGTAGTAGTTTTGTGACCGGCGTAGTAGTTTTGGGCATTAAAGCATTAACTTTCGCAGTGTTGCAATTACGTCCGTGTCTACACCTCATATAATAAAATCATGAAGATAGTTAACAAAGCGTCTATACCAGACAACGACCACACGAGCAACAACTCTAGCAATTATTGCCGTGGCAACTGTCAACGTAAAAGTGGAAAACAAAACTTTTAACCACATAAAGGCAATAAAAGTTTTAAGGACAACAGGAAAGGTGCATAACAAAAACATAATTCACTTGTAAATATCTGGTTAATCGAAGGAATTTTTATGTTTATAAACTTATAACAATACACATTATTTCACTACACACGTTTTAAGGAGACTATTTTTCTATTTTAACATACATTCATATGTATATTCTCCCAATTTCATTAATATTATCTAAATGTCATATGCAATACAGACAAGTCGAACATAAATTAACACCGAGTTTGACGTTTCATGTTTGCAATAATTGTTAAAGAAAATGCGTTGACAATTATAGCAACATATGTCGTACGTACCTTCAATAAGCTGTCTCCATTGGCAATAATATTATTTTGACAACTACTGCAATATATGTCGACATATTTATCATTAGTCGAGATGCAATGCAAATACATTAAAGTTAAAACGTACATTATTGATAAAATATAACCGTTGCAAATAAAAGCATTTCATTTTGTTCGATTGTATTAACAGAACATGTAGCACTTTGTGGGACTGAAGGTAACAATTAGAAGTATTACATATAATCGAGCGGTTACTGGTTTGCCGCACAGTATGTACAAATACATTTTTACAGAAGCACACCAACAACCACCCGACGAAATATATAAAGTAACATATTTTTGTGCTAAGACAAATAAGTTCCTCGTGTGGTCATGGTGTTAAATTAGTGTGGTTTTCTTTTGCTTAAATGCAACTCTGTGTGAATCAGAGTTAAAAGCATAAAACGAATGTAAGCCGCCATATTGGCATTTTTGTATTACAGAGATGCTAAAACCTAAGCACTATTGGCCATTTTGGACTTGCCCGATTTTCTCGAAAACGGCCTCACCGATTTTTTGCACGGTTCTCTCATTTTGTTCTCCTAAGTGTCCCCTTTAAAAATATATAACCCTTTGGCATGACAGTTGAACAGTGCTCCTGGAAAAGTTCATCCACGGTTTTTTTTTTGCCATTTTGGACTTGCCCGATTTTCTCGAAAACGGCCTCACCGATATTTTGCACGGTTCTCTCATTTTGTTCTCCTAAGTGTCCCCTTTAAGAATATATGACCCTTTGGCATGACAGTTGAACAGTGCTCCTGGGAAAATTCATCCACGGGTTTTTTTGGCCATTTCGGACTTGTCCGATTTTCTCGAAAACGGCCTCACCGATTTTTTGCACGGTTCTCTCATTTTGTTACCTAAGTGTCCCCCTTAAGAATATATGACCGTTTGGCATGTTAGTGCTCCTGGGAAAATTCAACCAAGATTTTTGTTTTGTTTCCCCCTTGAATTCCCAAAATTGACGCTAGCCTGGTGTTATATTTTTAGAAATACCCATGATTTTCCCAATTTTTTCCCGGTTTTTTAATTCCCAAAATCGGCGCTATTTCGTCGACGCCAAGGCACATTTACTACAGGTACACGCATTAGGGAAAACACTGTGGCAACTCTGTGCTTCTCACATAGTTTTACAAAGTAATTGTCAAAAAACTGTATGCATCAAACAAGGCACAAAAGTAATTGTCAAATTAATTCTTCGTTATAAACGTGTAAACAAAAAATCAGCGGATGAGCAATTTGTCTGATGCATGTACCTGTTTGATATGCCTTGGTCGACGCTATCTTGGCTCACGTAGTAATGCCACCTGTTTATTTCACCATGTGTTCATTTGCATTTTTAACTTTGCCTATATGTATGTATGTATGCATGTGCGTTTGCGTGTGCGTGTATGTACGAATTATGTTATAAGTTGGGCACCATGATACAATTATACAGGTAACCGCGAAGCGCCAGCTGTTTTGCTTGTTTCGTGGTGCCATCTGCCAAATGTTGTTTATGTTTTAAAAACACATACACACGCTGTTTATCTTTCATTTCAATCACTTGCTCTATGACAGTTGGCACCAGAAACTAGCAACAAAAAGCCCTATTGTTTTATTTGCTGTAAATTTGTTGTCGATTTGTGCCCAACTTGATACAATTATACTAGGTACATACAAGACTACAACACCAAAAAACACATATACTTTGTTGGTATAAACAAACAATTGATTGTCAGAAACAGATGTCTTTTGTTTTGAAAAATAACAATTACAGGACTGTTAAATTGGAATTGCAGAGGTGGCATGCCTGTATGATTTTCTTACATGGTACAATTATATTGTATAATTTAAAGTGTTTAAGCTTCCAAAGATGGTGTTTATTGTGGTCAGCATAATTGTAACATTTACGTATAAGTATTATAGTGGAACTGAATATGAATTCAAATTGTCAAACTCGCTGATGTTTGTTTCCTTCATGCTATAGCCCATGACAGAATCCCAAACGTTAAGAACGTGCCCCAGATGAGAGCGGGTGTGTATAGTGTTTCCATTAACGCCAGACTGTGAAGCCACACATCATACAATTGTGATCGCAAAAGTTTTTTATATTGCATAGCAGTAGCATTCTTGGTTTATCTTTTTTCTACATGTTCAATATCCATTACAACCCATTCTAAAAGTTGCTTAGGATTGTATATGGCTTTAAAGGGAGAACAAAAGACTTGTGTCCATTCAGTTATGATGTCATAGGATGAATCAAATACATTCAATGTGTTACTTTATGTATGAAGAAAAGTGCCGGTAGCTTTCCAAGCTGCAATGATTTATGTTGGCATAAAAAAGTCTAGACCGCTATGACCGGATTTTATTCCTAATGTATTTTCATGAGCCATTATGTTAAATATTAGTTGTTCCAAATACAATATTTTTCCGCAGGCTGTCTTGCACCACACAACGCTTTTGCTTCAATGTGGTCACAATCATGACACATTTGGTTTTTAATAACATAACAAAATTAAAAAACCCCTGAATATACATATCTAGAAAAGATGTGTTATCATCTAAAGGGCTGGACTTTTTCTTAAAACATAGCTAAGAACTCTCTCGATCAAGTCACCTTTCAAACCGAAAAATTGTAATGAAAATCTGTCCAACAGTTTGGTATGTACGTGGACTCGGACAGACACACGACAAATTATAACACCCCGTGTTTTTGTCGGGGTTAAAAATGGATTATGAAAAGAAAAATGTCTACGTCATTAATCCACTTTGATAAATTACCCTTAAATTGTAAATAAAATAAATTTTTTAATGACAAATGATTGCTTCTGAAAAATTTGTTTGGGCGAAGAATCTTTATTTTTCTCTCAAAAGAATACAAAATAAATAAAAAGTTTCATAAGGATGAATAAAAACAATCGTCTTTGTTCTATCTTCCACATCGCTTTTGCATGTTTTCTTGTGAGTTCGGATATTAAAACACATGATACGTGTTTTTAAGTTAAAATTTAGGAAATATAAATTAATTATATGTGTTGTAGCATCCGAATTCAGAAGAAAACAATTTTTAAATAGACGATTTCAAACTTTTTATTTTCATATTATTTTCACTCGTTAACAGTCTTGTGAAAGCAAAACTAAACCAAAAAATTTAAAATCGTCGATTCAAAATTGTGTTCATTTAAATTCGGATGCTACAACACATACATATAATTAATTTATATTTCCTAAATTTTAACTTAAAAACACGTATCATGTGTTTTAATATCCGAACTCACAAGAAAACATGCAAAAGCGATGTGGAAGATAGAACAAAGAAATATAACCTTTAAAATGGGCACCGGATAAATAGTTCATCTTCCTTATCGGCTTCGAGCAGCCTCAAATCGGCTTGCTTTTTGATTTTGAAAAACGAATTCACCATTCACATACTCCATGACAAAGAATAAACGATCCTTTAACAATAAAGTAAACGTTAGATCATAAAAAATTTATGGCGTTTTCTCTTTAATTACCTGAGTCTGAAAATAGGAATCTAAGGCTGTTAAAATGGATCGTTAGCTGCCAAAGCTAAAATACGCTTTTCGGTCATTGTACAACCGACATCATCATCCTGTACGATTGATTTTTTTCAGCACTTTAATGACATACATATATTTCATCGGATCCCTTCTTTTTGACCAACATAAATTTACCAACCGACCCTTTCCCTAGTACTTTTATGAATTTAAAATATTGCCAGCAAGTTTTACGGTAGTTGACATACAATCATTGTTTATTACCATGAACGCTACTTCCGAAATTATCCTCACCACCTGGCTCGCTTATATACTGAAAAATATTGATTAGAGCTTACATTACTTAATTTTAGTGATACTTATTTTATTTGAAATGTATTGCATTTTTAATCAAAGAATACTTCCTAACTCAGACTTAAGTTCAGTATTGTTGAATAATGTGTAATAAAATTAATAACACTATGCAACAAATGAAAACCTTTGGAAAAACACACGGACTAAACAGCATAGGTTCGATAGCACCACCAAAGGGTAGTAAAACCCTATAATCAGTTTTGACCAATTTTTTTTATAAGCCTCCAAAGATTTCGAAAATCAGTGCACCCTTGAAAAAATGGTGTCATCAGTTTTAAGCCAACAGCTAATTCAGACTTGGAGATAGCTGTAAGATATACATAGCAATAATGTAGCTAAGAGTATACCAAACAAATCTTATTAACATCTTACGAAAAAAAAAATAGTTTCTTCGTGCACTTTTTTGTTCCTAAAATTAAGGAAGAATTTCCAGGGAATCCTAATTTTTTGCTAACAATATTTTGCGAAGTAGGTATAGTGAAGTTGAACAAAAAAGTTGTTGTTTTTTATAATTTGTCTACAATTATTTTCTGTTTGTTTGGTAGACTCATAGCTACATAAAGTGCGTTCGAGAACTCAAAAATTTTTACTATTTTTTACTGGATTGCGTTCGCGTACACCAATCCAGTAAATGAGGGTGAAAAATTACAGTTAATTTACTGAGTAAATGCAAATTTGTACTGGACAAATTTTTGCCAGTAAAATCCAGTAAAATGAAACGATATATTTTTGAACATAAGCAAACAAAAGCCAAAGGAAAAGTATTAAAGGGATATTATGTATTCCACGCGAAATTCGAAAATCGATTGTTTTTGAACGTGAATAAAGTTGATAGATTTTTATAGTTATTTCTACCGAACTAGTTTTTTTTAGTTATGACTACGTTGCAATAAAGGAGCGATATGTATTTCAAACAATTCTATAAAAATTCCGCACGTTTTAATTTCGCGTGGAATACATAATATCCCTTAATACTTTTCTGGCATCAAACTTAAATTAACGTAATATTGTTTATAACTTAACACAGTTGTTTTTTGTTATTTTTAAAATTTCATCAAAAACCAAACATTTTTGTTTCCTTTGGCTTTTGTTTGTTTATGTTCAAAAACATATCGTTTCATTTTACTGGCAAAAATTTGTCCAGTAAAAATTTGCATTTACTCAGTAAATTAAATGTAACTTTTCACTCTCAATTCTCCCTCTCATTTACTGGATTGGTGTACGCGAACGAGTATTTTTTGAGTTCTCGAACGCACTTATTATTGTTATATATCGTCACCTTAAATGCAAACGGACGTAGCAACACAAAATTCGAAATCGACTTTTTGATTGAGTATGGTTCATTTTATCAAACTACATGTTCACGCAAATGTTTAGACCTCTGCGATCAAAAATTGCGACTTTAAAACATATAAGTATTCATACTACAAGTAGATTTCGAAGAAAATTTTCAATAACACTTTATTATTATTGATTGTGAAACGTTTTTTGTTTCTCCTGTAAAGAAATAGAAAAGTGTAGTTACGTCCGTTTGCATTTAAGGTGACGATATATATATATATATACATGTATGTAATTATATTTTTCACTGTTTCACTTTGGCACAGTGTAATAAAAAGAATTGCAAAATACTGAACTTGATCATGATTTAGAAATCACTCTTCGATCAAAATTTTTGTTATTTTATAACTTAACAATAGTTAAAACAAACCTTTGATCGTCACTGTGACTGCTTTTCGTGTGAAATGCCCAGTAAACTAAGTATTCAGCTATTTGTTTACTATTTATAGCACAGGTGTTTTTTACATTCTTTTGGCAACGCTTGGTTACAATAATTATTGTACACTTGAGACTGTAGACCCAGCTTAATGAGCCCATACAACACCGAACCGCAATTATAACAAAACGTAAAGCGTTTGTATATTTGTATGTAATAAATATATTAAGCGTTTATAATTGTGTACAACAAACCACTGTGACACATTTACACTAAAGCGTTTATAGTTTCCAAGTTGATTAGCTGCAATGCGAAAAAGTTTTTTCAAGAAACAAAACTCAATATATTTCGATATGAACATCCTTACCTCTTCTCGTATGCCAAGACATTTTGTTAGCACTGACCGATAGCATATCTTATGTGCAACACATGTACAAACTTTGTGGTATTTGTATGACCAAGTGAATTTCTCGCTTAATGGGTAACTTCAAGCATATTCAGGCCAGCAACACATTCTTCTTGTCTGAATTGAAATATTTGAGGAGTAACGAACGCATCGTGACGAGTCTGTCCTTCGACCAACAATATCACCCATATATATGCGTATTGTTGGTGACAATCCTGCAGTAGAGCTAGAAGTGAAAATTAAATTATTAATTAATAATATGAAATTATTTTTATATTTAAGAAATTGAAATTTACATTAATTTCATTTGGAATAATAAAAAAAATTTCCCCAGGGGGGTTACTCTCTATTACGATGCGAAAGAAAAATTGTACGAAATCTAACGATTGGTACTCTGTAATGCGTTTGCGCATTTACCTTTCGCATCTATTATTTTCCGTTTCGCAAGTCTGGTATCACCGTACTCTGTAATGCGAAAGCGCCTGTGAAAATCGCTCGATAAGCGCAAATATCTTGCGTTAGCTAAATACCAAACGCAAAGTGAGAAAAACATGTAAGTACGTTGAAAAAAATTTTTATATATTGACTGTCTTATTCATAAAAAATATTTTTGTTTTATAAAAGGTTTATTAAACAAATTTTCTATGGAAATTTGATTAATAAACCTTTTATAAAACCAAAATATTTATATTTAAATCGTAGTTTTTAGGGTAAAAGCCAACAACAGTTTGAAATTTTAGTGGATTGCATGTGAGCAAATAAGCCGCAAATAATTTGTGGACAAAATTGACAGACGACCTAAATTCTAATGGACCTCCTGTAAGGGATATAGCTGGTTGTTTATAATGAAATGTGACACTAATAGTACTTATAATATTACACATGTATTTTTGTATGTATGTATTCATATTTGATTTAAAAAATCACACCAAGTGAAAATGCTTAAAAATTAATTAAGCATTTCCAGCACAGGTGATGGTCCCTCTCAGTTTTGTATTTTCTCAATCACTACGTAGAGCTCTTTTAAGCGACGGGACATTGACTGCTGCTATATTCCTAATGTATGAAACTGGCCAATTTGATGTTGGTATCCACCTTGGCCAAGTAATTTTAAGGCAGCGGCTAGTTTTATAAACTTTCAGCTAGTGTTGAACAGCGTTTAGAACATACAGAAACGCAAATTTTGTACAAAGTTAAAATAAAGCAATATGTATTTAATAACATACCGTTACAAATTTTTTCTTACCTGCGGTCATTTAAGAAAGTATATATATCTCTTAAGCTTAAATTAAATGACATACCCATAGCCATAACCAAACCAAAATTCAATTGGTTTCTATGGTGAGAGTTATGGCGTTAGTGTTGTTTTCTATGGCTATGGTTATGTAACGTCTAATTGAACCTTTAAGACTCGTTTTGCAACTCGTTATACATGGACGTTTTCTTCATAAAACCATAATGCTAAAGAATCCATCACTTTATTTTCAATTAAAAGCTGTTACACTTCACTTTTTTTTAAATTTTGATTTTAACTGTCGTTTTTTATACATATTTTGACATTTCAGTACTGCCAACCTTTGCCATATTTTCTTTTGCAATGTCCGTGTTGCCACTTTTTCAAGCAATTTTGCGAAAGGTTTTGCGAAAGTAATAGAGAGTACCAAATTTGCATATCAACGCATTTAGCTTTCGCATCGTAATTGCTTTCGCATCGCAATAGAGAGTAACCCCCCAGGTATGGGAACTGTAATTTGATGAAATGGTTTTAATTTTTTTTTCGATTAGTAGTTGTTAAAATAGCTTGTAAATTTAATTAAAATGAATTAAATATATACATATTTATCACTTACATAATTTTGTTCTCTGGGGGGTTACTCTCTATTACGATGCGAAAGAAAAATGGTACGAAATCGCACGATTGGTACTCTCTAATGCGTTTGCGCATTTACCTTTCGCATCTTTTATTTTCCGTTTCGCAAGTCTGGTATCACCGTACTCTACAATGCGAAAGCGCCTGTCAAAATCGCTCGATAAGCGCAAAAATCTTGCGTTAGCTAAATACCAAACGCAAAGTGAGAAAAACATGTAAGTACGTTCAAAAACATTTTTATATATTGACTGTCGTATTCATAAAAAATATTTTTGTTTTATAAGAGGCTTATTAAACTAATTTTCTATGGAAATTTGATTAATAAACCTTTTTTAAAACCAAAATATTTATATTTAAATCGTAGTTTTTAGGGAAAAAGCCAAAAAATTCAAAACAAAACAACGGTAGTTTGAAATTTTAGTGGATTGCATTATACACATATACATTAAATAGCATAAAATGAGCTATTATCTTGCAAGAAAAGAAAATGAATTTCCAAAAATAATAACTGCACGGCTGTTGTCAACTTTATGCTCTAATTGCCACTTACAATAATAAAAAAACAAATAAAAATTTACTATTTGTAACAACATTCACTTTTTTGCGGATATATCAATTTTATTTTATTCATTTCTTATAAAATTTATAATTTTTTCCACCGACGAATGTAATTTTGCATTAGTGCACTTTTTTTTTGTTTTGACAGCAGAAAACGCATTATACAAACCCAAAAAAACTGTCACTTGTTACGTTTTTTACAAAAATAAAATGACATTCGCGTTATACAACCGCAAACTTGATAAACGTCAGATTTTATACGCGTATTTTAGACATATTGTGTTCTATAAACATGCTGTTAGCTAGTGTTGAACAGTGTTTAGAACATACAGAAACGCAAATTTTGTACACAGTTAAAATAAAGCAATATGTATTTAATAACATACCGCTACAGTTTTTTCTCTCCTGCGGTCATTTAAGGAAAGTATATCGGAACTATCTCTTAAGCTTAAATTAAATGACATACCCATAATGCCATAGCCATAACCAAACCAAAATTCAATTGGTTTCTTTGGTGAGAGTTATGGCGTTAAGGTTGTTTTCTATGGCTATGGTTATGTAACGTCTAATTGAACCTTTAAGACTCGTTATACATGGACGTTTTCTTCATAAAACCATAATGCTAAAGAATCCATCACTTTATTTTCAATTAAAAGCTGTTACACTTCACTTTTTCTTAAATTTTGATTTTAACTGTCGTTTTTTTATACATATTTTGACATTTCAGTACTGCCAACCTTTGCAATATTTTCTTTTGCAATGTCCGTGCTGCCACTTTTTCAAACAATTTTGCGTAAGGTTTTGCGAAAGTAATAGAGAGTACCAAATTTGCATATCAACGCATTTAGCTTTCGCATCGTAATTGCTTTCGCATCGCAATAGAGAGTAACCCCTCTGGTACTAGTTATACCATAGTTAAATTATTTTTTGGAGCACAATGTTTGTTATAAACTGTAATGAAATGTAACAAGGTGAAGTAATTATTTATTAAATTTTTTATGTAACAATAATTTACTCACTTAAAGCTTAATTTTTAAAATTTTTTTGTGGCCCAACGTGCGCTGCTTTGATTTCTGCACTTTTAATCGCGTATTTAGGTGTCGTATTCTGAAATAAATGCGACATTTAAAAAAAAAGCTTTAATATTTTCAGGCAGTTCCACAAAATTGCTGCATTCTAACAATTGCTTTTTGATATTTTTGCAATATGAAATTTCCTTGCCATTTATATTGTAGAACACTGATTCAAGCTTCTTGATATTCTCCAAAAAATAACTATTAGGCTTTTTTTAGCTTGCCCTTCGATACTTGATCGACCCACGTGAAAGAACTTTCTCGACATTCGTAACCTTCAAGCTTCAGCTTTTTGATGATGTATCCGGATATGTACTCCAAAGCATCCGCTTGAAGAATACCCATGTCGCATAAGTTCGCATCGCTTGGATCGTCAAGTTCTTCGGCAGCAGTTTCGTCCAAGTCCGACAGATTAACCAAACTTTCTGCATTTTCCTTATTATTGTTGGAAGTTCATTTTGGGCATTAGAAGTAATGGACGAGTTGAGGTTATCAGAACGCAACCATTTAGTACAGTCACATTCGACGCTTCCCCTGCCGCCAAGATGTTCAGTATTTCTAGCTGAAATTTAATATTAATAAAACAATCGTATGAATATAAATACATATGTAAATTAAATTATTTTGAAATTACCCAATATGTACTTCCGCAATCTATGTTTGAAAACCTTTGGTGAAGGATGGTCATTAAACCCACCTTTACTACGGATTGCGCCAAAAAAATGTTCTAAGACATCTTGGTTTAAGCGCCTAGTACATATGTACTTCATGCTATATTTTTGATGTACGTAACTATGAAGCATTACGAGCGCTGTATTTGTCATTAGAACACCTTTTTGAAATGGCTCTAAAGTCGATTTAGATGGAATTATATTTGATGAAATTATATGATTCATTGCATCTAAAGTTTTTAGTTGAGCCTCAAGCGCATTACCAAATGGTTCCTTAAATAATTTTGTTTTACTTTCATAAGAATTTCTATTAATAAGAATTATAAATTACCTTGCCAGGATAACAAAATTTTGTTAAGTCAGAATTTAAAATATCAAACCAATCATTGACCAACTGTATAAAGTCTGCTGTTTCAGTGGGCTTGTAAACGTCCAGCCCAACTGAATAGCACCGTCGGATGGCGTTAGCAGTGGAATTTGAAAAAAGCTGCACAGCTGGTTTCACCTTTTGTCGAGCTGGAAAATTTGTTGGTGTTACTATAACACCAACATATTATGTTAAATCACAAAATATTTATCTACCTGAACCTCTGTCAGACAGATGATCTTGACTCAATTTAAATGTAATGGAAACGTCTGAAACATATGTGTGCTTCAACACATCCGAAATTGTGCGAGACGTTAAATGTTCTCCATTTATCACAAATCCACTGTCAAGAAAATGGTTCCTTACAAGTTTTAAAAGGTGCGGCGCATCGGAAAATGCAAAAACTTTGTCATTAGCATTTATAGGGTGAGGAAACCATGGCTTTTCTACATAAATAATTAATTATTATTAATAATAAATAGTATTATTGAAATGTATTATACATTATTTAAAAACATTTGCTATTGTAAAGCATTTCCTAATAAATTCCACACCTGTATGTTTAACTTACTTTGTCGATAATTTGGCCTATGCCATGAGCACACTACATACTTACCTATAGCCTAGAATTAAAGCTGTAGGCCTTAAAGAAAAATCTTGTCTCAACCAAACTCTTGCCTCAAACAAATTTTTGTCTCAACCAAAGTCTTGTCTCAACCAAAATCTTGTATTTAATTATCGAGTTTGCCGATTAATACAAGTAGATTCTGAGCCTTAATTGGCACACTACATACTAGAGGGGAGCACAAGCTATGAAAATATGCACAGTATTGTATTTTTTTCAAAAGCAAATAGTGTTTGTAGTGGTGATCGTAATTGAGTGTGAAACAAAAATAGAGAACAACCCTGCAGAAAATGTGAATAGTGAAATTGTAGTGATTTACTAGTGACATTGTCAGTAGTACTACTGACCAGGTGTACCCCATCCAATGTAATTATCTATTGACATTTAACATTAGCTTGTCATTGAAAATCCACCACTAGACTGTAGCAATACTGACTAAGTAGTTCTTTTGGGACCACATGGAGTCATTGGCACCAAAGATTCACTAGTAAATTTTAGTTGCTCTAGTCTACAATATCGGTGTACCGCAGCCAATGTAATCGCCTATTGACATATAACATAGGGTTATCATTGAAAATCTACCAGTAGACTTTAGCACTATTCTTCTACGACCATATGGAGACATTTGAACCAAAGATTCACTAGTACATTTTAGTGACCCTCGTCTACAATTGGGGCATTAAACTTAAATACATACTTGCATACATACATATATACGTAAGTTTTTAACATTATTGCATAGCAAAATAAAAAATTAAAACAAACTATTGGCACGTTTATTGACAATGTAACGTATCTCTACTCGCGCATAAAAGGAAAGTTGTAGACATTTCAACTAGTGCAATTGTCGCTAGAGAAAATAGTGTTGACATAGAGACATATGGTTCTAGGCTGACTAGAGGGAAGGAAACAAAAAACACACACAATCATTGTACAACAGTTGAATAGACAGTTGTGTCAAGTGTGCAATGTTTTTATTGTACACTTCATAGTGCACAATACTTCATTTCACAAACTAAAAATTTCATAAAATATTAAGTGATAATAAAACTTTTTACAACTATAGGTACATATGTATATTCATTGAGAAAGATATTATTTTTATGTTATTTGTTAGTCATAAATTAATAAATTATAAAACGAAGAGCCAGTGTGACCATTTTTGCAGCTAAATTTAGCATATTTCTTTTTATTTAGCTGCAAAATTTTTGATTTAGCAGTTATCATTTTCTATAGCATTTTTCAATAATATATATAGATTTTTCTAGCATTTTTTTGTAATATAAGGCCATATTATGAGTTGCATTCGATTTTCGACATTCGCTGGGTATCGAGCAACGAAATTCAAACGTTAAATTCATATTATGAGCACCGAAAATTTCGCTGAGCAACGAATTTTCTATCGAACAGAATTTAGCTTTCGATGCAGTATTTTAATGGGAAAAATTAGTAAAAAGTCCAAGTGTTAAGCTATATTTATTTTTAAGACGCAATTTACACTGCGCCTTTTCTGCTTGCATGTGTAGGCAGGCTTTTTCAGTTCGTAGGTGAGAGGTGTTGAGAAGCATGCGGAGTAAAACAAAAGGCACGAAATGAAAATTCAAGGGGATTTTTGATATTTCTCTTTGTTTTTTCGTACTCTCAGCACTAAGAGTGTATACAAACGTCAAAAAGTCATGAAGAAAAAAGTCTTAATGTAAATGTGCTTGACTTTTCGTAGGGGGTTTAAAAGAAAATTGTCGAAAGAAGGCAGGCTAAAAAGGCATAATGTGAATAGGCACTAAGTACACAAACTCAAATTCTTAGCTATTTTTTGCCGGTTTCATTCACAATAACAACGTTCTTTGTGGAATGCTCGTTATAATACCAAATGAAAATTCGTTCGATCGGTACTTTCGACTACAGTCGAATATCGAAAGTTGCTCATAATAGGGGCCATAATCTGCACATTTTTTCACAATATAATTTATGCAACTTTCGGTATATTAGTAATTTTCACGAGTAACCAATTTCATGATGTATTTGTAACACGAGAAATGTTAATTATGCTTATAAATATATAAGTTGATGTAGGTACCAGAACTGTGATCAGCGTGACCATATTAGCTTATTTTAATTTAAATTTAGCTTATTGTTTTGGATTTAGCTTCAAAATTTTCATTTAGCTCTTAGCTTGTTTTTTAGCTTTTCTTAGAAACTCATTTAGCCTTTTTTTAATCTAAATTGTTAAAGACATAAAATTTTTGTAAGAATTATAATTTGTTACGGTTAAAAATATAAATTTGGAAAATATTTTAGAAAATACATAATGTAAATTGCTTATTTGTAAGAGAAATGGCACATTTAAAAACAGAGGACATTGATTGCAATTTTGGAATTACAATGGCAAAAGTTACATTAATATTACCCATAAGACTTTTTTGAGTTGAACGTCAGCAGCATGAATTTACTTAACCCTCAAACAGCTGACTGTTTACTTTTACCTATTTCGGCGGACTGGTTTACATTTGTAAACCCATATGTAATACACGAATATGCTTGGAAAGATGCAATAATAGAATGCAAAAGTCATGTTTAAAAGCTCAGAGATACACGTGTTTATCGTTCTTAAAGTGAAAACAAACAAAAAATATAATAAAAATGTCAAAACGTGTGCGGAATGTTGTGGAGCCACCAGTTTTTGAACTCCAACGAGGAGTTCTTACAGTCATTGCACCAGTAATTTTACCTGATCCCGAGGCAGGGCCCAGCAATGTTAAACAACGCAAGTATGCTTTTGATGTTTTTGTGTATACATTTTGTCATTTATGTTTTTGTCTATTCATCTTTATAGTAATGAAGTCTTGTGGCGGTAGCTCTATTCGGTATAACCGGTATGGCAAGATCGATGTAACCAAGTGTGTATCATCTCTATATATCATGTTCTTTATATGTGAAAGTGCATTTCAATTTTTATATAGATTAACCGAAGCGGAATTAGAAGAACTTCTAGCAAGCGAGAGCGATGGTGGCAGCGATTGCAATGATGACATTGAAGATATTAATTGGGTTCCAAATGGAGCATCGTCGGAAGAAGAATTGGAAGACGTACTTGAGCTTCATCAAAGCGACAAGGACGATGACGATGAGAATGGGGAGAATGTTGATGCAGATATGATTGATCAGGTTGCAGAGGAACCTGATTGGAATGCTACCGTAAGTCTTCTTGGGCCAGACATGACGTATACATCGAAGGATGGCACTACAGGGGCTAAAAATCCGATTCCCATTACTCGAACACGATTGCACAATATTATTCGAGAAAATGGTCAGTATTCGATAATTCAATATGTTTGGTTTACATTTTTTCATATCCATTCTAATTTGTTTTTCATTTTATTTTTGTATTCGGTAGGTGGCCCAACCAATATAAATATGCAAACTCGTTGTGACACAATGTGCAAGCGGAAATCGCGTCGGTGGCCATTAGTTATGCTTTTCAACATGGTGGATTTGTCGGGATTGGCTGCATACGTGCTCTATTTTGAAACGCATGGGACCAGCAATCCTCGTCGTAGCTTCCTAATTGCATTGGCGAACGATATGGCCACTACGAACATCACACGTCGAGCACAGATTAGCCACGTCAATCGTTGGCCTCATGTTCGGAATGCGATGCTGGACATCAGGAGCCTTCCATCGGATCAGCCACAGCCACAATTGCAAGCAGATAAAGGAACATCGGGCATCAAAGGAAAGTGCGTCTTCTGCGCAATGGAGAAAAGGTAACGCGTCACCCGAAAGTGGTGCTCTCTTTGCGGTAAAAAGGTATGTGATACACACTGTGTCACGATTACAAAGTGCCCGGATTGTCAATAATTATTTCTATTTTTTCTCTAACTATGCATAATTTTGATCTCATTCTAATTTAATTTTGAATAAAACTTGAATCTTCTTGAAAAACAACACATGTGCTCTTAATATTTAACTTTTTATATATCAAATTATACTGGTTTACAAATGTAAACCAGTCAGTCCTTCAGCAGGTAGTTTTGAAAAACTGGTAAAACGGTGAACAGAAAAATGTTCCACCACTTCTACATTCTTGTATTCGATTTAAAAGTGAATTTGTAGTTCTCTTATGGAGTTTCAATAAATTCGGATAATTCTAAATAATAAAAAAAGCATTCCAAAGTCGAAAAGTTTACATTTGTAAACTGTCAGCTGTTTGAGGGTTAAAACAAAAATTAGAAATATATTTACTAAAAAAGGTTTCGTATTTCAGTATAAATGCTGTTATATTTTTGAAAGCTGGTTAATAGCCCATTCAGGCTGACACAAATTAATCATTTCAAGCTAAAATTACGAACGAAATGAAAAGTGTTTATACATTTGACATTTGAGTTGATTTCGCAAACATATTATTCACTGCGGCATACATTGAAGTACTTTTTTCAGTTGAGTAAATTCTTTGTTACACTTTGTTACAGTGTAAATGATTAAACAGAATAAATCCGTAACTTCAGGAAAAATCGCTGTCAAATTAACAAAGCCCATAATAAAAACTACGGCAGTAACTTCAAATGCTCACTAAGTTTTGTTGCATTTTCTTTTGTGCTTATATTTCTTTGTAGTTTTGTTCACAAAATGTATGAAAATAAAATAGATTCTATCTCTCGACTGCTTTCTGGATGTACTATTTTGTGTCAATTTGTATGGAAAATGTGTTTATGCCGCATTCTGTTTGATCATTAAGTATACAAATTTTTCTTTAAAAATTTTCATAAATATAATAATTTTCAACCTTCGTTTAATTTCATATTGAATTTAAAAATTTTATTTCTCATAATTGTTGTTTCTCATAGTTGTAAATTTACTCATGTATAAATGCACACGATGATTTGCTATTTAATTTAACGATATTCGACATTTCTAGCTCGAGATGTGATTGGTGAAGTTAAAAAGGGTGGACAAATTAAAAAAATTAAAATATTGTTTATCTAATTTTTCGACCTTTTATATATGTACATATTTTCAAGCTTTAGGTCAGTAAATTTTATATATTTTTAGTTTTGATCAGTATTTCGTTAACCTTTGGTTAACTTCTTCAGGATGATTCTTATTTTATTTGTTTTATAATTCGTTTTTGCCTTTGTTTTCAAAAATTAGTTTTATTGAAAATTAAAATATTTCAAAAATTGTTCCACAAAAAAATTTACCTTGCTTTTTGAATTCAGAGGAACAAAATACATAATTAAAATCACCACGCATCAAATGTAAATTTTCGTTGTAAATTAGTATTAGATATTTTATAAAAACTAATTTTTAAATTTGCTTATCAACGAAATACATTTTCAAAAAAGCTTGTTTTCTAAAAACCAACAGCGAATTAATAATTATGCTTTGCTTTTAATGATTTTTATTACTGCATAATGCATTATGTAAAATGAAAAACTGAAAGTTAGTATAAGTGATGAAATTTAACAAGGTTTTAAAGAATTCCATCATACAATTTTATATAAGCAATTTGCCCATAATGTTTATGTTATTATTATAGTAGAAATTTGTAACCGTCTATGGCCTGCATTGGCTAGGTTATAGGTAATAAATATATAAATAAATAAATAAATAATGTATTTTTAACTAACAATTACATCCTAGCGTGGTTTTTAATGTGAAATTGTATAGCAAAACTCGTTAAGAAATTAAATTTTTACACTTATGTATGCTAAACTCATGGTAGGTTTTCAAGAATTTAAACAAATTTTTGGTTCATTTAAAGGAAATACAATTTTGTAATGCAATAAAAGAATAAATAGCAAAAATAAACACTTTAAAAGAAACAATGCAATTAAAAAGAAGTATGTATTAAATTTTAGCATTATGTTTCAGCTCTATAATTATTTTTTAGATTTTTTTTAAATCAATTTAGCATAAAAAATTTGTAGGATGTGGTCACACTGCTTAGAACAGTAGCATGCGAACCAAGGCACATTTACTATGCTATGTTTGATATGCCTTGATGCGAACTAACACGCTCAAATAATCTACGACGCACGTACATAGATTCTTCGTTGTTTGTTTTTTCTTTTGCACATACACATAATTTTACACTTGTATGCTCATTTTACAATTGTCATTCGGTGTGCACTAGTGAAATGTGCTTCGACACAATAATAACTGATGCCCTCGCTTGGCAGATAAACAAATGCTGTTGCATGCTTTTGATGAGATTGAATACCATATTTAGTATTCTCATAAAATCAAGAGCACTAAAAAGAGAGAACAATTCAATACTGTACAACATGAAGGCTACATAAACAACCATCGTTTGCACAGCTCTACTACATACTTACCAATACTTACCTATAGTCTAAAACTAAGGCTGCCAAGCTTAAAGAAAAATCTTGTCTTAGCCAAAATTTTGTCTTAACCAAAATTTTGTGTTAATTAAAATCTTAATATCGAACAATTAGCGGTAGACGTTTAATTATTGAGTTTGCCAATTAATACAAGTGGAGTCTGAGCCTTAATTGTCACACTACATACTTACCAATACTTACCTATGTATAGCCTAAAACTAAAGCTGTAAGCCTTAAAGCAAAATCTTGTCTTAACCAAAACCTTATCTTAACTAAAATCTTAATATCGAATAATTAACGTTTATTTTTAAATGCCGAATTTTTTCGATTATAACACAAAACCAAATTTGTCTCTGCAGATTTACACGACGGCTATATAAAAACGTGAAGATACACCGCGCTCAATGTCAGTACGATTCGTCCTCAGCAAAATAATATTGTATATAAAAAAGAGTGTTTAATATCAGTTGGGTGATTATTATTTAAACACTTGCCTGGAGTGACACCCAAACTTCTCCACAACTTACGATTGGAGGGACCATTGTCACAAACAATAGCAACGACAGGAAAATTTACGCCATGCAAGACGGATATTATTTTAAATAATATCTCTGTCGTCATTTGGCAGTCGTAGTCAAAAAATATTGGATGTTTCCAAGACTTTTTTAAACCTCGGGCCATAACCACTTGCACATAATTCGATGGTTTAAGCACACTGTCTCGAACTGCGTCGTATTCGAACGTTTCCAATATTTTCATTTCATCAAAGGCCAGTACGCATATTCCCTCGTCAATGGTCAAATCCGAAATGTGTCGCATTAGATCAACGGCAGCTGTTAATACACCCTCATCGACATCGATTTTGCTACTCCATCGTGACAATGTGCTTTCGTGTGGTAGTGGAAACCCAGTTTTATACAAGTGGTTGTACGCTCTGGGACCCGAAGCATGCAGACATATCGCTGCAGATATATCCTCCCACCTCCACCGTATTTCACCGGGCGACATAAGTTTCCTTATTTGCCCTTCCGTGAAAATTGACTTCATAGAGTCAACAGCTGCCATTGCTTGGGCGAGTTTTAATTCCAACTCTTTTATTGTATTATTCAAATCCCGCATCTTCTCATGCTGCGTTCTATTACCTACCGTGTCTTCAAGAATTATTACGGGGCTAATAAAATATACATTTTAATATTTCTTATATTTTATGAATATATGTATGTATAGATATGTACTCTGTTTGAGTTGACTGTTCTACGACAAACGTTTGGTCCAATTGCACAAAATGTGGGTATGGCAAAGGTTGACTATTATCAAATAGTGCGTTACACAAAATTTCTTGCGGGGGGAAATGGTAAGGGTATGTCATTGTCTCACTGTCACAGGCAATGATTGCATCATTTATCAGTTCATTAGGGTATATGTAAATGGACCCGTCGCAGACCATCTCTGCATCATTTAAAATTTCTGGCATATTGATTGGTTCAACCAATGGTCTTAGTTTTGCCAATTGGTAATGTTAAATATAATATACATACATATGTATATAGTAATTATACTTACAATCCAATGGAAGGCACAGCACTGGGCATCAAGAAATTTCTTCGTCCTTTTACTATGTCACCCGGAGCAAAGTGATCCACGCAAACATAAGAAATGTCTGCAAAGTCCATCCTGCAGATTTCAGACCACTTTTTTCTCCTACGTTCTTCTCGGGGCACACTAAAGAAACTTTCGTTTTCTTTTTTTTTTTTGTAACACAAACAACAGCGACACATATTTTATGTTTTAAACTCTTATATTTTCGTAAATATTAAATTTTTCTTTATATATGCATATATATTTATAATTATGTATTTAAAATAATAACTATGTATAGGTATCACTTTTATTTTATTATTTTTATAATCACTGAATATTGAACAACACTTCAAACACACATCGCATTCAAATTAATTTTAATAACACATACACACATACTTTTTGTAGCTTGTAAACAAAGTTTGACATTTATCTGCAATGTATACAGTAACAGGCTGGGCTTGTGCATGTACCTAGTATAATTGTATCATGGTTGGGCACAAGTAGAATGAGTCATCATTCTTCTGTCGCCCCATACAAAAATATACACGTACATATGTATGTATGTATATTATTCTGCTTTTCACATGCAGCATCAGCAAATATCATACTTGAAATTCTTTAAGCTTCATTACGAGATAAAAATAAATGTATAATATACTATTCTTTTAATTATGATATTAACTTCTTCAGATATTCATATTTGACTTGATATAGATAATTTTAGTATAAATATGTATATGTATGTTTTTAAACTTGAGATAGTAGTTGTATATTGCCACTCCGGCGTAGATTAAAGTTTTAAAGTTTAATTACCCATAACTTCGACAAAGGACCCCCACAAATTATTACAAATCCCCAATCCCCTGACAGACTCGAATTCCCATAGACAGACAGACATCAACAAATTTTTCGTAGGCCTTAGAAATATCTTATTTTAACGTTTTTCCCATCCACATTATGAAAAATCAATTTCGTGATTTTCTGTTGGCATTAGGAAAAATAATTTTCATGATTTTCCCGTCGGCATTAAAAAAATATTTATTTTCACGCTTTTCCCGTAGGCATTACAAAAATATTTATTTCCACGTTTTACCCGTCAGACTTACGAAAAATCATTTTCACATAAAACGGACTTATTGATCCACCCTCGTATGTACTAAAGAAAAAAAAAACGCAAAAAAAAAGTTAATGTAAACAAAAAAAATTGGACAGACTTCTTGAACCACCCTCGTAGGTATCAAATTTCACAAATTTCCAAGAATTTTAAAATGTTAATTACCCAAATTTCAAATTTTAATTGGGGCAGCTTTGGCAATATACAACTACTATCTCAAGTTTAAAAACATATATGTATTTATACTAAAATTATCTATATCAATTACTAATACAAATGTAGCTCTATGTATAAATAAAAATATATAGATATAAAAAAAAAGATGATCATTAATCGAATATTTGATTTTAATTTACAGATAATTTAGGTGTAGGTAAAAAGATAAAAGTCTTAAACCATTAAATAAATTAATAAATAATTAAAGAAATAATAAATAAATAAATTAAATAATATTTCTTATAAGTAAATAATAAATAATTAAAGAAATAGATTAACAAATAAATACAATTAGTACAAAATTAAATTGTCTTTGTCATCTTACATGTAATTTAGTAGGAAGCATTCTATTCTACATCCATTGTTTAATTGTTTCGGTCTATGTAATGTCCCCAAGCGCGCGTTTTAATTTTATCTTTCATTATATTTCTTTTATCATCAGAAAAGCTAAGTGCTATTTTATGTAGTTTTTGGGTATATGGTTGATGTGTTTTAGATCTAAACAAAAACATTTCATCCGAGATAATTTTGAATTCAAATAAGCAACTTTTGTAATCATTAATGGACAACTTTTTAATTACAGACTTTTTGACCCCTTTAGATTTTTTAACAGCTTCCGAGCGAAGAGTCGACAGAGAATACATTTTTGCTCTTAAACCAACAAACTCTGTCACTATATCCCCATTGTTTTCATCTTTCATCATTCCCAAAACCTTCTTATTGAGTAGCGGCAAACGAAATTGGTTATCTATAGGATATTCAGACGTATCAAAATTCAAAGTAATATCATTACGGATATCATCTTAAAAATCATCAGTTTTAATTCAATAAATAAATGAGTCAGTATCCATATAGTTGAGAGAAATGTTCTCTCCGAACTTAGGCTTCATGAAGCCATAATGGAAGTCATACATTCTCCACTTGGATAACTCCAGTACTGTGAAACCAACATATATAGGTTTATCATATAGTGGTTCCATTTTTTCTAACTCTACCGCATACATTTCATCAGAAAATTTTGTCAACTGCTTAAAATTTGGTTTCGCAATTAATGCTCTGAGACCCAAATGATTCCTTTTTGCTGTTTCCCAAGATGAAGTAATTCTAATGTCCCTACGTTTTTCAATGTTTTCCATTGTCTTCCCGTAAACAGCATTGTTTAAAAGTTTGAAGAAATCTTTTTCAAAATTATTTTTAGCTTTTGTCCTATGAAATGTGTTTAAGTCAATATATTTTTTAAGCCAAGGAGATTGCTTAAATTTGAGTATTCTATGGATTTGTTTTAAGATGAGGCCATTTGAAATGGCTTGTTTTAAAACTCTATAGTGTATGGTGTAATTTGTTTTTGAGTGTAAGTCTGCAACTATTTTTTTGATTTTGGAAGATATTCCGACATCGCCCAACCATACAAATTGTTAGCGTCTAAATAGACAAGAAATTCCGATAGTTATGATGCAAAAAACTCTTCTAAATACTTATTATTCGCCTTCGAATATCTTTGTGAGCATTGAACTAGTCCACCTCTTATTCCGTTTTGCATAAACATATACATTTCGGAATCAGTGAACAGTTCGAGTGAAACTTCTGTGGTTTTCAACATTGCATCCCAAGATAAGCATGGTGCTGTATAATAGTGGCAGGGGTCCAAATCGTATATATCTCTACAAATTTTCCTAAAATTTTCAAACACGTCGGTTAAAAGAAGAACATCTGTCTTTAAATAGAGTTCAGTATAGTCAAGGAGGGTTTTACAGTTAAACTCTCTCCATATTTTTTGAGCATGTTCATACTCGACTACATCACATTCTTCATTCGTTAGAATATTGAAGAACTCTTCTCTACTAGGGAGTTTAATTTCCTTAAACTTAGTCATGGAATCCATGTAAGAGTACGAAAATACACCCTTTCTTCTAATCAGCTTGAAATGAGCTTCATCAACGAAACATGATCGAATAGTATTAAAATCATTACTATCAAGATTTTTCGCTAGCGTATCTAAACTCGAAGCCATAAATCTTAACGAGTCTATAAATCTTATTTCGAATCCATGTTTTCCATCTAATCTGATGAAAATTGAAAGAGAAATATAACGCTCTGCGTTCTGGGGAATCACTTTTATTGTGGAAGTTTTTATAGTAGAAAGTTCTTTGAAAAATAAGTGCATATCGTATGCAGAAAGATTATGCAAGATAACCGGTATAAAATGAGGTGTTTTATAATTAAAATTACAGTCGCTGTGAGCTGCCCCACGATAATTACCCGTAAGATGACAATGATCTCTAACTTTATCATTATTTAATATTTTCTTACATATATGACAATTTGTTGCATTATTATATTGAGCTATTTCTATTGGGGTCATGAACATTTTCTTAACTTTAAGTAAATAAAAATATTTGCTGATGCTGCATGTGAAAAGCATAATAATATACATACATATGTACGTGTCTATTTTTGTATGGGGCGACAGAAGAATGATGACTCATTCTACTTGTGCTCAACTTATAACATAATTCGTACATCACGCACACGCACATGCATACATACATACATACATACATATAGGCAAAGTTAAAAATACAAATAAACATGAAGCAAAATTACAACGACGTCAACTCAAAATTATTTTAAGTATGGGTGCAGTTAATTTTTAAGATTTGGTGATTTACACAAGGTTTAAATAAAAAAAACGTTTTTTAAGCTAAAATTCTATTATTATGAGTTCTCGTTGTACCTTCATAGTGAACAGACGTAATAGCGGAATTTTTCTTACATACAAACTAAACAAAAAAAAAATCATACAAAAAATATTCGTAGTACATATTAACTTTGATAAATGAGCATTTTTTTTGCTTTGATAATATTTTTACATATAGAAATAACAAAAACAAAAAAAAAACCGTAAACAAAAAAACATACAAAGTACCCTTGAGGAATACTCTTTACGAGTACCCCAAAGGAAAAAAATAGTGAAGTGAGTTCTAACGGCAGAAATGCCTATTTTACTGTGAGTTTTGATGCTCATAATGATAACAATAAAAATAAAAAATCTGATAATAGACTTGCTGCAAGTTCTGAAGCTCCTAATAAAAATCAAAAATCTGATAGACTTTTTCTAACGGCAAAACCACAGTTTCGTCAGCGATCAACTTCGCTTTGTCCAATGCCAACTAGTGAATCGTTGACATTATTGCCTAGTACTTCTACATTTAACTCAGCGATATCATCCGCTTTGGGCTCGTGGTCATCACTTAAACAAGTTGTCACTGAAGATAACAGTAGTTCAAAACCAAAGGTACAAGTAGGAATGGACAGATATATAACTATTTTAAAGCGCGGGCGAAGCCCAAATTCTACTAAAATTGGATCCGCCCCAAAGATGTCTAGGGATAACAGCACATCTTCTATCATCGACGACCATTGGTGAAAATACTTTTCACATCATTCCAATTAAACGAGGTAATATTGATGAAACTAAAATCCAAATATATGATGAAAAAGATTTCCGAAAAATTGTTAGTGAGTTTGAAAAAAAATAAAACAAATTTTTACACATACCAACTTAAGAGTGCTAAAGGCCTACAGATAGTATTAAAGGGCATAGATTCATATGTTAAGCCCGAAGAAGTAAAATGTGCACTTATCGAACAAGGATTTAAGGTAAAAAATGTTACCAATATAATCAATAGAGAGAAGATTCCCCAGCCTCTATTTCGTGTTGAACTGGAGCCGAATGATATACAGTTAAAAAACAAACGAGACGCACCCAATTTATAGCCTAAAATACCTTTTACACCGAAAAATCACAGTTGAAGAGCCACGTAAGCGTTCAGGTCCCGTACAGTGCCATAATTGCCAAGAATATGGCCACACAAAAACTTACTGCAAATTACCTACAGTTTGTGTTATCTGCGGTGAATTGCATGGTACTGCTAACTGTACCAAGCCAAAAGTACAAGCAGAAAAAAAATGCAGTAATTGTGGAGGTAATCACAGCGCTAACTACAGAGGATGCCCTGTATATTCTTTCGTTAAACAGGCTATGGGTCAAAAACCTAAATTAGCTCCAGTTCATTCAGCAAATGCTTACTCCGCCGCTCTTCCTCAAAGTAGCCAACTAGTTACTTCACGTGTATCGTATGCCGATGCTGCTAAGACTAGTTCTATTCCCACAGAAAATGTTCCACCGCCAAGTAATTCAACAAATGCAAACTCTAGCTTTAACTTTAGTCGTCTTGAAGCTACTATTGAGAATCTGGTGCTAACTATACACAAGTGATGTCTGAGACTCACTTGACTTCGAGAAGCTGCTTTAAAATAAAAGAGTACACTCTATATGATTCAAAGGACCCGAGAGGGAGAGCATGCGGTGGATCAGCAATTCTAATTAAGTCAAGACTCAAGCACTATAGCCTTGAGAACGTTAGTGAAGAATATATGCAAGCTACGAATATTTTCGTAGAAAATTTTTGTGCGAATTTCGTGATATCTTCAATTTACTCACCTCCCAGATTTTCAGTTACCGAAGATCAGTATGAGAAGTTCTACAAATCGCTTGGATCTTGTTTCGTGGCAGCTGGTGACTACAATGCAAAACATACGTACTGGGGCTCGCGTCTTGTTACACCTAGAGGTAGAGCGTTGTTTAATACAATTTAAAAAATGGGCTTAGATGTCATTTCGAGTGGGGAGCCTACTTATTGGCCTACTGACGTAAGAAAAATTCCAGATGTTATAGATTTTGGCGTCACGAAAAATATCCATAGGGACTTGATTCACGTAGAGGGCTCTCTAGATCTGTCCTCCGATCACTCTCCCACAATAGTTACAATTTTCAACCCACTAAGGAGTGATTTAACTAACTCATATGCGAAAACGATTAATAGGATTCAAAAAATATATTAGTAGTCACTGCGTAGAAAACATTCAGCTTAGATCACCTGATGATATTGAATTTAATATTGCCAATCTTAACGAATATATTAAACATGCTGCTGAACATGCCACTACTTCCTATCCGCAGACTGGCTTTAATAGAATTTATTCTACGGAAATTGAACGTCTTGTATGTGAAAAAAGGAGAGCTAGAAGAGAATGGCAACAACACCGATCACCCCTAAATAAAATCAGACTTAAGGAATGTACTAAACGACTCAAAGAGCTCCTATCGTCGGAAAAGACTGCATTACTGGAAAAGTATTTAGAAGGTCTTGATGTAACGTCAACATCTAATTACTCTTTATGGCGCGCTACTAGAAGTCTTAAAAGACCCGTTGATCTCAAATCACCACTGCGTACTTCGACCGGAGGCTGGGCAAGAAGCGATAGTGAGAAAGGTAACTTATTTTCTGAGCATTTAAAATCTGTATTCACTCCCAATTCATGTATGGGTGCTGCCGGATTACCGAGTGTAGTATCTCTACCCCCTCGTCCCTTAAGGTTTAAGATGCGTGAACTACAAAAAATAGTTGCTGAACTCGACTCGAAGAAAGCTCCAGGTATTGATGGCATTAGTAACAAGATGCTGATGAACTTGCCTCATATAATAAGAATAGCAATAAGAATCTTGCTATTTATTTTTAATGCCATTTTACGAATGCAGTATTTTCCACATAACTGGAAACTTGCCAAGATTAAAATGATTCCAAGGCCAGGCAAAAATCTTACCAAGGCTGAGTCATATAGGCCTATCAGCTTACTATCAACAATTTCAAAGCTTTTCGAAAAGCTGCTCATGACTAAATTGTCCACAATTTTAGCCTATACTGGGTGCATCCCAGACCATCAATTTGGCTTTAGAAGTCAGCATAGCACTATTGAGCAAACGCATAGATTGGTTCAAGTTGTAAGGAGGACATTTGAAGAAAAAAAGTATTGTTCTGCCCTTTTTATTGATGTTTCTCAGGCATTTGATAAAGTATGGCACGAAGGCCTAGTTTTAAAATTGAAGACATACCTACCAATAAACATACAAAAGCTTTTGGAAAGTTATATTGTTGATAGGAAGTTTACTGTTGTGGAAGGAGACTTCATGAGTGCACCCGAGTCTATATCTTCTGGTGTGCCACAGGGTAGTATTCTGGGGCCAGTCTTGTATCTAATATATACTTGTGATATGCCTGTGAGCAATAACATCCACACTTCTACATTTGCCGATGATACAGCCTGTTTGAGTATTCACAAAAACCCTGATGAGGCATCCCGCAATCTCCAAGCACACATTACCCAGCTTGATGGTTGAACTTATGGAGAATTAAAGTAAATGAACAAAAGTGTGTTCATATATCGTTTACCCTAAGAAAAAATACCTGTTCCCCCATTCGAATCAACAATCAAAATATTCCTCAACATTCTCAAGTGAAATACCTTGGAATACACCTTGATCGAAGGCTTACATGGAAATATCATATTGACTCTAGTTAACGCAAATGAAACTTAAATTAACTCAAATATATTGGTTAATTGGCAGAAATTCAACACTCAGCCTAGACTGCAAACTTTTGATATACAAGTCGCTTTTGAAGCCAATATGGTGCTATGGAATTCAGCTATGGGGCACTGCTTCAGCTTCAAATATTGAGAAAATCCAACGAAGGCAAAACAAAATATTACGTTTGATAACATCTGCTCCATGGTACATTAAAAATTCAAATATTCATCGTGATTTAAATATGCCACTAGTGAGTGAAGAAATTGAAAAATACGCAGGCAAATATTTAACAAAACTCGAGTCACATCCTAATCCGCTTGCCCGTAATATTTTGAGCTTTACTGGACACATCCGCTTAAAAAAGAGGGACACAAGGGCTCTTATACTCAACACTCCAGATGGGACTGCTTAGTACTTCTTTTTTTTCCTTTTTGATTATCACTACTTATGTATTATTTATAACTATCACTAAGTTTATGTCCGATGGTCGGGCCTAATAATTATATTTAGATATAAGATTTGATTACTTATTGTTAGTTCATTTTTGAAGATACAATAAATAAATATATATATGAAAAAAAAAATTCTATTATGAATACAATTTTAGTGAATTTTGGTTAAACAACATTCAAAATGCTGTTTAAAATTTTTATGAATACGGCTGTAAGCATTCAACAAGAGACAATGCAAATGTTATTATAATTTTTAAGCAAGATGAGAAAAATATTAAGCTCGTCTATAGGGATGATGTTGTCAGTAATATGAATTTTGAAAAGTTTCAAGAAATTTGTATAGTGTTGGAAGGATAAATATGGATTTTTGATGATAAATTAAATGATGTTCGTTATAGAAAACAATTTGACTATTTTATAAATATATAAATTACTGCTCATAAGATATTGACTTTAGTTATTTCATCTGACCTGAAACTTTATTCATATAAATGTTATAAATGACTAACTACTTGAAAATTGATAACTCAATCTGAATCAGACAACCTGATCTGAAAACCAGACCAGCTACCTGATAGGCTGATCTGAAAACCAGACCAGGTCCTGATAAGCTGATCTGAAAACCAGACCAGCTCCTAATAAGCTGATCTGAAAACCAGACCAGCTCCTGATAAGCTGATCTGAAAACCAGACCAGCTGCTGATAAGCTGATCTGAAAACCAGACCAGCTGCTAATAAGCTGATCTGAAAACCAGACCAGCTCCTGATAAGCTGATCTAAAAACCAGACCAGCTCCTGATAAGCTGATCTGAAAACCAGACCAGCTAATGATAAGCTGATCTGAAAACCAGACCAGCTGTTGATAAGCTGATCTGAAAACCAGAAAAGGTCCTGATAAGCTGATCTGAAAACCAGACCAGCTCCTGATAAGCTGATCTGATAGCTGATACCTAATCTAATAGCTGATACCTCTTATTTGCTATTATTAAACATGGATGAGAAAATTTTAAAACAGTTGGTGTTGACAAGAAAATATCTAATGAAATTTAATGGAATAATAATAATAATAATATTGTGAAATTCAATTGTAGGACCTCTCAAAGATAACAATACTGTGCATGGTTAAGCGATATGAAAACAAAAAGAAAAAATTTTTGATCTAGCGAAGTAAAGCCAATAGAGAAACAAAATATAAAAATGTAGACATTTGTAGTTACAATTTATATTTAGTAAATTTAAGCTGAAATAAAAACCATTTACATATTTTAATATTTTTTCAATATTTTATTTAACATTTTTCTTAAAAATCTTAGTACTAATACAAATGTAGCTCCATGTATAAATAAAAATATATAGATATAAAAAGAAAAATCGAATATTTGGTTTTAATTTACAGATAATTTAGGTGTAGGTAAAAAGATAAAAGTCTTAAACCATTACATTTTTACATGTTTTTGTGTGAATAAAATACTAAAATTAATAGATAAATTAAGAAATAAACAAATAAGTAAATAATAAATAAATTAATAATTAATTATAGAAATAATTAATAAACAAATAAATAAATAATAAATACATAAATTAATCAATAAGTAAATAATAAATAAATTAATAAATAATTATAGAAATACATTAATAAATAAATACAATTAGTAAAAAATTAAATTGTCTTTGTCATCTTACATGCAATTTAGTAGGAAGCATTCTATTCTACATCCATTGTTTAATTGTTTCGGTCTATGTAATGTCCCCAAGCGCGCGTTTTAATTTTATCTTTCATTATATTTCTTTTATCATCAGAAAAGCTAAGTGCTATTTTATGTAGTTTTTGGGTATATGGTTGATGTGTTTTAGATCTAAACAAAAACATTTCATCCGAGATAATTTTGAACTCAAATAAGCAACTTTTGTAATCATTAATGGACAACTTTTTAATTACAGACTTTTTGACCCCTTTAGATTTTTTAACAGCTTCCGAGCGAAGAGTCGACAGAGAATACATTTTTGCTCTTAAACCAACAAACTCTGTCACTATATCCTCATTGTTTTCATCTTTCATCATTCCCAAAACCTTCTTATTGAGTAGCGGCAAACGAATTTGGTTATCTATAGGATATTCAGACGTATCAAAATTCAAAGTAATATCATTACGGATATCATCGTAAAAATCATCAGTTTTAATTCAATAAATAAATGAGTCAGTATCCATATAGTTGAGAGAAATGTTCTCTCCAAATTTAGGCTTCATGAAGCCATAATGGAAGTCATACATTCTCCACTTGGATAACTCCAGTACTGTGAAACCAACATATATAGGTTTATCATATAGTGGTTCCATTTTTTCTAACTCTACCGCATACATATCAGCAGAAAATTTTGTCAACTGCTTAAAATTTACAGCCAGTTCCAGAATGGCGAAAGAAAACTTAGGCGAAAGATAAGCAGTCACTCACTTTCGTTCGAATCAGCGCCCCAATAACATTCGACTTGTCGTTCGCCTGGTTTTACATTTCTAACGTAAGCCGTATACCCGTTGTCAAATATCCATGTTGCCACATCAACAATTTCACATATTCATCGTCAAATGGGAATAAAAAATCGTTTAAATGTGTAAATTGCAGGGATCGCAAATAACGATTATTTTCCAAATTTAAAGTAAAAAAATCACAATAATAGAGAAGTGCTACGTGCACAAGGAATATACCAAGATACTCCATGTTACATGGAAGTAGTATGTTTACGTTCCCTCTGGGCCACTTTTTCCATACAAAATGTTGGCTCATGCCATAACCCAGTAAACACACAATTGAGTGTGTGATTGTGTGTAAGATTGTTAGTTGGGTAATTGCATGAGTAAGATAGAATAAGTTAGGTGGTGGCGTTTGTGGTTGGTGATGAGTGCGTCAGGCTGGGTGGTGGGTTGATAATTTTTTTAGAAATTGTTTTTGAGGTTTTTTGTTTATGAGTTGTATTTTTGATAAGGTTTGCAGTTGTGATATTTGTGTAAAAATAAATGTAGGTGTTGTTGTGTGGTTTTAGTTTCACATATTTTTTAAAACAATAAAAATTAATCATAAATGTAAAAAATAGAACTTTAACTTTTAAGTCTAGTTTTTAGGTTTTGTGACTGTTTTATTTGTAGGTTGAAAACAATTTTTCTATATTTATATACTAAAAACCATCAGATATTGGTTTTATAAGAAATTGAAATTGTTAATAAATGGAATTATATCTTGTGTGGTAAATTCAAATGGATTATATTTATTTTTATTTTGGTAACGGAAATAGAGGTAAAGTATGTATTTTTGTATTTACTTGTGTGTCTGCCGGTGTCCGATACTTTTGTTGTAGTGTCAGACAATCATTATACCCAATAGGAAATGTTGATGGTGAAAATGTGCTGACTAGCTTGTCACCAGTACTACTCTATAATTATTCCCCATACAATACTTTGAAACCCTACTAATAAAAATACAATTCACCAGGTAGTGACTACGTAGTTCTTATGGAAATATGGAGACATACTAACCAGACAGTTAGTTACTGTTACATTTCTATAATTTATGTACATACAAATGTGTGTATATTGACAAGTTATTGTAAATTCCACCTCTCTCCTTCTTTTATACTGACGGATAGAAGAAAACTTATTATACCAAAGTTGTAACTAGAATTTTAGTGTTGACACAAAGACACTTGCTCCGAGGCTGACTGCAGGGTAGTTACAAGGGATCTGTGTATATGTGTGTATGTAGTGATTGTTATTTGATAGTCTTTGGGTAGCTGTTTTGAGTTATCGTTGGTATGCTTATGTAGGGTTATTGTATTGCATTTATGTTTGCGATCTCTGGGGAAATAATCTAATAGCTACAGAGAGTGGCAACCCTGTTGTGAATGGAAGTGGGTAGGGAATGTATTTGGTAATGTATGTATATGTTGTTGTATTAATGTATGTGATCATATCTATTTTTACTTTGAAGAATATTATTGCTTGTGTGTATTGTTTAGCCTTCGAGAGGTTTTCATACATATTTACAAATGAATGTGTATATGTTTTCTAGGCTATTGACGTTGCTATTCCTATGGAGATAGAAAATATTGTGTTGACATATGGTTTATATGTACAAGTGAATTTCACTTGTTAAATATTTTGAATCAAATCAGGTTGATAAGCAGATTTTTTTAATAGGGGTAATGATATTTTTATTTCAGTATATTTTACTTTAATGTAGCAATTATAGGAAATAGCTTTTGAAGACATACACCAAAACTTATAGAAGCATCTACTTTTACGTGTCCCGATTTTTCTCGTACCTTTGTATTACAAACTGATGCTAGAGTTTGTTTTGGGTGTTGCGGTGTATATGAATTTCATCATATATCGTAATACCATCAGATAAATTAGATTTGACAACTACTACATGATTTCATATCAATTGTGGGAATTTGTATGTGTGTATGTGTGTGTGTGTGTATGTGAGTATGTATGACTGTGTGTGTGGGTATGAATTTCATAATATTATAAAATTTCATTATGTATGTTTGTGTTTGTGTATTACGTCATCACCTCTTTGTGTGTCATGCCAGACATTTGGACATATGATATATTAGCATATATCAGAACTTTTTTTTATCCTAGTATGTTTTTATACTTAAGACTGCTTTATATTTTCTCATTCTTAAAATTGTCAAGCGTTAAAGTCTGCCTGTGAAATTTTTTTTTTTATATAACAGATTTTGTTTATTTAACTACGTCCGGCTTCTTTGGCTGAACGTCTTTTCATACGATCATGGGAATTTATAGTTTCTCTGTCCATAATAAGTTCGTTTAGCTTTGGCATGTGCTTTGAATGTAAGTGTGATTGTCAAGATCTAATAAATACTTGAGTATTGATAAGAAATTTGATATTATGTGTACATACATATCTACAAATTGATTTTATGTATGTATGTACATATGTACATACAAATAAGTGTTTGACTCCGTGTTTGAATACATTTTTTTTGTTTTTGTTGTTGTTGTAAATATTCGCCTGGTTTTTTATGTATAGATGTGAAATATCTTCATAGTTTTTTTATTTGAAATTAAAAACGTTGTTTCAATTTTTATCTGTATTTACTTAAAAGTTTGTGAGGATTTTCTGTTTTAAGTAAAACTGAATTCCTTAAGATACATACTTTAGAGTAATAGTAACTATAATAGAAATATTTCCTATATTTAATTTACATTTGTTTAAAGTTGATGCAACTTATATTCATTCTTAGAAATACTTTGATATAAATTTTTTCCAGCTGTAGTAGGCTTTTTTCATCACCTTTTACATTTATTTTTGAACATCTTGCATTGCATTTTATATATTTATAAACATTTTTAAATGAAACTGATCCAGCAGTCCAGCTTATGTAACGATAGTTTTTGTTAGCCAGCTTGCTTCTTTTTTTATTTTTTATTGATTATTGAGTTTCATAATGAAATTATTATATTCTTAATTGTTTAAAACAATCGCTTCTTCTTTTCCAAAGAAATTATTTGAATTACTTTTGAAACCTTACGCGACTATAAAAATTATGTTATTTTTCATATTGCTTAATTTATAAGACTTTTAGAATTTGACCTTTGAAAGGTATATACATATTCTAGTATATGATCATGAATAAGAATACAGTAAGCTGATTTCTTTGCTTACTATTTCAAATTAAAATTTTATTCAATTGTCCCGCTATTGAATAAAAGGAGCTTTTATCTTAAACTCTGGTATAGGTAGAAACGCTTGAGATTCTTTCATATACTACCTTTGCTGGAATCTTAGATACATATAATAACTATATAGAATTGCATTACGTTTATTTTTAAATTTTATGTTAGGATCATCATCATATGGATATGAGACTGAGCTTAAATGTACTTTTAAATTAGTTAATTCATGAGGAACAATCTTATTTTCTTCTTGAATAGCGATCAACAGAAAACGAAGTCGTTTTCTTACAATTTAGGTCTTACCTCTCAACTGCTCCTCTAGTATACAAAATGACTTTGTATGTCAGCATTTTTGTCTACTCTTTGTCAGCGTTATTGATAATTAAATTTTAAACTTTTTATTCTTCAAATTGTGGTACTTCATACTGATAATATCTTTAAGTACATTAATAATGTACGACTATATGTTTATTTTATGACGGGTGAGCGCCTATGGCTTTTATTTGATGTTCTGGATGAAGTGTTTTTTTTTCTCATTTTATTAAAGTTTAGCGTATTGCGTATATATTTCTAATATATTTAAGTGAGCTTTTTGTACCTGTCAGACAGAGTGTACGTATCAGTTGGTCAGTCAGTCTCTCTTTTTATTAATTTTTTTCTAATGTGTCACTATTATTTTTCAGATTTTACTACTTAAAATAGAAAATATTTATATAATTTTAAAAGTATTAATATATACATACATATAGGTAAATATATGTATGTACGTAGAAATTAGTTCATATACAACGAAATACATCTTTAATAATCAACTATTCTAGAAAATCGATCTAAAATAACACATTTACCTCCATCATCAATTCACCGTCAGTGTTTTCATAAAGTGTTAGAAACATTGGAATATCTATGTTTGGGAGAATTTTTACTTCAAGTGTTTCTATATAAGATTTGGTGTTTGACCCCTTAACGTTATTGTGGTTAACGTAGGCTGCGTTGTATCGCATTCAGATGCAATCATTTCTCACTTAGAAAAGGTCCTCATCACCATCAATCATACCTGTATACAATTCATTCATGAGTTGAGTTGATCCAGATACAATTGCTGTCTACAAATTAATGATTAGAAAATAGCTTTCTCATCACCTTCTAACAAGTTTAATATTTTGCTAGCATGCATGCTTTAGCATGCTTCTATCGATAGTGACGCGAGAGTCCGACATTTAGTGCTGTTTTAATTAAAAATCTATACTATTAGAGTTACGAATTCACTCTTTTGAATTTTTAACAAAGTAGATACATATCTATTTCATTTGCCACAAAGTCTTAAAATTTCTGTCCTTATAAAAGTATGACGTGAGGAATTTTTTTTAAATTATACATGCTTCGACATGCTTCCAATATTTTGTTCGGTAAATTTATTTAATATTCATACAGATGCATATATAAAGTAAGATCTGTTTACATTCCATTTTACAATTTGTGCATGCTTCAGCATGATTCTAGTTGAAGTCTGTATTTATTTAGTAAGTTTGTTTGATACCCATTCATACACATGTACATTGTTAAAGATTGGATATCAAAGTACAATTTCCTTAATTTATCTTATTTAGAAATGAACAGAGTGAATATCTATTATAATAACCATATTCACATTTTAAAATTTTGTGTGCTAGAGTTTTCGAAATGGAAAATGTACACCTTTTACTATAAAAAGTGATAATATGATGTGTTGCTGAATATTGCACTGTGTTATAGTTCATTTTGAACTCTTAAGTTTTCACAATATTTCATACAGACCATCAAGTTTAGAGAATTCCAATACATTAGACTAATTATCTTCCCTGAGACCTAACATTTCTAATCAATCTTTCAAAAAACTAATACAAACTAGATTTTTCCTTTTTAATTTTATTTATATTTTCATTAAATTTCATCATTTTGTACATCTTCAAATTACTGTATACTATATTTTGCACCTTTTTCTCATTCGTTGAGTTAACTTTAATCGCAAATATTTTAATGATGAGATGAACTTTTCTATTGTAGGCATTGAGGGTGGCGTTGGCTGAAGTAGTTAGCACGTTGACTACAAAATCGAAGGTCCTGGGTTCAATCCCTGTATCCAACAGTCATTGAATAACAACACCACGCATTTTTCTGATGTGCATTAGTGTCCCTTTGTATCAGTTGTTGTAGGAAAGTTCAAGTGATGAAGGCATAGTCACTGGTCACTTAACTATACCGACTTCAGAAGATACTAGTCCTAATGTAACATCGGAGCGCCCTCCTTCGTTGTGTAGCAAAATCATCGGCGAAGTAAAATAATCAATAAAATGGCTACAAGACACAGCTTCAAAAATTTAATACGCCTTATTTGACACCAGATGGCGCTGCAACACTGCATTATCAAAAAACGTGCAAAAAAGCAGAGTTGTAAAAGAATGAAGCTTTCCTCTATCTCTCCCTTCACCACCTGTCTTCTCTATCACTATCCCTTTCCTAAAGAAGGTAACACCTAGTAATAGTAGTAGGCATTAATTGCCTGAGTGTTACTTCTCTTTCAAAAAAAAAAAAAAAAAAAAAAAAAAAAAAAGTAAATCTTTATGTATATCAATCCACTTATATGAACCATTATAGCTAAATTCTTAACACATAATTCCTTTTAATGATCTATTAAATCATTCTACTATTGATGCTTTCATATTAAGTAATTTTTAATCTTCTATTTATGCATGAATTTTGCAGTGTTTATTAAAAAATTCTTTACCATCATCTATTTGTAAGTTTTTTTTTGGTACTCGTACCATTTCAAAAATATTTTCCATTGCCTTGGTTTTTTCGAGTGCAGCTTTTATTTTCAACAATACTCATCATATAAACTTTAAGAATGTGTCAGTTACAGTCTACAAAAATCAATAATTTCTATTTTCTGTAGAATAGCTACCCACTTCACCTAAATCAGATCCATAAAAGATCATCTATTCCATTCATTACATCACTACAATACACACCCCATTTTATAACTAAATGCATTTAATAAATATTGTTAAGAGTTTAAAACCAACATTTTTATGCTAATACTGGTTTTAAACACTTAAAGCATACTTTGTTTTGACTATGTTCATGCACCAATATTTAGGAAAGGTGTTTCATAAATATTGTTCCATACTCATAGTCAAAACAACATAAAAATACCTTGGTACGAAATTTTGATGAGTCATCAAACGTTAGCTCAAAAATAAATCATAGTTCCCTTCTATCAATTTCTATTCGTGCAAGAATAGAGATGGTCTGTCAAATTGCGAAAAAAAATAAATAAAAAAATAATAATAATGTTATGATTGACTGGCTAGAAAGTTTTGATGGAGTAAAACTTGAAAACATCTTCATATTTATACTCAAAATCTCTCTAAAAACATAAATATGAATACCTGTAGAAATTTATTTCATTAATGAAAGACATGAGTATTACACATTTACAGATAATGAATCTGTTATTTCTTTTAAGAAAGCTAGAAGTAATATCAATATGGTATTTAACCATGTTGTGTGTGAGAAGCATATTTTTGTATGGGGTGAGATAAGAATGTTGATGCATTCTACTAATGTCAAACTTATACTAAAATCACTAAATATTTGATAGGACATAATCATAATGTAGTTAGAATGTTTAAGTACGATGAGAAAAATATAAATCATGATGGAATTAAAAATATGGAATTTTGATTATAAGGAAAGATACTGAATTAAGTGATGATCGTCATAGAAAACAATTTGACTACATAACAGTATAGTTTTTCACATTTTATCTGGCCTTAAACTTCATTCATCTAAATGTTATAAATGTTCCGCTACTTGTAAACTGATGACCCAATTTGAAACAGATAATCTGATCTGAAAATCTTAACTGCTCCTGATAACCTGATCTGTTTTACAGATCAGCTGCCTGACTACCTGATCTGAAAACTAGACCAACTCCTGATATGCTGATCTAAAAACCAGACCAGGTTCTGATAAGCTGATCTGAAAACCAGACCAGGTCCTGATAAGCTGATCTGAAAACCAGATCAGGTCCTGATAAGCTGATCTGAAAACCAGACCAGGTCCTAAAAAGCTGATCTGGAAACCAGACTAGCTCCTGATAAGCTGATCTGAAACCCAGATCAGGTCCTGATAAGCTGATCTGAAAACCAGATCAGGTCCTGATAAGCTGATCTGATAGCTGATACCTGATCTAATAGGTGATACCTGATCTAATAGCTGATACCTCTTATTTACTATTATTAAACATGGATGAGAAAATTTTAAAACAGTTGGTGTTGATAAGAAGTGTCTTGAAGAAAAAGCATCGTAGTATAAAAACTGGTGAAATAGATACACGTGAACAACTAAGAGATATATTTGATCCTATAACAGAATCTCTCAAAGAATTCATAAATAGTTGTAAAAATATTGAAAGAATATACAAGAAAGAACAAAGTAAAAACAATATAGAACCTGAAAATAATATAGGTATTAAAGCCTCAGAAACCATCAGTCGAGATAGAGAGAAGTTAAAGAAACTTTTAAAAGGAACAATATTTGATAATACCATCTTATTTAATGATGTTAATACTGAGAATGATTATGACGATGAAGAAGAAGATGATTTTTACTCACAGCCTTCCAACACCGAAGATGCTTATATTGAGTTATTAGTCTTGGAAGGAAGAAATGAATTAGATACAAACTATGGCTCACCTAAAGATTTCAATAATGAAAGGAAATTTGTTGATATAAATCTAAAACTGAATAAAGATAAAATACAAGTTGATGGTCAAATAAGGGGTTTAACAGTGGGTTTATTTTCTTTAATGATTGATAAAACGTGAAAATACTATGACAAATTTGATTTTGAAAACTAAATAAAATATATAATTTCTACCAATGCATACATACAGAATCATCAGCATTCACTGACGGAGAATAATGTTATCAGTAAATTTTTCTAGAAACTCAAATCGAGAAACTAAAGGATGAATTACTAATAAAGCTTAAGGCATTAATATAATTCAAGGATATATTCAAATGCAAATTAATAGAAAAATTTACTGATAACATTATTCTCCGTCAGTGAATGCTGATGATTCTGTATGTATGCATTGGTAGAAATTATATATTTTATTTAGTTTTCAAAATCAAATTTGTCATAGTATTTTCACGTTTTATCAATCATTAAAGAAAATATACCCACTGTTAAACCCCTTATTTGACCATCAACTTGTATTTTATCTTTATTCAGTTTTAGATTTATATCAACAAATTTCCTTTCATTATTGAAATCTTTAGGTGAGCCATAGTTTGTATCTAATTCATTTCTTCCTTCCAAGACTAATAACTCAATATAAGCATCTTCGGTGTTGGAAGGCTGTGAGTAAAAATCATCTTCTTCTTCATCGTCA
The DNA here is from genome assembly GCA_944452675.1 of Tachina lurida. Lineage (NCBI taxonomy): Eukaryota > Metazoa > Arthropoda > Insecta > Diptera > Tachinidae > Tachina > Tachina lurida. Next base: position 84,450,804 of record OX101753.1, on the reverse strand, counting down.
TAATCATTCTCAGTATTAACATCATTAAATAAGATGGTATTATCAAATATTGTTCCTTTTAAAAGTTTCTTTAACTTCTCTCTATCTCGACTGATGGTTTCTGAGGCTTTAATACCTATATTATTTTCAGGTTCTATATTGTTTTTACTTTGTTCTTTCTTGTATATTCTTTCAATATTTTTACAACTATTTATGAATTCTTTGAGAGATTCTGTTATAGGATCAAATATATCTCTTAGTTGTTCACGTGTATCTATTTCACCAGTTTTTATACTACGATGCTTTTTCTTCAAGACACTTCTTATCAACACCAACTGTTTTAAAATTTTCTCATCCATGTTTAATAATAGTAAATAAGAGGTATCAGCTATTAGATCAGGTATCACCTATTAGATCAGGTATCAGCTATCAGATCAGCTTATCAGGACCTGATCTGGTTTTCAGATCAGCTTATCAGGACCTGATCTGGGTTTCAGATCAGCTTATCAGGAGCTAGTCTGGTTTCCAGATCAGCTTTTTAGGACCTGGTCTGGTTTTCAGATCAGCTTATCAGGACCTGATCTGGTTTTCAGATCAGCTTATCAGGACCTGGTCTGGTTTTCAGATCAGCTTATCAGAACCTGGTCTGGTTTTTAGATCAGCATATCAGGAGTTGGTCTAGTTTTCAGATCAGGTAGTCAGGCAGCTGATCTGTAAAACAGATCAGGTTATCAGGAGCAGTTAAGATTTTCAGATCAGATTATCTGTTTCAAATTGGGTCATCAGTTTACAAGTAGCGGAACATTTATAACATTTAGATGAATGAAGTTTAAGGCCAGATAAAATGTGAAAAACTATACTGTTATGTAGTCAAATTGTTTTCTATGACGATCATCACTTAATTCAGTATCTTTCCTTATAATCAAAATTCCATATTTTTAATTCCATCATGATTTATATTTTTCTCATCGTACTTAAACATTCTAACTACATTATGATTATGTCCTATCAAATATTTAGTGATTTTAGTATAAGTTTGACATTAGTAGAATGCATCAACATTCTTATCTCACCCCATACAAAAATATGCTTCTCACACACAACATGGTTAAATACCATATTGATATTACTTCTAGCTTTCTTAAAAGAAATAACAGATTCATTATCTGTAAATGTGTAATACTCATGTCTTTCATTAATGAAATAAATTTCTACAGGTATTCATATTTATGTTTTTAGAGAGATTTTGAGTATAAATATGAAGATGTTTTCAAGTTTTACTCCATCAAAACTTTCTAGCCAGTCAATCATAACATTATTATTATTTTTTTATTTATTTTTTTTCGCAATTTGACAGACCATCTCTATTCTTGCACGAATAGAAATTGATAGAAGGGAACTATGATTTATTTTTGAGCTAACGTTTGATGACTCATCAAAATTTCGTACCAAGGTATTTTTATGTTGTTTTGACTATGAGTATGGAACAATATTTATGAAACACCTTTCCTAAATATTGGTGCATGAACATAGTCAAAACAAAGTATGCTTTAAGTGTTTAAAACCAGTATTAGCATAAAAATGTTGGTTTTAAACTCTTAACAATATTTATTAAATGCATTTAGTTATAAAATGGGGTGTGTATTGTAGTGATGTAATGAATGGAATAGATGATCTTTTATGGATCTGATTTAGGTGAAGTGGGTAGCTATTCTACAGAAAATAGAAATTATTGATTTTTGTAGACTGTAACTGACACATTCTTAAAGTTTATATGATGAGTATTGTTGAAAATAAAAGCTGCACTCGAAAAAACCAAGGCAATGGAAAATATTTTTGAAATGGTACGAGTACCAAAAAAAAACTTACAAATAGATGATGGTAAAGAATTTTTTAATAAACACTGCAAAATTCATGCATAAATAGAAGATTAAAAATTACTTAATATGAAAGCATCAATAGTAGAATGATTTAATAGATCATTAAAAGGAATTATGTGTTAAGAATTTAGCTATAATGGTTCATATAAGTGGATTGATATACATAAAGATTTACTTAATGCCTACAATAGAAAAGTTCATCTCATCATTAAAATATTTGCGATTAAAGTTAACTCAACGAATGAGAAAAAGGTGCAAAATATAGTATACAGTAATTTGAAGATGTACAAAATGATGAAATTTAATGAAAATATAAATAAAATTAAAAAGGAAAAATCTAGTTTGTATTAGTTTTTTGAAAGATTGATTAGAAATGTTAGGTCTCAGGGAAGATAATTAGTCTAATGTATTGGAATTCTCTAAACTTGATGGTCTGTATGAAATATTGTGAAAACTTAAGAGTTCAAAATGAACTATAACACAGTGCAATATTCAGCAACACATCATATTATCACTTTTTATAGTAAAAGGTGTACATTTTCCATTTCGAAAACTCTAGCACACAAAATTTTAAAATGTGAATATGGTTATTATAATAGATATTCACTCTGTTCATTTCTAAATAAGATAAATTAAGGAAATTGTACTTTGATATCCAATCTTTAACAATGTACATGTGTATGAATGGGTATCAAACAAACTTACTAAATAAATACAGACTTCAACTAGAATCATGCTGAAGCATGCACAAATTTTAAAATGGAATGTAAACAGATCTTACTTTATATATGCATCTGTATGAATATTAAATAAATTTACCGAACAAAATATTGGAAGCATGTCGAAGCATGTATAATTTAAAAAAAATTCCTCACGTCATACTTTTATAAGGACAGAAATTTTAAGACTTTGTGGCAAATGAAATAGATATGTATCTACTTTGTTAAAAATTCAAAAGAGTGAATTCGTAACTCTAATAGTATAGATTTTTAATTAAAACAGCACTAAATGTCGGACTCTCGCGTCACTATCGATAGAAGCATGCTAAAGCATGCATGCTAGCAAAATATTAAACTTGTTAGAAGGTGATGAGAAAGCTATTTTCTAATCATTAATTTGTAGACAGCAATTGTATCTGGATCAACTCAACTCATGAATGAATTGTATACAGGTATGATTGATGGTGATGAGGACCTTTTCTAAGTGAGAAATGATTGCATCTGAATGCGATACAACGCAGCCTACGTTAACCACAATAACGTTAAGGGGTCAAACACCAAATCTTATATAGAAACACTTGAAGTAAAAATTCTCCCAAACATAGATATTCCAATGTTTCTAACACTTTATGAAAACACTGACGGTGAATTGATGATGGAGGTAAATGTGTTATTTTAGATCGATTTTCTAGAATAGTTGATTATTAAAGATGTATTTCGTTGTATATGAACTAATTTCTACGTACATACATATATTTACCTATATGTATGTATATATTAATACTTTTAAAATTATATAAATATTTTCTATTTTAAGTAGTAAAATCTGAAAAATAATAGTGACACATTAGAAAAAAATTAATAAAAAGAGAGACTGACTGACCAACTGATACGTACACTCTGTCTGACAGGTACAAAAAGCTCACTTAAATATATTAGAAATATATACGCAATACGCTAAACTTTAATAAAATGAGAAAAAAAACACTTCATCCAGAACATCAAATAAAAGCCATAGGCGCTCACCCGTCATAAAATAAACATATAGTCGTACATTATTAATGTACTTAAAGATATTATCAGTATGAAGTACCACAATTTGAAGAATAAAAAGTTTAAAATTTAATTATCAATAACGCTGACAAAGAGTAGACAAAAATGCTGACATACAAAGTCATTTTGTATACTAGAGGAGCAGTTGAGAGGTAAGACCTAAATTGTAAGAAAACGACTTCGTTTTCTGTTGATCGCTATTCAAGAAGAAAATAAGATTGTTCCTCATGAATTAACTAATTTAAAAGTACATTTAAGCTCAGTCTCATATCCATATGATGATGATCCTAACATAAAATTTAAAAATAAACGTAATGCAATTCTATATAGTTATTATATGTATCTAAGATTCCAGCAAAGGTAGTATATGAAAGAATCTCAAGCGTTTCTACCTATACCAGAGTTTAAGATAAAAGCTCCTTTTATTCAATAGCGGGACAATTGAATAAAATTTTAATTTGAAATAGTAAGCAAAGAAATCAGCTTACTGTATTCTTATTCATGATCATATACTAGAATATGTATATACCTTTCAAAGGTCAAATTCTAAAAGTCTTATAAATTAAGCAATATGAAAAATAACATAATTTTTATAGTCGCGTAAGGTTTCAAAAGTAATTCAAATAATTTCTTTGGAAAAGAAGAAGCGATTGTTTTAAACAATTAAGAATATAATAATTTCATTATGAAACTCAATAATCAATAAAAAATAAAAAAAGAAGCAAGCTGGCTAACAAAAACTATCGTTACATAAGCTGGACTGCTGGATCAGTTTCATTTAAAAATGTTTATAAATATATAAAATGCAATGCAAGATGTTCAAAAATAAATGTAAAAGGTGATGAAAAAAGCCTACTACAGCTGGAAAAAATTTATATCAAAGTATTTCTAAGAATGAATATAAGTTGCATCAACTTTAAACAAATGTAAATTAAATATAGGAAATATTTCTATTATAGTTACTATTACTCTAAAGTATGTATCTTAAGGAATTCAGTTTTACTTAAAACAGAAAATCCTCACAAACTTTTAAGTAAATACAGATAAAAATTGAAACAACGTTTTTAATTTCAAATAAAAAAACTATGAAGATATTTCACATCTATACATAAAAAACCAGGCGAATATTTACAACAACAACAAAAACAAAAAAAATGTATTCAAACACGGAGTCAAACACTTATTTGTATGTACATATGTACATACATACATAAAATCAATTTGTAGATATGTATGTACACATAATATCAAATTTCTTATCAATACTCAAGTATTTATTAGATCTTGACAATCACACTTACATTCAAAGCACATGCCAAAGCTAAACGAACTTATTATGGACAGAGAAACTATAAATTCCCATGATCGTATGAAAAGACGTTCAGCCAAAGAAGCCGGACGTAGTTAAATAAACAAAATCTGTTATATAAAAAAAAAAATTTCACAGGCAGACTTTAACGCTTGACAATTTTAAGAATGAGAAAATATAAAGCAGTCTTAAGTATAAAAACATACTAGGATAAAAAAAAGTTCTGATATATGCTAATATATCATATGTCCAAATGTCTGGCATGACACACAAAGAGGTGATGACGTAATACACAAACACAAACATACATAATGAAATTTTATAATATTATGAAATTCATACCCACACACACAGTCATACATACTCACATACACACACACACACATACACACATACAAATTCCCACAATTGATATGAAATCATGTAGTAGTTGTCAAATCTAATTTATCTGATGGTATTACGATATATGATGAAATTCATATACACCGCAACACCCAAAACAAACTCTAGCATCAGTTTGTAATACAAAGGTACGAGAAAAATCGGGACACGTAAAAGTAGATGCTTCTATAAGTTTTGGTGTATGTCTTCAAAAGCTATTTCCTATAATTGCTACATTAAAGTAAAATATACTGAAATAAAAATATCATTACCCCTATTAAAAAAATCTGCTTATCAACCTGATTTGATTCAAAATATTTAACAAGTGAAATTCACTTGTACATATAAACCATATGTCAACACAATATTTTCTATCTCCATAGGAATAGCAACGTCAATAGCCTAGAAAACATATACACATTCATTTGTAAATATGTATGAAAACCTCTCGAAGGCTAAACAATACACACAAGCAATAATATTCTTCAAAGTAAAAATAGATATGATCACATACATTAATACAACAACATATACATACATTACCAAATACATTCCCTACCCACTTCCATTCACAACAGGGTTGCCACTCTCTGTAGCTATTAGATTATTTCCCCAGAGATCGCAAACATAAATGCAATACAATAACCCTACATAAGCATACCAACGATAACTCAAAACAGCTACCCAAAGACTATCAAATAACAATCACTACATACACACATATACACAGATCCCTTGTAACTACCCTGCAGTCAGCCTCGGAGCAAGTGTCTTTGTGTCAACACTAAAATTCTAGTTACAACTTTGGTATAATAAGTTTTCTTCTATCCGTCAGTATAAAAGAAGGAGAGAGGTGGAATTTACAATAACTTGTCAATATACACACATTTGTATGTACATAAATTATAGAAATGTAACAGTAACTAACTGTCTGGTTAGTATGTCTCCATATTTCCATAAGAACTACGTAGTCACTACCTGGTGAATTGTATTTTTATTAGTAGGGTTTCAAAGTATTGTATGGGGAATAATTATAGAGTAGTACTGGTGACAAGCTAGTCAGCACATTTTCACCATCAACATTTCCTATTGGGTATAATGATTGTCTGACACTACAACAAAAGTATCGGACACCGGCAGACACACAAGTAAATACAAAAATACATACTTTACCTCTATTTCCGTTACCAAAATAAAAATAAATATAATCCATTTGAATTTACCACACAAGATATAATTCCATTTATTAACAATTTCAATTTCTTATAAAACCAATATCTGATGGTTTTTAGTATATAAATATAGAAAAATTGTTTTCAACCTACAAATAAAACAGTCACAAAACCTAAAAACTAGACTTAAAAGTTAAAGTTCTATTTTTTACATTTATGATTAATTTTTATTGTTTTAAAAAATATGTGAAACTAAAACCACACAACAACACCTACATTTATTTTTACACAAATATCACAACTGCAAACCTTATCAAAAATACAACTCATAAACAAAAAACCTCAAAAACAATTTCTAAAAAAATTATCAACCCACCACCCAGCCTGACGCACTCATCACCAACCACAAACGCCACCACCTAACTTATTCTATCTTACTCATGCAATTACCCAACTAACAATCTTACACACAATCACACACTCAATTGTGTGTTTACTGGGTTATGGCATGAGCCAACATTTTGTATGGAAAAAGTGGCCCAGAGGGAACGTAAACATACTACTCATGGACTACCGATAGATGCAATGATTTTTATTTTTTTGATTTTTATTTATTCCTCACAAAATAACTCTTATTTTGTGACTTTTATTTATTCCTCAGAAAATAACAGTTATTTCTTGATTTTTATTTATCCCTCACAAAATAAGAGTTATTTTATGACTTTTATTTATTCCTCACAAAATAACAGTTAATTTTTGATTTTTATTTTTTTGCTCAAAAAATTTTAACTTTTAAAATTAATAAATAATAAAAACGTAAGTTTAATTTAACATATAAGAGTTTTTTTTTGAAGACTCTGGCGATAAATTAAATTTTAAATCGGTTAATATTCATTTTAACGCAAAAATTACGCTTCTACATTTTAAGCCTGATACTCTGTTCGAAGTTGTGAAAAATGTTCAGTGCCATTCGTTATTTCGCGTGAAAAATTTGACATGTACTAAATGTAGCACAACTCGCGGTTTTTTTAAATAAATTTGTCGCTTTTATTGCTTGAAAGTATGCAACATTGCTAAAATTCCGTGCGAAAAAAGTACTGCTCATGTTGTTTCGCAGCTAAACTAAAATGATGCCAGACTAATTTTGCATGGAAAGACATGATTTTCCGTGTTTTTCACACCAAGAACAGAGTACTACTCTTGCGAATTTATTTCGCAAATATTTCGTACCGAATACTTTTATATGTAGTTTGACAGCATTTCGCACGAAATTGTGAACAGAGTAACTTGCTTTAAAAGTTAAGCAAAAAAATAAAAATCAAACAGTAACTCTTATTTTGTGAGGGATAAATAAAAATCAAGAAATAACTGTTATTTTCTGAGGAATAAATAAAAGTCACAAAATAAGAGTTATTTTGTGAGGGATAAATAAAAATCAAGAAATAATGATTAAATGATCAAACAGAATTGGGGCATAAACACATTTTCCATACAAATTGACAAAAAAAATCAGCACCAGAAAGCAGTCGATAGATAGAATCTATTTTATTTTGACAACGTTTTTTCTTATGCTCTCATATATAAATACTCATTCTCTCAAGAATGCTACCCTACCATACTTTCAATAAATTTCATACATTTTGAGAACAAAACTACAAAGAAAATAAGCAAAGATAACAATACTGTGCATGGTTAAGCGATATGAAAACAAAAAGAAAAAATTTTTGATCTAGCGAAGTAAAGCCAATAGAGAAACAAAATATAAAAATGTAGACATTTGTAGTTACAATTTATATTTAGTAAATTTAAGCTGAAATAAAAACCATTTACATATTTTATCAATATTTTATTTAACATTTTTCTTAAAAATCTTAATACTAATACAAATGTAGCTCTATGTATAAATAAAAATATATAGATATAAAAAGAAAAATCGAATATTTGGTTTTAATTTACAGATAATTTAGGTGTAGGTAAAAAGATAAAAGTCTTAAACCATTACATTTTTACATGTTTTTGTGTGAATAAAATACTAAAATTAATAGATAAATTAAGAAATAACCAAATAAGTAAATAATAAATAAATTAATAATTAATTATAGAAATAATTAATAAACAAATAAATAAATAATAAATACATAAATTAATCAATAAATAAATAAGTAAATAATAAATAAATTAATAAATAATTTTAGAAATACATTAATAAATAAATACAATTAGTAAAAAATTAAATTGTCTTTGTCATCTTACATGCAATTTAGTAGGAAGCATTCTATTCTACATCCATTGTTTAATTGTTTCGGTCTATGTAATGTCCCCAAGCGCGCGTTTTAATTTTATCTTTCATTATATTTCTTTTATCATCAGAAAAGCTAAGTGCTATTTTATGTAGTTTTTGGGTATATGGTTGATGTGTTTTAGATCTAAACAAAAACATTTCATCCGAGATAATTTTGAACTCAAATAAGCAACTTTTGTAATCATTAATGGACAACTTTTTAATTACAGACTTTTTGACCCCTTTAGATTTTTTAACAGCTTCCGAGCGAAGAGTCGACAGAGAATACATTTTTGCTCTTAAACCAACAAACTCTGTCACTATATCCTCATTGTTTTCATCTTTCATCATTCCCAAAACCTTCTTATTGAGTAGCGGCAAACGAATTTGGTTATCTATAGGATATTCAGACGTATCAAAATTCAAAGTAATATCATTACGGATATCATCGTAAAAATCATCAGTTTTAATTCAATAAATAAATGAGTCAGTATCCATATAGTTGAGAGAAATGTTCTCTCCAAATTTAGGCTTCATGAAGCCATAATGGAAGTCATACATTCTCCACTTGGATAACTCCAGTACTGTGAAACCAACATATATAGGTTTATCATATAGTGGTTCCATTTTTTCTAACTCTACCGCATACATATCATCAGAAAATTTTGTCAACTGCTTAAAATTTACAGCCAGTTCCAGAATGTCGAAAGAAAACTTAGGCGAAAGATAAGCAGTCACTCACTTTCGTTCGAATCAGCGCCCCAATAACATTCGACTTGTCGTTCGCCTGGTTTTACATTTCTAACGTAAGCCGTATACCCGTTGTCAAATATCCATGTTGCCACATCAACAATTTCACATATTCATCGTCAAATGGGAATAAAAAATCGTTTAAATGTGTAAATTGCAGGGATCGCAAATAACGATTATTTTCCAAATTTAAAGTAAAAAAATCACAATAATAGAGAAGTGCTACGTGCACAAGGAATATACCAAGATACTCCATGTTACATGGACTACCGATAGATGCAATGATTTTTATTTTTTTGATTTTTATTTATTCCTCACAAAATAACTCTTATTTTGTGACTTTTATTTATTCCTCAGAAAATAACAGTTATTTCTTAATTTTTATTTATCCCTCACAAAATAAGAGTTATTTTATGACTTTTATTTATTCCTCACAAAATAACAGTTAATTTTTGATTTTTATTTTTTTGCTCAAAAAATTTTAACTTTTAAAATTAATAAATAATAAAAACGTAAATTTAATTTAACATATAAGAGTTTTTTTTTTGAAGACTCTGGCGATAAATTCAATTTTAAATCGGTTAATATTCATTTTAACGCAAAAATTACGCTTTCTACATTTTAAAAGTTAAGCAAAAAAATAAAAATCAAACAGTAACTGTTATTTTGTGAGGAATAAATAAAAGTCACAAAATAACTCTTATTTTGTGAGGGATAAATAAAAATCAAGAAATAACTGTTATTTTCTGAGGAATAAATAAAAGTCACAAAATAAGAGTTATTTTGTGAGGGATAAATAAAAATCAAGAAATAATGATTAAATGATCAAACAGAATTGGGGAATAAACACATTTTCCATACAAATTGACAAAAAAAATCAGCACCAGAAAGCAGTCGATAGATAGAATCTATTTTATTTTGACAACGTTTTTTCTTATGCTCTCATATATAAATACTCATTCTCTCAAGAATGCTACCCTACCATACTTTCAATAAATTTCATACATTTTGTGAACAAAACTACAAAGAAAATAAGCACAAAAGAAAATAAAACTAAAATTATAGAGCATTTGAAGTTACTGCCGTAGATTTTATTATGGGCTTTGTTAATTTGACAACGATTTTTCCTGAAGTTGCGGACATATTCTGATTGATCATTAAAAAGTAATTTTTAAAATAAAAATTATAACCGTTACGGTCCCTGGTAAATTGTGCTTTAAAAAATGAAACTCTGTTCTAATTTTAACCTGCGACAAGTGGCACCCAAAAATAAATTAAAATAATGAAACTTAACAAAACAAATTTTGTTAAGTATAAAAATTACACATAATTACTCATTGGCTTTTATTTATGATAAATAAAGACCCAAAAAAAAACACAAGTCATGCAAAATTTTGTGAAGAATCACCCAAATGGAAAAAATTACCAACAGCCCATTTATTTAGGTCATTATTTATTGTCATTTGGGTGATTGTTATTATCTTTAGGTCTTTCAAAAATACCAACAGACCCAGAAAAGTGTTCTACCTAGCCGGCCTTTGGACGGGTGCAATAATTTTCTCTTCTGTGCATACATACATAGATTTGTAAGTACACATGTATGCGCAACGGCGACTTCGTAGAGTAGAAGTATATTTTTTGTTAAACTGTCCTTCGTCCGATCTTAAGAACTCTCTCCTCTAGGTATGGACATATGTAAATCCATATACATATATTCTTATTGTATTTATATATTCGGTATATTATTACCAAATGCCGGCTCCGCTCAGTAAGTTTTCTGTATAGCCGGATGACTTAAGTCCTCGTCCATACAGTGAAACATTTGTTGCGAAACATTTTTGATTTCTCTTTTAAAACTGCATTCGTGTCCACACTGTTAAGTTTTTGTTTGGTGCTTAATACATTTTCTCATATATTTCTCATAAGAATGAGACGAGAATGACGTACTCAACAAAAACTTCATATACATGAAACAAAATACACTTGTCCATTCCTCTTTCCCCGTTCATCGACAAACTCAAAAGTTTTGCAGCAAATGTTACTCTGTATGGACGAGGACTAAGGATTTTCCCCTCGGCGTATGTAGAACAACTGCTTAGATGAATAAGTACGGCCTTATGTATAAGAAAAAACTGGTATGAAGTTAGCATAAGTGACGACATTGAACTAGGTGCTAACGAGTTCCTCCACACAATTTGGCATTCAAAATCGGCGCATAATGTAGTTTTCACCCACTATTAAATCCCAATGTGATTTATGCTAACTGCTTGGCCGTTTTTTCTTATACATAAGACCGATAGCTTCTCCAACTTTAATTATAACTAGTGGAAGTGGTGGTAGGCAGAAAATCTTTACTCATCGAAGCTGTTGTCGAACACATATACATATCTAGAGAAGAGTATCACAAAGACCAGCCAAAGGACGCAAAACGGCGGCTTACTTACAAGCCCAACAAATCCATTGCCAGCGAAGCCAGTATAATATTACTCATTGGCAAAGCAAAATATTTTATTTGTGTAAATAAAAATAATTGTTTTATTTTGTCTCAGTCAACAATTAAAATACAAGTGCCTGCTTTTGACATTAGAGTTCGCACAAATTACTGAAAAAAATTTTATTGGGGCGCAAATTTGTATTGAAATGCGTACGTTATCGTTCGCACTCATTTTCTTTCGATTTGTCGTCCTAAAGGCTTTTATTGGAACGCAAAACAGCTGTTTGTCGTTTAAAATGCGTGCGAACGAACACTAGTGACATCCTGGAACAGGCAGTTAGTTTCGCAATTAATGCTCTGAGACCCAAATGATTCCTTTTTGTTGTTTCCCAAGATGAAGTAATTCTAATGTCCCTACGTTTTTCAATGTTTTCCATTGTCTTCCCGTAAACAGCATTGTTTAAAAGTTTGAAGAAATCTTTTTCAAAATTATTTTTAGCTTTTGTCCTATGAAATGTGTTTAAGTCAATATATTTTTTAAGCCAAGGGGCTTGCTTAAATCTGAATATTCTATGAATTTGTTTTAAGATGAGGCCATTTGAAATGGCTTGTTTTAAAACTCTATAGTGTATGGTGTAATTTGTTTTTGAGTGTAAGTCTGCAACTAATTTTTTGATTTTGGATCCCCCACGGGCTTATTTTGAGGACAAAATGGCAAATCATTATGTAGATCATGCACTGAGTCGGGATAGTCTATATCCACTTCCAAAATGTACCCGTACTCTGCAGTATCAGAAATTTTTTAACATCAAAATCAGTATCACACACCCACTAAAATTCACCGCAAGGAAGATATTCCGACATCGCCCAACCATACAAATTGTTAGCGTCTAAATATACGAGAAATTCCGATGGTTTTGATGCATCAACATCTTTTAAATACTTATTATTCGCCTTCGAATATCTTTGCGAGCATTGAACTAGTCCACCTCTTATTCCGTTTTGCATAAACATATACATTTCGGAATCAGTAAACAGTTCGAGTGAAACTTCTGTGGTTTTCAAGATTGCATCCCAAGATAAGCCTGGTGCTGTATAATAGTGGCAGGGGTCCAAATCGTATATATCTCTACAAATTTTCCTAAAATTTTCAAACACGTCGGTTAAAAGAAGAACATCTGTCTTTAAATAGAGTTGAGTATAGTCAAGGAGGGTTTTACAGTTAAACTCTCTCCATATTTTTTGAGCATGTTCATACTCGACTACATCACATTCTTCATTCGTTAGAATATTGAAGAACTCTTCTCTATTAGGGAGCCTAATTTCCTTAAACTTAGTCATGGAATCCATGTAAGAGTACGGAAATACATCCTTTCTTCTAATCAGGTTGAAATGAGCTTCATCAACGAAACATGATCGAATAGTATTAAAATCATTGCTATCAAGATTTTTCGCTAAGGTATCTAAACTCGAAGCCATAAATCTTTACGAGTCTATAAATCTTATTTGAAATCCATGTTTTGCATCTAAACTGATGAAAATTGAAAGAGAAATATAACGCTCTGTGTTCTGGGGAATCACTTTTATTGTGGAATTTTTTATAGTAGAAAGTTCTTTGAAAAATAAGTGCATATCGTATGCAGAAAGATTATGCAAGATAACCGGTATAAAATGAGGTGTTTTACAATTCAAATTATAGTCGCTGTGAGCTGCCCCACGATAATTACCCGTAAGATGACAATGATCTCTAACTTTATCATTATTTAATATTTTCTTACATATATGACAATTTGTTGCATTATTATATTGAGCTATTTCTATTGGGGTCATGAACATTTTCTTAACTTTAAGTAAATAATTTAGATAAATATCTGTACAATCTTCAACTATTTTTTTGATAAATATGTTAGCCGAATCTTCACCAAAATAATGTCTATATAAATTATTTTCTCTCTTAAAGCTACAATTAATAAAATAAGCGAATGCACAAGCATGATGTTTCTGTACGTTTGTAGTGCTTTTACTTACTGGATCATCAACTTTTTCCAAAATAGATTCGAAGTCTGCGTAGATTACAAATGGTACATCTAACTGTTTGTAGTAGTTTTCAAACTTGATGATATTTTCATCTTCGGACATTCTGATGACTTTTTTCCCACAAACATTTTTGTGGTGATTATACACATAATCATCATGCGTATGAAATAGACAGGTGTTGCAAATGTGTATGTTATGATCATGATATGTAATATTGGAACGAAGGAGTCTAAGGAAAAGAGGAAATTAAAATAAGAAATAAATAAATATACTAATAAGAAGTAACTTTTTAAATAGATATGAAAACATATTTCTCTTAAATGCACAAATGAAAATTAACTTTGATATATCATTGATGAGTACATAGTGGAAGTTTTCATTGGACTGGAGCAATAAGAGATTAATATGAACAAGTTTTTCTCCTTTTGTTATGTAGTATGGTCCTATAAGCGATGTTCCATTGTGACCAAATACATTGATGCTCATATTATTTTGACGTTCGAATTGTTTAATCTGCTTCAATGGGAGTGGAAACTCTAGACCTTCGAAATTTAATACAATTGCCTTTATACTAATATTCTCATCAGAAATGTTTGTTATATTATAGTTTCTATAGTTTTTTCTGTTGTCTTCGATCTAAAGTACTATTTGTGTTCAAAGCCACAATGATACACTATTTAAAGCAATAAATATCATTGTTCTCGACATTTATGCATGCACATTTCACTGCAATATTTTTTGGGAGAGGGATAAAGCTCAATCCTCTCATTATGGACGCCTTGTTTATATTAATTTCAAGGGAATTTATTGAAATCAAGGTCCATCCGCTATCCCTCTCTTTAGCTCTTAGCTCCTCGGCCTGTTTCTTGTACATATCCTCTATGTCATCAGACAAAATCACCAACATCATTTTAGAAGTATGTACCAGTTGGGAAACATTCATCTCATCATTCACCGTCTTCATATAATCGCATGTGAGCTCCATATTAAATTTAAATGTAGTATGTATCCTACTACATTCAATTAGCTGTTGTAGTATAGAGCTCTTGGCAGATTTCAGAAACTGCTCCGGAAACATAACACCCTCATTTTTGTTGAGGAGGATATATGTCTCGATCCTCCCATTGAAGTTGCTCGCTCTTTTAGTGAGAAGATCTCCAATCTGTTCTAGGTGACAACTGTTTTTATGTTTTGTGGTTCTGACATGAGCCATGTAACCATTTGATGGGATCATCTCATCACAATCCTCACAATATTTTTTTTGAAGATCAAGCTTACTAGTTCCATATGAGTGCGTTTCCATATGCTGATTTAGTTTTGTTTGAGTCATAAAGACTTTATTGCAGATTGCACAACTTTTAGTATTCATTTTATATATTTGTTTATTAATTAATATAATTATTTTATTTATAAATAATTTATTTAATTATGTTATTTATTAACAATTTATTTTAGTTATAAACAATTTATTTAATTATTTTTTATACACTAGAAACTTTTTTAACAAACAGTAATTAGTTCTAGCACTTTTATAGTTTTTGGATTTTAAACACTTCAGAAATTTTGGTTGGGAAAATAGGTTGTCACTTGTTGAGATATCAAAGCAGACTGATGCCAATCTACATTATTTCTTCTATTTATATACTTTATATGAGAATCGCGTAGTAGTCATCAATTCTAATTTATTACGACATATGATGAAATTCACACACACACACACACATACACACACAGACACATACACATTTCCACAATTCTCTATTGGTATTACGATACATGATGAACTTCACACACACACACACACACACACATACACACACATACACACACACATACATATTTCCACAATTCTCTATTGGTATTACGATATATGATGAAATTCATATACACAGCAACACCCAGAATAAAATCGCTAGCATCAGTTTGTAATAAAAAGGTACGAGAAAAATCGGGACACGTAAAAGTAGATGCTTTTATAAGTTTTGGCGTATGTCTCCAAAAGCTATTTTCTATAATTGTTACATTAAATTAAAATATACTGAAATAAAAATATCATTACCCCTATTCAAAAAACTCTGCTTATCAACCTGATTGGATTCAAAACATTTAACATCTGAAATTCACTTGTATATAAGTAGTATAAATATAGGGATACTGGCTCAATGTATTTTTTCCATAAGGATCATATAAATGTAGGGATACTGGCTCAATGTATTTTTTCCATAAGGATCATTCTAATTAGTATATATTTGCATTCCAATACATGTATTTTTCCCATAAGGAAGGATATTCCAATACATGTATTTTCTCCATAAGGAAGGATATTCTAATACATACATATATTCCTACAACAAAGTTAACTTCAAATGAGAATATATTTTTCTCATAAAAAGTTTAACGAAGACATTTTTGTAAATGGAACAATTCGAATGAGATTCTCATTTGAGTAATTATATAAAAATGAGAGTTCGATTGACTCAAAAATATGTATATAAAAGACCAATTATAATTTAGTTTTAGTTATTGTTATTCAAAGATCCTTGAAATTACGTTCAACAACAATGGTAAGAATTAAGTTTTACATAACATTAGAATTTTTTTATTTATTATATGAAAGTTTAAGAAATACATATAAAATTTAACTAATTTTTGTTTGTTTTTAGATCTATCAACAAATAATTAACATTGCGCAAGGAATAAAATCTGAATACACAAAAATTGATGATATTCCCTTAAATGAACCTTACAAGATTTTAAATTTTGAATGGAAGGTTACACAATATGGATCCAAAGTTATTGCATATTTAAACAACAATAAGTGGTTTTATCTTCCGCAAAGAATCGTTAAATATTTAAACAGAGAGGATCCTTACTTATCAAAAATGAATGACAAAATTTGGACAATTATTTACAAAGACGTCAATCATCAAATGGTTCTGCAATATTTGAACTAAACTATAGCTAAATTTTTTATTTGTTATAAGAAATTTTATGTAGTTACACAATTTTTAAAACAATAAATATATTTAGTAAAGTGAAGTGAGCCCCTATTATTTATTGATTTTTTTTATGTTAAACATGCGCATGCACGCTAACAAAGTGAACTTGAAATCCATTTCAGGAAAATTTAGTTTGAAAAAATTTAAATGCATATATTTCAAATTCATTTTAAATTTTATGAAAATGAGAGTTTATGTTTAAAATAAGTTATCTTATTTATTTTCATTTTAAGAAAAAGTATAGGACATTTAAAAATTTAATGAAAGTTAAACATGCATGTGCAAGACACATGGTCATATGTATATGTATGCATTACAATGTTTTATTACTTTTTTCATTTATATGGAAATTTTCAAAATTCTTACCAAAAAAATTACATGAAAAAATATTCCTATAAGGAAGGATATTTCCAATACATGTATTTTCCCATAAGGAAGGATATTCATACGCATATGGAAAAATTCCATAAGACATGCGTATGCATGCTTTTTCATGTCACAGCACCTAGATGTATGTACTTTGCTTTACTCTAATTTTCATTTTAAAAGAAAAAAAGGATAGGACATTTAAAAATTTAATGAAAGGTAAACATGCACATGCAAGACACATGATATTAAGTATTAAAGTATTAAGAACGAGAGACATGCGTATGCATGCTTTTTTGTGCGTGTAGATTTACGTGGGTGCGTTGGTTAAATTTACATTTTATTTGTTCTGAGAAAAAGGGTACACAAAAAAAAACGTGAAGGACAAACAAATATTTTTCCTTTATTGCTTAAACTCACTAATTTACAAGATCATAAATGTAGATAAATATGAAGATTTTCCAATCACAGGTAATTTTCTATAGATGAATGTATGCATATATTGTGTGCACAAAAAAGTATAAAATAAAACATTTTTCTGAACAAAATTCTAGTCTTGTGACATTATTCAAAAACGAAGTGTTGTGCGAAAAAAACTAAATAGTATTTAAAAATGAACAATAACAATTTATTTTGCCATATATGTGAAATAATTACTTTTTCTAGTAATTCAAATAAGAAACGCCGTTATCTGAAGCAACACGGTATTAAATTAAAAACAAAAAAATTTTGGGATACTCCTTTATATAGGAGAATAATTAAAAAAAAAATAAGGATATTAGAGAAGCTGAAGCATTATCATCTATAGAAGCCACAACACCAACTACAGTAACATATACTGAGCCCGCAACATCAACATCAACAACACACGAGTTGTTGAAGATGTATTTTTAAGCATCAAAGAGCCCATAGATATTAGGGAGGTAATAGTTTTGCCACCGGTGGATGTAGCAGCATATTTATTGTTACATGATGGGCAGGATGATATTCTTTTAGACGCATTAAGAAGGGTCGAAAATATGGGTTAATAGAATAATGTAAAATATTTTTCCATTTCTTATTATTAAATAAATGAATATGTTTTTTTTCTTTTAAATAAATATTTTTATTATCTAAACTTTTTGAAAATTACAGTTTTTACATTTACTGACATTATATATGTTATAATAGAATTTCATTAGTTTGTTTGCTTCTTCCTCTATTCTCATATTTTGTCTTCTTTTGTATGAACATGAACAAGTGTCGGGTCCACAAGTTTCATTCTCATTAGACCATGAACAATCTTCATAATGCTCTCCAAATTTGTTTTTCGTTGTTTTTAAGTTATTTACTTCTTCGAGATGTGATTGAATATTAATCAGTTTATATCTATCTTCGTTGGAGACAATGTGTGAAAATCTTTTTAAAAATTCATATATATCGTTGAGTAACATCCTTACAAATAAGTGTGACTGAGTATGTAGACCAAATGTTTGTGAATAAACAATAATGTTATTACAGTTAACATTTATATAAATTGTATACAAGTACTTTTTAGTTTATGTATATCTATAATTATTAGTCTCTTAAACTAACTAAAAATAAAGTTATATCAATTTTCTAATTTCGTTTGTTAGTGGAATATATTCAAATATTTTATCATGAATAATTAAACAATACGCAGATGTATTAGGTAATATATTTTTTGAAGTCTTCAGTTCAATTCTAATATCGATTGGTCCAGTTTTGACTAATTCATTTTGATGTGTAACATCCAAGACAGCTATTGGCGCCATAGTTTTGAAGTTTTCTGGTGTTAATAATGGTTGGGTGTTGCGTGAATAATAACTTTGTTGAAATTTTAAGTACATGTCATATAGAATAGCAAAACGATTTCTATCAAACTTAAGATTTAGATCATCATAAGGGTATGTATCAGAGTTAAGATGTACTTTTACATCACTTAAATCACAATGTTGAAACTTGTTGTCATTATTTCGAAGACCTAACAATAGGAAGCGTGGTCTTTCGTTGTGAGCAGCTAGCTTAACATTCCACAAAACTGTTGTACTTTCTGGAAGTGAAGGATAATAATACATATCCCAACTTCTAAAACATATAATTAATGGATGACGGTTATTTATTGTTTTATATATCTGCAATTTGTATGCATCAGCAAGTTGAATGTGTGGTACTTTCCAAGTTATATTTAAAATTGTTAACTTGGTTTTTTCAGTTGATAGTTGAGATTTAAAAACTTGCTTATCATCTTTAGATCGTAACAGAATCAATTCATGCTTAGAGTTAACTATTATTTTGTGAAAATCTTCGGCAAATCCAAGTAGTAATTTTAGTGGTACACAAAAATTAAAATATCCATTTTCGGGTATAAGACTATCATTGTTAAATGGTGACCATCCTGCATTTAGTAGACTATCACTTTCAAATTTATTCAACGAAACATAGTTTTTTAATTCTGTTCCAATACCCAAATGACGTGTGCGATCAATTTCTATACCATTAATTTCATAACGAATTTCATCAAATAGGTGTGCCATGCAATTGTTTAAGAGACGTATGGATGTAGAAACTGTTGAATCTTCCTTTGTTGCAAGACCTTCGATATATAGAAAACTTTCACTTGGTAAAACATACAAATCTTGGTTTTGAATTGATATACGAATTTCATCATTATTTTTAAATGACTGTAAATATGATGTATAACTGTGGTACTCCTTCTTGATAATTGAATTATCCACTTGAGGCTTTTGCAATATATTAATTATACTACTCATTTGTTTGTTTTCCTTGGTTGTAACTACGTGATTAATTTTATTATTTTAATTTAAATCCTAAACTTTTTAAAAAATGCTGATTAGTTTTATTTAAAACGTTAGGCTTTCGATGTTTATTATTTTTATAGTATTGTACTTTTAACTTTTTGCAAAAATTTAATGAATTTTCACCTTCGTCTTCGGCTGATGGTGATTGAATACATGTTAAATCATTCGATAGATCACTTTTGTTGTATATTATCATTCTTTCATAGGCTTTAAATGTAATCGTATTGTTATTTTTTCACCGCGAAAGTTTATTAAGTTTCCGTCTTGGTCAACAACTTTCAAAATTATATTATTTATTGTTCTTGAATTTACAGGTAAGTATATTACAGTGGTTGGAGTCTCTGTTATTTTATATCCAGGACTAACGTTAAGCGAAAACTGATGTAAAATATGCGTAGACATGTTGTTTATATACGAACTGCATACAATATTGCATTCAACGATTACTGTATTAATTTTGGTTATATCTATCGTTTTATCGGAGTAATGTTCTATTCCAGGTGCTAGTACTTTTCTACTAAAGCCTAATAATGATCCAATTATTTTATTAAAATAAATTGAATCAGAAGTGCTTTTTATACATGTTTGTAGTGTATTATAATTTGCTCGTACATCAAGAGAACCGGTTGGATTCATATCATGATATTTAATTTTTAGTAGTTCAGCTATATCAGTTAATTCATATGACCCAACTGGAACTGTTATTTCATGATTTCCAATATGAAATAAATTGTTTTCAACATCTACATTTGGAATTGAATGATATGTATCAAAACTTATTAAGCCACAAAAATAATTTTCATTTAGTTCAATTGGCGGAAAATAGTTTGCGACAAGATGCGAAGAGTCTCCGTTTAAAGTTAATGTAATTGACATTTTAGTGGTTCATGAATGATTAAGTTAATTATTAAATTTTTCACAGTTTTTATTATTAATCATAATTTGTATTAATCCAAGAATTATGTTCTGAAGAAAAACCAAGCCATTTAACATAAATTTTGTTGCTTTTCCTTTTCAAAACCTTTTCAACCAAATAAGTTTCAGGAAATCTAGTTTTCATTAATTCAGACTCATAAAACCCTCCTTTAATTTCATGTCCTTGATAATCTTTTAATATATATGTATTTGGATTAGTATTTTTTATAGTTTTAACCGTAAATACTTCAGTAGTCCAATTTGGTGTATAACCTTTTTCAAATATATGTTTATATTTACTTATTCTAACATTATCATTCACTTTGAACTTTGGTTTTGTAAATACTTTTAAATTGTTGTAAGCTGTATCCAATAAAAATTTTTCGTTCGATGAATTTACTTCATTGGGCGACATTTTTATTGTTCTGTGGTAAGTATTATTATATTTCTCTACAAGGTTCTTATATATGTTTAACCATTTATATGTTCCTTGATAACTAAACTCCTTCCACATCATTCCTTTAAGAGTTCTGTTAAATCTTTCTATGATGGATGCTTTCAGAACACTATATGTTGAATAGTGGTTGATTTGATTCAATTGCATTAAGTGACGAAACTGATTATTGAAGAACTCCTTACCATCATCTGTTTGTAAATTTTTTGGTTTACGATTGCTTTTTATGAAAATGTTTTTCATGGCGTTCGTTATGTTGAGTGCAGTTTTATTTTTCACTGCTATAGCCCAAGCTTTTTTTGAAAAAGAATCTATTACTGTTAAGAGATAACGATGACCGTTATTATATGTTGCGTAGTTGCCCATCTCAACCAAATCCGCTTGCCATAAATCATCGATTCCTTTTATGATAACCCGTCTTCTTTTAAAATTTTTTCGCGCTTGCTTATGAAGTTCATCAACTATTTCTCTTTTATCTAAGTTCATTTTGAAATAAGATTCTTTACTATTAAGCATTCAGATATGAGTGTCAAATATTTATATAAAATTTTTTATCCTTTAATTTTAGGAAATTCAAGTTTTCGTTTTTTCACCTCAACGTTTACATCATTTCTCTTCATCGATTTAAATATAAAATCCTCAAGTGTATTGAATCTCTCTTCGATATTCTTTGAAAAGTCTTCATTTGCATAACTTATTTGATTCCTCACTATTTTTTCAATAGCTTCAACATTTTCATTGATTCCTTTTGTAATTAATTCTTGTAATACTTTAACATCCCTTTTGATAATGTTTAATTGAGAATTATAATCGTTTTTAAGTTCTTCACGTTGTTTGTTAATAGTTTTAATTATATTATCCAGTTTTTCCATATCTTTTGTTATGTTATTCAATTGCAAATTATATTTATATAATTTTAACTTTGAGTCATTTAGATTATGTCGGAAGGACGTTTCTCCAAACTTATTTATATAAGTCATTTTTAGTTTAATATATTATATCAGCTTCTTTCAATTCTTCAATAATGGAAATGATTTCGTTATTGTGATTATTATGAGCAACACTTTCTGATGAAATAAGTAAACGTAATCTGTCAACTAATTCATTTGTGTCATTCCAATATATATAACTAGATCTACGATTATCAATAGTCTTTAACGAGAATCCACTACCTTTCGTTAGAATATTTGGTTTAGTATTAAATAAATTTTTTATTATACGAATATATTTATAAGCTCGTGTACCTTTAATTTGACTTTTTGATTGATATTGACGTTTGTGAGCATTGGTACTTATTAAAATTTCTTTATATTTTCTTAAATCATTTTTATTATAATGTAGAGGCTTTGAATGGAAAACTAATTCAAATAATCCTGGAGTCATTTTCCACGTTCAATTCCCTATTTGAATAGAGTTATCAGCATTAAAATTTAATTCATTATTTGCATATCGCCAATTTCCGCTTTGATCTATGTTGAAACCATAAATTTTATCTATTGTTTTATTATTGAGGAGTAATTCTATATTTTCAGCTAATGGATATTTTTTCAAATCAGTTTCAGTAACTTGGTTATAATCTATTGCATCATCAAAATTGTTTGAACTGTCGTCGGATGGTAGTGGTGGAAGTTGTGGATCTGTTATGTTATCATTAGATTGATAATCATCTGAGTTATAATCATCCTTTTTTTTATTATTTTATTCAAAGGTTTGGTTATGGACTTAGATGTATCATTCAATATATCATCAGTTTGATATTCATTAATTTTTCCAATTATCGTATTTAAAGGTTTAGTTATTGGTTTGAATGTATCTTCTAAAATATTAACTCGTTCTATATTATCTAATTTGAGATTTTTAAATTTTGCTTTCAATACTCCTCTTGTCTTAACAATATCCTTTAACAATTTATTATCCATAGTTATTGTTTTTATATGTGCTTGAAATCTGCTTTATATTTGATAATGATCTGCCTGTTATCTGCTTAAGCAACTGATATTTATCTGCTAATGATCTGTTTTATGTCTGATTGCAATCTGCATTATAACTATTTAAGATCTGCTTACTTATAGTTCTATGAATTCATCAAAACCTTTTCTATATCGCCCTTTATTTATCAGATTATCCTTACTGATAACAAGAAAGCCATATTTATTTTTCCAACATTCACTACATATATTTGTAAATTCTTTAAATGACATATCACCAATTACATGATCATTATATATATGTCGTAAATTCATTTCATCCTGTTTAAATATTATAATCATATTCGCATTATCACGTATAAGATGTTTAAGGATTTTTGTGTACGTTTGACATAAATAAAAACAATCTATATTCTTATGTCTGCCCATACAAAAGTAATCTCTTATAGTGTCTTGTTTTCCACAAATAACATCATCAAATATTATGATAGAATGTGAGTTCGCTTCTGTAGGACTAATAACTTTCTCGTTTTCCGCAAATGTAAAAATATTTATTCCTTTTATTGGGTCTATCAATTCCTTGAGATAACAGTATTTTGGTTGATATAAAGATTTTGAATATATGTAAATGTTTTTAAAACTTAAACCGTTGGGGCTCTCTATTAGACTAATCATAACATTAGTTTTGCCACAATTTGAAGGACCTATAATTAATGCTCGTATTGAATTTGGTAAAAGTGTACTATGTTTAATTTTCGGTTCGTTTTCTTGTGCTTCATCCGCATTTCTTACTACAATTCGTTTAGCTTGTTATACTAATCGCATTTTTATAACTAACTTGGTTTTGATATAAATTTCTTATTATATAGCGAAACCTCATCATTTAAGTTTATAGTGTCAATCCCATTACACATATCATATAATTAATAAAAAATGAATATAAACTATAAAAAGGGAGTTAAAGATAATCAGTATAATATTGGTAGTGGATTAGTAAACAACTTAATAAACAAATTACCTTTTGAACTACATTTACCTGGTTATCAGTTTTGTGGACCTGGAACAAAACTTGAAAAACGTTTAGCAAGAGGTGATAAGGGAATAAATTCATTGGATGCAGCGTGTAGGGAACACGATATTACATATTCAGAAACAAACGATATTAATAAGAGACATAAAGCGGATAAAATTTTAGTTGAAAAAGCTTGGCAACAAGTGCAATCTAAAGATAGTGATTTCAAAGAAAAGGCTAACGCTTGGTTCGTAACAAACGCTATGAAATCAAAACTTAAATTCGGATTAGTTATGAATAATATAAAAATTCATAAATCTAAAAAGTCACAGAAAAAAAAGAGTCAAATGAAAAAAACATGTGATAGAAAATTGTTTTCAAAAGCTGTTAAAAATACTCTTAACCTCTTAAGAAATGAAAAACCAGACAATTTAAAGGCTGCTGTTAAAATTGCGTTAAAATCCATTACTTCGAACTTCAAAGGGAAGAAGAGGGCTAATATTGTGATACCGAGAGTTATACCAATGCCCAAAATCGGTGGATTTCTTCCACTAATTCCAATCCTAACAGCTTTATCCGCACTTGGTGGTTTGGCTACGGGTGGATCGTCTATTATTAAGGCTGTAAATGATATTAAAAATGGAAAAGAACAACTAGCCGAGGCTACTCGGCATAATAGACACATGGAATCAATTGCTATGGGAAAAGGCTTATATCTTAAACCATATAAATCTGGATATGGACTGTATTATAAACCGATTCCAAAAAACTTTTAGATAACCTACCCAATCGACCATTAACTGATCTAGATTTAATAAAATATGGTAAAAAACTCGAAAATTTTAGAGGTGTGTTTATGCGAGATCGTTTGCCTAAAAAACCATTAGTTCAAGAATGTGGTATTGTTAATCTAGATAACTCTCGTGGTGCTGGAACTCACTGGGTAGCCTATTATAAAAATCATAACTATAAAGAATATTTTGATAGCTTTGGAAACTTACAACCTCCAATTGAACTTGTTAATTATTTAAAGATACCCATTAAATATAATTATGAGCGAAAACAAAACTTTAATACATTTAATTGTGGTCACCTATGTTTAAAATTCTTAGTTAATAAATGTAATTTAAAATAATTCAAACAAATATTTATATAAATATATCCGTTAAAGTTTATTTATATTTTTCTTATTAATTAACGATGTCGTTTTGAATTACAATATAATTTGAATTTATAAAACAAAATTTTAATAAATAAATAAAATTAACATTCAATTTGCATAAAAATATCGTCATCATCATTTAAAAATTGATCTATAATACAATTAGTTGTATTACGATTATCTCTATCATCAATTTCCATTACAAAATCATCATCATCATCATTTAAAAACTGATCTATAATACAATTAGTTGTGTTTTGATTAGCTCTATTATCAATTTCCATTACAAAATCATCATCATCATCATTTAAAAATTGATCTATAATACAATTAGTTGTGTTTTGATTATCTCTATTATAAATTTCCATTACAAAATCATCATCTCTTTCATTGATAAATTCTTCTTTGTAATGCCCCCAAGCAAGTGTATTTACATTATTATATACAATCCTTTTATTATCTAGATAACTTAAAGATATCTTATTTATTAGAGAAGTATATAAATCATGAAGTTTGGATTTAAAAATATACATATTTCCATAATATATTTTCTTATTATATAAACAGTTTTTATAATCTAATAGACTTAAATTTCTAGTTATATTACTTTTAATGCCCTTAACCTTTTTGATTTCATTCATATCTATCGTTTTGAATGCATACATTTTTGCTCTTAGACCCACAAATTCCTTCATTAACTTACCATTATTTTCATCCTTCATCATACCTAATTTTTTTATTTTTCTGTGGAATACCAAACTTATTATTCGCTTCATAATCTGATGTATCAAAGTGTGTATCAATATCGTTTATTATATCTTTATAAAAATCATCAGTTTCTACTGTGTATATAAACGAATCTGTTTCCATATAGTTTAGATCTGCTTTGATGTTATATTTTAAAAGCATATAATCATAATGAAAGTTATACATCTTCCACTTTGAAAGTTCTAGGATTGTAAATCCTAAATAAATGGGTTTATTATAAAACGAATAACTTCTGTTTAGCTCCACTGCTATCATGTTTTCTTGAAATATGCTAAAGGAATGAAATTCTGGTTTGGCAATAAGGGCATGAGCTCCCATTTTCTTTCCAATGCTTTCCCACCGATTAACAATTTTTATATTCTTACGCTTGTCAACGTTTTCCATCGTTTTACCGTAGACAGCATTATTTAGTAACTTAAAGAAATTTTTTTCAAAAGAGTTTTTTGCATTAGTTCTATGTAAATTGTTTAATGAAATATATGGCTTTAACCATGTTGATTGCTTAAATTTCAAAATTCGGTGAATTTTTTTTTAACTTCAACATTTTAAACATTGTTGTAAGTTTTTGTAATGTATTACATATTCATTTTTATCATTTAAATCACAAATTAATTTCTTTTCCTTAGAATTTGGAGGATTTTTATTTTCACTACAAAATGGTAAGTTATTATGAATATCATGAATTTCTATTGGATACGTCAAATCTACTTCTAATATATATCCAGTAGTTGAATCTTCTGGTATAGTATCCAAACAAAAATTTTCAATGTCTGTTTCCCATTCAAAATTACCTTCTGGTACAGCTTCAGACATTGCCCAACCATATAAATTATTTGCATCTAAATACATTAAATATTTAGATGGAAGATGTTCATTGTAATCACTCATATATTTATTGTTTGCAATGGCATGTCGTTGAGAACATTGTACTATTCCTCCCCTTATCCCCTTTTGTATGAATAAAATCATATCTATGTCGCTCAATAACTCTAATTTAATATCTGTTATTTTTAACATTGCGTCCCAAGAAAATCCTGGAGCGGTATAGTAATAACAAGGATCTAGTTTATAAATATCATTGCAAAGAAATCTAAAGTTTTCGAAAACATCAGCTAATAACAAGACATCAGTTTTCAAATATAAAATTAAATAATCTTCTAAAGTTGTACACTCAAAAGTACTCCATACCTCTTTCGCATGTGTGTAATCTTCTTGAGAACAATCTTCATCTGTCAATTTATTATAAAAATTCACAATATTCGGTAGAGAAGTTTCTTTGAGTTTTTCGATAGAATTTAAATAACTATATGGAAAGACACCTTTTCTAACAAGTAAATTAAATTTACTTTCATTTTCACCAAACATTGATTTAACTATTTTCAAATCCTGCTTACCTAAATTTTTAATTAAATCATTTAAGCTTGATTGTAAAAATCTATAGGAATCTAAAAATCGAATTTCTATATTACCATTATTGTTGTCGCTTATGGTTTTAGAGAGTGATATATATAGCTCTTTATTGAGTGGAATGATATTAATTGGACCATCATTTATATTATTTAGCTCCTTCACAAATAAGTGACAGTCATAACTAGAAAAACTGTGAAAAATAACCGGGACAAATTTCGGTACTTTATAATTAAGATTACAAGAACTATGTGCAACCCCCCTATATTTACCAGTCAAATGACAATGATCTCTAACTTTTGATTCATCTAAAATTATTTTAGAGCAAATGTGGCATATATTATTAGCATGGAAGTTTAAATTTTCCACTTCAGTTAATGGGGTCAATGGTTTTACTTTTGTCAAATAATTATTATTTAAATCTCTTATATCCCGAATTAAACTTTCTATAAATAGTTTAGCCGATTCTAATCCTTTAAAGGTACGTAACTTGTTTAATTTGTCATTAAAACTACATTTAATAAAATACGACATTGCGTAGGGAATATGTCTATCAACTAATGTTGTTGACGAAACATCACCACGCGGAATGCAAGTTTGAATATTTTCAAATATGCATTCCGAATCAGCGTATATTACAAAAGGTACATTTATACTATTATTATAATTATTAAATTCTAATATTGACTTATCTTGTTGGGGGGCATAAGAAACCTGTCTTTTACAATGCTGTCGATGTTTTTCTAAGTCTTGTTGATAATGGAAACTCTGTAAACAGTCATCACAGAGAATAATGCTTCCATGATGGCTAGTTTGTTGTGATCGAATCAATCTATGTAAAATAAATATAAAAATTAAACATATAATTATTATGATTTTTTTTTTTTTTTTATAATAATCACATTTACCTTGAAATATTTTTGATATATACATAGTGTGAAACTATATTTCCTCCATTATCTTTCTGTAAAAACAATAGCTGTATATGCTTAGATTTTATTGCTTTTGTTTTGTAATATGGGCCAACAACTAAGTCTTTTTCCATCTCATAGCCAAAAACGTTTATACTAATATTAGGATTATTGGTCTCAAAAATGTGTATATCTTTTATTTTAAGTGGGAAGCATAACCCACTAAAATTTAAAGAAAATCCATTTAGATTTATTATCTCATCGGCAATGTTGATCCCATAAATACTAGTTCGTTGCGCATTTCTATGAGTTGATATGGCTGATAAAATTGCCCATTTGAAACAAAAATCATCATAATTTTGTACATTTATACATGCTTTTTTTGACATCAGTTTAGGCGGGAGAGCTATAAAACTAGAACCTTTCAGTGGTTGATATTTATTTAAGTTCAGGTGAAGTTTTAAAAGTTGAACTAGAGTCCAACCACTATCCCGCTCTTGAAACTCTTCCATCTTTGTTAATATATTTTGAATATTAGTGAAATATTCATTTGTGAATTCATCAATATCGAAAACTTCTTTCATTTTGGTTTGGAAATGTTTTACATCTATTGGTGTATTTTCTAGGTCGCTCATTTTGGGACAAGCATATAAGCCATACATCTCCATATTATATTTTAGAGCACCATTATTTTTTAAAAAGTAGTCAACTTCTTTTTTTAATGACTCCACAGCTTCTTTCATAAACACCTCTGGGAGGAGGCATTCCTCGTTGTCGTTTATGTAAACAAGTGTCACAAGTCTTTTTTTAAACGCACTTCTTACAAGCTTTACACGACTGGAGCTTGAAGCATGACTTCGTTCGTGCTCTCTGTAATTTTCCTCAGTTAGGAAAGCTCTTTTGCATTCTTTGCATTCTAAATTCGATATCATTTTATTTTTGTATAAACGTTTTTAAATATACTAAAAATGTATAAAACAAATTTACAGACTGTTTGTGTAAAACGTTAAACGTTAGAAATCAATGCTTACTATTTTAAAATTATTTAACTTACCTATTATGAATTAAAAATATTTAAATCTATACACATATGTATATAACAATAAAAATTTCGAGTTTTCTTTTTTTTTCACACAACACTTCGTTTTTCAATAATGTCACAAGACTAGAATTTTGTTCAGAAAAATGTTTTATTTTATACTTTTTTTTCTACACGCAATATATGCATACATTCATCTATAGAAAATTACCTGTGATTGAAAAATCTTCATACTTATCTACATTTATGATCTTGTAAATTAGTGAGTTTAAGCAATAAAGGAAAAATATTTGTTTGCCCTTCATAGAAAGATATTTTTTTATAATTAGTTTTTTCGCATACCCTTTTTCTCAGAACAAATAAAATGTAAATTTCACCAAGGCACCCACGTAAATCTACACGCGCAAAAAGCATGCATACGCATGTCTCTCGTTCTTAATACTTTAAAAATACTTAATATCATGTGTCTTGCATGAGCATGTTAATTTTTAATGTCCTATCCTTTTTTTTCTTTTAAAATAAAAATTAGAGTAAAGCAAAATACATTTAAATGCTATGACATGAAAAAGCATGCAAAAGCATGCTTACTACTTAATATCATGTGTCTTGCATGTGCATGTTAATTTTTAAATGTCCTATCCTTTTTTTTCTTTTAAAATGAAAATTAGAGTAAAGCAAAATACATCATGAATAAGCATGCTTTTGCATGCTTATTCGGATAGGACATGAAAAAGCATGCTTACGCACTACATGCAATGGAAATATCCTTCCTTATAGGAATATTTTTTCATGTAATTTATTTTTTTGGTGAGAATTTTGAAAATTTCTATATAAGTGCAAAAAGTAATAAAAACTTGTAATGCATACATATACATATGACCATGTGTCTTGCACATGCATGTTTAAATTTCATGTCTTGTACATGCATGTTTAACTTTCATCAAATTTTTAAATGTCCTATCCTTTTTCTTAAAATGAAAATAAATAAGATAACTTATTTTAAGCATAAACTCTCATTTTCATAAAATTTAAATGAATTTGAAATATATGCATTTTATTTTAATTTTTTGAACTAAATTTTCCTGAAATGGATTTCAAATTCACTTTGTTAACGTGCATGTGCATGTTTAACATAAAAACAAAAATCAATAAATAATAGGGGTCACTTCACTTTACTAAATATATTTATTGTTTTAAAAATTGTGTAACTACATAAAATTTCTTATGACAAATAAAAATTTAGCTATAGTTTAGTTCGAATATTGCTGAACCATTTGGTGATTGACGTCCTTTGTAAATAATTGTCCAAATTTTGTCATTCATTTTTGATAAGTAAGGATCCTCTCTGTTTAAATATTTAACGATTCTTTGCGGAAGATAAAACCACTTATTGTTGTTTAAATATGCAATAACTTTGGATCCATATTGTGTAACCTTCCATTCAAAATTTAAAATCTTGTAAGGTTCATTTAAGGGAATATCATCAATTTTTGTGTATTCAGATTTTATTCCTTGCGCAATGTTAATTATTTGTTGATAGATCTAAAAACAAACAAAAAAATTAGTTAAATTTTATATGTATTTCTTAAACTTTCATATAATAAATAAAAAAATTCTAATGTTATGTTAAACTTCATTCTTACCATTGTTGTTGAACGTAATTTCAAGGATCTTTGAATAACAATAACTAAAACTAATTTCTAATTGGTCTTTTATATACATATTTGTGAGTCAATCGAATTCTCATTTTAATACAATTACTCAAATGAGAATCTCATTCGAATTGTTCCATTTACAAAAATGTCTTCGTTAAACTTTTTATGAGAAAAATATATATTCTCATTTTAAGTTAACTTTGTTGTAGGAATATATGTATGTATTAGAATATCCTTTCTTATGAGAAAATACATGTATTGGAATATCCGTCCTTATGCGAAAATACATGTATTGGAATATCCTTCCTAATGGGAAAATACATGTATTGGAATATCCTTCCATATGGGAAAATACATGTATTCGAATGCACATATATATACTAATTAGAATGATCTACTATTCTAATTAGATCTAACTATACACGTGTGCCAGAATGCCCATAAATATACTACTGTGCCAGAATGCCCATAAATATACTATTTGATCCTTATGGGGAAAATACACGTGTGCCAGAATGCTCATAAATATACTACTGTGCCAGAATGCCCATAAATATACTACTTGATCCTTATGGGGAAAATACACGTGTGCCAGAATGCCCATAAATATACTACTGTGCCAGAATGCCCATAAATATACTACTTGATCCTTATGGGGAAAATACACGTGTGCCAGAATGCCCATAAATATACTACTGTGCCAGAATGCCCATAAATATACTACTTGATCCTTATGGGGAAAATACACGTGTGCCAGAATGCCCATAAATATACTACTGGAATGAAGAAGGATGAGAACAAGGGTGATATAATGACTAACGTGACCATTTTTTTAGTAACTCAAAGCGGGACACAGACCGGGACACCGCAATAATAACGTACGGAATAAAAATTTTTAACTTTTTTACATTTTCAAACATGTATATTATGCTATTATATTATGGGACAAATTCCCATTTTCCATTTTCCTTCCGGAACACCGGGACGGTGAACCGAAAATCGAAAGCGGGATATCCATCCGGTCACATTAATAATGACCTAGGTTGTAGGTTTAAGATCCAAAATGTACTCATTTTCAACCCATAGCTCTGAAGAAGTCAAAAAATCTAAAGGAGTTAACTCTAAACGATTATAAAAATTGTTTATTTGATCAGAAAGTGATATCAGATGAGATGTATTTGATTAGATCAAAAACTCACAAACTGTACACACAAAAGCTATTTAAAGTGGTCCTTAACTACAATAATGATAAAAGAAATATTTTGGAAGTTCATGTAAAAACACGAGCTTGGGGTCATTATAGAGATCGAGTTACTAAGCCAGTTGACTAATCTATTGATATATATATATGTATTAGGGATGTAACGAATGTTCGCATTCGCTTTCGCATTCGCAAATAATTCGCTTACTTTTGCTATTTGCATTCGCTAAAATGTATGCGAATATTTAAAGCGAATACTAAAGACAAAAATATTGGAAATATTTTCCAGTTTTTTTTAAGAAAAGGCAGTGTTTAAATTGCGAGAAAATATTTTCTACTTAGGACTAGTGCGTTAAAACTTTTGAAAAATGGTAAGCACATCATTACTTCGTTCAAAAAAATTTAAATGCAAAAATTTTAACTATTCCTTCTTTGTTGTAAATTTTTTGCGAAACAAGTGCCACTCATATTATTTCGCATTTAAACTTAAAATGTTGAAAATATATTTCATATGTTTTTCCCAAGATGAACAGAGTACTACTTCTGCAAAAAATTTTCATGAACAATTCATTCCAATTTTTCTTTATATGTATTTTGGTAGTATTTTACAGGAAATGTTGAACTTAGTACAAGGTCTTAGGGCCAAAGTTCGAATGGGTTGATTGCCAAACATTTTGTAAATTTAGTTTTAATTATTATCTATACTTATTTTAATATGATTTCATATATCTTTCAGTTTAACAATTTTTATTTCTAATAAATTAATAAATATTTGCTGAATTCAAGACTCAAGTAGATCGATGTATACAACACAACGTCATGTTCTTATACAAATTTAGTTTCATGTGCTTTTTTTTAACGTATTGTAATATTTGCATTCGCTTTCGCATTCGCATTCGCTTTCGCAAAAATTAAAATGTAGTATTCGTTTTCGCATTCGCATTCGCTAAATTGGTATTCGTTACATCCCTAATTTATACTCTTTAATTAAATTTAAAATTGTAACATATCAACGTACATATATTAAAATATATTTTAAAATATAACAAATAATATACCTACTAAAAATAAATTATATCAATATGTTTCATTTTCAAGTAAGATTGCATTCCGTATTATATGTATGTATTATATGTATGTATTATATGTATGTATTATATGCAAATGTTTATGTATG
Source organism: Tachina lurida (assembly GCA_944452675.1). Taxonomy (NCBI): domain Eukaryota; kingdom Metazoa; phylum Arthropoda; class Insecta; order Diptera; family Tachinidae; genus Tachina; species Tachina lurida. The sequence goes on along the minus strand of OX101753.1, from coordinate 84,416,993 downwards.
AGTTTTACATTCATTAATTCAGTCTTAAGAAACAATCTCATATGTTTTTTTGTCTTTATTTATTTTTTATATTTTTTATTAAAATATTATTTTTATGTATACATAAATATATAAATTTTTAACACATATATATGCATATATGTATGTATATAATTATTTAGTTTTTACAACATCTTTATTTATACTCTTTAATTAAATTTAAAATTATAACATATCAACGTACATATATTAAAATATATTTTAAAATAAAACAAATAATATACTAAAAATAAATTATATCAATATGTTTTCATTCTGATGTTTTATTTTCAAGTAAGAATGCATTCCGTAAATACCATTGAAGTGATAGCTGCAATAAAATAGGCCTGGATACTTCACCCCTATTTGACTAAAGTTGATACAGCCAATATCTTCAAATTAAAAACACAATTTACACAATTTTTTCTAACAATTGCCTCTTTTCCTCGCCTTTAACATAGATATATGAATCACCTACATTAGCTCTTAGAAATTAGCATATGCTTTTAAATGAAACAAGTAGATTGGTAATGGTGGTCTGAGTCCTGTTTTGGGAATTCAAAACCGGGAAAAATCAAAAAGGTTGGCAACCCTGTTACAAATGGGGGGTATTTTGGGGATTTTTATGCTGAGATTTTCTTGGCTATATGTATGTGTGTGTGTGTGTGTGTGTGTGTGAGTATATATGTGTGTGTGTGAGTATATATGTGTGTGTGTGAGTATATATGTGTGTGTGTGTGTGTGTGTATGAGTATGTGTGTATGTATGTGTGTATGAGTGTGTGTTTTTGTATTTACTTGTGTGTTTGCCGGTGTCCGATACTTTTGTTGTAGTGGTAGACAATCATTATACCCAGTAGGAAATTTATTTACTTGTGTGTTTTTTTTTGTTTTAGTGGTAGACAATCATTATACCCAGTAGGAAATGTTGATAGTTAAAATATGCTGACTAGCTTTTGACTAGCTTGTCACCAGTACTACTCTAAAATTATTTAGCACGTGTTTGTCATTGAAAATATACTAGTCACACTAAAACAATTGAAGCACAGCCGCGAATAACGTTGTAAAAGACAGTTTTTTCACAGATTACCATTAATATAAATCTCTTGCGTTGTTCAAACCATAGACTAACAACTAGACGCGACACGGGCGAATTGAAGAGAATTCGCCCGTATAAATGTTGCGATAGAGATGGCAACATTGGAGAATTTTTCTATATTTCTCTCTATCGCACCAAGTATGCGGTTTTGACATTTATGAAATTTATTGTTTACAAAAAATAAAATTTCTTGGCAGGATTTGGTGCAAAGTGGTGAAAAAGTGTTATTGCGCCAAAATCCTGAACAAAGTTGGTAATTTGTGGACAAAAATTGATAGTTTATTTTGTCCACATATTACCAACAGTGAGAAAAGTGCAGAAAACAAAAGTGATGGCGAGAAAAACATAGAATTAATGGGAGCATCATTCAACACATTTGGAAATGTAAGTATTTATTTATAATGTTAGTTATTTATACAAGTTTTAACAATGTATTATTGTTTTTCTAGAAGCCACAGATGTACTATGGGTTGTCCTGCAGGGTAGAAGCTGCATTTGTTCCTGAAAGAGCCAACTGGGTAAGTAATTAATATGACTATTTTGCGCTAAGTGAATTATTTAAAGTGAATTGTAGCGTGGAATTTTGTACATTGGAAGGGACAAATATGTTCTTATCCAACGTATAAGTGCTTTGGTTAACATGTAGGGCAGAGAAGATGTGTTCCGATCAATAAGATTAGAAGAAGCTAAGTAATGTAAACAAGACGGGTAATGTGTACATGTAAAGTGAATTGAAAGTGTGGATTTTTGTATATTGGAAGGGACAATGATGTTCCTGTCCAATGTACACATTATTTGGTTAACATGTCGCGGTGAAATTAAGTGCTTGGAACAATTGGATTCCAAATTTGTTCGCCTTGTGTTAGTTTTTTGCAAGTGCTGGACACAAATAACTAGTTCTTATGACTAATGTGTACATATAAGTGAACTGTCTGTGTGGAATCTTGTACATTGGAAGGGGCAATCATGTTCTTGTCCAATGTTCAATGACACAGGTTAATAAACCGCAAAAAAGTGAAGTGTTCAGATCAATTGGAATCCAAATGTGTTCGCTATGTGTTCTTTTTTACATGTACTTTGCAGAAATAAGACTAATGTGTGCATATAAAGTGAATTGACAATGTGGAATTTCGTTCATTGGAAAGGACGATGATGGTCTTGTCCAATGTACAATAACACCAGTTTGTAAGTCGCTAGAAAAAGAAGTTTTCCACTCAATTGGAACGGAATTGTGTTAATTTAGTGTCCTTCTTTACAAGTACTTGAGACAAAAAAGAAAGTACTTTTCATTAAATTAAAAGACCTTTTACGGGCTATAGAATACTTTATAAAAAAATTCAACTTTTGTTTTATAGATATATAACTTTAGTTCTATAAATAAAAAGCCCTTTTACTTTTTCCAAAAAAGACAATTTTTTTAAAACTAAAAATACAATTTCAATAATGCTATTTTTTAATTTTTATTTTATTTACATATGTGAACGGCAAGAAAACCTGGAAGAAACTAAACGAAATATGGCTGCCACAAAAACCATTCGACGCCTTAGAACTAAACTGAAAAAAAACAAGGACGAATGTTTGAAATGAAAACAACTTTAGGCTTTGGTTGCATAAGTAAAAGTATTTTTATTTCAAGATATTTAACAAAAAATTTAATTAATTACATTAGTAAATATTCTAACTTTGTTTTTGTTTACAATGTGTGTAGTGGAGTTCTTTTTGTAACAATTTCAAATTATATATTTATGCAATTACTAAAAAAAATTTAAAATAAAAATAAGAAAACAATTCCAAAATTTTATTTAGTTTTTTTAAGATTTTATTTCTGCAAATTGAGGTTAGTATACGCTCAAGAAACGAAGACCTCTTTTGGTTTGGATCTCCTATTAAAATAACTTATTTCTATACTGAATATAGTTAATACAAAAGTTTAAAAAATCGTTTATTTTTATAAAAAAGTTAATACTTTGAGTCTAAGATTTGTTTAATAACACAATTCTACCATTGTTCCACTCTTAAGAAATTGGTAAGCAATTCGGACAGGTATAAGGTACTAAGATTCAGAAAAAATATTAAAAATGTTCAATATAAAATTACTTTAATGCAAAAAAAAACTCTTAAATGAGATCTACAGTGGACACCTTCCAATTTTTTAATAATGCTAATAACTATCATAATTAGCTTAATCGAATCAGATCTTTTTGTATCAGCAGTTTTTAGAAAGAAAAGAGACTTATAATAGTGCAGTCATAGCCATAAAAAAGTAGTGTGTACGTAAAATTTTTTACATTATTTATGATTATAACTATTTTATAAATATCCCTTTCTTTCTAAAAAACTACTGACACAAAAAAACGTGATTCGATTAAGCTAATTATGAGCACTATTAAAAATTGGAATAGATCCACTGTATAACTGATAAAATAAATAAAATAATCAAATACACTTTTGCGATTTAACTTTCTTTAATGATGTGTGCACCTGTAAGAAAACAAGTTAATTAATAAATGTACATTCATGTATATTAAAGTAAAAAATACCTTCACCTTGAAAAAGTTTCTCAAATTTATAGCGTGTACTTCTGATTTCAATTGACCCTTATGATTTTGTAATCATGTTATTCAATTTCTAATTTCTCTATTTATAAATGTTCGACCAGTATTTGTTTCTGATCTTGTTGCATTTACCAACAAAGAGGCCTAACGATTATCTGTAATAAACGATGACAATTAATATTTCAAATAATGAATTATTTATTTATTTATTCAATGGATGTAATAATTATTGTTCAAATAAAACTTACCGTTTTATGCATAGCACCAGATTTTACAGGTGGCCCGGCCAAAGCAATATAAGGTGCTGGAATAGTTTGCTGGTCAGTTATATCATATCCGCACATGTGCAGGTCAGCGTATAAGACATACGTATTTGTGTATACACTTGCGGATCCAAAAAAAAGTTGACCCGGCCCCATGTAAGGCACAAAGAAACTCCCAACAGCATTATGTTCTATTACTTGGCCAAGTTGTTGCATCGGCGTATACCGCACTTGTGATACACATATTGTGAGTCCAGACGAGATTTATTTTCGTGGAGCTAATGCTGATTGTTTTTTGTCAATAGTTTTTTGGCCAGCTATTATTTCAAGCAACATACCATTGATCTTACTAGCCAAAAATGGATGCAAATGTCTGTCTGGGTATAAACGTTCGACCAGTATAGTAACAAAGAGGACTAACGATTTTCTGGAATAAACGGTGATAACAATTAATGTTTCAAATACTGAAATATTATTCAAAGAAAACTTACCGTTTTTATGTATTTGCGACACAAGCTGACTTGCTGGAACCTTCTGAACTGTTTGCGTACACCTTTTTTTGGTAGCACGCTGTTGAGCTGCGTTAGAGGTGGCCCGACCAAAGCAATATAAGGTGCTGGAATAGTTTACAGGCCAGCATAGAGTATTACACATTTGTGTATGCACTTACAGATCAGAAAAAGGTGGCCGGGTACATTAGGCGTGGAAGCACGAATGCATTTTTATTTGGTAGCACGCCTACATTTCTATTTGGTAGCACGCTCTTGAGTAGAACTAGCTGTTAAAGGTGGTAATATAAGGTGCTGGAATATTTTGCTGGCCAGTTATACCACAAGCGTCCATGCACAGCACAGTGAAGTGTTATACGCATTTGCGTAGGCTCTTGAGGATCCAAAAAAGTTAGCCGGCCCCCATGTTAGACACAAAGAAGCCTCCAGCTGCATTATGTAAGAATACTTAGCCAAATTGTTGCATGCGTCGCATTACGCCCATGTGACACACATATTCTGAGTTATGGAATTTAAGAACGTATACTTTTTCACTACTCAACATGCACTACTTTTTTATATACTTTCAATCTCCATCTATTTCCAAATGCCGAGAAAGTATCACAAATTGCTTTATTTTCATTGCCATCGTCCAAATTTCATAAAAAACAACCAATTCCAGAGCGATGCATTTACAAATATCATTGAGAACAAGTAATACGAATGTGTTTATCACCGATTACATTAATATTTATTGTATTTAAAGTATATTAAGCATAAAAAATAGGTTTAAATTAAATTTATTTTGTGGCGATGAAAACTCATGGAATTGTTTTTGCAAATATTTTTACTTTTTCACATTATTTAGATGGCAATTTACAATCACTAGTAGAGGAACACCACTGGCCTTTACTTGAACAATTAAAAACTCTCAAATTACAAACATATTGCACAATTATTTAAATTTTATTAAAAATACTTGTAAAATAATTCACTTTTGCAAAATTTTATTTTATAATTTTTCACAATCATATGTTCACAAATGCTATGTATAGCCATTGCTTTTTATACATGTAAAAAGCATATCTTTTTTCTCCCTTCTGCCATTTATCCATCAGCTGATACGACGATTTCGCTTAACTCAGAAGTGAGGATTCTGGTTAATATTCTGTGGTTCAAACCATAGAGTACTAACTAGAGGCGACACCGGCGAATTGAAGAGAATTCGCTTTACTAAGTTCTTGCGGTAGAGATAGCAAATATGACTAATTTTTATGCCTTTCTCTATCGCACCATCTTAGTAAAATGACATTTAGTTATTTACAAAATAAAAATTTTCTTGGCAGGAATTGGCGCAAATTGGATAAAAAATGATTTTGCGCCAAAATCCTTGCCAAAGTTGGTAATATGTGGACAAAAATTAGTAGATTATCTTGTCCACATGTTACCAACAGTGAGAAAAGTGAACAAAAGAAAAGTGATGGTGAAAAAAACATGGATTACTGGGAGCATCACACAGCAAAAGTAAAAATGTAAGTATATATTCATTGTTTCTTTTACTTATTTATAATAGATTCTAACAATATATACTTAATTTCCAGTAGCCACAGATGCACTATGGGTTGACCCACAGGATATAAGCTGAATTTGTTCCCGACAGAGCCAACTAAGTAAGTAATTTATATAAAAACGTCTGTGAAAAGCGAATTTTTCAAAGTGAAATTTGAGTGTGGGGTTGTGTACATTGGAAGGGACAATGGTGTTCTTGTCCCTTCCAATGAATAAGTGCTTTGCTTAACATGTAGTGAAGAGAAAATGTGTTCCGATCAATAAGATCCAAAATACGCTCGCTTTGTATTACTTTTAGAAGGAGCTAAGTAATATAAACTACACGACATGTGTACATGTAAAGTGAATTGAAAGTGTGAAACTTTGTACATTGGAAAAGACGATGTTTGTCTTGTTCAATGCAGAAAAACTTTCGTTAATATGCCGACATGAAATGAAGTGTTTGGATCGATTGTAATCTAATTTTGTTCGCTTGTTGCAAGTGCCTTACGCCAACAAGTTTATATGGCTAATGTGGACAGATAAAGTGAAGTGTATGTGTGGAATCTTGTACATTGGAATGAACAATGATGTTCCTGTCCAATGCACAATAGCAAGGGTTAGCAAGACGTATAAAAATGTAGTCTCCAGATCTTTTGGATTCCAAGTGTTCCAAGTTCTTTTTGTTTTTCACAAGTTCTTAACAAAAATAAGTGATTTGTGTCTACGTAAAGTGCGTTGTTTGTGTGGAATTTTGCACATTGGAAGGAGCAATGATGTTCTTTTTCAATGTACAAATACTTTGGTTAACAAACTATTTAAGTAAGAAGTGCTTGGAACAATTGGATTCAAAATTTGTTCACAAATAACTAGTTTTTGTGACTAATGTGTACATATAAGTGAAGTGTTTGTGTGGAATCTTGTACATTGGAAAGGACAATCATGTTATTGCCCAATGCACAATGACACAGGTTAACAAGCCGCAAAAAAGTGAAGTGTTCCGATCAATTGGAATTCAAATATGTTCACTTTATGTTCTTTTTTTAAGTACTTGACAGAAATAAGACTAATGTGTGCCTATAAAGTGAATTGACAACGTGGAATTTTGTACATTGGAAAGGACGATGATAGTCTGGTCCAATGTACAATAGCACCAGTTTGTAAGTCGCTAGAAAAATAAGTTTTCCAATCAATTGGAACGCAATAGTGATAATTTTGTATCCTTCTTTACAAATACTTGAGACAAAAAAGAAAGTATTTTTCATTAAATTAAAAGAACTTTTACGGGCTACAGAATACTTTATAAAAGACATTCAACTTTTGTTTTATAGATATATAACCTTAGCTCTATACATAAAAAGCCCTTTAACTTTTTCCAAAAAATACAATTTTTTTAAAACTAAATACACAATTTTAATAATGCTATTTTTTAATTTTTATTTTATTTACATTTAACGGCAAGAAAACCTGGAAGAAACTAAACGAAATATCGCTGCTACAAAAACCATTCGACCCCTAAGGACTAAACTAGAATGTTTCCATGGAAAACAACTTCAGACTTTGGTGGCATAAGTAAAATTATTTTTATTTCAAGATATTTAAAAAAATTTAGTTAATTACATTAGTAATTCTAATTTTGTTTTTGTTTACAATGTGTGTAGTGCAGTTATTTTTGTAACAATTTCAAATGATTAAAAATTATGGGCCATAACCATAGTCACAGAATAAAGTCGGTTCGTTTTAGAAACAACTTAAAATTAAAAACCTGTTTCTAAATCTTTTTCTACTATAGTCAAAAACAAAGTGTGTGTTAAGTTGAACCGACTTTAACTGGGTGTCACAACAAATATGGGAAATTTTTCATACGATCGAAAACAAAATATAAGAAAGTGGCATCTCTCTCTCATCTGATACTGTGTTATGAAAAAGGGTTAAATTTAATAAAAAGATAAAATAAAACAACCGAATATAAAAACAACTTAACAAATAAATAATATAGAGAAAATTTAAAAGGTATTGGTATTTTGTATTATTTTAATACAAAAAACTATTCAATAATTGGACTATAAATTATTTATAGGAACAAAAGAAGCCAAGAGATAGAAATTCATACATACATACAAATGTGTACATACATACATACATACATATTTTCTCTTTTATTTTAATACGTTTTGTCTTGAACTAAAGAGCCGGAGTCGATGCTAATCTAGTTAAAAACAGCTTCAGCATGTTTTAACTTTAGAACCGACTTTTTCCTTTAAAGTGCAGTTTTTCTCGTCTATGGTAGGTCGAAAGTTCATTTTTTAAAAAAGTGCATTCTAAAACTAAAAAAGTATACTTTTTTGTTGACTATGGTTATGGCCCTATATATTTATGCAGTTACTAAAAAATTTTAAAATAAAAATAAGAAAACAATTCCAAAATTGAACATAGTATAACTCATGATACAATAATATAAAGGTACAACCGTTCTCTCTTTTCGTCGCCATATTAACCTTCTGACGCTTGTGCCGACAATTTTTTACTCTCAAAATTAATGCTACCTTATTAATTTATGAAATCCGAGTTTTTGATTAATTTTTTGACGTTCTTTTTTATTTATTGAAAAATATTGAAGAATATATATTTAAATTATAATTATAAAAAAGAATTATATCAGCATAAACAATTCAAGGGAAATTACCAACGGAAAAGCCTCTGAATCAAGGGTGGGACTTTCTCTTCGTACTACTCTGGCTTATTGCTTTACATAAGGTGCGTCCAAGCAAAGAATATAAATTATATAGAATGCGCATCTGAGCTAAAAAATTCAACATTTTTTGATTTCGTTACAGATGCGGGGGGAAAGTATAAAGCGCAAGCAAACACGCAGAGAGAGAGAGCATTTGCTTCCAGGGTGACCGATGACATTTTTCAAAAATTTGCACCAAATAGGGGAGGATTTATCAAAAAAAAGGGGCAACATTAAAAAACTCGACACAACTACATTAAAGTTCTTATTTTTAATGTATTATTATATAATTTACTTTAGAAAAAGGGGGACAAAAAGAGGGAAGGCAATCGAAAAAGTGGCAATTTGCCACTGTAGTCGATCAAACGGTCACACTGTACGATACAGCGACAGAGCTTCGAGTTCTGCTACAGGTTGTCGTCACTGTTGCCAGTTTTGCAGATTTCTCTGCATTTTGCTGATTTTTCATTGAAAAAATTATTAAATGAAATTTGCAGATTTTCTGAAATGCTTGTGTAACATCAATATTTCGTGTTTTTCTTTACTCCGTAACAGAAATAACCATGGTGTCACTGTCAGAAACATACACATAAGAAACACTAACAAATAAGTAGTGTTTGACGTTTAATTTTGCAGTAACCATACCACCAACATACATATATACATATCGCACACTAAATCATAAACAGTCACAACTCAAAACTATGAAAATTGTTTTGTTTTTTCATAGGCCGAAATTATTTCGTTTGCAGCAAAGTCTTCGTGAACAGTTTTTTGCCACTCCTAAACAACTGCGATTTTTTGAGTAGTGACTGTTCATGATTTAGTGTGCGATATTTTGCACAGATTTGTATGTATATGTCCCATTATTTTAAAGAATTTGTAATATCGGCATATGTTTTTGTACAGCAAGATAATTTATGTTAATTCGCAAATTAAATTAAAAATGCATACATGACCAAAAAAAATATAACCTCCTCCTTAATTGAAGTCGGTTAATAATTCGAGAACAAAATGAAAACCAGTTCAAAATATAGGTGTTTTTATTGTTGCAGATTTTTTCCCCCGATTTTTTTAAATTATTTTGCAGATTTTTTAGCCAATTTTTCCAGATTTTTTGTAAAATATTCTGGCAACAGTGCTTGACGTTGTAAACATTCACCCCTATCGTGAATAAAATGTGAAATTTTTGAACCCATGAAATTATCATTCCTCATGAGGGGAAATTTGGTATCGGGAACTTCATGGGAACGTTTGTTCCCGCTATCGATTTGCAGTGAATGTAAAAAATTAAATAAAAAATAAGGTTCGATATGTGTTATAATTATTTATCAAATAATACACTATAATAAAAGAAATAAGTTCTTTGTAATAAAAATAAAATGTAATTTTATAAATATTAAAATATGCATATGCAATATAGAGGTGTTACTAAAATCCAGCTTCCTACATTTAGTTTTGATAGCTACGAAAATATCCTTTCAGAAGCCGATGAGCTGTGTGGTAATCAATTCATGTGTTTATGTTTATGTTTGGATACTTTGTATCAAAATATTTAAATTTTATTTAAATTGGGAAAATCTGAGAAATTGCTAGTGGGATACAATTTCTTCTTCTTTATCATGTACTAAATTTGGAAACCACATCCACATTTGTTTTTAAGATACAAAATTCATTTAAAAATATGGTAGTGCATCACTATATACAAATTTAAATACCATATAAAAATTGTTAATTTTGTGTTAAAAAAGTAACCAAAATGGAAAAAAGTACACAAGTACACATTGGAAAAAAAAGTAACCAAATTTGGTTACAAGTAACCAAAACGGCAACGCTGATCATAGCATACGCCGTCTACGAGACTGTAAAAAAGCAAAATAATAAAAATCAAACATAAATACACACATGCTTTCGCTCTCAACAATGCGAGCGCAGCATACACTGCAGAAAGAAATGAGAGCACGTATGCTGATGGGTTCTACTGGAAATACCCGCATAGAAAATTTTAGCTTGTATGAGATGCGCATTCTATATGATTTATATTCTTTGGTCCAAGTCATATGCACAATGTGCAAACTTTTTTAAAAGAGCTATTGAGCTTTCACACCGACGAGAGCACAATTGCCAATCAGATCTCGGCGAGAACAATGCTTCCTCTTAATTTGCAAGGAAACAACAGCACACTTAACAGCTTTCAAAGCTGTTTGCCTCAAATACAATCATCAGAGTATGCCTGCTTAGAGCCTAAAATTATAAGCAAAAGGCCACCCGCGGGCACTTCGTTATGCTCTGTTTTAAACATACATATGTATGTATATATAAACGAATAAACGTATCATGGGTTCTAAGCACTCATTGGAATGATGAGCAGTTTTGCTAAATGTTAGCTTATGATCGTCAATGTCACCCCTGTGTTAAAATCATGCGTTCTGCACCTAAATTGAACCAATTCATTAGCAATAGAACCCATGCATTAACTATTTCTTTTGCATGTCTTTTTTGTTCAGATTATTCAGATGTAGCCCATCAAAAAAGCATTAATTCTTACTGTAAGCTGCAATAAATTTGCACACGAAGTGTACATAAATGTGTATTATATGCATGAAACACTCTCATCCATTCTACATCATATTATACACATGCATATTTCGTTATCCACGTATCCAATTAATACAACATTTAAAAAAATGTGTATTAAACCATAATTTCTAAACTTAAAATTACACATTTCCAAAAACATTCCTAAAAAAAAGTTCCCCGTAATTTCGTGTGGCAACGTTTTCCTCTCTCTTTACAAAAAACAGCAATCAAACAATTTTGGTAAAAGTCAAAATTAATTTTATACGTCAAATGTGGTAGTACCTTTATATTATTGTATCATGGTATAACTTATTTTTTCAAGATTTTATTACTACAAATTGAGGTGAGTAGATATACGCTCAAGAAACGAATACATTTTTTGATTTAGATCGCCATTAAAATAACTTATTTCTGTACTGAATATTATTTCAAGTCAATACAAAAGTTAAAAAAATCGTTAATTTTTATAAAAAAGTTATTACTTTGAGTCTAAGATATGTTTAATAACACAATTCCACGATTGTTCCACTCTTAAGAAATTAGTAAGCAATTCGGATAGGTATAAGGTACTAAGATTCAGAAAAAATATAAAAAATTTTCAATATAAAATTAATTTAAACTTTTTGACATTATTTATGATTATAACTATTTTATAAATATCCGCTTTCTTTGTAAAAACTAACTCGATTAAGCTTATTATTAGCATTATTAAAAATTGAAATAGATCCACTGTGTAACTGATAAAATGAACTAATCCAATTCACTTTTGCGATGTAACTTTCCTTAATGATGTGTGCATCTGTAAGACAAAAGTTAATTAATAAATGTGCATTCATGTATATTAAATTAAAAAATACCTTGACCTCGAAAAAGTTTCTCAAATTTATAGCGTGCACTTCTGATTTCAATTGACCCTTATTATTTTGTAATCATGTTATTAAATTTCTAATTTCTGTAACATGCAACGTGTAGTTTCATTATGAGGTAGTGTCTATGTTGTAGGTAAACAGGAGCCTAAGCATGCAACATTTTCCAGCTCTTGCTCGTCGGCTAGTGGGGTGGGTTCAAGGCTATTAATTTTTACCTATTTTGACCGCAAAGCTACAGAAAAAATATTTTATTTATGCATGCTTTGTTATAATTGAGGAAAAGTTAACAGAGGTAGAAATAGAAAATGATGTATTTTCAGGATATACATACATGTTGAACATATTAGTTGTTATTACGCTAATTACCCTCCCAACCATGATCAAGAAATATTATAGTCAAGAGCATTAATTCTTGATTCCAAACACATTAGTCTACCTACTTTAGTATGAGGAAATCGAATTTAAAAGTTCCTATTTTTCCATTTTTAAATTTAAAAACAATTTATTATAAATAATTCACAATATTTGTCTTATGCATATTTATATACATATATGTATGTAATTATATCTCCATGTATACATACGTATGTATATTTCTGTTTGTTGGTTTAACAATAAAAAAAAATATACGTAAAAAAAAATTTTACAAAATTTCCAGAGAAATTCGCGATAAGAAATGATTATTTTAATTTATCAAAAAGGGTAAATATATAACAAAAAAAAACTACGTCACTGCCGAACAGCTGAGCAACACAATAATTACATGGCGTACATTGAACTAAAAAAAAATGTTAATTATATCGATCCCGTTAGTAATATTAAATAATTAAATACGTTTTTCGCGATTAAAGGTTTGGTATTGAAAATTCCTGTGACATGTTTGGTCTGGTTTTAAATATTTTTTTAATTCCGATTCGAATTTTTTATAATTGTTTTGGTATTATACCTGGGTCTCAAAAGAAAACCATTCATTAACATTACAGCCTCATTTAACAGGTTTGTACAATAACATTCTTTATTCTGTTAAAATAATGAAAGCTTTTCCATGACTGTCATTAACAGTGATAGCATAACATTGTTGTACAAAATTAAGCAAATGAACAAAACTAACAAATTTTAGGTTTCCCTTGAATCTCCGGTCACATACACATGTATATAAATAAATTTTAGAAAAACTTACCCTGGTATTGGCGATCCCGCGATGAAAGTACTTTCCACTGGATATCGATTTATACCAAAAATTTTGGTATTGAGAAGAGAGATAACTTTTTGTTAGACCAAATATGTTTTCCGCAAAAGTCTATAGCTGATTATTTGAAGTAGAAAGTTTAATTATTGTGTTGTTTGTGCTATTATTATTACCGACACTGTGCTCGAAAATGTTAAAACTTTCATATTTTATGACTGTGATATATTTATGTACATACGTATGTAATTGTCACTATATGAACTTAATGCATTGATCGTTTGGTACAATGTTTTAATATAATTCAAATATAAGTACCCAGTAAAAAAAATTGGAAGTCATTCTGAAGGAACTACATTTTCATTGCATCAAAAAAATCGATATTTTTAAAATGCCGACAGTTAGCAGAAAACCAATTATAAGATTATTTTAGTTTTACAAAACCTTGTAATTCCTCCATAGTTTTAGAAAATAATCACTAGAATTTGTAAAACATCGATTTTTTGACAGAAATTTATGATCTAATTTTAGTCTAAAATGTAAAAGTAATTTACTTAAATTTACATAAAAACACTGTTTCGGGCTTAAATTCGTATAAAAAGGAACGAATTGGTGAAATAGGTAACTATTTACCATTTTTCCTAGATGAAAATATTATCATAGAACACAAAAAAGGAAATTTTTCTTAAATTCGCTTCCAATTCGGTAACCAGGCATCGAAAAAGAGAACTTCTTGCAATGACAACCCTATGTAAAAATCATTAGAACGGATCAAAATTTGCACTACTTCCAGCTCGCAAACTCTACATTTTCATGACTTTTTTGGAGTGTCTTTTTTTACTGGGTATGTACATGTTTGAACATACACAGAATGAACTTACATATGTACATATGTACATTTGTAAATGACTTCTTTTCTTATTCTAGCTATTTTCTAATGTATTTAATTTTATATATAGTTTTAATGATTTCCAACTTGAATACAAGAACGAAATTAAGCCGATTTATACCATAAACTTTATACCTAACTTCTGACCTGAAATCTCTTGAAATTGAATTTGCAAATTTTGTGGCTTAACGAGTGCAATGATAATGACTTGAAAGTAAAATTGTTTCACAACTTAAAGCTTTTGATTTTGTTTAATAAGAGGTACATATGTATGTATATCATTTTAGCACTTTTTCTTGGATTTTAACATTTTTTTGCACTATTGGTCACGAAAAAAAATTCTGAATTATGTTACGCAATCATGTTTTGTGTACTTAACTTCCCAAGAAAATTTTAGTATTTTAGTTGTTTAAAAGTTCGATCTAAATTGTCCAAATGTGGTGTAGACGATAAAACAGACTTCCGTCTTTTGCGCCGGGCTTTGTAGGTGGATTCCCCGGTTCCCTTAGCAGCTCAAATAAGCCAAGTAATTTAAGTGATACAGGTATTCTGGTAAAACGAAATGTATTTTTTTTTCTACGTAAGATAACTATTTGTTACTTGGTTTCACTTAATCTTTGCTTACCTTCTTACAGCAGTAATTATAAATAACACTTTAAATATCTTCCTGATTTTCGCTCACTAAATCGTTGCCCTTGAATATGCACTTAGGATACAATATGGAGAAATAAATTGAATTTCACGCGATATTTCACGTTTTATACCTCCGCTATCAGATGGAAAAGTAAAGTTATCACTGATATCACACTAATACTATCACTCTCTAACTTGCACACTTCCAATTCCAATTGGCTTCTATCCAAATACCTACACTGCATTATCAATTCAGCGTAGCCAGATGCACATTAATTTTCGATAATCAATGAAATTATTCCGATAACTTATTACGGGGGTCATATTTTGCAAGGGTTTGAATAAAAAAAATTTATTATTATTATTGTTATTATTATTATTATTATTACTACAAGCGCCTCTACATTTCTTTCATATCATCATATCTGCACATGTGCAGGTCAGCATGGTGTTTTACGTATTTGTGTATACACTTGCGGATCCAAAAAAAATTGGCCGGGCCCCATGTAAGGCACAAAGAAACTCCCAACAGCATTATGTTCGATTACTTGGTCAAGTTGTTGCATGGACCGTATACCGCACTTCTGATGCACATATTGTGAGTCAAGACGAGCTTTATTTTCGTGGAGCTCATGCTGATTGTGTTTTGTCAATTGTTTCTTGGCCAGCTATTACTTCAAGCAACATACCATTGATCTTACTAGCCAAAAATGGATGCAAATGTCTGTCTGGGTATAAACGTTCGACCAGTATAGTAACAAAGAGAACTAACGATTTTCTGGAATAAACGGTGAGAACAATTAATGTTTCAAATACTGAAATATTATTCAAATAAAACTTACCGTTTTGATGTATTTGCGACAAAAGCTGACTTGCTGGAACCTTTTGAACTGTTTGCGTACACCTTTTTAGGTAGCACGCTGTTGAGCAGCGTTAAAGGTGGCCCGGCCAAAGTAATATAAGGTGCTGGAATAGTTTTCAGACCAGGGTAGATTATTACACATTTATGTAGGCACTTACAGATCAGAAAAATGTGGCCGGGTACATTAGGGGTGGAAGCACGCGTGCATTTTTATTTGGTAGCACGCTCTTGAGTAGCACCAGCTGTTAAAGGTGGTCCGGCCAAAGTAATATAAGGTACTGGAATATTTTGCTGGCCAGTTATATCACAAGCGTCCATGCACAGCACAGTGAAAGTGATATACGCATTTGCGTAGGCACTTGCGGATCCAAAAAAAAGTTGGCCGGGCCCCATGTTAGACACACAGAAGCTTTCAGTTGCATTATATTAGAATACTTGGCCAAATTGTTGCATGGGTCGCCTAACGCCCATGTGATGCACATATTGTGAGTCCAGATGAGCTTTCCAAACTTATTTTCGTTGAGTAAATGCCGATTTTCTTATGGGGAAGGAACTTGCAAACGTATCCTTTCTCCATATATGTATAAACAACATGCACAACCTTAGCAATTGTTTTACTTGCTACATCTTCCGAAGTGTACAAAGCCGTTTGTTTTAGATGAGTCTCCATCATCGGTACTAACTTTGTGGCTACATACCCATATTTCCAAATTTCGGGAAAGTATCACAATGCCCTTATCCACTTTTTTGTAAAAACTTTGTAATTACGAAAATTTGTTACATTATTTGGGCAACAATTTACAGTCAGTAGTTGAGGAAGCCCACTGACCATCAATTACACAGCTTATTATATCAAAAACACATCTATTTTCAACAAAAATTTAATTTTTACTTAAAATTTTTCACTTTTGAACAATTTTATTTTCTACTTTTTTAAGAACATATGTTTGCAAATGCAATATATAGCTTTTGCTTTTTATGCATGTAGAAAACAATTTTTTCTCTCACTTGCAACAACTTAGTAAAAATTAAGAATTCTCACCAATCAGCTGTTATCGCGATTTTTCATAACTCACTGGTGGGTCTTCTGGTTCATATTCTGTGGTTCAAACGTCAAACCATCCAAAATTATGCATCCTATCGCCGTCAAAATACAATTAAAATCAGTCAGTCAGTGGGAAACCTTGTAAGTAACTAATAACATCATGCAAACGAAATTGTCGAAAATAATTGATAAATGTAGCAGAGATACAAAAAGAAAAGTGAATGCTACCCAGTAAAAAAAGACACTCCAAAAAAGTCATGAAAAGTAGAGTTTGCGATCTGGAAGTAGTGCAAATTTCGATCCGTTCTAATGATTTTTACATAGGGTTGTCTTTGCAAGAAGTTCTCTTTTTCGATGCCTGGTCACCGAATTGGAAGTGATTTTAAGAAAAATTTCCTTTTTTGTGTTCTATGATAATATCTAGGAAAAATGGTAAATAGTTACCTATTTTAACAATTCGTTTCTTTTTATACGAATTTAAGCCCGAAACAGTGTTTTCATTTAAATTTAAGTAAATAACTTTTAAATTTTAGACTAAAATTAGTTCATAAATTTCTTTAAAAAATTAGATTTTTTTAAGTTCCTGGTGAATATTTTCTAAAACTCTGGAGAAATAACAAGGTTTTGTATGACTGAAATAAACTTCTACTTGGTTTTCTGCTAACTACTGCCAAATTAAAAATATCGATTTTTTGGATGCAATGAAAATGTAGTTCCTTTGGAATGACTTCCAATTTTTTTAATGGGTAGTTATCATTATTTTCGATAAGCTAAAAAAAATTAAACGAAAAAACCAATCTTGTTTTAAAATACGTTTTTTGGCCCTCCTAAAAAATTATTATTTTGTCACTTAAAACGTTATTCGCGGATAACCTTCAATTGACTAGGTAGTGACCACGTAGTTCTTATGGGGTCATGAGACATACTAACCAGACAGTTATTAACTGGTACATTTCTATAATATACGTACATACAAACGTATATACATATTGATAAATTATTGACAATTCCACCTCTCTCCTTCTTTTATACTGACGGATAGTAGAAAACTTATTATACCAAAGTTGTAACTAGAATTTTAGTGTTGCTCCCAGTCTGACTCTAGGGTAGTGACAAGGGATTTGTGTATGTACGTATGCATTTATGTGTGCGATCTCTGGGAAAATAATCTAATAGCAGAGAGTGGCAACCCTGTTGGGAATGGAAGTGGATAGGGAATGTATTTGGTAATGTATTTATATGTTGTTGTATTAATGTATGTGATCGTATCTATTTTTACTTTGAAGAATATCATTGCTTGTGTGTATTGTTTAGCCTTCGAGAGTTGTTCATACATATTTACAAATGAATGTGTATATGTTTTCTAGGCTATTGACGTTGCTATTCTTATGGAGATAGAAAATATTGTGTTGGCATAGATTTTATATATACAAGTGAATTTCAGATGTTAAATGTTTTGAATCCAATCAGGTTGATAAGCAGAGTTTTTGAATAGGGGTAATGATATTTTTATTTCAGTATATTTTACTTTAATGTAACAATTATAGGAAATAGCTTTTGGAGACATGCACCAAAACTTATAGAAGCATCTACTTTTACGTGTCCCGATTTTTCTCGTACCTTTGTATTACAAACTGATGCTAGCGATTTTATTCTGGGTGTTGCTGTGTATATTAATTTCATCATATATCGTAATACCAATAGAGAATTGTGGAAATATGTATGTGTTTGTGTGTGTGTGTGCATTTCATCATATATTGTAATACCAATAGAGAATTGTGGAAAAGTGTATGTGTGTGTGTGTGTATGTCAATTTCATCATATGTCGTAATAAATTAGAATTGATGACTACTACGCGATTCTCAGATAAAGTATATAAGTAGAAGAAGTAATGTAGATTAGCATCAGTCTGCTTTGATATCTCAACAAGTGACAACCTATTTTCCCAACCAAAATTTCTAAAGTGCTTAAAATCCACAAACTATAAAAGTGCTAGAACTAATTACTGTTTGTTAAACAAGTTTATCTTGTATAAAAATAATTAAATAAAGTGCTTATAACTAAAATAAATTCTTTAAAAATAAAATAATTAAATAAATTGTTTATAAATAAAATAATTATATTAATTAATAAACAAATATATAAAATGAATACCAAAAGTTGTGCAATCTGCAATAAAGTCCTTATGACTCAAACAAAACTAAATCAGCATATGGAAACGCACTCATATGGAGCTAGTAAGCTAGATCTTCAAAAAAAATATTGTGAGGATTGTGATGAGATGATCCCATCAAATGGTTACACGGCTCATGTCAGAACCACAAAACATAAAAACAGTTGTCACCTAGAACAGATTGGAGATCTTCTCACTAAAAGAGCGAGCAACTTCAATGGGAGGATCGAGACATATATCCTCCTCAACAAAAATGAGGGTGTTATGTTTCCGGAGCAGTTTCTGAAATCTGCCAAGATCTCTATACTACAACAGCTAATTAAATGTAGTAGGATACATACTACATTTAAATTTAATATGGAGCTCACATGCGATTATATGAAGACGGTGAATGATGAGATGAATGTTTCCCAACTGGTACATATTTCTAGAATGATGTTGGTGACTTTGTCTGATGACATAGAGGATATGTACAAGAAACAGGCCGAGGACCTAAGAGCTAAAATGGAAGAATTTCAAGAAATGGAATAGCGGATGGACCATGATTTCAATAAATTCCCTTGAAGTTAATATAAACAAGGCGTCCATAATAAGAGGATCGAGCTTTATCCCTCTCCCAAAAAATATTGCAGCAAAACATGCATGCATAAATATCGAAAACTCTGATGTTTATTGCTTAAATGGTGTATCATTGCGGCTTTGAATGTAAATAGCGGTCTGAGTTTTAAACAGCGGAAAAACTGTAGAAATTTCAATATAACAAACATTTCTGCTGAGAATATTAATATAGGCGCAGTTGTATTAAATTTTGAAGGTCTAGATTTTCTACTCCCATTGAAGCAGATTAAACAATTCGAACGTCAAAATAATATGAGCATCAACGTATTCGGTCACAATGGAACATCGCTAATAGGACCATACTACATAACAAAAGGAGAAAAACTTGTTCATATTAATCTGTTATTGCTCCAGTCCAATGAAAACTTCCACTATGTGCTCATCACGGATATATCAAAGTAAGTTTAATTTTTGCATTTAAGAGAAATATGTTTTCATATCTATTTAAAAAGTCACTTCTTATTGGTATATTTATTTATTTCTTATTGGTATTTTCTATATTTTCTTCAGACTTCTTCGTTCCAACATGACATATCATGATCATAAGATACATATATGCAACACCTGCCTATTTTATACACATGATGATTATGTGTATAATCACCACAAAAATGTTTGTGGGAAAAAAGTCATCAGAATGCCCGAAGATGAAACTATCATCAAGTTTCAAAACTACTACAAACAGTTAGATGTACCGTTTGTAATCTACGCAGACTTCGAGTCTATTTTGGAAAAGGTTGATGATCCCGTAAGTAAAAGCACTACAAATGTACAGAAACATCGTGCGTGTGCATTCGCTTATTTTATTAATTGTAGCTTTAAGAGAGAAAATAATTTATATAGACACTATTTTGGTGAAGATTCGGCGAACATATTTATCAAAAAAAAAGTTGAAGATTGTACAGATATTTATCTCAATTATTTACTTAAAGTTAAGAAAATGTTCATGACCCCAATAGAAATAGCTCAATATAATAATGCACAAAATTGTCATATATGTAAGAAAATATTAAATGATGATAAAGTTAGAGATCATTGTCATCTTACGGGTAATTATCGTGGGGCAGCTCATAGCGACTGTAATTTGAATTATAAAACACCCCATTTTATACCGATTATATTGCATAATCTTTCTGAATATGATATACACGTATTTTTCAAAGAACTTTCTACTATAAAAAATACCACAATAAAAGTGATTCCCCAGAACGCAGAGCGTTATATTTCTCTTTCAATTTTCATCAGATTAGATGGAAAATATGGATTCGAAATAAGATTTATAGACTCGTAAAGATTTATGGCTTCGAGTTTAGATACGCTAGCGAAAAATCTTGATAGCAATGATTTTAATACTATTCGATCATGTTTCGTTGATGAAGCTCATTTCAAGCTGATTAGAAGAAAGGGTGTATTTCCGTACTCTTACATGGATTCCATGACTAAGTTTAAGGAAATTCAACTGCCTAGTAGAGAAGAGTTCTGCAATATTCTAACGAATGAAGAATGTGATGTAGTCGAGTATGAACATGCTCAAAAAATATGGAGAGAGTTTAACTGTAAATCCCTCCTTGACTATACTGAACTCTATTTAAAGACAGATGTTCGTCTTTTAACCGACGTGTTTGAAAATTTTAGGAAAATTTGTAAAGATATATACGATTTGGACCCCTGCCACTATTATACAGCACCAGGCTTATCTTGGGATGCAATGTTGAAAACCACAGAAGTTTCACTCGAACTGTTTACTGATTCCGAAATGTATATGTTTATGCAAAACGGAATAAGAGGTGGACTAGTTCAATGCTTGCAAAGATATTCGAAGGCGAATAATAAGTATTTAGAAGATTTCGATGCATCAAAACCATCGAAATTTCTTGTATATTTAGACGCTAACAATTTGTATGGTTGGGCGATGTCGGAATATCTTCCTTGCGGTGAATTTGAGTGGGTATGTGATACTGATTTTGATGTTAAAAAAATTTCTGATACTGCAGAGTACGGGTATATTTTGGAAGTGGATATAGATTATCCCGATTCAGTGCATGGTCTACAAAATGATTTACCATTTTGTCCACAAAATAAGCCCGTGCGGGGATCCAAAATCAAAAAATTTGTTGCAAACTTACACTCAAAAACAAATTACACCATACACTATAGAATTTTAAAACAAGCCATTTCAAATAACATCATCTTAAAAAAAATTCATAGAATACTCAGATTTAAGCAATACCCTTGGCTTAAAAAATATATTGACTTAAACACATTTCATAGGACAAAAGCTAAAAATAATTTTTAAAAAGATTTCTTCAAACTTTTAAATAATGCTGTTTACGGGGAGACAATGGAAAACATTGAAAAACGTAGGGACATTAGAATTACTTCTTCTTGGGAAACAACAAACAGGAATCATTTAGGTCTCAGAGCATTAATTGCGAAACCAAATTTTAAGCAGTTAACAAAATTTTCTGACGATATGTATGCGGTAGAGTTAAAAAAAATGGAACCACTATATGATAAACCTATATATGTTGGTTTCACACTACTGGAGTTATCCAAGTGGAGAATGTATGCTGCTGTTAAAAAATCTAAAGGGGTCAAAAAGTCTGTAATTAAAAAGTTGTCCATTAATGATTACAAAAGTTGCTTATTTGAATCCAAAATTATCTCGGATGAAATGTTTTTGTTTAGATCTAAAACACATCAACTATATACCCAAAAACTACATAAAATAGCACTTAGCTTTTCTGATGATAAAAGAAATATAATGAAAGATAAAATTAAAACGCGCGCTTGGGGACATTACATAGACCGAAACAATGAAACAATGGATGTAGAATAGAATGCTTCCTACTAAATTACATGTAAGATGACAAAGACAATTTAATTTTGTACTAATTGTATTTATTTGTTAATGTATTTTCTTTAATTATTTATTATTTACTTATTATTTAATTTATTTATTTATTTATTATTTCTTTAATTATTTATTAGTTTTATTATTTACTTATTTGTTTATTAATTAATTTATGTATTTATTATTTATTTATTTGTTTATTAATTTATTTCCTTATTTATTTATTAATTTATTTATTGTTTATGTATTTGTTTATAAATTTATCTATTAATTTTAGTATTTTATTCACACAAAAACATGTAAAAATTTAATGGTTTAAAACTTTTATCTTTTTACCTACACCTAAATTATTTGTAAATTAAAATCAAATATTCGATTAATGATCTTTTTACTTTTTATATCTATATATTTTTAATTATACATAGAGCTACATTTGTATTAGTACTACGATTTTTAAGAAAAATGTTAAATAAAATATTGAAAAAATATTAAAATATGTAAATGGTTTTTATTTCATCTTAAATTTACTAAATATAAATTGTAACTACAAATGTCTACATTTTTATATTTTGTTTCTCTATTGGCTTTACTTCGCTAGATCAAAAATTTTCTCTTTTTTGTTTTCATATCGCTTAAACATGCACAGTCTTGTTATTTTTGAGAGGTCCTACACAGGAGGAATTGAATTTCACAATATTATGATTGTCCATTAAATTTCATTAGATATTTTCTTGTCAACACTAACTGTTTTAAAATTTTCTCATCCATGTTTAATAACAGCAAATAAGAGGTATCAGCTATCGGATCAGCTTATCAGGAGCTGGTCTGGTTTTCAGATCAGCTTTTCAGGACCTGGTCTGGTTTTCAGATCAGCTTTTCAGGTGTAGCGTGTTCTAACTATCACTACTATCAAGATTGTATGGTAAACATTTAAAGTCAACTTGACCGCAATATACATAACATCCAATGGCATTGAAATTATTTTTGCACTGGACATTTGACACTCTTGCATTCGACAGACTGCAACGTAAATATGTATTTTGTACAAATGTTATTTGACACTCACCAGTCTGATCGAAGGCCGCAGCATAATGCACTTGAATGAATCATAATTAATAACCACATGTGTTTATATATATAAATATAAACAATACAAAATCTATGTTTTCCAGATTTCTTATGAGACACACGCCGCACGCCTACCGTGGGAAACTAAAAGGAACAATTTGCTTATTTAGCATATACCTTTTCTTTTCCCTTTTATGTTAAGATAGGTTAAGCTTTATTCTCATAACTAGTATATAAGACAATGTATTTTTATTTTAAAATTTAATTATTAAACAACATTCCTAGAGCTCCTAGCTGAGCTCAGGAAATTATCTTTTATTTAAAATAAATAAATAAATAAAATAAAACAAATAAAATATTTATTTAAATAATACTTTTATTACATGGCGATCCTGCCAATTCCTGAGAGTGCTATTTAGCACCCGGAAATTATTATTTATTGGGTCCTGGCAGATCAGCCAAAAAGCGATCTGCCAGTGGAAGATGTCCGCCTGGCCAAAAGGCAGAATAGATCAAACGAAGCCAAAACAACTACGCACCAAATCAGTTAGATTACCAGCAGCAGCGAAAGTAACAAGAGAGCAACTACAGCAATACCCATAGCTTATGGGATGTTTACCAAATTTCGCCATCATTACTTTTATTACATTTGCATCATTAACATTACAATTTGAGGTAAATTTTGACCTACTACAACCTAAATAACCACCAACAAATAGAAAAAGCCACACCATAACGGGAAGACAGCAATATACATCAACCAAGGAAGATGCCAGCAAAATTTAACAACAAATAAGTATAACAAAAACACTAAAAAACTAATAAAGAAGTGCACTAACTGCGGCGCACTCTTAGGTCAGTAGGCGTTAACCGCCGTTGACAAACATTATAACTACCATATTTTTTTTACTTATCCTCAATACTATAACACTATATTAACATAAATAAATTTTAAGTTAAATAATACTTTTATAATTCATTTTTTAATGTAATTAATTTTGTAAGGCCATTATAATGGATAACATAAATAGAAAACAAAACAAAAAACATATTAATGTTATTTTTGAAGAAGAAGGAATTTCCTTAGAACAAGAAATAGAATATTTAGCAAAGATTTGGGGAATAAAAGGAATGCCAGGTGTCCCAAATGAGGACGATATTTTAAACAATACTCATGTAGAAGAAATGACAATTCGTGCAATAAGGTGGTCAGAACGCGTAGAAAAAGAAAATAATAAGCACCAATAATTCAGTAAAATACATAAATTTGTAAATAAACGTTTAGGCAATTTTTTTAATTTACTGATGGAATGGAAAGATATTTTGAATAAGGCACGAATTATAAAAGAAGATTTAGAACGGTCATATAAGTGTATCAATATTGATAGACCAATTAAAAATGAAACAATTATTCATCATTTTCAAATAATTCTTAAAAAATTAGAAGAAATAAGAGTTTTATTTAATGTTTATTACAATAGACTAACAGTAGCTCACCAAAGAGCAGCAGACGCATTTTTCCTTGATTTAAGAAGCAGAATTTCAAAACTAGCCGATAAAAAATCGATACAAATCGAACTACCAAATTCAATACACGAAAGTGTAACATTTAATATTTCTATGCCTATTACTGAATCCACAATGACTCAAACTGTAGTAGACTTTTTAAATACAGCTTCAAAGCTTATTATAGACTTTGATGGAAAATCAGAAAATTTACGATCCTTTGTTGACTCCTTATACCTAGTAGATTCAATAAAAGGTACTCACGAAGCAGTTGCAGTATCACTAATAAAAACAAAATTAAAAGGAAACGCCAGAAATCTAATAAATAATGAATCAACTATATCCGAAATAATAAACAAATTAAAAATTAGCGTCAAGGGAGAATCTGTGGAAGTATTAACGGCAAAAATTTGAAATATAAAACAAAACAATAAAACTGCTAACGCGTATTGCAGTGAAATAGAAAATTTAACCAAGGCATTAGAAACCGCATACATTTCAGATGGATTGTCATGCGATCTAGCTACAAAGTATTCCACACAAACCGTAAAGGCATTAACTAAAAACTGCACCATAGATAAAGTTAAGCTTATCATGGAGGCAGGACAATTTAATAGCATGAACGATGCTATTAGTAAATTTGTCAATAGTTGTACAGACGCCACAGGTCAACAAAATACTATTTTGTACTATGGACAAAAGTACAAATCTGGAAACAATTACCGTGGTAATAACACACGATCACGTGGGAGAAATAATTACCCACGTATAAATAATAACAACTATAATAACAACAATAATAATAATAACAATTATTACAGAAACCAACAAAGATTTAATAATAATCGTAGGAACAATAACTACGTAAGAGCAACAGAATCAAATGATAATGGTTCGGAAAACTCCGAACTTCCCCTAGGATCAAATCAGTAAAAATTTACCATCTTAATCTAAACTTGAGCTTCTTTATAAATATTCAATTAGGCAACACTACACTCAAACTCTTAGTAGACACTGGCGCAGATATTTCATTAATAAAATCAAAATTTTTTAAACAAAACCAAATTAACACTAATAAAACAATAACTTTAAGTGGAATAGGACAGGGTAATATAAAATCAATTGGAAATACATTTTGCGATATAAAATTTAAAAACTTTTTAATGCCACATTACCAAGTAGTACATAATAATTTTCCAATACCATGCGATGGAATAATTGGCATTGATTTTATGAAACATTATAACTGTATATTGGATTTCAACCAAGATAATGATTACCTTATCCTTAGACCATTTAAAATACCACATACAATAGATATACCGATTACGAATAAATTTTACCAATTCAAATAATGAATTATTAATTCCAAATCAAGAAATTCAACCAGGTTTTTTTATACCAAATACATTAGTTAAATCTGACAAAGCATTTATTCGTATTCTAAACACTAATAACACCATTACTAAAATCAAACGAAGTAACATAAAAACCGAAAACATCTCTGATTATGACATTATCAAAGAAAATTTAGGCAAAAATTCAAAAAGAAAATCAGAAATATTAAAAATATTACAGAAACATTTTCCACAACAATTTAAAACAACATTAACAAAACTATGTTCAACATATAGTGATATTTTCGGTTTGGAATCAGAAACAATAACAACTAATAATTTTTATGAACAAAAATTGAGAGTAAAAGATAAAGAACCAGTATATATTAAAAATTATCGTATACCACATACACATAAAGAAGAAATTGACAAACAAGTGAAAAAATTAATAGACGATAAGATTATTGAACCTTCCTATTCTGAATACAACAGTCCAGTCTTGTTAGTACCAAAGAAATCACTTCCTAACTCTGACCAAAAAAGATGGAGACTTGTCATAGATTACAGGCAAATAAATAAAAAATTAATTGCAGATAAATTCCCATTACCTAGAATTGATGATATATTAGACCAACTAGGTAAAGCAAAATATTTTTCCTGTTTAGACTTAATGTCAGGCTTTCACCAGATCAGTTTAGAGAAAAACTCTAGAGACTTAACAGCTTTTTCAAACAACAATGGTTCATACAGATTTACTAGATTACCTTATGGTTTAAAGATAGCACCCAATTCCTTTCAACGAATGATGACACTTGCTTTCAGTGGTTTAAAACCAGACCAAGCCTTTCTATATATGGATGACTTAGTCATACTGGGATGCTCCGAAAAGCACATGCTTTCGAATTTGAAAAACGTTTTCGATCTATGCCGAAAGTACAATCTTAAATTACATCCTGAAAAATGTTCATTCTTCATGAGAGAAGTAACATACCTTGGTCACAAATGTACAGACAAAGGAATATTACCAGACGATAGTAAATATTCAATCATTGAAAACTATCCAACACCAACTAACGCAGATAGTGCAAAAAGATTCGTAGCTTTTTGTAACTACTATCGAAGATTTATTAAAAATTTTTCTGAATACTACAGACATTTAACAAAATTATCCAAGAAAAATACACCCTTTGAATGGACGAAAGATTGTGATTTTGCATTTAAATATCTCAAAAGGGCATTAATGAGTCCAACCTTATTACAGTATCCTGATTTCGCCAAGGAATTTTGTATAACAACTAGAGTTTTTCTTTTCCCGGACTTTTTCATTTCCCGGGAAAGCGGGAAAGATTTTTCGGTTTCCCGGGAAATCCCGGGAATTCCCGTCCAGTATAAAACAATACAAAATATCTTTAAATTTAATTTATTTCAACAAAAACAAATTATAATTCATGAGATCGATTAAATAATAACGTTTTATACACACATTATTAAAAAAATAATACCGTTTCCGTTCTTTATATAATAGTAATACATAGATACCAATATTATAAAAAAGAAATTATAGGAGTATTATTGAAAAAAATATTACTAAATATCCCCCTTATGAAAAAATCATTGTTAAACTTAAAATTGGTTTCACAAACGAATTTTGTATGTCAAAACCAGTTTTAACGCATACTTTAACCTTAACAATCGTTTTTGCATAAGGGCATATTTCCTTGGAAATAGGACTTTAGTACAGAATAAGCTGTTAATGCTGTTAACCGTACTATTTACCAAAGATAATCTGTAATTATTTGTAATTTTCTTTTATTTTCTTGCTCATTTCTGTTTTTTACTTTTATGAATTGTTGTAGAATTAAATTTTGATAGTCGCGTTCTGCTTTTTCCAAATAAAGGCATCAAAGTCTCAGAATGAATTTGTACCAGATGTAAACTCGGCCTTAGTTGTTGTAAAGCTTTAGCTATTGTGATATTGCCATCACCTTATTATTGCACCATCGCATTAATAAAGTGAATAACGACACTCATCAAGGAATGTGTACATACAAATTAAGTTGCCATAACAAAATCGAAAAATCCCGTGAATTCCCGCACAAATTTCCCGGGATTTCTTTCCCGGAAAATGTGCGGGATCCCGGGAAATTTTTCCCGGGAAATCCCGTATGAAAAACACTAATAACAACAGATGCAAGTAAACACGCTTGTTATGCTGTTTTAACACAACAACACGAAGATAAACATTTACCTATTGCTTATGCATCAAAAACATTCACAAAAGGAGAAAGTAATAAATCAACAATTGAGCAAGAATTGACTGCAATTCATTGGGCAATTACCCACTTCAGACCATATATATATGGAAAACATTTTCTTGTCCGTACTGATCATAGACAATTTTCTTATTTATTTTCAATGAAAAACCCAAGCTCCAAGTTAACAAGAATTAGACTAGATTTAGAAGAATATGACTTTACAGTAGAATATCTTAGGGGAAAAGATAACTATGTTGCCGACGCTCTATCGCGAATTACAATAAATGATCTAAAAGACATGAATAATAAAATTTGTTCTATATTAAAAGTCACGAGTAGATCGATAACCAATACAAAAGACAAGAATAGTAATACACTAAATAAACAGCATAAATTTGATAAAAATAAAAATAATGATAAGCCCAGTATATATGTACCTTTAACAAACACTGACGTCAGAAAATACTATAAACTAAAGATTTCCCCCGCAAGATGTTATATCAAACGTGGAAAATCTATAGTAACATATATACATATTAATGATTTGTTTACTAAAGAGAATTTTGATTTAGGACAATTTTTCTCTAGGCTCGAAAAAGTGGCCGGTAAACACAATATATATAATTTACAAGTGGCACCTAGTGAGAAAATTTTCGAATTTATCTCTATTAATGAATTTAAAATTATGGGCAATAAAATATTAAATAAAATTAAAGTAGCGCTACTAAATAAGGTGACCCAAATCAATAATAAGAATGCCAAGGCAATTCTTGAAATTATGCTGAAATATCACGATGATCCAATAGTAGGAGGACATTGTGGAATATATAGAACATTAGAAAAAATAAAAAGATATTACTATTGGAAAAATATGTCCAAGGACATATCTAAATACGTAAAAACATGTCATAAATGTCAAACTGCTAAAACTTTAAAACATAACAAAAGTCCAATGACTGTGACACATTTTTTGGAAATGAATACGCAATCACAATAATATGTGATTTAACTAAATATTTAGTTACTATACCAAAAAGAGACAAAAGCGCTAAAACAATCGCTTAGGCAATATTCGAAAATTTTATACTTACCTATGGTCCAATGAAGACGTTCATTTCGGACATGGGAACAGAATATAAAAATTCGATATTAACAGAACTTTGTAATCTACTAAAAATTGAAAAATTAGCTTCGACAGCTCATCACCACCAAACAGTAGGCACAATAGAAAGAAGTCATAGAACTTTCAATGAATACGTACGTTCCTATATATCTATAGACAAATATGATTGGGACGAATATATAATATAGAGGACTATGTCAAAGAAACAAAATTTTGCTTAGAAGTAGCATATAAGAGAGCTCAACAATTATTAGATAAAAATAAACTTAAGCAAAAATTAAACTATGATAAGGATATAATTGATTATAACTTTAAAAAAGGAGATCTAGTTTTACTCAAAAATGAAGCAGGTCATAAGTTAGAAATACAATATAGAGGACCTTACAAAATTAAGAAAATAGACTTAAGAAATAATGTAACCACAGTTGATAAGACAACTAATAAAACACAAGTAGTGCATAAAAATAGGCTAAAGTTATATAAAAGTAAATAAAATTAATGTACACGTATGTCCGGACTACGACTACGAATACATATACATATACATATATAATAATAATAATAATAATATTTCTTTACAATTTAAAACACAAAATTATTTACATAAGAAAAACAAAATTTGTAAAAGAATGTCCATAAATTTAACGTTATATGAACATTCTTATAAAAGGTGGAGGTGTAGCGTGTTCTAACTATCACTACGACTAACATTGCGTAGTAAACATTTAAAGTCAACTTGACCGCAATATACATAACATCCAATGGCATTGAAATTATTTTTGCGCTGGACATTTGACACTCATGCAAATGCATTCGGCAGACTGCAACGTAAATATATATTTTTTACAAATGTTATTTGACACTCACCAGTCTGATCGAAGGCCGCAGCATAATGCATTTGAATGAATCATAATTAATAACCACATGTGTTTATATAATAAATATAAACAATACAAAATCCATGTTTTCCACGCCTACCGTGGGAAACTAAAAGGAACAATTTGCTTATTAAGCATATACCTTTTCTTTTCCCTCTTTTGTTAAGATAGGTTAAGCTTTATTCTCATAACTAGTATATAAGACAACGTATTTTTATTTTAAAATTAATTATTAAACAACATTCCTAGAGCTCCTAGCTGAGCTCAGGAAATAATCTTAATTTTGAAATAAATAAAATAAATTTGATCAAAACAAACCACTATAAATAATTAAATAAAATTACTTTTATTACAAAACTGATGCTAGAGATTTTGGTTTGGGAGTTGCTAGACTGTGGGAATTTCATCATATTTTGTAATACCAACAGAGAAATTAGATTAAACTACTACTACACGATTCTCATATGAATGGTGGGAACGTGTGTGTATATGTATATATGTATGTATATATGTGAGTGTGGATGTATGTGTGCATGTATACGAATTTCATCATATATCGTAATACCAACAGAGAGATTAGATTTGATGACTACTACGTGATTCTCATATAAAGTATATAAGTAGAAAAGAGAATGTAGATTGTCATCACTCTGCTCTAAATGTAGATTGTCACAACCTATTTCCCAACTAAATTTTTAAAGTTTTTGAAATCAAAAAACTGTAAAAGTGCTACAACTAATTACTGTTTGCTAAACAAGTTTATAGTGTATAAAAAATAATTAAATAAATTGTTTATAAATAAAATAATTAAATAGTTTAAAAATAAAATAATTAAATTAATTAAATAATTAAATAAAATTAATAGTACAACTTGTACCATCTGCAATAAAGTCTTTATGACTCAAACAAAATTAAATCAGCATATTGAAACGCACTCCTATGCTAACCAATCGAAGGCTATGCTTAGAACTAGTAAGCTAAATCTTCAAAACAAATATTATGAGGATTGTGATGAGATGATCCCATCAAATGGTTATATGGCTCATGTCAGAACCACAAAACACAAAAACAGTTGCCAGCAAGAACGGATTGGAGATTTTCTTACTAAAAGAGTAAGTAACTTCAATGGGAGGATCGAGATATGTCTCGATATATGTATCCTCCTCAAATAAAATGTGGGTGTCTTCTTTCCGGACTAGTTTCTGAAATCTCCCAATGAACATTGTGGGACACATACTACATTTAAATTTAATATTGAACTCACATGTGATTATATGAAGATGGTGAATGATGAGGTGAATGTTTCCCAACTTGTACATATTTCGAAAATGATGTTGGTGACTTTCTCTGATGACATAGAGGATATGTACAATAAACAGACCGAGGAGCTAAGAGCCAAAATGTAAGAATTTTAAGAGAGGGATAGAGGATGTACATTGATTTCAATAAATTCCCTTGAAGTTAATATAAACAACGCGTCCATAATAAGAGGATCGAGCCTTATCCCTCTCCCGAAAAATATTGCAATGCAACATGGATGCATAAATGTCGAGAACAATTATTTATTGCTTTAAATGGTCTCTCATTGCGGCTTTGAATTTACAGTCTTATAGGACCATACTACATAACGAAAGGAGAAAAACACATTCATCTTAATCTCTTATTGCTCCAGTCCAATGAAAACTTCCACTATGTACTCATCAAGGACATATCATTTGTGAATTTATGCAAAATGTGGTTTCATCTCTATTTAAAAAGTTACTTCTTATTGTTATATTTATTTATAAGTTATCGTTGTACCTTCATAGTGAACAGACGTCTTAGCGGAGTTTTTTTTACATACATACTAAACAAACAAAATCATAAAAAAATGTTCGTAATACATATTGACTTTAATAAATAGGCTTTATTTCCCTGCAGAAAATTTGGTGACAATTGATCCAAATGTACTCGTCCTATAACTGGAGATAATGTGGGTGTTATCAAAAGTACGTAGTAGTGTATGGTGAAAAAAGTCATATCGTTTAAATGGTGGCATATTGACCATTTTCGTGGTGTATCGTCTTGATCTTGAGCCAATTTAATTCGGACTCGGTCTAGTATTGTAGTAAACTGCACTGAACATGTTCGATGTAGTCGAACACATGACCTATCAAATAGTGTAAATATAATATTAATTGCTCCCTTCAATGTGACTCTAGGATCAGTCCCGTAACTATACTTAGATATTAACCTAAGCTTAAATGGTATTTATACTTTTGAAATATGAGTGGCCCTGTGGTCGAGTGGGTAGTGTGCCAGCCTGTCATGCACGAGGTTGTCGGTTCGAATCTCAAAAAATTTTCAGATTAAAAATAAAATTAAAAAAAAATTTCATTGCAATTGTAACAATAAAAAAATATATAAGCGTTAATTGTTACAGTTAAATGTCGAAATTTTATTTATAAATAATTTATATTATTATACATCGAATAGGTCCCTATGGGATAGTTCAGTGACAAGTCACAAGGTGCATACAAAGTATCAATTAACCCCATCCTAGGCCATCCCCATGTAAAAGTGACTGGTCCGCTTCATAGGAAGTGTTAGAACTCGGACTGGTCCCTATCACTTGGGGACCGGTCACGTGACTAGTCTTGTGTCAGTTCCATTTCCTGCAGGGTTGCTTTGCAAATATTTTTTACATATAGAAATAACAAAAACAAAAAAAACCGTAAACAAAAAAAAACAAACAAAGTGTCCTTGAGGAATACTCTATATGAGTACCTCAAAGGAAAAAAATTGTGAAGTGAGTTCTAACGGCAGAAATGCCTATTTTACTGTGAGTTTTGATGCTCATAATGATAACAATAAAAATAAAAAATCTGATAATAGACTTGCTGTGAGTTCTGAAGCTCTTAATAAAAATCAAAAATCTGATAGACTTTTTCTAACGGCCAACCCACAGTTCCGTCAGCGATCAACTTCGCTTTGTCCAATGCCAACTAGTGAATCGTTGACATTATTGCCTAGTACATCAACATTTAACCTAGCGATATCATCCGCTTCGGGCTCGGGGTCATCACTTAACCAAGTTGTCACTGAAAATAAGAGTAGCCCAAAACCCAAGGTCCAAGTCGGAATGGACAGATACATTACAATTTTAAAGCTGCACCCATTTAGACCAAACTTTATATACACGCTCTATGGGGCGTGAGGAGTGTTTCTGTGTAGTTTGAAGTTCCTCCGGCAGATGGCGCAATATTTAGTTTATTCGTGAGAAAAATCCAATTTTCATATTGTACCACCAATGCACATGCAGCATCAGCACATATCATACTTGAAATTCTTTTAGCTTCATTACGAGGAAAAATAAATAAATGTATAATATAGCATTCTTTTAATTATGAAATCAACTTCTTCAGATATTCATATTTGGGTTGATATAGATAATTTTAGTATAAATATATGTTTTTAAACTTGAGATAGTAGTAGTGGACTGTCACTCCGGCGTAGATTAAAATTTTAAGGTTTAATTACCCATAACTTCGACAAAGGACCCCCACAAATTATTACAACCCCCCAATTCCCTGACAGACTCGAATTCCCATAGACAGACAGACATCAACATATTTTTCGTTGGCCTTAGAAGCAATTTATTTTCACGTTTTTCCCGTCGGCATTATTAAAAATATTTATTTTCACGTTTTTCCCGTCCATATTACGAAAAATCATTGTCACGATTTTCCGTTGGCATTATTAAAAATCATTTTCATAATTTTCAAGTCGGCATTACAAAAATATTTATCTTCACGTTTTTACCGTCCACCTTACGAAAAATCATTTTCATAATTTTTCCGTCGGCATTATTAAAAATATTTATTTTCACGTTTTTACCGTCCACCTTACGAAAAATCATTTTCACATAAAACGAACTTATTGATCCACCCTCGTATGTAGTAAACAAAAAAAAAAACAACAAAAAACAAAATAAAAAAAGTTAATGTAAACAAAAAAAAAATTTGGACGGACTTTTTGAACCACCCTCGTAGGTATCAAATTTCACAAATTTCCAAGAATTTTAAAATTTTAATTACCCAAATTTCAAATTTTAATTCGGGCAGAATTGGCAGTTCACTACTACTATCTCAAATTTAAAAACATATATTTATACTAAAATTACCTATATCAACCCAAATATGAATATCTGAAGAAGTTGATTTCATAATTAAAAGAATGCTATATTATACATTTATTTATTTTTTCTCGTAATGAAGCTTAAAGAATTTCAAGTATGATATTTGCTGATGCTGCATGTGAAAAGCAGAATAATATACATACATATGTACATGTATATTTTTGTATGGGGCGACAGAAGAATGATGACTCATTCTACTAATGCCCAACTTATAACATAATATATGCATACATACATACATACATACATATATACATATAGGCAAAGTAAAAATGCAAATAAACATGAAGCAAAATTACAACGACGTCAACTCAAAATTATTTTAAGTATGGGTGCAGTTAATTTTTAAGATTTGGTGATTTACACATGGTTTAAATAAAAAAAAAACGATTTTTAAGTTAAAATTCTATTATGAATACAATTTTAGTGCATTTTGGTTAAACAACATTCAAAATGCTGTTTAAAATTTTTATGAATACGGCTGTAAGCATTTAACAAGAGACAATGCAAATGTTATTATAATGTATAAGCAAGCAAGATGAGAAAAATATTAAGCTCGTCTATAGGGATAATGTTGTCAGTAATATGAATTTTGAAAAGTTTGAAGAAATTTGTATAGTGTTGGAAGGATAAATATGGATTTTTGATTAAATGATGTTCGTTTTAGAAAACAATTTGACTATTTCATAACTATATAAATTACTGCTCATAAAGGATTGACTTTAGTTATTTCATCTGACCTGAAACTTCATTCATATAAATGTTATAAATGACTAACTACTTGTAAACTGATAACTCAATCTGAATCAGATAACCTGATCTGAAAACCAGACCAGCTACCTGATAGGCTGATCTGAAAACCAGACCAAGTCCTGATAAGATGATTTGAAAACCAGACCAGCTCCTGTTAAGCTGATCTGAAAACCAGACCAGGTCCTGATAAGCTGATCTCAAACCCAGACCAGCTCCTGATAAGCTGATCTGAAAACCAGACCAGCTCCTGATAAGCTGATCTGAAAACCAGACCAGCTCCTGATAAGCTGATCTGAAAACCAGACCAGGTCCTGATAAGCTGATCTGAAAACCAGACCAGGTCCTGATAAGCTGATCTGAAAACCAGATCAGGTCCTGATAAGCTGATCTGAAAACCAGACCAGGTCCTGATAAGCTGATCTCAAAACCAGATCAGGTCCTGATAAGCTGATCTGATAGCTGATACCTGATCTAATAGCTGATACCTCTTATTTGCTATTATTAAACATGGATGAGAAAATTTTAAAACTGTTGGTGTTGACAAGAATATATCTAATGAAATTTAATGGAATTTTATAATATTGTGAAATTCAATTCCTCTTGTGTAGGACCTCTCAAAGATAACAAGACATTGTATGTTTAAGCGATATGAAAACAAAAAAGAAAAATATTTGATCTAGCTAAGTAGATCCAATAGAGAAACAAAATATAAAAATGTAGAAATTTGTAGTCACAATTTATATTTAGTAAATTTAAGCTGAAATAAAAACCATTTACATATTTTAATATTTTTTCAATATTTTATTTAACATTTTTCTTAAAAATCGTAGTACTAATACAAATGTAGCTCTATGTATAATTAAAAATATATAGATATAAAAAGTAAAAAGATCATTAATCGAATATTTGATTTTAATTTACAAATAATTTAGGTGTAGGTAAAAGGATAAAAGTTTTAAACCATTAAATTTTTACATGTTTTTGTGTGAATAAAATACTAAAATTAATAGATAAATTTATAAACAAATACATAAACAATAAATAAATTAATAAATAAATAAGGAAATAAATTAATAAACAAATAAATAAATAATAAATACATAAATTAATTAATAAACAAATAAGTAAATAATAAAACTAATAAATAATTAAAGAAATAATAAATAAATAAATTAAATAATAAGTAAATAATAAATAATTAAAGAAAATACATTAACAAATAAATACAATTAGTACAAAATTAAATTGTCTTTGTCATCTTACATGTAATTTAGTAGGAAGCATTCTATTCTACATCCATTGTTTCATTGTTTCGGTCTATGTAATGTCCCCAAGCGCGCGTTTTAATTTTATCTTTCATTATATTTCTTTTATCATCAGAAAAGCTAAGTGCTATTTTATGTAGTTTTTGGGTATATAGTTGATGTATTTTAGATCTAAACAAAAACATTTCATCCGAGATAATTTTGGATTCAAATAAGCAACTTTTGTAATCATTAATGGACAACTTTTTAATTACAGACTTTTTGACCCCTTTAGATTTTTTAACAGCTTCCGAGCGAAGAGTTGACACAGAATACATTTTTGCTCTTAAACCAGCAAACTCTGTCATTATATCCCCATTGTTTTCATCTTTCATCATTCCCAAAACCTTCTTATTGAGTAGCGGTAAACGAAATTGGTTATCTATAGGATATTCTGACGTATCAGAATTCAAACTAATATTATTACGGATGTCATCGTAAAAATCATCAGTTTTAATTGAATAAATAAATGAGTCAGTATCCATATAGTTGAGAGAAATGTTCTCTCCAAATTTAGGCTTCATGAAGCCATAATGAAAGTCATACATTCTCCACTTGGATAACTCCAGTACTGTGAAACCAACATATATAGGTTTATCATATAGTGGTTCCATTTTTTCTAACTCTACCGCATACATATCGTCAGAAAATTTTGTTAACTGCTTAAAATTTGGTTTCGCAATTAATGCTCTGAGACCTAAATGATTCCTGTTTGTTGTTTCCCTAGAAGAAGTAAATCTAATGTCCCTACGTTTTTCAATGTTTTCCATTGTCTTCCCGTAAACAGCATTGTTCAAAAGTTTGAAGAAATCTTTTTCAAAATTATTTTTAGCTTTTGTCCTATGAAATGTGTTTAAGTCAATATATTTTTTAAGCCAAGGGGATTGCTTAAATCTGAGTATTCTATGAATTTATTTTAAGATGAGGCCATTTGAAATGGCTTGTTTTAAAACTCTATAGTGTATGGTGTAATTTGTTTTTGAGTGTAAGTTTGCAACTAATTTTTTGATTTTGGATCCCCCCACGGGCTTATTTTGTGCACAAAATGGTAAATCATTATGTAGACCATGCACTGAATCGGGATAATCTATATCCACTTCCAAAATATACCCGTACTCTGTACGTTGATGCTCATATTATTTTGACGTTCGAATTGTTTAATCTGCTTCAATGGGAGTGGAAACTCTAGGCCTTCAAAATTTAATACAACTGCCCCTATATTAATATTCTCAGCAGATATGTTTGTTATATTGTAATTTCTACAGTTTTTCCGCTGTTTAGGACTCAGACCGCTATTTACATTCAAAGCCGCAATGAGACACCATTTAAAGCAATAAACATCACAGTTTTCGATATTTATGCATGCACGTTTCATTGCAAAATTTTTTGGGAGAGGGATAAAGCTCGATCCTCTTATTATGGACGCCTTGTTTATATTAACTTCAAGGGAATTTATTGAAATCAAGGTTCATCCGCTATCCCTCTCTTGAAATTCTTCCATTTTAGCTCTTAGCTCCTCGGCCTGTTTCTTGTACATATCCTCTATGTCATCAGACAAAGTCACCAACATCATTTTTGAAATATGTACGAGTTGGGAAACCTTCATCTCATCATTCACCGTCTTCATATAATCGCATATGAGCTCCATATTAAATTTAAATGTAGTATGTATCCTACTACATTCAATTAGCTGTTGTAGTATAGAGCTCTTGGCAGATTTCAGAAACTGCTCCGGAAACATTTTTGTTGAGGAGGATATATGTCTCGATCCTCCCATTGAAGTTGCTCGCTCTTTTAGTGAGAAGATCTCCAATCTGTTCTAGGTGACAACTGTTTTTATGTTTTGTGGTTCTGACATGAGCCATGTTACCAATTGATGGGATCATTTCATCACAAACCTCACAATATTTTTTTGGTAGATCAAGCTTACTAGTTCCATATGAGTGCGCTTCCATATGCTGATTTAGTTTTGTTTGAGTCATGAAGACTTTATTGCAGATTGCACAACTTTTAGTATTCATTTTATATATTTGTCTATTAATTAATATAATTATTTTATTTATAAATAATTTATTTAATTACTTTATTTATTAACAATTTATTTTAGTTATAAACAATTTATTTAATTATTTTTTATATACTAGAATTTTTTTTGATTATCACTACTTATGTATTATTTATAACTATCACTAAGCTTATGTCCGATATTGGTCGGGCCTAATAATTATATTTAGATTTAAGATTTGATTACTTATTGTTAGTTCATTTTTGAAGATACAATAAATAAAAATGTATATGAAAAAAAAAAAATATACTAGAAACTTGTTTAACAAACAGTAATTAGTTCTATCACTTTTATAGTTTTTGGATTTTAAACACTTTAAATTTTTTGTTGAGAAAATAGGTTGTCACTTGTTGAGATATCAAAGCAGACTGATGCCAATCTACATTATTTCTTCTACTTATATACTTTATATGAGAATCGCGTAGTAGTCATCAATTCTAATTTATTACGACATATGATGAAATTCATACACACACACACACACACACACATTTCCACAATTCTCTATTGGTATTACGATACATGATGAAATTCACACACACACACACACACATACATATTTCCACGATTCTCTATTGGTATTACGATATATGGTGAAATTCATACACCCACACACACACACACACACACATTTCCACAATTCTCTGTTGGTATTACGATATATGGTGAAATTCATATACACAGCAACACCCCGAACAAATTCTCTAGCATCAGTTTGTAATACAAAGGGATGAGTAAAATTTTTGCTGTATTTCTCCAAAAGCTATTTCCTATAATTGTTACATTAAAGTGTAATATTCTGAAATAAAAATATCATTACCCTTATTCAAAAAATCTGCTTATCAACCTGATTTAATTCAAAACATTTAACATCTGAAATTCACTTGTACATATAAAACCTATGCCAACACAATATTTTCTATCTCCATAATTTAGAACTTGGATTTCTATGTGAATGTAATGACAATAAAATGTCTACCATATATGTAAGGTCTAAAAAATGTTGTCCTAGTATAACTATCAGCGTTATTGCTTTTTCGTTTAATTTGTTCAATTTCTTCTGTAAAATTTCCAAAATACTTTAACCAATTTGAATAAATCATTTAATCTATGCATTCTATCTACGAAATATTAGTTGATATTATTATTCTTACTTAAATTCTATTAATCGTTTAAAGATTATTTTTAATACAACTCCATAGTTTTTATTTATCGTTACATGAATTTAACCCTTTGACAGTGGCGTACATTATAATGTACGTTGATTTTATCAACCCGTAACTGATTTGAATTTTAGCCTATATAAAATTAATTTAAAGTTATCGGTTCTTTGTTTTGTTGTTGTTTAAATTCTTAAGAGGTTGTAAAATTTCAAAACAATGTGAGTTCAATTTTTGCATATTTTTTCTTGTACTCGTATAAAAACATATTGCTATCCTACTTTTTATGTATGTTTCACCTTACAATGAATTTGTTCACTTTTTTTTAATGAATTTTTAAATGTATATATACTAAATTAAATGTATATATACTTAAAAAAATTTATATATACTAAAAAAATTAAAACCAATAAAAATAAATAAAATAAAGTGAAAAAGTCTAATACTGTGTTCAGACATGCATTTTTAATTGAGTCAATTTAATTTTAATTGCGCAATTAAATTTAGTGTTCACACATACTCAATTTAGCTGACTCAGTTATCATATAACAGCTGGAAAAAACATTATTTTTATTTGTTTTGTGAATATTTGTGTTTGTAAATTTTCAAAATGGATGCAAATTTTGGTTTAAAAGAAATTTTA
Organism: Tachina lurida; assembly: GCA_944452675.1. Classification (NCBI taxonomy): domain Eukaryota; kingdom Metazoa; phylum Arthropoda; class Insecta; order Diptera; family Tachinidae; genus Tachina; species Tachina lurida. The sequence goes on along the minus strand of OX101753.1, from coordinate 84,376,311 downwards.
CTTGCATATAACAGAAATATGGAGCTCTTGGAGCCAATGCGATCGATTTTTGATTAAAAAAAAGGAAAAGAAAAACTTGTCAATTTTAGAAAGTTTACGAAAGCAGCAGCTATATCTCCTTGCACTAGTGTTTTAACTTAACGTGCACATCGCGCTGACTGTATGGAAAAGCCAACTTCTGCAGCTCATCCGCTTTCTCATTGTATACGTGATTGTTTTCTCTTTGGCCACGAAGCTCCTCTATTCGACATGGCCACAACTCCAATAGAGCAGCTTCACTGGTCTCAGTCCACGCGAGCCTCATCCTCTAAATTTTTTTTCCTATTTAAAAAAGATATTTGTTAATAAATTTATCTATGAATTTAAAAAAAAAACTTCTTCACCAGCATTTATTTTTTATTTATTTATTTATTGGAGTTCATATTGTTCAGTTTGTTTTCTTTACATGTATGTATGTATGTATGTATATTTGTTTTGTTTATATGTATGTATATTTTTTGACATTTGGCTCGCCATTATAGGAAATTTTTCTGCTCACTGAACACAGTTCTTAATAAAAACATTTATGACCATTTCGAGTTTTACGCAATTAGTGATACAATTAACTATTAATTGCTCAATTTATTAATTGACTTATTGTATGGTAAATTGTTCTCAATTAAGGTCTTAATTGCAAAAAATGCTCTAATTGCGCAAATAAGGGGTATGTCTGAACACGGTATAAGTATTGAAGCGGACTGTACATTAAAATGTACATCTTCAAAACCCACTTTGTAATAAAAATTTGTCCTTACAATTTTTTACACATGTTTTTTTAAGCCTCTTGAAGCTATAAAAATCATTTATAAAAATTTTCAATGGCCAGAATTAATTCCCGTGTCAAAGGGTTAATTTGTTTTCATAATTTCAAATTAAGGGTTTTTCTTTTTTTATAAAATTTACTTAATATTACTTAACAGAATTAAAAAAATTTTTTTTTTTTTTTTGGCTTTTTGTTTGAAAAATATTTTGATATTTATTAAATTGAAGCACAGCCGCGAATAACGTTGTAAAAGACAATTTTAAAAAAACCAGTTTTTTCACAGACCAAACATCAAACCATCCAAAATTATGCATCTGATCGCCGTCAAAATACAATTACAATCAGTCAGTCAGTGGAAAACTTTGTAAGTAAATAATAAATCATGCAAACAAAATTGTCGAAAATAATTGATAAATGTAGCAGAGATGCAAAAAGAAAAGATAATGCTAGTTATCATTATTTTCGATAAGCTAAAAATTTTAAACGAAATAAACAATCTTGCCTTAAAATACGTTTTTTGGCTCTCTTGCAAAATTGTTATTGTTCCGTTTAGGAAGCAGAAGTGTGGCGACTACAGAGGAAATGAACAGTGCACTTTCCCAAATAAATATGCAAGGCGTTTATGCAAAGCTTGAATGCTGTATGTGCGTATGTGTGCACGTGTGCACGTTTATTTCTCTGTAAATGCAAATTAAATGAATTACAATATCCAACTACAATATATAATAAATAATAATTACATTCTGTGTGCCACTCCAGTTAATTATTACAATACTTTTCCTTATTACAATACTTTTCCTTATTGCAATACTTTTACTTATTACAATATTCTTTACTTATTACAATACCTTTTCCCGAGATCAGTGATCGTGACACGATTAACAATTCTTTTCCGACGCTATAAGAAAATCGTTAGTCTTCGTAAAATTAACATAGTTGTACAATAAGTATCAAATCAAATAAAATATAGGAGTGAAAACCAGTACTGCCAACTTTGTTTTCACCTTGCGGCCGTAACATCCCGCCCCTCGTGAATATCCTGCGGGAATTCACCACATACGTCCAACACGGCGAGCTTGGAGACAAGTCGACGTAAAGTCCCACTTGATGTGCGTAGCTCAACTACACGTGTGGTTCCGTCCTTGGCTGTAAGTTTACGTGTAACTATACCTCGCCTCCACTGACTTCTGGGCTGATTTTCATCACATATAATAACTAGGTCGTTGACATTGATAGGTTTCTGATGTGCGAACCACTTGGTTCGTTTGGTCAGCGTCGGCAGGTACTCACGTATCCACCGCCGCCAAAACTGGTTTTTAAGTTGTTGACTAATCCTGTACTGTTTACGACTAGAAACGGGGCCATCTTCAAAGGGCGTCTGAGTAGAGTTTGTGGTACCTAAAAGAAAGTGATTAGGGGTCAATGGTTCAGGGTTATCGGGTGTGACTGGCAGATGCGTTAGCGGACGACTATTTACTATGTTTTCGTCTTCTATTAACAGACTTCTTAATGTTTCGACCTGTGGTGCAGTTTCCTTCAATGTGACTGCTAACACTCTTTTAGTTGACTGAACGAGTCGCTCCCAGCATCCTCCACTGCTAGGGTTAGCAGGGCAGTTAAACTCCCATTGTATGTTCTTGGTTGCCAATTCCGTTTCAATGTAATTGTAATCGAATAGATCATTTACACGTCTTATTTCACCATCTGCGCCTACGAAATTCGTGCCCATGTCCGATCGTATCCTGACTGGGATCCCTCTTCTGTTTACAAAATTACGAATGCATATAATACATGCGTCGGTAGACAGGTCAGCTGCCATTTCTATGTGCAAAGCTCTAATCGTCAGACAAGTAAAGATAGCGGCCCATCGTTTCTCTCTTCGGCGACCAATTGTGACATACATTGGGCCAAAGTAATCTACTCCCGTATACGTGAAGGGTCTGACGTATGGTTGAAGGCGGTCAATTGGCAGTTGACCCATGATTGGGGGTAATGGTTTGGCTCGATTATTCTTACATTGTTGACATTTGGACTTCGCCCGCTTCACTGCTGCACGTAAATGTGGAATCCAAAAACTTCTTCTAATTTCTATAACGATAAGTTCATCATTTTGATGATACAATTTCTGGTGATACCACATTACAATAAGATCGGTGACGATATGGCGACTAGGCAAAATTACAGAGTGTTTAGTTGATTCAGGTAAACAAGTCGCATAATCAAGCCTGCCGAAAACGCATATAAGTCCATCGTTGTTAACTTGTGGACTAAGTGAGGCAATATGACTATCTTTCGATACAGTACCTTTAGATTTTAACTCGGCCATCTCCGCACCATATACTTCTTGTTGGGCCCAACGACATATTTTCCACTCAGCTTTTTGAAGTTCGCTCGCCGTAAGCCCATGTACCTTATCTTGTTTTAATCTTTTACGACATATCTCACCAAATCGTATGACCCATGCTATGCTCCTCTTCAGACGTAAATAACTCGAAAACCGTTTAAATTCAATTATGCTTGTTTCTATGGCCACCATACAATACTTTCGTATTTCTTCTTTTGTTTGAGGTCTATCTGAACTTGTTAATAAAGGCCATGCTGGCTCTTCGTCTAATAAAAATGAAGGACCTTGCACCCACATATTTTTTGGACTATAGGTTATGGGATAATTTGTTCTCGTTGCGGCATCAGCGGGGTTTTGTTTTGTCGGTACCCAGCGCCAGTCCTCTGTGCAAGTTGACTCTAGAATTTCACCAACCCTGTGCATTACAAATGCCTTATACTGACGATGGTCGGATTTAATCCAGCTGAGCACAGTTTTTGAGTCAGTCCATAAAATTGTTCTTAATGGTTTAATTCGGTGACATTCCATAATCATATTCCTCAAGCGTGTACCTAGGACTGCGGCTTGCAGCTCTAAACGTGGTACTGATAATACTTTAAGCGGCGCACATTTAGTCTTGCCGGCTATAAAACAGACATGAGTGCTAGTGTTCGTTACGATTCGCCAGTAAGCGACAGATGCGAATGCAGTTTCACTGGCATCATTGAAAACGTGCAACTCGACCGATGTTCCGGCATGTAAAAACTGTGGGTTATAACATCTGGCCATACTAAAACTTTTAGCGATCTGCAAACTTTGCACCCATTGAGCAAGTCACTGATTTATATTTATGGGAATTGGATCATCCCATCCCACGCCTGTTCGCCACAACTCTTGCAGCAATATTTTTCCGTATATCAATAAATTTGCAAGCATACCAAAGGGGTCATATACGGACATAACTAGACACAATAATTCTCTCTTAGTCGGGCATTTATCACCAGATATGACTGCCGTATTGACTCGATTCATTTGCAATTTAAATATAAATTCGTCTTCTTTGTTTCTCCAATGTATACCAAGTACCTTTTCGACGTTATCAGCGTTATCCATATTGATGTCAGTAAATACGTTGTCATTATCACCATTAAGTTTCCCTTGTGCATCTGCTGAATTGGAGACAAACCCTCGCAGCTTAAAACCGGCCTTAGCATGCGTGTGCCTTACTGCATCTGAGATCCTTAAGGCTTCTTCTTCTTCTTGAAAACTACACACCATGTCATCTACATAATGATTGTTTAATATTGCATCTAATACCTGAGGCTCTATATCAGCGTTTTCCACTGCATTCAGATTCTTGACATATTTCGCGCTGCATGGAGAACACGTTGCGCCAAATATCATAGAAGCCATACAATATATTCCGATTGGATCTTTTTTATTAAATCTCCAGAGAAATCGCTGCGCGTCCTGATCTACCTTCCGTACACGAATCTGTAAAAACATCTCTTTGATGTCGGCACACACTGCTACACGTCCTTCGCGAAACTGAAAGAGTACTTTTATTAACGATTGATTTTCGTCTGGACCTTTAAGAAGTTGCGAATTTAAAGACGTTCCATTCACCTCCGCTGCGGCATCGAATACTAATCTCAACTTTCCAGGTTTGTTTATATTATAAACAGCGAAGTGTGGCAAGTACCATGTACGTAAAGACTTTGTCGTAATTTCCTCATCTGACATCTTTCTAGCGTAACCATTCTTTATAAAATTAGACATACAATCTTTATAAACATTATAAAAAACTTCATCTTTTTCAAATCTATTTTCCATCGAGTATAAACGTTTCAATGCCATACTGAAACTTTCTGGCATTTTTATATTGTCTGCTTTCCACAACAATCCAGTCTCGTAATGATTGCCGATCTTTTTTGTGGTATTTTTTAAAATACGTCGTGCACGTTCTATACTTTCGGCTTCAGGCAATTGTTTTGGTATGGCTACACCGAAATTCTCCGTAGTAAAATAATCAAATACTAATTTGTCTATGCACTTATGATCCTCCGACGTCGTGTGAAGGATAACAGATAATAAATCTGATGATGTGTTGTTAGAACCCTCGGGCCTGCCATATATGACCCAACCTAAAGGTGTATTGGCGGCAATAACATGTTGATCAACTTTTATACTTCTTAAGTTAGGCGTCAGATGACAGTTGTCCAAACCTATAAGTAGCATAGGAACGGCTTCCGTACATTCAGTAATTGGCAGACCCTTTAAATGGCGAAATTTATCGTGTAACTCACTTAAGTTGACAGACTGTGTCGGCAAGTGTAACTGCGGTACACTACGGGCGCTTAAATTACACCACCTTTTATTTTTCTGAGCTCCTCTAATGTTGACCTTAATAGACATTGACGATACGGTTGTAGGTTCACCTTCAAACCACCGTAATGTAAGCGGTTTCATTTCACCTTTGCAACCCATTTGATGTATAATCGACTCGTGAACTATAGTTGATGATGAGCCTTCATCTATAAAGGCGTACGTTTCAACAATATTACCATTGGGACCACGTAATTCAATTGGCACAATTTTATATAACAATTTCGTAGTCTTTGGCGAAAATGGCTTTTGATTTATCATATTCACTTGAGCCTTATCAACTATTTCTTGATGCAATTTCACGTTGTGAACTTTCTTGCAGCCGTTTACATTACATGTTCTTTTTTGTCTGCACTGAGTTAACGTATGACCCTTACGTAGGCACGAAAAGCAAAGACGATTGCCTTTTACGAAATTCCAACGTTCATTTGTGGGTAATACTAAAAACTTTTGACACTTATGTAAAAAATGCGCATCTTGACATTTGATGCAACGAATTTTATTATCGCGCTCAGTCACTTCCCCTAATGTAAGTACTGTCCTTGCGTTGGCACGTACATTGACGGCGTTATTTTTCATACATACCGGCGTCGTTGTTGTTACAATACTAGCTGTTACCATTGCGATAACTTTTGCTGTTTGTTTTATCCATGAGTTAAAATGCTCCAGAGTGGGATACGGTTTGATTGATGATGAGTACGAGGCCCATTCTATTCGTTTGGTCATTGGCATTTTTGCCACAAGCTCTTCCAATAATGTTGGATTACTGAGATGTTGCGTTGCATTACAACTCTTCAGAAATGTTGTCAAATTTTGCACCTTGGTGGCGAATGGTACAAGTCTTTCTAAATGGCCCTCAGACATCGACGCAATTTCTCGCACTTTCTGCAGTTGACTCCTTATCAAGAGTTCTGGCCGACCATATTTGAATTCGAGCTGTTCGATTACCTGTAAAACATTGCGTGGATTTATGAGCAGACAATCTACTTCTTCCCTGGCTGAGCCCTTTAAGCATTTCTGTAGCCTAAACGTATTTTCTAAATCCGTGTATCCATACGCGCTTGAAGACTCATTAAACGCTGTTATAAACACGGGCCATTGTTCAGGGTAACCGCTGAATTCTGGCAAATCGTACAACTTTCGCGTCAATGCATGCATATTATTACCACCATATGTACTCACGTTTGAATATGTCGGTGTATACATAGGCTGTGCCGTTGCATATGACAACCCTGCATTGGTATAAATATGGCTCGTGGGATTATATGTATTGGGTAACGTTGCATGTATTGTAGGCATATAACAATAATTTGACTGCGTGGTAGCAGCTATAGGCATAGGCTGAATATTTTGTTGTTGTGTAGGTATCGATGTAGACTGTGATTGTATAGGTGACGTAGTAACAGAGGCAATATACTGTTGTTGAAGACTAGATTGTATACCTGCACTGCTTGTCGCTAGCTGCGACATGCCATGGCTGAATGTTGTGTTGTCACGTACTATCGTTTCAACCCCTGTTGTGTATGGAACTTCAGATGTTACCACTACACCGGGCGTTGGCGGCGTCGTTTTGTTATTGGCTAATTTTTCTTGTAGGTGTAACCTCTTTATTTCGTTTTCTACCAGTTGTTGCATTGTGCGTTGGTTATTGTCCTCCAATACCTTTATTCTTTCCATAAGACATGCTAGCATACCATCGCCAGCTTTTTGTTGTTCGACATCAGTGTTGTCTAAGCTAGAACTACCCGAACCATCTTGCCCATTATCACTTACCTTTGGTGTTGACGAACCAGACATGTTGACCATAAAGCCCTCTAAATGTTTTGGAAGTTGTCCTCTTGTTGACAGGTGATTCCGACCTGGCATAGTCGATAGCACGGCTATATTTCGTCAGACGACGCTCACTTATTGCTGCTCACTGGCAAATGACGTTTGCAAATCAATCAGAAGGTCCAATGAAATCTTTCAAGGCGACAATAAGAATAGAAATAAAATTCTGTTCCGTTTAGGAAGCAGAAGTGTGGCGACTACAGAGGAAATGAATATATAATAAATAATAATTACATTCTGTGTGCCACTCCAGTTAATTATTACAATACTTTTCTTTATTACAATACTTTTCCTTATTGCAATACTTTTACTTATTACAATATTCTTTACTTATTACAATACCTTTTCCCGAGATCAGTGATCGTGACACGATTAACAATTCTTTTCCGACGCTATAAGAAAATCGTGTCTTCGTAAAATTAACATAGTTGTACAATAAGTATCAAATCAAATAAAATATAGGAGTGAAAACCAGTACTGCCAACTTTGTTTTCACCTTGCGGCCGTAACAGTTATTTTGTCACTTAAAACGTTATTCGCGGCTAACCTTCAATTGTCTTTATTATAACTTTTTTTATTTCTATTTTTGCAATTCGACATTATTATATGTTTGTAATTCAGTTTATACTTTACATTTTTATAAGTGAATATTTCTTAAGTGTGGCATTGTTAAGTTAAATAGACTTGTAAAATATTCTGTATAACATTTTTAAGTTAAGCATTTTTTTACATATGAAGTTTTTTAAATATTAAAATTTTGTTTTGGTAAAAAAATTTGTTGTAGGTAAATTTTTAAAAAATTTTGGTTAGGAAATGATAATTTTGTTGTTACAGGTGTAAAAAGGTGTAGATGATCCCTGCTAAGCATAAGCTCTCTATGCGGGGGTCTATATTTAGGTCCTTTTCACTTAAAAGGATAAGCAATAGTGTTGTCTATAACTTATAAATGAAAAGGCAGGATCGCCATGTAATGTATTTGCAATAAAATACACAAGCGTTCGTTTAGTGATCAAAGTATATTGATATTTTATTTAACAATTTCTTCAGCTTATATACCAACAATGAGAAGTTCGCTTTTTCTTATTTTTACTTATTCTTATATGCATACATTCATACATTTCGATTACATTGTATTAAATATACATTGTACCAGGCTGTGTATGTGTTGTTAAAGATTGGAAGTTCAGTGCCATTTCGCCATTTGTCATAGTAACAATTTATTCAAGTAAGCATAATTCAAACTATTTAGCAATAGCGAGCGTTGACCGAAAATTATAAAAATATTATGTTACCGAAATTCCAGCGTTTATGACTAATACTGTGTTCAGACATGCATTTTTAATAGAGTCAATTTAATTTTAATTGAGCAATTAAATTTAGTGTTCACACATACTCAATTTAGCTGACTCAATTATCATTTGACAGCTGGAAAACACATTGTTTTCGTTTGTTTTGTGAATATTTGTTTGTTTGTTTAGGTTTAAAAGTAATTTTACTTGAATATAATAGAAATATGGAGCTCTTGGAGTCAGTGCGATCGGGGTTTGATTCAAAATTATCAGTGCTTAAAAAAAATTAACAGAAAAACTTGTAAATTTTACAAAGTTTGCAAAAGCAGCAGCTATTTCTCCGTGCACTAATTTTTTAATTTAACGTGTACATCGCGCGGGCTGTATGGAAAGCCTAACTTCAGCAGCTCATCCGCCACCTCATCATATACGTGATAAATTTTTCTTTGGCCACGAAGCTCCTCTGTACGACATGGCCACAACTCCAATAGAGCAGCTTCACTGGCCTCACTCCACCCGAGCCTCTTCCTCTTAATTTTTTTCCTATTTATAAAAGATATTTGTTAATAAATTTATCTATGAATTAAAAAAAACTTCTTCACAAGCCATTTCTTTTTTGTTTATTAATTGGAGTTCATATTGTTCAGTTTATTTTGTTTAAATGTATGTATGTATATTTGTTTTGTTTATATGTATGTATATTTTTTGACATTTGGCTCGCCATTATAGGAAATTTTTCTGCTCACTGAACACAGTTCTTAATAAAAATACTTATGACCAGGGTTGCATTTCGAGTTTTACGCAATTAGTGATACAATTAACTAGTAATTGCTCAATTTATTAATTGACTTATTGTATGGTAAATTGTGGTCAATTAATGGCTTAATTGCAAAAAAATGCCCTAATTGCTCAATTGAGGGGTATGTCTGAACACGGTATAAGTGTGTTTGCAATTAAAAATCGTTACTTACCTATCTCAAGAAGACGTTGACTTTAAGTTAGTTCAATTTGTTTACATACTTTTTAATATTAGGTATGTTTTATTTGAACTTTATACAAATATTCAGAACAAATTTAAGTGCGTATAGCTATAGCTGCTTAAAAATTAAGTAGGTATATGTGTCGAATAAAACAAAACTTTTATTGTTTTTTATGAATATCATGTTGCTGTGACTGTTTGGTGAGGTTCATACATACGTTATATGCATATTATGTATACACTACAAATGTATGCCGTATATGGAAAAATCTTTATTTAGTATTTCGCACAGTTAATATTTACACCTTTTCTTATACGTTTTGGGTTTGAACTGTTTTTCTTTTAAATGAAATTTTTATTTAAAACTTAATGCCACACTTAAGAAATATTCACTTATAAAAATGTAAAGTACAAACTGAATTACAATCATATAATAATGTCGAATTGCAAAAATAGAAATAAAAAAGTAATAATAAAGACAATTTGAGAAATATCAAAATATTTTTCAAACAAAAAGTTAAAAATATATAAAATTTTTTTTTAATTCTGTTAAATAATATTAAGTAAATTTTATAGAAAAAGAAAAACCCTTTATTTGAAATTATGAAAACAAATTAACCCTTTGACACGGGAATTAATTCTGGCCATTGAAAATTTTTATAAATGGTTTTTATAGCTTCAAGAGGCTTAAAAAAACATGTGTAAAAAATTGTAAGGACAAATTTTTATTACAAAGTGGGTTTTGAAGATGTACATTTTAATGTACAGTCCGCTTCTAAGTCCGCTTTTAAGTATATATACATTTAATTTAGTATATATACATTTAAAAATTCATTAAAAAAAATAGTGAACAATTTCATTGTAAGGTGAAACATACATAAAAAGTAGGATAGCAATATGTTTTTATACGAGTACAAGAAAAAATATGCAAAAATTGAACTCACATTGTTTTGAAATTTTACAACCTCTTAAGAATTTAAACAACAACAAAACAAAGAACCGATAACTTTAAATTAATTTTATATAGGCTAAAATTCAAATCAGTTACGGGTTGATAAAATCAACGTACATTATAATGTACGCCATTGTCAAAGGGTTAAATTCATGTAACGATAAATAAAAACTATGGAGTTGTATTAAAAATAATCTTTAAACGATTAATAGAATTTAAGTAAGAATAATAATAACAACTAATATTTCGTAGATAGAATGCATAGATTAAATGATTTATTCAAATTGGTTAAAGTATTTTGGAAATTTTACAGAAGAAATTGAACAAATTAAACGAAAAAGCAATAACGCTGATAGTTATACTAGGACAACATTTTTTAGACCTTAGATATATGGTAGACATTTTATTGTCATTACATTCACATAAAAATCCAAGTTCTAAATTAACAAGAATACGTTCAAAAGAGGAAGAAACAACACTAACGTAGATGCTTTGTCGATGATACAATTGGACTCAGATATATTAAAAGAAATGAATCCTAATAAAATTATGAAAGTGTGAAAAAATCGCTGGCGATAATAAGAAACATGAATAAAAATAAAATACAAAATGATTAAACCAAAAACCTAGGTAAATACAGAAAAAATTAAAAGAATAAAAGTACACTTAAGAAAAATAAAAATGGTAATACAAGTCCTAATGAGGCTGATATAAAACTTGCAAAAAAAAAGAAGAAAATAAAGAAAGAAGAAAATAAAAGCTGAAAACGATTCTGTTCTAAATGAAATGCGCACCAGATGTAGCGATAATCATTATCTTGATAATATATTTTTAAAATAATGTTATATAGTAATCCTCAAAGAATAACAGATGAAAACAGGGAAAATTAATTATTTAAATTGTATCACAGCACACCATGCGGAGGTCATTTCGAAGTTAGAAAACCTTTAATCAAATTGAAACAAAAATACACATGGAAAAATATGTGCAAAATGGTAAAAAACTACGTTTTAAAGTGTGATCTATGTCCGAAAAAGAAACAAGTTAGACACACTAAGGAACCGTTTTATTATTTTTCAACTATAGTTATAGATACAGTTGGCCCTTTACGACCTTCTGAAAACTTTCAATATATATTAACAATGCAATGTGAGCTAACTAAATACATAATAGGTGCACCAATGGAAACAAAGGAAGCCAAATCAATCGCAAAATGTTTGACAAAAAAACTTAATATTGAAATATGGCATATTTAAAAAACTGAAATCGGACAGAGGTACGGAGTTTGTAAATGGATTAATGAAAGATATACAGTTTGTCAAGGAAATGTTTTGACATCGTTAAAATCCTTTTAAATTTTTACTTTTATCGTAAATATTTGTTTCCTTTTTTGCATTATGAAATTTTTTGTTATAGATTTCATTTTATTTACATTTAAGTGAGCATATCGAGCCATAACCGCCGAAAAAATGTATCCCACAAACTCGAAATTTTACAGAGGAAGGTTTTTTCAAAATGAAATCAGTTTGAATAAAGCCATTATTTTAAAATTTATAATGTAAATATTGTTTTGTGTAATACATTTAATTTTAATAATTTTAAATGATGTTGAACTATCGATTTCGATAAAAAAAAACAAAAATCGATTATGGTGTGGGATACATTATTTTGGCGGTTATGGCTCGATATAGTAGTAAGTTATAAGCAAAATTAAAAAGTGAGAACATAAAAATTACATGAAAGCCAAAAAAACTCAAAAATTTCTCTGTCAAGAAAATGTTTTTACATCCTTGTATTAAATAGTAAGAAAATAGGAAAGATTTTCAGTTGTACAAAAATATTTTTTTTTTGACCCCATTGGTATTAAATCGGCTTGTAAGACGACTTCTCATGGAAAAAAATTTGCTTTTCCAAATATTCCGCTGAAAATGTTCATATTCCCCTCGTATTACTGTTTTAAACTCCATTTAGTTCTTGAAATAACCTTTGGAAATACTATTTTTCAAATAAATCCATAAATTTTGAATAGGGCATAGATCTGAACCTTGAGATGGAGTATCCACAACTTTGCCGCAATTGAAAAGACACCATGTTCTTACCGAAAGTGCCTTGTGTTTGGTGTCATTAGATTGATAACAACTGGAAATTTGCATGTTTAAGGCACTGCCCCGCATTAATGGTATTCTCAATAAAGCAAATTTATCCCACGTTTTACACCATATATATACATACATATGTACATATGTATGTATATATACCTCCAATCCATCAACCAACATTTTTTAAGTTTTACAGATGGGTTTACGGTTTCACTTTCCAATATTTTTAAAGATTTTTTTTCCTCCATACTTTGTTAGATCCATCATTCTAATAAAGCAGAAGTTTGGTTTCGTCGCCGAAAATCACATTATCGTAGAAGCCATCAAGCTTGTAAGTATGCGTTATCACAAAAGACACTTGTTGCTGTTTCGGCTACACTCTAGAAAGTGGGGATTTCCGACCATTTATTGAAGTACAGTCGATTCTTTTGAGCAATTGCCTTTGTGTCATGGGAAACTGTGTGAGTGGTACATCAATACGTTGAAATGGTTTTTCGTTGACAGCGCGAGTAAGGTTGGCTTTATAGCTGGTAAATATTGATGTTATACATTTTTATTAATGTATTGACCTCAAACATGAGGCACTTTGGGTAAGAACATGGTGTCCTTTCAATTGCGGTAATGTTGTGGATACTCCATCTCAAGGTCCAGATCTATACCCTATTCAAAATGTATGGGTTTATTTGAAAAATAGTATTTCCAAAGGGTATTTCAAGAAGTAAATGGAGTTTAAAACAGTAATACGAGGGGAATATGAGAAATTTCGGCGGAATATTTGGAAAAGAAAATTTTTTTCCATGAGAAGTCGTCTTACAAGCCGATGGAGCCAAAAAAAAATATTTTTGTACACCTTAAAATCTTTCCTATTTTCTTACTATATAATACAAGGATGTAAAAACATTTTCTTGACAGAGAAATTTTTGATTTTTTTTTAGCTTTCATGTAATTTTTATGCTCTCACTTTTTAATTTTGCGTATAACTTACTACTATTTGTTCACTTAAATGTAAATAAAATGAAATCCATAACCAAAAATTTCATAATGCAAAGAAAAATAAAAATATTTATGATAAAAATCAAAATTTATAACGATTTAAACTATGTCAAAACATTTTCTTGACAAACTGCATGTACTTTGCTAAAAATATAACATAAAATATCCACACGGTATCATCATGAAACTGAATTTTTTACTATAAACCAATATCTTAAAAGTAAATGAAAAAAAATACTTAAACAAAATTTATATTATTTGTTTTTATTTATTTCATAAAAAACATATGTAAGTATATTTGTTCTTTCCATAACAATACACAGTGGGGACTTTTGCAAAATAAATGGTTATAAATCTGTAACTTCTAAACTACTGATTGGATTTATATGAAACTTCGAACATCCGTAGAGGAGGACTCAGGCTTTATAACAGATGTCTTGGCAACCGTCTGGCTTAAGCTGGACAGGAGTTACAGTGGGCCTAAGTTGACAACATGGGACTCAAAAAAAATTCTGAGGCTTGTAACTTTTAGAAACATTATCCGATTTTTATGAGATAAAGCGTTTTGATCTAAGCTCAACATTTTTAAAAAATAATGTCCTAAGGTGTGTTTTCGTATCTCTCATAACTTAGAAGATATTTGACTTTTAACAAAAAAAATTTTTTTTGCCTTGACTTTTTTAGTATTTCACCTACAATTTTTTAGGCAATTATTTGATTTTAAATTTAAAGACAGCATTAAATTTCCGATCAAATTTTAAATAAAAATAAGTAAAAAACTTATTAATATCTGTAGTCGGGAAATCGGGAAAAGGCAAAGAATTCAGTTTTAAAATTTTTCTGAAAAAGGCACGTTTTTTTAAGAAAAAGTATCTTGATTATTTTCAATTTTGTGAAAAACTTTGTTTAACACATGCACTTTTAAACCACATAGCGCTAAAAACAATCTATTCAGAATATGCTAAGAGCCAATTATTTTGTATTTGGCCATGCACCATACACTCAGCAGTGTCCGAAAATTGCCAATTTTAAAAATATTTTCTGTACTTATGCGCTTATAAAAAGTTGTGACGGTATATTTTGAAAGTTTTAACTATAGCATTTAATTTTTAGGATAGTTTGCAACATGTTAAACTTAAATTTTTACCAGCCTTTTTATAAATGCGAACATGAGCGGAAATTTTCTGAAAAAATTCAAAATTTTGGAAAAATTTTATTTTGTACCATAAAAAATATATAAAAATAATTTTCTTTTCTTATGTTAGTAGTTTTAGCTTTCATATGAGTCTTTTTACTTCGCCTGAAAAACTTATTCCAATATAATTAACTGATCTCGAGATATTCCGATTGTAGGGTGCAATTCAAAAAATATGTAGAATGCGCTTAACTTTTTTCCCTTTATTCACACATCAGCTGCTTAAAACTTTTATGAATTCTGAAATTCAACCTAAATAGAAAAACAAAAATAGATTTAGATTGTTATCCAATAAGTTTATGTATATTTTTCGCAATAAAAAATATTTATGGTAATTATACCATATGTTTTTCCATGTAAGTGTAATTAATGCTAATAACATGTAAGCATTTGACGAATAACAACACACATTTTTAATGGATTAAAAAAGGGTTTCGCGCATTATTTTACAGCGGCATCGGGAGGTGCTACCTGATTATGCTACTACTTAAAATAAATATCACTTCACAGTAGCCGGTAATTAGACAAAATTAGCAAAGGTGCTCATAAAGTATGCTGTATTGTATAAAAACGCAGGGTTCTTTTATAAGAATAATCACTCTATATTGAACTGTTATGGAGACCAGTATTAAATATAACGCGGTATGTAAACTTCTACGGGAATACGTTCCTGTTAGTTTAATGCGCAAAGAAAAATCATAGATATAATTGAGAACTCATTTGGATTAAAACTAAATGAAGATTCTACTAAAAAATAGAGAACTTTTTGGTAGCGTACGGAAGAAAAATTTGTAGACATTACTAAATTTAACTTCTACTTGTACATGATTTAATTATGTTTTGGTAACCCTTATTGATATTTCCCACTATTTATTTGCTATCTCTTTCGATATGCATAAACGCATAATCGTTATCACTTTCATTATTCTGTATATAAGAAAAGTATATATTTACTGTCATTGCTTTAACATTGAAATGATATTGGTTTGACTTTAATCTTTTTGTACTTCTATTCGGATATTCATTCATTTTAAATGAGTCAACGAGTAAAGATATAAATAAATGAGTTTTGAGAAAATTAACTAAAAGAAAAGTATTTTAGTATAAATTGAGATTTCTACATTTCAGAAGTGGGATACATAAGAAAATTTAAATTAAATTATAATTTTCTTATTACCACGCTTATTATAATTACAGTGAGTAATGATGAGAAACAAATTGAAGACGAGGGTGCAGCGAGTTTGTCACTTTTAAATACTCCATGTAGTACCGATGGTACGAGACACATCGAAGATAAAGGAATACGTGTATCTACTGATGAAAATTCAATCTTATCGCTTTTGCTACAACAAAACCAAATGCTGATAAATTCTTTACGTACTGAAAGAACCTCATACCACGTCATGCCTGATCTCGACAACACAATTAAAAAATTTAATGGAAAGAGATCCCCATCAGAAGCAAAAGATTGGCTTGCATCCGTTAATGGTATAGGTAACATGAACAACTGGCCAGATTCCTTTCGGCTTCAATGTGCACGTGCTAATTTAGAAAGTGAAGCACTAAACTGGTACAATTCTGCTGAATTCAAAAGTTGGGCAGAGTTTGAAGGTGAGTTTAGGGACACATTTGTTGGCCAACAATCGATAGCTGAACTCTGGGAAAAAATGTCTGAAAGGCGACAACTTGATTGTGAGGATATCACCGACTATTTTTTTTTTATAAGTTACGTCTTACGCAACAACTTGGACTCGATTTTGCAGATGCCAGAAAATTTATAATCAAAGGTATAAAATCAATTGATGTAAGAAAATTTCTTTTGCAGAAACAACACACCACTTTCAATGATATAATATCAAACATTCACGATTATTTCGACGCTGGTTGTGCAGAAGATGTCGCAGTTAAACAACAACGATTTCAAAGTAAGGCCAAATCGGAAAGTGCACGCTTTTGTAAGTCTGACTTGTCTGCGCTAAAATTCTATCGCTGCGAAGGCATTGGACATGTAAAAAAGTTTTGTAAAGCAGCTATCAAATGTATTAAGTGTCATCAAGAAGGCCACACGCAGAATACGTGCCCGGCCAAGAGCGCAAATTTTCCAACGAAAACAACACCAAATCATACCAAAGTCACCAACAGTGCTACATTGCGACCACTGCCGCCACCACAATTGATACCACTGCTAATAGTAAGTATTTCCAAGAAGTATATGTCAATGGACAAGTTGTAAAAGCGTATATCGATCCTGGGAGTGCGGTAAATATGATGCCAGAGTCTACAGTGCAAAATTTAAAACTGTTATACAGAGATCCAGAATCAGTTGTACGCATTCAAGGTTTTGGTAATGGATCTGTTATACCAATTGGCGTATTGAATGTGAATCTTAAGGTCGATCAAGCGGTTGCTGATGTCGAAGTGTATGTAGTAAAAGACGTAGAGCTTAATATATCATTATTAGTTGGACAGCCATTTACCGAAAAAGAACACATTACTATGGTGCGCCGAGAGAAAACACTACGTTTCTTTGAAGAGAAGATTGACGAAGAGCCAGACGATTGCCTACAGAATATGGAGGTTCCAGTTTTACCAAAAACTGATGTGAAATTATGGTCTAAAGAAGCCACAGTCATTCCTTCGAATTACGTTGGATTTATTTCTTCTTATTGCAATTTTTCTAAAGCTACCACTTTGTTCGTAGAAAATGGTCAAACTAAATTTGGGGCACTTATACCAAATTGTATTATAAATAACGATAACGGCGAATTTCCAATCCCTGTTATGAATATTACAAAAGACATAAAATTTGAACAAAACGAAACAATAACAAGTGGTCAAATTTGCGTAGAACAAAAAAATGCACAACTAAATTTGAGTGATGAGAGTATGAGTGCAAATTTATTAAATACAACGATAAACACAGACAACCTCGATTTTAATAAAATACAAATTGGTGAAAAGGTGTGTGAAGTAGGGATGTAACGAATGTTCGCATTCGCTTTCGCATTCGCAAATAATTCGCTTACTTTTGCTATTTGCATTCGCTTTTGCATTCGCTAAAATGTATGCGAATATTTAAAGCGAATACTAAAGACAAAAATATTGGAAATATTTTGCAGTTTTTGAAAAAGAAAAGGTGTTTGAATTGCGCGAAAATAGTTTCTACTTAAGACTAGCCTGTTAAAACTTTTGAAAAATGGAAAGCACCATTCACTACTTCGTACAAAAAATTTGAAATGCAAAAATATAAACTAATCCTTCTTTGTTGTAAATTTTTTGCGAAACAACTACCACTCATATTTCATGTTTTTCCTAAGATGAATAGAGTACTACTTCTGGAAAAAATGTTCATGAACAAATCATTCCAATTTTTCTTAATATGTATTCTTGTAGCATTTTACAGGAAATGTTGAACTTAGTACAAGGTCTTAGGGCCAAAGTACGAATGGGTTGATTGCCTAGCATTTTATAAATTTATTTTTAATTATTATCTATACTTATATATGATTTCATATACATATCTTTCAGTTTAACAATTTTTATTTCTAATAAATTAATAAATATTTGCTGAATTCAAGACTCAAGTAGATCTAAGTATACAACACAACTTCATGTTCTTGGACAAATTTATTTTCATGTGATTTTTTTAACGTACTACATATGTATTATAATATTTGCATTCGCTTTCGCAAAAATTAAAATATATTATTCGTTTTCGCATTCGCTAAACTGGTATTCGTTACATCCCTAGTGTGAAGCAACAAAAAAGCAACTGAGGAGTATTATTGCAGAATACATTTCTTGTTTTTCTTATAGTTTGAGTGATTTGGGCACAACCAGAGATGTTGAGTTTAAAATAGAATTGACAAATAATGAAGAATAAAAAGTATTTTACGGCATTAGATATGAAAAGTGGATATTATCAAATACCTGTGGAAAAAGAATCGAGACATCCGACGGCCACTTTGAATTTTTGCGTATGCCGTTTGGTGTATGTAATGGACCAGCAGTTTTTCAACAATTAATTAACAAAGTTCTTGGTCCATTACGCTTCTCTATTGCACTTGCATACTTTGATGACATTCTTATACCAGCAGATTCAGAACAAGAAGGTTTGGAGAATTTAAAAACGATACTTAATGTTTTAAATAAAGCAAATTTAAAACTAATACCCGTATTCTAATAAATTGTGACAAATTTTTTTGTCATACAATTTTGTCAAGTTTCTTGTTATATATTTTGAAATAAAATTGCTTTGGTATTCTATTGTTCATATGGCAAGAAAAAGCTTAAAAAGCTCAAAAAGCTTTCAACACACTATGGTGAGATTTATTTCAAATTGACATATATATGTATTTATTTATTTAAAAAATAATAAAAAAATATTATGATAAAAAGTTAGTTTTCTTATTTCATAGAATTTCTTGTGTTGCAGATTTTAGTATTTACTGTTTTAAGATTTTATTGTTACTTTGCCAAATATTGGTATGAAGTCCTTGTAAATAATGCTGAAAAAAGTGAAAACAAAATATTCTTTCATCTATTTAAAAAAAAGTGCAAACAAAAAAGTTTCGCTGAAGTGTGAGCTATTAGGGTGCCTATAGACGTTCAAATTGTATTGATATATTCGCAAAAGTTGTCCAGTTTTACAGTAGCTACAACTTTTCAATTATTGTTGGCAAAAAATCAGGAGTCCCTGGAAGTTGGTTTGAAAAAAGGTGTTTTTACTTTTGACAAAAAAAAATACACGAAGAAATAATTTTTTTTTGGCATAAGATCTCAACAATTTTTCAAAAATCACGCTTTTTCTCTTTAATTCTCACAAATAAAAAGGTAACTCAAAAGGAAAATTAATAACTTTTTTATTTTGTTATGTGCTTTTCATTAGGTGACAAATTTGTTATATTTTATTCATGACAATATTTTTCAGAATACCAAAAATATACAAATAGTCATTCACCTCAGTTTTGTTATAATTTTGTCACTGTCACAGAGGTTAGAATACGGGTATAAATATAACTAAGTGTAAATTTCTTTTTAACAAAATAGAGTACTTGGGATGGTATGTTGCGACCATCGGTGGACAAAATTAAAAGCGTAGCTGAATTCCCTGTCCCTAAAAATGTCCATAATGTAAGACAATTTATCGATCTTGCCAGTTATTTCCGCCAGTTTGTGAAAGATTTTGGTATAATGGCTCGACCCCTAACAACGCTCACCCGTAAGAATGCACAATGGAATTGGTCAACAAAAGAAGAGGACGCATTTAAACTAATTAAAGAAAATCTAATGGTAAGACCTACTTTATCTATGTATTCGCCTGACGCAAGAACAGAGGTACATACTGACGCTTGTCAAATTGGTTTCGGTGGTATTTTATTACAAGAGCAAGAAGATAAAAAACTCCACCCCGTCGCCTATATTAGCAAACAGACAACACCAGAGGAAAGCAGATATCATGCAACAGAGCTGGAGACTCTTGCCGTCGTATGGGTCCTACAAAAACTTCGCGTATATTTAATCGGTATCAAATTTATAGTGGTGACGGACTGTAACGCTGTTAGGAGTACGTTTTCAAAAAAAGACATCATACCCCGTATTAGGCAGATGGTGGCTTCAGCTTCAAGAGTTTCAATTTGATATAGTTCACCGGTCTGGAAGTAAAATGCAGCATGTAGATTCGTAAAGCCGCAACCCAGTTGCTGATACACAAGAAGAACAAACAGTAGCTGATGTAGTGGCATTATACAGCACATTAAGCGAAAAAGATTGCTTGATATTACTGCAACAAACAGACACTGACGTTAAAGAAATTTTTAAGTATCTAAAGAAAACATCCGAGTTAGATCACTTCGATAAATATATAAAATTAAATTATGTCTTAAAAAATAATGTCGTATTTCGAAAAAAACGGTGAAGAAGAAAAGTTTTATATCCCTCGTAAAGCGAGTTGGAAAATAGTTAACAATTACCACGAAAACTTTGGCCACATTGGATTGGACAAAACCGTTTCGAAAATTAGGGGGTACTACTGGTTTCCTAGGATGGAAAATTACGTAAAAATTATATTGGTGCGTGCGCTGAATGTTTGTACCATAAACAGCCGGGAGGAAAAAAACCAGGTACCCTATTGATAAGATTGGGATCCCTTTTCACACCGTACATTTAGACCATTTGGGACCGTTTGTCAAGAGCGCAAAAGGAAATTCGTATATTTTGGCAGGCATTGACGGTTTTACTAAGTTTTGTATTTTAAAGCCCGTTCGTAACACTAAATCTAATACAACAGTTCGAATAGTCGAAGAGATGATTTCTCTGTTTGGTGTTCCAACTAGATTTATAACTGACCTTGGCACAAGTTTTACGGGTTCCCCTTTGTCGATTTTTGTAAAAAGTATAACATTGTTCATGTAAAAAATGCAACGAGTACACCTAGGGCTAACGGCCAAATCGAGAGATTAAACAGAAGGATAACACCAATGATAGCTACCTTGAGTAAACACTCAGACAACAGAGACTGGGACAACTTCGTTGGCATTACCCAATACAGTCTGAACAACACTTACCACCGAGTGATTAAAACAACTCCGTTCAAGTTACTTTTCAATTACTCGCCAAGAAACGCTTTGGGCGACGTTTTGGAAGATGCCTTGAGGCAAAATCAAACAGCCAACAACATCGAAGAACAGCGCGAACGAGCATTACAAAATATTTTTGAACAACAAAAGAGACAAAAGAGTGTGTACGACAAAGCGAGATGCGAGGCAAAGACATACATACCTGGAGATTACGTCGTGATTAAACGAACAACAGTGCCAGGGGTTGGTGAGTCATCTAAACTTCTCCCACACTATAAAGGTCCATATGTCACAACGGAGGTATTGCCTAATTATCGGTACAGAGTTTCGGATATCCCAGGAATACAACGTACACAGAAGTTTTATGATGGTGTTGTTGCAGTGGACCAAATTAAACGCGTATTAGCCCCTGAAGACGAAGACGATAGTGCAGCTGGAGGCCGCGATGATTCATGCATATTAGGTAGCAGTCCACCTACAATTCGAAAAAGTCAGCGTTTGATAGAAAAGGCGCAGAAAAATAAATAAATCGAGGGCGATTTTGTTGTCAGGATGGCCGACTGTAGACATTACTAAATTCAACTTCTACTTGTACATGATTTAATTATGTTTTGGTAACCCTTATTGATATTTCCCACTATTTATTTGCTATCTCTTTCGATATGCATAAACGCATAATCGTTATCACTTTCATTATTCTGTATATAAGAAAAGTATATATTTACTGTCATTGCTTTAACATTGAATTGATATTGGTTTGACTTTAATCTTTTTGTACTTCTATTCGGATATTCATTCATTTTAAATGAGTCAAGGAGTAAAGATATAAATAAATGAGTTTTGAGAAAATTAACTTAAAGAAAAGTATTTTAGTATAAATTGAGATTTCTACAAATTAAAGAATTAAATTATAATAAAACTAAGTTACAAAAACAAAATGAACAATGGCTAAAAACCGAGATAGTTACACAGATTGGTATGAAATATTTGGTAAGGTCTAATAAATTATACGAGGAACTTCAACCAAGAGGCCAGAAGAAAAAGCAAGAGGACCTCATTGAAAACCACTCTTTTGGCCTTATAAAGGATGCCTTTAGAAGTGCCTTAACCAAAAACAAACCGAAAGAAGTTGGCCAAATGTAGATGCTCCTCCAAAAGCATCTTCAAAGAGAATACAACGTATCGTGGAAAGCATACCATAGCCTAATTCTAAAACGGATTTTACTAATGAAGATGCATTAGCCCTTATTCTAAACTTGGGTCCAACAAGGAATAAATATGAAGTATTAAGAAAAACTATGACTGAAAAGAAATGGGGAAATTTGCCATCTACAAAGTCATTGAAGGCAACAAAGGATGTAATTTGGCCATCGGTTTCGAACGTTAATAGCAAGGGCGCCACTATTATCCAGTTATCCAGTCTCCTCGAAATACTGCTTCTAGGATAATTTCAACCTTTAGCGAAGAAGACATAAGTAAATGCCACAAGTTCGAGCTAGTATTAATTTGTACATGGGGTTGTGATGGTACTACTGGATTTTCTGAATATAGACAACAAAGCGAAGATAATATATCTTTTTCATCGATATTTATGTCTACGTTGGTACGTCTTAGGATGCGTTTATATACAAATTCATCATCATCATCCACAGTACCTGCATTTGAAGACGTATGGATAAATAGGACGCCTACATCAAAGTTATTATGTCGACCAATAAAATTGGAATGAAACTCAAAATATTGTGGTTACTATATCAGACGAAATAAGGAAGTAACCAAGCATTGCAGTAACAATTTCTGACTGCATTATAAGTGTCACATTTGATTTACATTTGACTATGATAGATGCAAAATTTGCCAATGCCCTAACGGATACCAAGTCATACTGAAAATACAATATATGTGGGAAAAAAGCTCTCAGTTTGAAGATAAATCTGATGAAACTATAAAAGAGGAAGCCCTTAAATTTGTAATTTCCCCACTTTATGCTCGCATTAAATTTATGGAGTATTTCTTGCATCTATCATATGATATAAAATATAGAAATATCACAGGTAATGAAACTGTCTTCTCACGAAACAACAAAGACTTAGCAGAGACACGAAGAACTGAGAAGAAAAGGATACAAGATGAATTTAGAAAGCATGGACTTATAATTGATAAGCCAATTAACGGTTATGGTAGCTCGAATAATGTAAACATTGCTAGACGCTTTTTTGAGGATCCTGAGACCACATCCTTGATAACCGGATAAAAAACTAATAAGGAACTTCAAAATAATACTGGCAACTATTAACAGTAAAAAGCAAATCAATGCAGGAAAATTTTACCCTTTTGCTAATGAAACAAAAGTACTGATACAAAATTTATATCCATGGAGAAGTATTATTTCATGGAAAAGAAATCATTGAAACCAACATACTACCTCTGGTAAAACTTACAGAATAAGCTCAAGAAGAAGGGAACAGAGATGTAAAGCAGTACGGATTATTTAATAGTCGAAAGTGTTCAAAATTAGCAGAAAATTATGATTTAATGCTTCACTTATTGTTATCCTCAGATCCAGTTTTACAAGCAATACGATTGAAATGGTTACCAAAGATAATTAAAGAAATAGAGAAAGACGACAGTGAAGCAGTTAAAATAAATAACCTCTTAACCTTCGCTATTTCGGATTGTTTTCTTAAAAATAATTGAAATAAATAAATTGCAAAATGATGGTAATTAACATAGCTAAAACATGTAGTTTAAAAATAAATACTTTATTTAGTTTTAAAAAGTTTTTCTTAGTTATCGCGTAATATTAAATAAATTATATATTGGTAAATAATAATAAAAAACAATACATACAAATAAAACCTTTCAAATTGTTTATACAATACAGCATACTTTAAGCACCTTTGCTAATTTTGTGTAATTACCTGGTACTGTGAAGTGTTAATTATTTTAAGTAGTAGCATAATCAGGTAGCACCTCCCGATGCCGCTGTAAAATAATCCGCGAAAAGCTTTTTTAATCCATTAAAAATGTGTGTTGTTATTCGTTAAATGCTTGCCTGTTATTAGCATAAACTACACTTACTAGAAAATCATATGGTATAATTACCATAAATACTTTTTATTGCGAAAAAATATACATAGACTTATTTGATAACATTCTTAATTTATTTTTGTTGTTCTATTTAGGTTGAATTTCAGAATTCATAAAAGTTTTAAACAGCTGATGTGTGAATAAAGGGAAAAAATTTAGGCGCATTCTACATATTTTTTGAATTGCACCCTACAATCGGAATAATTCGAGATCAGTTCCTTATATTGGAATAAGTTTTTCAGGCGAAGTAAAAAAACTTATATGAAAGCTAAAACTGCCAACATAAGAAAAGAAAATTATTTCTATATATATATTTTATGGTACAAAAATTTCAGAAAATTTGCGCGCATGTTCGCATTTATAAAAAGGCTGTTAAAAATTTAAGTTTAACATGTTGCAAACTATCCTAAAAATTAAATGCTATAGTTAAAACTTTCAAAATATACCGTCACAACTTTTTATAAGCGCATAAGTACAAAAAATATTTTTAAAATTGGCAATTTTCGGACACTGCTGAGGGTAGGGTGCATGCCCAAAATACAAAATAATTGGCTCTTAGCATATTTTAAATAGATTGTTTTTAGCGCTAATGTGGTTTAAAAGTGCATGTGCTAAACAAAGTTTTTCACAAAATTTAAAATAATGAAGATACTTTTTCTTAAAAAAAACGTGCCTTTTTCAGGAAAATTTTAAAACTTTGAATTCTTTGCCTTTTCGCGATTACACGACTGCAGATATTAATAAGTTTTTTTTCTTATTTTTATTTAAAATTTGATCGGAAATTTAATGCTAATAGACTAAAAAGTTGTAGGTGAAATACTAAAAAAAGTCAAGGCAAAATAAATTTTTTTTTTGTTAAAAGTCAAATATCTTCTAAGTTATGAGAGATACGAAAACACACCTTAGGACATTATTTCTTAAAAATGTTGAGTTTATATCAAAACGCTTTATATCATAAAAATCGGATAATGTTTCTAAAAGTTACAAGCCTCAGAATTTTTTTTGAGTCCCATGTTGTCAACTTAGGCCCACCGTAACTCCTGTCCAGCTTAAGCCAGACGGCTGCCAAGACATCTCTTATAAGCCGTAGGTCCTCCTCTACGGATGTTTGAAGTTTCATATAAATCTAATCGGTAGTTTAGAAGTTACAGATTTATTACCATTTATTTTGCAAAAGTCCCCAGTGTGCAATATAACTGATCAATGAACACAAACCCACACACACATTATCTAATGCAAACACAACTCACACACACAGAACATGATGAAATATCCCAACGCACAGACTCAAACTAACTAGGATTTTTTTTTTGTTTTCTTGTACCCTTTTTTGTTGAATGCATATTTTTCCCTTTTTAAATAACGAATAGAAAAGGTGGACGATAAAGGAGTCAGACGACCATAAATATTTAATTTTAAACAAAAAATATAACAATTCAAACCCTCATAAACTATTACATCTCGCACGTGCACCTTTTCTATATGCACTAAACAATTCAATACAATAACATGCAAGACTCAAGACACTAACAAGAAAATAACAACTCAATTTCTACACAACAGGCACTGCGTTTCACAACCCTAATTGAACGATTTTTCCCAACCATAGATGCACACACACATCTAAGAATTCATCTCCTTTTTTATGTCTTTCCGCACTAACAAAATTAAACAAAAAAAAAAACAGTTCAAACCAGTGTACGAAAATAAACTGTACATTATTTAATGTATTATACAAAGGGTAAGATATGACAACTTTCTACTTTGTGTATGTTTACATGTACACTACGCGATTAGAATCACAATGATTTTTCAACTCAAGTAAAATACTTTATAATGCACTCTGCTTGACGGTCATAGCATACAAATTAAAATTGTTGTGTACATCTATGTGCAAGTAAATTATATTTTAGTGTTCTTTGCCAAAGTGTTAGTGCTTCATAAGCAAACCCTGTAAAGATATGTACATGCATGTATGCATGCATGTATGAATGGATGTTCATATAAAGATGTGAAATTTAAAAAAAAATTGGTTTTCGGTGGGAGGAAAGTAACTAAGAGAGAAAATTATTGAGAGTATAAAGCAACACATCGTCGGTTGGTTTCTGGTTTGCTGCAAATAGATTGTATTTTTAATATACCGTGCCGGAAACCAATAGCCAACCGACGACAAAACATCAGTGTTGCCGAATTCTGCGATATTATCTATACATGGAACAAACCAATTTTTCCACAACTATATTTGAATTACAAAATATATATGTAATTTTAATATAATTTTGCTAGAATTATTCAGTGGAAAGAATATTATAGTTTACACTTTTGATAATCACGTTGCATACATAAATATTTTGACACATTTCGTGTTATATTAAAAATTTATATAAAAAGTATTTTGTTTGTCATTTATATATCGCACACTAAATCATAAAGAGTCAGATGCTGAGTAGTTGCAAACAACTGTTGATACTGTACAAATGACGCAAGCATGTGACATAAAAACAAGCATAACGATATCTTATATTCTTCAAGAAGACTGTATTGCAAAAGAAATTGTTGAGGTCGTTATAGATTTCTTCTATTAACTGGTTTCTAAAAAAGAAAAGTCACTTCTATAATTTTGAGTTGTGACTCTTTATGATTTAGTATGCGATATATTAAATACATGTAAATAATAAATTAAATGTTTCGTTGAATTAGTAAAGTCAAACACTTAAGTATGGAACTAAACGTGTGGAAAACCTTTAACTGATAAAATCTACCACAGGCTCATCAAAATTTCATAATTGACACTTTTTATAAGATATGACATTTTAATGTCGTTCGATAGAGAAAAACATACCGCATCGATTGCCCGAAATATTTGTTTTAATTAGAAACTCCACATGTCGAAAAAACTTGACGTATTAGGTTAATTTCTTAACCAATGTATAGAAAATGTTAACAGTATTTTGTGTCTCCTGTACAATTTTATTGAAGTGAGTTAGCAGGTTTGCACTTTGCGACGATATCTTACGATAATCGTTGATTGTAACCACTATTTGAATTAATCAATTTTAAGGATAATATAACCTTTTTGTCATTTCTCCTATAATTGTTATGTCCCTAGTTATAACTTTTTACATTTTATTTTTATTACTAAAATAATATTGCCCGCAAGATAAATCATTGGGAGAATTACGTCCAAATAAAGTTATATGTACATGTATGGAAGCATTTATGTATTTAAATAATTGTTTGTCTTGCACGTAGAATTGAATTTCAAAACTCGCTACATGCAAGGTTAAAAAACGTTTAGTCCTAATTTACACTAAGAAAGTCTTATTGCTAAGCTGGTTAGTTTGTCGGAGAGAGATACGAGGGGAACATATAAGTTTCTTTTCCCCTCGTCTCTCTTTCCTAAAAAAAACTAGTCAGCTTAGCAATAAGACTTGCTGAGTGTAAATTAGGACTTAATAAAGCAAGTGCGTCATTTACAGTTATGTATTTTCGTTATTTTGTTGGATAGGCACATACATAGTAAATTTTTGCAAAAGAAAAAATATTTTACTTAAACCATGTATGTATAGCAGCACTACTTGGCAACGGAAAGTACGACAACTACACAAAGCAAAAACTAAAGTTACACATTAGGCTGGCTATGGTGCAAGGGACGAGTTTTATTCTGTTCCACGTAAGCAAGAAGTTTTTTTCTCACTAGACAATGCAAAAAGAGAGTTTTGGAACTCCCTTCAAAGTTGAATGTAATTTTCAGTAATCATTGAGCAATTTGCTTGTTATTTGTCAGAAGTTACTGCTATGGTGATTTATTTATATACATGCAAGTAATGTACATACTTATGTACATATGTATTTAGGAATAGAGCGCCGTAAATAAAATTACAAAAAATTTTGTTTGCGTAATATCTAAAATTTGGATTAGTTTTATCCCTGTAAAATGAATTACTATTCCGGCAACACTGAATAGAATACAAGATTAAACCAACCCAAGAACATTGCAGACGGACGACGCCATGCACTCTTTATACTTATCTATTGATAATTTTAAGCTAGGATTGCCAACTTTTACAAATGTAATGTAAAACCGTTCTTCTTGTATTAAGTTTGGCAATAAAGTGTGGATAAAAATTTCTAAAATTTTTTAACCTGCTTACATATGTATGTACATATGTATGTACGTAGAAAATAAAAGAATATTGTTTATGTTGTATTTATCCTTTCTTGAATTTTAGCGGTAATTGCGGAATTTAATGTTATGGATTTGCAAATTGTAGCCAATGTATTCTAACGAGCTTTATTTTACTACATTTTATAGTTAGGAAGCAAAGAAAACTACTCGTCAATTTTGCCGTTGAAAATGTCAAATTCCACACACACACACAAATGCTGTAAGCAAGGTATTTTTAAGCAATTTGACGTTAAAAATCAGACAATATTATGGTTTCTAAAGTATTTATTTCAAAATTAAATTTCATTTTTATTCTTTAGTTAAAATTTACACGAAAATCTCTTTCATATAAATATTTAAATTCATTGAAATGCGTTTATTTAATTTGGTAAAAGTTTAATAAAAAAGTTAAAATGATATTTTTGCTTGTTTTGTTGACTAAACAATGCATTTTTTAGCTTATTTTATATGTATATTAAAAGTTATGTGTTTTACACAAATACATACATTTGTATATACACATACATATATGTAAACATATGTAAATTAAAGCTAATCCCTAATTAAAAATATTTTATTACCCCTCTGAAACTAAAGATCGATATTTTTTAAAGAGGATTCCCAAAACAATTAAGGGATCTAGAGATAACCGTTCACGTATAGGACCTTGTCTAAAATAGGTAAATTTTTATATTTTTTTTTGGAATATTTACGTATTTTTTCGCAAGGCAATTAATTAAAAAGAGATACTTCATCTGATTGATTTTTCAAGCCGCGTCCAATGGTGCATTCAACTTTACTGTTCGTGCCATCAGCAATGTATTATTCCATTAAAACTACGATTTTTAAGCATCGTTGTAGCCTGTGCTACTTATATTAAAATAAATTCTATAATTTCTTTAACTATTATTTGACTCATTTGAGTCATTGTTAACTTATTTCTGTTAAAAGTTTTCCCAAAAAATTCCCTCAAGACCTTCCAACAGAAATAAGTTAACAATGACTCAAGTAGTTTGGCGTTTGTTAATATTTTTTTATAACGATGTGCGCTAGGCCGTGAAAAATTTCATTTTTGCAAAATTACTAAAAAAAAAGATGTGACCCTAATATACATACATATTTCAATATTTGGAACTTAAATGCATTGTTTTTTGTTGTAATAAAGTACTAAAATACTCTAAGGCACATAGTTATATGTATATGTAAATATACATATACTATATACATACACACAAACATGGCTTTAAGGTATAGCTTTCAATTATTGATGTATTTAAAATAAACATTTTCAAATTGTCGATGGAAAAAGTGGTTACAAATCCTGTTCGTTACTTGCTAACAACACACACGCATTATTATAAAAAAGAAACCATAAAACGTTGGAAAATCCCACAGCCCATTGTAAATGCATAAAATTTAAGTACCCAATTACTCTTAAAATCAAAGAGTATAATGGTGAAGAAAACATTCGACTTACAATTTATATTGAAAAAACAAAAACAAATTTTCATATATCATTGTTGTTTTCAATACAAATTGTAAGTCGAAAGTTTTATTTCGCAGTTCGGAAATAGGCCATATATACAAAAAAGTAGGATTAATTCTTGTCTTCCCTTTTTGTACCAACTTAGCAAGAAAAAGGTTGGCAGTCCTGTAGTAAAAAAAAAAAATCTATATATGAAGTGCACAGTGGGCAGTTAAAAGCAAAAAATAAGAGCGAAATTGCACGGATAACTAAGACTTCGTTTTTTTAATAAATACATACATACATACATATGTACATATGTAAAATTAGAGAATTTGTTTTCAAAAGGCATATATTGAAAATAAAATAAAATCAGAAAGTTGAAACTAATGACATTTTGGGGTTTCAAGTTCTTATTCAAAAGTAGAAATTGATAATATGTTAATAATTCGTATAGCCGACACATGTAAGCAAACGATTTTAAACAATACAGTGTTTAATATCAGTTGTGGCTATCTTGGTAATATACATATGTACATATGTAGTATGTTTGTATCTACTTAAAAATATTAATAGCATTGACGATATGCTTCAAAATATATATATAGGCAACGAGTTAGAAGATTTGCAGTATGAAGGTGTGTAGAATTCAGTCGGCTATTGTTGTTATAAATTAAAAATATTTATTAATCATATGAGTGAAGGTGGATTAATAAGCAAACCGTAAAATTCGTTAAAATTAAAGGTCTTATATATTTTTATATTTTATATTTTTTTATATTTTCATTAGCATTCACAAATTTAGACAATAATTAAAAAAATTTAATTTTTCGCTTTCAAAATTTATGGAGAAAAATTATAATTTGTTCCACTGTGATGTTTTCCCAGTTTTTTTGCTTGTTTTTTTTTCTCATATTTTACAGCCAATAGCAATGCATTATGCGTCAACAAGTACCGTAATCCTTTAATAGATGCATACATACATATCTGTATCATACCTGATCCATGCTAGCCAGTGCTGTCAGATTGATTTTTAGCCACAGCGCTGATACATTTGTCGTTTATCGTCAATATTATACAACATTAAATATTAGCTACACAACATTTTTTATTTAAAAAATAATTTTATATATTTTTAGGTTTTTAGAAAAATGTGGTTAATTTTAGGAAATATTCGTTGATTTTAGGGTACGAAATGCTTCGTAGATATGTAGTAGATGTGATATTTCTTTATTTTACGAAATATTTGTTGTCTGCAAACAAAATTTTGTATTTCAAACTTTTTTTCGTAAATATAAGAAACACAATGTTAATAATACATAATAAATTAGTGAATCATGAAAAGCAAGTTTGTGTTATACCTATGCGAAATTTTGTATAAAATTAAAATCGTGGAATATAAAAATCTTCAAAAAATGTATATATTCTTGGAAAATAGTTTAATAATCTTTAATTCCTAGAATTGAAGGTTGTAATAATTATGAAAATAAAAAGATAACTTAAGGGAAGTTGTTACAGCCTCTGCATTCCTCATACATCACATACATACATACATGAATATTTTGCAATGAAACTCACGAATCAAACTGGGAACACAATTGGGACGAAGACGAAGTTTTCGTTGCGAACTTTTGTCATGGAAAATAAAATATATTTGTTCATATTAAAATTAACACAACGCCTCCATAGAACAAAATTTGTCGAGCGTGACGAGCTCTGCGATAGATTTATTTCTATTTTGTACACCGACGAACTATGAAATACAAATTTGCTCTCTCTCTCTCTCTGTCTTTGTAAATGCTTCAACCAACTTTATAAATTATAAAAGCTGAATTCGTTGAGTAAATTCGTCGTTGTTGTGTTTCACACGACGAATTCACGCAGCAAACTCTGCGTGGACGAAATTCGTCGTTCGTACCAGTTGTGTTCCTAGCATGAACTAAAAACAAATTTTTTATTACAATAATTTTTTATACAATAACAGGAAAATAAATGGGGGATATAATAAAAAGTAAAACAAAACAACAGTTTTTATTATATGTTTAAATTGTTTTTTGGAAAATTCACGAAACTTGTGTAGGTTTAAGAATAATTTTGTACTGTAAACAAAATGATAACAAAACAAAATTTATTTATTTCACGAAATTTCCAATTTTGTAAGAATATTTTATTTCTTCCTAAATTCAATGAAATAAACGAAAAATGTGGTACTATATACGAAAATAATTGTAGGAAATCGTTTTTGTAACTTAACGACATTCGTAAAATTATGAAACTTGTTAAGGCCGTGATACACTATCATACAAAGTCGTGCGATCTACGAATAAATACAACCCTGATATGATGGAGTTTATAAAATATTTCAAAAAACAAGAATTCATCACACAAGGGTTGTACTTTTTTCGTAGATCGCATGACTTTGTATGATAGTGAGAAATGGCCTTTATCCTGCAAAGCTACAAATATTTTAGTAAAATTTAAAAATTTTTAGTTTATTGTACAAAAATTAAATTACGAAAAAGTGTTTCGTATTTTTAAGCATGGAATATTTTGGAGTGTATTTCATTTATAAAACAGACATACATACAAACATACTGGAGTATAAAACATACTAAAAATTAATTACATCAATATGAATCTTATTTTCAGTTATTTATATCCTTATCATGATGCATAAGGCTATTGATGCATCATTATCCAAAATGCTAGTTCCAAATTAATAAAAGGAAGTTTTCCCCGCTATGTTTTATAAAAACCACACTTTAGATATAGAAAACAAATCTCTTTTCATTAATTATTTTATGTTGTAGAAAAACTTTCTTGTGTAAAATTTGCAATGTTTTTAACATTAATCTACATTGTTTAAATTGCATATGTGTGTTTAGCTAAAATAATCGCATATGAGTTGAAATATATAAATGAACAAAAGGCTCGTCAAAATTTTTATTTTAAAACAAAGCTTTTGGCGATTTTAGAGACAAATCGTTACATCCGACAGCACTGGCGGTGGTCATACTCTCAATTTTCTATAATTGGGACAGTGCTATCAACTTTTAAATTTCGAAAAGCACTGCAACTATGAAAAGCACTTAATTTATATAAACAGATGTACTTAATGTAATTGGGCCTTATTTCGAGTGTCGTATTACGACTTCGGCTACGACGATTTTGTAATAGACTAAGGAACATTGCAAGATTTTTTCTTCAATCTATTACGAAATCTTCGTAGTCGAAATACGATACTCGTTATCAGGCCCAATATTTTTAACTTTTATGAAACCCACTCATATATTAAAAAAATCAAATATTGAGGAACATGTATATAGCAAAGATAAAAAAAATCGAACATAACAAGGTTTCATTTCATAAAAATATCACAGTCCCTATTTGAAAAAAGAACTTATTTAACAAAAAAACTGATATAAAAATATTATAAAAAATAGAAAAATTTCTATTACAATAAGTAAAAAATAAGTTTAAAGTACTAAAGAGATATAGATATCATCGTTTCTCCGACAAAATCAGGTTTGTTTTCAGGAAAGCAAAAAAACTGTGTTATTTTGAAACCTGAAAATGTTTTTATATAATTCGTATATATATATATATATATATTTCGTAAAATTAATCTTAAATAATTGTAGATTTGAGAGGTATAGCGGAAGTGCCTCAAAAACTACACATAACTCATTTTATTGTTCAGCTTCAAGAGCATTTCTAATAAAATAGTTTTTTATTTTAACACATAACAGTTTATGTGGAGTATTTGTTCATAAATATGTAGTATACTTTTGCTAACTTCTGAACCGACTAATATATCATTAAATGATTTGGTGGGTGAATGTATGACACATAAAGTTTTATAATAATGAAATAAACACTTTTTCTGTCAAAGATTTAGAGCCGGACATTTTAAATACGTACTTTTGTTTAAAATGTGACTTGTTTTATTAACAACTGACTTTAACATTCAAATATTTTATTCAAATTAATTTCGAATGTCACCATTGTAGCATGTAACGACCATAAGTATACATTTTATGTTTTCTTTTGGTGGTACAAGTAGTGAGTAGCGTAGCATGCATTAAATGTCCGGCTCCTGTCTCGTCGGCTAATGGGTGAGTTCATGGCTACTCTTGGTCAGTAAATAATTTCAATGTAAAGCTACAGGAAGCACAATTTTAACATGCATGCTGTCTGATCAAAGATACAAGAAAAAGAGAAAGCTAAAGTGAAAGTCTAGTTTAAAATCGAAATACAATTCCATTATTCGCTGAGTTGCGATTGATGTTTGCGCAACTATAACGTCCCTCCCGACCATGATCATGAAACGTCCCCAGTAGTATTTGTTCATGATCCCAAACACAATTACCTGATTCAACAGTTGCTTACGAAATCAAAGCATTAACGCCTAGAGATTCATTAAAAAAAATTATTCTTTTTTTTTTAATAAGTATGTAATTCAATTTTTTTTTATTATGCCAAATAAACGCACTATATACTAATACTACTACAGATTCATCAATAATATTATAAATTTATAGAATTAACTATTTTACGTTCTGACAAAATTAATAATTTTTCTTACTCGAAATTTGTAAATAAATGAAGTTGTTGGTTTTTTTTTTGTTGCAAGAATTCTGTTGATCTTACAAAGTGCGGAAAAAAAAATCAAAGGAAATTGTAGGGCAAGGCTAAAGACTTCCTTTATATTACTATCTTGGATTTTAGAACATTTCTCAGAAAAAAATGTATTTTATTTATGTTGTCACATCAAATATACCGAATTTCATTACTTAAACATTCAAAATTCAAAATTCCACTAAAATAATTCAACGGGGAAGGTAAGTTTGTTGAATTGGCAACACTGATACAGAGAGCAATTACTTTTAGAAAAAAAAACTCAAAGAAATTGTTTTATATTAAAGTAATTAATTACATTTTTCAATATAACTTATTTAGTTTTTCACGCTTTCCTAACATATTGGTACTCAAAATTCATATTTTTTTATTTCCGATCCGTTTATGAAGTTAGTTTTGTAATATAACAGGGATTTAATGAAATATATGCGGACATCGTTTTGTTACTTAACATTAACCAAACTTTAACAGAGCAGTGCAATGTTGTTAACAGCAAAACAAACTTATGTTTCAATTTCATATAAGAAATTTCTCTTGCTTAGGAAATTTCTTTTGTTTAGATGAACGATGGCAGCATATAATACACCAATTTAGGAAATGAAAATAAATAAATTCCAAATTAACTTACATACATTTTAAGGCACCATCGAAGAAAGATATCTTTCAGCAGGAACTGGAACTGATGTTAGGGTTAAAATCAGATTTTCATGTTAATTGGTTTGGTGTTGCAAGTAAAATAGGCTTTCTCTGTTTTTTTCTTTTTTTTTAGCTTTCTCAACTGTAGTTAATATAAGGAGTTATTAAATTATAAATAAAATTTTTCTCTAATAAAAAAATCAATTTTTTCTTTTTTTTTATAACAATAATTGGTAAATTGTGGTAGTAATAATGACGATCACTGGACTGCTAAGCAAAACCGTTTTATTTCTCAAAAGAAAAAAATTAAATGAGTAACTCTTGTTTTTTTTTTATAGAAAGTAAAAGCAAATATAGGTATATTCTCTGTAGGTATAACTTTGGGACAACCTTTTTTTTCAGCACTTATGTATTTTATTAATACAAATTTTATTCTTGTTGCTTTTTGTGATTGTTACAATTTCTGCCTTTCCATGTACTCTTAAAAATAAGAAAAATTATGTTTAACGAAGTGAAAGAAAAATGTTTGGAACTTAGTAAAATTTAACATTTGTGCATATTCATATTTTCAAATTCTTCTTATGTCTTTAA
This sequence comes from Tachina lurida, assembly GCA_944452675.1. Taxonomy (NCBI): domain Eukaryota; kingdom Metazoa; phylum Arthropoda; class Insecta; order Diptera; family Tachinidae; genus Tachina; species Tachina lurida. Next base: position 84,340,298 of record OX101753.1, on the reverse strand, counting down.
AGTGTGGTTTTGCTTGCTGCTTTAAGTGCAGGCAGAATACTTATGTATGCATGTATATACATACATACATACGTATATATTTTTCGGAACTTTTTTACCAATTATGTTTTACTTTTGTGCAATATTGTCTGTGATATTAGAATTAATGTTATTTGTTATTAGATTTTTTTCCTTTTTTTTTCATTATTTAATTTTAGTTTGTAGTTCCAGAATTTAAATTTTTTTTTTGTACATAACCTTGTCCCACCGGCAGCAATGTTCTTGAAATTTTCCTTAGTTTTTTTTTGTTTTTGTGTCTTCTCCCTCCCGATATGGAGTTGGTGTTTCCATGTAGGAAAAGGTGGACCCCAAAGAATTCCTAAGTCAAGGCTTCTGTTAAAGGCCAGTCTATATTTTATTTCCTTTTTATTCCTTTCACAACCGAATGCTCCAATTGTCCTTCAAATATCTTATCTTTGATAGATGGCACTTAATTTAATGTTAAAAAAATGATAATTTAAGCAAATGAACCGTACTGGCGTAATGTCGGTGATGGTGTGATTCTTGATAAAGACGAAAAAAAATATGTCACACCAAAACTCTCTTTTATACCACCAGAAAACATCAGTTAGTGGAAAAGTGGCGTTAGAGAAACTGCATTAATTAATTAAATGTAAGCTCTTATGTACTGATTTTACTCTTAATCCCAGCAAACATACAGGTATTGAACTTAAATTGAAAATTATTTTAGGTCAATCTTCTATTTCTATCTATTGCTCCGAAAAAAAGAAATAATATGTTAAGGAGCCTATTATTCTCAGCAAAACAGTAAAATAATTAGTTCTGGCAGAAAAAATATTAGTTATACTCGTTATTAGTACGTACAAAAAAAAACCTTGATACAATTAGTTGAATTTGTGTTCGTTGGGAAATGATCTGCGCTGCGCTATCCAATAACTTAAAGCATATACTCTAAAACTCGTAATAACATTTGTGCAGTTTAGTATATGTTAAATAACAGACGAGAAGCATTAAATGAAACCAGTTATTTAAAAGAAATATTTGATAAAAAAACATATGTTGAGAAAAACAACAATTTCTTTTATTTTTTGAAAATATTTGCTACAAGCGCCCTTACATTACCCCCCTGCTAAGATCAGATTTGGTGGTGTAAGTACAACAAAGCTGATCTCGCTTGTAGCACATTACGCAACCTTATCCCAATTCAGTATCAATATAGCTACTTATTGTCGTATGTCTTTCGCGTGGTAGACCCCAACTGGCCGCCCTGATAGGTCCTCTAACTCGTAATAACAGGTACCAATTATTTTTTTAACTCTTGCTTTTATAAATGGTGGAGCAAGTTTTGCGCTGAATCCTTTTTCAAATTTACTTTGTGTAAAATTTCGTCTAAAAACTTCTTGACCGACAGTATAATTCACCACTCTTGACCGCAGATTGTAAACCTTTTCATTTCGTTGTTGCTGCTTTGTCATATTTTTGGCAGCTCTAGCTCGAATCAACGCTAAAGAATCCTCACGTGTAAAATTAATTGCTCTGTCATCCAGCATTTTTAGTCTACGTAGCAATTCATAAGATTTGCCATTGGTGATCATGTGTTGACCAAAAGCCATGTAATAGGGTGAAGTACCAATAGAAGAGTGTATAGACGACCGCAAAGCGCAACTTATACTACTAAGGTATTCATCCCAATTACTCTGGTCATGTTTAATATACGCCCGTATTGCCGCTAGCACTGAGCGATTGACTCGTTCAGATGCATTGGATTGGGGCGAATGTATTGCTGTATAAACGTGTTTAATGCCATAAGTACTCAATAATCGGTTAAATTTTCCGGATTTAAATTGGGATCCATTGTCTGAAACTATAACTTCCGGTGTGCCAAAAGTGTGGAAAAGGTCCTGTTCCAGGTATTTTATTATAATATCTGCATTAAAGTTCTTTACTGGTTTTAAAAAACAGAATTTTGAAAAATGGTCCATTACAATAAAAATTCCTATATTGCCAGCCTTGGAGCGTGGATACGGACCTAGAAAGTCTATAAATATTTTTTGAAAGAATCTAACAGTTCCAGATGTCTTGCCCATAGGAGGTCGCATAACAAAGTTCGGATGTTTTGTACTTTTACAAATTTCGCAAGAATTCACATAATCTCTAACATCATTTAGTAGATTTGGCCAAAAATAAAACCTGCGGATGCGCTCCAATGTTTTATTAATACCGCCATGTGCAGAAAGATGTTCATTGTGAGCCTTTTGAAGCACGTCTTTAGTTAACTCTTTGGGTAACCAAAGCTTCCAGGCGAGGTCGTCCTGCACTTTCTCCCCGGAACAGTGTTCCGTCTTCCTGTATAAGTATCCGTCTGCTATTTTTAAGTCTGGAGTTTTATCAATATCTGCCCTAACTCTGTCCAAAAGTTCGGTATAGTCTGTACTTTGAAAATGTTTAGAATTTAAATCTACGAAAACCCCGGTATCATCTAAACCAGACAAATCCAAGCCCATAATTGCGGACAAGCCCTCGGTGTTGGCTCTTGAAAGCGTATCAGGAACTACATTTTGACTTCCTTTACGATGTTCTATTTTGAAATTAAAGCCCTGTAGTTTTAAAGCCCATCTTGCCAACCGACAGCTTAAATCCGTTTGGGACATGAGCCACTTCAACGATGCGTGATCGGTAATTATCGTGAACTCATGTCCTTCCACGTAAGCTCTGAATTTCTTAATGCTCAACATTGCTGCCAAGCACTCTTGTTCGGTTACAGAGTAATTACGTTGGGCTTGATTGAGCTTCTTCGACATGAATGCGATTGGAACCTCTTCGCCCTCCGTAGTTTTTTGTACCAATACACTTCCTATTCCCGTATGGCTAGCGTCACAGTGTATGTAAAAGGGTTTCGAAAAATCAGGACTATGCAACACTGGGGTGGTTGTCAAAATGGACTTCAATTCCTTGTATGCTTGTTGAGCTTTTTCATTCCAAATGAATTTGCGTTGGGATTTTAGCAAATCTGTCAAAGGCGCAGTAACGGTGGCGTAATTCCTGATAAACTTTCGATACCAACCGGACATACCCAAAAATCTTCGAAGTTGTTTTACAGATCGCGGTTGAGGAAAATCTATAATGGCCGAAATTTTGTCTGGATCTGTTCGAATTACCCCGTCACCAACTATGTGGCCTAGATAATGGACTTCACGTACACAAAATTTTGACTTTTCCACATTCAACGTTAGTCCAGCGGCACGAAATTGTTGAGCCACTTCTCGCAACACGTGCAAATGCCTCTCAAATGTGTCCGACACAATCAATAAATCATCCAGATAAACAAACACTTCAGACCGCAATTCCGCCGGTACCACCTTGTCCATTAACCTAGACATGGTCTGGGGTGCATTACAAAGGCCAAAAGGCATAACCTTGTATTGGTACAAGGGGCGACCAGGAACGGTAAATGCTGTCTTATCTTTCGATGACTTATCGAGAGGTATTTGCCAAAAGGCGTCCTTCAAATCAAGACTCGTTATGTACTCTGCTTTTGGTAATCTCGCCAAGATTCCATCTATAATCGGCAGTGGATACGCATCCTTCAGAGTTACAGAATTGACCTTTCTACAGTCTAGGCATAGCCTAACCTTTCCAGGCTTACGTACTAGAACTATCGGCGAGGACCAGGCACTATCTGACTCTTCAATGACTCCCATTTCTAACATGCGATCAAGCTCTGCATAGATTAACTTTTCAATGGCTGGAGAGACCGGAAAATGACGCTGCTTAATTGGTGTCGTGTCTCCTACATTAATGATATGCGAAATCATACTCGTTCTTCCCAGCCCTTCTTTAGAAAATGAAGGAAACATGTTAATGACAATTTGTAATTGTTGTTGCATGCCACTAAGAACTTTTCCATTAGGGTATTCAGATGTAGTTTCCAAATCAAGATTACAATTTAGTTCCGAGATCAGTCCAGGAGGTAGAAGATTGAATAAATTCCAAAAATCTATACCGAGATATAAATCCTGAGATAAATTTGGAATTATGTACAAAATAATCCTTTTTGTGTTACCGCGAAATGTGATATCAGTTTTAACGTAACCAATCACATCCTGACACTTACCGTCTGCAGTTTTAACACTGGACTTAATTCTCTTATAATCAGCGTGACCATATTAGCTTATTTTGAGCTAAATTTAGCTTATTTGTTTCATATTTAGCCTTAAAATTTTCATTTAGCTCTTAGCTTATTTTTTAGCTTTTTTTAAAAACTCATTTAGCTTTTTTAGCCTTTTTTTAGTCTAAATTGCGTGTTCTCTAAAAATATATTAAAAACATAAACAACTTATAAAAATTATAATTTTTTAGCATTGTAAAATAGTTTACAAAAAATACAAAATGGAAATTATACGACAATTTTATAACAGAAATGGAAAGAAGAAAAATAGTAGATAATGGCAGAATGGTTAGAATTCCAATGGAAAAAGTTAAATTCATATTAGTGGCCAAAACACTTTTTGAGTTTTTTGGGTATAAAATTATTTGACTTGAGTTGAACGTTCATTTAGCGGCATCAATTAACTTAAAACAAAAACCTGAAATAGCCTCAAGCCTGTGCCTCGTTTCTGTAAGGAATGTGAGAACTTTTTGAGTAGAAAAAATTGTTATCATCCTGTGGAACACAGGGAGAGTAAGAAAAAAACTGTATTTGTCGATATTTTTTGTAAGTTTATATAAGTTTTTATGTGAGTAACTCTGTGTAAAATAGGACAACCAATATAATTATTTAATTTTTCTCGATGCGAGAACTTCTCACGAGTTACAGAAATGGGGTACTGGATAACACTATGTACCGATTTTCGTCGGGCCACCTCAATAAAGTCATAAGCAGGGAAACCACAAACATGCTCTAAAAAAAGTGTTTTATGCGCATTCAATATGCACTAAAAACTTGTAAATATGCGCTTAAAAGTAAAAAAATATGCTCTTAAAAATATAATAAATTTGTTTATTTGTAAATGAAAATATATTTTTTAATCAAAAATTCAACATTTGCATATAAAATAAGAAAAAAATAAATAACCAAAAAACGGAAACATAATAAACAAAGAATAACTGGGTTTGAAGTGCAGGCTAAAACAAAATTACTATAAAAATTTTTACTAAAACAAATAATACAAATTAATTTTTATTGGATGCATAAGAATTTAACTTTAATTTCAAAAGATCACGATATCAGAATTAAGGCTTTGGAACTGTATTTTGGATAAATAAGAAAAGATTTTAATTTATAGTTTTTATTGCAATAAATAACAAAATATTGACCTAGAATTTCAAATAAAAATCTTTTCTGTCCCATCTTAATGAACTTTCATACATTTACAATGTTCCTTCAAGGTCTTTTCAGGGCAGAGTAAATCACACATAGCTAAACTAAATTTGTATTGCAATTAACGTCCGTAAAACTGCGTTATTTATAAAAAGAATGATACACTACATGGAACATTGGAACAGAGATTTAGATGGCGAAAATTAAAAATAAAAAATTCATAAAATTTTTTTTTCGGAATGGAGTGTTTTTTTAAGGATGGTGGTGCCAAGTGCGAGTTGAAATAAAATAAATTCTATAAAGTATCAAAATATGCCCTAAAAGCGTAAATTATGCTCTAAAAATTCGAAAATATGCTAAAATTATGCGTTTAAAACTGAAATATGCATAAACATGTTTTAAAGGGTAAAATATGCAAAAATATGCACTAACAAATCGATGCCAAAATTCATTAAAAGTTCTGAAACGGATAAATATCTTATCCCCGCATTAATACGTGATACAAGAAAAAACATGCAATTGCATATTTGCGGTTTCCCTGGTCATAAGTAATAAGCCAAAATGGCATTATTACTCAATTAATTCTGGAATAAGTCTATATGGGCTTATTACCAATGCAGTGTGGCGCAATTATGTCCTTGTATTTCAAGTAGTCGATAAATTAGAGCAAAATCTTTACTTATGACTTTATTTCACTGATCTGACGAAACTCGGTACATTGTGCAGATAGTGTGATCCATGCTTTACCTTAAATAGCATTAATTCACTTAAAAAGCTTTCTTATTTTAGTATAAATGTTTTTACATTTTTAAAAACTTTTTAAGATTATTTTGGGGAAGTTTTTGTTTTGTTCTTCATTAAATCTAAAATATAAAAATTAATAAATAATTTCATTAAGCAAATATTCTATATGTATAATAAAAAAATATGTTTGTGTAATATTTAACGTTAGTTTAGCAATAAGAAACTATTGAAAAGTGATCAAAGAAGTGGAAAAAAGTTTAGCTTTATTTTCTAGCCTAAAATGTAACTTTTTAGCTTATTTTAGCTTTTTTTCAAACGTGATTTAGCTTAATATTATTTTAAAATCTGGTCACACTGCTTATAATTTATATTAGTGTTTAAAAATTCATTTGCAGCTTTAGCTCCCAAACAACTCACTGAAGCTCCTGTGTCTAATAAGCCTACAAACTTCTTATCAAATAATTGCACATTAGCATACGGTCGAATGTCATTAGGTTTATCGTAAATTGCATTGAGTAGACTACGACGTGTACGGTTCACTTTTTCCCAGAAGTTCCTTAAACGTTCAGCTGAGCGTTTTTGTCTTACATTGTCATTTGGTTTCTTAAATATTTCTTCACGTATTGCATTATATTCAGCTAATCTGATGTGAAAAGGCTTGTGAAAAATAGGTATTAACAGAGACTCATCCTTTTTAGTGTCGAAAGAATCGTCATGTTTCAATATTGTTATAAAATTGGTGTTATGTTTATCAGTATTGGTTTTCAAATTTATTCTGTACTGGTCGATTGACTTTGTCTGCGTGCACCTATCGACGCACTCGACTTTTGGTTTTTTGATATGGAATTACATTGATTACACTTAGGTTTATATGTATTAGCCAATCCACATCCATAACAGAAGACTTGCCGATCTTCCAAACAGTCCTGGTAGCGGTGGCCAGACTTACGGCAGTTCCAGCATATGATTGCTATTGCCGAAATATCTTCATCAGGTAGAAATGTTTCAGTCTCGTCCAATTCATTCACTTGGCGCTTAGCAAACGGTAGAGGTTTCTGCGAATTTTGCTTTCGTCCAACATCTTGCAAAAAGAATTCTCGCCTACGACATATATCACGTAGCTCAGATACAGAATTTATCTTCAAATTCAAAATCTCGTGTTGTATTTCGGGTAACAAATTTCTCCTAAGAATCTCGACTAATATTCTTTCACTCAGGGGTTCAGCCAACCTATCAGATATTTCCACAATGGCCTCATAAAAGGTGTCAAAACTCTCGTTATACTTCTGTTTCCTGTCCCTTATCATCTCCCGGAAGTCAATATCGGTACGTGAATCTTTGTATTGCTTCCTAAGAGCTGCACATAACCCTGACCATTGGATAGTTGACGTCGATTGGTGATATCGCCAAAACCAGTCATTTGCCTTCGAATCGAACAGAGTCGATATGTGATCACATAGTAGATCGAAATTTCCCCCAAGAGTCTGCTTAGTAAGAGCTTCCACCCTATAAAGAAAACTGTCAACTGACATGCCGCGGGCATCCCCAGAAAATCTTATTTTCCAATTGTGGATGATATGCCCCACCCTATCAGGACGTAGAGATGTCATATTGGAGGCATTGATGTTTTCCCCATGGTTTTCAGGAGAACGATTTGGTCTTGAAGACGGTAACCCTAGTAAGCCTTCCAAAGTTTGTTGTTCTATCGGTTGGTCAGTATCAGTAAAAGCTTGCCTAACCTCCAACCGTGACCTATCTAAACTACTATCGTCTGCCCGATTCCCATTTTGAATTCTGCGAAAGCCTGCCTCAATATTTGTCTCAATTAATTTGGTCATCGTTTCACCTAGGCTAACAAGCATTTCTGCTTGCTGTGCACCGACTGCAGCAGCGACTAAATTACGCAGTTGCTCACGCTGATCCTGAGGAGAACTTGCTGACAAGGACATTTCATTTTGCTCATTTTTACCCTCTCCTGTTAAAGCTGCACTCGCTTCAAAACTAATTGCCTTCTGAGCCTGTAATCTAGTGATCATCGGAGGTGGTATTTCCTTGTTAGTGCCAGGAGTAGAAACTGATAGTTTATTCTTGCAAACAACACAATTTGGTTTCAACTTACTGTTTTTCTGATAGCATGATTTATGAAGGGGGTGACCGCAAAGTGGTTTATAAAGATATATGCTATCCGTAATCACATGCCCACATATAACACAGGTGAGAGCATCTGTTACTGAGCTGCTACTCATGAAATCATCTGAATGTCCAGTAGCCATTAAAAAAAGAATAAATCTCAACAGCTATTATAATTTGCTTCAGTTAGAAAATTGAGAATGTAAAAAAAAATTTTTCCCAATTTTGAAAAAAAACAATTACTGTAAGATGCAAAAATTGTACTAGTTAATTATTATCATACGACTTCTAAAAGCAAAAAAAATATGTTCTAGATTATTCCCCAGAATACAAAAAAAAATAAAAAAGGTAGAATTTTGTTGAATAAAATCCAATTAGCCTTTGTTGCAAAAAAAAAATCTTGCGTGAAAAAAATGTAAATTATTCGATAGGTATATAAAATTATCATTAAACTTTCTGATTTCTTCGCGTACTGTTGAATAGGTTTGTATTCTCCAAATAATTGAAATTATATATCGATTTAAAATTTTGATAGGATTAAAAAGGGTTTATGTTGAACTCAAGAAAAAAAAGAACAAAAAGAAGAAGTAGAGGCTGGCACTCATTAGAATTTTCATCAAATAGTCATTTCCAAACCTCATGCATACTAAATCTTGGTAAAAAGTTGAAAGCAAAAAAAAAAAAACGAACAGGATAGACTAACGGTCTATATTTGGCTATTAAATATCCAAACATAGCATTTCCGGAAAGCTTCACCTGAAGACTATTTCCTTGACTATAGTGAGATATGTGTAAGATTGTGTTGGTTATTAGCTAATATAGAAGCTAATAAATTCCTAATACAATCACAAAAAAATAATTAACATTAGATTAAGAAACTCAAAAGATTGTAGATAGAAGAGAAAAAAGAGAAAAATAATAGAAGAGCCACACACATTAACTTGAGGAAATTCAAGTGCTGGAATAGAGGATAAAAACAAAAGTTTTTTTTTTTGTTGTGTGGGCCCCACGTTGGGCGCCAAAAATTATGTTCTGTAGCATGTAACGACCATAAGTATACATTTTATGTTTTCTTTTGGTGGTACAAGTAGTGAGTAGCGTAGCATGCATTAAATGTCCGGCTCCTGTCTCGTCGGCTAATGGGTGAGTTCATGGCTACTCTTGGTCAGTAAATAATTTCAATGTAAAGCTACAGGAAGCACAATTTTAACATGCATGCTGTCTGATCAAAGATACAAGAAAAAGAGAAAGCTAAAGTGAAAGTCTAGTTTAAAATCGAAATACAATTCCATTATTCGCTGAGTTGCGATTGATGTTTGCGCAACTATAACGTCCCTCCCGACCATGATCATGAAACGTCCCCAGTAGTATTTGTTCATGATCCCAAACACAATTACCTGATTCAACAGTTGCTTACGAAATCAAAGCATTAACGCCTAGAGATTCATTAAAAAAAATTATTCTTTTTTTTTTAATAAGTATGTAATTCAATTTTTTTTATTATGCCAAATAAACGCACTATATACTAATACTACTACAGATTCATCAATAATATTATAAATTTATAGAATTAACTATTTTACGTTCTGACAAAATTAATAATTTTTCTTACTCGAAATTTGTAAATAAATGAAGTTGTTGGTTTTTTTTTTTTTGTTGCAAGAATTCTGTTGATCTTACAAAGTGCCGAAAAAAAAATCAAAGGAAATTGTAGGGCAAGGCTAAAGACTTCCTTTATATTACTATCTTGGATTTTAGAACATTTCTCAGAAAAAAATGTATTTTATTTATGTTGTCACATCAAATATACCGAATTTCATTACTTAAACATTCAAAATTCAAAATTCCACTAAAATAATTCAACGGGGAAGGTAAGTTTGTTGAATTGGCAACACTGATACAGAGAGCAATTACTTTTAGAAAAAAAACTCAAAGAAATTGTTTTATATTAAAGTAATTAATTACATTTTTCAATATAACTTATTTAGTTTTTCACGCTTTCCTAACATATTGGTACTCAAAATTCATATTTTTTTATTTCCGATCCGTTTATGAAGTTAGTTTTGTAATATAACAGGGATTTAATGAAATATATGCGGACATCGTTTTGTTACTTAACATTAACCAAACTTTAACAGAGCAGTGCAATGTTGTTAACAGCAAAACAAACTTATGTTTCAATTTCATATAAGAAATTTCTCTTGCTTAGGAAATTTCTTTTGTTTAGATGAACGATGGCAGCATATAATACACCAATTTAGGAAATGAAAATAAATAAATTCCAAATTAACTTACATACATTTTAAGGCACCATCGAAGAAAGATATCTTTCAGCAGGAACTGGAACTGATGTTAGGGTTAAAATCAGATTTTCATGTTAATTGGTTTGGTGTTGCAAGTAAAATAGGCTTTCTCTGTTTTTTTCTTTTTTTTTTAGCTTTCTCAACTGTAGTTAATATAAGGAGTTATTAAATTATAAATAAAATTTTTCTCTAATAAAAAAATCAATTTTTTCTTTTTTTTTTATAACAATAATTGGTAAATTGTGGTAGTAATAATGACGATCACTGGACTGCTAAGCAAAACCGTTTTATTTCTCAAAAGAAAAAAAATTAAATGAGTAACTCTTGTTTTTTTTTTTATAGAAAGTAAAAGCAAATATAGGTATATTCTCTGTAGGTATAACTTTGGGACAACCTTTTTTTTCAGCACTTATGTATTTTATTAATACAAATTTTATTCTTGTTGCTTTTTGTGATTGTTATAATTTCTGCCTTTCCATGTACTCTTAAAAATAAGAAAAATTATGTTTAACGAAGTGAAAGAAAAATGTTTGGAACTTAGTAAAATTTAACATTTGTGCATATTCATATTTTCAAATTCTTCTTATGTCTTTAAAGTGTGGTTTTGCTTGCTGCTTTAAGTGCAGGCAGAATACTTATGTATGCATGTATATACATACATACATACATACGTATATATTTTTCGGAACTTTTTTACCAATTATGTTTTACTTTTGTGCAATATTGTCTGTGATATTAGAATTAATGTTATTTGTTATTAGATTTTTTTCCTTTTTTTTTTCATTATTTAATTTTAGTTTGTAGTTCCAGAATTTAAATTTTTTTTTTGTACATAACCTTGTCCCACCGGCAGCAATGTTCTTGAAATTTTCCTTAGTTTTTTTTTGTTTTTGTGTCTTCTCCCTCCCGATATGGAGTTGGTGTTTCCATGTAGGAAAAGGTGGACCCCAAAGAATTCCTAAGTCAAGGCTTCTGTTAAAGGCCAGTCTATATTTTATTTCCTTTTTATTCCTTTCACAACCGAATGCTCCAATTGTCCTTCAAATATCTTATCTTTGATAGATGGCACTTAATTTAATGTTAAAAAAATGATAATTTAACCAAATGAACCGTACTGGCGTAATGTCGGTGATGGTGTGATTCTTGATAAAGACGAAAAAAAATATGTCACACCAAAACTCTCTTTTATACCACCAGAAAACATCAGTTAGTGGAAAAGTGGCGTTAGAGAAACTGCATTAATTAATTAAATGTAAGCTCTTATGTACTGATTTTACTCTTAATCCCAGCAAACATACAGGTATTGAACTTAAATTGAAAATTATTTTAGGTCAATCTTCTATTTCTATCTATTGCTCCGAAAAAAAGAAATAATATGTTAAGGAGCCTATTATTCTCAGCAAAACAGTAAAATAATTAGTTCTGGCAGAAAAAATATTAGTTATACTCGTTATTAGTACGTACAAAAAAAAACCTTGATACAATTAGTTGAATTTGTGTTCGTTGGGAAATGATCTGCGCTGCGCTATCCAATAACTTAAAGCATATACTCTAAAACTCGTAATAACATTTGTGCAGTTTAGTATATGTTAAATAACAGACGAGAAGCATTAAATGAAACCAGTTATTTAAAAGAAATATTTGATAAAAAAACATATGTTGAGAAAAACAACAATTTCTTTTATTTTTTGAAAATATTTGCTACAAGCGCCCTTACATTACCCCCCTGCTAAGATCAGATTTGGTGGTGTAAGTACAACAAAGCTGATCTCGCTTGTAGCACATTACGCAACCTTATCCCAATTCAGTATCAATATAGCTACTTATTGTCGTATGTCTTTCGCGTGGTAGACCCCAACTGGCCGCCCTGATAGGTCCTCTAACTCGTAATAACAGGTACCAATTATTTTTTTAACCCTTGCTTTTATAAATGGTGGAGCAAGTTTTGCGCTGAATCCTTTTTCAAATTTACTTTGTGTAAAATTTCGTCTAAAAACTTCTTGACCGACAGTATAATTCACCACTCTTGACCGCAGATTGTAAACCTTTTCATTTCGTTGTTGCTGCTTTGTCATATTTTTGGCAGCTCTAGCTCGAATCAACGCTAAAGAATCCTCACGTGTAAAATTAATTGCTCTGTCATCCAGCATTTCTAGTCTACGTAGCAATTCATAAGATTTGCCATTGGTGATCATGTGTTGACCAAAAGCCATGTAATAGGGTGAAGTACCAATAGAAGAGTGTATAGACGACCGCAAAGCGCAACTTATACTACTAAGGTATTCATCCCAATTACTCTGGTCATGTTTAATATACGCCCGTATTGCCGCTAGCACTGAGCGATTGACTCGTTCAGATGCATTGGATTGGGGCGAATGTATTGCTGTATAAACGTGTTTAATGCCATAAGTACTCAATAATCGGTTAAATTTTCCGGATTTAAATTGGGATCCATTGTCTGAAACTATAACTTCCGGTGTGCCAAAAGTGTGGAAAAGGTCCTGTTCCAGGTATTTTATTATAATATCTGCATTAAAGTTCTTTACTGGTTTTAAAAAACAGAATTTTGAAAAATGGTCCATTACAATAAAAATTCCTATATTGCCAGCCTTGGAGCGTGGATACGGACCTAGAAAGTCTATAAATATTTTTTGAAAGAATCTAACAGTTCCAGATGTCTTGCCCATAGGAGGTCGCATAACAAAGTTCGGATGTTTTGTACTTTTACAAATTTCGCAAGAATTCACATAATCTCTAACATCATTTAGTAGATTTGGCCAAAAATAAAACCTGCGGATGCGCTCCAATGTTTTATTAATACCGCCATGTGCAGAAAGATGTTCATTGTGAGCCTTTTGAAGCACGTCTTTAGTTAACTCTTTGGGTAACCAAAGCTTCCAGGCGAGGTCGTCCTGCACTTTCTCCCCGGAACAGTGTTCCGTCTTCCTGTATAAGTATCCGTCTGCTATTTTTAAGTCTGGAGTTTTATCAATATCTGCCCTAACTCTGTCCAAAAGTTCGGTATAGTCTGTACTTTGAAAATGTTTAGAATTTAAATCTACGAAAACCCCGGTATCATCTAAACCAGACAAATCCAAGCCCATAATTGCGGACAAGCCCTCGGTGTTGGCTCTTGAAAGCGTATCAGGAACTACATTTTGACTTCCTTTACGATGTTCTATTTTGAAATTAAAGCCCTGTAGTTTTAAAGCCCATCTTGCCAACCGACAGCTTAAATCCGTTTGGGACATGAGCCACTTCAACGATGCGTGATCGGTAATTATCGTGAACTCATGTCCTTCCACGTAAGCTCTGAATTTCTTAATGCTCAACATTGCTGCCAAGCACTCTTGTTCGGTTACAGAGTAATTACGTTTTGCTTGATTGAGCTTCTTCGACATGAATGCGATTGGAACCTCTTCGCCCTCCGTAGTTTTTTGTACCAATACACTTCCTATTCCCGTGTGGCTAGCGTCACAGTGTATGTAAAAGGGTTTCGAAAAATCAGGACTATGCAACACTGGGGTGGTTGTCAAAATGGACTTCAATTCCTTGTATGCTTGTTGAGCTTTTTCATTCCAAATGAATTTGCGTTGGGATTTTAGCAAATCTGTCAAAGGCGCAGTAACGGTGGCGTAATTCCTGATAAACTTTCGATACCAACCGGACATACCCAAAAATCTTCGAAGTTGTTTTACAGATCGCGGTTGAGGAAAATCTATAATGGCCGAAATTTTGTCTGGATCTGTTCGAATTACCCCGTCACCAACTATGTGGCCTAGATAATGGACTTCACGTACACAAAATTTTGACTTTTCCACATTCAACGTTAGTCCAGCGGCACGAAATTGTTGAGCCACTTCTCGCAACACGTGCAAATGCCTCTCAAATGTGTCCGACACAATCAATAAATCATCCAGATAAACAAACACTTCAGACCGCAATTCCGCCGGTACCACCTTGTCCATTAACCTAGACATGGTCTGGGGTGCATTACAAAGGCCAAAAGGCATAACCTTGTATTGGTACAAGGGGCGACCAGGAACGGTAAATGCTGTCTTATCTTTCGATGACTTATCGAGAGGTATTTGCCAAAAGGCGTCCTTCAAATCAAGACTCGTTATGTACTCTGCTTTTGGTAATCTCGCCAAGATTCCATCTATAATCGGCAGTGGATACGCATCCTTCAGAGTTACAGAATTGACCTTTCTACAGTCTAGGCATAGCCTAACCTTTCCAGGCTTACGTACTAGAACTATCGGCGAGGACCAGGCACTATCTGACTCTTCAATGACTCCCATTTCTAACATGCGATCAAGCTCTGCATAGATTAACTTTTCAATGGCTGGAGAGACCGGAAAATGACGCTGCTTAATTGGTGTCGTGTCTCCTACATTAATGATATGCGAAATCATACTCGTTCTTCCCAGCCCTTCTTTAGAAAATGAAGGAAACATGTTAATGACAATTTGTAATTGTTGTTGCATGCCACTAAGAACTTTTCCATTAGGGTATTCAGATGTAGTTTCCAAATCAAGATTACAATTTAGTTCCGAGATCAGTCCAGGAGGTAGAAGATTGAATAAATTCCAAAAATCTATACCGAGATATAAATCCTGAGATAAATTTGGAATTATGTACAAAATAATCCTTTTTGTGTTACCGCGAAATGTGATATCAGTTTTAACGTAACCAATCACATCCTGACACTTACCGTCTGCAGTTTTAACACTGGACTTAATTCTCTTATAATCAGCGTGACCATATTAGCTTATTTTGAGCTAAATTTAGCTTATTTGTTTCATATTTAGCCTTAAAATTTTCATTTAGCTCTTAGCTTATTTTTTAGCTTTTTTTAAAAACTCATTTAGCTTTTTTAGCCTTTTTTTAGTCTAAATTGCGTGTTCTCTAAAAATATATTAAAAACATAAACAACTTATAAAAATTATAATTTTTTAGCATTGTAAAATAGTTTACAAAAAATACAAAATGGAAATTATACGACAATTTTATAACAGAAATGGAAAGAAGAAAAATAGTAGATAATGGCAGAATGGTTAGAATTCCAATGGAAAAAGTTAAATTCATATTAGTGGCCAAAACACTTTTTGAGTTTTTTGGGTATAAAATTATTTGACTTGAGTTGAACGTTCATTTAGCGGCATCAATTAACTTAAAACAAAAACCTGAAATAGCCTCAAGCCTGTGCCTCGTTTCTGTAAGGAATGTGAGAACTTTTTGAGTAGAAAAAATTGTTATCATCCTGTGGAACACAGGGAGAGTAAGAAAAAAACTGTATTTGTCGATATTTTTTGTAAGTTTATATAAGTTTTTATGTGAGTAACTCTGTGTAAAATAGGACAACCAATATAATTATTTAATTTTTCTCGATGCGAGAACTTCTCACGAGTTACAGAAATGGGGTACTGGATAACACTATGTACCGATTTTCGTCGGGCCACCTCAATAAAGTCATAAGCAGGGAAACCACAAACATGCTCTAAAAAAAGTGTTTTATGCGCATTCAATATGCACTAAAAACTTGTAAATATGCGCTTAAAAGTAAAAAAATATGCTCTTAAAAATATAATAAATTTGTTTATTTGTAAATGAAAATATATTTTTTAATCAAAAATTCAACATTTGCATATAAAATAAGAAAAAAATAAATAACCAAAAAACGGAAACATAATAAACAAAGAATAACTGGGTTTGAAGTGCAGGCTAAAACAAAATTACTATAAAAATTTTTACTAAAACAAATAATACAAATTAATTTTTATTGGATGCATAAGAATTTAACTTTAATTTCAAAAGATCACGATATCAGAATTAAGGCTTTGGAACTGTATTTTGGATAAATAAGAAAAGATTTTAATTTATAGTTTTTATTGCAATAAATAACAAAATATTGACCTAGAATTTCAAATAAAAATCTTTTCTGTCCCATCTTAATGAACTTTCATACATTTACAATGTTCCTTCAAGGTCTTTTCAGGGCAGAGTAAATCACACATAGCTAAACTAAATTTGTATTGCAATTAACGTCCGTAAAACTGCGTTATTTATAAAAAGAATGATACACTACATGGAACATTGGAACAGAGATTTAGATGGCGAAAATTAAAAATAAAAAATTCATAAAATTTTTTTTTCGGAATGGAGTGTTTTTTTAAGGATGGTGGTGCCAAGTGCGAGTTGAAATAAAATAAATTCTATAAAGTATCAAAATATGCCCTAAAAGCGTAAATTATGCTCTAAAAATTCGAAAATATGCTAAAATTATGCGTTTAAAACTGAAATATGCATAAACATGTTTTAAAGGGTAAAATATGCAAAAATATGCACTAACAAATCGATGCCAAAATTCATTAAAAGTTCTGAAACGGATAAATATCTTATCCCCGCATTAATACGTGATACAAGAAAAAACATGCAATTGCATATTTGCGGTTTCCCTGGTCATAAGTAATAAGCCAAAATGGCATTATTACTCAATTAATTCTGGAATAAGTCTATATGGGCTTATTACCAATGCAGTGTGGCGCAATTATGTCCTTGTATTTCAAGTAGTCGATAAATTAGAGCAAAATCTTTACTTATGACTTTATTTCACTGATCTGACGAAACTCGGTACATTGTGCAGATAGTGTGATCCATGCTTTACCTTAAATAGCATTAATTCACTTAAAAAGCTTTCTTATTTTAGTATAAATGTTTTTACATTTTTAAAAACTTTTTAAGATTATTTTGGGGAAGTTTTTGTTTTGTTCTTCATTAAATCTAAAATATAAAAATTAATAAATAATTTCATTAAGCAAATATTCTATATGTATAATAAAAAAATATGTTTGTGTAATATTTAACGTTAGTTTAGCAATAAGAAACTATTGAAAAGTGATCAAAGAAGTGGAAAAAAGTTTAGCTTTATTTTCTAGCCTAAAATGTAACTTTTTAGCTTATTTTAGCTTTTTTTCAAACGTGATTTAGCTTAATATTATTTTAAAATCTGGTCACACTGCTTATAATTTATATTAGTGTTTAAAAATTCATTTGCAGCTTTAGCTCCCAAACAACTCACTGAAGCTCCTGTGTCTAATAAGCCTACAAACTTCTTATCAAATAATTGCACATTAGCATACGGTCGAATGTCATTAGGTTTATCGTAAATTGCATTGAGTAGACTACGACGTGTACGGTTCACTTTTTCCCAGAAGTTCCTTAAACGTTCAGCTGAGCGTTTTTGTCTTACATTGTCATTTGGTTTCTTAAATATTTCTTCACGTATTGCATTATATTCAGCTAATCTGATGTGAAAAGGCTTGTGAAAAATAGGTATTAACAGAGACTCATCCTTTTTAGTGTCGAAAGAATCGTCATGTTTCAATATTGTTATAAAATTGGTGTTATGTTTATCAGTATTGGTTTTCAAATTTATTCTGTACTGGTCGATTGACTTTGTCTGCGTGCACCTATCGACGCACTCGACTTTTGGTTTTTTGATATGGAATTACGTTGATTACACTTAGGTTTATATGTATTAGCCAATCCACATCCATAACAGAAGACTTGCCGATCTTCCAAACAGTCCTGGTAGCGGTGGCCAGACTTACGGCAGTTCCAGCATATGATTGCTATTGCCGAAATATCTTCATCAGGTAGAAATGTTTCAGTCTCGTCCAATTCATTCACTTGGCGCTTAGCAAACGGTAGAGGTTTCTGCGAATTTTGCTTTCGTCCAACATCTTGCAAAAAGAATTCTCGCCTACGACATATATCACGTAGCTCAGATACAGAATTTATCTTCAAATTCAAAATCTCGTGTTGTATTTCGGGTAACAAATTTCTCCTAAGAATCTCGACTAATATTCTTTCACTCAGGGGTTCAGCCAACCTATCAGATATTTCCACAATGGCCTCATAAAAGGTGTCAAAACTCTCGTTATACTTCTGTTTCCTGTCCCTTATCATCTCCCGGAAGTCAATATCAGTACGTGAATCTTTGTATTGCTTCCTAAGAGCTGCACATAACCCTGACCATTGGATAGTTGACGTCGATTGGTGATATCGCCAAAACCAGTCATTTGCCTTCGAATCGAACAGAGTCGATATGTGATCACATAGTAGATCGAAATTTCCCCCAAGAGTCTGCTTAGTAAGAGCTTCCACCCTATAAAGAAAACTGTCAACTGACATGCCGCGGGCATCCCCAGAAAATCTTATTTTCCAATTGTGGATGATATGCCCCACCCTATCAGGACGTAGAGATGTCATATTGGAGGCATTGATGTTTTCCCCATGGTTTTCAGGAGAACGATTTGGTCTTGAAGACGGTAACCCTAGTAAGCCTTCCAAAGTTTGTTGTTCTATCGGTTGGTCAGTATCAGTAAAAGCTTGCCTAACCTCCAACCGTGACCTATCTAAACTACTATCGTCTGCCCGATTCCCATTTTGAATTCTGCGAAAGCCTGCCTCAATATTTGTCTCAATTAATTTGGTCATCGTTTCACCTAGGCTAACAAGCATTTCTGCTTGCTGTGCACCGACTGCAGCAGCGACTAAATTACGCAGTTGCTCACGCTGATCCTGAGGAGAACTTGCTGACAAGGACATTTCATTTTGCTCATTTTTACCCTCTCCTGTTAAAGCTGCACTCGCTTCAAAACTAATTGCCTTCTGAGCCTGTAATCTAGTGATCATCGGAGGTGGTATTTCCTTGTTAGTGCCAGGAGTAGAAACTGATAGTTTATTCTTGCAAACAACACAATTTGGTTTCAACTTACTGTTTTTCTGATAGCATGATTTATGAAGGGGGTGACCGCAAAGTGGTTTATAAAGATATATGCTATCCGTAATCACATGCCCACATATAACACAGGTGAGAGCATCTGTTACTGAGCTGCTACTCATGAAATCATCTGAATGTCCAGTAGCCATTAAAAAAAGAATAAATCTCAACAGCTATTATAATTTTCTTCAGTTAGAAAATTGAGAATGTAAAAAAAATTTTTTCCCAATTTTGAAAAAAAAACAATTACTGTAAGATGCAAAAATTGTACTAGTTAATTATTATCATACGACTTCTAAAAGCAAAAAAAATATGTTCCAGATTATTCCCCAGAATACAAAAAAAAATAAAAAAGGTAGAATTTTGTTGAATAAAATCCAATTAGCCTTTGTTGCAAAAAAAAAAAATCTTGCGTGAAAAAAATGTAAATTATTCGATACGTATATAAAATTATCATTAAACTTTCTGATTTCTTCGCGTACTGTTGAATAGGTTTGTATTCTCTAAATAATTGAAATTATATATCGATTTAAAATTTTGATAGGATTAAAAAGGGTTTATGTTGAACTCAAGAAAAAAAAGAACAAAAAGAAGAAGTAGAGGCTGGCACTCATTAGAATTTTCATCAAATAGTCATTTCCAAACCTCATGCATACTAAATCTTGGTAAAAAGTTGAAAGCAAAAAAAAAAACGAACAGGATAGACTAACGGTCTATATTTGGCTATTAAATATCCAAACATAGCATTTCCGGAAAGCTTCACCTGAAGACTATTTCCTTGACTATAGTGAGATATGTGTAAGATTGTGTTGGTTATTAGCTAATATAGAAGCTAATAAATTCCTAATACAATCACAAAAAAATAATTAACATTAGATTAAGAAACTCAAAAGATTGTAGATAGAAGAGAAAAAAGAGAAAAATAATAGAAGAGCCACACACATTAACTTGAGGAAATTCAAGTGCTGGAAAAGAGGATAAAAACAAAAGTTTTTTTTTTGTTGTGTGGGCCCCACGTTGGGCGCCAAAAATTATGTTCTGTAGCATGTAACGACCATAAGTATACATTTTATGTTTTCTTTTGGTGGTACAAGTAGTGAGTAGCGTAGCATGCATTAAATGTCCGGCTCCTGTCTCGTCGGCTAATGGGTGAGTTCATGGCTACTCTTGGTCAGTAAATAATTTCAATGTAAAGCTACAGGAAGCACAATTTTAACATGCATGCTGTCTGATCAAAGATACAAGAAAAAGAGAAAGCTAAAGTGAAAGTCTAGTTTAAAATCGAAATACAATTCCATTATTCGCTGAGTTGCGATTGATGTTTGCGCAACTATAACGTCCCTCCCGACCATGATCATGAAACGTCCCCAGTAGTATTTGTTCATGATCCCAAACACAATTACCTGATTCAACAGTTGCTTACGAAATCAAAGCATTAACGCCTAGAGATTCATTAAAAAAAATTATTCTTTTTTTTTTAATAAGTATGTAATTCAATTTTTTTTATTATGCCAAATAAACGCACTATATACTAATACTACTACAGATTCATCAATAATATTATAAATTTATAGAATTAACTATTTTACGTTCTGACAAAATTAATAATTTTTCTTACTCGAAATTTGTAAATAAATGAAGTTGTTGGTTTTTTTTTTTGTTGCAAGAATTCTGTTGATCTTACAAAGTGCCGAAAAAAAAATCAAAGGAAATTGTAGGGCAAGGCTAAAGACTTCCTTTATATTACTATCTTGGATTTTAGAACATTTCTCAGAAAAAAATGTATTTTATTTATGTTGTCACATCAAATATACCGAATTTCATTACTTAAACATTCAAAATTCAAAATTCCACTAAAATAATTCAACGGGGAAGGTAAGTTTGTTGAATTGGCAACACTGATACAGAGAGCAATTACTTTTAGAAAAAAAAAACTCAAAGAAATTGTTTTATATTAAAGTAATTAATTACATTTTTCAATATAACTTATTTAGTTTTTCACGCTTTCCTAACATATTGGTACTCAAAATTCATATTTTTTTATTTCCGATCCGTTTATGAAGTTAGTTTTGTAATATAACAGGGATTTAATGAAATATATGCGGACATCGTTTTGTTACTTAACATTAACCAAACTTTAACAGAGCAGTGCAATGTTGTTAACAGCAAAACAAACTTATGTTTCAATTTCATATAAGAAATTTCTCTTGCTTAGGAAATTTCTTTTGTTTAGATGAACGATGGCAGCATATAATACACCAATTTAGGAAATGAAAATAAATAAATTCCAAATTAACTTACATACATTTTAAGGCACCATCGAAGAAAGATATCTTACAGCAGGAACTGGAACTGATGTTAGGGTTAAAATCAGATTTTCATGTTAATTGGTTTGGTGTTGCAAGTAAAATAGGCTTTCTCTGTTTTTTTCTTTTTTTTTTAGCTTTCTCAACTGTAGTTAATATAAGGAGTTATTAAATTATAAATAAAATTTTTCTCTAATAAAAAAATCAATTTTTTCTTTTTTTTTTATAACAATAATTGGTAAATTGTGGTAGTAATAATGACGATCACTGGACTGCTAAGCAAAACCGTTTTATTTCTCAAAAGAAAAAAATTAAATGAGTAACTCTTGTTTTTTTTTTTATAGAAAGTAAAAGCAAATATAGGTATATTCTCTGTAGGTATAACTTTGGGACAACCTTTTTTTTCAGCACTTATGTATTTTATTAATACAAATTTTATTCTTGTTGCTTTTTGTGATTGTTATAATTTCTGCCTTTCCATGTACTCTTAAAAATAAGAAAAATTATGTTTAACGAAGTGAAAGAAAAATGTTTGGAACTTAGTAAAATTTAACATTTGTGCATATTCATATTTTCAAATTCTTCTTATGTCTTTAAAGTGTGGTTTTGCTTGCTGCTTTAAGTGCAGGCAGAATACTTATGTATGCATGTATATACATACATACATACATACGTATATATTTTTCGGAACTTTTTTACCAATTATGTTTTACTTTTGTGCAATATTGTCTGTGATATTAGAATTAATGTTATTTGTTATTAGATTTTTTTCCTTTTTTTTTTTCATTATTTAATTTTAGTTTGTAGTTCCAGAATTTAAATTTTTTTTTTGTACATAACCTTGTCCCACCGGCAGCAATGTTCTTGAAATTTTCCTTAGTTTTTTTTTTTTTTGTATCTTCTCCCTCCCGATATGGAGTTGGTGTTTCCATGTAGGAAAAGGTGGACCCCAAAGAATTCCTAAGTCAAGGCTTCTGTTAAAGGCCAGTCTATATTTTATTTGCTTTTTATTCCTTTCACAACCGAATGCTCCAATTGTCCTTCAAATATCTTATCTTTGATAGATGGCACTTAATTTAATGGTAAAAAAATGATAATTTAACCAAATGAACCGTACTGGCGTAATGTCGGTGATGGTGTGATTCTTGATAAAGACGAAAAAAAATATGTCACACCAAAACTCTCTTTTATACCACCAGAAAACATCAGTTAGTGGAAAAGTGGCGTTAGAGAAACTGCATTAATTAATTAAATGTAAGCTCTTATGTACTGATTTTACTCTTAATCCCAGCAAACATACAGGTATTGAACTTAAATTGAAAATTATTTTAGGTCAATCTTCTATTTCTATCTATTGCTCCGAAAAAAAGAAATAATATGTTAAGGAGCCTATTATTCTCAGCAAAACAGTAAAATAATTAGTTCTGGCAGAAAAAATATTAGTTATACTCGTTATTAGTACGTACAAAAAAAAACCTTGATACAATTAGTTGAATTTGTGTTCGTTGGGAAATGATCTGCGCTGCGCTATCCAATAACTTAAAGCATATACTCTAAAACTCGTAATAACATTTGTGCAGTTTAGTATATGTTAAATAACAGACGAGAAGCATTAAATGAAACCAGTTATTTAAAAGAAATATTTGATAAAAAAACATATGTTGAGAAAAACAACAATTTCTTTTATTTTTTGAAAATATTTGCTACAAGCGCCCTTACACCATTTCGAGTAATTTGTAAAGCACCAAATAAACATTTACTCGTTTTTGAAAATTTCTCGTTTTGAAAACGATTCGGTTTACAGAACATACCCGATCACCTGAGCATAACATAGTTTTTTTTAAACTTTAAAGTTATATACATTACATTGCTATTTATATAAAAATCGTTATTGTTATTTCACTGATTTCGCAACAAAAATTTTATCGTTTCAGACCTTTGTTATATGAAAGCGTTAAACGCGTGCAAAAATATTGTGGTAAACCTTAAAAAATTTATAGAGCTTACAACCCGTTCTATTTCTACATGTTAATATGGATGTGACAGAACTTGTATGTCAATTTTTACTAAATAGGTTTATATCAACTGAATCCATAAAGACTCAATTCCCTCTCAATTGCATTAATGGAATCATATTCCATATATTGTCTATAACAGACCAAATTTCGCTATTCGACTCTATTTGGAATGCTGATGACATTATAATTATCTCTTGTTAGACAAAACACTTTTTACATTAATTAAATTAAATATTAAAGTCAGAGTTTGATATAGCGCGTATTCCTTGAATCAATTTTCTAACAATACAAAAAACATCTTGAAATGCACAATTTAAATTTTTAAATGACAAGCATGCTCAAAACAAATTTGATTTGAAATTTTTAGTTTAGAGCTCTTAAGAAAAAAAAATTAAAAACTAATTTAAAAAGCACTGAGCACTACAAGTATCTTCATATTTTTTCGCGTTTAAAATTTTAAAAGCTGACAACATTGCAAAGCGAGTATAATGAGTGTTGCTCAAGGCCTATCCATATAGCCGCGAAGCACATATACTAACAAAGAATAACATAGTGTATGTGTGGACACAACAGCTCTTGATACATTTTACACTCAAAATATGCTGTTAGTAAATTCAAATTAAACAGAGTTTCAAACAATATTATTTTGATTTAAAAACCGCTCTACTAACCCTATAGTACACGTAGAAAGACACTTATGACGCCAGGAGAATTTCCAACACATTGGTTGCATTAGCGGCGTAAAATTTTAATAGTATTTTTGTGTCAAAATCCAAATGTAGGCAGCACTTGTGTGTAAACACATGTGAAGATCTGCTCAAACAAAAAAGTCATTAAATAATAATAGATTCTCAGCTATGTTTATTATTTTGACATAACTACGTGGTATGTAACATATGCAGCTTCATAGTGACGTCAATATTACGGCCAAGCTACATGCGCACGTGTTCTTTTATTTGCCGATTACAACAGGCTTTTTTCATGCGAACCGAATGATTTTCAATTTATTTTAATTTCAAATTTCAGTAAAAAAGATTTTTTTTCTTTTATTTTCAATAGCTAAAAAAACTTGCACATAATTAAAAGTATTGATTTTAAATCGTGTTTCAAAATATTTTTCTTCTAATTTGGGACACAAGTATTAATTTGTGTATTCAAAATTTCAACTTAAGAAGGTGTGGCATGTATACCACTGTTTTTCTAAATAATTTATTATATTGAGTGCACAGAAAATCATCAATATATTGTGGTTTGCTTATTAAACAATAAACAAAAAAGATTTTACATACAAATACCTTGGTAAAAATTTACCTACCTGTAAGATTTACTTTAATTTTAGTTAACAGAAACTTCTTGTATATTCAGTTATTGTAAAACTTTTTTGAGTGTAACCTACATGCATTAAATGTACATTAATAATAATGTCTTTTACATTACAAAACGTAGTGTTGATCATCATCATTTTGATTAGGTTAAATAACGATTCTCGTTGGGCACAAGTTAACTAAGATTGTAAGTACATATAATTTTAATGTACTCGGTATACGTACATTATTAGCGCTTGTGCGTGTGAGGTTGTACCTTACAGAACATTAAAGTACATTAAATAATGTTTATTTTCGAACACTGGTTCAAACCCAAAATGTGCAATAATAAAGGCTTTTACATATCAAGTGTGCTAAATACAACACATATGTGAACATGTGTTAAGATTTCTCCATATAGACATACATTTGCGTGCTGCAAATGCAAGTTTGTTTTCTTTCATCCTTTTTAAAAAATTGTTGTTCCTTTTTCTTGAAAAAGCTATAAAATATGTGTAATAAAAATAGCCAAATGGAGACAGAAGATAGACAATCATACAATTTCATTTTAAGCAAAAAAATAGCAATTAAAACCCAAAATGTGCAATAAGAAAGGATTTTACATATCAAGTGTGCTAAATACAACACATATGTATGTATGTGAACATGTGTTAAGATTTCTCCATATATGACATACATTTGCGTGCTGCAAATGCACGTTTGTTTTCTTTCATCCTTAAAAAAAACTGTTTTTCCTTTTTCTGGGAAAAGGCTATAAAATATGTGTAATAAAAATAAACAGAACTGTTTCAAACATGCTGCTAGATAATTTATATACAGTTCTATCCATAAAAATGTATACAAACATACACATTTGTAATAAAAAGAGACAACAACAAGATATGTGATATAAAAACACAGTTAGAAAATTATTCAATGCAAACACAACCCGCACAGCCATATATAACATGATGAAGTATCACAAAATACAATAATCAATAGAAATGTATCACTTGTTAGTGCATAAAATAGAAAAGATAAAATAAAGATACGAAATATTAAAGAAATTCCCCTCAACAAAATTTTCATCAAAATATAATACAATTTCCTAACGCATACAAACACAATAACCAATATAAATGTATTACTTGTAAGTGTTAGAAAAAATTAAATAAAGATACGAACAGCGGTATTCATAAAATTTTTAAACAGCATTTCATAAGTTGTTTAAGCAATATTTGCTAAAATTGTATTCATAATAGATTTTTAGCTTAAAAACGTTTTTTAAACATTGCGTAAATCAGCAAATTTTAAAATTGACAACCCCCATGTTTAAACCAATTTTAAGATGTTGTTGTTGTAATTTTGCTTTGCTTGTGTATATGTATGTATGTACTTACATATGTATGTATATGTCAGTGTTGTTTAGAAAAACAATTTAATTATTTTATAGAAACTATTGCCGAAATATTAAATGGACTCCAAAAGAATATTTAAAAGAAAAGGAGCGATTCACCTTCCATTCCCAGTCATTATTTTCTAACTTTATGTGTTAACAAAAATAATAATAATTATAGAAAATTAACTAGTGATGTATAAACACTCAAAACAAATAAAATAAAACTCGTTATTCTAGTGCTTCTTAATTTGCAATAAAAATATTTATATAAAAAGCACTTTTTAGTAAGATTCGTTGAGAACTGCTTTCATTTTTTATTAAATACAAGTTGGAACACATTTTTTATTTTATAAAAACAATATTTCTCTGAAAACCGACAAACAAACAATTATAGGCACGAGTACTTTGTGAATAAATAATCGCTGTTGTGCAGAACTAAGATGCAAGTGACAAATAAAGAATACAGGGTTGCCACTATATTTATAGAAAATCAAGTTAATTGATTTTTAGTTAAAATACTGATTATGAATACCAATATTTAAAAAACCTTATTTAGCCTTAAAATGTTTTTTAACTAATAAGCTTTTTAAACCTCAATCTACTTTTTTTATGAATACGGCTGTAAATATTTAAAAAATTCCCCTCAACAAAATTGTCAGTTCAAATTATCTTCCCTTAAAAATAATAGTGATGAGGGAAAATAACACAACGGTCATATCTAGCATGATGTGCACTTTTACATTGCACTTTGATACACACATAAAATAGCATGAAGAAAAATATGACTACGGTCACAACTAGCATGATGTGCAATTTTACATTGATCCTTACACTGAACAAGCAATAACGTCGGCAGAATAATCAATTTTTTTTTTGCTTCTTGCTTGAGGCGGAGAACACGTACGGCAATTTTTTCCACAAATTTTACACATACATAGAGCAGGTATTGCCTAAAACATATATTTCCAATATAGAAATACGATCAATTTATATTTATTTCTTTTTATATTACGTTTTCGCACAATGTATTTTTATATTTAAATATAGCAAAAGTGACAGCAGATTGCTTGGAAATAATTGCTCGAGCAATCAGCACAGCAATGATTGCTCAATGGATTGACACTTATGGCAATCGCTGTCTACACGCAGGAAATTTCATGGACGCAATCAAATTTGACAATTGCCTCAATCGATATTGCTACGTGAAGACCCAGTTTTATGGCACATTGTTTCCCCCGACCGACATAAACACACTACTTACACCGAGAGTATTCAAACACCACCAAAATTATTTAATTTTGTTTTCTATATTATATACTTAAGTCTTATATAAATTAATTACTCGTATCTCATTTAATTTTTTTTATAACAGTATTTTATATTGCAATAGAAAAAAGAAAATATGAGGAATATAGATTGGGAATATAAGGCAAGATAATAAAACACACACAAATTTTATTCAATTGTATGCTAACTTTCAACCAAGTAGGTTTATGTCGCATTGTTTTATGAAATAAATACACCGAGACCACCACCAAATTTATTCTGTATATTATTTTATAAAAAAAAATAAATTATCTCATTGAATTCTTTTTATAACAGTACCTTTTATTGTAATAAACAAAAGTAATTATGTGGAATATAGAGTGGGAGAATAAGTTTTTATTTATTTTAAATGTTTTTAAAGATGCTGAATGTTTAGTATGTCACCAAAAATTTAAAAAAAAATAAGTACATACAGCCTTGGGCGCCACTACAAAAATTCCCATTCGCAACATGAGTTGATAACCATAAGTTAATATTAAAGCTAAAAGAAGACTTACGACGAAAACTATTCTTCAGAATTTAGCCAAATAAAGGCGACATATGTATGCAATTTATTTGGCGTTGGCAAAAAAAGGTCGACCTTTTCAGGATGGGTTACAATTTAAAGAAATGTGCCTCTCAATATTTCCATTTTTTGGGCAAATTGGACAAAAAATGGAAATAAGTATTAAAGAAATGTCCTTGTCGCCCTCGAAAATTATTGGCCGTACTGAGAATATAGGTCTTTTTATTGCGCCAAACCAAAACAGCTGCATCGTCTGTGCAGATTGCAGACAACTTCCTTTTATATTTTATTGATAATACATTACGTTCGAAGCTTGCATAAATGGCTGCCCCAGTGATATTGCCATAGAAGGATTCGAGTTTTTAAATTTACTCAAAATAATTAAAAGAATTGTCAACCGTTATAATGCAGGTGTGCAGGGCACACGGGGGTTGGTTAAAATATATGTAAAGGAAAATGGGTGACTTACCGGGAGGTGGTTGTTTCTGGAACAATAGTAGTTGTTTCTGGGACTTCTAGTCGTGCTAATTCCGGGGTAGTAAGTGGAGCTTGGAATTGTTGAATGTCGTTGCAGTTGTTCTATAAAAACCTCAAGCCACTGTTCCTTGTTTTCCCACTCCTTCTAGGCACCCTTTTCGGTCTTGTGGTAACTGTGTGATTTATAATTGTGTGATTGTCTGCTTATGCACGTATATACCTGCGTATATAGAATTATTTTATTTTTCTGGTAACTTTCTCAATGATCACTATCTAAAACGTGCACAAATTATTTAACTTCTCAACAAATTGGAATAAAATGCTTTTTTTTGCTTTTTTTCTATTTATTAAAGTATGTCAACACTATGAAAATTTACAAAGAGGTAATTTGCCAAACAATGCTTGTTTTTAAACTGATGTACCGAATATGACTGATTTCTTTTTCTCTTGCTCGAAGCAAAGAAGCCAGAAGCAAAAGTAGACAACAAAAAGAAAACAGTGTGACCGTGTATAAACAGCAGGGCATCATTTGACTAGTTTCAGAAATGTCCACACTTTCATCAAAACATACTGAGCAGGCTTGCCATTTTAGCACTTTTAGTGCTAGATTTAGCACTATTTTTCTTCGTTTAGCACTAAAGATTTTGAAAATAATGCTAAGTACTAGTTTAGCACTTTCTTAAAACTATTTGGCATTTTTTGCACTTTTTTATTTCATTAAATTTATAAATTTTCCATAGATAATTCCTTAAGACAAATTGTGATCCAATAAATATTATATTATATCAAATTTATTTATCTTAATTAAGTGTTTAGTATGGCAGGAGTCATATAACTGATCTGAGATACACATTTGGTAGAAATATATTAAAGTGCACCATTTGAAACAATAAATTAACAAAACTTGTTTTAATTTTTATTCTTTTTAAGAGCTAAGTGTTAATAAGGTTATACGATTATGTTTCAGTAAAACTATACAACGTGTGCAATCTATTAATTAAATCGGTTCATCTGATTCATGATACAATATACAGGTAAAGGCGAAGTTCCAGCTGTTTTGCATCACGATCTGCCAAATGTTGTTTATGTTTTACCAACACACGCACACAGTGCCTATTAAAACCGTACTAATACATACATACAACATGTAAATGCAAGTACATGTACATTGTTTTCTCTTGGTCTTTTGACAGTTTTCATCACAAAACAGCAATAATAATCACTGTTGTTTCATTTGTTGTAGATTCGCGGCTACCTGTATTATTTTATCATGATCTGATTTATCTATGTAGAAAATAAATATATTTTTGTTTATCAACTCTATTTAACACTCTTAAAGATTTTTTCTTTCTTGGTATTCCATTCGCAGCTGGATTAAAATTTTATAAATTAAATATTTCAAGCGGCCTATACATACAAAATTATTAAACATGTTATTGTTCACATCTTTGGGGTTACTTAAAAAGCTCAAATCTCGCACAATTTACGACATAATGATTCATATAAATCCTTAAAAAACTATAGCGAAATATTTCTCACAGTAAAAAACTTGACATAAAACTATATAATTATTACAAGAAACTAAAAATGTTAACTGACTTTAGCACTTTGTTGTGTGCGCAGTAGAACATTTTAGCACTTTTATTTTTGCAATCTAGCACTTTTCCTCTTACATCTTATGGCAACACTGATACTGAGACATATTTGGCGTTTTGAATATTTTAAATTGTCTCCGACTGTATAAAAATACTTATATTCTCAGTGCGGTGAATAATTGTCGGAAACGACAAAGACATTTATTCAATAATTATTTCCATTTTTTTCCAATTTGCCCAAACAATGGAAATAGTACAAGGCACATTTTCTTAAAATGCAATTTTTCTAAAATAAGTAATATAAAAGTATTATACACACCCAGGGAAAAAACAGCTTAAAATCTATAAAAACCATATTGAATTAATAAAAACCATTAACGAAAGTCTAGTCATGTTGAAATTTCTTATTTCAATATCGAAAAATATTGATTTTCAGTATTAATTTATTAATTTTATTTATTTTAAGTGCGTCACCATACATTTTCTATTATATTGAAAATAATT
This sequence comes from Tachina lurida, assembly GCA_944452675.1. Lineage (NCBI taxonomy): Eukaryota > Metazoa > Arthropoda > Insecta > Diptera > Tachinidae > Tachina > Tachina lurida. The sequence goes on along the minus strand of OX101753.1, from coordinate 84,309,579 downwards.
GAATTAATGTGACGCGTCCGCATTTTTAAGTTGCAGCTTTTCCCTGAGTCTATACCCAATTAAATGTTTACAGCAGCGATTTTGCTCAGTGGAGCAGCACTAAACATGTATTAGTGCTGTTCTGCTTTTAAGCATTTTCTCTTTTTGGTGACCACTGTTCTAAATACACATCGACATAATTGTCTGGCTGGCAGATATACAGTACCGTACGAAACAAATGCAACTTACTGACAAAATATATGGAGACCAAGACAAATTTTTCTATCATAATATTTAATGTATGTATGTATTTGGAATTAAATTTGGAATACATTTTAAATATAAACAAATATAATTTTACATACAAATAGGATAGAAGCATTTTCCATACTACTTCGTCATTTTTAGCAGTTTGTACCTATATAATACCTGTAAAATACAATTTAACTGTTACAATTAAATATTTTAATATTTATCTTTTCAGGTATTTGATGCTTCCGATTATTCGCATTCCTTTGCACCTTGGAGCTATAGTTTCTTTTCCTAGTTTTGGCCAATTTTTTTTAATACATATATTTATTTATTGTATCTTCCAATATGAACTAACAATAAGTATTCAAATCTTAAATCTAAATATAATTAATTAGGCCCGACCAGTGTCGGACATAAACTTAGTGATAGTTATTAATAATACATAAGTCGTGATAAGCAAAAACAAAAGTATTTTCAAGCATTTTCTTTTGGAGTGTTGTGAATAAGAGCCCTTGTGTCCCTCTTTTTTAGGCGGATGTGTCCAGTAAAGTTCAAAATATTACGAGCAAGCGGATTAGGATTTTACTCGAGTTTTGTTAAATATTTGCCCGCGTACTTTGCAATTTCTTCAGTCACTACCCAGCAAAAAATTTTCGAAATTTTGTAATGGGTAGTACTCTTTTAATGGCTTACAAAGTAACGAGTGGTACTTATTTATCTAATTATTTTATTTGCATAATAATGACTGTCATGTAATTAATAAAATAAGAACTTATTTATATCACTACGTGAAAGTACTTATTGTAGTAATTTCCAGTTAATAAGGAAATATGTATATCTAGAGAAATTTGTTACAAAATTTTATTCATTAAAAATTAATCTATATTATTTTGCATATTTGTACGCAAAAAATAACCCATTAAATTTTGAGTACTTTTAGGCAATCAGTAATCTATTAACTTTTGTATGTTTGTAGGCAAAAAGTATAGGGTACCGCATACTTTTTGAACTTCTCAAACAAAAATAATGGGTTATTCAGTCAAATTGTAAGTACTTACGACTGAGGAGTACATACACTTTTTTGCATTCTAGTAGGCAAAGTTTTTTGCTGGGTAGTGGCATTAACTATAGCATTTAATTTTTAGGATAGTTTGCAACATGTTAAACTTAAATTTTTAACAGCCTTTTTATAAATGGTAACATGCGCGCAAATTTTCTGAAAAAATTCAAAATTTTGGAAAAATTTTATTTTGTACCATAAAAAATATATAAAAATAATTTTCTTTTCTTATGTTAGTAGTTTTAGCTTTCATATGAGTCTTTTTACTTCGCCTGAAAAACTTATTCCAATATAATTAACTGATCTCGAGATATTCCGATTGTAGGGTGCAATTCAAAAAATATGTAGAATGCGCTTAACTTTTTTTCCCTTTATTCACACATCAGCTGCTTAAAACTTTTATGAATTCTGAAATTCAACCTAAATAGAAAAACAAAAATAAATTTAGATTGTTATCCAATAAGTCTATGTATATTTTTCGCAATAAAAAATATTTATGGTAATTATACCATATGTTTTTCCATGTAAGTGTAATTAATGCTAATAACATGTAAGCATTTGACGAATAACAACACACATTTTTAATGGATTAAAAAAGGTTTTCGCGCATTATTTTACAGCGGCATCGGGAGGTGCTACCTGATTATGCTACTACTTAAAATAAATATCACTTCACAGTAGCCGGTAATTAGACAAAATTAGCAAAGGTGCTCATAAAGTATGCTGTATTGTATAAAAACGCAGGGTTCTTTTATAAGAATAATCACTCTATATTGAACTGTTATGGAGATCAGTATTAAATATAACGCGGTATGTAAACTTCTATGGGAATACGTTCCTGTTTGTTTATTGCGCAAAGAAAAATCATAGATATAATTGAGAACTCATTTGGATTAAAACTAAATGAAGATTCTACTAAAAAAATAGAGAACTTTTTGGTAGCGTACGGAAGAAAAATTTGTAGACATTACTAAATTTAACTTCTACTTGTACATGATTTAATTATGTTTTGGTAACCCTTATTGATATTTCCCACTATTTATTTGCTATCTCTTTCGATATGCATAAACGCATAATCGTTATCACTTTCATTATTCTGTATATAAGAAAAGTATATATTTACTGTCATTGCTTTAACATTGAATTTATTGGAAAAATGTTTTTCAATCATATAAGCTTTGTTTTATACTTTGTTCATTCCTTTGTAAACTTTTATAAAAACTAGTAATATTTTTCTTTAAAAATAAAACTCTTATTTTTCAATTACGAGAGGTTATGGGCGATAAAGAAGTAACTGGAATTCCACAATTTAACGGTTGTGGATATGATGAATGGCAGTTCCGTGTACAAGTACATTTGGAAGGTTTGAATCTTGGAGAAGTTTTAACGAACTTGGCTCCATCAGATAATGCCAAGAGAGAAGAATTTTTGAAGAAAGATTGCAAGGCAAAGGAACGATTAGTTGCATTTGTTGGAAACAAATGTTTGGGGTATATCCGTGAGAAAGCTACAGCGAAAGAAATGTGGGAGAGTTTGAAGGAAGTTTTTGCAAAGAAGTCTATGATTAATCAGATCTTGGTAAGAAAACAATTGATGCAAATAAAACTAAGCGAAGGGGATGTTGTAGCTGAACATTTAGTAAAGTTTGAAAATTTGATTAGAAATTTAAAAACTGCTGGTGCTGTTTTAGAAGAAAGTGACATTCTTACACATTTATTTATGTCACTTCCGGAAAAATTTGATCCTCTTATCACAGCTCTACAAAATCTTGAAGGTCAAATAAATTACGACATGGTAAAGCAGCGTCTATTATTGGAAGAAACAAAGATTTCAAATCGTTATGTAGATGAAACTGGTCCTACTAAAACCGCTTTTACTGGTAAGAAGCAAATGAAGAGAAAATTTTATGGCAAATGTTTCAAGTGCAATAAGATGGGACATAAAGCAAATGATTGTCGCAGTAGTGAAGCTCGTAGTGCTTTTAAAGGTAAGCCTGAATCCCAAAATATTTGTTTCATGGTAGATACAAAACCGAATATGAAATCAACAATAACGTTCAAACTGGATTCTGGATCAAGTGATCATCTTGTGAATGAAAATAGTAATTTTACATCTGTAAATGAAATAATGAATCCAATACAAATAAAAGTAGCTAAGGATGATCAATATTTAACGGCTAATCACGTAGGTACAATTCATTGTGTGACCAATAAGGATGTCGATGTTATGCTTAAAGACGTATTATATGTACAAGACTTGAGAGATAATCTACTGTCAGTTAAAAAAATGACTGCTGCAGGAATTGAAGTGAAATTCAATAAGGATAATGCCTTTATATACAAGGATAAAGTATTGATTGCGTCAGGATACTTACGGGGAAGTCTGTATGAAGTTACATTTCAATTAAAACAACATGATGCACGTTTTTCAAATTATAATGAAGTTGAACTGTGGCACAAAAGGTATGGTCACATTGGGCAATCCGCCTTTAATGAATTATTAAATAAGAATTTTGTAAGTGGTATAAATGTGAAGTCCAAAAGTAAACAACTGGATTGTTGTGAAATCTGTGTAAAAGGAAAACTGTCAAGAGAACCTTTTACCGGATCTCGTCAACGTGCATTACGTCCATTGGAAAGAATACACTCAGATGTGTGTGGTCCAATTGATCCTATAGCCTGGGATGGATCAAAGTATTTTGTATCGTTCATAGACGATTTTACTCATTTCACTGTAATTTACGCGATTAAAAAGAAATCTTGTGTATTTGAGAAATTAGTAGAATATGAAGCCATGGCCAAAGCAAAGTTTGGTTTATCAATATCAAAACTAACAATAGATCAAGGTCGTGAGTATAACTGGAAGGAGCAGTGGAAGTGGTATAAAGCCAAAGGTATTCAAATAGAAGAGACAATTGCTTATTCTCCAGAACAGAATGGAGTGTCTGAACGTTTTAATAGAACGTTAGTGGAAAAAGTTCGTACTATGTTGCTCGAATCTTATATGCCGAAAAATATGTGGAATGAGGCCGCGCTAACTGGAGTATATCTTATAAACAGAAGTCCAACTAAAGCTTTAGATGGTATTGCAACACCTGCTGAAATGTGGTATGGTTACAAACCTAATGTCAAAATGCTGAGAATATTCGCGTGCAAAGCATGTGCTTGGATACCCAAACCAAATAGAAGTAAGCTTGACGACAAGTGTAAATCTTTAATTATGATTGGATATGTTCCAAATGGATATAAGTTGTGGGATATGAAGTTGAAAAAGATTATTACCGCTAGAGATGTAAAATTTGATGAGACGAATTATCCATATAAAGAAGTTACTAATAATTTTGAGCAGTTGAACATAATACTAAGAAGTAACGAGCAAGAAGGGGAAGAAATAATGATAAATAAAAATATGCCCGTTACAGAGGATGTATGTGATGAAGAACTCGTAATTACTGAAGACGAATGTGAAGAATCTGAAAATATTGATCAAGAGATCAATGATAAGGAAACAACAGATATAAGAAAAAGTTCTAGAGAACGTAAAGCACCTTTGAGATTTCTAGATTATTTTACTAGTAATTCAGCCACTACGGAAGCATCTCTTTGTGTTGGAAATCCTGAAACTTATTCTGAAATATCTGGTAGACTTGATGCAGACAAATGGTTCAAAGCTATTGAAGAAGAATTACAGTCTATGAAGTCTAATAAAGTCTGGATATTAACAAAACCTCCTAAAAATGTGAAGTTACTTAAGTCTAAATGGGTTTTCAGCATTAAGCACAATGTGAATGATAATTCTGAACGGTACAAGGCCAGATTAGTGGTAAAAGGTTTTTCACAAAAGTACGGGATAGATTACAGTGAAACGTATGCTCCTGTGGCAAAACTTTCAACTGTGCGAGTGTTACTGGCAATTGCGTTCAAGAGAAAACTACATCTTCACCAATTAGATATAAAAACAGCTTTTTTAAATGGAGATTTACGTGAAGAAATTTACATGACAGTGCCAGAAGGGGTTTCAGCCGAAAAAGGGCTTTGTTGCCGTTTACTCAAATCCCTTTATGGATTGAAGCAAGCGCCAAAGTGTTGGAATGATAAGCTGAATGAATTTCTTTTAAATCTGGGATTTGTTCGTTCTAAACATGACTATTGTCTCTATACAAAAACTGATGAAACTAATAATAATGAAACTTTGTATATTATTATGTATGTTGATGACTTATTGATTGCTGGTTCGAATTTAAAGATTATTGAAAATCTCAAGATTGAGCTCTCGAAACATTTTGAGGTTTACGATTATGGCAATCTAAAGCATTTTCTTGGAATGAAATTTGAAGTCGACAATTATAGTATAAGAATATCGCAAGAAGCTAATATACAAAAAGTTTTAGATAAATTTTCAATGACTGATTGTAATCCCGTCAAAACACCCATGGAAAAAGGATTGCAACTGACTTATAATGGTGATAATACATTTAACAAGCCATATCGTGAGCTTTTGGGGAGTCTTACGTACATAATGCTTTGTATAAGGCCAGATATATGTTATCATGTAAGCTATTTAGGAAGATTTCAGCAAAATCCTTCAGAAGAACACTGGCAATCATTAAAAAGGATATTACGATATTTGAAAGGTACAATAAAAAAGAAATTGATATACAATGCTAATGATGATAATATTTTGCTTGGATATGCCGATGCAGATTGGGGTAGTGATGTCACAGATCGTAAGTCTGTGAGTGGATACATATTTAAAGTGTTTGGTTGCACAGTATCATGGTCCAGTAAGAAACAAGAAACAATTGCTACTTCTTCGAGTGAAGCAGAATATGTGGCTTTAAGTACAGCTGTATCTGAAGCCATATGGTTAAGAGGACTATTGCAAGATTTAAATGTTTTAAAAAATGAAGCTGTAATCATATATGAGGATAATCGTGGTTGTGCATGTATGGCAAGAAATATTGAGTCGAAGAGATCAAAGCACATAGATATTAAACATCATTTCATTAGAGATAATGTCGAGAAAGGAGTTATTAAAATTATATCAATTGGAACATCAGATCAAGTAGCTGATATATGTAGGAAATATTTGGATGGAAATACTTTTTTGAAATTTTGTAATTGTATTGGTTTATGTGATTGAGAAGGGGTATTGGAAAAATGTTTTTCAATCATATAAGCTTTGTTTTATACTTTGTTCATTCCTTTGTAAACTTTTATAAAAACTAGTAATATTTTTCTTTAAAAATAAAACTCTTATTTTTCAATTACGAGAGAATTGATATTGGTTTGACTTTAATCTTTTTGTACTTCTATTCGGATATTCATTCATTTTAAATGAGTCAACGAGTAAAGATATAAATAAATGAGTTTTGAGAAAATTAACTAAAAGAAAAGTATTTTAGTATAAATTGAGATTTCTACATTTCAGAAGTGGGATACATAAGAAAATTTAAATTAAATTATAATTTTCTTATTACCGCGCTTATTATAATTACAGTGAGCAATGATGAGAAACAAATTGAAGACGAGGGTGCAGCGAGTTTGTCACTTTTAAATACTCCATGTAGTACCGATGGTACGAGACACATCGAAGATAAAGGAATACGTGTATCTACTGATGAAAATTCAATCTTATCGCTTTTGCTACAACAAAACCAAATGCTGATAAATTCTTTACGTACTGAAAGAACCTCATACCACGTCATGCCTGATCTCGACAACACAATTAAAAAATTTAATGGAAAGAGATCCCCATCAGAAGCAAAAGATTGGCTTGCATCCGTTAATGGTATAGGTAACATGAACAACTGGCCAGATTCCTTTCGGCTTCAATGTGCACGTGCTAATTTAGAAAGTGAAGCACTAAACTGGTACAATTCTGCTGAATTCAAAAGTTGGGCAGAGTTTGAAGGTGAGTTTAGGGACACATTTGTTGGCCAACAATCGATAGCTGAACTCTGGGAAAAAATGTCTGAAAGGCGACAACTTGATTGTGAGGATATCACCGACTATTTTTTTTTGATAAGTTACGTCTTACGCAACAACTTGGACTCGATTTTGCAGATGCCAGAAAATTTATAATCAAAGGTATAAAATCAATTGATGTAAGAAAATTTCTTTTGCAGAAACAACACACCACTTTCAATGATATAATATCAAACATTCACGATTATTTCGACGCTGGTTGTGCAGAAGATGTCGCAGTTAAACAACAACGATTTCAAAGTAAGGCCAAATCGGAAAGTGCACGCTTTTGTAAGTCTGACTTGTCTGCGCTAAAATTCTATCGCTGCGAAGGCATTGGACATGTAAAAAAGTTTTGTAAAGCAGCTATCAAATGTATTAAGTGTCATCAAGAAGGCCACACGCAGAATACGTGCCCGGCCAAGAGCGCAAATTTTCCAACGAAAACAACACCAAATCATACCCGCAACAAAGTCACCAACAGTGCTACATTGCGACCACTGCCGCCACCACAATTGATACCACTGCTAATAGTAAGTATTTCCAAGAAGTATATGTCAATGGACAAGTTGTAAAAGCGTATATCGATCCTGGGAGTGCGGTAAATATGATGCCAGAGTCTACAGTGCAAAATTTAAAACTGTTATACAGAGATCCAGAATCAGTTGTACGCATTCAAGGTTTTGGTAATGGATCTGTTATACCAATTGGCGTATTGAATGTGAATCTTAAGGTCGATCAAGCGGTTGCTGATGTCGAAGTGTATGTAGTAAAAGACGTAGAGCTTAATATATCATTATTAGTTGGACAGCCATTTACCGAAAAAGAACACATTACTATGGTGCGCCGAGAGAAAACACTACGTTTCTTTGAAGAGAAGATTGACGAAGAGCCAGACGATTGCCTACAAAATATGGAGGTTCCAGTTTTACCAAAAAATGATGTGAAATTATGGTCTAAAGAAGCCACAGTCATTCCTTCGAATTACGTTGGATTTATTTCTTCTTATTGCAATTTTTCTAAAGCTACCACTTTGTTCGTAGAAAATGGTCAAACTAAATTTGGGGCACTTATACCAAATTGTATTATAAATAACGATAACGGCGAATTTCCAATCCCTGTTATGAATATTACAAAAGACATAAAATTTGAACAAAACGAAACAATAACAAGTGGTCAAATTTGCGTAGAACAAAAAAATGCACAACTAAATTTGAGTGATGAGAGTATGAGTGCAAATTTATTAAATACAACAATAAACACAGACAACCTCGATTTTAATAAAATACAAATTGGTGAAAAGGTGTGTGAAGTAGGGATGTAACGAATGTTCGCATTCGCTTTCGCATTCGCAAATAATTCGCTTACTTTTGCTATTTGCATTCGCTTTTGCATTCGCTAAAATGTATGCGAATATTTAAAGCGAATACTAAAGACAAAAATATTGGAAATATTTTGCAGTTTTTGAAAAAGAAAAGGTGTTTGAATTGCGCGAAAATAGTTTCTACTTAAGACTAGCCTGTTAAAACTTTTGAAAAATGGAAAGCACCATTCATTACTTCGTACAAAAAATTTGAAATGCAAAAATATAAACTAATCCTTCTTTGTTGTAAATTTTTTGCGAAACAACTACCACTCATATTATTTCGCACAAAAACTTAAAGTGTTGAAGATATATTTCATGTTTTTCCTAAGATGAATAGAGTAATACTTCTGGAAAAAATGTTCATGAACAAATCATTCCAATTTTTCTTAATATGTATTCTTGTAGCATTTTACAGGAAATGTTGAACTTAGTACAAGGTCTTAGGGCCAAAGTACGAATGGGTTGATTGCCTAGCATTTTATAAATTTATTTTTAATTATTATCTATACTTATATATGATTTCATATACATATCTTTCAGTTTAACAATTTTTATTTCTAATAAATTAATAAATATTTGCTGAATTCAAGACTCAAGTAGATCTAAGTATACAAAACAACTTCATGTTCTTGGACAAATTTATTTTCATGTGATTTTTTTAACGTACTACATATGTATTATAATATTTGCATTCGCTTTCGCAAAAATTAAAATATATTATTCGTTTTCGCATTCGCATTCGCTAAACTGGTATTCGTTACATCCCTAGTGTGAAGCAACAAAAAAGCAACTGAGGAGTATTATTGCAGAATACATTTCTTGTTTTTCTTATAGTTTGAGTGATTTGGGCACAACCAGAGATGTTGAGTTTAAAATAGAATTGACAAATAATGAAGAATAAAAAGTATTTTACGGCATTAGATATGAAAAGTGGATATTATCAAATACCTGTGGAAAAAGAATCGAGACATCCGACGGCCACTTTGAATTTTTGCGTATGCCGTTTGGTGTATGTAATGGACCAGCAGTTTTTCAACAATTAATTAACAAAGTTCTTGGTCCATTACGCTTCTCTATTGCACTTGCATACTTTGATGACATTCTTATACCAGCAGATTCAGAACAAGAAGGTTTGGAGAATTTAAAAACGATACTTAATGTTTTAAATAAAGCAAATTTAAAACTAATACCCGTATTCTAATAAATTGTGACAAATTTTTTTGTCATACAATTTTGTCAAGTTTCTTGTTATATATTTTTAAATAAAATTGCTTTGGTATTCTATTGTTCATATGGCAAGAAAAAGCTTAAAAAGCTCAAAAAGCTTTCAACACACTATGGTGAGATTTATTTCAAATTGACATATATATTTATTTATTTAAAAAATAATAAAAAAATATTATGATAAAAAGTTAGTTTTCTTATTTCATAGAATTTCTTGTGTTGCAGATTTACTGTTTTAAGATTTTATTGTTACTTTGCCAAATATTGGTATGAAGTCCTTGTAAATAATGCTGAAAAAAGTGAAAACAAAATACTCTTTCATCTATTTAAAAAAAAGTGCAAACAAAAAAGTGTCGCTGAAGTATGAGCTATTAGGGTGCCTATAGACGTTCAAATTGTATTGATATATTCGCAAAAGTTGTCCAGTTTTACAGTAGCTACAACTTTTCAATTATTGTTGGCAAAAAATCAGGAGTCCCTGGAAGTTGGTTTGAAAAAAGGTGTTTTTACTTTTGACAAAAAAAAAAATACGCGAAGAAATAATTTTTTTTTGGCATAAGATCTCAACAATTTTTCAAAAATCACGCTTTTTCTCTTTAATTCTCACAAATAAAAAGGTAACTCAAAAGGAAAATTAATAACTTTTTTATTTTGTTATGTGCTTTTCATTAGGTGACAAATTTGTTATATTTTATTCATGACAATATTTTTCAGAATACCAAAAATATACAAATAGTCATTCACCTCAGTTTTGTTATAATTTTGTCACTGTCACAGAGGTTGGAATACGGGTATAAATATAACTAAGTGTAAATTTCTTTTTAACAAAATAGAGTACTTGGGATGGTATGTTGCGACCATCGGTGGACAAAATTAAAAGCGTAGCTGAATTCCCTGTCCCTAAAAATGTCCATAATGTAAGACAATTTATCGATCTTGCCAGTTATTTCCGCCAGTTTGTGAAAGATTTTGGTATAATGGCTCGACCCCTAACAACGCTCACCCGTAAGAATGCACAATGGAATTGGTCAACAAAAGAAGAGGACGCATTTAAACTAATTAAAGAAAATCTAATGGTAAGACCTACTTTATCTATGTATTCGCCTGACGCAAGAACAGAGGTACATACTGACGCTTGTCAAATTGGTTTCGGTGGTATTTTATTACAAGAGCAAGAAGATAAAAAACTCCACCCCGTCGCCTATATTAGCAAACAGACAACACCAGAGGAAAGCAGATATCATGCAACAGAGCTGGAGACTCTTGCCGTCGTATGGGTCCTACAAAAACTTCGCGTATATTTAATCGGTATCAAATTTATAGTGGTGACGGACTGTAACGCTGTTAGGAGTACGTTTTCAAAAAAAGACATCATACCCCGTATTAGGCAGATGGTGGCTTCAGCTTCAAGAGTTTCAATTTGATATAGTTCACCGGTCTGGAAGTAAAATGCAGCATGTAGATTCGTAAAGCCGCAACCCAGTTGCTGATACACAAGAAGAACAAACAGTAGCTGATGTAGTGGCATTATACAGCACATTAAGCGAAAAAGATTGCTTGATATTACTGCAACAAACAGACACTGACGTTAAAGAAATTTTTAAGTATCTAAAGAAAACATCCGAGTTAGATCACTTCGATAAATATATAAAATTAAATTATGTCTTAAAAAATAATGTCGTATTTCGAAAAAAACGGTGAAGAAGAAAAGTTTTATATCCCTCGTAAAGCGAGGTGGAAAATAGTTAACAATTACCACGAAAACTTTGGCCACATTGGATTGGACAAAACCGTTTCGAAAATTAGGGGGTACTACTGGTTTCCTAGGATGGAAAATTACGTAAAAATTATATTGGTGCGTGCGCTGAATGTTTGTACCATAAACAGCCGGGAGGAAAAAAACCAGGTACCCTATTGATAAGATTGGGATCCCTTTTCACACCGTACATTTAGACCATTTGGGACCGTTTGTCAAGAGCGCAAAAGGAAATTCGTATATTTTGGCAGGCATTGACGGTTTTACTAAGTTTTGTATTTTAAAGCCCGTTCGTAACACTAAATCTAATACAACAGTTCGAATAGTCGAAGAGATGATTTCTCTGTTTGGTGTTCCAACTAGATTTATAACTGACCTTGGCACAAGTTTTACGGGTTCCCCTTTGTCGATTTTTGTAAAAAGTATAACATTGTTCATGTAAAAAATGCAACGAGTACACCTAGGGCTAACGGCCAAATCGAGAGATTAAACAGAAGGATAACACCAATGATAGCTACCTTGAGTAAACACTCAGACAACAGAGACTGGGACAACTTCGTTGGCATTACCCAATACAGTCTGAACAACACTTACCACCGAGTGATTAAAACAACTCCGTTCAAGTTACTTTTCAATTACTCGCCAAGAAACGCTTTGGGCGACGTTTTGGAAGATGCCTTGAGGCAAAATCAAACAGCCAACAACATCGAAGAACAGCGCGAACGAGCATTACAAAATATTTTTGAACAACAAGAGACAAAAGAGTGTGTACGACAAAGCGAGATGCGAGGCAGAGACATACATACCTGGAGATTATGTCGTGATTAAACGAACAACAGTGCCAGGGGTTGGTGAGTCATCTAAACTTCTCCCACACTATAAAGGTCCATATGTCACAACGGAGGTATTGCCTAATTATCGGTACAGAGTTTCGGATATCCCAGGAATACAACGTACACAGAAGTTTTATGATGGTGTTGTTGCAGTGGACCAAATTAAACGCGTATTAGCCCCTGAAGACGAAGACGATAGTGCAGCTGGAGGCCGCGATGATTCATGCATATTAGGTAGCAGTCCACCTACAATTCGAAAAAGTCAGCGTTTGATAGAAAAGGCGCAGAAAAATAAATAAATCGAGGGCGATTTTGTTGTCAGGATGGCCGACTGTAGACATTACTAAATTCAACTTCTACTTGTACATGATTTAATTATGTTTTGGTAACCCTTATTGATATTTCCCACTATTTATTTGCTATCTCTTTCGATATGCATAAACGCATAATCGTTATCACTTTCATTATTCTGTATATAAGAAAAGTATATATTTACTGTCATTGCTTTAACATTGAATTGATATTGGTTTGACTTTAATCTTTTTGTACTTCTATTCGGATATTCATTCATTTTAAATGAGTCAAGGAGTAAAGATATAAATAAATGAGTTTTGAGAAAATTAACTTAAAGAAAAGTATTTTAGTATAAATTGAGATTTCTACAAATTAAAGAATTAAATTATAATAAAACTAAGTTACAAAAACAAAATGAACAATGGCTAAAAACCGAGATAGTTACACAGATTGGTATGAAATATTTGGTAAGGTCTAATAAATTATACGAGGAACTTCAACCAAGAGGCCAGAAGAAAAAGCAAGAGGACCTCATTGAAAACCACTCTTTTGGCCTTATAAAGGATGCCTTTAGAAGTGCCTTAACCAAAAACAAACCGAAAGAAGTTGGCCAAATATAGATGCTCCTCCAAAAGCATCTTCAAAGAGAATACAACGTATCGTGGAAAGCATACCATAGCCTAATTCTAAAACGGATTTTACTAATGAAGATGCATTAGCCCTTATTCTAAACTTGGGTCCAACAAGGAATAAATGTGAAGTATTAAGAAAAACTATGACTGAAAAGAAATGGGGAAATTTGCCATCTACAAAGTCATTGAAGGCAACAAAGGATGTAATTTGGCCATCGGTTTCGAACGTTAATAGCAAGGGCGCCACTATTATCCAGTTATCCAGTCTCCTCGAAATACTGCTTCTAGGATAATTTCAACCTTTAGCGAAGAAGACATAAGTAAATGCCACAAGTTCGAGCTAGTATTAATTTGTAAATGGGGTTGTGATGGTACTACTGGATTTTCTGAATATAGACAACAAAGCGAAGATAATATATCTTTTTCATCGATATTTATGTCTACGTTGGTACGTCTTAGGATGCGTTTATATACAAATTCATCATCATCATCCACAGTACCTGCATTTGAAGACGTATGGATAAATAGGACGCCTACATCAAAGTTATTATGTCGACCAATAAAATTGGAATGAAACTCAAAATATTGTGGTTACTATATCAGACGAAATAAGGAAGTAACCAAGCATTGCAGTAACAATTTCTGACTGCATTATAAGTGTCACATTTGATTTACATTTGACTATGATAGATGCAAAATTTGCCAATGCCCTAACGGATACCAAGTCATACTGAAAATACAATATATGTGCGAAAAAAGCTCTCAGTTTGAAGATAAATCTGATGAAACTATAAAAGAGGAAGCCCTTAAATTTGTAATTTCCCCACTTTATGCTCGCATTAAATTTATGGAGTATTTCTTGCATCTATCATATGATATAAAATATAGAAATATCACAGGTAATGAAACTGTCTTCTCACGAAACAACAAAGACTTAGCAGAGACACGAAGAACTGAGAAGAAAAGGATACAAGATGAATTTAGAAAGCATGGACTTATAATTGATAAGCCAATTAACGGTTATGGTAGCTCGAATAATGTAAACATTGCTAGACGCTTTTTTGAGGATCCTGAGACCACATCCTTGATAACCGGATAAAAAACTAATAAGGAACTTCAAAATAATACTGGCAACTATTAACAGTAAAAAGCAAATCAATGCAGGAAAATTTTACCCTTTTGCTAATGAAACAAAAGTACTGATACAAAATTTATATCCATGGAGAAGTATTATTTCATGGAAAAGAAATCATTGAAACCAACATACTACCTCTAGTAAAACTTACAGAATAAGCTCAAGAAGAAGGGAACAGAGATGTAAAGCAGTACGGATTATTTAATAGTCGAAAATGTTCAAAATTAGCAGAAAATTATGATTTAATGCTTCACTTATTGTTATCCTCAGATCCAGTTTTACAAGCAATACGATTGAAATGGTTACCAAAGATAATTAAAGAAATAGAGAAAGACGACAGTGAAGCAGTTAAAATAAATAACCTCTTAACCTTCGCTATTTCGGATTGTTTTCTTAAAAATAATTGAAATAAATAAATTGCAAAATGTAGTTTAAAAATAAATACTTTATTTAGTTTTAAAAAGTTTTTCTTAGTTATCGCGAAATATTAAAGAGATTATATATTGGTAAATAATAATAAAAAACAATACATACAAA
Organism: Tachina lurida; assembly: GCA_944452675.1. Taxonomy (NCBI): domain Eukaryota; kingdom Metazoa; phylum Arthropoda; class Insecta; order Diptera; family Tachinidae; genus Tachina; species Tachina lurida. The sequence goes on along the minus strand of OX101753.1, from coordinate 84,294,545 downwards.
TAAAACCTTTCAAATTGTTTATACAATACAGCATACTTTAAGCACCTTTGCTAATTTTGTGTAATTACCTGGTACTGTGAAGTGTTAATTATTTTAAGTAGTAGCATAATCAGGTAGCACCTCCCGATGCCGCTGTAAAATAATCCGCGAAAAGCTTTTTTAATCCATTAAAAATGTGTGTTGTTATTCGTTAAATGCTTGCCTGTTATTAGCATAAACTACACTTACTAGAAAATCATATGGTATAATTACCATAAATAGTTTTTATTGCGAAAAAATATACATAGACTTATTTGATAACATTCTTAATTTATTTTTGTTGTTCTATTTAGGTTGAATTTCAGAATTCATAAAAGTTTTAAACAGCTGATGTGTGAATAAAGGGAAAAAAGTTAGGCGCATTCTACATATTTTTTGAATTGCACCCTACAATCGGAATAATTCGAGATCAGTTCCTTATATTGGAATAAGTTTTTCAGGCGAAGTAAAAAAACTTATATGAAAGCTAAAACTGCCAACATAAGAAAAGAAAATTATTTCTATATATATATTTTATGGTACAAAAATTTCAGAAAATTTGCGCGCATGTTCGCATTTATAAAAAGGCTGTTAAAAATTTAAGTTTAACATGTTGCAAACTATCCTAAAAATTAAATGCTATAGTTAAAACTTTCAAAATATACCGTCACAACTTTTTATAAGCGCATAAGTACAAAAAATATTTTTAAAATTGGCAATTTTCGGACACTGCTGAGGGTAGGGTGCATGCCCAAAATACAAAATAATTGGCTCTTAGCATATTTTAAATAGATTGTTTTTAGCGCTAATGTGGTTTAAAAGTGCATGTGTTAAACAAAGTTTTTCACAAAATTTAAAATAATGAAGATACTTTTTCTTAAAAAAAACGTGCCTTTTTCAGGAAAATTTTAAAACTTTGAATTCTTTGCCTTTTCGCGATTACACGACTGCAGATATTAATAAGTTTTTTTTCTTATTTTTATTTAAAATTTGATCGGAAATTTAATGCTGTCCTTTAATTTAAAATCCAACAATAGACTAAAAAGTTGTAGGTGAAATACTAAAAAAAGTCAAGGCAAAATAAAATTTTTTTTTTGTTAAAAGTCAAATATCTTCTAAGTTATGAGAGATACGAAAACACACCTTAGGACATTATTTCTTAAAAATGTTGAGTTTATATCAAAACGCTTTATATCATAAAAATCGGATAATGTTTCTAAAAGTTACAAGCCTCAGAATTTTTTTTGAGTCCCATGTTGTCAACTTAGGCCCACTGTAACTCCTGTCCAGCTTAAGCCAGACGGCTGCCAAGACATCTCTTATAAGCCGTAGGTCCTCCTCTACGGATGTTTGAAGTTTCATATAAATCTAATCGGTAGTTTAGAAGTTACAGATTTATTACCATTTATTTTGCAAAAGTCCCCACTGTGCAATATAACTGATCAATGAACACAAACCCACACACACATTATCTAATGCAAACACAACTCACACACACAGAACATGATGAAATATCCCAACGCACAGACTCAAACTAACTACGATTTTTTTTTGTTTTCTTGTACCCTTTTTTGTTGAATGCATATTTTTCCCTTTTTAAATAACGAATAGAAAAGGTGGACGATAAAGGAGTCAGACGATCATAAAAATTAAATTTTAAACAAAAAATATAACAATTCAAACCCTCATAAACTATTACATCTCGCACGTGCACCTTTTCTATATGCACTAAACAATTCAATACAATAACATGCAAGACTCAAGGCACTAACAAGAAAACAACAACTCAATTTCTACACAACAGGCACTGCGTTTCACAACCCTAATTGAACGATTTTTCCCAACCATAGATGCACACACACATCTAAGAATTCATCTCCTTTTTTACATATGTCTTTCCGCACTAACAAAATTAAACAAAAAAAAAAAACAGTTCAAACCCAAAATGTGCAATAATAAAGGCTTTTACATATCAAGTGTGCTAAATACAACACATATGTGAACATGTGTTAAGATTTCTCCATATAGACATACATTTGCGTGCTGCAAATGCAAGTTTGTTTTCTTTCATCCTTTTTAAAAAATTGTTGTTCCTTTTTCTTGAAAAAGCTATAAAATATGTGTAATAAAAATAGCCAAATGGAGACAGAAGATAGACGATCATACAATTTCATTTTAAGCAAAAAAATAGCAATTAAAACCCAAAATGTGCAATAAGAAAGGATTTTACATATCAAGTGTGCTAAATACAACACATATGTATGTATGTGAACATGTGTTAAGATTTCTCCATATATGACATACATTTGCGTGCTGCAAATGCACGTTTGTTTTCTTTCATCCTTAAAAAAAACTGTTTTTCCTTTTTCTGGGAAAAGGCTATAAAATATGTGTAATAAAAATAAACAGAACTGTTTCAAACATGCTGCTAGATAATTTATATACAGTTCTATCCATAAAAATGTATACAAACATACACATTTGTAATAAAAAGAGACAACAACAAGATATGTGATATAAAAACACAGTTAGAAAATTATTCAATGCAAACACAACCCGCACAGCCATACATAACATGATGAAGTATCACAAAATACAATAATCAATAGAAATGTATCACTTGTTAGTGCATAAAATAGAAAAGATAAAATAAAGATACGAAATATTAAAGAAATTCCCCTCAACAAAATTTTCATCAAAATATAATACAATTTCCTAACGCATACAAACACAATAACCAATATAAATGTATTACTTGTAAGTGTTAGAAAAAATTAAATAAAGATACGAACAGCGGTATTCATAAAATTTTTAAACAGCATTTCATAAGTTGTTTAAGCAATATTTGCTAAAATTGTATTCATAATAGATTTTTAGCTTAAAAACGTTTTTTAAACATTGCGTAAATCAGCAAATTTTAAAATTGACAACCCCCATGTTTAAACCAATTTTAAGATGTTGTTGTTGTAATTTTGCTTTGCTTGTGTATATGTATGTATGTACTTACATATGTATGTATATGTCAGTGTTGTTTAGAAAAACAATTTAATTATTTTATAGAAACTATTGCCGAAATATTAAATGGACTCCAAAAGAATATTTAAAAGAAAAGGAGCGATTCACCTTCCATTCCCAGTCATTATTTTCTAACTTTATGTGTTAACAAAAATAATAATAATTATAGAAAATTAACTAGTGATGTATAAACACTCAAAACAAATAAAATAAAACTTGTAGCAGAAGTTATTTTGTTGTCTATTTATAATTTTATTTTAACTATATATTTTACTTTTCTTAATATTTGACCTTTTAGGCAGTTTTGTTATTCATTGTATATTATTCAATTTTTGCTCAATTTTGTATTTGATTAAATATTATAATTGAATAATTTCTAAAATAATTTGATCTAGTTACCTTATAAATGAATACACTCATTTTTGAAAATTGTATAAAAAGGCGATACATATTTTTACGAATTGTCATTATTCTTTGTTTTTTTAAATTAAATTAATAAAATTTTATAAAAAAATAAATAAAAAATAACTTATTTCTTTGAAGGCGAATAAGATTTCTATCTATTCAAGCCTCAAGCAAATTAAATAAAATATATGTAGAAGAGAATTGAGGTCAGCTAGGACATTGAAGTCTGGTTTGAACCCTAACTCTTATATACATAAGTCTCATTCTCTACATTGGCGCCCAACAAAAAATTAAGAAATCTCCAAATCAAGTTGAAGCTGTATCAAACACGTTCAGCCAATACTAATTGTGAAGGTCAATTCCAAAATAAAATAAAATTTGAAGGTAAAGTATATGCTTTTATTTGTTATTTGTGTGGTTCTTTGTGGTACGAGTATAAAAAATAGAAAATATAACGAATAAGTTGAATAAAATTAAAATCAAGCGAAATGATTAGAAGCCCTGAGAACACTGGTGTATGGACTCGTAATATGTCAAAGAATTTGGTGAATCGAAATGAAGATCAGGTAGACCCTGAATTTTCAGCAGCATTACAAGTTGATGAAGAAAACCCATGTGATACTGCACAGAATACTTTACCATCGGTAAATTCTACTAATTCTGTTAATATTACTCTTACGCAAGATCGGTTTAGAGAATTGTTAGGAGGTATGAATAAGAAATCTGAAACAAAAAATACTTTTGGAAATTGCAGTGCTCGCTTCAATGGTGGAAGAAATACCTCAAAAGTTGAAGATTTCATTGCCACAATTTTAGTATACAAAGATTCAGAAAATGTTTCCGATTCCCTTGCATTAATTAGCCTGCCATTATTACTGGAAGGCTATGCTTCATCTTGGTGGCAAGGAGTTAAAAATGAAGCAACAAATTTTGGAAAAGCAATCGATTTATTGAAAAATGCTTTTTCACCACCTAAACCAGATTGGCGTATATTTTCTGAAATTTATCAAGAAAAACAAAAGATGTTTGAATCAATTGATAATTTTGTATGCAGAAAACGTAGATTATTTGCCCAATTGTCAGAAAATTTGTCGGAAAAAACAATGTTAAATATGATTTTTTCCCAACTACTTATAACAATAAGGGATAAAATCCCAAGAGAATCAGTGCAGAATTTCCAAGATCTTTTAAAGAAAGTCAGAGAAATTGAAGTTTTAATGAAAGAAACTCAGGAATTAACCGCTAAAGCCATTCCTCAAAAGTTATCACTGTATTGTTCGTTTTGCAGGAAGAAAAACCATACTGCAGAAGTATGTTTTAAGAGAATAGAAGCTGACAGACAACGCAAACCAAAAATTCAAGAAAATGCTTTGAATTGTTATGGTTGTGGATTAGCTGGTTATTACAGGTCAAATTGTCCTAATTGTAATAATAAAAGCGTAATGAATATCCCAGAAAAACTCGATTTTAATGCAGTTCACACAACAATTGTGGGTCGAAATGTACCAACAGTGGACATCAATATAAATGGTCTTAATGGAGAAGCCTATTTTGATACTGCTGCCCGAACAAGTGTTGCAGGATATGCTCTTTTTCAGAAATTAAAAGAAAAAGATGTTGAATTTCAGAAAGTTTCGGCAGAAATTATTTTGGCTGATGGTATTTCACGCGAAGAAATTGTTTACTCAACTATTGTGAATATTATAATAGGCGAACGTTTTAGACGTATTCGTTTTATTTGTTTACCAAAAGCCAGAGGTAATCGTACTCTTATTGGAATTGATTTTTTAGAACAGGCTGGAATTGTCCTTGACTTAGCTCAACGAAACTGGTACTTTAAAGATGACCCGAAAACAATTTTTGAATTTAAAATGGACAACCATAACATTACTAAAGTTATGTCAATAAAACAAATCAACATTACAGATAATACATCTGTTGATAATTTTTTAAATTGGTTTGAAAACTCAAATTCAGTTGATTTGGAAGGCCATAATACACTGGAAAACGAAAATATGTCTCCATCATACCAGTTTTCACCTAAAGGAATCGACAAAATCTTCGAAGGTAGCATTCCAGAAGGAACAAATACTGATGTTTACGACTGGGATTTGTTTCCACCACTCAAAAGAATTAAGCCTGAAGAAACTTCAAAGAGGAAAATTGAATCTTCATTTGAAATAAATACTTTTGATTGCAGATTAAGAGATTCAGAAGGTTGTAATTTGTCAAGTAATCAACAAAATGTATTAGCTGATTTACTCCAAACGTTTAAAAAATTTTTGAATATAGTTCAGATCCAATTCCACATGTGGAACATTATATAGATACTGGATCACATGCACCAATTGCATGTACGCCATATCGAATATCTCCTAAAATGAAAGAAAAATTAAAAATTGAAATTGATGAAATGATTGAGAAATGCATAATTAAAGAAGAAGAATCTCCCTGGGCATTTCCAGTGGTGCTTATTCCAAAGAAGGATGGAAGAATAAGAGTTTGCGTAGATTATCGTCGGTTGAATGCAATTACCGTAAGTGATAAATATCCACTGCCACGTTTGGATGATTTATTACATGCTGCAAAAGTAACCCCATTTATGTCGACAATTGACTTAAAGTCGGGCTATTGGCAGATAAAAGTTTCTGAAGAAGATAGAAAGAAAACAGCATTTACTACGCCTTTTGGAATTTTCGTTTTCAATAGAATGCCATTTGGTCTTAAGAATGCGCCGTCAACCTTTCAAAGATTTATAGAGAAATTTAGATCTGGCCTTCCACAAATAATTTTAATGGCATACCTTGATGATATAATTATTTGTTCTAGCAGTTTTCAAAACCACATTGCTGATCTAAGGAAAACATTTGAAAGAATAGAACAGTTTAAAATTCAGTTAAACAGAGAAAAATGCCATTTCTGTAAGCCAAAAGTAAAATATCTTGGTCATTTATTAACCCAAAATGGAATTAAGCCAGATCCCGAAAAAACAGCAGCTATTATTCAAAGACCATATCCTAAAAGTCTCAAGCAACTTATATCGTTCTTACAAACTTGTTCATGGTATCGTCGTTTCATACCGAATTTTGCACAAATTTCAAAACCTTTATCTACATTAACGAAGAAAAATATAAAATGGAAGTGGACTGCTGAAGAAAATGTCGCATTTGAAAAACTAAAAAGTCTTTTATCATCTTCACCTGTATTACATCAAATAGATGAGACAAAGTCATTTATAATAAAAACAGATGCCAGCAATTATGCACTTGGGGCTGTGTTACTCCAGGGGGAGAAAGAAGAAGAACACCCAGTTGAATATGCTAGTAGACTATTACTTCCTGCAGAAAAGAATTACTCAACAACAGAACGAGAAGCACTAGCAGTCGTTTGGGCAATAAAAAAATTTCGCGGTTATATAGAAAGTTCCGAGATTTCTGTTTTAACGGATCATCAACCTCTGAAATGGCTTTTTAGCCTTAAATCACCAACTGGTCGCTTAGCTCGGTGGGCTCTGCAACTGCAGCATTACAATTTACATTTCGAGTATACACCAGGAAGAAAAAACGTTGTAGCAGACACGTTATCAAGACCACCATGTTTTAAGCACACAGATGTTTCGTGTGAATGTTGCCTTATTTCAATATATTTTCCACGTCAAGGCTCTGCAGAAATAAGGAAGGCTCAACTCGAAGACGAATATATAAAAAAAATAATAAACGCATTTGAAACAAATGACGATAACATAACAATTTATACAAACCGTGGTTATTTATTAATCGATGGTATTTTATACCGATATTGTTCTAATCAAGATACAGAAAATGGTCAATTAGTAGTTCCGAAGTCAATGCGTACAACTATTTTGAAAAGATTACACGATGATCCATTGGCTGGTCACTATGGTATAGAAAGAACTACAAATCGTATTACTCCCCATTACTACTGGCCCGGTATGAGAGCTGAAATAGTTGAATATGTGAAAAGCTGTGAAAAATGTCAAAAATATAAAATAACAAACTTAAAACCAGCTGGGTTATATCGTACTGTATCAAGTAATCAAAGATTCGAGGTAATATCTATAGATCTAGTTGGACCGTTACCGCGTACAAAAGAAAATCATCAGTGGATATTAGTTATCGAAGATATTTGTAGTAGATGGGTGGAGCTATTTCCTATGAAGCAAGCAACATCAGAAAATTGTTCTATCATAATACTAAACGAAATTATATTACGCTATGGGGTACCAAGGCGAATACACTCAGATAATGGTTGCCAATTTATATCGGCTGTGATGCAAAAACTTACATATTGTTTGGGTATTAAACATACATTTACTCCGGTATATCACCCTCAGGCGAATCCAGTAGAGAGGAAGAACCGTGATTTAAAAACACAATTAGCGATATGTGTAGGGAGGGATCACACATCATGGAGTATAAAATTGCCTATGATACGCTTTGCAATGAATACATCTAAATGTGGAAGTACAGGATATTCTGCAGCGTATTTGACATTTGGACGCGAGTTACGAAGTCCATTAGAGGCACATCACGACTTAAAATCTATAATTATTTCTGAAAATTTCATACCACAAATTACACCACATTTAATGAATCTTGCAAATAGTTTACAGAATGCTCGAGAAGAAGAGGAAAAACAACAAGAGAAGAATGAAACTTACGTAAATGACAAACGACGGCGACCAGATGATTTTAAAGTTGGAGACAAAGTTCTTGTGGCGACTCATGTCTTGAGCAAAAGTGCGAACAATCTGACGTCAAAGCTTGTACCACGTCGAGATGGACCTTACATTGTAATAAGCCAAAAAGGATCATGTTTTACTGTTGCCAGAGAAGATAATCCGGAAGAACCACTTGGAGTTCATCACGTATCTGATTTGACGTATTATAAGGGGCCTACCAGTGCTCCCATATATCCAATTCAAAAAAGAGGTCGGCCAAAGGCAACGCCATTGAATCCACACACAAGAAGTGAGAAAGCAAGAGAACCAATCCTACAAGAGAACCAATCTGAGGTTTCAAGCACAACGGAAAATAACAACAATAATAATAAAAGAATTCTTAGACCTAGAATTGTAAAATGAAATCCAGCGACATCATCGGGTCGATTTCAGTCGCTGAGGGGGAGTCTGTAGCAGAAGTTATTTTGTTGTCTATTTATAATTTTATTTTAACTATATATTTTACTTTTCTTAATATTTGACCTTTTAGGCAGTTTTGTTATTCATTGTATATTATTCAATTTTTGCTCAATTTTGTATTTGATTAAATATTATAATTGAATAATTTCTAAAATAATTTGATCTAGTTACCTTATAAATGAATACACTCATTTTTGAAAATTGTATAAAAAGGCGATACATATTTTTACGAATTGTCATTATTCTTTGTTTTTTTAAATTAAATTAATAAAATTTTATAAAAAAATAAATAAAAAATAACTTATTTCTTTGAAGGCGAATAAGATTTCTATCTATTCAAGCCTCAAGCAAATTAAATAAAATATATGTAGAAGAGAATTGAGGTCAGCTAGGACATTGAAGTCTGGTTTGAACCCTAACTCTTATATACATAAGTCTCATTCTCTACAAACTCGTTATTCTAGTGCTTCTTAATTTGCAATAAAAATATTTATATAAAAAGCACTTTTTAGTAAGATTCGTTGAGAACTGCTTTCATTTTTTATTAAATACAAGTTGGAACATATTTTTTATTTTATAAAAACAATATTTCTCTGAAAACCGACAAACAAACAATTATAAGCACGAGTACTTTGTGAATAAATAATCGCTGTTGTGCAGAACTAAGATGCAAGTGACAAATAAAGAATACAGGGTTGCCACTATATTTATAGAAAATCAAGTTAATTGATTTTTAGTTAAAATACTGATTATGAATACCAATATTTAAAAAACCTTATTTAGCCTTAAAATGTTTTTTAACTAATAAGCTTTTTAAACCTCAATCTACTTTTTTTATGAATACGGCTGGAAATATTTAAAAAATTCCCCTCAACAAAATTTTCAGTTCAAATTATCTTCCCTTAAAAATAATAGTGATGAGGGAAAATAACACAACGGTCATATCTAGCATGATGTGCACTTTTACATTGCACTTTGATACACACATAAAATAGCATGAAGAAAAATATGACTACGGTCACAACTAGCATGATGTGCAATTTTACATTGATCCTTACACTGAACAAGCAATAACGTCGGCAGAATAATCAATTTTTTTTTTGCTTCTTGCTTGAGGCGGAGAACACGTACGGCAATTTTTTCCACAAATTTTACACATACATAGAGCAGGTATTGCCTAAAACATATATTTCCAATATAGAAATACGATCAATTTATATTTATTTCTTTTTATATTACGTTTTCGCACAATGTATTTTTATATTTAAATATAGCAAAAGTGACAGCAGATTGCTTGGCAATAATTGCTCGAGCAATCAGCACAGCAATGATTGCTCAATGGATTGACACTTATGGAAATCGCTGTCTACACGCAGGAAATTTCATGGACGCAATCAAATTTGACAATTGCCTCAATCGATATTGCTACGTGAAGACCCAGTTTTATGGCACATTGTTTCCCCCGACCGACATAAACACACTACTTACACCGAGAGTATTCAAACACCACCAAAATGATTTAATTTTGTTTTCTATATTATATACTTAAGTCTTATATAAATTAATTACTCGTATCTCATTTAATTTTTTTTATAACAGTATTTTATATTGCAATAGAAAAAAGAAAATATGAGGAATATAGATTGGGAATATAAGGCAAGATAATAAAACACACACAAATTTTATTCAATTGTATGCTAACTTTCAACCAAGTAGGTTTATGTCGCATTGTTTTATGAAATAAATACACCGAGACCACCACCAAATTTATTCTGTATATTATTTTATAAAAAAAAATAAATTATCTCATTGAATTCTTTTTATAACAGTACCTTTTATTGTAATAAACAAAAGTAATTATGTGGAATATAGAGTGGGAGAATAAGTTTTTATTTATTTTAAATGTTTTTAAAGATGCTGAATGTTTAGTATGTCACCAAAAATTTAAAAAAAAATAAGTACATACAGCCTTGGGCGCCACTACAAAAATTCCCATTCGCAACATGAGTTGATAACCATAAGTTAATATTAAAGCTAAAAGAAGACTTACGACGAAAACTATTCTTCAGAATTTAGCCAAATAAAGGCGACATATGTATGCAATTTATTTGGCGTTGGCAAAAAAAGGTCGACCTTTTCAGGATGGGTTACAATTTAAAGAAATGTGCCTCTCAATATTTCCATTTTTTGGGCAAATTGGACAAAAAATGGAAATAAGTATTAAAGAAATGTCCTTGTCGCCCTCGAAAATTATTGGCCGTACTGAGAATATAGGTCTTTTTATTGCGCCAAACCAAAACAGCTGCATCGTCTGTGCAGATTGCAGACAACTTCCTTTTATATTTTATTGATAATACATTACGTTCGAAGCTTGCATAAATGGCTGCCCCAGTGATATTGCCATAGAAGGATTCGAGTTTTTAAATTTACTCAAAATAATTAAAAGAATTGTCAACCGTTATAATGCAGGTGTGCAGGGCACACGGGGGTTGGTTAAAATATATGTAAAGGAAAATGGGTGACTTACCGGGAGGTGGTTGTTTCTGGAACAATAGTAGTTGTTTCTGGGACTTCTAGTCGTGCTAATTCCGGGGTAGTAAGTGGAGCTTGGAATTGTTGAATGTCGTTGCAGTTGTTCTATAAAAACCTCAAGCCACTGTTCCTTGTTTTCCCACTCCTTCTAGGCACCCTTTTCGGTCTTGTGGTAACTGTGTGATTTATAATTGTGTGATTGTCTGCTTATGCACGTATATACCTGCGTATATAGAATTATTTTATTTTTCTGGTAACTTTCTCAATGATCACTATCTAAAACGTGCACAAATTATTTAACTTCTCAACAAATTGGAATAAAATGCTTTTTTTTGCTTTTTTTCTATTTATTAAAGTATGTCAACACTATGAAAATTTACAAAGAGGTAATTTGCCAAACAATGCTTGTTTTTAAACTGATGTACCGAATATGACTGATTTCTTTTTCTCTTGCTCGAAGCAAAGAAGCCAAAAGCAAAAGTAGACAACAAAAAGAAAACAGTGTGACCGTGTATAAACAGCAGGGCATCATTTGACTAGTTTCAGAAATGTCCACACTTTCATCAAAACATACTGAGTAGGCTTGCCATTTTAGCACTTTTAGTGCTAGATTTAGCACTATTTTTCTTCGTTTAGCACTAAGGATTTTGAAAATAATGCTAAGTACTAGTTTAGCACTTTCTTAAAATTATTTGGCATTTTTTGCACTTTTTTATTTCATTAAATTTATAAATTTTCCATAGATAATTCCTTAAGACAAATTGTGATCCAATAAATATTATATTATATCAAATTTATTTATCTTAATTAAGTGTTTAGTATGGCAGGAGTCATATAACTGATCTGAGATACACATTTGGTAGAAATATATTAAAGTGCACCATTTGAAACAATAAATTAACAAAACTTGTTTTAATTTTTATTCTTTTTAAGAGCTAAGTGTTAATAAGGTTATACGATTATGTTTCAGTAAAACTATACAACGTGTGCAATCTATTAATTAAATCGGTTCATCTGATTCATGATACAATATACAGGTAAAGGCGAAGTTCCAGCTGTTTTGCTTGTTTCGTGATGTGATCTGCCAAATGTTGTTTATGTTTTACCAACACACGCACACAGTGCCTATTAAAACCGTACTAATACATACATACAACATGTAAACGCAAGTACATGTACATTGTTTTCTCTTGGTCTTTTGACAGTTTTCATCACAAAACAGCAATAATAATCACTGTTGTTTCATTTGTTGTAGATTCGCGGCTACCTGTATTATTTTATCATGATCTGATTTATCTATGTAGAAAATAAATATATTTTTGTTTATCAACTCTATTTAACACTCTTAAAGATTTTTTCTTTCTTGGTATTCCATTCGCAGCTGGATTAAAATTTTATAAATTAAATATTTCAAGCGGCCTATACATACAAAATTATTAAACATGTTATTGTTCACATCTTTGGGGTTACTTAAAAAGCTCAAATCTCGCACAATTTACGACATAATGATTCATATAAATCCTTAAAAAACTATAGCGAAATATTTCTCACAGTAAAAAACTTGACATAAAACTATATAATTATTACAAGAAACTAAAAATGTTAACTGACTTTAGCACTTTGTTGTGTGCGCAGTAGAACATTTTAGCACTTTTATTTTTGCAATCTAGCACTTTTCCTCTTACATCTTATGGCAACACTGATACTGAGACATATTTGGCGTTTTGAATATTTTAAATTGTCTCCGACTGTATAAAAATACTTATATTCTCAGTGCGGTGAATAATTGTCGGAAACGACAAAGACATTTATTCAATAATTATTTCCATTTTTTTCCAATTTGCCCAAACAATGGAAATAGTACAAGGCACATTTTCTTAAATTGCAATTTTTCTAAAATAAGTAATATAAAAGTATTATACACACCCAGGGAAAAAACAGCTTAAAATCTATAAAAACCATATTGAATTAATAAAAACCATTAACGAAAGTATAGTCATGTTGAAATTTCTTATTTCAATATCGAAAAATATTAATTTTCAGTATTAATTTATTAATTTTATTTATTTTTAAGTGCGTCACCATACATTTTCTATTACAGTATTTTTCGGTTAATTGCACATCAAAATTTGCACAATTTTTTGTTCAATTAACCGGGGAACCAATTAGCCGATACCCGCTTAATTGAACAAATCGTTCAATTACAAGAATCCCGTTTAATTGAACAGTTTGTTCAATTAAACGAACTACTAATGAATTAAAAGAAATCGCATATGTGCACTTTAAGTTTTTCAAAATAATTTTTTTTACCTTAAACAATAAAAATGCAAGTAACAGGAAAAAATGTACATATGTACATATATGTGTATACGCAGGTACATATTTATTATTGTAGGTACATATGTTCTATTAAATGCACTATTTATGTGCACATTAGTTTTACAAAAAAATAAAATTTATAAACTAAAAAACAATTCATATATTGGTTTTACAAAAAAAAGCATAAACTTAAAGAATAAAAACAATCCATATGCATATACATACAGCTCTTCCATTCACGTAAGTATTAAAATATTACATAGTGCTTAAAAAATAAAAAAAAGGAACAAATAAATTCATGTTGTACATATTCACACTTTTCGAGATCATTGTGCAAAAATGCCAGATTATTTTTCAATAATAATGCAATTAACCGGGTAAAAGTAAGAGGAAATTCATTTTTGATGACATGAATTTTGAACCAATTAAGCGGGAAAATCAATTAACCGGGTTCAATTATCCGAGGAAATTTACATGTGTTTTCGTATGCAATATTTTTTTGCCCGATTATGTGGTTCAATTAAGCGTGGAAACCAATTAACCGTAGGGTCAATTAACCGAAAAATACTGTATATTGAAAATAATTGAATTAATGTGACGCGTCCGCATTTTTAAGTTGCAGCTTTTCCCTGAGTGTATACCCAATTAAATATTTACAGCAGCGATTTTGCTCAGTGGAGCAGCACTAAACATGTATTAGTGCTGTTCTGCTTTTAAGCATTTTCTCTTTTTGGTGACCACTGTTCTAAATACACATCGACATAATTGTCTGGCTGGCAGATATACAGTACCGTACGAAACAAAGGCAACTTACTGACAAAATATATGGAGACCAAGACAAATTTTTCTATCATAATATTTAATGTATGTATGTATTTGGAATTAAATTTGGAATACATTTTAAATATAAACAAATATAATTTTACATACAAATAGGATAGAAGCATTTTCCATACTACTTCGTCATTTTTAGCAGTTTGTACCTATATAATACCTGTAAAATACAATTTAACTGTTACAATTAAATATTTTAATATTTATCTTTTCAGGTATTTGATGCTTCCGATTATTCGCATTCCTTTGCACCTTGGAGCTATAGTTTCTTTTCATAGTTTTGGCCAATTGTTTTTAATACATATATTTATTTATTGTATCTTCCAATATGAACTAACAATAAGTATTCAAATCTTAAATCTAAATATGATTAATTAGGCCCGACCAGTGTCGGACATAAACTTAGTGATAGTTATTAATAATACATAAGTCGTGATAAGCAAAAACAAAAGTATTTTCAAGCATTTTCTTTTGGAGTGTTGTGAACAGGGTTACCGTTCACCCGACTAAAGTCGCAATTTGACCCTTTTTTAGCGGTCTGCGACTTTTTGTGAGACTTTTTTTGTCACCGACTTTTCCGACTTTTTTTAATTTTATTGCGACTTTTTACCCTTTTTTGTGAAACTTCTCAAAAAACAGTTAATTTGCAGTAAATTAAAAGTTTTTTTTCTATATTCTTATGAATTGAACAGGCTAATGTTCGTAACGCTTTTTAAGCCAAATTACATGTAATAATTATTAATGAACAAATAACATCAAAATTAGTTGTAAATATTCTGACAACAACACATTGATGTTATTTGTTCATTAATAATTATCACATGTAATTTGGCTTAAAAAGCGTTACGAACATTAGCCTGTTCAATTCATAAGAATATAGAAACAAAATATAGTTCGAAAAATAATAATTAACTAAAAGTTTTTTGATTATTTTTATCAAAAAAATCGTCAAAATAACGTCGGCAAAATTTAAAATCAATTCACAGATTATTGTTCATTTGGAAACACTTTTACCACTTTTTTGCAACATGCATATCATGTATAAAATGTATTCAAGAAATGTTTCATAAATTTTCAGTAGAACTGCAAAGAATAGTTTTAGCTAAAATCTCCAGGGTACATGAAAACATGTACATACCCAGCAAAAAATTTCAAAAAAGGTAATCGGATTTGGAATGAAGCATTTTTGGTGGAAGCTATTCCTTACTGGATCACCAACTTAATGATTAGAACAAGGCGTGAGACTAAAATAATCGATTCTTGAGAAGTACTTACTTATTTTATTTGGCAACTTGTTCACGTAATCTATTTAATCTAAAAAAATTATTCTCATCATTTAGCAACTTGTATATAATTTTTTTAAATTTTAGGTAATGTGATTTGTAAGCGAGTAATGAAATTTGGTAATCAGAAAAGTAATTCATTATATGGTAATGCGTAATTTTTTGCTGGGTACATATATAAGCATGTATAATGCAACTGCATGTGTTGTGAAATATGATAGAAATGGATTCTGCAATAAGATTTTTGTTTTGTTTCAATTGTTTTTTTGTTTTGTTATGCTTTTTATTAATAAAAAACGTTAAAAAAAGAGATGCAACTTTTATTTTCTCAAACGACTTTTTTGTGCGACTTTATTTTCACAAAACGACCTTTTGTGCGACTTTTCTAAAATTCCTAGCGGTAACCCTGGTTGTGAATAAGAGCCATTGTGTCCCTCTTTTTAGGCGGATGTGTCCAGTAAAATTCAAAATATTACGAGCAAGCGGATTAGGATTTTACTCGAGTTTTGTTAAATATTTGCCCGCGTATTTTGCAATTTCTTCAGTCACTAGTGGCATATTTAAATCACGACGTATATTTGAATTTTTTATATACCATGGAACCGATGTTATTAAGCGTAAAATTTTGTTTTGCCTTCGTTAGATTCTCTCGACATTGGAAGCTGAAGCAGTGCCCCATAACTGTATTCCATAGCACAATATAGGTTTCAAAAGCGACTTGTATATCAAAAGTTTGCAATCTAGACTGAGGGATGAATTTCTACCAATCAGCCAATGTACCTGAGTTAATTTTAGTTTCATTTGTGTTAGCTTAAAATCAATGTGGTGTTTCCATGTAAGCCTTCGATCAAGGTGTATACCAAGTTATTTCACATGTGAATGTTGGGGAGCAATTTGATTATTGATTCTAATGGGGGAACAAGTATCTTTTCGTGGGGTAAATGTTACCTGAGCACACTTCTGTTCGTTTTCCTTTATTCGCCATAAGTTTAAGCATAGCTCTAGCTCGGTAATATGTTGCATGAAGGTATCGGGAAGCCTCTTGAGGGTTTTTGTGCATACTAAGGCAGGCTGTATCATCGGCAAATGTAGATGTGTGAAAATTACTGCTCAATGGCATATCACAAGTATAAATAAAATACAAAACTGACCCCAGTATACTCTCCTGTGGCACACCGGATGAGATTATTTCACGCATGCTCATAAAACCTGCTTCCACAAAAGTGAAGTTCCGGGCAATATGTAACTTTCCAAAAGATTTAGAATGTTTATTGGTAGGTAAGTCTTTAATTTTAAAATTAGGCCTTCATGCCACACTTTATCAAATGCCTGAGAAACGTCAATAAACAGCACAGACCAATACTTCTTTTCTTCAAAAGTTTGTCTTATAAATTGACCAATATGGTAAGCAAAAATGATCTAATTCAAGATTCTAATAATATATTTACTATTACATATAAATAAATATTTAAATATTTTCCTTTTTTAATTTTTACAAATAACATTGAATACTTACTGTTGTTGGTATTCAAGTTTGCTTAAATCTACCAGCAGGTGCTGAACTTCTTGGTGCCTTTCACATCCATGAAGAGTTCCTCTTGATAAGTGTTTTTGTCAATTTGTGCTGTTGCATGGTATGTATACAAAATTATTTTTTTTTAATACATGATTTCTATTTATTGTATCTTCAAATATGAACTAACAATAAGTATTCAAATCTGAAATCTAAAAATATAATTAGGCCCGACCAGTGTCGGACATAAGCTTAGTAATAGTAATATATAATATATAAGTAGTGATAATCAAAAGGAAAAAAATAAAACTATTTTCAAGAAGTCCCATCTGGAGTGCTGTGAATAAGAGCCCTTGTGTCCCTCTTTTTTAGGCGGATGTGTCCAGTAAAGTTCAAAATATTACGAGCAAGCGGATTAGGATGTGACTCGAGTTTTGTTAAATATTTGCCTGCGTATTTTGCAATTTCTTCAGTCACTAGTGGCATATTTAAATCACGATGTATATTTGAATTTTTTATATACCATGGAGCCGATGTTATTAAGCGTAAAATTTTGTTTTGCCTTCGTTGGATTCTCTCGACATTGGATGCTGAAGCAGTGCCCCATAACTGAATTCCGTAGCACCATATAGGTTTTAAGAGCGACTTGTATATTAAAAGTTTATAATCTAGGGTGAGGGTTGAATTTCTACCAACCAGTCAATGTATTTGAGTTAGTTTAATGCCCCTATCATGGTTCTCAACTAAATTCAGTTTGGTCATCTAAAAGTAGACCAAACTTACACACGACCAAACTGTGTTTTAGTATCATGAACCACAACTGTCTTTTAGTTGAAATTGTCAACGTGTTGCCAACTTAAAATATCAAGTTTGACAGAAAACAATTAATTTGTGAGTAAATTTAAAATACACAAAGTTTTAGAAAATATATTTTTTTAGTGTTTTAGTTCAAAGAAATCATCCCAAATAGATAAAAATATGTGTAAATTTATTTTATGAGGACGAAAATGTGCTACGTATCAAAAGACAAATTCGTGGCGATTCCAACCCTCTTGAACTACCTAATGCAAGGTAAGGAATAATCAAAATAGGGAACGAATTCTTTAAAAATATATTTTGGTGGGTTTTTTAGTTATTTCTGGCAGAACAAAGAAACGTTTTGTTATAAGTTCGATCACCTAAAATCACATTTGAAGAAATGTTTGTATGTATGTTGTACCCCCGATACTGAAACTGTTAAAAATTTTTGTTATTAAGCATAATAAATATTTCTAGTTGAAAATTTTCCATTTTTTCTGCTTTTTATACCACATCAGCTTATAATTAGAAAATCACAACCACAGACCCAACTACTAAAAAGCAGTTGTGTATACTCAACGTTTTTCTCAACCAAACTTACACTGAGTTGTAAATGACGATACCAAAACACAACTGAAAAGTCAACTGTTAATTTAGTGGAGAATGGCAATGCAAATTTATCAATCCCAACCAAACTATTTTAAAAGTTGAAAACCGTGATAGGGGCATAAGTTTCATTTGCGTTAGCTTAGAGTCAATGTGGTATTTCCATGTGAGCCTTCGATCAAGATGTATACCAAGGTATTTCACATGTAAGTTTTGAGGAACAATTTGATTATTGATTGTAATGGGGGAACAAGTGTCTTTTCTTAAGGTAAATATTACCTGAACACACTTCTGTTCGTTTACCTTTATTTTTTACATGCTTAACCACAGTTCTAGCTGAGTAATATGTTGCTGAAGATATCGGGAAGCATCGAGAGGGTTTTCGTGCATACTAAGGCAGGATGTATCATCAGCAAATGTAGATGTGTGAATATTACTGCTCAATAGCATATCACAAGTGTAAATCAAATACAAAACTGGCCCCAGTATACTCCCCTGTGGCACACCGGATGAGATTATTTCAGGCGTAGTCATAAAGTCGCCTTCCACAACAGTGAACTTCCGGGCAGTAATGTAACTTTCCAGCAGATTTAGAATGTGTATTGGAAGGTAAGTCTTTAATTTTAAAATTAGTTCTTCATGCCACACTTTATCAAATGCCTGAGAAACGTCAATGAAAAGCGCAGAGCAATACTTTTTTTCTTCAAACGTTTTTTTTATAAATTTAACCAATCTATGAGTTTGTTCAATGGTGCTATGGTGACTTCTAAATCCAAATTGATGATCCGGTATGCACTCATTATCAGTTAGAATTGGAGACAATTTTATCATGAGTAACTTTTCAAAGAGCTTTGACATTGTTGACAGTAAACTTATTGGCCTATATGACCCAGCTTTGGTAAGATCTTTGCCCGGCTGTGGAATAATTTTAACTTGCCAACTTCCAGCTGTTTGGATAATACTCCAGTCGTAAAATAGCATTAAAAATGAATAACAGGATTCTAATAGCTATACGAGGCAACTTCATCAGCATCTGGTTACTAATTTCATTAATACCCGGAGCTTTTTTCGGGTTGAGTTCTGCAATTATTTTTTGTACATCACGCGTCTTAAATTTTATTGGTCGAGGGGGTAGCGCAACTACATTTGGCAAATTAACAGCACCAGAACACGTGTTTGGGGTGAATACGGATTTTAAATGCTCACCAAATATTTTACCTTTTTCAGTATCGCTTCTTGCCCAACCTCCTGTAGATGTGCGCAGAGGTGGTTTAAACTCAACTGGTGTTTTAAGCTTTCTAGCAGCGCGCCACAAAGAGTAATTAGATGCTGGTGTGACATCAAGACCTTTCAAATAATTTTTAAGAGATGCAGTCTTTTCAAATGCAAGCAACTCTTGGAGTCGTTTAGTACACTCTTTAAATCTGATTTTAAGTTGGGGTGATCTGTGCTGTTGCCATTCTCTTCTAGCTCTTCTTTTTTCACTTACGAGACGTTCAATATTCGTAGCTTAAATTCTATTTACACTAGTCTGCGGATGGGAGGCAGTGGCATGTTCAGCAGCCTGTTTAATATTTTCATTAAGGTTGGCAATGTTAGATTCAATATAATCAGGTGTTCTTAGCGTAATATTTTCCATGCAATGACTACTAAGATATTTTTTAAATCCCAGCCAATTAACACGATTTATCAAATTCGCATATGGGTGAGGTAAGTCACTTCTTAATGGGCTACAAATTGTAACGATCGTGGGAGAGGAGTGATCGGACGAGAGATCTAGAGAAGCTTCAATTTGAATTAAATCCCTAGAGATATTTTTCGTGACGCCAATATCTATAACATAAGGAATTTTTGTATGTCAGTAGGCCAATAAGTGGGCTCCCCACTCGAAATGACATCCAAGCCCATTTTTGAAATTGTGTTGAACAACGCTCGATCTCTGGGTGTTATAAGACACGAACCCCAAAACGTATGTTCTGCATTGTAGTCGCCAGCTGCTACAAAACAAGGTCTAAGAGATTTGTAGAAATTTTCGTATTGATCCTCAGTGATTGAAAATCTGGGAGGGGAGTAAATTGATGATATCACGAAATTCGCACAAAAATTTTCAATGCCAATATTTGTTGCTTGTAGATGCTCTTCACAAATGTTGTCAAGAATGAAGTGCTTGAGTCTTGACTTAATTAAAATTGCTGAACCACCGCATGCTCTTCCTGTCGGGTCCTTTGAATCATATAAGGTGTAATTGAGTCTCAGAGACCAACATTATATCAATATTTTTTTCCGCGAGGAAGTGCTCAAGTAAATTTTTATGTTGGCGAATGCCGTTTGCGTTCGAGAAACATATTTTTAACGTGTTCATGGTTTGTTAACTAAAGCTTGAACCAATGTATTTTGCATTCGCAGCATTTCTTGCATCATGCTAGTCATATTTGTTGTAAAATTATTTATAGTTTGCACCAGATTATCAATAGTACCTGCAAGGCGACTGAAATTAAAGTTCGAGTTTGTATTTGTTGAATTATTTGGTGGTGAAACATTTTGTGTATGAATAGAATTTGTCTTAGCTCTTGGCTCACTTGCGCAATAGTGGCTGATAAAGCGTTTGCTGATTAGGCTGGGCCAATTTAGGTGTTTGCCTCATAGTCTGTTTTACGAAAGAGTACACACGACAACCTCTGTAGTTAGCGGTGTGATTACTGCCACAATTATTTTTCTGCTTGATCTTTTGGTTTAGTACAACTAGCAGTACCGTGCAATTCACCGCATATGACACAAACTAAAGGTAAGTTGCAGTAAGTTTTTGTCAGAATACATTGCTTGGATGTCACTGGAGGACGAGAGCATCTTTTAATTCTTCGGGAGCAACATAAGAATATATGCCCTTCAATACGATCTGCAGACCTTTAGCACTCTTGAGCTGATATGTGTGGAAAATTGTTTTACGTTTTTCAAATTCAGAAAATCTTTTTCTTCATTAATTTGAATTTTCATTTCATCAATATTACCACGTTTTATTGGAACAATGTGAAATTTATTCTCACCAATGACTGAAATTAATTTTTTAATAAGAGCGTTTGAGTTTTTTTCTCTTAAATAGATTGGTGGCGGCTTGGAGGTTTTGTTCGCAGATTCAGCGGGTTTGTCATTGTCATCTTGCAATATTTTCAAACGGTTTTGCCGATTAGTAGAGGATGCGCTATTATCCCTAGACATCTTTGGAGCAGATGCAATTTTAGTAGAATTTGGGCTTCGCCCACGCCTTAAAATTGTAATGTATCTGTCTATTTCGACTTGGACCTTGGGTTTTACGCTGCTCTTATCTTCAGTGACAACTTGGTTAAGTGATGACCTCAAGTCCGAGGCGGATGATATCGCTGAGTTAAATGTAGAAGTACTAGGCAACGGTAATTTCAACGATTCACTAGTTGGCATTGGACAAAGCGAATTTGATCGCTGACGAAACTGTGGTTTTGCCGTTAGAAAAAGTCTCTCATCAGATTTTTTATTTTTATTAAGAGCTTCAGAACTCACAGTAAGTTTTTCATCAGATTTTATATTGTTATCATTATGAGCATCAAAACTCACAGTAAAATAGGCATTTCTGCCGTTAGAGCTCACTTCACTATTTTTTTCCTTTGGGGTACTCATATAGAGTATTCCTCAAGGGTACTTTGTGTGTTTTTTTGTTTACGGTTTTTTTTTGTTTTTGTTATTTCTATTTGTAAAAACATTAGCAAAGCAAAAAAAAAACTTATTTATCAAAGTTAATATGTACTACGAATATTTTTTTATAAGATTTTTTTTTTGTTTAGTTTGTATGTAAGGAAAATTCCGCTATTACGTCTGTTCACTATGTAGGTACAACGAGAACAAAATGTACACAATTTTTCTAATAAATATATGCATGTGCTATTAATTTTCCTATTTCTATATGTTAAGGAATCCTTACCTTCTTAAATATTGTGTCCGGCTGCAGCATTTCAAAAAAAAAATTTGAGTGCATACATATACTTATGCCTGTAACTTTACAACAAACATTTTATGCAATATAGACTTATTTAAACATCATTTCTTATTTTTCAGTTTATACTTTCCATTTCGATGTTTAGCCAACGGGTTGAGACCGAATTAAAGTTGAAAAAGTGCATTTCAACTCAAAATTGTATTTTGTTTTTTTTACAGTTTTTACAAAATGCTTGGTAACGTATAGTTTTTTCTTTTTTCACATTGATTTTCAGGATGCCATCTAGAGTTTAACTCTTCGAATAATGGGGTTAACTAAAATCTGATATGGACCTTTGACATAAGTCAGTACTGCCATATCTGCTCATATCTGTGGTATAAACGGTGAGTTCAGTATTTACAAATAGTTTTATTTGTAAATAAGATTTGCGTATAAACGAGGTAACAGAGTCGCAAACCCATGTTTTGTAAAAGAAAAAATCGTTTTTAAACCCATATTAAAAAAGTTATTAAGTGTTTTTCGTTGTCTGAAAAATGATTTGTTGGCGCTTACGTGGTTTAAGAAGAAACGCGACGATATGTATATGTAGATTTAAACGATCGCGATTAATGAAAAAATTGTTATCAACACATTTTTGTTATGAACCATGAGCGTAAAAATGCAGCGAACTGCTCAGTACTTTTATCTGATCGTGACACAATTCTTTTGAAGAATATTTACGAACACTTTTTTGAGAAATGCAGAAAGCATCTTTAGTATCTTTATAACTTTCAATACGAGCGATCTCTGTAGGAATTCCTCTTGTTCCGTTTGCCAAAACTAGAGCCTTTTTTATCGTTATTAACTATTTTTTAAATTTCTTTCAAAATAAATAAATGAAAAATAATTTATTTTTGAAAGAAATTATTAATTTTTTTCTGTTTGGTATAATTTTTAAACTCAAAATTCGAGTTTGTCTTGTATGTATAATTAGCAATATGCCCAAATCGACTTTTTGCGAACAATTAGAAACATTTGTAAACGTTTCTTTAAATAAAATGCAAAGAAAAAAACCACGGCCGTTTTAGTCGAGTTTCAGTTAATCAGTAAAATTAAGAAATTATTTTTAAAAAAAGAATGATAAAGTAATATTGTAGCACTTATCCAATAATTAGCATGCATTGCTGGTATTAGCTCCCTTTGAGTACACAAAAATTTGTAATAATTTAAAAAAAATTTTACTGAACTTTTTTTTCGTTCGCGTACTTTTTTATACAAAGGTTTTTTATGAGAGTAATTTGTTCAATTTACTCAGCTACTAAACTTTACGGAAAAAGTACACAAACGGACCTATTATTTATAACACTAATATAGATGCTCTAATCAATTATTCGTATATATTAATACCCCTTTTCCATACGGAAAGTTTACTTTGCAAAGTCTTAATTCAGCTGTGTGAAAGACAGATGTAGTAGTAAACTTTGCGTGTGGAAAAGGGGTGTAAGAGAGTAAATAACAGTAAATCAGTGAAAAATGATCTAAACAAAAACATTGATATAAAGAAAAACAATAACATTACAAATGTAAAAAATTATAGCGGACTATTTACAATGAAATAATTTGGGGAGGACGGGGTACAACAACAAGGAGAACTTTTGAATATCATCTATTTTATTGATTAATTGAAAGTCAAGTAAACGACTGTTGACCTTAATTTTTTTCGTTTAGTTTTTATTTCGTAAATCATTTGATAACAGATAATAAATAATAAGAGATTGATAATTAATAAGCATGCATGAGGTGCCGGCTAGAATAGCTACTGCCGCCTTATCACAATGGTAAATGAAATGTTAGTATATTTACATATTCCATGGAAAGGAATTTTGTTCCCTACAGTAAAAGCAGTTTCTATGGTCTTATCTACAAATGTATAATTCATTTTACAAGCATAAATTCCCGTTTTTTTAATATATACACTATTTTTGTAATGAATGAATAAAATTTGCCGAAAATAGGCTTTGATGTTTTTTGTACGGCACAAATTGGGCTGAATATTATGCCTTGAAATTCAACATAGTTGTTGATAACTATATCTAAAATTCTGCGGTGGTACTTTAAGATTACATTCCTACTTCATAAGTTATATGTGAATGAAGGTGAAAACCCGATTTTTTTTTTATCACATTTTCCAAATTTTCTTGTAAAGGAAAAATGCGATCGTCACACACCACCGCAGAGTTTTAGAACTTGAAATTATTAACAACTGTGCTGAATGGCATGATATAATATTCAGCCCAATTTGTGCCGCGTTAAATGTTACCAGTATTATTTTCTTGCTTCCAAGTTTTGTTGTTGCCATTCTTTTTTTCTCAGTGTATTGTTGCAACAATATCCGTAAATGGAAGATTACTACCCAAACTAACCATGTAAAAAATTAAAACATTGATTTTGTAGCTGTTAACATAAATATTGCGTTAAATTCATACAAATTTGAAAAATACAAGTTTTAATGGACATCCTAAAATTCCGTTTTAGGACAAGTGAGGGACACTCTAATTACCAATTAAGGTAGCTGACTCTACCCCCGAAGCATTAAAAATCGGCATTCATAGCTTGAAAATTAAAAAGTACATTTTTTGGCATATTGCTATGTATAATATTGAATAGAATACATATAATTTATTTGAACCGCATATTTTTATTAACTGCCTGTTTCACGATGTCGAATGAGTTCTTTCTTTCGTACAAATACATTTAAAACAAAAACAAAGTTTAACATTTTGTTTTTGTTTAAAATGTATTTCTACGAAAGAAAGAATTCATTCGACATTGTGAAATAGGCAGTAAGTATTTTTTAAAACTGGCTTTATTTTCTATATTTAAAATATTTATATGATTAACTATATGTTTTGGGGTTTAACATAAAATCTCTATCTAAAAGAAACAAGCATATGTATAGTAAAAGCTACCTAAAAATTGGAATGGACTGAACCACCGGAGCCACCAGTAATATTAGCAGTAACTGGAACCGAAATTGATGAACTTGTACGTATAATTCCTCCACTATTATCTCCACTATGGCCAACAGCAGCTGTTACTACACTACTCAATAAATTTGCACTATTTTTTGCTGAGGTCGCTGCTTCTAACTTGAGCTTCATTTCTTCTTTGCGACCTTGCACGGTGAGTAATTCATCGCTGAGATCATTGCATAATCGCAGTAAGAGATTATTTTGTTCACGTATATGACGTAGCACTTCAATGATATTTTTGTTGTTGTGTTCTTGTTTAAATGAAACATGACGCAGTGTTTCGCTTATTGAATTCACTCTTTTCTCATACAGTTCGGAATTTGGCAATGAAGTTGCCACAGTCATCGCTGTTGCAGCAACTGAACCAAAAGGCGTTGGTATCGCAACCGGACCCATAGATGAAGTTCCACTTATAGTTGCTCTAACAGTCAATAGTGTTGGCGATTTAAAGTTTCGTAAAGTATTTGGTTTGCGATATACTTCAAAAGCGGAAACTCTTTGATATGATTGTAATGATGCATGGATTGGTGGCATTGTCTCCGATGTTGTTTGAAAATTATGTCCAGTTAAGTTTTGAGGTGACAAGGAACGCATTTGTTGTGACTGCTGGTTGTTCTAGATTATTGGAAAAAAAAATGTATATATGCAATATCTAAATTGAGTATACATAATTAAAAAAAATATTGATATTGGCATTTTTTTAAATGTTTAATATTTTGTATGTGTATAAAGGGTGTCAACAAATATTCCTAATTTACCGACCCTACACACCGGTCAATTCCGGCCAAAAAGGCTTTTCTTTGTTAATTTCGATAAAATTTTTATGACAGAAGTAGAAGAGAAATGGTGGCGATAGTCCTGTTTTGGGAATTCAAAACCGGGAAGACGCAACCTTGTTACAAATGGGGGATTTTGGGGATTTTCATTCTGATATTTTGTTAGGCTATGTGTGTATAGGAATTTGATTCTATGTGTATGTATATGCAGTTTTCTTTTGAGTTTCAATAAAAAAAAAGATTTATTACAAAAAGGAGTTTTTAACTTTATTTATTTCAGTACTTCAGTCAACCACTTTTGTTTACCACTTTTCTAGAACTGAACTTTTATTTTGTTCTTAAAATATTCTTAGCCTAGACTTATGAACTATTTCCGCATGATCAGCACAACGATCATGGATGATGAAATTCCATTCATCGCCGGGCTATCAGCAGATGTGCAGAAAACGAAATCAATATTATTGTAAACAATTTCATGAACTATTGTTTACAAAACCGTTCGATCTTCTTGGGTGGCATATATAACTCGCTATTCCTTAGAATTCGAGTCTCTTCGAATTAATGTGAATAAGAAATCTTTCTTGTAAATCACAAGCAAGATCACAATGCAAGTAAGTAACCCGTAAATTGCATACAAATTTTAATTTATGTTTACTTTCAAATATACCTCATTATTGGTATCAAGATTAATCATTTGTGGTACATTCAATAGTTTAGTTTCGTCTTCTGGTATCACATTAAATTTGGGGATTACAATATTCATTTTAGTTTCGTATCTTTTTAAAAAATAATTATTTATTTGAATTCTACATTTTTCAGTTCTCACAAAATAATTTCCATCCAAAAAATATGTGAAATTGTTAAAAAAAATTCGTTAAATTATGTTTAACATTAATTAATATTAAATTTCCGATATCTATCTCCTTTACAACAGTTCCAACAAATTTTCTTCGGGAACAGTTTCTATATTTATTTTTGATTAGGCTTAAAATGCAATCATTTGGTCGTAACATTTTTGGTAAAAAATTTTCTTCATTTATAATAAAAGTTGTATTTTCTATTTTAACAATTCTTGTTTCATTAATATCAATTTGCATGCCCCTTTTACGCTTCATTTACACATGCAGGTAACTTGTTACAAGTTGCGTGTACGTATTAACAACCAACACATCGAATGAAATTCTAAAAACACTTGCAACTTGCTTGATTGTTTACACAGTCAAGTGCAAGTTTATTTTAAAAATGTCGTTGAAGGAAAATGTTTTAAAGAAAATTGTTCCGTATGTTGTTTCTATTTCGTGTGTATTTTAATGTCTGGGTTGCCAAATTTTTAGCATAGGAACATTGCAGGGAAGCAAATTAAGTTAACAGCTTTTAACAGAATAATTAACAAATTTATACTGCAAATCAATAATCAGGCTTATCATAAATTAAATTTCACATGGAAATTTCCGAACGTGTGAACAAGTGGTATCAAAAAACTTCATACGATTGCGAAATATTTTGACAATTTATGAAGAAATTCATTCATAAAGATATGTCTGTTGGAAAAAGTGGAAATTTGATAGTTTTTAATTTTATTCGAATTGATAATACAAAATTAAAATCCATGTGAACGGAAAATTTGATTCGGAAATTTTCACATCTGGAATTCATGATAAGGCTGAATAAATCATATTTGATTACATGCTTTTACTTTTTATATTATTTTTTCTGTATATAAGTTGAAATATGTAATAATATTTTAAAAATTATTCCATATAAACTATCCATTAAAATTAAAATAAAATCCTTAAGGGGTAACACTGTTTTTACTTTTGACAATTCTCCAACATGCAAGTGAAAAAATTACTTGTAATGAAAATCTCTTGTCAGTGAGCCTACAACTTGTAGCATTATGATTGTATTAGTAAAAATATGTCGATGTATTGCATTACTTGCATATGTAAACGGTAAGTTATTGGGGACAGGCATAATATAATTAGTTAAATACATATTGTTAAAGAATTCTGGAACTGAAATTACAAATATAATTACATTATTTGAAAATGAGCCAATGTTAAATTTTAAGTATCTTAATTTGGAACTGACAATATTATATACATAAATCAATTTCATCATTAGTAAGTACAAATCTACTCATAACGTTATATCTTGCCATCAAGATGTTTTCCTGTATTCTCTCAATTCTACCCTTAATTTGGTTAATTATCAGGCAATAACTATTATATTTTATGACTGGTATATTTTTTATAATTTCTTTTGACATGCTTGCGTTAAACAAAAGCTTATTTGCTTCCAACAGCAAATGGATGTTTTGCATAAACTTCTGTATGTCCGTATTGATTTTTATCTAATTGTTTAAGTTTCCTATCACCCGTTGCCGGTTCATGTAAATTTTTGCGAAGTGTGCATCAATCATTTCTCTGTCCTCATCGTCCATATTTCCGAATAGCCATTTTATGGTTCTTCCCCCAAAATTCAGTAAACCTCTTTTGTTTCTGGTATGAACTGTTATTGTTGACATTAAATGATCCAGCTCTATTATTTTATCCTGCAGACCTAATGACATTTCAAATTGCTTTATTACGAAATTTCTTGAAACTTCTATTTTGACCTTTTGAATGTTCGCTCTAATATCTTCTAAATCAAAAACATATATTATTTTATTATATCTAAGAATCACGGAAATAGGTTCACTTTCTATCATCACATATCCTGCTTCCAATTCAATTTTTGTAATTTCCACTGTGGCCACTGCGGTTGACACCATCAAAAGGAAAAGATCAGCCCCGATCATCTAAAAATAGGACATATACAAATATTACGTGAGAACTCTTACGATTGTCTTTTTTTTTTCTTTTCATCTAATAATTTTTAATGGTCGTATTATCTGTGCGATATCGATGCGTTTCGTCCTAACAGGATTATATTTATTATATCTTTTAGCAGTTTTATGTCTTTGGCCCTGTACATTCTTTATATACAAATTATGAGGGCTGCAATTCGGTACAGGTTCCCTCTTGAGATTGCTTCGTTTAAAAGCTTTTTGTTTTCTTGCGTTCATTCGCAAGGCAATCTTTGAAAAATCCAAATCCGAACGGTTAATAAAATCTAAAGGCTTAATTCCTATGGTGGAATGAATTGAGTTATTATAATATCTTATCGCTCTAATGACCAACTCTTCTGTATCCATATTCTCGTTTTTTCTTTTAATTACTCTAATATGCTCTAAAAGCGTAATCTCTCAACATCTGAGTTTCCCGTATGTGAATTTGGTGTGGTAAAGTGAACAAAATAATTTCATATATGCATTCTTAAATTCATTATTCAAAATCAAGGTTTCGGGCTTTCCCAAATAATAAATTCTCTCATCTAATTTAGTTCTAATTGTGCATATATTTATATCGCTGAGCCTATGAGCGGAACCCAATTTAGTAAATCGGTCAATACTAGTCAAAAAGCAATTTTTGTGAACATGAAATATGTCTGTGTGCACAATCTGGTTTGGCCCATTGGGTGTCTCGGTGAAATTAAAATATTTTCTGAAGGGTTTTCTCTCGTACTAATTTTCGGCACACACCTGACAACTATTTATATATTTATTTATATATTTAACCAAATTAGGATATAAATACTTAAACTTCAATTCTTCAAAATTTTCAACCACCCTTCTATGATTGGTTTCGATATGGTTATTTTCGATCACTTGCAACAATCTTTTCACGTTTTCAACGTCCACTGCCAGTTTTACGCATTTTATAAACTTTAAACTGTTATCATTTGAAAAAAGTTGGACTAATTTATTTTGGATTACATTATAATCCGAATCGCCAAATTCGGAATAAATTCCCACTGTACCTTTATTCAATTCTCTTCTAAAAATGTCATTTAAATAATGATCATTTGACAGGCCATTCCTCTCGACGTAAATTATTTTATATTTATCATACAGTGTTTCTGTTTCTTCCTATTTATGATTCAAAATTCTAATTTGCTTTCTATACTTATTAACAACTGTCTCACTTATGAGAAAGTGTTCATTCAAATCTTCATTGGCACTATGGATAGTTCTTCTATCACTGCCTGTTAGCTGAAACAGCAATTTAACATCTCAATTTTCTTCATATTCCACATTATGCTTCAGAATTCTACTTAAAAAGTCAGCAACCTTATTATCCCTTCCCTTCAAATATTCTACATCAAACTCAAATTCTGTCAGCATTACTTTCCATAGAATTATTCTAGAATTTGGCTCCTTCAAAGAATATTACCATTTCAATGGTTGATGATCAGTTCTCACCAAAAATTTCCTTACATACAAATATGGTCTAAAGTATTTCACACTCCAGACAATGGCCAACAGTTTTTTCTCCAAAGTATGGCAATTTCTTTCGGCACTACTTAAAGTACGGCTGGCATAACAAATAGGTCTACCTTTCTGACTCAGGACCGCACCAATAGCTATATCGCTGGCATCGGTGGTCAATACGAATTGTTTATCAAATTCTGGGTAGGCTAGGATGGGGTATGTTGTAAGTAGAGTTTTTAATTTCTCAAAAGAGTCTATGTTTTCCTGGTCCTGCACATTTATATGAGTATTTTTTCTAAGATACTTTATCATTGGATTGGCTATTGTTGAATAGTTTTTTATAAACTTCCTGTAAAAGCCAGATAACCCTAAAAATTATTTTATCTGTTTAGACACTTTTCGGTAATCTCCAATCTCTAATAGCCTTTATCTTTTCCGGGTTCGGAGTAATACCATCGGGAGTTATGATATAACCAAGAAATTCATTATATTTGGTAAGAAACTTACATTTGTCCAATTGCACCTTTAGATTAAATTCGTTCAATCTTTTAAATATTTTATTTAGACTCTCAAAATGTTGTTTGATTGTCACGGAGAAAACCAAGATGTCATCCACGTAAATGAAACAAATCTTATTGATGTTATCACTTAGATTCATCATTCGTTGAAAATTCGCCGGCATACGAATGTACTCGAAGTGTCCCATTGGGGTAGAAAACGCGGTTTTCTAAACATCCCTTTCGTCCATCAATATCTGATGAAAACCTTTGGCCAAACCCAAGATGGTATAGTATTGCTAGCGACCTAATTTATCGAACAGAGATTCCATGTTCGGAATCGGAAATTTGTCCTGTCTTGTTACTTCGTTTAATTTGCGATAGTCTATAACTAATCGCCATTTCTTAATCCCAGTATCGCTCATTTTCTTCGGAACTATCCAAAGGGGTGAACTATATGGGGATTTACTAGGTCTTATAATACCTTGTTGTAACATTTCCTGGATTTGCCGTTCAATTTCCTTTTCGTGAATTTCTGATGTAGTTATATTAGTGCCTAATGCTATTGGCGCTAGTTAAATTTTGTGCTTCAGTATAAAATGTTCTCCTATTTACTTGTAAAAATTTAGACAATTGTTCTCTTTCCTCTGAGCTCAGATCATCGTGCAAAAATTCATCCAGCTCCCTACAACGCCCCTCTAGACAAAAAATCTCTATATTCGAAAGGTGGTTTATTTTCACCAATAAGTATGGTTGAGTCTCTTATTTTCAATTCGTTATGAAGAAAATCTATTTGTGCACCTAAAGGAGACAAAATATTATTGCCTATTATGTAATTGAATGGTTTATCTTTAAGGTCTACAAGTTTTATAGACATTGTTTGGCCTGGACTGTTGAATTCGTCTGGCAAATATACGATCACTTCATCATCCATAATGGAAGAGCCAATGAGTGTATTTAGTTTGATAGGGTTTATTAATTTCCTGCGGTTTGGAATCCTTCCAAAAAACATAGAATCGCCCAAGCTGGTAGCTGCACCCGTGTCCACCAGACAACTGGCACGAAGGAACCTGAACGTCAGCGTTACTATTGGTAATGTACAGCCTGAGGCTGTTGAGGAAAGTTTTCAAATTGCGCATAGTCAACTTCCATGGGCATCCGTGCTTGATGTTGCACACGCCTATTATCTACCGGATTCTGATAAAAATTTCCGTTATATCGATTCACGTTTCTATTCAAATTTGAACGGGAATGATCAACGTTTCTTTTAGAATTTTGCTGATTAAACCTTGGATAAAACTGATTAAAATTTGAATTGTAATTTCGATTGAAAAAATTTCGATTGTTTTGATTTGGGTTGATATTCCGGCCTACGTTTTCCCTTCTATAATTTTGTTGGTAACTGTAATTTCTTTTGTAGTGCTTTGTCGATAAAATTGCTTCGCTCATAAGGCTATTCTCTATTAAAAAGCTTCGAGAGCTACTCACTTAAAAAATTAAAATATTATTTTGAAGCAACAATGCTTTTATATTTAAACTCAAGTAATTTATATAAATATCGAATATTATTTTTTATTATTTGTAGGCGTGAAATTAGCATCCTTCACTATTTCTAAACTGTATTTCGTATTCATTTTATTCAAGCATTGGTCCAACTTATAATGCAATTCTTCAATATTACCGATATTTAAATTCATGGCTTCGTCCCTAATGTAGAAATAAGATTCCTTGTCTTAATTTATTTAGAATATTTTTCCATGTGGGTTCTGTTAGTGTTTCCACAGCGTTCAGAGCCCGGCCCTGAATTTTATTGGCCAAAATTGTTTGCACGATGGCTTTATTGCCATCTTCAGTCAACGATAATACCATTGTAAGGTAATTTTGCAGCGAATATTGAGATTCTCCATCAAAAACAGGCAAGCTTCTTGCCTCTCGCAAGCAGTCAGTAAGGCCCAACTGTGCCATAATAATAATTATGTATTTTGCTTTTAAATTCAAAAATAAAACGTTTGCAAAAAAAACATCTTCCAAAAGGATTTTACACCTCCTTTCGGTAAACAATCGAGGATAAAGTAAATGAGAGGAGATTCCAATTGATCACTTATTTATTAAAATCTACCAGACAAAGTATGCATAAATGTCATTATTCCATAAGAAAAATACAGTGTGCGCATGATACAAACTTTAAGGAAATTTTGTATGGAAAAATTTTTTAATTAATTTGAATTTCAATCATGAACCACAAAAAAAATTTATCTCTTGTTCCTTATTTATTGTTCATGAAAATGTTTAAAATTTTAAGACAGTGTCCACAAAACAAATGCTTAATTTTGTTACACCATCCGCTGACGAACTCCAATTCCAAAATCCTGTTTTAGTTGTTGCAGTCTTCCTTCAATTGCTTAACACCAAATAATAGTTGTGGCCTTGCAATATATGTAGTTAATTGACTGTTGTCTTTTAGCAGTCAAAAATTTATTTATTCTTCTCAGCTTTATTGGTGCTGCTGATGGTTGTATTTTGGTTGCTGGGTTTTCTTCACTTTTTGATGTGTAAACATCTATACGCTAGGGGGTAAAACCCCTGCAGGAAATGCGGATAGTGAAATTGTTGTGATTTACTAGTGACAGTGATTTACTAGTGACATTGTCAGTAGATACTACTACTGACCAGGCGTACCCCAGCCAATGTAATCACGTATTGACATTTAACATTAGCTTGTCATTGAAAATCCGCCACTAGCCAGTAGCACTACTGACTAAGTAGTTCTCTTGGGACCACATGGAGACATTGGTACAAAGATTCACTAGTAAATTTTTTGTGCTATAGTCCACAATATCGATACTTCCTCACTCATTGTCAATAGTAAAATTGCAGTGATTTGCTAGTGACATTGTCAATAGGACTACTGACCAGGTGTACCCCAGCCAATGTAATGTAGCGTGTTCTAACTATCACTACGACCAACATTATATAGTAAACATTTAAAGTTAACTTGACCGCAACATCCAATTGCATTGGAAGTATTTTTGTGCACTGGACATTTGACACTCATGCAGTCGGGCAAATACCGCTGCATGAAGTGTTAGATAAATGCATTGACAGACTGCAACGTAAATATGTATTTTGTACAACTGCTATTTGACACTCACAAGTCTGATCAAACGACGCAGCATAAAGCACTTGAATAAATCATATTTAATAACCACAAGTGTTTATGTATATAAATATAAACAATACAGAATCTGTTTTCCAAATTTCTTATGGGACACACGCCGCACGCCTACTGTGAGAAACTAAAAGGAACAATTTGCCTATTAAGCATATACCTTTTCTTTTCTCTCTTATGTTAAGATAGGTTAAGCATTATTCTCATAAGTAGTATATAAGCCAATACAATTCTGTATTTAAGATAATGGATAAACAACTTTCTTGGGACCTCCTCGCTGAGCTCTAATTAAATAAAAAGAAATAGTTTACTTTATTTAAAATTAAAGCATTCACCTGCTTTAACAAGGGCATTCATCTGCCTTAAACCATTTAGAGCCAGTGGCGTTAATTAGCGCCGGCCCAATTGGACAGGTAGAACCTTAGGAAAGTTATTAATTACACTAGTTTACGCTGAAAATGTACTCTTAACGAGAGGTGATTTTACTTATGTATTTTCTATCGCTGAATCCGAAAATCAAGGTTAAATTTTTTTATCGACCAGTTTTTAAGATATTGTGATTTTTTCAGTTTTCCGGCTTTTTTTCACTTGACGCATCATATCTCGAGCTAGAACTTTCCGATTGGGTCGTTCTTGGTATTCAAATGAAAGGTATTGAGATGACAAATAAATATGTATAATTGGATCTTTAATTGGTATAGCGGTTCAAAATATATCGATGACAATAGGACACATTTTCAAAAAAATCATATTTTACAGTGATTATATGCTGACAGAAAACTACAAATCGTTAAAAAAAACGTCTGCTTTCTGTTCATGAACGTAAAGATAATACTTTTACGTAAGAACTAAGACCAACCAGAAGAAAATCGACCGAAAAATTACAAAGTTATAAGCAATGGATTGAATAAATCCAAAGTAGAAATACATAAAAATAACAAATAACACAGGTCAACAAAATGAAATTTATTATGTAAGGTCAAAGGTTTCATAGTAAATTTGTATATACTAAGTACTGTGTATCAATTCCTTTAAATTAGTTTTTTTTTGAATTGACTCTGTATCTCGAGATTTTCCGCTATATAAATAAAATACTGACATAATTGGCATTAAATCGAGAACCAGTTCTTCGATTCAATAAAAAATTAAACAGAAGGCTAGGAAACAAATTGACCTTTAAATTACGTCTTCATAAATTTTTTGACAGTCTTATAGTTTCAGAGATATTCAGAAAAATCTATACGAAAACATAAATTTTTTCAAAAAAAATATTAGAAAATCGTTTGTTTCTTAAAAGACTCATCAAAATTTTAAAATGAAGAAAATGTTATATTTTATTACTAATTGTGATACATTCATATGTTATAAATAAAACGGTCCAAATTTATTAAAAATCATTCCATTAGTTCTGAATTTATTCACAATTAAGTGCTAGCATACGAGTATATATATCTCATCAAATGTACATTAAAAAATTTTTATTTTGTAAACTAGTGTTATTATAGTAATTGTCTATGGGCATATAACATACGGTGATCATTGAAAATCTACCGGTAGACTCTAGCACTGTTCTTTTACGACCATATGGAGACATTTGAACTAAAGATTCACTAGTGCATTTTAGTGACCCTCGTCTACAATTTTATAAAGTTTGGGGCAACAAAGTTAAAAACATAAGTACATACATACATATATACATACATACATATGTACGTAAGTTTTTGACATTATTGCATAACTCATCATAATAAAAAAAAAAACAAACTATTGACGCGTTCATTGACAATGTCATCAGAAATACACTAGAACTCGTCTCTAACGTAGGAATGTTGTCGACATTTCAACTGGTGCAGTTGTCGCTAGAGAAAAGAGTGTTGACATAGAGACATATGTTTCTAGGCTGACTAGAGGGAATCTTTTTCACAATACAATCACAAATTTTGAGTAAGATCGTATCTGTGAAGTATGAGTGTATTAGTGTTTGAAAGAAGGAACACAAACTTATTTAAAATATTGTAAATACATAGGAATTTGCTGGTTTTTGTTTATTTTATTTAACTTGGTACTTGCTTTATTTTAATTCAAACGCATACACAACAACAAGAACACCAACAACTAAACGATGAACAACAGGAATTAAAAAGTAAAAGTAAAGGCTTACCATAGATGGGCACTTTGCAGTACTACTAAAATTTCGGTAACAATAATTTTTTAACCAGTAAATTTTTTATTTTATCGGTTTAATATGTAGTTCTGAAACTAGACAGAGGGGACCATGTAAATACATGGTTTTTGTTTGTTTTATTTAACTTGATAATTGCTTTATTAGGGTGCCATACACCAAAGGTGAAAAGGAATCCTATTGTTTTCAATACGCTGTCCGTCTGTCATGGTATTTTCTCGAGAGCTACGAACCTGAAATTTGGACACAGTGTGAAGACATTTGGCCGCTACAACAGCAAATACATGAGAGTTAAAAATTAAAGGGTGTTTCAAAACGACAAACGAAACATGTTAAAATTCCATGTAATATACAGACAATTGTATGTAGTATATACACTTGAAATTTGTAAAGTTAGTGTATTTTTGTACAGACTACAACAATTAACACTAAAATTAAAAAAAAAAATTAAATTAAATTAAATTAAATTAAAGGGTGTTCTATCAGTAAATGCAATTTTGACTGTGTAATTTTGACAACTTGCTGTATCTTGGAAACTGTACGAGCAAAACTCTTGAAATTTTAAAAAACGATAAAACTAAAAAATCAAAAAATTATAAAATCGCCAAAAACAAAAAAAAATCGCCAAAACGAAAAAAATAGCCAAACTAAAAAAAATTTCTAGGACTAAACTAAATCGCAAGAAACCGGAAAAATCGCCAAAATGAAAAAAACGCCATAATGAAAAAAATAGCCAAATTAAAAAAAAAAACTAAAATCGCCAAAATTAAAAAACCCCAAAAACAGATAAAAATCGCCAAAATGAAAAAAAAATCGCCAAAATGAAAAAATCGATTTCCTTTTAAGCTACTTGGGCCTAATATTTCAATGCAAATAAAAATCCATTTATTTACAGTTTTTCCCGACGTTTCGTAGATTTTTTGTCTACTTTTTCAAGGGATCGTCTATTTAAATAATAAAAACAGTTATAAAAAACAATTTTGCTTTGAGTCATTTTAACTTACAATTCATGGAATAATTAATTACATAGGTACATATACATATTTTACATATTGAATAACAATACTCAACATTAAAACATATATAAACAAATATAACATTTTTTTAAACACAACTTAACTTAATATCACAGATCTGTTTCGTTTAAAGCTACTTTGTAGTTTGTGTTTATGTTTGCTGTATCTTCTTTTAGATTCATTGTTTTGTTTATTTTTTGCTGTATTCTTAATATTTCAATAGTGTATCTTTTTCTTTCCATTTTTTCTATATCAAAAATTTTAACTCCTTCGAAGTCAGCTGAGTGTCCAGTTTGTAATACATGTTGTGCTAGTGCTGTTATTTCCTTCTTTTTTAGTATGTCCATTTTGTGTTCTCCCATTCTTGTATCTAAACTTCTCTTTGTTGTGCCAATGTATATTAGATCACAGTTTTCGTCGTTTTTCCCTTTACATTGTATTTCGTATATGACATTGTTTTGTTTATTTTTCAGTAGTATGAATATGGTGGTTCTAGATAGAAATGTGCAAAGGAAAAATGTGCATACCTTAACCCTTTAACGGCCGATGGGGTAAAATTCAACCAAATGATATTTTGTGTTATGAGGCGGCAGCGTGTTCGGTTTTGCTTAAAGTGAAGTCGTGGTGGGGGGTTCGGTTTTGCTTAAAGTGAAGTCGTGGTGGGGGGTTCGGTTTTGCTTAAAGTGAAGTCGTGGTGGGGGTTCGGTTTTGCTTAAAGTGAAGTCGTGGTGGGGGGTTCGGTTTTACTTAAAGTGAAGTCGTGGTGGGGGGTTCGGTTTTGCTTAAAGTGAAGTCGTGGTGGGGGGTTCGGTTTTGCTTAAAGTGAAGTCGTGGTGGGGGGTTCGGTTTTGCTTAAAGTGAAGTCGTGGTGGGGGGTTCGGTTTTGCTTAAAGTGAAGTCGTGGTGGGGGGTTCGGTTTTGCTTAAAGTGAAGTCGTGGTGGGGGGTTCGGTTTTGCTTAAAGTGAAGTCGTGGTGGGGGGTTCGGTTTTGCTTAAAGTGAAGTCGTGGTGGGGGGTTCGGTTTTGCTTAAAGTGAAGTCGTGGTGGGGGGTTCGGTTTTGCTTAAAGTGAAGTCGTGGTGGGGGTTCGGTTTTGCTTAAAGTGTAGTCGTGGTGGATGTTATTTTTGTTGAAGTGAAGTCGTAACATTTAATGTGTTCGTTAGAGGGTTAATACAATATGAATTAAACTACATTAGGGCGGTTTACGAAAGTCTGTGATTTTTTGCTAGTATTTAATAAATAAAATTCATTTACTGCGGTATATATTAATCTCCCTAATACTATTTGTTATCAGTATAAAATGTTAACCACATTATTTAAAAACAAAACATTTATTTATTTTTAGTGTGAATCATATACCTACATACTTATAAAACATATGTATATTAGCAACAATTCTATATTTTTGTAGACTAAATAATTTACAATTACACATAACACTCGAATCAACCGTAATTTGTTTCAATTTAAAACAATTTTCAAAATGAACACCATGAACTGATGAATCTACTAACTCCAAATCTTCATATAAAGGTATGATTTCTAGGAAATTTTCCATATATCTGATGAGATCTATTTAAGATTCATATTGTTTCTTTAGTGTATCTTGAGCTAGAACGATAACAAAAAAAAATAATATTTAGATTTAATAATAATAAAATAAATAAAAAAACTATTTACCAAAAATTACCTGTTGCAGCTGCATGTATATTCAGCTCGTAATATTCATTGCTGCTGCTACCTTTGCTACCTTTGCTACCTTTTCTATCTTTAGTAAGATAGTAGGTATTGCGCTGGAATTCTTCTATACTATCATCGTCTAGAGTTTCGTTGAATATACCAGGTAGGTATATGTATTTGGTGTTTTCCACCAAACAACGTACTTTTTTCCCATAAGGCGTCTGGACACGCTCCATTTTTATAATTTTATATTTATATTCAAAAAGCATCTCCTTTATGGGGAGAATGCTTTTTGTTTGGGTTTTTTTGAAAATTGATTTTAGGTATGCTTCCATTTCTGTACTTAACTTGAATAGTAATTAAATAAAAACTAGATGGGTGGTGGGTTTTTATATAAAATTATGAGAAGTAATTTTATAGCTTATCATTCTTTTCAATAAAATTTTAAAACAATGTTTCTGATGCGGTTTGTTCGTTGTTTATAAAGTTTCTATTTAATTAATAGGTGTGAGAAAATTTTAAAAAGTTTCTGTTGCGGTTTTTCCGTTTTTTTTATAAAGTTTCTATTTAATCAAATGTGAAAGAAATTTTAATGTATGCAGAGTTTTGTTGATATATATATATATATATATATATATAAATATATCTGATTTTAATTTTAAAAGGTTTCTGTTTAAAATGTTTCTTCTATTTCATGATCATCATCATTGTCATCTTCTTCTTCTTCAGTACTGTCATACAAGTTGTTGTAGAATACATATTGCTTCTTCTTTTTAATGATTAGAGTATATAATCCATTCACTTCTTTAACTTTCTTTAAAATGTGTGGATTTGCGTTTAGATAATCCATCTGATTTTTAGTAATAATCAGAAATCGTTTAGGTAAATAAATATGATATTCTTTATTTACAAGACATCTTATACTTTCACCATATTTTGTATCTACTCGTTCTATCTTGTTGATTTCATATGCAGTATTTTCTTCCATATTCTTTAAAGGTAAGTATATAATATTAGGATTTTGAAACAATTTTCTTAAACTTGCTCTCATTATTTTGCTTTTAACTTTTCACCGTAAAACGAATTTTCAAACTGATCCTTTATATTCAATAATTGATACTATAAGGTGTTTTTAGATATTTTAATAACTTCTTATCAATTGCGGTTAAGCATAAATATTAAAAAAAAAATATACGTATGTATGTATGTAATAATATATAAACAGCTGGTGTTTTAATCTTATTGTATCCAAGTTTGTGTTATATATATATATATACGTTATTTATAATGAGAGATTTAGTTGAATTAAAAAACTTTGTTAAATATGTATTGGGGTCAATTTTTAAAAACTGGTGATAAATATTGTACTTGTCATGCACAGTGGAAAACTTTTCAAATAATAAATGCAGTAGTCTTGGATATTATAATGCAGGTGTTCCTAACCGCAGAAGGAGGGACAAGAACTCAAATTTTTTCTCTTAATAGAGGACAAGAAATGTCAACAAATATTCCAATATTTCATTTTAGTCACAATCAACATATAAAAATTGAGGTTATCGGTGGTATGATATCACTAGTTGGAACAGTCTATGAGGGTGGTTTTAAAGATATAAATGTTCACTCATACAAACCATCGTGCGTTTATAGTGAAATAGAGGCTATTGTTTTCAGAGATACAAATAAACTATATAATAGTAAGACTGATATCCACTCATTGAATAAAAATCAACAAAAACCTCTTCTCCTTCAAAAAATAGTTAATGATAGTAAAGTTAAGAAAGGTGGTAGTAACGTTGGTGGCGACTCAGTTGATAAATCATTTGAATACGATGATTATTAAATTAGTATATAAATATGAGAAACAATTCTTATCATCTCATTTAAAAATATATCGCTAACTTAAGAACACATCTATTAAAAAGAAAAACTAAAATGAAAAATATTTTTATCATATTTTTTTCATATATCTATATCATACAAGTGTTTTCAGCTTCATTACCTATTGATTTGAGTGAAAATGAACTTAAAAATACAGAATTTGCTATAAAATTACCGAATAATGATACTGTGAGCATACAACTAAATTTCAAACTTTTAAAGTATAGTAATGATTTAAATAAAAACATCGAGTTAACAACAAAAGCAGAAAATAAATCAAACGAAGAACAAGAAGACTCCCCACCGCCTATAAGTCAACCTTTTACTGTTGAACAAGCTATTGAAACATTTAGGCAAGATTTAGTAAAAAAAGAAAAAAATATTGCAGGAATAATTGAAAGTTCGGCTCCATTTTATAGACATTTTCAACTTCAATACAAAGATAATATAAAATTGAGAATCCGTTGCACATATGACAGCAATTACTTGAAACGTCGATTAAATATTTCATGCTTCGAATATCGTCAAGTTGAATACGAGAGAATTTTAAGTAATGGTGAAATTGAGGTGGCTTCTGAGGATGATACAACGTACCGATCCGATGTTACATTAATCAACATTCAAGATTACACACATGATTTGGATATGGAAATAATATAAATTAGCTGGTATGATGAAATACATTTACTATTAGTTAGTTAGTATAAACTTTGATGTTAATGTGATAGGAGGTTTTATTTAACATAAGTAAAAAAAGTTAAAATAAGAAAATAATGAATAACGAGTTTTATTCGAAAATTTTACATAAATTCATGAAGGAAGAAAAGCTTTTGTGTTATGATCATGAGATTATTTTGAAAAAATTAAAAGCTCAATTCGATGAATATGCATTTTATAAGAAAAGTAAATCAAAATTTGGATATCATTATAACAATTGTGTGTGGTCCAACGATGAAACAACTTGTGGACCTGATACCTGTAAATGTTCCCTTATCGATAACAGTTGGGATCAAGCATTATATATAATGAATTTTTATTATAATTTAAAAGCATAGACTTTATCAACAGTTCTACAGTCATCGTTGTCACTTAATTAGTACTAAACAATGTCGGAGGAGAGAATTTTAGTTGTAGACGTACAAGGTTTTTATCTCAACAATAAATTCATTGTAAAAGAACTGAGTATTTCAATTGACGACTCACAAGTTCAAACATTTATTATTAAACCACCTTTTCCATATTCATCGTTGACAACAAAAGAAAAAGCTTTAATTGACTGGCTTTATAATCATCATCATGGATTAAAATGGAAAGATGGTGATTCAACCTTATCAAATATTATGAACTATTATATTACACATGTTAAAGACAACAATTTTATTTATTATGTTAAAGGATTAGAAAAAATTAAGTGGATTCAAAATATTTTTAAAGACGAAATTAATTTTTATAACCTAGATGATCTAAAGTGTCCAAATTTGAAAACATTATATAAAAATGATAAATCTATAAATGTTTGTTCTTATCATAGGAAATATTGTATATGTGCTGAAAAAAATGT
Organism: Tachina lurida; assembly: GCA_944452675.1. Taxonomy (NCBI): domain Eukaryota; kingdom Metazoa; phylum Arthropoda; class Insecta; order Diptera; family Tachinidae; genus Tachina; species Tachina lurida. Next base: position 84,252,011 of record OX101753.1, on the reverse strand, counting down.
AATACTCTTAAGAAAGTTTATTAAATCAAATATTAATAAAGAAAACATAAAATTATAAAAAAAGAAATTTTTGATTATTATTATTTAACACTTAAATCGACTAAAATAAACATCAATCATCAGTTCATTTTGAATACTTGAAATGTCAATAACAATATCTTTAAACGGAAACACTTCAACTCTGGTTGGAGAATATTTTCCTCCAATTGAACTCCCTACAAAATATGTTTGTGGACTTATTGATTTTGTAACATTCAATTCCATACCCAATGTAGATGTTCACAACAATTTGTTTCATATAGGAAATCATATTATTACTATCCCGGTTGGTTCATATGAACTTGAGGATATTGGTTTTTTCTTAAACTCAAGCTTACAAGATATTGATGAACCAATTTATCTAACAATTGAAGCTAACAATAACACACTTAAAACTGAAATAACCTCATCAATGGATATAGATTTTTCACAACCAAACAGTATAGGAAAGTTACTTGGATTTAGTAAAAGAAAACTAGAAGTAAATTCAACTTACTATTATAATACTAATCAAAATCTTAAAAATGATAAATCTTTAGAAGTGATGATTGTAGATGTTAATTCATTGAATACTACAAAGTTATTTGAATCTGACTTACCTACACATATTACGGATGTTAATACAATACGCATTGAAAGCAACTTAACAACCGGTTCATTTATTAATAATACTTCGAATCATACTATTCATGAATTTCCTCTTGATATTCCTCCAGGATATAAAATAAACGAAAAACCTCGAAATGTTATTTATTTACCCGTCAACAAATAAACAACATAACGATTAGAATCTTAAATCAAGACGGTGAACTTATAAATTTTAGAGGAGAAAAAATCACTCTTAGACTCCACTTCAAACCAGAATAATGATCATTTACAATAAAAACATAGTGCAAAGAGGATTTCCATTCAATACCGCACCAACTCACATTCGAGAAAGTATAAAAAATAAAAAACTGTTGTCCTCATCTAATACAGAATACTTAAAATCGTTGGGATTTAATCTTCAACAATGAATGAAATACTAAATGTTCTTCAAAAACCTATGTATGATGAGAGTATTGTAAAAAGGGAATATCATAGTTACTATCCATATCTAAAATCATTTAACAACAACGATGAGATTCGTATACCAATTCAAAATCAGGATCTCTTCGTCTTACCAAGTGAGAGTATGATTTACATTCATGGTTTTATAGTAAAGAAGGAAGCAACCAAAGAGGTTCCAGCTATAGATGTGAAATTAAAAAACAACTTTGCTTCATATTTGTTTGATGAAATTCGTTACGAAATTAATGGTTTTGAAGTTGATCGTACACGTAAACTTGGAATTTCATCCACCATGAAAAATTTTGTATCGTTGAATAAGGCTGAAAGTGATGTATTAAAAAACGCTGGTTGGTCTCTTACTGAAACTTTTGTTTTAGAAAAAAGTCATTTTAGCTGTTGTATACCTCTGAAAATGTTGATGGGGTTTGCTGAAGATTATAACAAAATACTATTAAATTCGAAACATGAGCTTATCCTTCAACGTTCTACATCCGATGAGAGATCATATTATTCTACAAATGCAACTGATCAGTTGAAATTAACAATTCTGGATATAACATGGAAAATGCCACACATTCAACTATCGGACTTTGCAAAATTGGAAATGTTTAAGATAATCAACAGCAAACATTCTATACCAATTGCGTTTAGAAGTTGGGACTGTCATGTAAATCCTGTTTTACCAAAGAGTACAAAGGTTTTATGGAATGTAAAGCTTTCTCCACAAAACGAAAGACCACGATTTCTTATAATTGGTTTACAAAAAGAGAAAATTAAAGAAGAAGGAAATATATTTGATCATTGCAATATCTCTAATTTAAAAGTTTATCTAAACTCAGAGTCATATCCATATGATGATTTAAATAATCGTTTCGAAATGGGTCAGTATTCTGTTCTATATAATATGTATGCAAAATTTCAACAAAGCTTTTACATGCGAGAACCTGAACCATTATTAAATGTTGATGAATATAAGACTTATGCACCACTTATTGTTGTTGATGTTTCACATAAAAATGAGGCTGTTAAAATAGGACCTATTGATGTACGAATTGAATTTGATACTGAAGCAAACAAACTAATTCCAGATAATACATCAGCATACTGTTTAGTTATTCATGATCGTTTAATCGAATACTCACCTCTAACAAGCGAAATTAGAAAAATTATTTAATTATATTTATTTTGAAATTTTTTTAATAAATGAAATAATATGTTTATTTATAAATAAAACAAATTCTTAATCAATGTATTTTATTAAAACAATTATAGTTTCTTTTTAGTTTAGTTTCGAAAACAAAAACTTTAAACATAAATGGCCACAATTTATTGTATTAAAATTTTGATATCTATCATAATTATAACTTATGTTTTTTCCTAAATATTTTATTAATTGTTTCGGTGGTTGCAAGTTACCAAAGCTATCAAAATATTCAATTTGATTGTCGTTTTTCCAGTACGCTACCCAATGTGTGCCAGATCCCTGTGAAGTATCCAGATTAATTATTCCACATTCTTTTTTAAATGATGTACTTGGAAGAGTGTTGCACATAAACACACCTCTAAAATTTGGAATATGTTTTGCATATTTTCTCAAGTCTATATCAGAAAGAGCTCTTTTAGGTAGCTTCATTAAAAATTTTGTTGATAAGGCTTTAAATATAATCCAAAACCTTTTTTATATGGTTTTAAGAACATGCCTTTTCCCATCGCAATGGCTTCCATTGTATTATTGTGTCGTTTTGCTTCAGTCAGCTGTTCCTTTCCACTTTTAACTGCATTGATTGCTTTTGTAATACCAGATACACCACCAGCTAAACCACCAAGTGCACCCAGTGCAGCAAATATAGGGGCAAGTGGAAGAAAACCTCCAGATTTTGGTAGCGGTATTATTCGAGGTGTTTTTATTAACGATTTTTTCTTCCCCTTGAAAATATTGTTTACAACTTTTCGTGAAATCTTTATAGCATCTTTCAAGTTTTCACTTTTCTTTATATTCTTTCTTGCACTTTTCAATGCATGTGTAAATAGTTTGTGGGTATTTACTGGAGACGACTTTTTAGTTTTACTAATAACGTTACCCATACCGAATTTTGTTTTTGCTTTCATTGCAGTAGCAACAAACCAAGCGTTTGATTTTTCACCCAAACTACTATCGCTTGCTTTGACCCTTTGCCAAGCCTTTTCAGTTAAAATTCTATCAGCAATATGTCTTTTCTCTAAATCTTTATTGTTTGAGTATGCTATATCGTGCTCTCTGCAAGCAGTATCCAATGGATTGATTCCTTGATCACCTCTAGCCAAACGTTTCTTTAATTTTGTACCAGGTCCGCAAAATTGATAACCAGGTAGATGAAGTTCAATGGGAAGTTTATTAATTATTTTATTTAGAAAACCTTTACCAATAAAGGATGGATGACGATTGAATATCTTTTTATAAATGATTGTCATATCTATTGATACTTTGTCGATTAAAGATTAAAATCAAATTGATTGAAAACAAATAAAAGAGACTGGTTTATATATTATGTTATCATTAGATTTCAGAATGCGTTTTTTTAAACAACATAAAAGGATTAACGTAAAGAATATCGAATCAAAGTTCGAGTCATCAAATAAAATTCGTCATAGTTCATTACTACCGAATTCTATTCGAGCTCTTATTGTAGGTCCATCAAATTGTGGAAAAACAAATGTGATGATCAGTCTTATTGAAAGTCCTCATGGATTGAAATTTAAAAATATTTACTTATATTCAAAGTCAACACAACAACCGAAATATAAGTACTTAGAAAGTCTAATTAAACCTATCAAGGAGATAAATTTTTCATCATTTTCCAATAATGATGATGTTCTATCGCCAGACGAAGTTAAACCAAATTCAGTATTTATATTCGACGATATAGCTTGTGAGAAACAAAATCATGTACGTTCTTACTTCTGTATGGGTCGTCATAAAGATATTGATAGTTTTTATTTATGTCAAACCTATACACGTATACCAAAACACTTGATTCGCGATAATGCAAATATGATTATAATTTTTAAACAGGATGTAATGAATATTAAGCATATTTACAATGATCATGTTGGTTCTGATATGGCTTTAAAAACATTTCATAAGTTATGTGCCGAGTGTTGGAAAGAAAAATATGGTTTTCTAGTTATTAACAAAGATGATCCTATGAATAATGGTCGATATAGAAAAGGTTTCGATATATTTATAAATCTATAACGGCCGTATTATTCACTTTTGATAAAACTAGCTTGAAAACTAGTTTTCGTGAAAACTAGTTTTCGTGGAAAAAATCTGAAATTCATTCAAAGCTAGTTTTAAAAAAAAGTTGGTATTATTCTCATATGAAAACAAAACTGGCTTCAGTTTTCAAACTCATTGCTAGTTTTGTGATTAAAACTAGTTTTGTGCAATATTTTGCATCGAAACACATGCTATCGCAGGCAGTGTTTACATTTTGAGTGCTTAAAATCATTGCGGAAAACAAAATATTGTTTTAAATATTACTCGTGAGTTCGATTTGAATAAATATTGATTGTAATATGTGTTTAATGTTATTTATTTTGTTTTTAGTTCTATTTTAGCTACTAAAGCCTGGTACGGAGTTCATACGGAATTTCAGGTTCTCATACAAACTGTATGTAAAAACAATTACGGAAATTCAGGTTGGTAAATTTGATAACGAAATTTCCATTTGCTAGTACGGACTTTCTAAAGAAAAATACACAAATTTTTTTTAAATTTATTGTCTATCTTGGGGATTTATAAATATAAGTGGAGAGTTTTTTCAGTCAACTGATACAAAAATTAATGTTCAAACAATTGTTTGGTGACGGAATTTTTGACATTTCTAATTTTCATCAAATTTTAATTAATTTTTATTGTTTTTGTGTGTTTCAAATTCATTGTGGTTTATAAATATGGAGCGTAATTCGAAGAAGCACACCAGAAATCGCAGCAGAATCAAAACTCTCTGCTCAGTGGTGAGAGAACGGCATCTGTGGAAGCACGAATTATTTCTACTTAATAGCGAGCACTTAAATATAGAAACTTACCGCCCTGCATTCATTTCATTCGAAATCGCTGACGAAAGGCCACATCGTCCCATTCATCAACTTCTGCATGGGTTCGTAGTGTATATGGTTGACGAGGGAGAACGTCTTCATATTCTTCGTCAGAGTTGAAACTGGTATCATCGTCGTTATCTGTTAAGAATTCGGCCATCCCCATTTCTTGCAGTGCTGCTCGGCGTGCCATTTTTTCAAATTAATAATGTGAAACAGAGGCTAAACTAGTTTTATCTACCCCAAAGCCAGCTTTTTCTGGTTTTGACGAAAACTAGTTTTCAATAAAACTAGTTTTCAAAATCCGAGTTTTATCGCTCAAAACTACAATGAATAATACCAAATTTCTCAAAACTAATTTTTTAATTGCCTATAAAACTAGTTTTCACGTTAAACTAGTTTTCAAACTTGTCAATAATACGGCCGTAAGAATTCGGCCATCCCCATTTCTTGCAGTGCTGCTCGGCGTGCCATTTTTTCAAATTAATAATGTGAAACAGAGGCTAAACTAGTTTTATCTACCCCAAAGCCAGCTTTTTCTGGTTTTGACGAAAACTAGTTTTCAATAAAACTAGTTTTCAAAATCCGAGTTTTATCGCTCAAAACTACAATGAATAATACCAAATTTCTCAAAACTAATTTTTTAATTGCCTATAAAACTAGTTTTCACGTTAAACTAGTTTTCAAACTTGTTAATAATACGGCCGTAAAAGAAACATTACAGATATTTTAAAATCAGTACAAGATTAATTATTAAACTAATAGCTTCTCAACTATTAAACCGCTAACTGCTAAACTGATCTGTTTTGAATCTGTTTCTAATTCAATCTATAAATATGAACACAAATCTAGTTAATAATCTTATTAAAACTCGAAATATTTTAAAAAAGAAATATAGGAATATTTTGCTTGGAGAAATTGCAAATGATGAATTGTTGGAAAAGACATTGAAACCAATATCAAAACCATTAAAAGAATTAGTTCAATCAACTAATAATAATAATAATAATAATAATAATAATAATAATAATAATAATAATAATAATAATAATAATAATAATAATAATAATAATAACACCATTATAAAACATGAAAAATATCCGGATGGCTCTTTTAAACATGATCTTGAGAATAATAAAGTTGCCTTCAGTACACCATATAAAAAGAGTAAGCTTGATTATAACACGTTTTCTTCAAGCTCTAATAACAAGAAAATCGAGAAAAGTTCAAACACGTTTCAATCATTTGATGATGAAAATGATCATGATGATGACCATGATGATGATGATGATGATAATAATGATAATGTTGATAATGAGGATGATAACAATGATGATGATAACACCATTGCAATACATCCCAATCAAAGTATTCAATATAATTTATCAAAAGTTAACTTAAATATATATGATAAAACCTATGGTCCTCATAAGGATAAAAATCAAATATGGAGACTGGGTAATGAACCCATCGCTTTCAATTCAACCAATATTACTGTAGGTAATTTAAAATGGCCCTTCACATCAGGCTTATATGAATTGTTAGTTTATAAGAAACCAATCAGTTATAATAAAACAGATTTAAATAATTATAAACAAATATTGGAGATGACTAATGTCCATAAACGAAATAACAGTATTAATGGTCAAATTAAAGGAAATCGTTCAATTAAATATACAACGATTATTAAAAACCTATTTAAACAACAACAGAAAATTTATAAGGGAAAAGGTTTAATGAAATTGAATAGAAAAAAGCATAATTATGTTTATTGGGATGATCCTAATGAATTGGTTGATAGATTGCGTCTTTTGATTTCATCAACAACAGCTGGTCACTCAAATCATAATAATGAAATTGTATCAATTATTGAGGAATTGAGAGAAGCAAAAATTATTATATAAATAGACTTAAAAATGTTTAACAATTCATATTCATAAAATGCCTATCGATAAGTTTGGACATTATATTGAAAAATCTGCAAGATACCAAAATCAACATTTCAAGATTCATTTGGATAGTGATCGTAATTTCAACTTTAACTTGCGGAGAATAAAAAATATTGCTAGTCCTGTATTGGAAAACGATGCTGTAAACAAAATTTACATGAAAAGTTATTTAAGTGAAATAAAGAAACAACTGGATACAATGTATATGGAGAGAATTAAGGGAATGGAGGATCGTTTTAACGAAATAATACGACAACAAAACGTGTTGACTACAGAAAAATTTGATAATGTAGAAACACGTTTAAGTAAATTAATACATGATCAAAGTATAATACCAAATAATCTCAATCATTCACTAAAAGAAATGAGATCATTATTTAATTACAAAATTGATTCAGTTGAAGAACGTCTAAATGAAAAACGAAGCTCATTACAAACCGTTTAAACATAGATATATAAATCGTTTTTGATTTAAATTCAATATCAGCAGCATTTAAATTGATGTAATCTAAGATAGACGTTAGAAATGGAGCGACAAGAAGTGGTTCAGGAGCTTCATAAGCAAGCACGTAGAAATTTCATTCGACGTCGAGTGGTGATCAAGGGAATTGATGATCTTTGGCAAGCAGATCTTGTTGAAATGGGTGTTTACTCAAAATATAACAAAGGCTTTAGATTTATTTTAACAGTTATAGATACATTTTCAAAGTTTGCTTGGGCTGTACCCGTAAAATCTAAAAGTAGTGAAGATATAACCAATGCTATGCAATCTATTTTTTCGCTAAAGAGAATTCCAAAAAACTTGCAAACAGATAATGGTAAAGAGTTCTATAATAAAATATTTCAAAACTTGATGATAAAACATAATATCAACCACTATTCTACATATAGTATCATGAAAGCGTCTATTGTAGAACGATTTAATAGAACTCTAAAAGGAATGATGTGGAAAAATTTTAGTCTACAAGGAAATTATCAATGGATACATATATGCAAGGATTTAATTAATCAATATAATAATAAAAAGCATAGAACAATTGGAATGACACCAAAGTCTGTTAACACAGAAAATGAAAGTTCTATACTAAAACAAGTCTATAATCATCCCAAAATATTTAAATTTGGTAAACTAAAAGTTGGAGATTACGTTCGAATTAGCAAATATAAACATATTTTTTCAAAAGGATATACTCCAAACTGGACAACTGAAATTTTTAAAATTCGTACTTTACAGAACACAAACCCCATTACTTATTTATTGGAAGACTATCAAAGGAATCCGATTGTTGGTGGATTCTATGAACATGAACTATTAAAGACACATTTTCCAAATACATACTTGATTGAAAATGTTATTAAAACTAAGGGGCACCAGGCGTACGTAAAATGGTTGGGATTTTCCAATCAACATAATTCTTGGATCAATAAAGATGAACTTCAATAATATTATATATATACTTCAATATGAGATTTATTTTTATTATATTATTATAAAATTCTCAAAAAAAATAAAATAATATATAAAAAAGTTTTGTTTTGATTTTTTTTATTTCTAAACGATTAAATTTTATATCAACTTAGTTGAGTAAGGTTAAGAACAAGCACGATTAAATTTTATTCACACAAAAACAAATTGTGGTTACTTGTGTTTAAAATTCCTATTCAATAGATAACTATAGTTTAAAATAAAAACAAACTAAAATATTTTAATGATATTCTTTATTTATTTATTTATTTATTGTTTTTTAACGTTATATATATATTCACTTATAATCTAAAATCACTTAATACTATTGTACAATATTATCACTTGAAGATGATGTTAATGCATTTTCATTGGGATATGATGATGATGATGATGGTTGTTGACTATTTATTGCATAATGTCCCCATGCATAAGTATTAATACTATTATCTCTAATAAATCGCTTATCATCTAAATAACTTAATGCTAATTTACTAATGTGTTGAGTATATATTTCATGAATCTTTGATCTAAATACATACATAGAATCATAGTAAATTTTTTTTTCAAATAAACATTTTCTAAAGTCATTAATCGTTAGTCTATTGGTTACGCATTTTTTAACTCCTTTAATTTTTTTAATTTCTTTTTCCTCTTCATCAATTTTAATTGAATACATTTTAGCGCGTAAACCAATGAACTCTTTAATTATTTTACCATTACATTCATCCTTCATCATTCCTAAAACCTTTTTGTTTAACAATGGTATATTAAAAACATTATCTTTCGGATAAGCAGACGTATCAAACTGTAAGATGATATCATCTAGAATATCCTTATATAGATCATATGTCTTAATATCGTAAACAAAGGAATCAGTATCCATATAATTCAGATAAATATTTTCCTGATATTTAGGTTTCATGTATTCATAATGAAAATTATACATTTTCAACTTAGATAATTCTAGAACAGAAAACCCAACATAAATTGGTTTATTATATTTCGTTCGCACTCGACTCATTTCAATGACAATCATTTCTTCTTGAATCTTAAGTAAACTATGAAAATTTGGTTTAGCTATAAGAGCTCTAGCTCCCAACCTCTTACCTCTACTCTCCCATGAACAAACTATTTTAACATCTTTTCTCTTAGCTACATTTTCCATTGTTTTACCGTATACCGCATTATTTAAAAGTTTAAAAAAAATTTTTTCAAATTCATTTTCGGCATTGGTTCTATGATCATTATTTAAATCAATATAGCTTTTCAACCAATCCGACTGATTGAATTTAAGAATTCTATGAATTTTCTTTAGAATAAGACCATGTTTAATACATTGTTTAAGATTTCTATAATGTATTACATATTTTGTTTTATCATTTAAATCCGTTATTAATTTAGACTGTTTCATATGTTCATTTTTTTTATTTTCTGCACAAAATGGGAAATCATTGTGATGATCGTGTATGGTGGATGGATATTCTAAATCCACTTCCAATATATACCCTAATGGTGAATCATCTTCCACAGCATTAAAATTAAAATTTTCAATGTTTTCAACCCATTCAAAATGTTTATAAGGAAGGTACTGCGACATGACATAACCGTATAAATTGTTTACATCTAAATAAATAAGATAATTCGATTCTTTAGTAGAATCATAGTCACTTACATATTTATTGTTAGCTACAGAATGTCGTTTACAACATTGAACAATTCCTCCCCTAATACCACGTGTAACAAAATTATACATGTTAATGTCAGTTAATAGTTCTAACTCTATTCTTGTTTTTTTCAACATTGCATCCCAAGATAATCCAGGAACAGTATAATATTGGCATGGATCTAAATTATAAATGTTTTTGCAAACTTTACGGAAATTTTCAAAAACATCACATAGTAATAAAACATCTACTTTCAAGTATAATAGTAAATAGTTCAAGAGAGTCGTACATCTAAATGTATTCCATACCTTTTCAGCATGTTTATAATTATCTTCACTACATGCTTCATCAGTTAGTTTATTAAAGAAGAGAGAACGAGGTGGTAATTGTGTTTCCATGAGACGATTCTTTGAATCCAAATAATCATAGGGAAAGACACCTTTACGTTTCATTAAATCAAATTCATTATCATTTAAACAAACCGATTTTATAGTTTTCAAATCATCATCAGACAAGAAACCTGCAAGTTGATCTAAACTCGATCCTATAAAACGATATGAATCGAGAAAACGTAGCTCAATAGTATCTTTTTCACTCACCCTAATTCTCTTCGATACGGATACATATAATTCCTTATTTAAAGGAATGATTTTTATATCACCTTCTACTGATGAAAGTTCTCTTATAAATAAATGACAATCATATGCCGAAAGGTTGTGAAAAAATATAGGGATAAAATTTCCAATTTGATACTCTAAGTTACATATATTATGTGCAGGACCTCTATAATCACCTGTTAGATGACAATGGTCAGTTACTTTATCTCCAATAGATATGATTTCACCGCATATATGACAATTCATATCTTCATCTTGTCTTTTTTGTTGTATAAATGTTAAAGGTTTCATTGGTATTACTACACTCAAATAGTTACTATAAATATATAATGCGTCCTCGACTAAACTTTAAAAAAAATGTGTTGATGCATTTTCACCACTATAAATTCTATGTATATCTAAACTAGAATTATAAGAACATTTAATATAATAACTAAATGCAAATGGAATATGCTTTTGTACTGAATTAATATTAGCTGAGTTTTGAATATCAACTGATTCCAGAATACATTCGAAATCTGCATAAACTACAAACGGAACATCTAGTTGATTTTTATGATTCTTAAATCTAAGTATAGAATTTTTATCGGTTGGCATTATAGTAACAATTTTGTTACATTCCTCCTTATGTTTCTTTAAAGATGATTCTTTGTAAAAGTGTATGAGGCATGTATTACAAATATACACCTTATTTTCATGTTTTGTAAATTGGCTTCTTAATAATCTATAATTAAAGAAATATAAAAGGAAACATTTTTTTTTTTTAATTAGTTTAATTTCATTTTGAGTATAAATTTAAATAACGATAAACATACCTTGATATATTTTTTATCCAGACATAATGGAATCGTTCTTCATCTTCCATCAATAATAAATTTATATGTTTACTTTTTTCTTCTTGAGAGAAATAATATGGTCCCACAACATTATAAACTTCTAAATACGTATCTTTTTCAAGAGATCTTTCCAGACCAAATACATTTATGCTTATTCCCGGGTTGTTGTCTTCAAACTGCTGTATTTTGTTGACAGATAGCGGGAAATTTAAATTTTTAAAATTTAATAATATATTATTTTCCAGGACTATAATATCATCTTGAATGTTGGTTATGTTATACGAAGAACAAATTACACTATTATTTTCTATTGGATATAGCGCTGATATTATAGCCCACTTAAAACAATATACGTCATTGTTTTTTATATTAACACAAGCTTTTTTTTTTTGATATGTATGTTGGTAAAGAAATATACTGTGAACCTTTTATACATGAATATTTATTAATATTAACATCAAGGTGATTAATTTTTGTTAACGCAAAACCACTATCACGTTCTTGGAACTCATCCATTTTTTGCATAATTATTTCACATTTATTTGCATAAAATCTTTCAATATCATTCATATGGTTAGTTAAAGACAAAATATGCATTTTTGTTTGATGTAGTATTATAGTAATTATGGGTTCTTCATCGTCTTTCATCTTCATATATTCACAGAGTAATTCGAAATTAAATTTTAAACTTGTATGTTTTTGTAGATGATCTTTCAAAACACATGCTACATTATCCTTTATGTTATTGAAAAACAATTCGGGATTTAGATTATCCATATTGTTGTTTTTAAACCGAAATGTAGTAATACGGTTTTTGAAACAAGCATCTAAACATTTTATATTATTGATTTCATCAACAATTTTTAAACAATTATCTTTATGTTTGTTTGTGCGTTGATGATATATCCACAGTTTCCTTACTACATCTTCTTTACACTCCTTACAGTGTATAATTTCTTTCTTTTGATTATTTTGATGCTCTATTAAGTGGATATGTTTAAGATAATCTTGTTTACTTGAAAAATTAATGTTGCAAGTCGTACACCTTAATGAATAACCTTGATGATGATGCATCCTGATATGTCTATTTAATGAAAAGTTGCGGCTGTACACTTTTCCACAGATATCACAAATAAAGTTGCCACCCATTTTAATTTGATTTATTTTATTAATTTTTTTTGTGGATAAATAACTAAAAGTATAATCACACCTTAGAGTTTAGTACAACAATGAATATATTTTATAAATTTGATTTTATTTTATTACCACTACACTTAATTAAATAATGTGGTTAACATTTTATACTGATAACAAATAGTATTAGGGAGATTAATATATACCGCAGTAAATGAATTTTATTTATTAAATACTAGCAAAAAATCACAGACTTTCGTAAACGGCCCTAATGTAGTTTAATTCATATTGTATTAACCCTCTAACGAACACATTAAATGTTACGACTTCACTTCAACAAAAATAACATCCACCACGACTACACTTTAAGCAAAACCGAACCCCCACCACGACTTCACTTTAAGCAAAACCGAACCCCCCACCACGACTTCACTTTAAGCAAAACCGAACCCCCCACCACGACTTCACTTTAAGCAAAACCGAACCCCCCACCACGACTTCACTTTAAGCAAAACCGAACCCCCCCCAACAACTACTTCACTTTAAGCAAAACCGAACCCCCCACCTCGACTTCACTTTAAGCAAAACCGAACCCCCCACCACGACTTCACTTTAAGCAAAACCGAACCCCCCACCACGACTTCACTTTAAGCAAAACCGAACCCCCCACCACGACTTCACTTTAAGTAAAACCGAACCCCCCACCACGACTTCACTTTAAGCAAAACCGAACCCCCCACCACGACTTCACTTTAAGCAAAACCGAACCCCCCACCACGACTTCACTTTAAGCAAAACCGAACCCCCCACCACGACTTCACTTTAAGCAAAACCGAACACGCTGCCGCCTCATAACACAAAATATCATTTGGTTGAATTGTACCCCATCGGCCGTTAAAGGGTTAAGGTATGCACATTTTTCCTTTGCACATTTCTATCTAGAACCACCATATTCATACTACTTTTTTCTCAACCCGCGTTTTTGTTTTTGTAAATATTGACTTTAAAGTTCTGTTTGGTTTATAAGCAAAACAAGCATTTGCTATTTTTATTGTTTTTCTTATGTTATTGTTGTCAGTAAGGTTGGGGACATATGATACACTGAAAAATTTTTTGTCTTCTTTTGGTGAGGTATTTGTTTGTTGTGAGTTATTTTTAAGTTGTTGTTTTATGCTTTCAATAAGTAAGTTTATCAAGTTTGTAGGAAAACTGTTTTTCTTTAAAATTTGCAATACAATTTTAACGTTTTTGCTGTGAAATTGTCTGTCGCTGATACTAAGCACTCTTTTTATAAAACTTTTTGCGGTGTTAATTATTTGACTTTTTGGCTGTGTTGTGTAAAAATTCATTATTCCTAGCTATTCAAAATATTATGAAAAAATGGACCACCATTCATACACTGACAAGGCTACCTGGCTCGAAATTTCTTAAAATTTTACAATTTTGCCTCAAAGACAATAATTATTTTGTCTATAAAGATAAAATATATAATCAAATTTATGGAATGCCTATGGGAAATCCTCTCTCCCCCACCATAGCAGATATTGTACTTGACAACTTACTAGACGATGCACTTCATGAATTAAGGGAACATGGAATACACATTAAATATATTGCTAAATATGTAGATGACATATTAGCAATCATTAAAGAAAAAGACAAAAATACTATTTTATCAGTTTTAAATAAATACCATCCAAAAATCAAATTTACAATAGAAACGGAAACCGAAAACAAAATTTCATATCTAGATGTCATGCTACATAGATCGAAAAACAAAATAAGTTTTGAATTCGTATGAATTGAATTAGGCTACACTTTCGTAACACTTTTTAAGCATAAATTACATGTGATAATTATTAATGAACAAATAACATCAAAGTTAGTTGTAAATATTCTGACAACAACACATAGTTGAACGGAACAGCCAGCCGTTTTCGAAGGCCACTAAACCTTCCTCATCAGGGTTCTTCTGTGTTTTGGTCCACTGTGTGTGGTGTCAGTTGATGTAGATGTCTGCCTTATATACGTAACTTTATTGCAAATGGAATATGTGAATTGGTTTGAAGTAGTATGTTTACGTTCCCTCTGGACCACTTTTTCCATACAAAATGTTGGCTCATGCCGACCAGTGTTACCACCCATGAAATTTAGTGGATGTGGGTCGGGTGTTGGTCAGTGTTACCACCGTGCAAAGGAAAAAAAAAAAAAAAAATGTGCATACCTTAACCCTTTAACGGTCGATGGGGTTAAATTCGACCCCATGATATTTTATGTTATGAGACGACAGCGTGTTCGGTTTTGCTTAAAGTGTATGAGGCGACAGCGTGTTCGGTTTTGCTTAAAGTGAAGTCGTGGTGGATGTTATTTTTGTTGAAGTGAAGTCGTAACATTTAATGTGTTCGTTAGAGGGTTAATACAATATGAATTAGACTACATTAGGGCGGTTTACGAAAGTCTGTGATTTTTTGCTAGTATTTAATAAATAAAATTCATTTACTGCGGTATATATTAATCTCCCTAATACTACTCGTATTTGTTATCAGTATAAAATGTTAACCACATTATTTAAAAACAAAACACTAGTATTTAATAAATAAAATTCATTTACTGCGGTATATAATAACATCCCTAATACTATTCGTATTTGATATCAGTATAAAATGTTAACCACATTATTTAATTAAGTGTGTGGGTAATAAAATAAAATCAAATTAATAAAATATATTCATTGTTGTACTAAACTCTAAGGTGTGATTATACTTTTTGTTATTTATTAACAAAAAAAAAAAAAAAAAAAAAAAAAAAAAAAAATAATAAAAAATTAATAAAATAAATTAAATTAAAATGGGTGGCAAATTTATTTGTGATATTTGTGCAAAAGCATACAAGCTGAATTCATCATTAAGAAGACATTATCGACTACATCACGAAGAACCATCGTCTTCGATTAAATGTATTCCATGTAGCAGATATTTCTCAGATCAGTCGAGTTACAAGATTCATCTTCTACAACATTCTAAGACTGGAGAAGGAGAAAGTAATAATATTAATTGTCTCGATTGTAATCAATATGTTGCTAAGTCCAATTGGTGCTATCATGTAAGAACAAATAAACACAAAATTAATTGTGCTAAGAAATCTAATGATGATAGTGACATTGATGAAATAGTACATGACAAATCAGTATTTAACAATCGCATTATAACATATTTAATTAAGAACAATAACAAATCGGATCTAATACCAGAGAATTTTTTATCGGGTATAAAATATAAAGTGGTTGAACTGTTACGGAATATGACACAAAAATTTATTAGCATAAAATTTAATCTTGAAATATTTTGTGAATACATGTTGGTTAAGGAAGAAGAAGAATCGTGTACCATTGAAATAAAGTCACATCAAAGCAAAATGACTGTAATAAACTGCTCATCGTCAACGGTAGAAGAGTCTAGCAATATTTATAATGCACACTGTGAAGAGATTGTGAGAAAGATGAGTGAATTTCAAGAGCGTGATAGCGGATGGGCATTAACAGAAATATTGCGTTTAGAAATAAACATTAATCAATATAAATGCATGAAGGGATCATCGTATATTGCTCTAACATCGGCAATACAGAGAAAACATGCATGTATCAATGTCCAAAATAATGATGAATATTGTTTCAAGTGGGCCATAATATCAGCCTTATTTCCAGTCGATGATCATTCAAATCGATGCACATCCTATAAAGTTATAAATATTGAAGATGACATTATAACGTTGGAAAACAATATTGTTATAAATTTTAAAAGTCTAAACTTTCCGCTATCAACACATAAAATTAAGATCTTTGAAATCAACAATCCAGAAATTAGTGTGAATGTATTTGGTTTGGATGATAAGGATGATATAATCGGACCCTACTATTCTACTTCAAAAGAAAAGGATAGACACATTAACTTGTTATTATTGGAAGATGGTGTGAAATTTCACTACGTATGGATTAAAAATATTTCAAGGTATATCTCAACTTAACATTTTTACATTTCACACTTAATAATAATAGTTTTTTAACTTTTTAATTTTAGATTAATAAGGAGCCAACTGACAAGACATCGTAGATGTTTGTATTTATGCAATACATGTTTAAATCATTTTCAATCGGAATCTTTACTATTAAAACACAAAGAAGAGTGTAATAAAATTATAACTAGACTACCGACCCTAGTCAACAATATTGTGAGTTTTAAAAACTATAAAAAGCAAATGGATGTGCCTTTTGTAGTTTATGCGGATTTTGAGTGTATTTTACAATCAATTGATATTCAAAATTCAGTAAATGTAAAGTCCACACAAAGGCACAATCCAGTTGCTTATAGCTATTATATAAAATGTTCTTATAATAGTGCGTTAGATATATTTAGAATTTATAGTGGGGATAACCCATCAAGTCACTTTTTTTCAAATTTAGTCAAGGATTGTCTAGATATATATCATAATTATTTAAGTATAGTAAAACCAATGACAGTCCTAACATCCCTTCAACAACTAAAACAAAAAGAGGATAGAATATGTCACATTTGTACAAAGTTTTTATCTGCTGTAGATCGGGTAGCTGATCATTGTCACTTAACCGGCGAATATAGAGGACCGGCACATGTCAGTTGCAATCTAGAATATCAAATTGCAAAATTCATTCCCATATTTTTTCACAATCTTTCGTCATATGACTGTCATTTGTTTGTTAGAGAACTTTCATCGATTGAAGGCGATATAAATATAATTCCTATAAACAAAGAGTTATATATATCGATATCGAAAAGAATTGCCGTCGATGAAAGAAGTACTATTGAACTGCGTTTTCTAGATTCTTGTCGGTTTATGCCATCAAGTTTAGAAAAACTGGCAGGATACTTATCTGATGATGATCTGACGACCGTAAGATCTATTTTCCCTACACCAAATGAATTCGGTTTAATGAAACGCAAAGGTGTTTTTCCCTATGACTATCTAGATTCAGAGATTCGTCTTGAAGAGACAGAGCTACCACCCCGCTCATGCTTTTATAATAAACTTACGAATGAGTTGTGCAGTGAGGATGATTATGAACATGCTGAAAAAGTTTGGAATACGTTTAAATGCAACACACTCTTAGATTATCTTCTATTATATTTGAAAGTAGATGTTATGCTGCTGTGTGATGTTTTCGAAAATTTCCGTAAAGTTTGTAAAACCATTTATAATTTAGATCCTTGTCAATATTATACTACCCCAGGATTGTCCTGGGATGCTATGTTAAAAACAACTGAAATAGAATTGGAATTGTTGACCGATATTAATATGTACAATTTCGTTGCACGAGGTATTAGGGGGGGTATTGTACAATGTAGTAAACGGCATGCGATAGCCAACAATAAATATATTACTGATTATAATTATACAAAAGAGAATCAAAATTATATAATGTATTTTGATGTGAATAACTTATATGGATACGCAATGTCACAATATCTTCCCTTTAAAAATTTCGAATGGGTTGAAAACTGCGAAGACTTTAATGTAAACATTATAGCAGAAGATTCCGAATTTGGTTACATCTTAGAGGTAGATTTGGACTATCCAACCGCATTGCATGATTACCATAACGATTTTCCATTTTGTGCAGAAAACAAGAAAACTGAAAGCATGAAGCAAAGAAAATTAGTAACAGATTTAAACAATAAAAGCAATTATATAATACACTATCGCAATCTGCAACAATGCATTCGAAATGGTTTAATTCTGAGAAAAATTCATAGGATTCTTAAATTTAAGCAATCTAATTGGTTGAAAAAATATATTGATGAAAATAACTATCACAGAACATTGGCTAAAAACACATTTGAACAAAACTTTTTTAAATTGCTCAATAATGCTGTATATGGGAAGACTATGGAAAATGTTGACAAGAGAAAAGATGTTAAAATAGTATGTGAATGGGAAAATAGAGGTAAGCGATTAGGAGCTAGATCTCTTATTGCTAAACCCAACTTCCACAGTTGTCTCAAAATTCACGATGAAATGGTTGTCATTGAAATGAAAAGAGTACGAACGGAATACAACAAACCTATTTATGTAGGTTTTTCTGTTTTAGAACTATCGAAATGGAAAATGTATAATTTCCATTACGAGTATATGAAACCAAAATACTTTGAAAATATTAATCTCTGCTATATGGATACGGATTCATTTATTTATGATGTCACAACAAATGACATATACGATGATATTCGAAATGATCTCCCAATACATTTCGATACATCTGCATATCCAAAAGAAAATGTCTATCATTTTCCACTGATAAATAAAAAGGTTTTGGGCATGATGAAGGATGAATGTAATGGAAAAATAATTAGAGAGTTCATTGGTTTACGTGCTAAAATGTATTCTTTAAAAATAGATAAGGTAGATCAAGAAATTAAGAAAATTAAAGGTGTTAAGAGTAGTGTAACAGCTAGATTAAACATTAATGATTTCAAAAAATGTTTGCTGGAGAAAAAGTTGTATTATGATTCTATGTATGTATTTAGATCAAAGATTCATGAAATATATACTCAACACATTAGTAAATTAGCATTAAGTTATTTAGATGATAAGCGATTTATTAGAGATAATAGTATTAATACTTATGCATGGGGACATTATGCAATAAATAGTCAACAACCATCATCATCATATCCCAATGAAAATGCATTAACATCATCTTCAAGTGATAATATTGTACAATAGTATTAAGTGATTTTAGATTATAAGTGAATATATATATATATATATATATATATATATATATATATATATATATATATATATATATATAACGTTAAAAAACAATAAATAAATAAATAAATAAAGAATATCATTAAAATATTTTAGTTTGTTTTTATTTTAAACTATAGTTATCTATTGAATAGGAATTTTAAACACAAGTAACCACAATTTGTTTTTGTGTGAATAAAAATTAATCGTGCTTGTTCTTAACCTTACTCAACTAAGTTGATATAAAATTTAATCGTTTAGAAATAAAAAAAATCAAAACAAAACTTTTTTATATATTATTTTATTTTTTTTTGAGAATTTTATAATAATATAATAAAAATAAATCTCATATTGAAGTATATATATAATATTATTGAAGTTCATCTTTATTAATCCAAGAATTATGTTGATTGGAAAATCCCAACCATTTTACGTACGCCTGGTGCCCCTTAGTTTTAATCACATTTTCAATCAAGTATGTATTTGGAAAATGTGTCTTTAATAGTTCATGTTCATAGAATCCACCAACAATCGGATTCCTTTGATAGTCTTCCAATAAATAAGTAATGGGGTTTGTGTTCTGTAAAGTACGAATTTTAAAAATTTCAGTTGTCCAGTTTGGAGTATATCCTTTTGAAAAAATATGTTTATATTTGCTAATTCGAACGTAATCTCCAACTTTTAGTTTACCAAATTTAAATATTTTGGGATGATTATAAACTTGTTTTAGTATAGAACTTTCATTTTCTGTGTTAACAGACTTTGGTGTCATTCCAATTGTTCTATGCTTTTTATTATTATATTGATTAATTAAATCCTTACATATATGTATCCATTGATAATTTCCTTGTAGACTAAAATTTTTCCACATCATTCCTTTTAGAGTTCTATTAAATCGTTCTACAATAGACGCTTTCATGATACTATATGTAGAATAGTGGTTGATATTATGTTTTTTCATCAAGTTTTGAAATATTTTATTATAGAACTCTTTACCATTATCGGTTTGCAAGTTTTTTGGAATTCTCTTTAGCGAAAAAATAGATTGTATAGCATTGGTTATATCTTCACTACTTTTAGATTTTACGGGTACAGCCCAAGCAAACTTTGAAAATGTATCTATAACTGTTAAAATAAATCTATAGCCTTTGTTATATTTTGAGTAAGCACCCATTTCAACAAGATCTGCTTGCCAAAGATCATCAATTCCCTTGACCACCACTCGACGTCGAATGAAATTTCTACGTGCTTGCTTGTGAAGCTCCTGAACCACTTCTTGTCGCTCCATTTCTAACGTCTATCTTACAGATTACATCAATTTAAATGCTGTTGATATTGAATTTAAATCAAAAACGATTTATATATCTATCTTTAAATGCTTTGTAATGAGCTTCGTTTTTTCATTTAGACGTTCTTCAACTGAATCAATTTTGTAATTAAATAATGATGTCATTTCTTTTAGTGATTGATTGAGATTATTTGGTATTATACTTTGATCATGTATTAATTTACTTAAACGTGTTTCTACATTATCAAATTTTTCTGTAGTCAACACGTTTTGTTGATGTATTATTTCGTTAAAACGATCCTCCATTCCCTTAATTCTCTCCATATACATTGTATCCAGTTGTTTCTTTATTTCACTTAAATAAGTTTTCATATAAATTTTGTTTACGGCATCGTTTTCCAATACAGGACTAGCAATATTTTTTATTCTCCGCAAGTTAAAGTTGAAATTACGATCACTATCCAAATGAATCTTGAAATGTTGATTTTGATATCTTGCAGATTTTTCAATATAATGTCCAAACTTATCGATAGGCATTTTATGAATATGAATTGTTTGTACATTTTTAAGTCTATTTATATAATAATTTTTGCTTCTCTCAATTCCTCAATAATTGATACAATTTCATTATTATGATTTGAGTGACCAGCTGTTGTTGATGAAATCAAAAGACGCAATCTATCAACCAATTCATTAGGATCATCCCAATAAACATAATTATGCTTTTTTCTATTCAATTTCATTAAACCTTTTCCCTCATGAATTTTCTGTTGTTGTTTAAATAGGTTTTTAATAATCGTTGTATATTTAATTGAACGATTTCCTTTAATTTGACCATTAATACTGTTATTTCGTTTATGGACATTAGTCATCTCCAATATTTGTTTATAATTATTTAAATCTGTTTTATTATAATTGCTTGGTTTCTTATAAACTAACAATTCATATAAGCCTGATGTGAAGGGCCATTTTAAATTACCTACAGTAATATTGATTGAATTGAAAGCGATGGGTTCATTACCCAGTCTCCATATTTGATTTTTATCCTTATGAGGACCATAGGTTTTATCATATATATTTAAGTTAACTTTTGATAAATTATATTGAACACTTTCATTGGGATGTATTGCAATGGTGTTATCATCATCATTGCTATCATCCTCATTATCAACATTATCATTATTATCATCATCATAATCATCATGATCATCATCATGATCATTTTCATCATCAAATGATTGAAACGTGTTTGAACTTTTCTCGATTTTCTTGTTATTAGAGCTTGGAGAAAACGTGTTATAATCAAGCTTACTCTTTTTATATGGTGTACTGAAGGCAACTTTATTATTCTCAAGATCATGTTTAAAAGAGTTATCCAGATAATTTTCATGTTTTATAATGTTATTATTATTATTATTATTATTATTATTAGTTGATTGAACTAATTCTTTTAATGGTTTTGATATTGGTTTCAATGTCTTTTCCAACAATTCATCATTTGCAATTTCTCCAAGCAAAATATTCTTATATTTCTTTTTTAAAATATTTCGAGTTTTAATAAGATTATTAACTAGATTTGTGTTCATATTTATAGGTTGAATTAGAAACAGATTCAAAACAGATCAGTTTAGCAGTTTAGCAGTTTAACAGTTTAGCAGTATAGCAGTATAGCAGTATAGCAGTATAGCAGTTTAGCAGTTAGCAGTTTAATAGTTGAGAAGCTGTTAGTTTAATAATTAATCTTGTACTGATTTTAAAATATCTGTAATGTTTCTTTTATAGCTTTATAAATATATCGAAACCTTTTCTATATCGACCATTATTCATAGGATCATCTTTGTTAATAACTAGAAAACCATATTTTTCTTTCCAACACTCGGTACATAACTCATGAAATGTTTTCAAAGTCATATCAGAACCAACATGATCATTGTAAATATGCTTAATATTCATTGCATCCTGTTTGAAAATTATAATCATATTAGCATTATCGCGAATCAAGTGTTTTGGTATACGTGTATATGTTTGACATAAATAAAAACTATCAATATCTTTATGACGACCCATACAGAAGTAGGCACGTACATGATTTTGTTTCTCACAAGCTATATCGTCGAATATAAATACTGAATTTGGTTTAACTTCGTCTGGCGATAGAACATCATCATTATTGGAAAATGATGAAAAATTTATCTCCTTAATGGGTTTAATTAGACTTTCTAAGTACTTATATTTCGGTTGTTGTGTTGATTTTGAATATAAGTAAATATTTTTAAATTTCAATCCATGAGGACTTTCAATAAGACTGATCATAACATTTGTTTTTCCGCAATTTGATGGACCCACAATAAGAGCTCGAATAGAATTCGGTAGTAATGAGCTATGACGAATTTTATTTGATGAATCGAACTTTGATTCGATATTCTTTACGTTAATCCTTTTATGTTGTTTAAAAAAGCGCATTCTGAAATCTAATGATAACATAATATATAAACCAGTCTCTTTTATTTGTTTTCAATCAATTTGATTTTAATCTTTAATCGACAAAGTATCAATAGATATGATAATCATTTATAAAAAGATATTCAGTCGTCATCCATACTTCATCGGTAGAGGTTTTCTGAATAAAATAATTAATAAACTTCCTATTGAACTTCATCTACCCGGTTATCAATTTTGCGGACCTGGTACAAAATTAAAGAAACGTTTAGCTAGAGGTGATCAAGGAATCAATCCATTGGATACTGCTTGCAGAGAGCATGATATAGCATACTCAAACAATAAAGATTTAGAGAAAAGACATATTGCTGATAGAATTTTAACTGAAAAGGCTTGGCAAAGGGTCAAAGCAAACGATAGTAGTTTGGGTGAAAAATCAAACGCTTGGTTTGTTGCTACTGCAATGAAAGCAAAAACAAAATTCGGTATGGGTAACGTTATTAGCAAAACTAAAAAGTCGTCTCCACTAAATACCCACAAACTGTTTACACATGCATTGAAAAGTGCAAGAAAGAATATAAAGAAAAGTGAAAACTTGAAAGATGCTATAAAGATTTCACGAAAAGTTGTAAACAATATTTTCAAGGGGAAGAAAAAATCGTTAATAAAAACACCTCGAATAATACCTCTACCTAAATCTGGAGGTTTTCTTCCACTTGCCCCTATATTTGCTGCACTGGGTGCACTTGGTGGTTTAGCTGGTGGTGTATCTGGTATTACAAAAGCAATCAATGCAGTCAAAAATGGAAAGGAACAATTGACTGAAGCAAAACGACATAATAGTACAATAGAAGCCATTGCGATGGGAAAAGGCATGTTCTTAAAACCATATAAAAAAGGACTTGGATTATATTTAAAACCTTATCAAAAAAATTTTTAATGAAGCTACCTGAAAGAGCTCTTTCTGATGTAGACTTGAGAAAATATGCAAAACATATTCCAAATTTTAGAGGTGTGTTTATGTGTAACACCCTTCCAAGCAGCAAACCATTTAAAAAAGAATGTGGAATAATCAATCTGGATACTTCAAAGGGCCCTGGCACACATTGGGTAGCATACTGGAAAAACAACAATCAAATCGAATATTTTGATAGCTTTGGCAATTTGCAACCACCAAAACAATTAATAAAATATTTAGGAAAAAACATAAGTTATAATTATGATAGATATCAAAATTTTAATACAATAAATTGTGGCCATTTATGTTTAAAATTTTTGTTTTCGAAGCTAAACTTAAAAGAAACTATAAATGTTTTTTAATAAAATACATTGATTAAGAATTTCTTTTATTTATAAATAAACATATTATTTCATTTATTAAAAAAATTTCAAAATAAATATAATTAAATAATTTTTCTAATTTCGCTTGTTAGAGGTGAGTATTCGATTAAACGATCATGAATAACTAAACAGTATGCTGATGTATTATCTGGAATTAGTTTGTTTGCTTCAGTATCAAATTCAATTCGTACATCAATAGGTCCAGTTTTAACAGTTTCATTTTGATGTGAAACATCAACAACAATAAGCGGTGCGTAAGACTTGTAATCATTAACATCCAGCAATGGTTCAGGTTCTCGCATGTAAAAGCCTTGTTGAAATTTTGCATACATATTATATAGAACAGAATACTGACCCATTTCGAAACGATTATTTAAATCATCATATGGATATGACTCTGAGTTTAGATATACTTTTAAATTAGAGATATTACAATGGTCAAATATATTTCCTTGTTCTTTACTTTTCTCTTTTTGTAAACCAATTATAAGAAATCGTGGTCTTTCGTTTTGTGGTGAAAGCTTTACATTCCATAAAACCTTTGTACTCTTTGGTAAAACAGGATTTACATGACAGTCCCAACTTCTAAACGCAATTGGTATAGAATGTTTGCTGTTGATTATCTTAAACATTTCCAATTTTGCAAAGTCCGATAGTTGAATGTGTGGCATTTTCCATGTTATATCCAGAATTGTTAACTTCAACTGATCAGTTACATTTGTAGAACAATATGATCTCTCATCGGATGTAGAACGTTGAAGGATAAGCTCATGTTTCGAATTTAATAGTATTTTGTTATAATCTTCAGCAAACCCCATCAACATTTTCAGAGGTATACAACAGCTAAAATGACTTTTTTCTAAAACAAAAGTTTCAGTAAGAGACCAACCAGCGTTTTTTAATACATCACTTTCAGCCTTATTCAATGATACAAAATTTTTCATGGTGGATGAAATTCCAAGTTTACGTGTACGATCAACTTCAAAACCATTAATTTCATAACGAATTTCATCGAACAAATATGAAACAAAGTTGTTTTTTAATTTCACATCTATAGCTGGAACCTCTTTGGTTGCTTCCTTCTTTACTATAAAACCATGAATGTAAATCATACTCTCACTTGGTAAGACAAAGAGATCCTGATTTTGAATTGGTATACGAATTTCATCATTGTTGTTGAATGATTTTAGATATGGAGAGTAACTATGATATTCCCTTTTTACAATACTCTCATCATATATAGGTTTTTGAAGGACATTTAGTATTTCATTCATTGTTGAAGATTAAATCCCAACGATTTTAAGTATTCTATATTATATGATGTTAACGGGTTTTTTTTATTTTTTATACTTTCTCGAATGCGAGTTGATGAGGGATTGAATGGAAATCCTCTTTGCATTACGTTTTTATTGTAAATTATCATTATTCTGGTTTGAAGTGGAGTCTAAGAGTGATTTTTTCTCCTCTAAAATTTATAAGTTCACCGTCTTGATTTAAGATTCTAATCGTTATGTTGTTTATTTGTTGACAGTTGACGGGTAAATAAATAACATTTCGAGGTTTTTCGTTTATTTTATATCCTGGAGGAATATCAAGAGGAAATTCATGAATAGCATGATTCGAAGTATTATTAATAAATGAACCGGTTGTTAAGTTGCTTTCAATGCGTATTGTATTAACATTCGTAATATGTGTAGGTAAATCAGATTCAAATAACTTTGTAGTATTCAATGAATTAACATCTACAATCATCACTTCCAAAGATTTATCATTTTTAAGATTTTGATTAGTATTATAATAGTAAGTTGAATTTACTTCTAGTTTTCTTTTACTAAATCCAAGTAACTTTCCTATACTGTTTGGTTGTGAAAAATCTATATCCATTGATGAGGTTATTTCAGTTTTAAGTGTGTTATTGTTAGCTTCAATTGTTAGAAAAATTGGTTCATCAATATCTTGTAAGCTTGAGTTTAAGAAAAAACCAATATCTTCAAGTTCGTATGAACCAACTGGAATAGTAATAATATGATTTCCTATATGAAACAAATTGTTGTGAACATCTACATTGGGTATGGAATTGAATGTTACAAAATCAATAAGTCCACAAACATATTTTGTAGGGAGTTCAATTGGAGGAAAATATTCTCCAACCAGAGTTGAAGTGTTTCCGCTTAAAGATATTGTTATTGACATTTCGAGTATTCAGAATGAACTGATGTTTGATGATTATTTTACCTGATTTAAGTGTTAAATAATAAATCCAAAAAAAGAAAAAATGTCTTTTATAATTTTATGTTTTCTTTATTAATATTTGATTTAATAAACTTTCTTAAGAGTATTACATTTTTTTGAGCACATATACAATATTTTCTATGATAACAACAAACATTTACAGATTCATCATTTTGATATAATGTTTTTAAATTTGGACAATTTAAATCATCCAGGTTATAAAAATAAATTTTATCCTTAAAAATATTTTGAATCCACTTAATTTTTTCTAATCCTTTAGCATAATAAATATAATTTTTATCTTTAACTTGCGCAATATAATATTCCACAATATTTGTTAAGGATGAATCGCCATCTTTCCATTTTAATCCATGATGATGATTATAAAGCCAATTAATTGAATATTTTTCTTTTGTTGTCAACGATGAATATGGAAAAGGTGGTTTAATAATAAATGTTTGAACTTGTGAGTCGTCAATTGAAATACTCAGTTCTTTTACAATGAATTTATTGTTGAGATAAAAACCTTGTACGTCTACAACTAATATTCTCTCCTCCGACATTGTTTAGTACTAATCAAGTCACAACGACGACTGTAGAACTGTTTATAAAGTCTATGTTTTTAAATTATTATAAAAATTCATTATATATAATGCTTGATCCCAACTGTTATCGATAAGAGAACATTTACAGGTATCAGGTCCACAAGTTGTTTCATCGTTGGACCACACACAATTATTATAATGATATCCAAATTTTGATTTACTTTTCTTATAAAATGCATTATCATCGAATTGAGCTTTTAATTTCTTCAAAATAATCTCATGTTCATACCACAAAAACCTTTCTTCATTCAAGAAGTCATGTACAATTTTCGAATAAAACTGATTATTCATTATTTTTTCTTATTTTTTTATATTAAATAAATCTTCTTAACACATCAACAACAAAGTTTATATTAAGTGGTAGTAGTAAATGTATTTCATCATATTAGTTAATTTATGATATTTCCATATCCAAATCATGTGTATAATCTTGAATGTTGATTAATGTCATATCGGATCGGTATGTAGTATCATCCTCAGAAACCGTCTCAATTTCACCATTACTTAAAATTCTCTCGTATTCAACTTGACGGTATTCGAAACATGAAATATTTAATCGACGTTTCAAGTAATTGCTGTTATATGTACAACGGATTCTCAATTTTATATTATCTTTGTATTGAAGTTGAAAATGTCTATAAAATGGAGCCGAACTTTCAATTATTCCTGCAATATTTTTTTCTTTTTTTACTAAATCTTGCCTAAATGCTTCAATAGCTTGTTCAACAGTAAAAGATTGATTTATAGGTGGTGGTGGTGGGGAGTCTTCTTGTTCTTCGTTTGATTCATATTCTGCTTTTGTTGTTGTTGTTGTTGACTCGATGTTTTTATTTAAATCATTACTATACTTTAAAAGTTTGAAATTTAGTTGTATGCTCACAGTATCATTATTCGGTAATTTTATTGCAAATTCTGTATTTTTAAGTTCATTTTCACTCAAATCAATAGGTAATGAAGCTGAAAACACTTGTATGATATAGATATATGAAAACAATATGATAAAAATATTTTTCATTTTAGTTTTTCTTTTTAATATATATGTTCTTAGGTTAGCGATATATTTTTGAATGAGATGATAAGAATTGTTTCTCATATTTATATACTAATTTAATAATCTTCATATTGAAATGAGTCATCATCACCACCGCTAGCACCACCAGCTGCTTTCTTAACTATACTATTATTAACCATTTTTTGAGGGAGGAGGAGGAGGAGAGGTTTTTGTTGATTTTTATTCAATGAATGGATACCAGTCTTACCATTATAAGATTTAGTTGCATATTCATCTATTTCACTATACGCGCATGATGGTTTATATGAGTGTACATTTATATCTTTAAAACCACCTTCATAGACTGTTCCGACTAGTGATATCATACCACCAATAACCTCAATTTTTATATGTTGATTGTGACTAAATTGAAATATTGGAATATTTGTTGGCATTTGTTGTCCTCTATTAAGAGAAAAAATTTGCGTTCTAGTCCCTCCTTCTGCAGTTAGAAACACCTGCATTATAATATCCAAAACTATTGCATTTATTATTTGAAAAGTTTTCCACTGTGCATGACAAGTACAATATTTATCACCAGTTTTTAAAAATTGACCCCAATACATATTTATCAAAGTTTTAATTTAACTGAATCTCTTTTTATATATGCATATATATATATATATATATATATATATATATATATATATATATATATATATATATATATATATATATATATGTATATGTATGCATACACGTATACTTAACCGCAACTGATAAGAAGTTATTGAAATATCTAAAAACGTCTTATACTATCAATTATTGAATATAAAGAATCAGTTTGAAAGTTCGTCTTACGGTGAAAAGTTGAAAGCAAAAAAAATGAGGGCAAGCTTAAGAAAATTGTTTCAAAGTCCTAATATTTCATACTTACCTTTAAAGAATATGGAAGAAAATACTATATATGAAATCAACAAGATAGATCGAGTAGATACAAAATATGGTGAAAGTATAAGATGTGATCTAAATAACGAATATTACATTTATTTACCTAAACGATTTCTGATTATTACTAAAAATCAGATGGATTATCTAAACACAACTCCACACATTTTAAAGAAAGTTAAAGAAGTGAAGGGATCATATACTCTAGTCCTTAAAAAGAAGAAGCAATTTGTATTCTACAACAACTTGTATAACAGCACTGAAGAAGACGATGATGATGATGATGATGATGATGAAATAGAAAACACATTTTAAACAATCCACGAAACAGAAACCTTTTAAAATTAAAATCATATATATCAACAAAACTCTGCATACATTAAAATTTCTTTCACATTTGATTAAATAGAAACTTTATAAAAACGGAAAAACCGCAACAGAAACTTTTTTACAATTAAAACGCACAACATTAAAATTGCAACCACATTTTTTTTTTTCCTGTTTAGAAACAAAATTATATTTCAGAATTTTGTATTTTTAAATAAACCTCGAAATAGAAACTTTTTTTAAATTATGAAAACATATATATCAATAAAAAAAAAAAACCCTACAACATCTAAAATTTCTCACGTATTTGATAAATTTGGGACCTTATAAAATGAAAAACCGCAACGGAAGCTTTTTAAAATTAAAACACACAACATTAAAATTGAAACCACATTTTTTCCTGTTTAGAAACAAAATTATATTTCTGAATTTTGTATAAAAACCTCCACCAATTTTACTTTAAGTATCATTCAAGTTAAGTAAATCATCAAAAATGGAATCACATTTAAAAAAAATTTTTAAAAAATCACAAAATAAAACCATTCTCCCTATAAAGGAGATGGTTTTTGATCATAATTATAAAATAATAAAGATGGAGCGTGTTCAGACACGCTTTGGAATGAAAATTCGGTGTCTGGTAGAGGGAACTCATTATATATACCTCCCGAGTATAGACGATGATGCTATTTCAGAAGTTAATGTTAATACATACTACATTTCCAAAATAAAGAAAGGAAGCAGTGGGTTATACTATGAATTAACCATTATTGCGGAAACATCAGGTAATTTCTGGTAAAATAATTTTTATTTTTATTTTTTGATTATTAAATATAATAATAATTGATTATTTTCGTTTAAGCTCAAGATACACCAGAGAAATAAATTGAGTATTGAAGACAAAAAAACAACAACAGCAACCACCGAAACAATGTGTGCCAGATCCCTTTGAAGTATCCAGATTTTATAATTTTTTTATTTTCTTTTTTTAGTATAACATATTTACTTAAATAAAAATGTTAATGCAATTTTAATTTAACTATTTGTTTGTTTGTTCATTTTTATTATTTATACACTTAACCACAACTTTTTATCAAAGTTTTAAAAATAACATCCACCACGACTTCACTTTAAGCAAAACCGAACACGCTGTCGCCTCATACACTTTAAGCAAAACCGAACACGCTGTCGTCTCATAACATAAAATATCATGGGGTCGAATTTAACCCCATCGACCGTTAAAGGGTTAAGGTATGCACATTTTTTTTTTTTTTTTTTTTTTTTTTTTTTTTCCTTTGCACGGTGGTAACACTGACCAACACCCGACCCACATCCACTAAATTTCATGGGTGGTAACACTGGTCGGCATGAGCCAACATTTTGTATGGAAAAAGTGGTCCAGAGGGAACGTAAACATACTACTGTTTGATTCATTGCATTTTCAATTTGCTAATTTGTTTCGTAATGTATACGCAAGTTACCATCTATATATTATATATACCATCTTCTATATATATTACCATCTTCTATATATATTACAACAGTCCTACCATTGTCGTTTTGTTCCTTACTAACTATGCACATGTTTGTTTTGCTTATTTTTGTTCTACTTAAGACAAACTTTTTTTGGTTTGTTACTATTAAGTATATTTTTTGATTTTTGCCACAAGCCAATGACTATTAATTTTAGTTAATTATTATTTTTCGAACTGTATTTGTTTCTAAATTCGTATGAATTGAATTAGGCTACACTTTCGTAACACTTTTTAAGCATAAATTACATGTGATAATTATTAATGAACAAATAACATCAAAGTTAGTTGTAAATATTCTGACAACAACACATAGTTGAACGGAACAGCCAGCCGTTTTCGAAGGCCACTAAACCTTCCTCATCAGCGTTCTTCTGTGTTTTGGTCCACTGTGTGTGGTGTCAGTTGATGTAGATGTCTGCCTTATATACGTAACTTTATTGCAAATGGAATATGTGAATTGGTTTGATTCATTGCATTTTCAATTTGCTAATTTGTTTCGTAATGTATACGCAAGTTACCATCTATATATTATATATACCATCTTCTATATATATTACCATCTTCTATATATATTACAACAGTCCTACCATTGTCGTTTTGTTCCTTACTAACTATGCACATGTTTGTTTTGCTTATTTTTGTTCTACTTAAGACAAACTTTTTTTGGTTTGTTACTATTAAGTATATTTTTTGATTTTTGCCACAAGCCAATGACTATTAATTTTAGTTAATTATTATTTTTCGAACTGTATTTGTTTCTAAATTCGTATGAATTGAATTAGGCTACACTTTCGTAACACTTTTTAAGCATAAATTACATGTGATAATTATTAATGAACAAATAACATCAAAGTTAGTTGTAAATATTCTGACAACAACACATAGTTGAACGGAACAGCCAGCCGTTTTCGAAGGCCACTAAACCTTCCTCATCAGCGTTCTTCTGTGTTTTGGTCCACTGTGTGTGGTGTCAGTTGATGTAGATGTCTGCCTTATATACGTAACTTTATTGCAAATGGAATATGTGAATTGGTTTGATTCATTGCATTTTCAATTTGCTAATTTGTTTCGTAATGTATACGCAAGTTACCATCTATATATTATATATACCATCTTCTATATATATTACCATCTTCTATATATATTACAACAGTCCTACCATTGTCGTTTTGTTCCTTACTAACTATGCACATGTTTGTTTTGCTTATTTTTGTTCTACTTAAGACAAACTTTTTTTGGTTTGTTACTATTAAGTATATTTTTTGATTTTTGCCACAAGCCAATGACTATTAATTTTAGTTAATTATTATTTTTCGAACTGTATTTGTTTCTAAATTCGTATGAATTGAATTAGGCTACACTTTCGTAACACTTTTTAAGCATAAATTACATGTGATAATTATTAATGAACAAATAACATCAAAGTTAGTTGTAAATATTCTGACAACAACACATAGTTGAACGGAACAGCCAGCCGTTTTCGAAGGCCACTAAACCTTCCTCATCAGCGTTCTTCTGTGTTTTGGTCCACTGTGTGTGGTGTCAGTTGATGTAGATGTCTGCCTTATATACGTAACTTTATTGCAAATGGAATATGTGAATTGGTTTGATTCATTACATTTTCAATTTGCTAATTTGTTTCGTAATGTATACGCAAGTTACCATCTATATATTATATATACCATCTTCTATATATATTACCATCTTCTATATATATTACAACAGTCCTACCATTGTCGTTTTGTTCCTTACTAACTATGCACATGTTTGTTTTGCTTATTTTTGTTCTACTTAAGACAAACTTTTTTTGGTTTGTTACTATTAAGTATATTTTTTGATTTTTGCCACAAGCCAATGACTATTAATTTTAGTTAATTATTATTTTTCGAACTGTATTTGTTTCTAAATTCGTATGAATTGAATTAGGCTACACTTTCGTAACACTTTTTAAGCATAAATTACATGTGATAATTATTAATGAACAAATAACATCAAAGTTAGTTGTAAATATTCTGACAACAACACATAGTTGAACGGAACAGCCAGCCGTTTTCGAAGGCCACTAAACCTTCCTCATCAGCGTTCTTCTGTGTTTTGGTCCACTGTGTGTGGTGTCAGTTGATGTAGATGTCTGCCTTATATACGTAACTTTATTGCAAATGGAATATGTGAATTGGTTTGATTCATTGCATTTTCAATTTGCTAATTTGTTTCGTAATGTATACGCAAGTTACCATCTATATATTATATATACCATCTTCTATATATATTACCATCTTCTATATATATTACAACAGTCCTACCATTGTCGTTTTGTTCCTTACTAACTATGCACATGTTTGTTTTGCTTATTTTTGTTCTACTTAAGACAAACTTTTTTTGGTTTGTTACTATTAAGTATATTTTTTGATTTTTGCCACAAGCCAATGACTATTAATTTTAGTTAATTATTATTTTTCGAACTGTATTTGTTTCTAAATTCGTATGAATTGAATTATGCTACACTTTCGTAACACTTTTTAAGCATAAATTACATGTGATAATTATTAATGAACAAATAACATCAAAGTTAGTTGTAAATATTCTGACAACAACACATAGTTGAACGGAACAGCCAGCCGTTTTCGAAGGCCACTAAACCTTCCTCATCAGCGTTCTTCTGTGTTTTGGTCCACTGTGTGTGGTGTCAGTTGATGTAGATGTCTGCCTTATATACGTAACTTTATTGCAAATGGAATATGTGAATTGGTTTGATTCATTGCATTTTCAATTTGCTAATTTGTTTCGTAATGTATACGCAAGTTACCATCTATATATTATATATACCATCTTCTATATATATTACCATCTTCTATATATATTACAACAGTCCTACCATTGTCGTTTTGTTCCTTACTAACTATGCACATGTTTGTTTTGCTTATTTTTGTTCTACTTAAGACAAACTTTTTTTGGTTTGTTACTATTAAGTATATTTTTTGATTTTTGCCACAAGCCAATGACTATTAATTTTAGTTAATTATTATTTTTCGAACTGTATTTGTTTCTAAATTCGTATGAATTGAATTAGGCTACACTTTCGTAACACTTTTTAAGCATAAATTACATGTGATAATTATTAATGAACAAATAACATCAAAGTTAGTTGTAAATATTCTGACAACAACACATAGTTGAACGGAACAGCCAGCCGTTTTCGAAGGCCACTAAACCTTCCTCATCAGCGTTCTTCTGTGTTTTGGTCCACTGTGTGTGGTGTCAGTTGATGTAGATGTCTGCCTTATATACGTAACTTTATTGCAAATGGAATATGTGAATTGGTTTGATTCATTACATTTTCAATTTGCTAATTTGTTTCGTAATGTATACGCAAGTTACCATCTATATATTATATATACCATCTTCTATATATATTACCATCTTCTATATATATTACAACAGTCCTACCATTGTCGTTTTGTTCCTTACTAACTATGCACATGTTTGTTTTGCTTATTTTTGTTCTACTTAAGACAAACTTTTTTTGGTTTGTTACTATTAAGTATATTTTTTGATTTTTGCCACAAGCCAATGACTATTAATTTTAGTTAATTATTATTTTTCGAACTGTATTTGTTTCTAAATTCGTATGAATTGAATTAGGCTACACTTTCGTAACACTTTTTAAGCATAAATTACATGTGATAATTATTAATGAACAAATAACATCAAAGTTAGTTGTAAATATTCTGACAACAACACATAGTTGAACGGAACAGCCAGCCGTTTTCGAAGGCCACTAAACCTTCCTCATCAGCGTTCTTCTGTGTTTTGGTCCACTGTGTGTGGTGTCAGTTGATGTAGATGTCTGCCTTATATACGTAACTTTATTGCAAATGGAATATGTGAATTGGTTTGATTCATTGCATTTTCAATTTGCTAATTTGTTTCGTAATGTATACGCAAGTTACCATCTATATATTATATATACCATCTTCTATATATATTACCATCTTCTATATATATTACAACAGTCCTACCATTGTCGTTTTGTTCCTTACTAACTATGCACATGTTTGTTTTGCTTATTTTTGTTCTACTTAAGACAAACTTTTTTTGGTTTGTTACTATTAAGTATATTTTTTGATTTTTGCCACAAGCCAATGACTATTAATTTTAGTTAATTATTATTTTTCGAAACCAAAAAAGTTTGTCTTAAGTAGAACAAAAATAAGCAAAACAAACATGTGCATAGTTAGTAAGGAACAAAACGACAATGGTAGGACTGTTGTAATATATATAGAAGATGGTAATATATATAGAAGATGGTATATATAATATATAGATGGTAATTTGCGTATACATTACGAAACAAATTAGCAAATTGAAAATGCAATGAATCAAACCAATTCACATATTCCATTTGCAATAAAGTTACGTATATAAGGCAGACATCTACATCAACTGACACCACACACAGTGGACCAAAACACAGAAGAACGCTGATGAGGAAGGTTTAGTGGCCTTCGAAAACGGCTGGCTGTTCCGTTCAACTATGTGTTGTTGTCAGAATATTTACAACTAACTTTGATGTTATTTGTTCATTAATAATTATCACATGTAATTTATGCTTAAAAAGTGTTACGAAAGTGTAGCCTAATTCAATTCATACGAATTTAGAAACAAATACAGTTCGAAAAATAATAATTAACTAAAATTAATAGTCATTGGCTTGTGGCAAAAATCAAAAAATATACTTAATAGTAACAAACCAAAAAAAGTTTGTCTTAAGTAGAACAAAAATAAGCAAAACAAACATGTGCATAGTTAGTAAGGAACAAAACGACAATGGTAGGACTGTTGTAATATATATAGAAGATGGTAATATATATAGAAGATGGTATATATAATATATAGATGGTAACTTGCGTATACATTACGAAACAAATTAGCAAATTGAAAATGCAATGAATCAAACCAATTCACATATTCCATTTGCAATAAAGTTACGTATATAAGGCAGACATCTACATCAACTGACACCACACACAGTGGACCAAAACACAGAAGAACGCTGATGAGGAAGGTTTAGTGGCCTTCGAAAACGGCTGGCTGTTCCGTTCAACTATGTGTTGTTGTCAGAATATTTACAACTAACTTTGATGTTATTTGTTCATTAATAATTATCACATGTAATTTATGCTTAAAAAGTGTTACGAAAGTGTAGCCTAATTCAATTCATACGAATTTAGAAACAAATACAGTTCGAAAAATAATAATTAACTAAAATTAATAGTCATTGGCTTGTGGCAAAAATCAAAAAATATACTTAATAGTAACAAACCAAAAAAAGTTTGTCTTAAGTAGAACAAAAATAAGCAAAACAAACATGTGCATAGTTAGTAAGGAACAAAACGACAATGGTAGGACTGTTGTAATATATATAGAAGATGGTAATATATATAGAAGATGGTATATATAATATATAGATGGTAACTTGCGTATACATTACGAAACAAATTAGCAAATTGAAAATGCAATGAATCAAACCAATTCACATATTCCATTTGCAATAAAGTTACGTATATAAGGCAGACATCTACATCAACTGACACCACACACAGTGGACCAAAACACAGAAGAACGCTGATGAGGAAGGTTTAGTGGCCTTCGAAAACGGCTGGCTGTTCCATTCAACTATGTGTTGTTGTCAGAATATTTACAACTAACTTTGATGTTATTTGTTCATTAATAATTATCACATGTAATTTATGCTTAAAAAGTGTTACGAAAGTGTAGCCTAATTCAATTCATACGAATTTAGAAACAAATACAGTTCGAAAAATAATAATTAACTAAAATTAATAGTCATTGGCTTGTGGCAAAAATCAAAAAATATACTTAATAGTAACAAACCAAAAAAAGTTTGTCTTAAGTAGAACAAAAATAAGCAAAACAAACATGTGCATAGTTAGTAAGGAACAAAACGACAATGGTAGGACTGTTGTAATATATATAGAAGATGGTAATATATATAGAAGATGGTATATATAATATATAGATGGTAACTTGCGTATACATTACGAAACAAATTAGCAAATTGAAAATGCAATGAATCAAACCAATTCACATATTCCATTTGCAATAAAGTTACGTATATAAGGCAGACATCTACATCAACTGACACCACACACAGTGGACCAAAACACAGAAGAACGCTGATGAGGAAGGTTTAGTGGCCTTCGAAAACGGCTGGCTGTTCCGTTCAACTATGTGTTGTTGTCAGAATATTTACAACTAACTTTGATGTTATTTGTTCATTAATAATTATCACATGTAATTTATGCTTAAAAAGTGTTACGAAAGTGTAGCCTAATTCAATTCATACGAATTTAGAAACAAATACAGTTCGAAAAATAATAATTAACTAAAATTAATAGTCATTGGCTTGTGGCAAAAATCAAAAAATATACTTAATAGTAACAAACCAAAAAAAGTTTGTCTTAAGTAGAACAAAAATAAGCAAAACAAACATGTGCATAGTTAGTAAGGAACAAAACGACAATGGTAGGACTGTTGTAATATATATAGAAGATGGTAATATATATAGAAGATGGTATATATAATATATAGATGGTAACTTGCGTATACATTACGAAACAAATTAGCAAATTGAAAATGCAATGAATCAAACCAATTCACATATTCCATTTGCAATAAAGTTACGTATATAAGGCAGACATCTACATCAACTGACACCACACACAGTGGACCAAAACACAGAAGAACGCTGATGAGGAAGGTTTAGTGGCCTTCGAAAACGGCTGGCTGTTCCGTTCAACTATGTGTTGTTGTCAGAATATTTACAACTAACTTTGATGTTATTTGTTCATTAATAATTATCACATGTAATTTATGCTTAAAAAGTGTTACGAAAGTGTAGCCTAATTCAATTCATACGAATTTAGAAACAAATACAGTTCGAAAAATAATAATTAACTAAAATTAATAGTCATTGGCTTGTGGCAAAAATCAAAAAATATACTTAATAGTAACAAACCAAAAAAAGTTTGTCTTAAGTAGAACAAAAATAAGCAAAACAAACATGTGCATAGTTAGTAAGGAACAAAACGACAATGGTAGGACTGTTGTAATATATATAGAAGATGGTAATATATATAGAAGATGGTATATATAATATATAGATGGTAACTTGCGTATACATTACGAAACAAATTAGCAAATTGAAAATGCAATGAATCAAACCAATTCACATATTCCATTTGCAATAAAGTTACGTATATAAGGCAGACATCTACATCAACTGACACCACACACAGTGGACCAAAACACAGAAGAACGCTGATGAGGAAGGTTTAGTGGCCTTCGAAAACGGCTGGCTGTTCCGTTCAACTATGTGTTGTTGTCAGAATATTTACAACTAACTTTGATGTTATTTGTTCATTAATAATTATCACATGTAATTTATGCTTAAAAAGTGTTACGAAAGTGTAGCCTAATTCAATTCATACGAATTTAGAAACAATTACAGTTCGAAAAATAATAATTAACTAAAATTAATAGTCATTGGCTTGTGGCAAAAATCAAAAAATATACTTAATAGTAACAAACCAAAAAAAGTTTGTCTTAAGTAGAACAAAAATAAGCAAAACAAACATGTGCATAGTTAGTAAGGAACAAAACGACAATGGTAGGACTGTTGTAATATATATAGAAGATGGTAATATATATAGAAGATGGTATATATAATATATAGATGGTAACTTGCGTATACATTACGAAACAAATTAGCAAATTGAAAATGCAATGAATCAAACCAATTCACATATTCCATTTGCAATAAAGTTACGTATATAAGGCAGACATCTACATCAACTGACACCACACACAGTGGACCAAAACACAGAAGAACGCTGATGAGGAAGGTTTAGTGGCCTTCGAAAACGGCTGGCTGTTCCGTTCAACTATGTGTTGTTGTCAGAATATTTACAACTAACTTTGATGTTATTTGTTCATTAATAATTATCACATGTAATTTATGCTTAAAAAGTGTTACGAAAGTGTAGCCTAATTCAATTCATACGAATTTAGAAACAAATACAGTTCGAAAAATAATAATTAACTAAAATTAATAGTCATTGGCTTGTGGCAAAAATCAAAAAATATACTTAATAGTAACAAACCAAAAAAAGTTTGTCTTAAGTAGAACAAAAATAAGCAAAACAAACATGTGCATAGTTAGTAAGGAACAAAACGACAATGGTAGGACTGTTGTAATATATATAGAAGATGGTAATATATATAGAAGATGGTATATATAATATATAGATGGTAACTTGCGTATACATTACGAAACAAATTAGCAAATTGAAAATGCAATGAATCAAACCAATTCACATATTCCATTTGCAATAAAGTTACGTATATAAGGCAGACATCTACATCAACTGACACCACACACAGTGGACCAAAACACAGAAGAACGCTGATGAGGAAGGTTTAGTGGCCTTCGAAAACGGCTGGCTGTTCCGTTCAACTATGTGTTGTTGTCAGAATATTTACAACTAACTTTGATGTTATTTGTTCATTAATAATTATCACATGTAATTTATGCTTAAAAAGTGTTACGAAAGTGTAGCCTAATTCAATTTATACGAATTTAGAAACAATTACAGTTCGAAAAATAATAATTAACTAAAATTAATAGTCATTGGCTTGTGGCAAAAATCAAAAAATATACTTAATAGTAACAAACCAAAAAAAGTTTGTCTTAAGTAGAACAAAAATAAGCAAAACAAACATGTGCATAGTTAGTAAGGAACAAAACGACAATGGTAGGACTGTTGTAATATATATAGAAGATGGTAATATATATAGAAGATGGTATATATAATATATAGATGGTAACTTGCGTATACATTACGAAACAAATTAGCAAATTGAAAATGCAATGAATCAAACCAATTCACATATTCCATTTGCAATAAAGTTACGTATATAAGGCAGACATCTACATCAACTGACACCACACACAGTGGACCAAAACACAGAAGAACGCTGATGAGGAAGGTTTAGTGGCCTTCGAAAACGGCTGGCTGTTCCGTTCAACTATGTGTTGTTGTCAGAATATTTACAACTAACTTTGATGTTATTTGTTCATTAATAATTATCACATGTAATTTATGCTTAAAAAGTGTTACGAAAGTGTAGCCTAATTCAATTCATACGAATTTAGAAACAAATACAGTTCGAAAAATAATAATTAACTAAAATTAATAGTCATTGGCTTGTGGCAAAAATCAAAAAATATACTTAATAGTAACAAACCAAAAAAAGTTTGTCTTAAGTAGAACAAAAATAAGCAAAACAAACATGTGCATAGTTAGTAAGGAACAAAACGACAATGGTAGGACTGTTGTAATATATATAGAAGATGGTAATATATATAGAAGATGGTATATATAATATATAGATGGTAACTTGCGTATACATTACGAAACAAATTAGCAAATTGAAAATGCAATGAATCAAACCAATTCACATATTCCATTTGCAATAAAGTTACGTATATAAGGCAGACATCTACATCAACTGACACCACACACAGTGGACCAAAACACAGAAGAACGCTGATGAGGAAGGTTTAGTGGCCTTCGAAAACGGCTGGCTGTTCCGTTCAACTATGTGTTGTTGTCAGAATATTTACAACTAACTTTGATGTTATTTGTTCATTAATAATTATCACATGTAATTTATGCTTAAAAAGTGTTACGAAAGTGTAGCCTAATTCAATTCATACGAATTTAGAAACAATTACAGTTCGAAAAATAATAATTAACTAAAATTAATAGTCATTGGCTTGTGGCAAAAATCAAAAAATATACTTAATAGTAACAAACCAAAAAAAGTTTGTCTTAAGTAGAACAAAAATAAGCAAAACAAACATGTGCATAGTTAGTAAGGAACAAAACGACAATGGTAGGACTGTTGTAATATATATAGAAGATGGTAATATATATAGAAGATGGTATATATAATATATAGATGGTAACTTGCGTATACATTACGAAACAAATTAGCAAATTGAAAATGCAATGAATCAAACCAATTCACATATTCCATTTGCAATAAAGTTACGTATATAAGGCAGACATCTACATCAACTGACACCACACACAGTGGACCAAAACACAGAAGAACGCTGATGAGGAAGGTTTAGTGGCCTTCGAAAACGGCTGGCTGTTCCGTTCAACTATGTGTTGTTGTCAGAATATTTACAACTAACTTTGATGTTATTTGTTCATTAATAATTATCACATGTAATTTATGCTTAAAAAGTGTTACGAAAGTGTAGCCTAATTCAATTCATACGAATTTAGAAACAAATACAGTTCGAAAAATAATAATTAACTAAAATTAATAGTCATTGGCTTGTGGCAAAAATCAAAAAATATACTTAATAGTAACAAACCAAAAAAAGTTTGTCTTAAGTAGAACAAAAATAAGCAAAACAAACATGTGCATAGTTAGTAAGGAACAAAACGACAATGGTAGGACTGTTGTAATATATATAGAAGATGGTAATATATATAGAAGATGGTATATATAATATATAGATGGTAACTTGCGTATACATTACGAAACAAATTAGCAAATTGAAAATGCAATGAATCAAACCAATTCACATATTCCATTTGCAATAAAGTTACGTATATAAGGCAGACATCTACATCAACTGACACCACACACAGTGGACCAAAACACAGAAGAACGCTGATGAGGAAGGTTTAGTGGCCTTCGAAAACGGCTGGCTGTTCCGTTCAACTATGTGTTGTTGTCAGAATATTTACAACTAACTTTGATGTTATTTGTTCATTAATAATTATCACATGTAATTTATGCTTAAAAAGTGTTACGAAAGTGTAGCCTAATTCAATTTATACGAATTTAGAAACAATTACAGTTCGAAAAATAATAATTAACTAAAATTAATAGTCATTGGCTTGTGGCAAAAATCAAAAAATATACTTAATAGTAACAAACCAAAAAAAGTTTGTCTTAAGTAGAACAAAAATAAGCAAAACAAACATGTGCATAGTTAGTAAGGAACAAAACGACAATGGTAGGACTGTTGTAATATATATAGAAGATGGTAATATATATAGAAGATGGTATATATAATATATAGATGGTAACTTGCGTATACATTACGAAACAAATTAGCAAATTGAAAATGCAATGAATCAAACCAATTCACATATTCCATTTGCAATAAAGTTACGTATATAAGGCAGACATCTACATCAACTGACACCACACACAGTGGACCAAAACACAGAAGAACGCTGATGAGGAAGGTTTAGTGGCCTTCGAAAACGGCTGGCTGTTCCGTTCAACTATGTGTTGTTGTCAGAATATTTACAACTAACTTTGATGTTATTTGTTCATTAATAATTATCACATGTAATTTATGCTTAAAAAGTGTTACGAAAGTGTAGCCTAATTCAATTCATACGAATTTAGAAACAAATACAGTTCGAAAAATAATAATTAACTAAAATTAATAGTCATTGGCTTGTGGCAAAAATCAAAAAATATACTTAATAGTAACAAACCAAAAAAAGTTTGTCTTAAGTAGAACAAAAATAAGCAAAACAAACATGTGCATAGTTAGTAAGGAACAAAACGACAATGGTAGGACTGTTGTAATATATATAGAAGATGGTAATATATATAGAAGATGGTATATATAATATATAGATGGTAACTTGCGTATACATTACGAAACAAATTAGCAAATTGAAAATGCAATGAATCAAACCAATTCACATATTCCATTTGCAATAAAGTTACGTATATAAGGCAGACATCTACATCAACTGACACCACACACAGTGGACCAAAACACAGAAGAACGCTGATGAGGAAGGTTTAGTGGCCTTCGAAAACGGCTGGCTGTTCCGTTCAACTATGTGTTGTTGTCAGAATATTTACAACTAACTTTGATGTTATTTGTTCATTAATAATTATCACATGTAATTTATGCTTAAAAAGTGTTACGAAAGTGTAGCCTAATTCAATTTATACGAATTTAGAAACAATTACAGTTCGAAAAATAATAATTAACTAAAATTAATAGTCATTGGCTTGTGGCAAAAATCAAAAAATATACTTAATAGTAACAAACCAAAAAAAGTTTGTCTTAAGTAGAACAAAAATAAGCAAAACAAACATGTGCATAGTTAGTAAGGAACAAAACGACAATGGTAGGACTGTTGTAATATATATAGAAGATGGTAATATATATAGAAGATGGTATATATAATATATAGATGGTAACTTGCGTATACATTACGAAACAAATTAGCAAATTGAAAATGCAATGAATCAAACCAATTCACATATTCCATTTGCAATAAAGTTACGTATATAAGGCAGACATCTACATCAACTGACACCACACACAGTGGACCAAAACACAGAAGAACGCTGATGAGGAAGGTTTAGTGGCCTTCGAAAACGGCTGGCTGTTCCGTTCAACTATGTGTTGTTGTCAGAATATTTACAACTAACTTTGATGTTATTTGTTCATTAATAATTATCACATGTAATTTATGCTTAAAAAGTGTTACGAAAGTGTAGCCTAATTCAATTCATACGAATTTAGAAACAAATACAGTTCGAAAAATAATAATTAACTAAAATTAATAGTCATTGGCTTGTGGCAAAAATCAAAAAATATACTTAATAGTAACAAACCAAAAAAAGTTTGTCTTAAGTAGAACAAAAATAAGCAAAACAAACATGTGCATAGTTAGTAAGGAACAAAACGACAATGGTAGGACTGTTGTAATATATATAGAAGATGGTAATATATATAGAAGATGGTATATATAATATATAGATGGTAACTTGCGTATACATTACGAAACAAATTAGCAAATTGA
This sequence comes from Tachina lurida, assembly GCA_944452675.1. Classification (NCBI taxonomy): domain Eukaryota; kingdom Metazoa; phylum Arthropoda; class Insecta; order Diptera; family Tachinidae; genus Tachina; species Tachina lurida. The sequence goes on along the minus strand of OX101753.1, from coordinate 84,207,741 downwards.
AAATGCAATGAATCAAACCAATTCACATATTCCATTTGCAATAAAGTTACGTATATAAGGCAGACATCTACATCAACTGACACCACACACAGTGGACCAAAACACAGAAGAACGCTGATGAGGAAGGTTTAGTGGCCTTCGAAAACGGCTGGCTGTTCCGTTCAACTATGTGTTGTTGTCAGAATATTTACAACTAACTTTGATGTTATTTGTTCATTAATAATTATCACATGTAATTTATGCTTAAAAAGTGTTACGAAAGTGTAGCCTAATTCAATTCATACGAATTTAGAAACAAATACAGTTCGAAAAATAATAATTAACTAAAATTAATAGTCATTGGCTTGTGGCAAAAATCAAAAAATATACTTAATAGTAACAAACCAAAAAAAGTTTGTCTTAAGTAGAACAAAAATAAGCAAAACAAACATGTGCATAGTTAGTAAGGAACAAAACGACAATGGTAGGACTGTTGTAATATATATAGAAGATGGTAATATATATAGAAGATGGTATATATAATATATAGATGGTAACTTGCGTATACATTACGAAACAAATTAGCAAATTGAAAATGCAATGAATCAAACCAATTCACATATTCCATTTGCAATAAAGTTACGTATATAAGGCAGACATCTACATCAACTGACACCACACACAGTGGACCAAAACACAGAAGAATGCTGATGAGGAAGGTTTAGTGGCCTTCGAAAACGGCTGGCTGTTCCGTTCAACTATGTGTTGTTGTCAGAATATTTACAACTAACTTTGATGTTATTTGTTCATTAATAATTATCACATGTAATTTATGCTTAAAAAGTGTTACGAAAGTGTAGCCTAATTCAATTCATACGAATTTAGAAACAAATACAGTTCGAAAAATAATAATTAACTAAAATAAGTTTTGACTGGTATGCAAAAGAAATGTCGTCTGGTAGAATAATGAATTTTAGACTATAGAAGATAACATAGAAAAAGATGTTGCCAGAACAAGATTAGCCAATAAAATAAGCCATTTTAAGAGAAATATGGGAAGCTCAGAAAGGGAAAAATTTATACTTAAAGTTTTTAAAGAAACGAAGAGATTCTTGAAAATCCATGATGAAATTTTAGTTACACAGGCGGATAAAGGAAATAAAACGGTTATGATGACAAAATGGAAAAATTATTAAACGATAAGGAAACGTACAAAGTAATAAGATCAGATCCTACAGAAAAGTTAAGAAAAGACAATAATAACATAGTATCAGAGATGTATAAAAGTGGTTTTATAGATAAATGGCAAAAACAAAAATTAACTTCTCCAGCAGCAACAGCCCCAAGAATCTATGCACTACCCAAAATTCATAAAACAGACATTCCCCTTAGACCAATAGTATCTTCAGTGAAAGTTCCATGTTATGAACTATCGAAATACATACACACAAAAAAAAAAACTGTAATGCCAAGATAATTTGATTTTGATTCAAATAGAATTTACATTCGGATTGTGCCCAACAACATTTTGCATTTGTACGAACAAGTCTGTTTCTGTTGTCCCAAAGTGTAAATTCATTTTTGAGGCAAAGTTAAATATGTTGCCTAAAATGTCATATTTGTTGCCCCGACGCTTCAGTTGCTGTTGTCGCAACTGCAAAAATTGTTGCCTCAACAGTTCAATATTCTTTGCCTCAATTGAAAAAATTGTTTCCTCAACAGCTCAATATACTTTTGCCGCAAATGCAGAAATTGTTGCCTCAACAGTTCAATATACTTTTGTCGCAAATGCAGAAATTGTTCAATATACTTTCATCGCAAATGCAGAAATTGTTGCCTCAACAGTTCAATATACTTTCATCGCAAATGCAGAAATTGTTGCCTCAACAGTTCAATATACTTTTGTCGCAAATGTAAATATTGGTAAGGTATATAATATAAATGAAAACAACATTTTAAGTTTGAGAATTTTTATTGCCTATAGGCAATATTCTAAAACAAACAATTTCAATAGATTATAATTTAAAAAATTCCACACAGCTAAAAAGCCAGCTTATGAACAAAACACTAGAGTTCGACCGATTAATCGGCTTCGGCTTCGGCCTTTGGCCAAAAATTGGTAATCGGCCAACATTCGGCCTACGGCAAAAATCGGCCGATTAGCCGAAGCCGAATATTTTTCATTCCAAGCTTGAAAAATAACATTATTTTTGGTCGTTGCTCGCCGACAGTTTCTATTGTGTTTAACGTTTTGAAAGGGTTGCTTTGAAATACAACCCTGTTGCTTTCTATTTTCTTTTACTTGGACGTTCTTGTGAGTTATCATATGAAAAAGCAATCTAGAAATTGCAAAATAGTTTTATTTTTCTTGTTATGTATCCAATAGATATTACAGCTATTTCAGTGATCTCAAAAAATATAACTTTTTTCTTAATTCATATAAAACAAGTATCATTTTTAAAATTTAAAACATTCGGCTTCGGCTTCGGTTTTGGCCGAAGTTTAGGATTTTAGCCGAAGTTCGGCTTCGGCTTCGGCAAAAAAAACGCCTTCGGTCGATCTCTACAAAACACTCCATGAAGGTGAAACATTAGTTTCTTTTGATGTCATATCACTTTTTACCAATATTCCTGTTCACCTAGCTATTCAAAATATTATGAAAAAATGGACCACCATTCAAACACTGACAAGGCTACCTCGCTCGAAATTTCTTAAAATTTTACAATTTTGCCTCAAAGACAATAATTATTTTGTCTATAAAGATAAAATATATAATCAAATTTATGGAATGCCTATAGGAAATCCTCTCTCCCCCACCATAGCAGATATTGTACTTGACAACTTACTAGACGATGCATTTCATGAATTAAGGGAACATGGAATACACATTAAATATATTGCTAAATATGTAGATGACATATTAGCAATCATTAAAGAAAAAGACAAAAATACTATTTTATCAGTTTTAAATAAATACCATCCAAAAATCAAATTTACAATAGAAACGGAAACCGAAAACAAAATTTCATATCTAGATGTCATGCTACATAGATCGAAAAACAAAATAAGTTTTGACTGGTATGCAAAAGAAATGTCGTCTGGTAGAATAATGAATTTTTACACAACACAGCCAAAAAGTCAAATAATTAACACCGCAAAAAGTTTTATAAAAAGAGTGCTTAGTATCAGCGACAGACAATTTCACAGCAAAAACGTTAAAATTATATTCCAAATTTTAAAGAAAAACAGTTTTCCTACAAACTTGATAAACTTACTTATTGAAAGCATAAAACAACAACTTAAAAATAACTCACAACAAACAAATACCTCACCAAAAGAAGACAAAAAATTTTTCAGTGTATCATATGTCCCCAACCTTACTGACAACAATAACATAAGAAAAACAATAAAAATAGCAAATGCTTGTTTTGCTTATAAACCAAACAGAACTTTAAACTCAATATTTACAAAAACAAAAACGCGGGTTGAGAAAAATAAACAAAACAATGTCATATACGAAATACAATGTAAAGGGAAAAACGACGAAAACTGTGATCTAATATACATTGGCACAACAAAGAGAAGTTTAGATACAAGAATGGGAGAACACAAAATTGACATAGTAAAAAAGAAGGAAACAACAGCACTAGCACAACATGTATTACAAACTGGACACTCAGCTGACTTCGAAGGAGTTAAAATTTTCGATATAGAAAAAATGGAAAGAAAAAGATACACTATTGAAACATTAAGAATACAGCAAAAAATAAACAAAACAATGAATCTAAAAGAAGATACAGCAAACATAAACACAAACTACAAAGTAGCTTTAAACGAAACAGATCTGTGATATTAAGTTAAGTTGTGTTTAAAAAAATGTTATATTTGTTTATATATGTTTTAATGTTGAGTATTGTTATTCAATATGTAAAATATGTATATGTACCTATATAATTAATTATTCCATGAATTGTAAGTTAAAATGACTCAAAGCAAAATTGTTTTTTATAATTGTTTTTATTATTTAAATAGACGATCCCTTGAAAAAGTAGACAAAAAATCTACGAAACGTCGGGAAAACTGTAAATAAATGGATTTTTATTTGCATTGAAATATTAGGCCCAATTAGCTTAAAAGGAAATCAACTTAAACCTAAATACTGGCCAAAATAACAAAGAGATATGAAAAAAAATCGCCAAAATGAAATAAATCGGAAAAAGGAAAAAAAAAACTCAAAAACAGAAAAAAAAATCTAAAACGAGAAAAAAGCGACAAAACTGAAAAAAATCGTTTAAAACAAAAAAAAAAACTTCAAAAAAGCCACATTAAAATAAATTCTCAAAACCGAATGTACTGAACCCTTCGTGCGTGAGTAGGGTTTGGGAAACGGGAATTCCCGGGCGGGAAATCCCGGGAAATGTCTGTCTAATATTCCCGGGAAATTTTTGAGATTTTCCCGGGAAAACGGGAAATTAGAAGTGCATGTTATTTCATAAATATATAGAATTTATAATCCAATTTTACTTTAATATAAAAACTTATTATTTTTTTATATATTGCAAAAGTTCGTTTGAATGATTGTATGACTAAATTTACACGAACGTTGACACGTTTTTCATTGTCTGTTTAAACACTTACATATACCTTGTTCGAAGGAAATTTTTAATCTTAAAATTTAAATTGAGTTTTTGTTTTAAATGTAACTGTAAGAAAGAAAGAATTCTTTCGACGCCGATAAACAAGCAGTAAAATGTCCATGTTTTTTAATATAAAATAAAAATGTGAGCTTTTCAAATATAGTCTGAAATTTCATAAAAATTCCATTAAATTGAGGTCATACCATAACATCAAGTATCAATGATTGAAATGATATGATCGTTTCCTAAAGTAAATAATTCGATGCTAAGCGAACTTGAAGTCATTTTTCGCCGAATTAGTGAACAAATTTTGAAAAGTGTAGTGAAAATTTTAAGCTGTAAGAACTCTGAGTTGACGAAACTTAAATTGATTACAAGTAGACGCTATTATGGAAACCCTGCTGAAAATATTTTAGGAGAAATAAAATGAAAGACACTTAGACATACTGTGGCTCAGGGTATTCAAAATTCGACGCAGCGCAGTATGGTACTGTAACCTGCTTGTACTTAACGATAAGAAACCGCCTGGAACTTTTTCAAAAAGAATGAGAAACAAGCAAGGCAAATTCTTATTAAAATGAAGGTAGGTCTTATTAGAAAATTGTCTACTAATTGTGGTAACAGTCGTCAATTGGTTTTTATATGATCTTTTGCTGTGTAATAACTTTATTCCATTTGCTTAAATTCAATTAAAAATTCTTAAAAATTTGTCTTAGAACTGCTTTTTTATTAACTTTTATTTCAAAAGAATGCTTACATTAATAAAACAACCGAAATTTCACCAACTTTCATTTAGTAAATGTATTTAATTTAGAAAATTAGCTTTTCCCGGGAATCCCGGGAATTCCCGGGAACTTGATTTTTTAATTCCCGTTTCCCGGGAAGTGCAAAAGTCCGGGAAATCCCAAACCCTATGCGTGAGTCAAAGTCCCGCTTTACTGAATTTATTTTAATTGCAATTCTTACACAACAACAAGAACAAAAAAACTATGAATACGGCCCTACGATTTTACTGGTAATGCAAATTAAATTTCATTATCAGTAACATTTTACTGTATTTTTTCAGTAATCAGTAAATTTACTGCAGTACATATATACTGCAGTGTGCCCATTTACTAACCAAATAAGTTAAATAAAACAAACAAAAACCAGCAAATTCCTATGTATTTACAATATTGAAAGTTTTGATACTTTTAATTGATTAATTGAAAAAAATATACTAAAAGCACAAGTACTTCCAACTTAAAAAAAAATTTTCATTACTAGATGTTTACACATCTCACCTGTGTTCGCGTTGCTTTTTTTATAGTTGTTTTTCTAGTTCTTTTTATTTATTTCGATCTTGTTGGTTGTATTTTGGTTGCTGTGTTAGGTTTATTTGTCAGTATCTATTCAATTTCTCACTTTGAGTATTTTTTTTGCTAAAATTGAGTTCTAGTTGTTTCCTTTGTATTTTTAAAACAATTCACTTACATTGGGTTTTTGTTTTATATATTAAAATAATTCGGGATTTATTTTTTTCCAGTTTTGAAGTGTTCTTTAACTTTAAAATAATCCATTAACTTTTTATGAATAATATTGTTAGTCTTTATAATAGATTTATTTTATTAATTAGTGTTTTTATGGGAATTGTTAAAATTTAAGTTAAAAATTTTTAAACGCACTAATAATCCCAAATTATCATTTTACTTAAGCAGGTCGTACACGACATGCTTTTTACGTCTGACATTTCAACTTTTCCACTCGGATGTAATTTTGCATGTATGTCAAAATTGTTGTTTTACAGACGGTTTATAATATTTGGTCACAAACGTGCATGTACAAATACGTCTGACATTGTCAGTGTTTGTTGTTTTTTGTTTTTTTTTGCTTTTGCACAAACCTATGTCGGCCTCTGTTTCAAAATGGAGTGTTGCCGGCACAAAAATGTTTCTTTACGCCGTAAAAACTTCAGTGATTTTAAGGAATTTTTCTTTAAATTCGAAGAATCATGTTGGAATATAAAAATGCAACGCAATTTTATTACATTATTGTTATTTAATAGTTTAAAAAAACATAAATATATAGGTGTTGTAATTAGGGTTTCTAATTTCCCGGACTTTTTCAATTCCCGGGAATCGAGAAATAAAATGTTTTATTCCCGGGAATTCCCGGGAATTTCAAAAACATATGAATTCAATTAAATCGTCAATAAAAAATATAATTTTATGAAAAAACATAAACAAAAAAGTAATATGAATAATTTTGTAATATCAATTAAAATATTTGTAATATCAATTAAAAAATTAATTAAATTTTCACCTATAATATTAATTAAGTTTTTCCACTTAAACTAATTAATGCAATTAAAAATGTAACTTAATCAATTAAATTCTTAATTGGAAACATTAATTGGTAAATCCTTTTTTTCTGTCAACATTCAAATTAAAAACAAAACAACTTTATTCGTTAATTTCATGAACAACAATATTTAAAAAGCACAACAAAAAAATCATATGCTTTGAGTTATATCATGGATGGAAATTCCATCTACATCTGCCAATCTAGATGCTATTTTCTATAAAGACTTCTTAAGTTGAAAATATTTCGTAACGCTTCAAGTTATTGGATTCACCTCGGAAGCCTTTATTACATTTGTTTCCACGCTTGTACATATTATCATCGTTACAAAGTTGTATTTTTAAATAATAAAACAACGAACAGCAATGTTAAAAAAGCCAATTCCAAAAACCGATATATGAAATTCCCGACAATTCCCGTTGAAAATTTCCCGGGACTTGCAAAAAAATAGTTCCCGGGTATTCCCGGGATTTTTTTCCCGCGTAGAAACTCTAGTTGTAATATATCAACTTCAGCCGGATAATCCTTCCGTCAATAGCGGAACGCCGCTAAATGTTTCCTCACGGCATAGATTTCTGACGACATATTTTGCATAACAAAAACAGCTGATGTCAGAAGCTTTGTCAGAAGAAAATAGAACACGCTCTAATTGAAATTTTGTCAGAAGACTTTGCGTCTGACTTTTACAGAAGCAAAGTTTTAAAGGTACCACATGACATGTACATGGTTTACAATGGGAAATTTGACAAGTCAGACGCAAAAAACATGTCGTCTACGGGGGGCTTTATTAAGTAAAATATTTTTTATTAAAAATACATTGAAATTGATTATTGAGGGGTTAAGCTGGATCCTATGCGCATTTCACTGTAGTAGTAGTGGATTCCCACTTCTGGCGCCGATTAAAATTTGAAATTTGGGTAATTAAAATTTTAAAATTCTTGGAAATTTGTGAAATTTGATACCCACGAGGGTGGTTCAATAAGTCCGTCCAACTTTTTGTTTACATAAGGAATTTTTTGTTTACATTAGGAGTTTTTTGTTTACATTAACTTTGTGGGAACGGGTGATTTTTTTTGGGGTTACATTAATTGTGTGAACGGGTGATTTTGTTTTTGTGGGAATACGTTAAGTGGGTTCATAGGTTGGAGGTTTTTCTTTTTTGTAATGTATGTATGTATGTATGTATATGCCGACGGGAAAATCATGAAATGATTTTTTCTAATACTAATGGGGGTGAAATAGTGAAAACTAATTTTTCCTAATGCCGACGGCAATACATGATTATTTTTCCTAATGCCTACGATAAAACATGAATATTATTTTTTTCAAATGCCGACGGCAAAACATGATTATTATTTTTTTCAAATGCCGACGGGAAAATGATTTTTCATAATTCCGACGGGAAAAACATCAAAGTTATTTCTAATGCTAATATAGGAGTTTAAGGCTGACCGTGATTTGGGTGGTTGGGGTTGTTGTCGTAATATATAACTGATGGAGTTTATGGATGTGTCTGTCTGTTGTACGAGGCTGTGATTGGTCGGGGGAGCGTGGTGTAGTTGAGGTAGATGGATTGAGTGTATGTGTGTGTATACCTATCTGTTGGAATTTGTGTGAGGGTGTGATTGACAGGGGGCGGGGTGTAGTTGTGGTGGATAGACTGTGTGTATGCAGGTGTTGCTAGTCTGTAGGAATTCAAGGCTTATAGTGATTTGGGGTAGATGAGGGTGTTGTTGTACGAGTAATATGTATCCATGGGATTTGTGGATGTGTCTGTCTGGGGGAATTTAAGCGAGGCTGTTATTGGGAGGGGGTGTGGTGTAGTTGCGGTTGATCGACTGCGTGTATATGTCTATATGTTTGTAAGAGCTTAAGGCTGATCGTGATTTAAGAGAGGTGAGGATGTTGTTGTAATATGTATACGTAGGAATCTGTATGTATGTATGTCTGTGAAAATTTAAGGCTGATCATGATTTAGGGTAGGTGAAGTGGGTGTAGTAATATGTCTGTTTGTAGGTACATATGTTTGTGGAAGTTTAATGCTATTAGTGATTTGCGGATAGTGATATGTACCCGTGGGAATCTGTATGCATGTTCGTAGGAGTTTAAGGCTGATCGTGATTTGTGTTGTTGTCCGTGTTGTTTGTAGGAATTTTTTTTTTTTTTGCATATATTTATTTATTGTATCTTCAAATATGAACTAACAATAAGTATTCAAATCTTAAATCTAAATATAATTATTAGGCCCGACCAGTATCGGACATAAACTTAGTGATAGTAATTAATAATATATAAATTTCGTATTAAGGAATGACCGTGAGAATTTTTGTATGTATATCTGTATAAGGTTGACCGTGATTTGTGAGGGGTGGTGTGTTGTTGAAATAATTTGAATTTTTCTTAAATGAAATCTGGTATATGTGAGTGTGCGTGTGTTTGCGTATGATTTTCTCACGCTAGTAGTTTTATGTACGTATAAATAAATTGTTTTCAATATCGAGATTTGGTGCTTTAAAATATTATCATATATCTGAACTTCCCTAACCCTATATACATATACATATAAGTATATTTTCATATTCAATGTTGCTGGATATTTTGTCATGATTAAAATTGTCCAGCTTTAAAGTCTGTCTACGATCAATTCGTTTATATTACAGATTTTGTTTATTTAACTGCATCCGGCTTCTTTGACTTTTCATACGATCATGGGAATTTATAGATAGGTATGTAAGTGTGATTGTCAAGATCGAATAAATACTTGAGTATTGATAAGAAATTTGATATTATGTGTACATACCTATCTATTATGTGTACATACATACGTTGATTTAATTTTTATCTGTATTTACTTCAAAGTTTGTGAGGATTTTCTGTTTTAAGTAAAACTGAATTCCTTAAGATACATACTTTAGAGTAATAGTAACTATAATAGAAATATTTCCCATATTTAATTTACATTTGTTTAAAGTTGATGCAGCTTATATTCATTCTTAGAAATATTTTGATATAAATTTTTTCCAGCCGTAGGTTTTTTTCATTACCTTTTACATTTATTTTAGAACATCTTGCATTGTCTTTTATACATTTATAAACATTTTTAAATGAAACTGATCCAGCACTCTAGCTTATGTAACGATAGTTTTTTGTTAGCCAGCTTGCTTCTTTTTTATTTTTTATTGATTATTGAGTTTCATAATGAAATTATTATATTCGTAATTGTTGAAAACAATTGCTACTTCTTTTCCAATGAATTCATTTGAGTTATTTTTGAAACCTTGTACGTGTATAAAAATTATGTTATTTTCCATATTGCTTAATTTATAAGACTTTTAGAATTTGACCTTTGATAGGTATATACATATTCTAGTATATGATTATGAATAAGAATACAGTAAGTTGATGTCTTTGCTTACTATTTCAAATTAAAATTTTATTCAATTGGACTGCTATTGAATAAAAGGAGCTTTTATCTTAAACTCTGGTACAGGTAGAAGCGCTTGAGATTCTTTCATATAGTAGCTTTGTTGGAATCTTAGATACATATAATATATAGAATTACATAACGTTTATTTATAAATTTTATTTTAAGATCAGCATCATATGGATATGAGACTGAACTTAAATGTAGTTTTTAATTAGTTAATTCATAATGAACAATCTTATTTTCTTCTTGAAAAGTGATCAACAGAAAACGAAGTCGTTTTCTTGCAATTTAGGTCTGACCTCTCAACTGCTCCTCTAGTATACAATATAACTTTGTATGTCACCATTTCTGTCTACTCTTTGTGAGCGTTAGGGATAATTAAATTTTAAACTTTTTATTCTTCAAATTGTGTTACTTCATACTGATAATATCTTTAAGTACATTAATAATGTACGAGTATATGTTTATTTTATGACGGGTGAGCGCCTATGGCTTTTATTTGATGTTCAGGATGAAGTGTTTTTTTTCTCATTTTATTAAAGTTTAGCGTATTGCATATATATTTCTAATATATTTAAGTTTCTAATATATTTCTAATATATTTTTGTACCTGTCAGACAGAGTGTACGTATCAGTTGGTCAGTCAGTCTCTCTTTTTATTTATTTTTCCTTCTAATGTGTCACTACTTTTTTTTCAGATTTTACTACTTGAAATAGAGAATATATGTATAATTTTTAAAAGTATTAGGGTCGTATGCAAAAAAAGTTAACAAAGCTTCGCCAAGCAATGTTAAGTAAAGTTGTATTCTGAAAAAATTATTATATCAAAATTCTAAAGTAGGCACCTACGTTTGTTAAGGGTCCTTTAAGTTGATATTTCCAAAATGTGTATTTTGTTCTTCAAATATTTTTGTTAATATAGCACATATTGATTCATGATACATCTAAAAATGAAGCTAGAAGTGTTAGCTCTTATCTTAAATTTATTATTTCTGTTATATTAGGAAAACATCACCAAATTATCCAACTGATTCGAAATACATAGCAAATCCATAAAAAAATATTAAAATAAATTCAATTATACAAAAATGTTTTAGTGATGCACATACAGTCAAAACGAATGGAAAAAATCTGGATATTCAAATACTCATTTCATTCGAATAAAATATATTGCCATAATTTTTCTTTGTTCATCATATTATTTTTACTTTTACTTCATAAAAATGTTTATCTGTTTTCCTTCCATGTCAGAAGCTCATACTTTTTAAATTAGGTTGCTTTATTCAAGATAATACAAATTTATTTAATAAAATAAAAATTATTTTAATACTCGAATTAATTTGTATTCGATGTTGTACATCATAAGCCGTGAATTGGTTGCTGAACACGGTGGAGTTACCAGTATTTATTATTAAATTACAAAATAATTAAAGTTGTTTTTTGCATACAATTTCTTAACAAAGCAATGTTAGCCTTAAAGTGCTTGGTAACTACTATGAACTTTAAAGCTCAAGTAAAATATTTTTTTGCATACGGCCCTTAATATATACATACATATAGGTAAATATATGCATGTATGTAGAAATTAGTTCATATACAAAGAAATACATGTTTAATAATCAACTATTCTAGAAAATCGATCCAAAATAACACAGTTACCTCCATCATCAATTCACCGTCAGTGTTTTCATATTGTGTTAGAAACATTGGAATATCTACATATGTTTGGTAGAATTTTTACTTCAAGTGTTTCTATATAAGGCTGGGTGCTTGACCCCTTGACGTTATTGTGTTTAACGTAGGCTGCGTTGTTTCGCATTCAGATGTAATCATTTCTCACTTAGAAAAGGTCCTCATCACCATCAATCATACCTGTACAATACAATACATTCAAGAGTTGAGGTCACCAGGACCTGACGGTATCATACCGGCCGAGATATGGAAAGTATCGAATCTCATAGCCCCAAGGCTACTGAGAATTTACACCAGTTGTCTAAGACTGGGTTATGTTCCTGACAAGTGGAGGGAAGCGAGAGTGGTCTTTATACCGAAGGCCGGTAAAAGCTCTCACACCACACCGAAGGACTTCAGACCTATAAGTCTATCATCCTTTCTTCTGAAAGCATTAGAAAGGATGGTTGATCATTAAATCCGCAAAACCATCAATGATAAACTACTTTCCCCGCATCAACATGCATATCAAACGGGAAAGTCAACAGAATCGGCTCTACATGAGCTGGTTGGCACAATAGAGAAATCTCTTTCTGTAGGTGAATACGCCTTTGTGGCCTTCGTGGATATTGAGGGGGCTTTTAATAATATATCTCCAGATGCGATAATTGATGCATTGTCGAATTTGGGGGTTGGTGCGGGATTGTGTAAGTGGGTTCAGAATCTACTAACTCACCGCAGGATAAATGCGGCTCTAGGAGCTTCTAGACAGACCCGCTTTGTAAATAGGGGTACACCACAGGGAGGAGTTCTTTCGCCACTTTTGTGGAATCTAGCTCTAAAGCCTGTGCTACTATCTCTAGAATCGCGGGGTTGCAGAATCGTGGCTTATGCTGATGATGTGGCAATAGCTGTAGGAAGAAAATTCCTCACAACTCTAAGGGACATCCTACAGGATGGTCTTTTACATCTAACAAGATGGGCGGAGAAACGAGGGCTCGCCGTTAATCCTAATAAAACGGAACTAGTCCTTTTCTCTAGGAAGTATAAGATACCTGATTTCCGACCTATCACACTTAATAATACGGAGATAAAAGTGTCCAACACTGCAAAGTATCTTGGTGTTATTCTTGATTCAAAACTGAGTTTCAAAGCAAATATTCTAGAGAGAGTGAGGAAAGCAACAATATCACTGTATCTATGCAAAAAATTTATTGGAAAGAATTGGGGTCTTACCCCAAAAATTGTTCACTGGATCTATACTGCAGTAGCACGTCCAATTCTCATGTATGGCATAATCGTGTGGTGGCCATCCCTGGAGAAAAAGACGTATCTATACATCTTACACAAGGTGCAAAGACTCGCATCCTTGTATGTGACCAGTGCTATTCGCACCACTCCTACGGATGCACTGGGGATGCTTCTTCATCTACTACCATTAGATCTAGTAGGGAAGGAGATGGCAACGTCCTCGGCAATCCGTCTTCGATGTACCTCTCTGTGGAATGGAAATGGAACCGGCCACTGCAGAATACTCGATGATGAAGTTAGGGGATGGAGGATTGACCAAACCTCCCCTGCTCTACTACACGAACGTCTTTATAAAACCTGGATACCATCCACAGAAATGTGGATGAATGGAACTCCAGGTAGAAGAAAAAGTGTTGATTTTTATACGGACGGCTCCAAAACACAGGAAGGTGTGGGTTATGGGGTCTTTTCGAGGGCTTTAGGTCTTCGTATTGCACGGCGACTTCCGGATCACTGCAGTGTCTTTCACGCAGAGATCCTTGCTATAAGAGAAGTTGCGAATTGGTTGAGAGTGAATGTCACTTCAACGACTTTGATGAACACTTACACCGATAGTCGAGCAGCTATTATGGCCCTCGAATCCCCGCTTCTAAGAACAACAACAGCCCTCGACTGCCAATCTTCTGTAAATGAGATGGCAGAGCAGTTTGATATTAGGATCATCTGGATCCCGGGGCATAAAGGCTTCCAGGGGAACTCTGGGGCTGACAAGCTGGCTTGAATTGGGACAACCTTACAGGTTCCACCGGATTTGGAATGTGTGGGTCTACCCCTACTCTCTTGCAAACTCAGACTTAGGCGCAAGATAGAGGACGAAACAAATAGAAGGTGGGTCAATAGAAATTATTGCGCGATCACAAGGCAGTTATGGACTCACCTAAATGGAGAAGGTACAGATGACCTAATTTCGAAGAATAGGAAACAAATCTCGGTTCTAGTATCCGTTGTAACCGGTCACTGTCTCATAGGTAGGCATGCACAAAGGCTTAGGGTTGAACACAACTACTTTTGCCGTAGCTGCCAAGCTATCGATGAAGAGGAAAGCATTTTCTTTGTCACTGTCCTGGACTTGCAGGAAAGAGAATGGCCATAATGGGCGCTCTTGAAATCAGCAAACTTTCTGACTTTGCTAGTGTTGAACTTCAACGTATTAGTAGCTTTATACTGAGCTCTCAGGAAGGTGAGGGCTATGGGGTCTTTTCGAGGGCTTTAGGTCTTCGTATTTCAAGGCGACTTCCGGATCACTGCAGTGTCTTTCAGGCAGAGATCCTTGCTATAAGAAAAGTTGCGAATTGGTTGAGAGTGAATGCCACTTCAACGACTTTGATGAACATTTACACCGATAGTCGAGCAGCTATTATGGCCCTAGAATCACCGCTTCTAAGAACAACAATAGCCCTCGACTGTCGATCATCTCTAAATGAGATAGCAGAGCAGTTTGATATTAGGATCATCTGGATCCCGGGGCATAGAGTCTTCCAGGGGAACTCTAGGGCTGACGAGCTTGCTAGAATTGGGACAACCTTACAGGTTCCACCGGATTTCGAATGTGTAGGTCTACCCCTACTCTCTTGCAAACTCAGACTCAGGCGCAAGACAGAGGAAGAAACGAATAGAAGTTGGGTCACTAGAAATGAATGCGTGATCACAAGGCAGTTATGGACTCACCTAAATAGAGAAGGTACGGATTACCTAATTTCGAAGAATAGGAAACAAATTTCGGTTCTAGTGTCCGTGTTAACCGGACACTGTCTCATAGGTAGGCATGCACAACGGCTTAGGATTGAACACAACGACTTTTGCCGCAGCTGCCAAGACATCGATGAAGAGGAAAGCATAGAACATTTTCTTTGTCGCTGCCCTGGACTTGCAGGAAAGAGAATGGCCACAATGGGCGCTCTTGAATTCAGGGAACTTTCTGACGTTGCTAGTGTTGCACTTCAACGTATTAGTAGCTTTATACTGAGCTCTGGATGGTTCGACGGTGGGGACTCCGCATAAGCAGTCTCCGTGGCATCACAATGGACCAAAACGGTCTAAGTGAGTCCGGATTTCTGACTGCCACCTCTACCTAACCTAACCTAAGAGTTGAGTTGATCCAGATACAATTGCTGTCTACAAATTAATGATTAGAAAAAAGCTTTCTCATCACCTTCTAACAGGTTTAATATTTTGCTAGCATGCATGCTTTAGCATGCTTCTATCGATAGTGACGCGACAGTCCAACATTTAGTGGTGTTTCAATTAAAAATCTATACTATTAGAATTACGAATTCACTCTTTTGAATTTTAACAAAGTAGATACATATGTATGTATTTGATTTCCCACAAAGTCTTAAAATTTCTTTGCTTATAGAAGTATGACGTGAGAAATTTTTTTAAATTATACATGCTTCGGCATGCTTCCAATATTTTTTTTGGTAAATTTATTTCATGTTCATACAGATATAAAGTAAGATCTATTTACATTCCATTTTACAATTTATGCATGCTTCAGCATGATTCTAGTTGAAGTCTGTATTTATTTAGTAAGTTTGTTTGATACCCATTCATACACATGTACATTGTTAAGGATTGGATATCAAAGTCCAATTTTCTTAGTTTATCTAGAAATGAACAAAGTGAATATCTATTATAATAACCCCATATTCACAATTTAAAATTTTGTGTGCTAGAGCTTTCGAGATGGAAAATGTACACCTTTTACTATAAAAAGTGATAATATGATGTGTTGCTGAATATTTTGAACTCTTAAGTTTTCACAATATTTCATACAGACCACCAAGTTTAGAGAATTCTAGTACATTAAGCTATTTATCTTCCCCGAGACCTAACATTCCTAATCAATCCTTCAAAAAACCAATACAAACTAGATTTTTCCTTTTTAATTTTATTTATATTTTCATTAAATTTTAACATTTTGTACCTCTTCAAATTACTGTGTACTGTATTTTGCGCCTTTTTCTCATTCGTTGAGTTAACTTTAATCGCAAATATTTTAACGATGAGATGAACTTTTCTATTGTAGACATTAAGTAAATCTTTATGTATATCAATCCATTTATATGAACCATTATAGCTAAATTCTTAACACATAATTCCTTTTAATTATCTATTAATTTATTCTACTATTGATGCTTTCATATTATGCAATTTTTAATCCTCTGTTTATGCATGAATTTTGCAGTGTTTATTAAAAATTCTTTACCTACATCTATTTGTATTTTTTGTTTTGATACTCATATCATTTCAAAAATTTTTTCCATTGCCTTGGTTTTTTTCGAGTGCAGCTTTTATTTTCAACGATACTCACCATATAAACTTTGAGAATGTGTCAGTTACAGTCTACAAAAATCAATCATTTCTATTTTCTCAAGAAAAGCTACCCACTTCACCTAAATCAGCTCCATAAAAGATCATCTATTCCATTCAATACATCACTACAATGCACAAACAATTTTCGAAATTTATTATGGAGTTCGTTTACTAAATTTCTTTTTAAGGACATTGAGTTGTTTTACAGTTTTTTAGAGAGTGTTGTGATCTACTTGATACACTTTCAGCTATTTATACTAAAATGTAGTTAATAAATTTTATCGCTCAGCTCTTCAATTTGTTTGTCAAAAGATAATTTAATTTTTAGAATGTCTTTTTCAATTTTATACCTATCTTCTATCGTTAATTTTATTTCACACTACACTTATTAATTAATCCTTTAGTTTAGTTTAGTGAATGATGATGATTCTCTATGTATGCATTGGTAGAAATTATATATTTTATTTAGTTTTCAAAATCAAATTTGTCATAGTATTTTCACGTTTTATCAATCATTAAAGAAAATAAACCCACTTTTAAGCCCCATATTTGACCAGCAACTTGTATTTTATCTTTATTCAGTTTTAGATTTCTATCACCAAATTTCCATTCATTATTGAAATCTTTAGGTGGGCCATAGTTTGTATCTAATTCATTTCTTCCTTCCAAGACTAATAACTCAATATAAGTATCTTCGGTGTTGGAAGGCTGTGAGTAAAAATCATCTTCTTTTTCTTCATCGTCATAATCATTCTCAGTATTAGCATCATTAAATAAGATGGTATTATCAAATATTGTTCCTTTTGAAAGTTTCTTTAACTTCTCTCTATCTCGACTGATAGTTTCTGAGGCTTTAATGCTTATTTTCAGGTTCTATATTGTTTTTACTTTCTTCTTTCTTGTGTATTCTTTCAATATTTTTAGAACTATTTATGAATTCTTTGAGAGATTCTGTTATAGGATCAAATATATCTCTTAGTTGTTCACGTGTATCTATTTCACCAGTTTTTATACTACGAAGCTTTTTCTTCAAGACACTTCTTATCAACACCAACTGTTTTAAAATTTTCTCATCCATGTTTAATAATAGCAAATAAGAGGTATCAGCTATTAGATCAGGTATCACCTATTAGATCAGGTATCAGCTATCAGATCAGCTTATCAGGAACTGCTCTGGTTTTCAGATCAGCTTATCAGGAGCTGGTCTGATTTTCAGATCAGCTTATCAGGAGCTGGTCTGGTTTTCAGATCAGCTTATCAGGACCTGATCTGGTTTTCAGATCAGCTTATCAGGAGCTGGTCTGGTTTTCAGATCAGCTTAGCAGGACTTAATTTGGTTTTCAGATCAGCTTATCAGGAGTTGGTCTGATTTTAAGATCAGCTTATCAGGACCTGGTCTGGTTTTCAGATCAGCATATCAGGAGTTGGTCTAGTTTTCAGATCAGGTTGTCAGGCAGCTGATCTGTAAAACAGATCAGGTTATCAGGAGCTGTTCAGATTTTCAGATCAGATTCTCTGTTTCAAATTGGGTCATCAGTTTAAAAGTAGCTGGACATTTATAACATTAAGATGAATGCGAAAAACTATACTGTTATGTAGTCAAATTGTTTTCTATGACGATCATCACTTAATTCAGTATCTTTCCTTATAATCAAAATTGCATATTTTTAATTCCAACACGATTTATATTTTTGTCATATTACTTAAACATTCTAACTACATTATGATTATTTCCTATCAAATATTTGGTGATTCTGGTATAAGTTTGACATTAGTAGAATGCATCAACATTCTTATCTTACGCCATATAAAAATATGCTTCTCACAACATGGTTAAATACCATATTGGTATTACTTCTAGCTTTCTTAAAAGAAATAACAGATTCATTATCTGTAAATGTGTAATACTAATATCTTTCATTAATGAAATAAATTTCTACAGCTATTCATATTTAGGTTTTTAGAGAAATTTTGAGTATAAATATGAAGATGTTTTCAAGTTTTAGTCCATTAGAACTGTCTAGCCAACCAATCATAACATTTTTTTTTTATTTATTTTTTATTTTATTTTTTTTTTATTTTTTTTAGCAATTTGACAGGCCAACTATTCTTGCATGAATAGAAATTGATAGAAGGGAACAATGATTTATTTTTGAGCTAACGTTTGATGACTCATCAAAATTTCGTACCATCCTATATTTAGGTTGTTTTACTAACCGCTTTTGTGTGACTAAATACATTTTATAAATATTATCTCTTATTATAAAAAAATAAAATAAAACAGCTATTCGATTTTAAAAATTTTTTCTAAAATCGTGTAGCTGCATTATTTTATTTTTTATAATAACAGATAATGCTCCATACTCACAATCAAAACAACATAAAAATATCATTTGTTTTGAGTATGAGTATGCGTTAATATTTATGAAATGCATTTAGTTACAAAAAATGTGGTTAGTAAAACAAAGTATATTTTAAAAGTTTAAAATCAGTATTTTGTATGACAATACTGGTTTTAAACTCTTAAAATATACATTGTTTTGACTATGAGTAGGAACCATTATCCTTTATTATAGGAAAAATAAAATAATATAGCTATATGATATCAGAAAATATTTTCCGATATCGTATAGCTATATTATTTTATTTTTTCTATAATAAGAGATAATATTTATGAAATACATTTCATAAATATTGGTACATACTCATAGTTAAAACAACCTAAAAATAGGATGGTACGAAATATTGATGAATCATCAAAATTTCATACCAAGGTATATTTATGTTGTTTTACTAACCGCATTTTGTAACTAAATACATTTTATAAATGTTATATATTACTATAGAAATAATAAAATAGTATGGTCATATGATAACAGAAAACATTATTTCTGATATCATATAATCATACTATTTTGTCTATAATAAAAGATAATGAGCCATACTCATACTCAAAACAAAGGATATTTTGACTCTGAGTATGCTTCAATATTTATGAAATGCATTTAGTTACACAATGGGGTTAGTAAAACAAAATATATTTTAAGAGTTTAAAACCACAATTTTTATGGTAATACTGGTTTTAAACACTTAAAGCATACTTTGTTTTGACTGTGCATGCACCAATATTTAGGAAAGGTATTTCATAAATATTGACCCGTACTCATAGTCAAAACAACATAAAAATACCTTGGTACGAAATTTTGATGAGTTATCAAACGTTAGCTCAAAAATAAATCATAGTTCCCTTCTATCAATTTCTATTCATGCAAGAATAGTTGGCCTGTCAAATTGCTAAAAAAAATAAAAAAAAAAATAAAATAAAAATTAATAAAAAAAAAATGTTATGATTGGTTGGCTAGACAGTTCTAATGGATTAAAACTTGAAAACATCTTCATATTTATACTCAAAATTTCTCTAAAACCTAAATATGAATAGCTGTAGAAATTTATTTCATTAATGAAAGATATTAGTATTACACATTTACAGATAATGAATCTGTTATTTCTTTTAAGAAAGCTAGAAGTAATACCAATATGGTATTTAACCATGTTGTGAGAAGCATATTTTTATATGGCGTAAGATAAGAATGTTGATGCATTCTACTAATGTCAAACTTATACCAGAATCACCAAATATTTGATAGGAAATAATCATAATGTAGTTAGAATGTTTAAGTAATATGACAAAAATATAAATCGTGTTGGAATTAAAAATATGCAATTTTGATTATAAGGAAAGATACTGAATTAAGTGATGATCGTCATAGAAAACAATTTGACTACATAACAGTATAGTTTTTCGCATTCATCTTAATGTTATAAATGTCCAGCTACTTTTAAACTGATGACCCAATTTGAAACAGAGAATCTGATCTGAAAATCTGAACAGCTCCTGATAACCTGATCTGTTTTACAGATCAGCTGCCTGACAACCTGATCTGAAAACTAGACGAACTCCTGATATGCTGATCTGAAAACCAGACCAGGTCCTGATAAGCTGATCTTAAAATCAGACCAACTCCTGATAAGCTGATCTGAAAACCAAATTAAGTCCTGCTAAGCTGATCTGAAAACCAGACCAGCTCCTGATAAGCTGATCTGAAAACCAGATCAGGTCCTGATAAGCTGATCTGAAAACCAGACCAGCTCCTGATAAGCTGATCTGAAAATCAGATCAGGTCCTGATCAGCTGATCTGAAAACCAGACCAGCTCCTGATAAGCTGATCTGAAAACCAGATCAGGTCCTGATAAGCTGATCTGAAAACCAGACCAGGGGGTCGATTCTGGTTCTGTGATAATGTGAAATGAAAAAAAAAATTTCATATTCATTTTCATAACCATTTTTCATAATACTTTTCACAATTACATAAAATGCGATTCTCGTTGCTATTATGAAAACATTGTTTTATTCCGTTGTGCCTATGAAACTTTTGTTTTTATGCTATTGAAATATGTCATGTAAATAAATAATATTAATTATTATTTATAAAACTATTGCAAGGAACTCGGTATGAGCATAGGTAAAGGTGTTAAAGAGATTATCGCTACTTAATTAAACTTAATATTTTTCTCTTCTTTATTATAGATTGGGCAAAATTTACGCTTCCAACTGCAAGGTCTGTTCTTTGTTACGAATTAGCGTTATAAGCAGAATTTAAGACAAACTTTATTTCAACCCCTAGGTGTTATTATTAGCTTTTTCTGCAGGAATAGGAAAATGTGCACGTCTTCTGTCGGGCTTGAATATCGAACAGTGGCTGTGTCGAGTAAAGGTTTCCTTTTTATCTTGCCGATAGCGTTTAATGAAGAACATCTTTGTCAGCCATTAAGTTCTGCAGAAGGCTGGATAAGGATAAGTATTTACTCAACAAAGCCGTTATTCGACATACTTAGGGGAGAAACCCCTTTAGTTCGACCGACAGCTTTGAAGGCAAAAAACATCTTGATGCTACTGTTTTTGGTATGCTCGTAAAATGTTATGTCCTTGCAAAAAGCACATGATGCCCATCGTCAAAAATGAAAGCAACTTCATGGACATTATTATTTAATTTTTTAAATGCTACCACCCACATCTGAAACCACCCCAATTCATTTTCCACATTCTAGCATCTTAAATTTTAAGATGATCCAAAGGAATGACCTATTTGTACCTCTCTGCACTTTTCTTCTCTGAACTTGGCACTCACTGTCTGCAGACACATCTGTTATTTTTTTTTTTTTTATTAACTGAATTTCTGACTTGTCGCTTGCAATTTCGACATCCACCCCCAAAATAATTCATAAGATATTATTTTTGATTATGTACTTAAATTTTGGACTTGTTGTTAACAATTTCGACATCCTCTAAATAATTTACAATCAAAAAGATTTGATTTTCGCTGTTACGCGTGTTTTTTCTAGCTTCTCTACTGTTTTCACTTAAATATTTTTTGTGTAAAATAATTGAACATATGAAAAGTTTTTTAAGTTTTTTTTCACAGTTACACTAAACAAGAATCGACAGAGTTATGTAACTGTGAAGAGTTTTGTTCCGTTCCCCATTTTTTTCATATATGAAAATGTATTTAAATTCTTTTAATTTTTCACTGAACGGGAATCAGAAATGCTATGAAATCGTGAAAAAACTTTTCATTTCATAGTTTCACAGAACTAGAATCGACCCCCAGCTCCTGATAAGCTGATCTGAAAATCAGACCAGCTCCTCATAAGCTGATCTGAAAACCAGAGCAGTTCCTGATAAGCTGATCTGATAGCTGATACCTGATCTAATAGGTGATACCTGATCTAATAGCTGATACCTCTTATTTGCTATTATTAAACATGGATGATTTTAAAACAGTTGGTGTTGATAAGAAGTGTCTTGAAGAAAAAGCTTCGTAGTATAAAAACTGGTGAAATAGATACACGTGAACAACTAAGAGATATATTTGATCCTATAACAGAATCTCTCAAAGAATTCATAAATAGTTCTAAAAATATTGAAAGAATACACAAGAAAGAAGAAAGTAAAAACAATATAGAACCTGAAAATAAGCATTAAAGCCTCAGAAACTATCAGTCGAGATAGAGAGAAGTTAAAGAAACTTTCAAAAGGAACAATATTTGATAATACCATCTTATTTAATGATGCTAATACTGAGAATGATTATGACGATGAAGAAAAAGAAGATGATTTTTACTCACAGCCTTCCAACACCGAAGATACTTATATTGAGTTATTAGTCTTGGAAGGAAGAAATGAATTAGATACAAACTATGGCCCACCTAAAGATTTCAATAATGAATGGAAATTTGGTGATAGAAATCTAAAACTGAATAAAGATAAAATACAAGTTGCTGGTCAAATATGGGGCTTAAAAGTGGGTTTATTTTCTTTAATGATTGATAAAACGTGAAAATACTATGACAAATTTGATTTTGAAAACTAAATAAAATATATAATTTCTACCAATGCATACATAGAGAATCATCATCATTCACTAAACTAAACTAAAGGATTAATTAATAAGTGTAGTGTGAAATAAAATTAACGATAGAAGATAGGTATAAAATTGAAAAAGACATTCTAAAAATTAAATTATCTTTTGACAAACAAATTGAAGAGCTGAGCGATAAAATTTATTAACTACATTTTAGTATAAATAGCTGAAAGTGTATCAAGTAGATCACAACACTCTCTAAAAAACTGTAAAACAACTCAATGTCCTTAAAAAGAAATTTAGTAAACGAACTCCATAATAAATTTCGAAAATTGTTTGTGCATTGTAGTGATGTATTGAATGGAATAGATGATCTTTTATGGAGCTGATTTAGGTGAAGTGGGTAGCTTTCTTGAGAAAATAGAAATGATTGATTTTTGTAGACTGTAACTGACACATTCTCAAAGTTTATATGGTGAGTATCGTTGAAAATAAAAGCTCCACT
Organism: Tachina lurida; assembly: GCA_944452675.1. Lineage (NCBI taxonomy): Eukaryota > Metazoa > Arthropoda > Insecta > Diptera > Tachinidae > Tachina > Tachina lurida. Next base: position 84,184,133 of record OX101753.1, on the reverse strand, counting down.
CGAAAAAAACCAAGGCAATGGAAAAAATTTTTGAAATAATATGAGTATCAAAACAAAAAATACAAATAGATGTTGGTAAAGAATTTTTAATAAACACTGCAAAATTCATGCATAAACAGAGGATTAAAAATTGCATTATATGAAAGCATCAATAGTAGAATAAATTAATAGATAATTAAAAGGAATTATGTGTTAAGAATTTAGCTATAATGGTTCATATAAATGGATTGATATACATAAAGATTTACTTAATGTCTACAATAGAAAAGTTCATCTCATCGTTAAAATATTTGCGATTAAAGTTAACTCAACGAATGAGAAAAAGGTGCAAAATACAGTACACAGTAATTTGAAGAGGTACAAAATGTTAAAATTTAATGAAAATATAAATAAATTTAAAAAGGAAAAATCTAGTTTGTATTGGTTTTTTGAAGGATTGATTAGGAATGTTAGGTCTCGGGGAAGATAAATAGCTTAATGTACTAGAATTCTCTAAACTTGGTGGTCTGTATGAAATATTTTGAAAACTTAAGAGTTCAAAATATTCAGCAACACATCATATTATCACTTTTTATAGTAAAAGGTGTACATTTTCCATCTCGAAAGCTCTAGCACACAAAATTTTAAATTGTGAATATGGGGTTATTATAATAGATATTCACTCTGTTCATTTCTAGATAAACTAAGAAAATTGGACTTTGATATCCAATCCTTAACAATGTACATGTGTATGAATGGGTATCAAACAAACTTACTAAATAAATACAGACTTCAACTAGAATCATGCTGAAGCATGCATAAATTGTAAAATGGAATGTAAATAGATCTTACTTTATATCTGTATCTGTATGAACATGAAATAAATTTACCAAAAAAAATATTGGAAGCATGCCGAAGCATGTATAATTTAAAAAAATTCCTCACGTCATACTTTTATAAGCAAAGAAATTTTAAGACTTTGTGGGAAATCAAATACATACATATGTATCTACTTTGTTTAAAATTCAAAAGAGTGAATTCGTAATTCTAATAGTATAGATTTTTAATTGAAACACCACTAAATGTTGGACTGTCGCGTCACTATCGATAGAAGCATGCTAAAGCATGCATGCTAGCAAAATATTAAACCTGTTAGAAGGTGATGAGAAAGCTTTTTTCTAATCATTAATTTGTAGACAGCAATTGTATCTGGATCAACTCAACTCTTGAATGTATTGTATTGTACAGGTATGATTGATGGTGATGAGGACCTTTTCTAAGTGAGAAATGATTACATCTGAATTCGAAACAACGCAGCCTACGTTAAACACAATAACGTCAAGGGGTCAATCAAGGGGTCAAGCACCAAACCTTATATAGAAACACTTGAAGTAAAAATTCTACCAAACATATGTAGATATTCCAATGTTTCTAACACAATATGAAAACACTGACGGTGAATTGATGATGGAGGTAACTGTGTTATTTTGGATCGATTTTCTAGAATAGTTGATTATTAAACATGTATTTCTTTGTATATGAACTAATTTCTACATACATGCATATATTTACCTATATGTATGTATATATTAAGGGCCGTATGCAAAAAAATATTTTACTTGAGCTTTAAAGTTCATAGTAGTTACCAAGCACTTTAAGGCTAACATTGCTTTGTTAAGAAATTGTATGCAAAAAACAACTTTAATTATTTTGTAATTTAATAATAAATACTGGTAACTCCACCGTGTTCAGCAACCAATTCACGGCTTATGATGTACAACATCGAATACAAATTAATTCGAGTATTCAAATAATTTTTTATTTTATTAAATAAATTTGTATTATCTTGAATAAAGCAACCTAATTTAAAAAGTATGAGCTTCTGACATGGAAGGAAAACAGATAAACATTTTTATGAAGTAAAAGTAAAAATAATATGATGAACAAAAAAAAATTATGGCAATATATTTTATTCGAATGAAATGAGTATTTGAATATCCAGATTTTTTCCATTCGTTTTGACTGTATGTGCATCACTAAAACATTTTTGTATAATTGAATTTATTTTAATATTTTTTTATGGATTTTGCTATGTATTTCGAATCAGTTGGATAATTTGGTGATGTTTTCCATAATATAACAGAAATAATAAATTTAAGATAAGAGCTAACACTTCTAGCTTCATTTTTAGATGTATCATGAATCAATATGTGCTATATTAACAAAAATATTTGAAGAACAAAATACACATTTTGGAAATATCAACTTAAAGGACCCTTAACAAACGTAGGTGCCTACTTTAGAATTTTGATATAATAATTTTTTCAGAATACAACTTTACTTAACATTGCTTGGCGAAGCTTTGTTAACTTTTTTTGCATACGACCCTAATACTTTTAAAAATTATACATATATTCTCTATTTCAAGTAGTAAAATCTGAAAAAAAAAGTAGTGACACATTAGAAGGAAAAATAAATAAAAAGAGAGACTGACTGACCAACTGATACGTACACTCTGTCTGACAGGTACAAAAATATATTAGAAATATATATTAGAAACTTAAATATATTAGAAATATATATGCAATACGCTAAACTTTAATAAAATGAGAAAAAAAAAACACTTCATCCAGAACATCAAATAAAAGCCATAGGCGCTCACCCGTCATAAAATAAACATATACTCGTACATTATTAATGTACTTAAAGATATTATCAGTATGAAGTAACACAATTTGAAGAATAAAAAGTTTAAAATTTAATTATCCCTAACGCTCACAAAGAGTAGACAGAAATGGTGACATACAAAGTTATATTGTATACTAGAGGAGCAGTTGAGAAGTCAGACCTAAATTGTAAGAAAACGACTTCGTTTTCTGTTGATCACTATTCAAGAAGAAAATAAGATTGTTCATTATGAATTAACTAATTAAAAACTACATTTAAGTTCAGTCTCATATCCATATGATGCTGATCTTAAAATAAAATTTATAAATAAACGTTATGTAATTCTATATATTATATGTATCTAAGATTCCAACAAAGCTACTATATGAAAGAATCTCAAGCGCTTCTACCTGTACCAGAGTTTAAGATAAAAGCTCCTTTTATTCAATAGCAGTCCAATTGAATAAAATTTTAATTTGAAATAGTAAGCAAAGACATCAACTTACTGTATTCTTATTCATAATCATATACTAGAATATGTATATACCTATCAAAGGTCAAATTCTAAAAGTCTTATAAATTAAGCAATATGGAAAATAACATAATTTTTATACACGTACAAGGTTTCAAAAATAACTCAAATGAATTCATTGGAAAAGAAGTAGCAATTGTTTTCAACAATTACGAATATAATAATTTCATTATGAAACTCAATAATCAATAAAAAATAAAAAAGAAGCAAGCTGGCTAACAAAAAACTATCGTTACATAAGCTAGAGTGCTGGATCAGTTTCAAAATGCTCTTTAAAAGTTGCTTCCAAAAACATTGTTCATTCATACGATGATTTTTTTCATGTTTCTAGGTTTGATTTTTTTTGCCTTCAAAAATGGTATCAGTGTTGCCAGTAGATTTTAAAAAATCCATTTCCCCTACATGTTAAAAAAATTTTCCCATACGAAAATCTACAAATTTCATTAATTTTAATTTAAAAAAAGATTAATTAAAAACATTTAAGTCCTCATTTTGACATACATATGTAGTTCTTGTGTATTAAGTTATTTAAAGTGACTACTTCTGCGTTCGAAGTTAATGCATACTTTTCTACAGATTTTCAGAAATTATCTTATATATAATACAAATTTAACATAAAGCTGCATTTGAGATTTCTCCATTAATGGAGTTTATTAAGATTTAAAATAGATAGATGCAAGTGTAATTTCTTTAATTATTAAATTATTGTTTAATTGATGCCCATATTCTATTTCCTGAGGTACATAAAAGTCTGTGTAATTTCGAGCAAAAACAAATTTTGAAACGGCTTATGAGTAAAAATATATTTTAATTATAGCTCTTTTTTTATTTATATACAAAAAATGCAATCTGAGTATAAAAAATACCTACGTTTTGTCAAAGTATTATTAATACTTATAAATAAAGAAACGTTTTGGCCAAAATAAAATATTTGTCCGATATTCCAAATAACAAAATAACCTACAGGTAACACTGTTTTCTATTATAAAAAGCTGTGTCGCATTGAATGAAAAAATAAAATAAAGCAACATACCAAAAATTAAAAAACGTGCAAAGAAAATTTGAAAAAAAAACTCGGAGAACGGAAAATGTGATTTTTTTCTACCCCCTTTTGCTTTTCGCCTACAAACTACAAAAATCGTGTTTCAAAAAATCATTTAAAATCAACGTGTGAATTAGGGCTATTGCTACATTGGCTGACTTTTTTTCAGCTTCAAATTGTAGTTGTAAGAGTATAGGTACGGTCACACTTGTGAAATATTAGCCCAAAAGTAGCAAATATTTCTTTGTTGTAATGTGACCACATAATATTTGGTAGGTGCAAACCAGTTTGTGAGCAAACAAATTTGTTTGGTATCAAATAAAAATGCCTCTAATGTGACCATAGTGTGACCACTCTCTGTGAAATATTTGCCACTTTTTTGAGAAAATATTTATTTGATCTTACAAAGTTTTTGTAAGAACAAACAAAGACAAATAACAGCTGTTGCAAGCAGTGTGGATAGACTTGAAATAAGCTCAAGAATTACAAAAGCGAAATTGTGTATCATGCCATATGTTTTTAATTTTTTTGCAGAACGGTGTTTTACTGCTGACGTTATATTTCGCAAATGTTTCCTTATTTTCCATTTACTGTAAGGAAGTGAAGCAAAAATTAAAGTAAATAAATTGGAAAAGTTTCGTTCATTATATATGTAAACATAAAACCCATTTTCGAAAAAAAGCAAAAGACGAAAAAATGTAGAAAGGCTTCTTTTTTAACCGACTTTAAAAAAGGAGGATGTTATCAATTCGGTTGTATTTTTATTTTTATATGTGTCCGTCCGAAAAATCGGTTTTTATAACTCCGCCATTTATGAACCGATTTTGAAAATGTTTTCTGCTTTTGGAAGAGGCTGGTGAAGCGTTTTAAAACATAAAATAAAATTTGTAAATCGGATATATAAAATATCCGTTCAAAAAATCTGTTTTTAATAACTTCACCATTTATGGACCGATTTACAAAAAATTTTCTTCACTAAATACAGATTTGAAACTCATCCTCTGTTTGGAAGTCGATGTTTTTTGAAAGAATTATTTATTTATCCTCATATTTTTCCACTTTACACTTAAGTCAGTAGATGGGTAATGGTGGCGATAGACATGTTTTGGGAATTAAAAACCGGGAAAAAATAAAAACGATGGCAACTCTGTCACAAATGAGGGGATTTTGGGGATTTTTTTATGCTGAGATTTTCTTGGCTATGTGTGTGTGTGTGTGTGTGAGTTTGATTCTTTGTGGATGTGTATGTATGTATACTTGTGTGTACAGCTTTTGTTGTTATTGTAGAGAAGCGTTGTGCTTACAGTGTGTGGATGGATGTATGTGCGCGTGTGTGCGTGCTTGTGTGTGTGTGTGTGTGTGTATGAGTATGCGTTTTTGTATTTACTTGTATGTTTGATGGTGTCCAATACTTTTGTTGTAGTGGCAGACAATCATTATACCCAGTAGGAAATGTCGATGGTGAAAATGTGCTGACTAGCTTTTGACTAGTCACCAGTACTACTCTATAATTATTCCCCATACGAGTACAATACTTTGAAACCCTACTAATAAAAATAGAATTCACTAGGTAGTGACTACGTAGTTCTTATGGGGTAATGAGACATACTAACCAGACAGTTAGTTACTGGTACATTTCTATAATCTACCTACATACAAATGTTTGTATATTGACAAGTTATTGTCAATTCCACCTCTCTCCTTCTTTTATACTGGCGGATAGTAGAAAAATTATTATACCAAAGTTGTAACTAGAATTTTAGTGTTGACACAAAGACACTTGCTCCCAGTCTGACTGCAGTGTAGTTACAAGGGATCTGTGTATTTGTGTGTATGTAGTGATTGTTATTTGATAGTCTTTGGGTAGCTGTTTTGAGTTATCGTTGGTATGCTTATGTAGGGTTATTGTATTGCATTTATGTTTGCGATCTCTGGGGAAATAATCTAATAGCTACAGAGAGTGGCAACCATGTTGTGAATGGAAGTGGGTAGGGAATGTATTTGGTAATGTATGTATATGTTGTTGTATTCATGTATGTGATCATATATATTTTTGTTTTGAAGAATATCATTGCTTGTGTGTTTTGTTTGGCCTTCGAGAGTTTTTCATACATATTTATAAATGAACGTGTATATGTTTTCTAGGCTATTGACATTGCTATTCTTATGTAGATAGAAAATATTGTGTTGGCATAGGTTTTATATGTACAAGCGAATTTCAGATGTTAAATGTTTTGAATCCAATCAGGTTGACAAGGAGAGTTTTTTGAATAGGGGTAATGATATTTTTATTTCAGTATATTTTACTTTAATGTAACAATTATAGGAAATAGCTTTTGGAGACATACACCAAAACTTATAGAAGCAGCTACTTTTACGTGTCCCGATTTTTCTCATACCTTTGTATTACAAACTGATGCTAGAGATTTTGTTCTGGATGTTGCGGTGTATATGAATTTCATCATATATCGTAATACAAACAGAGAATTGTGGAAATGTGTATGTGTATGTGAGTGCGAATGTGTGCGTGTGTATGAATTTCATCATATGTTGCAATACAAACAGAGAATTGTGGAAATATGTGTGAGTGTATGTGTGTGTGTATGTGTGTGTGTGTGTGTGTGTGTGAATTTCATCATATATCGTAATACCAATAGAGAATTGTGGAAATGTGTATGTGTGTGTGTGTGTGTGTGTGTATGTGTATGTGTGTGTGTGTGTGTGTGTGTGAATTTGATCATATGTCGTAATAAATTAGAATTGATGACTACTACGCGATTCTCATATAAAGTATATAAGTAGAAGAAATAATGTAGATTGTCATCAGTCTGCTTTGATATCTCAACAAGTGACAACCTATTTCCCCAACCAAAGTTTCTAAAGTGTTTAAAATCCAATAACTATAAAAGTGCTAGTACTAATTAAATAAATTGTTTATAACTAAAATAAATTGTTTATAAATAAAATAATTAAATAAATTATTTATAACTAAAATAATTATATTAATTAATTAACAAAAATATATAAAATGAATACTAAAAGTTGTGCAATCTGCAATAAAGTCTTTATGACTCAAACAAAACTAAATCAGCATATGGAAACGCACTCATATGGAACTAGTAAGCTTGATCTTCAAAAAAAATATTGTGAGGATTGTGATGAGATGATCCCATCAAATGGTTATTTGGCTCATGTCAGAACCACAAAACATAAAAACAGTTGTCACCTAGAACAGATTGGAGATATTCTCACTAAAAGAGCGAGCAACTTCAATGGGAGGATCGAGACATATATCCTCCTCAACAAAAATGAGGGTGTTATGTTTCCGGAGCAGTTTCTGAAATCTGCCAAGAGCTCTATACTACAACAGCTAATTGAATGTAGTAGGATACATACTACATTTAAATTTAATATGGAGCTCATATGCGATTATATGAAGACGGTGAATGATCAGATGAATGTTTCCCAACTCGTACATATTTCAAAAATGATGTTGGTGACTTTGTCTGATGACATAGAGGATATGTACAAGAAACAGGCCGAGGAGCTAAGAGCTAAAATGGAAGAATTTCAAGAGAGGGATAGCGGATGGACCTTGATTTCAATAAATTCCCTTGAAGTTAATATAAACAAGGCGTCCATAATAAGAGGATCGAGCTTTATCCCGCTCCCAAAAAATATTGCAATGAAACGTGCATGCATAAATATCGAAAACTCTGATGTTTATTGCTTTAAATGGTGTATCATTGCGGCTTTGAACACAAATAGCACTTTAGATCGAAGACAACAGAAAAACTATAGAAACTATAATATAACAAACATTTCTGATGAGAATATTAGTATAGGGGCAATTGTATTAAATTTCGAAGGCCTAGAGTTTCCACTCCCATTGAAACAGATTAAACAATTCGAACGTCAAAATAATATGAGCATCAACGTATTTGGTCACAATGGAACATCGCTTATAGGACCATACTACATAACAAAAGGAGAAAAACTTGTTCATATTAATCTGTTATTGCTCCAGTCCAATGAAAACTTCCACTATGTGCTCATCACGGATATATCAAAGTAAGTTTAATTTTTGCATTTAAGAGAAATATGTTTTCATATCTATTTAAAAAGTTACTTTTTATTGGTATATTTATTTATTTCTTATTTTAATTTCCTCTTTTCCTTAGACTCCTTCGTTCCAGCATAACATCTCACGTAAATAAGATACATATTTGCAACACCTGCCTATTTTATACACATGATGATTATGTGTATAATCACCACAAAAATGTTTGTGGGAAAAAAGTCATCAGAATGCCCGAAGATGAAACTATCATCAAGTTTCAAAACTACTACAAACAGTTAGATGTACCGTTTGTAATCTACGCAGACTTCGAGTCTATTTTGGAAAAGGTTGATGATCCCGTAAGTAAAAGCACTACAAATGTACAGAAACATCATGCGTGTGCATTCGCTTATTTTATTAATTGTAGCTTTAAGAGAGAAAATAATTTATATAGAAATTATTTTGGTGAAGATTCGGCGAACATATTTATCAAAAAAATAGTTGAAGATTGTACAGATATTTATCTAAATTATTTACTTAAAGTTAAGAAAATGTTCATGACCCCAATAGAAATAGCGCAATATAATAATGCACAAAATTGTCATATATGTAAGAAAATATTAAATAATGATAAAGTTAGAGATCATTGTCATCTTACGGGTAATTATCGTGGGGCAGCTCATAGCGACTGTAATTTGAATTATAAAACACCTCATTTTATACCGGTTATCTTGCATAATCTTTCTGCATATGATATACACTTATTTTTCAAAGAACTTTCTACTATAAAAAATACGACAATAAAAGTGATTCCCCAGAGCGTTATATTTCTCTTTCAATTTTCATCAGATTAGATGAAAAACAAGGATTCGAAATAAGATTTATAGACTCGTTTAGATTTATGGCTTCGAGTTTAGATACGCTAGCGAAAAATCTTGATAGCAATGATTTTAATACTATTCGATCATATTTCATTGATGAAGCTCATTTCAACTTGATTAGAAGAAAGGGTGTATTTCCGTACTCTTACATGGATTCCATGACTAAGTTTAAGGAAATTCAACTCCCTAGTAGAGAAGAGTTCTTCAATATTCTAACCAATGAAGAATGTGATGTAGTCGAGTATGAACATGCTCAAAAAATATGGAGAGAGTGTAACTGTAAAACCCTCCTTGACTATACTGAACTCTATTTAAAGACAGATGTTCTTCTTTTAACCGACGTGTTTGAAAATTTTAGGAAAATTTGTAGAGGTATATACGATTTGGACCCCTGCCACTATTATACAGCACCAGGCTTATCTTGGGATGCAATGTTGAAAACCACAGAAGTTTCACTCGAACTGTTCACTGATTCCGAAATGTATATGTTTATGCAAAACGGAATAAGAGGTGGACTAGTTCAATGCTCGCAAAGATATTCGAAGGCGAATAATAAGTATTTAGAAGATTTTGATGCATCAAAACCATCGGAATTTCTTGTATATTTAGACGCTAACAATTTGTATGGTTGGGCGATGTCGGAATATCTTCCTTGCGGTGAATTTGAGTGGGTATGTGATACTGATTTTGATGTTAAAAAAATTTCTGATACTGCAGAGTATGGGTACATTTTGGAAGTGGATATAGATTATCCCGATTCAGTGCATGATCTACATAATGATTTGCCATTTTGTCCTCAAAATAAGCCCGTGGGGGGATCCAAAATCAGAAAATTAGTTGCAGACTTACACTCAAAAACAAATTACACCATACACTATAGAGTTTTAAAACAAGCCATTTCAAATGGCATCATCTTAAAACAAATCCATAGAATACTCAGATTTAAGCAATCCCCTTGGCTTAAAAAATATATTGACTTAAACACATTTCATAGGACAAAAGCTAAAAATAATTTTGAAAAAGATTTCTTCAAACTTTTAAATAATGCTGTTTACGGTAAGACAATGGAAAACATTGAAAAACGTAGGGACATTAGAATTACTTCTTCTTGGGAAACAACAAACAGGAATCATTTAGGTCTCAGAGCATTAATTGCGAAACCAAATTTTAAGCAGTTAACAAAATTTTCTGACGATATGTATGCGGTAGAGTTAGAAAAAATGGAACCACTGTATGATAAACCTATATATGTTGGTTTCACAGTACTGGAGTTGTCCAAGTGGAGAATGTACGACTTCCATTATGGCTTCATGAAGCCTAAATTTGGAGAGAACATTTCTCTCAACTATATGGATACTGACTCATTTATTTATTCAATTAAAACTGATGATTTTTACGAGGACATCCGTAATGATATTAGTTTGAATTTTGATACGTCAGAATATCCTATAGATAACCAATTTCGTCTACCGCTACTCAATAAGAAGGTTTTGGGAATGATGAAAGATGAAAATAATGGGGATATAATGACAGAGTTTGTGGGTTTAAGAGCAAAAATGTATTCTCTGTCGACTCTTCGCTCGGAAGCTGTGTAAAAATCTAAAGGGGTCAAAAAGTCTGTAATTAAGAAGTTGTCCATTAATGATTACAAAAATTGCTTATTTGAATCCAAAATTATCTCGGATGAAATGTTTTTGTTTAGATCTAAAACACATCAACTATATACCCAAAAACTACATAAAATAGCACTTAGCTTTTCTGATGATAAGAGAAATATAATGAAAGATAAAATTAAAACGCGTGCTTGGGGACATTACATAGACCGAAACAATGAAACAATGGATGTAGAATAGAATGCATGTAAGATGACAAAGACAATTTAATTTTGTACTAATTGTATTTATTTGTTAATGTATTTCTTTAATTATTTATTATTTACTTATAAGCAATATTATTTAATTTATTTATTTTTATTTCTTTAATTATTTATTAATTTATTTATTATTTACTTATTTGTTTATTAATTAATTTATGTATTTAGTATTTATTTATTTGTTTATTAATTTATTTCTTTATTTATTTATTAATTTATTTATTGTTTATGTATTTGTTTATGAATTTATCTATTAATTTTAGTATTTTATTCACACAAAAACATGTAAAAATTGAATGGCTTAAAACTTTTATCTTTTTACCTACACCTAAATTATTTGTAAATTAAAATCAAATATTCGATTAATGATATTTTTTCTTTTTATATCTATATATTTTTATTTATACATAGAGTTAAATTTGTATTAGTACTAAGATTTTTAAGAAAAATGTTAAATAAAATATTGAAAAAATATTAAAATATGTAAATGGTTTTTTATTTCAGCTTAAATTTACTAAATATAAATTGTAACTACAAATGTCTACATTTTTATATTTTGTTTCTCTATTGGCTTTACTTCGCTAGATCAAAAATTTTTCTTTTTTGTTTTCATATCACTTAAACACATACAGTCTTGTTATCTTTGAGAGGTCCTACAAAAGAGGAATTGAATTTAACAATATTATAAAATTCCATTAAATTTCATTAGATATTTTCTTGTCAACACCAACTGTTTTAAAATTTTCTCATCCATGTTTAATAAATAAAAGGTATTAGCTATTAGATAAAATATCAGCTATTAGATCAGGTATCAGCTATCAGATCAGCTTTTCAGGACCTGGTCTGGTTTTCAGATCAGCTTATCAGGACCTAGTCTGGTTTTCAGATCAGGTTATCGGGACCTGGTCTGGTTTTCAGATCAGCTTTTCAGGACCTGGTCTGGTTTTCAGATCAGCTTATTAGGACCTGGTCTGGTTTTGAGATCAGCTTATCAGGAGCTGGTCTGGTTTTCAGATCAGCCTATCAGGACCTGGTCTGGTTTTCAGATCAGCTTATGAGGACCTGGTCTGGTTTTGAGATCAGGTTATCAGGTATCAAATCAGGTTATTAGGTAGCTGGTCTGGTTTTCAGATCAGCTTATCTGATTCAGATTGAGTTATCAGTTTACAAGTAGCTAGTCATTTATAACATTTATATGAATGAAGTTTCAGGTCAGATGAAATAACTAAAGTCAATCCTTTATGAGCAGTAATTTATATAGTTATGAAATAGCCAAATCGTTTTCTAAAAGGAACATCATTTAATTTATCATCAAAAATCCATATTTATCCTTCCAACACTATACAAATTTCTTGAAACTTTTCAAAATTCATATTACTGACAACATGATCCCTATAGACGAGCTTAATATTTTTCTCATCTTGCTTAAACATTATAATAACATTTGCATTGTCTCTTGTTAAATGCTTACAGCCGTATTCATAAAAATTTTAAACATCATTTTGAATGTTGTTTAAGCAAAATTCGCTAAATTTTAGCTTAAAAACGTTTTTTAATTTAAACCTTGTTTAATTCACCAAATCCTAAAAATTAACTGCACCCATACTTAAAATAATTTTGAGTTAGCATCGTTGTAATTTTGCTTCATGTTTATTTGCATTTTTAACTTTGCCTATATGTATGTATGTATGCATGTATGTATGTATTTATGTATGTATTAGGAATTATACTAGAAGTTGGGCACAAGTAGAATGAGTCATCATTCTTCTGTCGCCCCATACAAAAATATACACGTACATATGTATGTATATTATTCTGCTTTGTACATGCAGCATCAGCAAATATCATACTTGAAATTCTTTAAGCTTCAATACGTCAAAAAAATAAATGTATAATATAGTATTCTTTTAATTATGAAATTAACTTCTTCAGATATTCATATTTGACTTGATATAACTAATTTTAGTATAAATATATGTTTTTACACCTGAGATAGTAGTAGTGAATTGCCACTCCTGCGTAGATTAAAATTTTAAAGACCGACAAAGTACCCCCACAAATTATTACAAACCCCCAATTCCCTGACAGACTCGAATTCCCATAGACAGACAGACATCAACATATTTTTCGTCGGGTTTAGAAGCAATTTATTTTCACGTTTTTCCCGTCGGCATTATTAAAAATGTTTTTTATTTAACATTTTTACCGTCCACATTATGAAAAATCAATTTCATGATTTTCCGTTGGCATTAGGAAAAATCATATTCATGATTTTCCCGTCGGCATTACAAAAATATTTATTTTCACGTTTTTCCCGTCGGCATTACAAAAATATTTATTTTCACGTTTTTACAATCCACCTTACGAAAAATCATTTTCACATAAAACGGACTTATTGATCCACTCTCGTATGTACTAAAGAAAAGAAAAAACAAAACAAAAAAGTTAATGTAAACAAAAAATTCCTTATGTAAACAAAAAGTTGGACGGACTTATTGACCCACCCTCGAAGGGTATCAAATTTCACAAATTTCCAAGAATTTTAAAATTTGGGTAATTAAAATTTTAAAATTTCAAAATTTTAATTGGGGCCGGAGTGGGAATTCACTACTACTATCTCAGGTGTAAAAACATATATTTATACTAAAATTATTTATATCAAGTCAAATATGAATATCTGAAGAAGTTAATTTCATAATTAAAATAATACTATATTATACATTTATTTTTTTGACGTATTGAAGCTTAAAGAATTTCAAGTATGATATTTGCTGATGCTGCATGTACAAAGCAGAATAATATACATACATATGTACGTGTATATTTTTGTATGGGGCGACAGAAGAATGATGACTCATTCTACTTGTGCCCAACTTCTAGTATAATTCCTAATACATACATAAATACATACATACATGCATACATACATACATATAGGCAAAGTAAAAATGCAAATAAACATGAAGCAAAATTACAACGATGCTAACTCAAAATTATTTTAAGTATGGGTGCAGTTAATTTTTAGGATTTGGTGAATTAAACAAGGTTTAAATTAAAAAACGTTTTTAAGCTAAAATTTAGCGAATTTTGCTTAAACAACATTCAAAATGATGTTTAAAATTTTTATGAATACGGCTGTAAGCATTTAACAAGAGACAATGCAAATGTTATTATAATGTTTAAGCAAGATGAGAAAAATATTAAGCTCGTCTATAGGGATCATGTTGTCAGTAATATGAATTTTGAAAAGTTTCAAGAAATTTGTATAGTGTTGGAAGGATAAATATGGATTTTTGATGATAAATTAAATGATGTTCCTTTTAGAAAACGATTTGGCTATTTCATAACTATATAAATTACTGCTCATAAAGGATTGACTTTAGTTATTTCATCTGACCTGAAACTTCATTCATATAAATGTTATAAATGACTAGCTACTTGTAAACTGATAACTCAATCTGAATCAGATAAGCTGATCTGAAAACCAGACCAGCTACCTAATAACCTGATTTGATACCTGATAACCTGATCTCAAAACCAGACCAGGTCCTCATAAGCTGATCTGAAAACCAGACCAGGTCCTGATAGGCTGATCTGAAAACCAGACCAGCTCCTGATAAGCTGATCTCAAAACCAGACCAGGTCCTAATAAGCTGATCTGAAAACCAGACCAGGTCCTGAAAAGCTGATCTGAAAACCAGACCAGGTCCCGATAACCTGATCTGAAAACCAGACTAGGTCCTGATAAGCTGATCTGAAAACCAGACCAGGTCCTGAAAAGCTGATCTGATAGCTGATACCTGATCTAATAGCTCATATTTTATCTAATAGCTAATACCTTTTATTTATTAAACATGGATGAGAAAATTTTAAAACAGTTGGTGTTGACAAGAAAATATCTAATGAAATTTAATGAAATTTTATAATATTGTTAAATTCAATTCCTCTTTTGTAGGACCTCTCAAAGATAACAAGACTGTATGTGTTTAAGTGATATGAAAACAAAAAAGAAAAATTTTTGATCTAGCGAAGTAAAGCCAATAGAGAAACATAATATAAAAATGTAGACATTTGTAGTTACAATTTATATTTAGTAAATTTAAGCTGAAATAAAAAACCATTTACATATTTTAATATTTTTTCAATATTTTATTTAACATTTTTCTTAAAAATCTTAGTACTAATACAAATTTAACTCTATGTATAAATAAAAATATATAGATATAAAAAGAAAAAATATCATTAATCGAATATTTGATTTTAATTTACAAATAATTTAGGTGTAGGTAAAAAGATAAAAGTTTTAAGCCATTCAATTTTTACATGTTTTTGTGTGAATAAAATACTAAAATTAATAGATAAATTCATAAACAAATACATAAACAATAAATAAATTAATAAATAAATAAAGAAATAAATTAATAAACAAATAAATAAATACTAAATACATAAATTAATTAATAAACAAATAAGTAAATAATAAATAAATTAATAAATAATTAAAGAAATAAAAATAAATAAATTAAATAATATTGCTTATAAGTAAATAATAAATAATTAAAGAAATACATTAACAAATAAATACAATTAGTACAAAATTAAATTGTCTTTGTCATCTTACATGCAATTTAGTAGGAAGCATTCTATTCTACATCCATTGTTTCATTGTTTCGGTCTATGTAATGTCCCCAAGCACGCGTTTTAATTTTATCTTTCATTATATTTCTCTTATCATCAGAAAAGCTAAGTGCTATTTTATGTAGTTTTTGGGTATATAGTTGATGTGTTTTAGATCTAAACAAAAACATTTCATCCGAGATAATTTTGGATTCAAATAAGCAATTTTTGTAATCATTAATGGACAACTTCTTAATTACAGACTTTTTGACCCCTTTAGATTTTTTAACAGCTTCCGAGCGAAGAGTCGACAGAGAATACATTTTTGCTCTTAAACCAACAAACTCTGTCATTATATCCCCATTATTTTCATCTTTCATCATTCCCAAAACCTTCTTATTGAGTAGCGGTAGACGAAATTGGTTATCTATAGGATATTCTGACGTATCAAAATTCAAACTAATATCATTACGGATGTCCTCGTAAAAATCATCAGTTTTAATTGAATAAATAAATGAGTCAGTATCCATATAGTTGAGAGAAATGTTCTCTCCAAATTTAGGCTTCATGAAGCCATAATGGAAGTCGTATATTCTCCACTTGGACAACTCCAGTACAGTGGTTCCATTTTTTCTAACTCTACCGCATACATATCGTCAGAAAATTTTGTTAACTGCTTAAAATTTGGTTTCGCAATTAATGCTCTGAGACCTAAATGATTCCTGTTTGTTGTTTCCCAAGAAGAAGTAATTCTAATGTCCCTACGTTTTTCAATGTTTTCCATTGTCTTACCGTAAACAGCATTATTTAAAAGTTTGAAGAAATCTTTTCAAAATTATTTTTAGCTTTTGTCCTATGAAATGTGTTTAAGTCAATATATTTTTTAAGCCAAGGGGATTGCTTAAATCTGAGTATTCTATGGATTTGTTTTAAGATGATGCCATTTGAAATGGCTTGTTTTAAAACTCTATAGTGTATGGTGTAATTTGTTTTTGAGTGTAAGTCTGCAACTAATTTTCTGATTTTGGATCCCCCCACGGGCTTATTTTGAGGACAAAATGGCAAATCATTATGTAGATCATGCACTGAATCGGGATAATCTATATCCACTTCCAAAATGTACCCATACTCTGCAGTATCAGAAATTTTTTTAACATCAAAATCAGTATCACATACCCACTCAAATTCACCGCAAGGAAGATATTCCGACATCGCCCAACCATACAAATTGTTAGCGTCTAAATATACAAGAAATTCCGATGGTTTTGATGCATCAAAATCTTCTAAATACTTATTATTCGCCTTCGAATATCTTTGCGAGCATTGAACTAGTCCACCTCTTATTCCGTTTTGCATAAACATATACATTTCGGAATCAGTGAACAGTTCGAGTGAAACTTCTGTGGTTTTCAACATTGCATCCCAAGATAAGCCTGGTGCTGTATAATAGTGGCAGGGGTCCAAATCGTATATACCTCTACAAATTTTCCTAAAATTTTCAAACACGTCGGTTAAAAGAAGAACATCTGTCTTTAAATAGAGTTCAGTATAGTCAAGGAGGGTTTTACAGTTAAACTCTCTCCATATTTTTTGAGCATGTTCATACTCGACTACATCACATTCTTCATTCGTTAGAATATTGAAGAACTCTTCTCTACTAGGGAGTTGAATTTCCTTAAACTTAGTCATGGAATCCATGTAAGAGTACGGAAATACACCCTTTCTTCTAATCAAGTTGAAATGAGCTTCATCAATGAAATATGATCGAATAGTATTAAAATCATTGCTATCAAGATTTTTCGCTAGCATATCTAAACTCGAAGCCATAAATCTAAACGAGTCTATAAATCTTATTTCGAATCCTTGTTTTTCATCTAATCTGATGAAAATTTAAAGAGAAATATAACGCTCTGCGTTCTGGGGAATCACTTTTATTGTCGTATTTTTTATAGTAGAAAGTTCTTTGAAAAATAAGTGTATATCATATGCAGAAAGATTATGCAAGATAACCGGTATAAAATGAGGTGTTTTATAATTCAAATTACAGTCGCTATGAGCTGCCCCACGATAATTACCCGTAAGATGACAATGATCTCTAACTTTATCATTATTTAATATTTTCTTACATATATGACAATTTTGTGCATTATTATATTGCGCTATTTCTATTGGGGTCATGAACATTTTCTTAACTTTAAGTAAATAATTTAGATAAATATCTGTACAATCTTCAACTATTTTTTTGATAAATATGTTCGCCGAATCTTCACCAAAATAATTTCTATATAAATTATTTTCTCTCTTAAAGCTACAATTAATAAAATAAGCGAATGCACACGCATGATGTTTCTGTACATTTGTAGTGCTTTTACTTACGGGATCATCAACCTTTTCCAAAATAGACTCGAAGTCTGCGTAGATTACAAACGGTACATCTAACTGTTTGTAGTAGTTTTGAAACTTGATGATAGTTTCATCTTCGGGCATTCTGATGACTTTTTTCCCACAAACAATTTTGTGGTGATTATACACATAATCATCATGTGTATAAAATAGGCAGGTGTTGCAAATATGTATCTTATTTACGTGAGATGTTATGCTGGAACGAAGGAGTCTAAGGAAAAGAGGAAATTAAAATAAGAAATAAATAAATATACCAATAAAAAGTAACTTTTTAAATAGATATGAAAACATATTTCTCTTAAATGCAAAAATTAAACTTACTTTGATATATCCGTGATGAGCACATAGTGGAAGTTTTCATTGGACTGGAGCAATAACAGATTAATATGAACAAGTTTTTCTCCTTTTGTTATGTAGTATGGTCCTATAAGCGATGTTCCATTGTGACCAAATACGTTGATGCTCATATTATTTTGACGTTCGAATTGTTTAATCTGTTTCAATGGGAGTGGAAACTCTAGGCCTTCGAAATTTAATTCAATTGCCCCTATACTAATATTCTCATCAGAAATGTTTGTTATATTATAGTTTCTATAGTTTTTCTGGTGTCTTCGATCTAAAGTGCTATTTGTGTTCAAAGCCGCAATGATACACCATTTAAAGCAATAAACATCAGAGTTTTCGATATTTATGCATGCACGTTTCATTGCAATATTTTTTGGGAGCGGGATAAAGCTCGATCCTCTTATTATGGACGCCTTGTTTATATTAACTTCAAGGGAATTTATTGAAATCAAGGTCCATCCGCTATCCCTCTCTTGAAATTCTTCCATTTTAGCTCTTAGCTCCTCGGCCTGTTTCTTGTACATATCCTCTATGTCATCAGACAAAGTCACCAACATCATTTTTGAAATATGTACGAGTTGGGAAACATTCATCTGATCATTCACCGTCTTCATATAATCGCATATGAGCTCCATATTAAATTTAAATGTAGTATGTATCCTACTACATTCAATTAGCTGTTGTAGTATAGAGCTCTTGGCAGATTTCAGAAACTGCTCCGGAAACATAACACCCTCATTTTTGTTGAGGAGGATATATGTCTCGATCCTCCCATTGAAGTTGCTCGCTCTTTTAGTGAGAATATCTCCAATCTGTTCTAGGTGACAACTGTTTTTATGTTTTGTGGTTCTGACATGAGCCAAATAACCATTTGATGGGATCATCTCATCACAATCCTCACAATATTTTTTTTGAAGATCAAGCTTACTAGTTCCATATGAGTGCGTTTCCATATGCTGATTTAGTTTTGTTTGAGTCATAAAGACTTTATTGCAGATTGCACAACTTTTAGTATTCATTTTATATATTTTTGTTAACTAATTAATATAATTATTTTATTTATAAATAATTTATTTAATTATTTTATTTATAAACAATTTATTTTAGTTATAAACAATTTATTTAATTAGTACTAGCACTTTTATAGTTATTGGATTTTAAACACTTTAGAAACTTTGGTTGGGGAAATAGGTTGTCACTTGTTGAGATATCAAAGCAGACTGATGACAATCTACATTATTTCTTCTACTTATATACTTTATATGAGAATCGCGTAGTAGTCATCAATTCTAATTTATTACGACATATGATGAAATTCACACACACACACACACACACATACACATACACACACACACACACACACATACACATTTCCACAATTCTCTATTGGTATTACGATATATGATGAAATTCACACACACACACACACACACACATACACACACACATACACTCACACATATTTCCACAATTCTCTGTTTGTATTGCAACATATGATGAAATTCATACACACGCACACATTCGCACTCACATACACATACACATTTCCACAATTCTCTGTTTGTATTACGATATATGATGAAATTCATATACACCGCAACATCCAGAACAAAATCTCTAGCATCAGTTTGTAATACAAAGGTATGAGAAAAATCGGGACACGTAAAAGTAGCTGCTTCTATAAGTTTTGGTGTATGTCTCCAAAAGCTATTTCCTATAATTGTTACATTAAAGTAAAATATACTGAAATAAAAATATCATTACCCCTATTCAAAAAACTCTCCTTGTCAACCTGATTGGATTCAAAACATTTAACATCTGAAATTCGCTTGTACATATAAAACCTATGCCAACACAATATTTTCTATCTACATAAGAATAGCAATGTCAATAGCCTAGAAAACATATACACGTTCATTTATAAATATGTATGAAAAACTCTCGAAGGCCAAACAAAACACACAAGCAATGATATTCTTCAAAACAAAAATATATATGATCACATACATGAATACAACAACATATACATACATTACCAAATACATTCCCTACCCACTTCCATTCACAACATGGTTGCCACTCTCTGTAGCTATTAGATTATTTCCCCAGAGATCGCAAACATAAATGCAATACAATAACCCTACATAAGCATACCAACGATAACTCAAAACAGCTACCCAAAGACTATCAAATAACAATCACTACATACACACAAATACACAGATCCCTTGTAACTACACTGCAGTCAGACTGGGAGCAAGTGTCTTTGTGTCAACACTAAAATTCTAGTTACAACTTTGGTATAATAATTTTTCTACTATCCGCCAGTATAAAAGAAGGAGAGAGGTGGAATTGACAATAACTTGTCAATATACAAACATTTGTATGTAGGTAGATTATAGAAATGTACCAGTAACTAACTGTCTGGTTAGTATGTCTCATTACCCCATAAGAACTACGTAGTCACTACCTAGTGAATTCTATTTTTATTAGTAGGGTTTCAAAGTATTGTACTCGTATGGGGAATAATTATAGAGTAGTACTGGTGACTAGTCAAAAGCTAGTCAGCACATTTTCACCATCGACATTTCCTACTGGGTATAATGATTGTCTGCCACTACAACAAAAGTATTGGACACCATCAAACATACAAGTAAATACAAAAACGCATACTCATACACACACACACACACACACAAGCACGCACACACGCGCACATACATCCATCCACACAATGTAAGCACAACGCTTCTCTACAATAACAACAAAAGCTGTACACACAAGTATACATACATACACATCCACAAAGAATCAAACTCACACACACACACACACACATAGCCAAGAAAATCTCAGCATAAAAAAAAATCCCCAAAATCCCCTCATTTGTGACAGAGTTGCCATCGTTTTTATTTTTTCCCGGTTTTTAATTCCCAAAACATGTCTATCGCCACCATTACCCATCTACTTAAGTCTACAACACAATATTTTTCTTTAATATGGTATGCTTAATTTTAAATTCGATCGATTTATTGTTATAAAAGCAGACTAATATGTATATCAGCCGTTTAAGCTTCTCTATTTACTAGTTAAAAAAACGCCGTAGTTGTTAACACTGAGAAGCAAACATAAATATTCAAAACAGCTGTGCGATTGAAAATAAAATTTCTTTTTTTATGAACAATATGGACGTAAGTTTATTCATTTATAAAGAAATTAATATATATATTATTATATTTATAAATAAATCTATTTCAGGATTGTGAATTTGACGGCGAAACTGAATTTTTGGAGAGTGCTAGAGACGTAAGTAATCAATTTTATTTTATTTTGCAGTAACATACATACATACATATATATGTTTTGAAATAAATATACAAACCTTATAAAATATTTTCCAGATTCTTGAAGATGGCTCGGAAAGTAGAGAGGTAAGTGCAAATGAATAATACGTATGTGTGTATGTACATATATATATATTTATGTGCATGTCTATTTAGATAGTAGAGAGGAACAAGGGGCCTTCACCTCCGAAAGCGTCAAAAAAGCCAAATTTACCAAAGAGTGGCAAGAAGACGACATTTACAAGCTAATTGGGCTTGTTGAAACACAAAAATGCTTGTGGGATGCTTCAGATGAAGCATACCACAATAAATCTGTACGGGACTGCACATGGAGAATTATCAACGAACATTTTAAAGGAAAATATTGTGTTGTAGATTTAAGCGTAAAGTGGACAAATCTGAGGATGTAATTCCGTGGGTATGCTGCCAGAGCAAAGACGAAATCAGGCCAGGGCATTGTGAAAGCTCCTAAACGGAGGTTTTATAATGCCATGAGTTTTGTGGGTCGCGCGGAGGACAAGCAGACACAGCAGACGGTTTCAAACATTGTTTTGAGTGTAGACGAGGAAAACTATTGCCGTAAGTGTGTATGTATGAATAATGTGCATATGTATAATAACATTTTTGTGTTTCCTATATTTGCTATATAAGCAATAATGAAGCATCAATTATTAATTAAATTAATTAAAATTAAAATGAATTAAAAAAATATTGTTTCCCAATATTCCATATCACTTTTATTTATGACAAAACAAATTTATATTTTTTGACTGTTTGATGAAACAAATTACTATAGAAAATATTTGTTTCAATGTGACCGCAAGGAAAACATGTTGGACGCAGTTTGTATTTCAAGGTGTTTGCTTGTTGTTTGGCAAAACAAATTTCATGAAATATTTGATCCTAATGTGACCATCAAACAAACTTTAAACAAATTTCAGGCAAATATGAGCAAACATGTTTGAAGCAAATGTTTGTCAAGTGTGACCGTATCTTTACAACTACAATTTGAAGCTGAACAAAAGTCAGCCAATGTAGCAATGGTAAAGTAAAAAAATAAAAAAACATGTTGATTATTGAGTTCTTGTTTCAACTTTGTTATTTGTTGTTAGGCTTCTCATTTGTTTAAATGAAAGTTTATAACATAATAACTCTAGTTGTTCTAAGAAATTTGGGCAAAGGTTCCCTGATGATCTGCATTAGCAACAGTGAAATGCGCATAGGCTCCAGCTAAACCCCTCAATAATCAATTTCAATGTATTTTTAATAAAAAATATTTTACTTAATAAGTAAAATAATAATTTGGGATTATTAGTGCGTTTAAAAATTTTAAACTTAGATTTATTTTATTTTAATTCGCGTGACCCTATTTTTCACTTAGGGTCCTGTCACGGTCGCCAGTTTTCTTTTGAGTTGCAATAAAAAAGATTTATTACAAAAAAGGTTTTTTAATTTTATTTATTTCAGTACTTCAGTCAACCACTTTTGTTTAGCACTTTTCTGGAACTGAACTTTTATTTTGTTTTTAAAATATTCTTACCCTAGACTTAAGAACTATTTCCGAATTATCAGCACAACGATCATGGATGATGAAATTCAATTCATCGCCGGGCTATCAGCAGATGTGCAGAAAACGAAATCAATATTATTGTAAACAATTTAATGAACTATTGTTTACAAAACCATTGGTTCTTCTTGGGTGGGATATATAACTTGCATGTACATATGTATGTATGTATATATGTATGTACACCTTTTGTTGTTCTTGTAGAGAAACGTTGTGCTTAATACTAACTTGTATGTTTGCCGGTGTCCGATACTTTTGTTCTTGTGGCAGACAATCATTATACCTATTAGGAAATGTCGATGGTGAAAATGTGCTGACTCGCTTTTGACTTGTCACCACTACTACTCTGTAATTATCATCCATACAATATTTTGTGCTATATACATTTAGCATGCGCTCCTCATTGAAACCCTATAAATAACATTAAACCGATTGACTAGGTAGAGACAAACCAACCACACAGTTAGTTACTGATACATTTCTATAATTTAATGTATGTATGTTGACAAGTTATTGACAATTCACCGCAAATACACCATTTGCGAATTCTCTCCTTTTATACTGACGGATAGAAGAAAACTTATTATACCAAAATTATCACTAGAATTTTAGTGTTGACACAAAGACACTTGCTCCCAGCCTGACTGCAGGGTAGAGATTGTTATTTGATAGACTTTGGTTTGCTGTTTTGAGTTATCGTTGCTATGCTTACGTAGGGTATGTATGCATTTATGTTTGCGATCTCTGAGGAAATAATATATTATTGCAGGTAGTGGCAACCCAGATAGCTATTTGGAATGGAGGTGGATAGGGAATGTATTTGGTAAAATATGTACGTATATTTTATTGTAGTAATGTATGTGATCGTATCTATTTTTGATTTGAAGAATATCATTGCTTGTGGGAGTTACATCAACACTTTTTCATACATATTTACAAATGCATGTTTATATGTTTTCTAGGCTATTGGAGTTGTGTTAGCATAGGTTTTATATGTGCAAGTGCATTTCAGATATTAATTGTTTTTAATCTCAGCAGATTGATAGGCAGAGTTTTGTGAGTGGGGGTAATGATATTTTTATTTTTGTATATTTTATTTTAATGCAACAATTGTAGAAAACATATTTTGGAGAAATACAACAAAAACTTATAGAAGCACCTGTACGCACGTGTCCCGATTTTTTCCGTGCTTTATATTGCAAACTGTAGCGTGTTCTAACTATCACTACGACTAACATTGCGTAGTAAACATTTAAAGTCAACTTGACCGCAATATACATAACATCCAATGGCATTGGAATTATTTTTGCGCTGGACATTTGACACTCATGCAAATGCATTCGGCAGACTGCAACGTAAATATGTATTTTGTACAAATGTTATTTGACACTCACCAGTCTGATCGAAGGCCACAGCATAATGCATTTGAATGAATCATAATTAATAACCACATGTGTTTATATAATAAATATAAACAATACAAAATCCATGTTTTCCAAATTTCTTATGAGACACACGCCGCACGCCTACCGTGGGAAACTAAAAGGAACAATTTGCTTATTAAGCATATACCTTTTCTTTTCCCTCTTATGTTAAGATAGGTTAAGCTTTATTCTCATAACTAGTATATAAGACAATGTATTTTTATTTTAAAATTAATTATTAAACAACATTCCTAGAGCTCCTAGCAGAGCTCAGGAAATAATCTTTATTTTGAAATAAATAAAAGAAATTTGATCAAAACAAACCACTATAAGCAAAAACAAACCACTATAAGCAAAAACAACTACGCACCAAATCAGTTAGATTACCAGCAGCAGCGAAAGCAACAAGAGAGCAACAACAACAATACCCATAGCTTGTGGGATGTTATTAGATTACTTACTACAACCTAAATAACCACCAACAAATATAAAAAGCCACCACCATAAGGGGAAGACAGCAATATAAATCAACCAAGGAAGATGCCAGCAAAATTCAACAACAAATAAGTATAACAAAAACACTAAAAAACTAATAAAGAAGTGCACTAACTGCGGTGCACTCTTAGGTCAGTAGGCGTTAACCGCCGTTGACAAACATTATAACTACCATATTTTTTTTTACTTATCCTCAATACTATAACACTATATTAACATAAATAAATTTTAAGTTTAATAGTACTTTTATAATTAATTTTTTTAATGTAATTAATTTTGTAAGGCCATTATAATGGATAACATAAATAGAAAACAAAACAAAAAACATATTAATGTTATTTTTGAAGAAGAAGGAATTTCCTTAGAACAAGAAATAGAATATTTAGCAAAGATTTGGACAATAATAGGAATGCCAGGTGTCCCAACTGAGGACGATGTCTTAAATAATACTCGTGTAGAAGAAATGACAGTTCGTGCAATCAGGTGGTCAGAACGCATAGAAAAAGAAAATAATAAGCACCAATAATTCAGTAAAATACATAAATTTGTAAATAAACGTTTAGGCAATTTTTTTAATTTACTGATGGAATGGAAAGATATTTTGAATAAGGCACGAATTATAAAAGAAGATTTAGAACGGTCATATAAGTGTATCAATATTGATAGACCAATTAAAAATGAAACAATTATTCATCATTTTCAAATAATTCTTAAAAAATTAGAAGAAATAAGAGTTTTATTTAATGTTTATTACAATAGACTAACAGTAGCTCACCAAAGAGCAGCAGACGCATTTTTCCTTGATTTAAGAAGCAGAATTTCAAAACTAGCCGATAAAAAATCGATACAAATCGAACTACCAAATTCAATACACGAAAGTGTAACATTTAATATTTCTATGCCTATAACTGAATCCACAATGAATCAAACTGTAGTAGACTTTTTAAATACAGCTTCAAAGCTTATTATAGACTTTGATGGAAAATCAGAAAATTTACGATCCTTTGTTGACTCCTTATACCTAGTAGATTCAATAAAAGGTACTCACGAAGCAGTTGCAGTATCACTAATAAAAACAAAATTAAAAGGAAACGCCAGAAATCTAATAAATAATGAATCAACTATATCCGAAATAATAAACAAATTAAAAATTAGCGTCAAGGGAGAATCTGTGGAAGTATTAACGGCAAAAATTTGAAATATAAAACAAAACAATAAAACTGCTAACGCGTATTGCAGTGAAATAGAAAATTTAACCAAGGCATTAGAAACCGCATACATTTCAGATGGATTGTCATGCGATCTAGCTACAAAGTATTCCACACAAACCGTAAAGGCATTAACTAAAAACTGCACCATAGATAAAGTTAAGCTTATCATGGAGGCAGGACAATTTAATAGCATGAACGATGCTATTAGTAAATTTGTCAATAGTTGTACAGACGCCACAGGTCAACAAAATACTATTTTGTACTATGGACAAAAGTACAAATCTGGAAACAATTACCGTGGTAATAACACACGATCACGTGGGAGAAATAATTACCCACGTATAAATAATAACAACTATAATAACAACAATAATAATAATAACAATTATTACAGAAACCAACAAAGATTTAATAATAATCGTAGGAACAATAACTACGTAAGAGCAACAGAATCAAATGATAATGGTTCGGAAAACTCCGAACTTCCCCTAGGATCAAATCAGTAAAAATTTACCATCTTAATCTAAACTTGAGCTTCTTTATAAATATTCAATTAGGCAACACTACACTCAAACTCTTAGTAGACACTGGCGCAGATATTTCATTAATAAAATCAAAATTTTTTAAACAAAACCAAATTAACACTAATAAAACAATAACTTTAAGTGGAATAGGACAGGGTAATATAAAATCAATT
This sequence comes from Tachina lurida, assembly GCA_944452675.1. Lineage (NCBI taxonomy): Eukaryota > Metazoa > Arthropoda > Insecta > Diptera > Tachinidae > Tachina > Tachina lurida. The sequence goes on along the minus strand of OX101753.1, from coordinate 84,156,993 downwards.
GGAAATACATTTTGCGATATAAAATTTAAAAACTTTTTAATGCCACATTACCAAGTAGTACATAATAATTTTCCAATACCATGCGATGGAATAATTGGCATTGATTTTATGAAACATTATAACTGTATATTGGATTTCAACCAAGATAATGATTACCTTATCCTTAGACCATTTAAAATACCACATACAATAGATATACCGATTACGAATAACTACAATGAAATTAATATACCTCCAAGATGTGAAGTCATACGTCAAGTAAATTTTACCAATTCAAATAATGAATTATTAATTCCAAATCAAGAAATGCAACCAGGTTTTTTTATACCAAATGCATTAGTTAAATCTGACAAAGCATTTATTCGTATTCTAAACACTAATAACACCATTACTAAAATCAAACGAAGTAACATAAAAACCGAAAACATCTCTGATTATGACATTATCAAAGAAAATTTAGGCAAAAATTCAAAAAGAAAATCAGAAATATTAAAAATATTACAGAAACATTTTCCACAACAATTTAAAACAACATTAACAAAACTATGTTCAACATATAGTGATATTTTCGGTTTGGAATCAGAAACAATAACAACTAATAATTTTTATGAACAAAAATTGAGAGTAAAAGATAAAGAACCAGTATATATTAAAAATTATCGTATACCACATACACATAAAGAAGAAATTGACAAACAAGTGAAAAAATTAATAGACGATAAGATTATTGAACCTTCCTATTCTGAATACAACAGTCCAGTCTTGTTAGTACCAAAGAAATCACTTCCTAACTCTGACCAAAAAAGATGGAGACTTGTCATAGATTACAGGCAAATAAATAAAAAATTAATTGCAGATAAATTCCCATTACCTAGAATTGATGATATATTAGACCAACTAGGTAAAGCAAAATATTTTTCCTGTTTAGACTTAATGTCAGGCTTTCAACAGATCAGTTTAGAGAAAAACTCTAGAGACTTAACAGCTTTTTCAAACAACAATGGTTCATACAGATTTACTAGATTACCTTATGGTTTAAAGATAGCACCCAATTCCTTTCAACGAATGATGACACTTGCTTTCAGTGGTTTAAAACCAGACCAAGCCGTTCTATATATGGATGACTTAGTCATACTGGGATGCTCCGAAAAGCACATGCTTTCGAATTTGAAAAACGTTTTCGATCTATGCCGAAAGTACAATCTTAAATTACATCCTGAAAAATGTTCATTCTTCATGAGAGAATTAACATACCTAGGTCACAAATGTACAGATAAAGGAATATTACCAGACGATAGTAAATATTCAATCATTGAAAACTATCCAACACCAACTAACGCAGATAGTGCAAAAAGATTCGTAGCTTTTTGTAACTACTATCGAAGATTTATTAAAAATTTTTCTGAATACTACAGACATTTAACAAAATTATCCAAGAAAAATACACCCTTTGAATGGACGAAAGATTGTGATTTTGCATTTAAATATCTCAAAAGGGCATTAATGAGTCCAACCTTAACACAGTATCCTGATTTCGCCAAGGAATTTTGTATAACAACTAGAGTTTTTCTTTTCCCGGACTTTTTCATTTCCCGGGAAAGCGGGAAAGATTTTTCGGTTTCCCGGGAAATCCCGGGAATTCCCGTCCAGTATAAAACAATACAAAATATCTTTAAATTTAATTTATTTCAACAAAAACAAATTATAATTCATGAGATCGATTAAATAATAACGTTTTATACACACATTATTAAAAAAATAATACCGTTTCCGTTCTTTATATAATAGTAATACATAGATACCAATATTATAAAAAAGAAATTATACGAGTATTATTGAAAAAAATATTACTAAATATCCCCCTTATGAAAAAATCATTGTTAAACTTAAAATTGGTTTCACAAACGAATTTTGTATGTCAAAACCAGTTTTAACGCATACTTTAACCTTAACAATCGTTTTTGCATAAGGGCATATTTCCTTGGAAATAGGACTTTAGTACAGAATAAGCTGTTAATGCTGTTAACCGTACTATTTACCAAAGATAATCTGTAATTATTTGTAATTTTCTTTTATTTTCTTGCTCATTTCTGTTTTTTACTTTTATGAATTGTTGTAGAATTAAATTTTGATAGTCGCGTTCAGCTTTTTCCAAATAAAGGCATCAAAGTCTCAGAATGAATTTGTACCAGATGTAAACTCGGCCTTAGTTGTTGTAAAGCTTTAGCTATTGTGATATTGCCATCACCTTATTATTGCACCATCGCATTAATAAAGTGAATAACGACACTCATCAAGGAATGTGTACATACAAATTAAGTTGCCATAACAAAATCGAAAAATCCCGTGAATTCCCGCACAAATTTCCCGGGATTTCTTTCCCGGAAAATGTGCGGGATCCCGGGAAATTTTTCCCGGGAAATCCCGTATGAAAAACACTAATAACAACAGATGCAAGTAAACACGCTTGTGGTGCTGTTTTAACACAACAACACGAAGATAAACATTTACCTATTGCTTATGCATCAAAAACATTCACAACAGGAGAAAGTAATAAATCAACAATTGAGCAAGAATTGACTGCAATTCATTGGGCAATTACCCACTTCAGACCATATATATATGGAAAACATTTTCTTGTCCGTACTGATCATAGACAATTTTCTTATTTATTTTCAATGAAAAACCCAAGCTCCAAGTTAACAAGAATTAGACTAGATTTAGAAGAATATGACTTTACAGTAGAATATCTTAGGGGAAAAGATAACTATGTTGCCGACGCTCTATCGCGAATTACAATAAATGATCTAAAAGACATGAATAATAAAATTTGTTCTATATTAAAAGTCACGACTAGATCGATAACCAATACAAAAGACAAGAATAGTAATACACTAAATAAACAGCATAAATTTGATAAAAATAAAAATAATGATAAGCCCAGTATATATGTACCTTTAACAAACACTGACGTCAGAAAATACTATAAACTAAAGATTTCCCCCGCAAGATGTTATATCAAACGTGGAAAATCTATAGTAACATATATACATATTAATGATTTGTTTACTAAAGAGAATTTTGATTTAGGACAATTTTTCTCTAGGCTCGAAAAAGTGGCCGGTAAACACAATATATATAATTTACCTAGTGAGAAAATTTTCGAATTTATCTCTATTAATGAATTTAAAATTATGGGCAATAAAATATTAAATAAAATTAAAGTAGCGCTACTAAATAAGGTGACCCAAATCAATAATAAGAATGCCAAGGCAATTCTTGAAATTATGCTGAAATATCACGATGATCCAATAGTAGGAGGACATTGTGGAATATATAGAACATTAGAAAAAATAAAAAGATATTACTATTGGAAAAATATGTCCAAGGACATATCTAAATACGTAAAAACATGTCATAAATGTCAAACTGCTAAAACTTTAAAACATAACAAAAGTCCAATGACTGTGACACATTTTTTGGAAATGAATACGCAATCACAATAATATGTGATTTAACTAAATATTTAGTAACTATACCAATAAGAGACAAAAGCGCTAAAACAATCGCTAAGGCAATATTTGAAAATTTTATACTTACCTATGGTCCAATGAAGACGTTCATTTCGGACATGGGAACAGAATATAAAAATTCGATATTAACAGAACTTTGTAATCTACTAAAAATTGAAAAATTAGCTTCGACAGCTCATCACCACCAAACAGTAGGCACAATAGAAAGAAGTCATAGAACTTTCAATGAATACGTACGTTCCTATATATCTATAGACAAATATGATTGGGACGAATGGCTAAAATATTTTACTTATTGTTTTAATACAACACCTTCAACAATACATAATTATTGTCCCTATGAGTTAGTCTTTGCAAAAACGCCTAACAGTTTTCAGATTTTTAATGTAGATAAAGTAGCACCACTATATAATATAGAGGACTATGTCAAAGAAACAAAATTTAGCTTAGAAGTAGCATATAAGAGAGCTCAACAATTATTAGATAAAAATAAACTTAAGCAAAAATTAAACTATGATAAGGATATAATTGATTATAACTTTAAAAAAGGAGATCTAGTTTTACTCAAAAATGAAGCAGGTCATAAGTTAGAAATACAATATAGAGGACCTTACAAAATTAAGAAAATAGACTTAAGAAATAATGTAACCACAGTTGATAAGACAACTAATAAAACACAAGTAGTGCATAAAAATAGGCTAAAGTTATATAAAAGTAAATAAAATTAATGTACACGTATGTCCGGACTACGACTACGAATACATATACATATATAATAATAATAATATTTCTTTACAATTTAAAACACAAAATTATTTACATAAGAAAAACAAAATTTGTAAAAGAATGTCCATAAATTTAACGTTATATGAACATTCTTATAAAAGGTGGAGGTGTAGCGTGTTCTAACTATCACTACGACTAACATTGCGTAGTAAACATTTAAAGTCAACTTGACCGCAATATACATAACATCCAATGGCATTGAAATTATTTTTGCGCTGGACATTTGACACTCATGCAAATGCATTCGGCAGACTGCAACGTAAATATATATTTTGTACAAATGTTATTTGACACTCACCAGTCTGATCGAAGGCCGCAGCATAATGCATTTGAATGAATCATAATTAATAACCACATGTGTTTATATAATAAATATAAACAATACAAAATCCATGTTTTCCACGCCTACCGTGGGAAACTAAAAGGAACAATTTGCTTATTAAGCATATAGCTTTTCTTTTCCCTCTTTTGTTAAGATAGGTTAAGCTTTATTCTCATAACTAGTATATAAGACAACGTATTTTTATTTTAAAATTAATTATTAAACAACATTCCTAGAGCTCCTAGCTGAGCTCAGGAAATAATCTTAATTTTGAAATAAATAAAATAAATTTGATCAAAACAAACCACTATAAATAATTAAATAAAATTACTTTTATTACAAAACTGATGCTAGAGATTTTGGTTTGGGAGTTGCTAGACTGTGGGAATTTCATCATATCTTGTAATACCAACAGAGAAATTAGATTAAACTACTACTACACGATTCTCATATGAATGGTGGGAACGTGTGTGTATATGTATATATGTATGTATATATGTGAGTGTGGATGTATGTGTGCATGTATACGAATTTCATCATATATCGTAATACCAACAGAGAGATTAGATTTGATGACTACTACGCGATTCTCATATAAAGTATATAAGTAGAAAAGAGAATGTAGATTGTCATCACTCTGCTCTAAATGTAGATTGTCACAACCTATTTCCCAACTAAATTTTTAAAGTTTTTGAAATCAAAAAACTGTAAAAGTGCTACAACTAATTACTGTTTGCTAAACAAGTTTATAGTGTACAAAAAATAATTAAATAAATTGTTTATAAATAAAACAATTAAATAGTTTAAAAATAAAATAATTAAATTAATTAAATAATTAAATAAAATTAATAGTACAACTTGTACCATCTGCAATAAAGTCTTTATGACTCAAACAAAATTAAATCAGCATATTGAAACGCACTCCTATGCTAACCAATCGAAGGCTATGCTTAGAACTAGTAAGCTAAATCTTCAAAACAAATATTATGAGGATTGTGATGAGATGATCCCATCAAATGGTTATATGGCTCATGTCAGAACCACAAAACACAAAAACAGTTGCCAGCAAGAACGGATTGGAGATTTTCTTACTAAAAGAGTAAGTAACTTCAATGGGAGGATCGAGATATGTCTCGATATATGTATCCTCCTCAAATAAAATGTGGGTGTCTTCTTTCCGGACTAGTTTCTGAAATCTCCCAATGAACATTGTGGGACACATACTACATTTAAATTTAATATTGAACTCACATGTGATTATATGAAGATGGTGAATGATGAGGTGAATGTTTCCCAACTTGTACATATTTCGAAAATGATGTTGGTGACTTTCTCTGATGACATAGGGGATATGTACAATAAACAGACCGAGGAGCTAAGAGCCAAAATGTAAGAATTTTAAGAGAGGGATAGAGGATGTACATTGATTTCAATAAATTCCCTTGAAGTTAATATAAACAACGCGTCCATAATAAGAGGATCGAGCCTTATCCCTCTCCCGAAAAATATTGCAATGCAACATGGATGCATAAATGTCGAGAACAATTATTTATTGCTTTAAATGGTCTCTCATTGCGGCTTTGAATTTACAGTCTTATAGGACCATACTACATAACGAAAGGAGAAAAACACATTCATCTTAATCTCTTATTGCTCCAGTCCAATGAAAACTTCCACTATGTACTCATCAAGGACATATCATTTGTGAATTTATGCAAAATGTGGTTTCATCTCTATTTAAAAAGTTACTTCTTATTGTTATATTTATTTATAAGTTCTCGTTGTACCTTCATAGTGAACAGACGTCTTAGCGGAGTTTTTTTTACATACATACTAAACAAACAAAATCATAAAAAAATGTTCGTAATACATATTGACTTTAATAAATAGGCTTTATTTCCCTGCAGAAAATTTGGTGACAATTGATCCAAATGTACTCGTCCTATAACTGGAGATAATGTGGGTGTTATCAAAAGTACGTAGTAGTGTATGGTGAAAAAAGTCATATCGTTTAAATGGTGGCATATTGACCATTTTCGTGGTGTATCGTCTTGATCTTGAGCCAATTTAATTCGGACTCGGTCTAGTATTGTAGTAAACTGCACTGAACATGTTCGATGTGGTCGAACACAGGACCTATCAAATAGTGTAAATATAATATTAATTGCTCCCTTCAATGTGACTCTAGGATCAGTCCCGTAACTATACTTAGATATTAACCTAAGCTTAAATGCTATTTATACTTTTGAAATATGAGTGGCCCTGTGGTCGAGTGGGTAGTGTGCCAGCCTGTCATGCACGAGGTTGTCGGTTCGAATCTCAAAAAATTTTCAGATTAAAAATAAAATTAAAAAAAATGTCATTGCAATTGTAACAATAAAAAAATATATAAGCGTTAATTGTTACAGTTAAATGTCGAAATTTTATTTATAAATAATTTATATTATTATACATCGAATAGGTCCCTATGGGATAGTTCAGTGACAAGTCACAAGGTGCATACAAAGTATCAATTAACCCCATCCTAGGCCATCCCCATGTAAAAGTGACTGGTCCGCTTCATAGGAAGTGTTAGAACTCGGACTGGTCCCTATCACTTGGGGACCGGTCACGTGACTAGTCTTGTGTCAGTTCCATTTCCTGCAGGGTTGCTTTGCAAATATTTTTTACATATAGAAATAACAAAAACAAAAAAAAACCGTAAACAAAAAAAAACAAACAAAGTGTCCTTGAGGAATACTCTATATGAGTACCTCAAAGGAAAAAAATTGTGAAGTGAGTTCTAACGGCAGAAATGCCTATTTTACTGTGAGTTTTGATGCTCATAATGATAACAATAAAAATAAAAAATCTGATAATAGACTTGCTGTGAGTTCTGAAGCTCTTAATAAAAATCAAAAATCTGATAGACTTTTTCTAACGGCCAACCCACAGTTCCGTCAGCGATCAACTTCGCTTTGTCCAATGCCAACTAGTGAATCGTTGACATTATTGCCTAGTACATCAACATTTAACCTAGCGATATCATCCGCTTCGGGCTCGGGGTCATCACTTAACCAAGTTGTCACTGAAGATAAGAGTAGCACAAAACCCACGGTCCAAGTCGGAATGGACAGATATATCACAATTTTAAAGTGCGGGCGAAGCCCAAGTTCATCAAAAATTTCATCGGTTCCCCAGATATCCAGGGATAACAACGTCGCAGCAGTTAACCGCCAAAATCGTTTTTCAATATTGCAAGCAAATAACGAACAAGTCGCTGTTTCATCCAAAAAAAACTTGCAAGCCACCACCAATATACCTGAGAGAAAAAAATTCGAATGCCCTTATTAAAAAATTAGTCTCGGCAGTTCGTGAGAACGCATTTCACGTTATTCCAATAAAACGTGGTAAAATTGATGAAACGAAAATTCAAATATACGAAGAAAAAGATTTCCGCAAAATTATTTCTGATTTCGAAAAAATAAAACAAATTTTTATACTTATCTGCTTAAAAGTGATAAAGGTATGCAGATCGTATTGAAGGGCATTGATGCTTATGTTAATCCCGACGAAATAAAAGATGCACTCAACATACAAGGTTTTAAGGTAAAAAGTGTTACTAATATAATCAATAGAGAGAAGATCCCCCAGCCTCTATTTCGTGTTGAACTGGAGCCAAATGATACACAGTTGAAAAAGAACGAGACACATCCAATTTATAGCCTAAAACACCTTTTATACCGAAAAATTACAGTTGAAGAGCCACATAAGCGTTCAGACGGGACCTGCCACAATTGCCAAGAATATGGCCATACAAAAACTTACTGCAACTTACCTACAGTTTGTGTTATCTGCGGTGAATTGCATGGTACTGGTAGCTGCACGAAGCCAAAAGATCAAGCAGAAAAAAATGCAGTAATTGTGGAGGTAATCACACCGCTAACTACAGAGGATGCCCTGTATATTCTTTCGTTAAACAGGCTATGGGTCAAAAACCTAAACTAGCTCTACCTCAATCATCAAACGCTTACTCCGCCACTCTTCCTCAAACAAGCCAACCAGTTAGTTCACGTGTATCGTATGCCGATGCTGCTAAGACTAGTTCTATTCCCACACAAAATGTTCCACCGCAAAATAAGTCAACGAATGCAAACTCTAGCTTTAACTTTACTCGTCTTGAAGCTACTATTGAGAATCTGGTGCTAACTATAAATAATTTTACAACAAATATGACTACCATGATGCAAGAAATGCTGAGAATGCAGAATACTCTGCTTCAAGCATTAGTTAACAAGCCATGAACACGTTAAAAATATGTTTCTGGAACGCAAACGGCATTCGCCAACATAAAAATGAACTTGAGCACTTCCTCACGGAAAAAAATATTGATATAATGTTGGTTTCTGACACTCATTTGACTGCAAGAAGTCTATTCAGAATTAACGGCTATACTTTATATGATTCAAAGGACCCAAGAGAAAGAGCTTGCGGGGGATCTGCAATTTTAATAAACTCAAGACTCAAGCATTTTATTATTGACAACATTTGTGAAGAACATCTACAAGCAACGAATATTTATGTCGAAAATTTTTCCACAAATTTTGTCATATCATCAATTTACTCCCCTCCTAGATTCGGAATTACTGAGGATCAATATGAGGATTTCTACAAATCTCTCGGCCCTTGTTTCGTAGCAGCTGGCGACTATAATGCTAAAGATACGTTCTGGGGTTCGCGTCTTATTACTCCCAGAGGTCGAGCGTTGTTCAATACAATTTCCAAAATGGGCTTGGACGTTATTTCGGGTGGGGAGCCCACTTACTGGCCTACTGACATACATAAAGTTCCGGATGTTATAGATTTTGGCGTCATGAAAAATATTTCTAGGAAATTAATTCACGTAGGAGCTTCCCTAGATCTATCGTCCGATCACTCTCCCACGGTCGTTACAATCTGTAGCCCACGGAGAAGTGCTCTACCTTTCTCATATGTGAAGATGGCCAGTCGTGTTAATTGGCTGCGATTCAAAAAATATCTAAGTAGTCATTGCACGGAAAACATTACGCTAAGAACTCATGATGATGTTGAATCTAACATTGCTAATCTTAACGAAAATATTAAGCCGGCTGCTAAACATGCCACTACCTCCCATCCGCAGACTGGGTTTAATAGACTATATTCTACGTATGTGAAAAAAGAAGAGCTAGAAGGGAATGGCAACAGCACAGATCACCCCAGAATAAAATTAGATTTAAAGAGTGCACTAAACGACTAGAAAAGAAAGCTAGAAAGCTTAAAACACCCGTTGAGTTTAAACTACCTCTGCGCACATCTACCGAAGGTTGGTCAAGAAGCGATACTGAAAAAGGTAACATATTTGCTGACCATTTAAAATACGTATTTACCCCAAACACATGTACTGGTGTAATTGATTTGCCAAATGTAGTTGCTCTACCCCCTCAACAAATAAAGTTTAAGACGCGTGATGTACAAAAACTAATTGCTGAACTCATCCCGAAGAAAGCTCCGGGTTTTGATGGAATTAGTAACCAGATGCTGATGAAATTGCCTCGTATTGCAATTATAATACTGTTACTAATTTTTAATGCCATTTTACGACTGGAGTATTATCCACACAGCTGGAAATTTGCCAAGGTCAAAATCATTCCAAAGCCGGGCAAAGACCTTACCAAGGCTGAGTCATATAGGCCAATAAGTCTCCTATCAACAATGTCAAAGCTTTTCGAAAAACTGCTCATGACAAAATTGTCCCCAATTCTAGTTAGTAGTGGGTGCATACCGAACCATCAATTTGGTTTTAGAAGTCAGCATAGCACCATTGAACAAACTCATAGATTGGTCCAATTTATAAGAAGAACATTTGAAGAAAAGAAGTATTGTTCTGCGCTGTTTATCGACGTTTCTCAAGCATTTGATGAAGTGTGGCATTAAGGCCTAATTTTAAAATTAAAAACATACCTGTCAATAAACGTTGTAAGTCTTTTGGAAAGTTAGATTACTGCCCGGAAGTTCACTGTTGTGGAAGGAGACTTTATGAGCATGCCTGAAACTATCTCATCCGGTGTGCCACAGGGGAGTATACTGGGGCCAGTTTTGTATTTGATTTATACTTGTGATATGCCTCTGAGCAGCAATATCCACACTTCCACATTTGCTGATGATTCAGCCTGCCTTAGTATGCATGATATCTTCAAGAACACATTACCCAGCTGGAACTATGGTTAAGCTTATGGAGAATTAAGATAAACGAACGAAAGTGTGTTCAAGTAAGATATACATTACGAAGAGATACTTGTTCACCCATTCGGATTAACAATCAAGTTGTCCCTCAACATACTCATGTGAAATATCTTGGTATACACCTTGATCGACGGCTTACTTGGAAACACCACATTGACTCTAAGTTAACCCAAATGAAACTAAAATTAACTCAGGTACATTGGCTGATTGGTAGAAATTCAACCCTCAGTCTAGATTGCAAACTTTTGATATACAAGTCACTTTTGAAACCTATATAGTGCTACGGAATTCAACTATGGGTCACTGCTTTAGCTTTCAATGTCGAGAGAATCCAACGAAGGCAAAACAAAATTTTGCGATTAATAACATCGGCTCCATGGTATATAAAACACTCAAATATACATCGTGATTTAAATATGCCACTAGTGATTGAAGAAATTGCAAAATATGCACGCAAATATTTAACAAACCTCGAGTCACATCCTAATCCGCTTGCTCGTAATATTTTGAACTTTACTGTACACATCCGCCTAAAAAAGAGGGATACAAGTGCTCTTATACTCAACACTCCAGATGGGACTGCTTGAAAATACTTTTTATTTTTTTTCTTCCTTTTGATTATCACTACTTATGTATTATTTATAACTATCTCTAAATTTATGTCCGACAGTGGTTGGGCCTAATAATTATATTTTAGATTTAAGATTTCAATACTTATTGTTAGTTCATATTTGAAGATACAATAAATAAAAAATATGTATTAAAAAAAATATTTATTTACATATTATTTTGTTTTCCACTTTTCTTTAGACTCCTTGTTTCCAGCATAACATCTCACGTTAATAAGATCCATATTTGCAACACCTGCCTATAATCGTACACATGATAATTATGTGTATAATCAACATAAAAATGTTTGTGGTAAAAATGTCATCAGAATGCCCGAAGATGGAACTTTTATCAAGTTTAAGAACTACTAAAAACATTTCGATGTACCATTTGTAATTTAAGTGGGCTTTGAGTCTATTTTGGAAAAAGTTGATGATGCTGTAAGCTGTGGTTAACAGTACCTCAAATGTTCAGAAACATCATGCTTGTGTTCTTCATTATTCTAACAAATGAAGAATGTGATTTAGTCGAGTATGAACATGCTCAAAAAATATGGAGGGAGTTTAACTGTAAAACCCTCCTTGACTATATTGAGCTCTACTTAAAGACAGATGTTCTTCTTCTAACCGACGTGTTTGAAAATTTTAGGAAAATTTGTAGAGGTATATACGATTTGGACCCCTGTCACTATTATACAGCAACAGTTCACTGATTCCAAAATGAATATGTTTATGCAAAACGGAATTAGAGGTGGACTAGTTCAATGCTAGCAAAGATATTCGAAAGCGAATAATAAATATTTGGAAGATTTTGATGCATCAAAACCATCAGAATTTCTTGTCTATTTAGACGCTGTCGGAAAATCTTCCTTGCGGTGAATTTGAGTGGGTATGTGATACTGATCTTGATGAAAAAATGTCTGATACTGCAGAGTATGGGTACATTTTGGAAGTGGGTATAGATTATCCGGATTCAGTGCATGATCTACATAATGATTTGCCATTTTCCCCCCAATAAGTCGTCAGGGGATCCAAAATCAAAAAATTAGTTGCAGACTTACACTCAAAAACAAATTACACTATAGGGTTTTAAAACAAGGCATTTCAAATGGCCTCATCTTAAAACAAATATATAGAACATTCAGATTTAAGCAATCCCCTTGGCTTAAAAAATATATTGACTCAAACACGTTCCATAGGACAAATGCCAAAAATAATTTTGAAAAATATTTCTTCAAACTTTTAAACAATGCTGTTTACGGGAAGAGAATGGAAAACATTGAAAAATGTAGGGACATTAGAATTACTTTATCTTGGTAAACAACAAACAATAGTAATTTGGGTCTCAGAGCATTAATTAAGCAGTTGACAAAAATTTCTGATGATATGGACGAAATGAAACCACTATATGATAAACCCATATATGTTAGTTTTACAGTACTGGAGTTATCCAAGTGGAGAATGTATGACTTCCATTATGGATTTATGAAGCCTAAATTTGGAGAGAACATTTCTCTCAACTATATGGATACTGACTCCTTTATTTATTCAATTAAAACTGATTATTTTTACGATGACATCCGTAATGATATTAGTTTGAATATTGATACGTCAGAATATCCTATAAATAATCAATTTCGATTGCCGCTACTCAATAAGAAGGTTTTGGAAATGATTAAAGATGAAAAAAAGTAACTTCAATGAGAGGATCGAGACAAATATCCTCCTCAACAAAAAAATGTGCTGTCTTGTTTCTGGAGGAGTTTCTGAAATCTGCCAAGAGCTCCATAGTAAAAGAACTAAATGAACGTAGTAGGATACATTTAATATGATGGACACATATGATTATATGAAGATGGTGAATGATGAAATGAATGTTGCCCAACTCGTACATATTTCGAACATGATGTTGGTGACTTTCTCTGATGATATAGAGGTTATGCACAATAAACAGACCGAGGAGCTAAGAGCCAAAATGTAAGAATTTTAAGAGAGGGATAGAGGATGTACATTGATTTCAATAAATTCCCTTGAAGTTAATATAAACAACGCGTCCATAATAAGAGGATCGAGCCTTATCCCTCTCCCGAAAAATATTGCAATGCAACGTGGATGCATAAATGTCGAGAACAATTATTTATTGCTTTAAATTATGTCTCATTGCGGCTTTGAATTTACAGTATGAATCCTAAATAACGAAAAAACTGCAGAAATTATAATATTGCAAACATTTCTGATGATAACATTAATATAGGAGTAATTGTATTAAATTTTGAAAGTCTAGAGTTTCCACTCCCATTGAAGCAGATAAAACAATTCGAGCGTCAAAATAATATGAGCATCAATGTATTCGGTCACAATGGAACATCGCCTATAGGACCATACTACATAACGAAAGGAGATAAACACATTCATCTTAATCTCTTATTGCTCCAGTCCAATGAAAACTTCCACTATGTACTCATCAAGGACATATCAAAGTAAGTTTCATTTGTAAATTTATGCAAAATGTGGTTTCATCTCTATTTAAAAAGTTACTTCTTATTGTTATATTTATTTACATATTATTTTGTTTTCCTCTTTTCTTTAGACTCCTTCTTTCCATCATAACATCTCACGTTAATGAGATCCATATTTGCAACACCTGCCTATAATCATACACATGATAAATGTTTGTGGTAAAAATGTCATCAGAATGCCCGAAGAGTATGTAAAAGAAAATAAATGTAAATAACAACAACAGCTATTAAAGAATAGAGTATTGCCACACAAGTATTTTTTATGACCGGGTGCAGTCAAGTTACATTTATTTTCTTTTACATACTCTTACAACTACAATTTGAAGCTGAAAAAAAGTCAGCTAATGTAGCAATGGTAAAGTAAGAAAATAAAAAACATGTTGATTATTGAGTTCTTGTTTCAACTTTGTTATCTGTTGTTAGGCTTCTCGTTTGTTTAAGTGAAGGTTTACAATATAATAACTCTAGTTGTTCTAAGAAATTTGGGTAAAGGTTCCCTGATGATCTGCATTAGCAACAGTGAAATGCGCATAGGATCCAGCTAAGCCCCTCAATAATCAATTTCAATGTATTTTTAATAAAAAAATATTTTGCTTAATAAGTAAAATAATAATTTGGGATTATTAGTGCGTTTAAAAATTTTAAACTTAAATTTTAACAATTCCCATAAAAACACTAATTATTAACTTGACTGCACCCGGTCATAAAAATACTTGTGTGGCAACACTCTACTCTTTAATAGCTGTTGTTGTTATTTACATTTATTTTCTTTTACATACTCTTACAACTACAATTTGAAGCTGAAAAAAAGTCAGCCAATGTAGCAATGGTAAAGTAAGAAAATAAAAAAAACATGTTGATTATTGAGTTCTTGTTTCAACTTTGTTATTTGTTGTTAGGCTTCTCGTTTGTTTAAGTGAAGGTTTATAATATAATAACTCTAGTTGTTCTAAGAAATTTGGGTAAAGGTTCCGTGATGATCTGCATTAGCAACAGTGAAATGCGCATAGGATCCAGCTAAACCCCTCAATAATCAATTTCAATGTATTTTTAATAAAAAAATATTTTGCTTAATAAGTAAAATAATAATTTGGGATTATTAGTGCGTTTAAAAATTTTAAACTTATATCTACTTTTGTTTTTGCTTATCACGACTTATGTATTATTAATAACTTTCACTAAGTTTATGTCCGACACTGGTCGGGCCTAATTAATTATATTTAGATTTAAGATTTGAATACTTATTGTTAGTTCATATTTGAAGATTCAATAAATAAACATATGTATTAAAAAAAAATATATATATATAATATTTGAAATTTAAAAAAGGTTAAATATCAAAGGTACAAAATTACAAAAATAGTTTTCATAGAGGCAACACTGCATAGTGAACATCGTCCAAAGTACCAGAGAGTCGAAATGCATCGCCAGATGATCAGGTTGAAGAAGAGTTGCATAACCATGCGTAAAACACGGAAAAACGAAGCGCTTTTATTAAACGCGTTTTTCTCAATAACTTCTTTTCCACAGAGGTCCCTTTTCGTGGAGCAGGTCACATATATTATTTTTTATAAACTCATCGGAAATCTGCAATAAATATTACTTTTAATATTCGAAGTACTAATAAATTTATACAAAACTCATTCTCAGTAACACTGTTTCTTCATTTGTCATTTTACTTACAACAATTTACTTGCAAGGAAATTGTTTTGTAAGCTGAGCAGTAACTTCAAAAAATTTTATTGTGTTGGTAAACAGCTGTGAGGGTATTGAGTTTTTCGAACTTGTACTTACATGTGTAAATGCTAAGTTAGTGAATCATATGCATGAATAGAGATTGCAAGCAGTGGCATGCATTTATTAACAACAGTCTCATAGATATGCATCATGCAATAGCATCATGCATTATTTTAATGTTAAGTGCTAGCTCAATATTCATTTTAGAAAATTCAAAATTATGCCGTTTGATTCGTAATCATGCCGATCACTGTCAGGTATCAGATAATGTTATCAGGTAGCTGGTCTGGTTTTCAGATCAGGATCGGAAATACGGCAATACTGGGTTCGTACATTTTTAATATAAACATAATTTTTCATTCAAAAGCAAATTTATTTTCATAAGACGTGTACGCTTTGGTAACGTTTTTAAATTGAACTTACAACTGACTGTGTAAACTCTCAAGTAACTTGCAAGACTTTCTGTTATTTCTTCGAAATTTTCATTGATAATACGTATACATTACTTACAAGTAATAACTTACATATGTAAATGCAAATGAATCAGGATGATTGTTTTGAATACTTCTTAAAACCTATTCTGAGAAATTTTATGTAATATTATAAAATAAAATAGCTAGCACCATTTTATTTTATAAATTGTTTTAATACAAGAAAAAATATTCATTAATATGCCATTAGTCAACATGCTTTTCTGAGTTATTTTATTGCTATACAAAACAATCACACAACAGTAAGAACTTTTATTGATTTAACTAACAACACTTAAAAAAAGAGAGTGAATTAATGACAGTCTGTTGTTAGAGAGGCAACACTGCAAGCAATATCATTAGTATGAAGTGATGTTAAAAAAACAAAACAAAAGCATTGTAATAGTGAGTGGAGAGCGAAAGTGAATGAACTCATACATCTCTCTGATATCTGATAAGGTGATCTGAAAACCAGACCATTTACCTGATAACCTGATCTAAGAACCAGACCAGGTACCTGATGACCTGATCTGATAGCTGATAGCCTGATGTGATAGCTGATAACCTGATCTGAAAACCAGACCAGATACCTGATCTGATACCTGATAAGCTGATCTGATAGCTGATACAATAGCTGGTACCTGTTCTGCTATTTGCTATTAGTAAACATGGATGAGAAAGTTTTAAAGCAGTTGGTGTCGAGAAGAAATATCTTGAGGAAAAAGCTTTGTAGTATAAAAATTCGTGTATCTACGTGAACAACTAAGAGATACTTTTAAGCCTATAGCAGACCCTCTCAAAATAGTTCCAAATATATTAAAATTAATTCCCATGAAAGGAGAAAGTAAAATCAATACAGAAACTGAAAATAATACAAGTTTAAAGTCTCATAAAAAAATAAGAAAAAGTTAGGAGACTATGCAGCTCTTAGCGATTTATCTAAAATTAATAATAGAATAAATAAATTTACATATTTCATTCTTTTGTTCAATATTTTATTTAAGATTTTTTCTTAAACAATTTTAATACTAATACAAATTTAACTTTATGTATATATATAAATATATATATATATATATATATATATATATATATATATATATATATATATATGTGTATATAAAGAACATTATTGTAATCTTTGTTTTTTATTTACAAATTATTTAGGTATAGGTAAAAAGTGTGAATAAAGTAAAAGATTAATGGATAAATTATAAATAAATTAATAAATAATTAAAGAAATAAATTAATAAGCAAATAAATAAATAAGAAATAAATAAATCACATAATAAACAAATAAGTAAATAATAAATAATTAAAGAAATACATTAATAAATAAATACAATTAGTAAAAAATTAAATTTTCGTTGTAGGAATCATTATATTCTACATCTAGTGGTTCATTGTTTTTTTATTTTATCTTTCATTATATTTCTTTTATCATCAGAAAAGCTAAGTGCTATTTTATGTAGTTTTTGAGTATATATATGGTGTGTCTTAGACCTAAACAAAAAGATTTCCTCCGAGATAATTTTGGATTCAAATAAGCAACTTTTGTAATCATTAATGGACAACTTTTTAATAACAGAATTTTTGACTCCTTTTGATTTTTTAACATCTTCCGAAGAGCGAAGAGTCGAAAACCAATAAATTTTTGCTCTTCAACCAACAAACTGTGTCATTATATCCCCATTGTTTTCATCTTTAATCATTTCCAAAACCTTCTTATTGAGTAGCGGCAATCGAAATTGATTATTTATAGGATATTCTGACGTATCAATATTCAAACTAATATCATTACGGATGTCATCGTAAAAATAATCAGTTTTAATTGAATAAATAAAGGAGTCAGTATCCATATAGTTGAGAGAAATGTTCTCTCCAAATTTAGGCTTCATAAATCCATAATGGAAGTCATACATTCTCCACTTGGATAACTCCAGTACTGTAAAACTAACATATATGGGTTTATCATATAGTGGTTTCATTTCGTCCATATCATCAGAAATTTTTGTCAACTGCTTAATTAATGCTCTGAGACCCAAATTACTATTGTTTGTTGTTTACCAAGATAAAGTAATTCTAATGTCCCTACATTTTTCAATGTTTTCCATTCTCTTCCCGTAAACAGCATTGTTTAAAAGTTTGAAGAAATATTTTTCAAAATTATTTTTGGCATTTGTCCTATGGAACGTGTTTGAGTCAATATATTTTTTAAGCCAAGGGGATTGCTTAAATCTGAATGTTCTATATATTTGTTTTAAGATGAGGCCATTTGAAATGCCTTGTTTTAAAACCCTATAGTGTAATTTGTTTTTGAGTGTAAGTCTGCAACTAATTTTTTGATTTTGGATCCCCTGACGACTTATTGGGGGGAAAATGGCAAATCATTATGTAGATCATGCACTGAATCCGGATAATCTATACCCACTTCCAAAATGTACCCATACTCTGCAGTATCAGACATTTTTTCATCAAGATCAGTATCACATACCCACTCAAATTCACCGCAAGGAAGATTTTCCGACAGCGTCTAAATAGACAAGAAATTCTGATGGTTTTGATGCATCAAAATCTTACAAATATTTATTATTCGCTTTCGAATATCTTTGCTAGCATTGAACTAGTCCACCTCTAATTCCGTTTTGCATAAACATATTCATTTTGGAATCAGTGAACTGTTGCTGTATAATAGTGACAGGGGTCCAAATCGTATATACCTCTACAAATTTTCCTAAAATTTTCAAACACGTCGGTTAGAAGAAGAACATCTGTCTTTAAGTAGAGCTCAATATAGTCAAGGAGGGTTTTACAGTTAAACTCCCTCCATATTTTTTGAGCATGTTCATACTCGACTAAATCACATTCTTCATTTGTTAGAATAATGAAGAACACAAGCATGATGTTTCTGAACATTTGAGGTACTGTTAACCACAGCTTACAGCATCATCAACTTTTTCCAAAATAGACTCAAAGCCCACTTAAATTACAAATGGTACATCGAAATGTTTTTAGTAGTTCTTAAACTTGATAAAAGTTCCATCTTCGGGCATTCTGATGACATTTTTACCACAAACATTTTTATGTTGATTATACACATAATTATCATGTGTACGATTATAGGCAGGTGTTGCAAATATGGATCTTATTAACGTGAGATGTTATGCTGGAAACAAGGAGTCTAAAGAAAAGTGGAAAACAAAATAATATGTAAATAAATATTTTTTTTTAATACATATTTTTTATTTATTGTATCTTCAAATATGAACTAACAATAAGTATTGAAATCTTAAATCTAAAATATAATTATTAGGCCCAACCACTGTCGGACATAAATTTAGAGATAGTTATAAATAATACATAAGTAGTGATAATCAAAAGGAAGAAAAAAAATAAAAAGTATTTTCAAGCAGTCCCATCTGGAGTGTTGAGTATAAGAGCACTTGTATCCCTCTTTTTTAGGCGGATGTGTACAGTAAAGTTCAAAATATTACGAGCAAGCGGATTAGGATGTGACTCGAGGTTTGTTAAATATTTGCGTGCATATTTTGCAATTTCTTCAATCACTAGTGGCATATTTAAATCACGATGTATATTTGAGTGTTTTATATACCATGGAGCCGATGTTATTAATCGCAAAATTTTGTTTTGCCTTCGTTGGATTCTCTCGACATTGAAAGCTAAAGCAGTGACCCATAGTTGAATTCCGTAGCACTATATAGGTTTCAAAAGTGACTTGTATATCAAAAGTTTGCAATCTAGACTGAGGGTTGAATTTCTACCAATCAGCCAATGTACCTGAGTTAATTTTAGTTTCATTTGGGTTAACTTAGAGTCAATGTGGTGTTTCCAAGTAAGCCGTCGATCAAGGTGTATACCAAGATATTTCACATGAGTATGTTGAGGGACAACTTGATTGTTAATCCGAATGGGTGAACAAGTATCTCTTCGTAATGTATATCTTACTTGAACACACTTTCGTTCGTTTATCTTAATTCTCCATAAGCTTAACCATAGTTCCAGCTGGGTAATGTGTTCTTGAAGATATCATGCATACTAAGGCAGGCTGAATCATCAGCAAATGTGGAAGTGTGGATATTGCTGCTCAGAGGCATATCACAAGTATAAATCAAATACAAAACTGGCCCCAGTATACTCCCCTGTGGCACACCGGATGAGATAGTTTCAGGCATGCTCATAAAGTCTCCTTCCACAACAGTGAACTTCCGGGCAGTAATCTAACTTTCCAAAAGACTTACAACGTTTATTGGCAGGTATGTTTTTAATTTTAAAATTAGGCCTTAATGCCACACTTCATCAAATGCTTGAGAAACGTCGATAAACAGCGCAGAACAATACTTCTTTTCTTCAAATGTTCTTCTTATAAATTGGACCAATCTATGAGTTTGTTCAATGGTGCTATGCTGACTTCTAAAACCAAATTGATGGTCCGGTATGCACCCACTACTAACTAGAATTGGGGACAATTTTGTCATGAGCAGTTTTTCGAAAAGCTTTGACATTGTTGATAGGAGACTTATTGGCCTATATGACTCAGCCTTGGTAAGGTCTTTGCCCGGCTTTGGAATGATTTTGACCTTGGCAAATTTCCAGCTGTGTGGATAATACTCCAGTCGTAAAATGGCATTAGAAATTAGTAACAGTATTATAATTGCAATACGAGGCAATTTCATCAGCATCTGGTTACTAATTCCATCAAAACCCGGAGCTTTCTTCGGGATGAGTTCAGCAATTAGTTTTTGTACATCACGCGTCTTAAACTTTATTTGTTGAGGGGGTAGAGCAACTACATTTGGCAAATCAATTACACCAGTACATGTGTTTGGGGTAAATACGTATTTTAAATGGTCAGCAAATATGTTACCTTTTTCAGTATCGCTTCTTGACCAACCTTCGGTAGATGTGCGCAGAGGTAGTTTAAACTCAACGGGTGTTTTAAGCTTTCTAGCTTTCTTTTCTAGTCGTTTAGTGCACTCATTAAATCTAATTTTATTCTGGGGTGATCTGTGCTGTTGCCATTCCCTTCTAGCTCTTCTTTTTTCACATACGTAGAATATAGTCTATTAAACCCAGTCTGCGGATGGGAGGTAGTGGCATGTTTAGCAGCCGGCTTAATATTTTCGTTAAGATTAGCAATGTTAGATTCAACATCATCATGAGTTCTTAGCGTAATGTTTTCCGTGCAATGACTACTTAGATATTTTTTGAATCGCAGCCAATTAACACGACTGGCCATCTTCACATATGAGAAAGGTAGAGCACTTCTCCGTGGGCTACAGATTGTAACGACCGTGGGAGAGTGATCGGACGATAGATCTAGGGAAGCTCCTACGTGAATTAATTTCCTAGAAATATTTTTCATGACGCCAAAATCTATAACATCCGGAACTTTATGTATGTCAGTAGGCCAGTAAGTGGGCTCCCCACCCGAAATAACGTCCAAGCCCATTTTGGAAATTGTATTGAACAACGCTCGACCTCTGGGAGTAATAAGACGCGAACCCCAGAACGTATATTTAGCATTATAGTCGCCAGCTGCTACGAAAAAAGGGCCGAGAGATTTGTAGAAATCCTCATATTGATCCTCAGTAATTCCGAATCTAGGAGGGGAGTAAATTGATGATATGACAAAATTTGTGGAAAAATTTTCGACATAAATATTCGTTGCTTGTAGATGTTCTTCACAAATGTTGTCAATAATAAAATGCTTGAGTCTTGAGTTTATTAAAATTGCAGATCCCCCGCAAGCTCTTTCTCTTGGGTCCTTTGAATCATATAAAGTATAGCCGTTAATTCTGAATAGACTTCTTGCAGTCAAATGAGTGTCAGAAACCAACATTATATCAATATTTTTTTCCGTGAGGAAGTGCTCAAGTTCATTTTTATGTTGGCGAATGCCGTTTGCGTTCCAGAAACATATTTTTAACGTGTTCATGGCTTGTTAACTAATGCTTGAAGCAGAGTATTCTGCATTCTCAGCATTTCTTGCATCATTGTAGTCATATTTGTTGTAAAATTATTTATAGTTAGCACCAGATTCTCAATAGTAGCTTCAAGACGAGTAAAGTTAAAGCTAGAGTTTGCATTCGTTGACTTATTTTGCGGTGGAACATTTTGTGTGGGAACAGAACTAGTCTTAGCAGCATCGGCATACGATACACGTGAACTAACTGGTTGGCTTGTTTGAGGAAGAGTGGCGGAGTAAGCGTTTGCTGATTGAGGTAGAGCTAGTTTAGGTTTTTGACCCATAGCCTGTTTAACGAAAGAATATACAGGGCATCCTCTGTAGTTAGCGGTGTGATTACCTCCACAATTACTGCATTTTTTTCTGCTTGATCTTTTGGCTTCGTGCAGCTACCAGTACCATGCAATTCACCGCAGATAACACAAACTGTAGGTAAGTTGCAGTAAGTTTTTGTATGGCCATATTCTTGGCAATTGTGGCAGGTCCCGTCTGAACGCTTATGTGGCTCTTCAACTGTAATTTTTCGGTATAAAAGGTGTTTTAGGCTATAAATTGGATGTGTCTCGTTCTTTTTCAACTGTGTATCATTTGGCTCCAGTTCAACACGAAATAGAGGCTGGGGGATCTTCTCTCTATTGATTATATTAGTAACACTTTTTACCTTAAAACCTTGTATGTTGAGTGCATCTTTTATTTCGTCGGGATTAACATAAGCATCAATGCCCTTCAATACGATCTGCATACCTTTATCACTTTTAAGCAGATAAGTATAAAAATTTGTTTTATTTTTTCGAAATCAGAAATAATTTTGCGGAAATCTTTTTCTTCGTATATATGAATTTTCGTTTCATCAATTTTACCACGTTTTATTGGAATAACGTGAAATGCGTTCTCACCAACTGCCGAGACTAATTTTTTAATAAGGGCATTCGAATTTTTTTCTCTCAGGTATATTGGTGGTGGCTTGCAAGTTTTTTTTGGATGAAACAGCGACTTGGTCGTTATTTGCTTGCAATATTGAAAAACGATTTTGGCGGTTAACTGCTGCGACGTCGTTATCCCTGGATATCTGGGGAACCGATGAAATTTTTGATGAACTTGGGCTTCGCCCGCACTTTAAAATTGTGACATATCTGTCCATTCCGACTTGGACCGTGGGTTTTGTGCTACTCTTATCTTCAGTGACAACTTGGTTAAGTGATGACCCCGAGCCCGAAGCGGATGATATCGCTAGGTTAAATGTTGATGTACTAGGCAATAATGTCAACGATTCACTAGTTGGCATTGGACAAAGCGAAGTTGATCGCTGACGGAACTGTGGGTTGGCCGTTAGAAAAAGTCTATCAGATTTTTGATTTTTATTAAGAGCTTCAGAACTCACAGCAAGTCTATTATCAGATTTTTTATTTTTATTGTTATCATTATGAGCATCAAAACTCACAGTAAAATAGGCATTTCTGCCGTTAGAACTCACTTCACAATTTTTTTCCTTTGAGGTACTCATATAGAGTATTCCTCAAGGACACTTTGTTTGTTTTTTTTTGTTTACGGTTTTTTTTTGTTTTTGTTATTTCTATATGTAAAAAATATTTGCAAAGCAACCCTGCAGGAAATGGAACTGACACAAGACTAGTCACGTGACCGGTCCCCAAGTGATAGGGACCAGTCCGAGTTCTAACACTTCCTATGAAGCGGACCAGTCACTTTTACATGGGGATGGCCTAGGATGGGGTTAATTGATACTTTGTATGCACCTTGTGACTTGTCACTGAACTATCCCATAGGGACCTATTCGATGTATAATAATATAAATTATTTATAAATAAAATTTCGACATTTAACTGTAACAATTAACGCTTATATATTTTTTTATTGTTACAATTGCAATGACATTTTTTTTTAATTTTATTTTTAATCTGAAAATTTTTTGAGATTCGAATCGACAACCTCGTGCATGACAGGCTGGCACACTACCCACTCGACCACAGGGCCACTCATATTTCAAAAGTATAAATACCATTTAAGCTTAGGTTAATATCTAAGTATAGTTACGGGACTGATCCTAGAGTCACATTGAAGGGAGCAATTAATATTATATTTACACTATTTGATAGGTCCTGTGTTCGACCACATCGAACATGTTCAGTGCAGTTTACTACAATACTAGACCGAGTCCGAATTAAATTGGCTCAAGATCAAGACGATACACCACAAAAATGGTCAATATGCCACCATTTAAACGATATGACTTTTTTCACCATACACTACTACGTACTTTTGATAACACCCACATTATCTCCAGTTATAGGACGAGTACATTTGGATCAATTGTCACCAAATTTTCTGCAGGGAAATAAAGCCTATTTATTAAAGTCAATATGTATTACGAACATTTTTTTATGATTTTGTTTGTTTAGTATGTATGTAAAAAAAAACTCCGCTAAGACGTCTGTTCACTATGAAGGTACAACGAGAACTTATAAATAAATATAACAATAAGAAGTAACTTTTTAAATAGAGATGAAACCACATTTTGCATAAATTCACAAATGATATGTCCTTGATGAGTACATAGTGGAAGTTTTCATTGGACTGGAGCAATAAGAGATTAAGATGAATGTGTTTTTCTCCTTTCGTTATGTAGTATGGTCCTATAAGACTGTAAATTCAAAGCCGCAATGAGAGACCATTTAAAGCAATAAATAATTGTTCTCGACATTTATGCATCCATGTTGCATTGCAATATTTTTCGGGAGAGGGATAAGGCTCGATCCTCTTATTATGGACGCGTTGTTTATATTAACTTCAAGGGAATTTATTGAAATCAATGTACATCCTCTATCCCTCTCTTAAAATTCTTACATTTTGGCTCTTAGCTCCTCGGTCTGTTTATTGTACATATCCTCGATGTCATCAGAGAAAGTCACCAACATCATTTTCGAAATATGTACAAGTTGGGAAACATTCACCTCATCATTCACCATCTTCATATAATCACATGTGAGTTCAATATTAAATTTAAATGTAGTATGTGTCCCACAATGTTCATTGGGAGATTTCAGAAACTAGTCCGGAAAGAAGACACCCACATTTTATTTGAGGAGGATACATATATCGAGACATATCTCGATCCTCCCATTGAAGTTACTTACTCTTTTAGTAAGAAAATCTCCAATCCGTTCTTGCTGACAACTTTTTTTGTGTTTTGTGGTTCTGACATGAGCCATATAACCATTTGATGGGATCATCTCAACACAATCCTCACAATATTTGTTTTGAAGATTTAGCTTACTAGTTCTAAGCATAGCCTTCGATTGGTTAGCATAGGAGTGCGTTTCAATATGCTGATTTAATTTTGTTTGAGTCATAAAGACTTTATTGCAGATGGTACAAGTTGTAGTAATAATTTTATTTAATTATTTGTATATTAATTAATTTAATTATTTTATTTTTAAACAATTTATTTAATTATTTTATTTATTAACTTTTTATTTATATATTTTACTAGCTACACCCGGTGTACTTCGCTACCCCGATCGATTTTAAAATTTACTCCCATCGTCTCTTAAATTTCATTTACATCGATTTGAATGTGTCGGAGGAGCAGAAATTAAATACATAGGCTATGTCTTCTTCTATGCTTTAAATTTCATTAAAATCATTTTCAACGTTTCGGAGGAGCAGGAGTCATGCCCTGGCCTCTTGCTAGTCTTACTTTCGAGAAGGTGCATAGTGTATGTCTCCTTCGAAACGAATGGGTATCTATATCAGTGGTGGGCACTCTCAATGTATTGGTGAATTCTGTATGTGTTGAGGTTGCGAGCTACCCACCAAATACAAATCCAAGCGTTTGAAAGATAATGGTGCATTATATATTTAGACATGAGTAGAGATATTTTATATCTTGAAAAAAATGTTGGTTAAGTAAAATTATTAATTGAAAATAAACTTTTTCTAAGTAAACAGTCAAATGAAAAAAATTAAAAAAGAAAGGACAGTAATTTATCATGTTTTCCATTCAAGAAAAAAATAAATAAACAAAAGAATGGTTGCTTGGTGGAGCACAACTGTGAAAATTCACCAAATAAAAATTTGGGTTGGATGTATCAAACTTAATAAGCTTTGATATTTGTCGGCATGGAAGATCATTTTCAGATGGGAAACATATTAAAAATATTGTTTTTGTTTTTATTTAAAAGGTTTTCCCTTTCCTTACCATTATGAAAAGCATTATAATGTCTTTTAATGACATATTCCTTTTTTTTCCTAAAAGCTTTGATAACATAAAAAGCATTGTATGTTACCAAATGCATTATTTATAACAAAATATGTTTCACATATCATCATCAATTTGAAATGAAACACGTATGTTTGGTGGACAAATATTCCTGAAAAAAAATATAAAAAAATATTTAGACGTCTGCCTGCTGTGCATTCGTCGCTGTCTCATCGATGAATAAATTAAAGAGGGTAAGAAGACGTGTGGATGCGCTCGGCACAATTGTGCCAAGAAACGCCCGTATTTGATATATATTTTAAATTTCACTAATATCGAGTTGAGACTCAGTAATTATCCCCCTACTTTCTCGTGGTCCCACGTTAAAAAATGTCTATGGTCATTTTGTGACTTTCTAAATGAAGATCTATGTTCTCAATTTCAGTAAAATCGGTTTAATTGTTTCGGAGGCACAAATTTCCCTCTTTCACTCTCCTGATTCTAGATTTCGAAATGTACAAAGCCTATGTAAGTTTTTAGATGCAGATCTCTCTATGTTCTAAATTTTATTAAAATCGGTTTGAACGTTTCGGAGGGCAGAAATCTCCCCCTATCGCCCTACTGGTCATTAAAATCGGTTGGAACGTTTTGGAGGGACGGAAATTTCTCCCTATCGCCCTCCTGGTTCTAGTTCAGAAAATGTACAGTGCCTATGTGACTTTTTAGATGTTCTAAATTTAATTAAAATCTGTTTGAACGTTTTAAAAATGTACATAGCCTATGTGACTTTTTAGAAGCAGATCTATCTGTGTTATAAATTTCATTAAAATCGGTTTAAACGTTTCGGAGGGGCAGAAATTTCCCACTATCGCTTTCCTGGTCCTAGTTTCAAAAAAAGGTAATATCCTTAAACACTCCCGGAGTTGCACAGAGTAAGTGCACAAAATTTCATTGCGATCGTTCGTACGAAGTTTATAGGGAATCTGTATAAAAATTTAAATCCCATAGAAAAACAAATTCCAAACAAATTTTCTAATGTTTCTTTCCATAAAAACCTTTTTCAGACTATTACACATATTTCCAAACAAAATTGGGAAATCGGTCAAGCCATTTTCAAGTTATGCGCTTAGCAACAGACAACATTTAATTTTTATTTATATAGACTATGTCAAGCTCTAAGGGCAAAAGTGGACTTTGACAATGAAATTTTAATTTGGTTTAGTAAGTCGTCCCCTGAAAATGTTTTATCTGGTAAAACTATACTTTTGTCCGTGTTCTGAAGTGCGACAGAATGGATTGACATATTAGTTGGTTGTCAATTCTAATGTCAAATATTATAGCTGCGTTCAGAAATTTAATTTGTGGCAAAACTTAATATTTATCAATCTATATAAAACAAAATAATCTGATAGATTAACAACTGAAATTAGCTAAAATTAAGTTTCGCGAACCCGACCAAATTGAAAATCAGATCTATTACATTTTGTGACTATACAATTTGGTCGCATTTGCGATATTAGCACTTTTGTTGAGTTTCGGAACGCGACATTAAATCCTTCAACGCGCACGCGAAGACTATTTTGATAGATCTGATTGAATTTGAACTTTATACAGCAGTAATAAATTTCAAATTGACTCTTTGAAGTTAGGAACACACCTACATTTCTTATACAACAGTGAGTGACTATAATTTAATATGAACTTTATTCAATAGTAATAAAGTTCAAATTGACTCTACATTTTATTTAGAAAACTTTTATATGGGAAAAAGAAAAGGGCTGTTTTAGGGTTTTCCCAGCAATTATTCGAATTTTTCTCACCTTTTAAACCTTCCCTGGACCCCCACGAACATTTCAAGACCAAGATTAGATAAATCCGTTCAGCCGTTCTCTAGTTTTAGCCAGACTAACGAACAGCATTTATTTATATTTTTATATATAGGGTGTTTTTTATTGGGGTATAGAACTTTAAGTTGGCATCACTTTTTTAACTGGCGGCCATTTTGTCAACTGTCAAGTGATTAATATTTAGTTTGGTTTGCCATTTCATCATGAACAGGTTGACAAAAGAACAACGCTTGCAAATCGTGCAAATTTGCTTTATTGGAGCCAGGCGAATTGGCTTTAAAAAAGCCGAATTGGCTTTAATCGAGCCAGCCGCGGCGGCCACATGCCCGAAATCATATTTAAACATTAATGACATAAAATTATCCTTCCAATAAAGCCAAATTGATGGACATTAAAACGATTTTCTTGTGTTTTATTTCAATTAGAAGTTCTATACCTCTAAAAAAAAACACCCTTTATATAGATTTATAAACAATTTATTTAACTATTTTTTATACACTATAAACTTGTTTAACAAACAGTAATTAGTTGTAGCACTTTTACAGTTTTTTGATTTCAAAAACTTTAAAAATATAGTTGGGAAAATAGGTTGACTTGTTGAGACTTCAGAGCAGACTACGTTATTTCTTCTATTTATACACTTATCCCTCGATTTACAAGATTCTTTTTTTTTACAGGATTTCAGTTTTACACCATTATTTTGGTTTTCGTGTAAATTTAGAGATTTAAGAAATACCTCGATTTACACGATTTTTTATGTGTTTTATTAAATATTTTTGTCTCTAATAGGACGTTCGAGAATATCATTTGTTTTGTTTAATGAATAAAGGTTTATTGTTATGTGTTTTGAGTATACGCTTCTGATATTTTTAATTTTGTTTTTGTTTTTATGAATAGCATTTATTTTGTTTAATGAATAAAGATTTATTTTTATGTGTTTTGAGTAAACGCTTCTGATAAAACTAAGTTGAAATACATACATAATTTCTTAATAAAATCAATTTTTTACGCGATTCTGTCTTTATTTTCGGTTTGCACGATTTTTAATACAAATATTTAAAATTTCGATTTACACGACTTTCTCAGGAATGTATTTATCGTGTAAATCGAGGTATAGGTGTATACTTTATATGAGAATTGCGTAGTAGTCATTAAATCATCAAATCTAATTTCCCTGTTGGTATTACGATATATGATGAAATTCGTAAACATGCACACCCACATCCACACTCACATATATACATACATATACACACACATTTCCACCATTCATATGAGAATCGTGTAGTAGTAGTTTAATTAATTTCTTGTTGGTATTACAAGATGTGATGAAATTTCCACATTCTAGCAACACCAAGACCAAAATCGCTACCATCAGTTTGCAATATAAGGCACGGGAAAAATCGGGACACGTGTTTCTGTAAGTTTTTGTTGTATTTCTCCAAAAGATATTTTCTACAATTAGTGCATGTAAATAAAATATACTAAAATAGAAATATCTTTACCACTATCCACAAAACTCTGCTTATCAATCTGCTGGAATTAAAAACGTTTAATATCTGAAATTCACTTGCACATATAAAACCTATGCCAACACAACGCCAATATCCTAGAAAACATATATACATTCATTTGTAAATATGTATGAAAAAGTGTTGATGTAATTCCCATAAGCAATGATCTTCTTCAAAGCAAAAATAGATACATACATTACTATTACTACGTTTATACGCAGGGCTTATTTGCAAATAAAACAGTAAATTGTTGCCATATTATTGTTTTTATTGCGACTTACTAATTCAGAAAACTATTCACGATTAACGCACTATTTGCAAATAAAATGGAAAAGGCTGCCACGCTTACAAATGTTTCATAAGAAAAAACAATATATGGATAAATATTGCACAAAAAACATTGATAGAAGCAAATAATAACAATTAAAACAAATAATTATTTGATATTTTGTGCATTTACACTATTTATTTTGTCAACATAAGTAAGCTTTCTATAGAAGTGCTACCAAGTTCGCTATGCCGTATAAACAGTGAATTAATTTATTTGCAAATAATTTTATTTGCAAATAGTGCGCGTATAAACGTAGTATATAACAACATATACGTACATATATTACCAAATACATTCCCTATCCACCTCCATTCCAAATAGCTATCAGGGTTGCCACTACCTGAAATAATATATTATTTCCTCAGAGATCGCAAACATAAATGCATACATACCCTACGTAAGCATAGCAACGATAACTCAAAACAGCAAACCAAAGTCTATCAACTAACAATCACTACATACACAGAAATACACAGATCCCTTGTCACTACCCTGCAGTCAGACTGGGAGCAAGTGTCTCTGTGTCAACACTAAAATTCTAGTGACAATTTTGGTATAATAAGTTTTTTTCTATCCGTCAGTATAAAAGAAGGGGAGAAAACATATATGGCGTATTTGGGGTGGAATTGACAATAACTCGTCAATATACATACATTAAATTGAAGCACAGCCGCGAATAACGTTTCAAATGCCATTTTTTTAAACCCTGTTTTTTTGTTGCAAATTACCGTTAACATTAGTCTCTTACATTACTCAAATACCGAATAGGCCAACATTACGTACCTTATCGCTATCGAAATGCAATTAGAAAAAGACAGTCAGTGGAAGAACGTTGTAAGTTACAGCCAAATGATACGAACGGAACTCTCGAAAATAATTTATAAGTGTAACAGAGGCACAAAAAGGAAAATTGATGTTGATAATTGGAAAGACAATAAGGCTTAAAGGTTAAGAAATAGTGGAAATGTATATAACAAGAAAAAAAATAAAAGCATATAAAAAAAACGCTCCAGAGCAGGTAACATGGAAAAACGTTCTAAGTCCACATCATTTTATTTTAATTTTTGTTACATAGGTTTGCGATTGTAACTGCTACTTTAATTATAAAAAAATTAGCTTAAATCAAATACAGCAAAATTTTTATCAATTCTACGAAAGAAATTACAATGAACAAACAGGTTTTTTATCTTCTTTATTCGAATTAAAGAAGAAGAGTTGAACAAAGTATTTCTTATCGCAACGTTACTGTCAATTATTTTTTGCTTCTTCGGAACGGTAAAAAGAGAAAGTGCAAAAAAATTATTTGCCACACTTTTCAGGTAAATTTTGTTATAGCATAGATTATTTTTAGAAGAGCTTGCATGAGATCTGCTTAACTCCTTGCTGTACCAACAATGTTTCAACAGCGTTTCGATGATATTTTATATCCACCACCTCTTTATTGGGTAATATATGTTATATGTTTGTAGTGTTCTGTTTATATTATCCAGAAGGAGTACAGATAGAACATGCAATTCATTTTATGATAAACTGAAAAATGGAACCAATATTAATGACCAACGCGGTAAACATGAGAATCGTCCTCATAAAATCGTTGATGAAGAAAAAAGAAGAGTAAGGGAACACATATTAAGCTTTCCTAGCCAAGAAAGCCATTATAGTCGTTCCTTTTCAAACAAAAATTGTTTAAACCCTGATTTAAATATCAATATAATGCATAATTTATTCAAAGTAAAATACCCCACTACTTTGATATGTTATAATACATACAGCCATATTTTCAATACTGAGCACAAGTTACGATTTGGTTTTCCAAGAAGCGATACTTGTAAGGTTTGTGATAAGTTCTTTACTCAAATGATTGCTGCTGCAAACAGTGAACAAATTGATAGTATAGAAAATTCTGCCAAAGCACATCACGAAAAAGCAGAAAAATGCTATGCTCAACTTAGAGATGATTCCATCGCAGTTGCTAATTCCGACAATAATGTTGTTATTTGTGTCGATTTGCAGCAAGTGATTTTCACACCAAATCTTACCCATTCTCTAATTACGCCTATACTCTAATTATAACTTCGCTGTACATACTCTTCCACACAAC
The DNA here is from genome assembly GCA_944452675.1 of Tachina lurida. NCBI lineage: Eukaryota > Metazoa > Arthropoda > Insecta > Diptera > Tachinidae > Tachina > Tachina lurida. The sequence goes on along the minus strand of OX101753.1, from coordinate 84,124,780 downwards.
AAGGTCGACATGTACACTTGGCACGAAACTGTTGCAAAAAGAGGAGCTGCGGAAATAGCTTCACGTATTTGGAAACATATTACATGTAAGTACAATATGCTTAAAAGGGAGAAATTAAAAAACTAATAATATGGTACGATAGATGCGTTGGACAGAATACCAACTGGACAATAATTTGATTGTGTCACAGTCTTCTACAAAGTACTTTTCTGAAATCAATAAAAAATTTTTAACTTCTGGACATAGTTTTCTTCCATGTGATCGAGATTTTGCTCTTATTGAAAAGAAAAAGAAATTATCACAACTTTTTATTCCGGAAGATGTTGCCCGGTTAATTGAATCTACTAGACAATCCAATCCATTTAACGTACATCAAATGGGTCTAAATGATTTAAAAAATTTTGATATTGTAAACAAAAATTTACATAATGATCCCAAGTGCAAAATAACTGATGGTAGATGGCTTCAGATTTTTACTGATGATCATAATATACTAATAGTACGGAAAATTCATAATATTACAGAAGCGTGGTCATGCTACAATTTGTACAACAAAAGAGCCTATTCGGGATGAACCCATTAACTTAAGTGATGAAAAGAAAATATATCTACTCTCTATGGCATCATATTTACCTGAAAACTACGCCTAGTTCTCTAAATTGATAAGTCTTTAAATTTCAGAAAGTGCGTATGTACATACATACAAATAAAGTTTGTGTGTGAAAGCAAACCAACATATTTTTAAGTTTTTGAAATATTTTCTTTTATATTCTTTAAACAAATTTTTTTTTGGTGTTTAATTAATTTTTTTTTATAAATACATTCATTAAATTCTATCAGCCTTACTTATAAAAATTAATAGGGCCTTATAAAGGCTTTTTAAGAACAATTTTTTTATGAAAATTTGTTTTAAAAAGCCTTTATAAAGCCTTAATAAGTTTTATAAATAAGGCTGTATAAGTTATGCTTTAATAAAAAAAAATACATGCATCAACCAAACAACATTGTTTTTAATAGGAATGTTTTCTTTGCAGCAATAATATATTGTGACGTGGAATAACGTTTTAAAAGCCACCACCAATGATGCTTGTTGTAGTGGAATAACGTTTTAACTGACATCGCGCTTTGAAAATAAAACGTTTTTCCACTAAAAAATTTTTGAACAGTAAATAAACATGTAATTTCAATTTAACATTTCTTGATTTTTTGCACATATACATACATACTTACAAGTTTTTATTATTATTTTTGACAACGTAAAAAAAATACTAAAAATTTATCATTTTGCCTTTCAAAAATGTTTTTGCTCTCCTGAACAAATTATAATTTGTCACTTAAAACGTTATTCGCGGCTGTGCTTCAATTATAGAAATGTATCAGCAACTAACTGTCTGGTTAGTATGTCTCCATGTTCCCAAAAGAACTTCGTACTCACTACCTACTAGGGATGCCAATCGGGATCGATTTTTAGAAATCCCGGGATTCGGGATTTATAAATCCCGATCCCGAAAATCCCGGGATATTCGGGATCGCGGGATTTTCGGGATCCCGGGATTTTTCGGGATTCCGGGATTTTCGAGATTTCGGGATCTAATTTTTTTAATAAATATTACTTTAATAACAAATTGTATGCATTTTAAAAGTTTTTATGTTGATAATATATCATTAAAGATTTGTCTTTAAAGTTAACAATATTTTAATACTAGTATGAAATAAAAATCGAAAGAATTTTTGTCATCTATTTTTAAGTTGATGTTAGAGAATTTGTACTGAAAACAATAACTTAATATGAAAACTTGTTTTTGCTTTCAATATACATAAATGTTTTTCTATAATCTAAATCAAAACGAATGTACATAAGTATCTGTGGACTTTTAGCACTATCGCTTAAGTTGATTTACGAAAGTTTTAGATGCACTTTCATACAAATAAGCTGCAAAAACATTATTGTTTTTTTAAATATATCTATTAACGTTTTTTTAATTGCGATTGACCAACAAGTAACCATTACGGTTGTTACATATACCAGGCATTGCCTATTTTTTTAATCGATTACGTCACTACTATGACAATGATAATAAGGCTGAACATGTCGAAAAATTAAAAGAAATGTATACACAATTCTAATCAAATTCTATAAATTACGTCTAATGATCACATTTTTGTAGGCACATACATTAACCGCCGTATTCATAAAAAAAAATTTAGGTTTATTACAGGTTTATTTCACAAATTTCCCAAAGAAATACGTCAAATAAGCGCTTAATAAGCCTAAAATATTTTTTATGAATATGCCACTAAAAGTTTGCCTGAGCACTTGAACAGTATTTTTGTTCTACTGAAAAATTTTAAATTCATACATAAGTTGTTTTCTGCAAGTTCAACAGATACATATGTAGTCCTAAGTTCGCTAAGAGGAGTATGGTTTATTAGTGTGCTGTCCTTCTACTCTGCAACTCGAATAAAACTATAATTGAGTCGAACTCATTCAGTCGGTCATTTTTGACACAAACCTTTGATCAAACCCATGTAATTTAAATAGGTCATAAGTTTGTGTCAAAAACGACCTAAACGGTCTAACGAAAATAATTTTGAACTGAAATGTAAAAAAACATACATTCACACTAGAGCAATTTTTTAGACAAAATAGTACGCATTATTCTGTAAATATTTCTCGCTTTTACGTCAACCCGGCTTTTTATTTTCTAGTTCAATTGTAAGGAGCTGTCAGTAGTACTCAGTTGTTACCGAAAAGTGGATAAGGGTTGAGGAGTCGATATACAGAGTTATACACTGCAATTATGAATAAATTTCCGCAAGAAATGTCTCCCTTTCCCATAATTTTTTTTTTGTTTTCCCTATTATTTGCTACTGTTTGAAATTATTCCCCGGGCAAAATTTTTCATGGAATTTTATTCATAATTGGCCTTATAATATAGAATAAGACGCAATAAATTTGTCAAACTTATTGAATTTTCCAAATGTTATTTTCCTTCCAAAGCTCATATGCTTCTTTTCGTTTTCAAAATAATTCTTAGTTGTATATTGTATCACCTTTGATGAAAATAACCGTGAGAAAGTAGTTAATTTATTTTGCACTTTTTTTTTGGCACTATGCCACGAATAGTCATTAAATTCTTAAAACTGCACGTATAAAATTGTATGGGACTTTTAAATATTATAAAAAAATACCATAAAATCAACGAAAATTTTAATTTATTAAGTTTTTTATATAAAAATTGTTAAGAAATCCCGAAAAAGAAATCCCGGGATTGAATCTTACAAATCCCGGGATTCGGGATGTGCCATCACTGATAGCACCAATTCGGTGTTTTCGTTATGCAGCGCTGGTACTCTCCCTCTCAATCTCTCTCTTCTTTAGATTTAGAGTTAAGAAGACAAGTACCAATAAATAAAGAAATAGTCGAGTAGAAACCATCAACTTAACAACTTGACTCCTTTATTCACTCATTAAAATGAAACGTTTAACATGGCGACCGTGACAAATACTTCGGCCAAAGTTAATATTTGAAAAAAAAAACAATATTTTTTAAAGTAATCAAATACACGCGACCGGCGACTTTTAAAAGTGTTAACACCGGCAAAAAGAAAAAAAAAGACGTTTTCCCATTTGGAATATAAAACTTTGATAGAAGTTTGATTTTGTGCAGTTGTATTTGTCCTTATGTGCAAAATCAAAGAAATATTTGCATAGTGTCAATATAAATGCACATGCATAAATACAAAATATATGTAAATAAAAAGCAATGGACTAATAAATTACAATTAAAATTGAGAAAAAAAAACAAAAGCAAAAGAAAAAAAATTGGTGTGACAACTTTTATAGTAAAATTAAACGTGATTAGGATAAAATCACTGAAACTTTAATAAAAATGAATTCAATGTTGTAAAAATTTATACAAAAAAAAAAAAAACTTTTCTAATATACAAAAAAAAAACTGTACTTGGTAAAAATATTAAACCGGTAAAATTTATTGAAATCGTGCAACAACGCACAAAAAAGTTAACGGACAAACTTAACTTAAAAGTAAATCAAAAGTGAAAAAAAAGAAAACATAGTTGAAAAAGAAAAGCAAAAGTTGAGAATCAAAAATTTAAACCCATGATACAATTATACTCAGTGTGCACACTTCTACCGATATTCGGTAGATTCTACCGAATATGTTTGTAAATTTAACGATCTACCAATTCTACCGAACAAGGCCTGAAATCTACCGAATATTGAACGAACATTTTGATTAACAATTATGCTACAAGATCAAGTTGATCACACATACGGAAAATTAATCACATGTACTTATGTTCTAAAATGTGGAAAGCTTTCCGCGGAGAAGAGACTATGTTTAACAAATTGTTATTTAGTAATTTAAGTCGATATATGTGTAAATTGGATATTTTGCCACATAGCGTGCGGCCGCACAGCGGTCATTTTCTGCTATGAAAATCATTAAAACAGAACATAGAATTGTGCCTTGGGGTTGAAATATTTATTCCTCCCAATGATTTAATCATTTTTGCACAAAAGTTTAAATTCATAAATGGATCGTACATATAAGCTCTGTAGTAGCAAATGTTTCTCAAATAAAAGTTATTTTAGTAGCTTTATAAAACCTATGTACAAAACTGAATTTCTGTTATTTATGTATTTTATTTTATGTATGCATAGCATATCTAAACAAAGGGTAAGGGCAAATAACTGGGGATGTCACTTTTTTTTTATTGGAAATGCTTCATTGTTTATGGCAGTTTAATTTCCAATCACATATATTTTGTTATTTTTTATGTTTCTTTGAATTGTTATTTTTTATGTTTCTTTGAATAAAAAATATTTTCTACCGAATTTCATTCAAATCTACCGATTTTTTATGTCGATTCTACCGAATTAAAAAAAAAATTAAGTGTGCACACTGATTATACTAGAGAAACAAAAAGCGAAACGCAAAACATAGTTGAAAAAGAAAAACAAAAGTTGAGAAACAAAAAATTTAAACCAAAGCAATAAATACCAGCAAAGAATATAGAGAAACAAGGAGCGAAACGCAAAACATAGTTGAAAAAAAAGAAAAACAAAAGTTGAGAAACAAAAATTTAAACCCATGATACAATTATACTAGAGAAACAAAGAGCGAAACGCAAAACATAGTTGAAAAAGAAAAACAAAAGTTGAGAAACAAAAATTTAAACCAAAGCCATAAATACCAGCAAAGAATATAGAGAAATAAAGAGCGAAACGCAAAACATAGTTGAAAAAGAAAAGATGAGAAACAAAAATTTAAACAAAAGCAATAAATACTAGCAGACACTAAAGAGAAACACAACGTAAAAACAACAATATACGAACATCAGCATGCAGACAAAAAACCACCACCAGAAATCTAAAACGACAACAACAACTAGAATCAACACGATCAACAACCACAACAGGGACGACAGCGGCAAGCGGTGCACAGTAAATATAAAATAAACATAAAACAAAAAAGATGAAAATAAATATGTAAAACTTATGATTATTACTATAAATATATTGTTAATGTACAATTACATACTACATTTATAAAACCTACATTTATACTTAAACTTTACGCGACTAATTGTGAATAAACTTAATTATAGTCAGCATAATGATAAATTCCACATGTGAAAATATCCGAATGAAATTTTTTCGTTCACATGTATTTTAATTTCGTATTGTCAATTCCATTCAAATTAAAATATATTTCCATTTTTCAAAAAAAAAAACAGACAAATACTTGTGAATAATTGTTTCATGAATTGTCAGCATACGTTGCAATCGTATGAAGTTTTTTTTAATACCAATTGTTCACACGTTCGAAAATTCCATGTGAAATTTTATTTATGATAAGCCTGATGGGGCAACATATTTAAATCTACTTCTAAACTTATACTTATGTTATACACAATTATACCAAATTTAAAATTTTACATATGTAAATGAATTAAAACTTTTTATTTAAAATGGGACATTATACAGAAGAACTGGAAATAGATACGTTAATATTTCTTAACGGGCAATAGAGAAAAATGCGAAGGTAACTTTTTTTTTTCTTTTTCTCTCTTTTTTAATAATTTTTATAACTTACAAATAATCGCGCGAATTTTTACTCACACAAACGTGCTCTGGCCATGCATATTTATATATGTATAAAGTATTTTAATAGCACATATGGATATGCATGTGTATGCCTGGATATATGTATATGTACACACATATCTATATAAACACATTTGAAAAGAGAAAAGTAATAACTAACAAAATGATATGTATATAAATCAGTATACTGCAGTCAGCGTTACCATTAGTGAAGTTTTCCTTTTTCTTTTTGGAAATTTTTTTTTGAGATGCCAACAAGTTTTTTTGAATATATAAAGTTTTTTTTTTCAAACTCGTGAGAGTAAAATAAAGTTGCACTCGAAGAAAAACTTTTGTAATATAAAACACATGCTAATACTACATTCAAACTAAATTTACTCACAGCGGTGTGAAAACTATTAAAATGACCATTTAACATTTAACATGGCCTTAAAATGCCTTTTAAAATATGTATATTCTCTATCATTTTTTTTAAATTAAACAAAAAAAAAAAAAAGCAAGTAAAAATCTTTTATAAGTAATTTGAAACATTAATCAGTTGCAGTAAAATCAGAACACTTTATGAAATAATTGCGGATATTTATTGAATAAATATGAACGTATATGTACATATGTACATGCATGTAAATTTCTCAAAATCTTGAGAAATACAGCTGTGCTCAAAAATATATTACCCATTATTTTATTAAATTATATTTGCAACCATGTTTATTTTTTTTTTTACAGCGGCATCTAACCAGTGTATACGAGATTCCAAATGTTTTCGTATTATGCTTATTGAACTAATATCTCTTTGAAATCAATTTTTTTTTTAATTTGGCATTATCTAATTTTTCAATCAGTTAATGCCTATATGTAACGCGGTTTGATACCATTATTTCAAGAAATCAGTTTGTTGATACTTCCAGAGCGGACTTTTATGGATCTTTATATACAAACACATGTATATTAATCTATCGTTTTAAATATGCGCCTCATTAGTAGATTTTTTTTTCAATCTGTTTGAATGAGTAAAGAAGAAGGAGAAAAGCCTATATGGAATGAGGTTTTAGCACAACTTCAAGAGAACAAAAATCTTTTTGACAAATCCTACAAATGCTTAAATAAATCGAATTTGCCAAGCAGGAGAACAAGACATAAACATTTAAATTTATTAACGATTCATCATAACCATATAGTAGCAACAGCCAAGAATTTTAAACATTTATTGCATTCTAGTAACAGTAAGCAGGTTGAGGAGCTTATTTCTAGCGTAAAATCAAGATTACAGTATATCCTTTTGAAATTAAATTTTGTAGACAAGGTACCAACGTCCTTGGATGAAACTTTTGCGTTTGAATTAGAGGAAGACAGTGAGGAGGAGCATCCTATATTGGAAGATTACAGCGTCCCAGCAGGTACTAGTTTGAGCGAACATAAAATGGCTGAGCAGGTAAAATTCATTGAATTGGCATGCAGGATATTGCCAGACTTTGATGGTACAGTAGAAAATTTGCAACGCTTTATTGATGCGTTACAATTGCTAAATACATTGAAAGGAACGAACGAAGGTGTAGCCATTTCATTAATAAAAACTAAATTGATAGGTACCGCTAGAAGCTATATAACCGAAGAAAATACGATTGAGCAGGTAATAAATAAACTGCGTTCCTCAATTAAAGGCGAAAGCGCGGGATTGATCACTTCTAGAATTCTAGGCACAAGGCAATTGGGTAAGAGTGCCACCGATTATACGAAAGAAATAGAACAATTAGCGAAGGCACTAAATAATGCATATCTGGCAGATGGGTTAGGACTAGAAACGGCAAGTAAATATTCGACTCAGATAGCGGTTCAATCAATGGCTAGGAATGCTAACAATGAACAAGTTAAATTAGTCATGGAAGTAGGTAAATTTGACAATATCTCTGAAGCGACAACTAAATTTACGAGTGTGGCAAATGATAACGCAAGTAGCCAACAAATTTTTCATGTAAGAACAGATAATAAAGATATCGTGACACAGGTTATAACAGGTACGGGTACAGAAACCGCAATAATTTCAATAATCAGGGTAACAATAATGGCAGCAACCGTGGCCACAACTCACGTCGAACTCGAAACTACCAAAGCTCTAACGGTAATACTGGGGAAATCAGCAACAGTAATTATAGTAATCGTCTGTCGCAGCATAGCTATCGCCAGTCACAGCCTAATAATTCTAGATCAAGTAATAGAAATGTACGCGTCTTAGAACAGGATTCGGAAAACCAATAGAACCTCCACAGGGGAGGGGGCGAAAAATTCAGGAAAACATACAAAACTTTAAAAATACAAATAACATTAAACGTTGCACCCCTGGGACTGAAACAATTTACAGTTTAAATTTAAATTTTTGCAGTTATATTAAACTTAATTTATATGGCAATTCAGAAAGCACTTTTCTTCTCGACACAGGTGCTGACATTTCGTTAATTAAAGTAAATCAAGTAAAAAACAGCGACAAAATAGATAAAAATCAGATTGTTTCGATAAAAGGCGTTGGAGATGGAGTTTTTAGTAGCATTGGGTCAATTTATAGTAATATTTTTATTGATGACGGTGTAATTGAGCACAAGTTCTTTGTAGTTGACAATACTTTTCCTATTCCTTGTGATGGTATAATAGGACTTGATTTTTTGAAGACCAAAAATTGTATTTTGAACTATAGTGATGAGAATAGCGTTTTAGTAATCCGTACTAGAGAATTACGTTATGATGTAGAAATGCCAATCATTGATATGCAAACAGTCTATGAATTTACTGTTCCATCACGTTGTGAAATTTTTCGAAAAATGTATAATCTCGACCCCACTCAGTCTTATTTTGTTCCAAATCAACAACTAGAAAATGGCATTCTCATACCAAATTGTATAATTTCTGGATCAAATCCATACATAAAAATTTTAAATACTACTGGTAATAACGTAACCATTCGAAATAAACAATTTCTTTTTGAAAATTTGAACGATTACAACATTTTTACAGTACAACAGTCCAATGGACATAGAAATGAGGAAGTAATTAGCACGTTAGAAAAGAATTTTCCGGAATTTGTTTCAGACAAGTTAGTTAAACTTTGTAAAGAATATACAGACATTTTCGCATTGGAGCATGAAAAAATTACAGCCAATAATTTTTATAAGCAACGACTTCACGTCAAAGATACAACACCGACATACATCAAGAACTACCGTATTCCGCACACTCAAAAAGAGGAAATTGATAAACAAATCAGTAAACTGCTAAAGGATGAGATTATTGAACCTTCATTATCCGAGTACAACAGTCCACTTCTTCTCGTACCGAAAAAGTCACTTCCTGGAGATAATAGTAAAAAATGGCGATTAGTTTTCGATTTTAGGCAAGTAAACAAAAAGTTAGCAGCTGACAAATACCCGTTGCCAAGGATAGATGACATCCTTGACCAACTCGGGCGAGCAAAGTACTTTTCATGTTTAGACCTCATGTCAGGATTTCACCAGATCGAACTGGATGAGGAATCCAGAGACTTAACGTCATTTTCAACGCAGCAAGGTTCATTTCGTTTCAAACGGCTTCCTTATGGTTTAAAAGTTGCGCCTAACTCATTCCAAAGAATGATGGCGTTAGCTTTTTCCGGTCTTAAGCCAGACCAAGCATTTTTGTATATGGACGATTTAATTGTTATAGGTTGTTCCGAAAAACACATGATCAACAACTTGCGTGATGTTTTCGAGACGTGCAGAAAATACAACTTGAAGCTTCATCCTCAAAAATGTAATTTTTTCCGCACTGAAGTTGTTTTTCTCGGGCACAAGTGTACCAATCAAGGTATTCTTCCCGACGAATCTAAATTTGAAATTATTCAAAATTTTCCAACTCCAAGTAATCTTGAAGAAGCTAAACGTTTTATTGCATTCTGTAATTACTATAGAAAATTTGTCCCTAACTTCGCAAAATATGCATTACATATCACACAACTTACTCGTAAAAACGTTGAATTCACTTGGTCGAAAGAATGTGAAAAATCATTCCAGTATTTAAAAAATGCTCTACTTAAACCGAAGGTACTAAAATATCCTGATTTTGACAAACTTTTTTACATAACGACGGACGCAAGCAAAATTGCTTGTGGTGCTATTTTAAGCCAGGAATACGATGGCAAACAAATGCCTATCGCTTTCGCTTCACGTTCATTTACGAAAGGGGAATCCCATAAATCAACTATTGAGCAAGAGTTGACGGCTATTCATTGGGCGATTAATCATTTTCGACCCTACGTTTATGGTAGAAAATTCGTCATTCGCAGCGACCATAAACCGTTATCGTATCTCTTTTCTCTTAAAAACCCATCGTCTAAATTAAATCGCATGAAACTGGACATTGAAGAGTATGATTTTGAAATCCAATATATCAAAGGTTCTCAGAGTTCTCGTTGTACCTTCATAGTGAACAGACGTAATAGCGGAATTTTTCTTATATACAAACTAAACAAAAAAAAAGCATACAAAAAATATTCGTAGTACATATTAACTTTGATAAATAAGCATTTTTTTGCTTTGATAATATTTTTACATATTGAAATAACAAAAACAAAAAAAAAAAAACCGTAAACAAAAACACATACAAACATACCCTTGAGGAATACTCTTTATGAGTACCCCAGAGGAAAAAAATAGTGAAGTGAGTTCTAACGGCAGAAATGCCTATTTTACTGTGAGTTTTGATGCTCATAATGATAAGAATAAAAATAAAAAATCTGATAATAGACTTGCTGTGAGTTCTGAAGCTCTTAATAAAAATCAAAAATCTGATAATAGACTTTTACTAACGGCAAAACCACAGTTTCGTCAGCGATCAACTTCGCTTTGTCCAATGCCAACTAGTGAATCGTTGACATTATTGCCTAGTACTTCTACATTTAACTCAGCGATATCATCCGCTTCGGGCTCGTGGTCAACAATTAAACAAGTTGTTACTGAAGACAACAGTAGTACAAAACCAAAGGTACAAGTAGGAATGGACAGATATATAACCATTTTAAAGCGCGGGCGAAGCCCAAATTCTACTAAAATTGGATCCGCCCCAAAGATGTCTAGGGATAACAGTACATCTTCTATCAATCGTCAAAATCGTTTTTCATTATTGCAAGACAAAAACGACAAGCCCGCTGCATCATCGCAAAAGTCTTTTAAGCCACCACCTATTTATCTGAGAGAAAAAAATTCAAACGCGCTTCTAAAAAATCTACTGTCGACCATGGGTGAAAATACTTTTCACATCATTCCAATTAAACGAGGTAATATTGATGAAACTAAAATCCAAATATATGATGAAAAAGATTTTCGAAAAATTGTTAGTGAGTTTGAAAAAAATAAAACAAATTTTTATACATATCAACTTAAGAGTGCTAAAGGCCTACAAATAGTATTAAAGGGCATAGATTCATATGTTGAGCCTGAAGAAGTAAAATGTGCACTTATCGAACAAGGATTTAAAGTAAAAATTGTTACCAATATAATCAATAGAGAGAAGATTCCCCAGCCTCTATTTCGTGTTGAACTGGAGCCGAATGATATACAGTTAAAGAAAAATGAGACGCACCCAATTTATAGTCTAAAATACCTTTTACACCGAAAAATCACAGTTGAAGAGCCACGTAAGCGTTCAGGTCCCGTACAGTGCCATAATTGCCAAGAATATGGCCACACAAAAACCTACTGCAAATTACCTACAGTTTGTGTTATCTGCGGTGAATTGCATGGTACTGCTAACTGTACCAAGCCAAAAGTACAAGCTGAAAAAAATGCAGTAATTGTGGAGAAAATCACACCGCTAATTACAGAGGATGCCGTGTATATTCTTTCGTTAAACAGGCTATGGGTCAAAAATCTAAATTAGCTCCAGTTCAATCAGCAAATGCTTATAGCGCCACTCTGCCTCAAACTAGCCAACTAGTTAATTCACGTGTATCGTATGCCGATGCTGCTAAGACTAGTTCTATTCCCACACAAAATGTTCCACCGCCAAGTAATTCAACGAATGCAAACTCTAGCTTTAACTTTAGTCGTCTTGAAGCTACTATTGAGAATCTGGTGCTAACTATAAACAACTTTACAACAAATATGACTAGCATGATGCAAGAAATGCTGAGAATGCAGAATACTCTGCTTCAAGCATTAGTCAACAAACCATGAACACGTTAAAACTATGTTTATGGAACGCAAACGGCATTCGCCAACATAAAAATGAACTTGAGCACTTCCTCACGGAAAAAAATATTGATATAATGATGGTCTCTGAGACTCACTTGACTTCGAGGAGCTGCTTTAAAATAAATGGTTACACTCTATATGATTCAAAGGACCCGAGAGGGAGAGCATGCGGTGGATCAGCAATTCTAATTAAGTCAAGACTCAAGCATTATATCCTTGAGAACGTTAGTGAAGAATATATGCAAGCTACGAATATTTTCGTAGAAAATTTTTGTGCGAACTTCGTGATATCATCAATTTACTCACCTCCCAGATTTTCAGTTACCGAAGATCAGTATGAGAAGTTCTATAAATCGCTTGGATCTTGTTTCGTGGCAGCTGGTGACTACAATGCAAAACATACGTACTGGGGCTCGCGTCTTGTTACACCTAGAGGTAGAGCGTTGTTTAATACAATTTCAAAAATGGGCTTAGATGTCATTTCGAGTGGGGAGCCTACTTACTGGCCTACTGACGTAAGAAAAATTCCAGATGTTATAGATTTTGGCGTCACGAAAAATATCCATAGGGACTTAATTCACGTAGAGGGCTCTGTAGATCTGTCCTCCGATCACTCTCCCACAATAGTTACAATTTTCAACCCACTAAGGAGTGATTTAACTAAATCATATGCGAAAACGATTAACAGGGTCAACTGGCTAGGATTCAAAAAATATATTAGTAGTCACTGCGTAGAAAACATTCAGCTAAGATCACCTGATGATATTGAATTTAATATTGCCAATCTTAACGAATACATTAAACAGGCTGCTGAACATGCCACTACTTCCTATCCGCAGACTGGCTTTAATAGAATTTATTCTACGGAAATTGAACGTCTTGTATGTGAAAAAAGGAGAGCTAGAAGAGAATGGCAACAACACCGATCACCCCTAAATAAAATCAGACTTAAAGAATGTACTAAACGACTCAAAGAGCTGCTATCGTCGGAAAAGACTGCATTACTGGAAAAGTATTTAGAAGGTCTTGATGTAACGTCAACATCTAATTACTCTTTATGGCGCGCTACTAGAAATCTTAAAAGACCCGTTGATCTCAAATCACCATTGCGTACTTCGACTGGAGGCTGGGCAAGAAGCGATAGTGAGAAAGGTAACTTATTTTCTGAGCATTTAAAATCTGTATTCACTCCCAATTCATGTACGGGTGCTGCCGATTTACTGAGTGTAGTCTCTCTACCCCCTCGTCCCTTAAGGTTTAAGATGCGTGAACTACAAAAAATAGTTGCAGAACTCGACCCGAAGAAAGCTCCAGGTATTGATGGCATTAGTAACAAGATGCTGATGAATTTGCCTCATATTGCAATAAGAATCTTGCTATTTATTTTTAATGCAATTTTACGAATGCAGTATTTTCCACATAACTGGAAACTTGCCAAGATTAAAATGATTCCAAAGCCAGGCAAAGATGTTACCAAGGCTGAGTCATATAGGCCTATAAGCTTACTTTCAACAATTTCAAAGCTTTTCGAAAAGCTGCTCATGACTAAATTGTCCACAATTTTAGCTGATAGTGGGTGCATCCCGGACCATCAATTTGGCTTTAGAAGTCAGCATAGCACTATTGAGCAAACGCATAGATTGGTTCAAGTTTTAAGGAGGACATTTGAAGAAAAAAAGTATTGTTCTGCCCTTTTTATTGATGTTTCTCAGGCATTTGATAAAGTATGGCACGAAGGCCTGGTTTTAAAACTGAAGACATACCTACCAATAAACATACAAAAGCTTTTGGAAAGTTATATCCTTGATAGGAAATTTACTGTTGTGGAAGGAGACTTCATGAGTGTACCCGAGTCTATATCTTCTGGTGTGCCACAGGGTAGTATTAACATCCACACTTCTACATTTGCCGATGATACAGCCTGTTTGAGTATTCACAAAAATCCTGATGAGGCATCCCGCAATCTCCAAGCACACATTACCCAGCTTGAAATATGGTTGAACTTATGGAGAATTAAAGTCAATGAACAAAAGTGTGTTCATATAACGTTTACCCTAAGAAAAGATACCTGTTCCCCCATTCGAATCAACAATCAAAATATTCCTCAAAATTCTCAAGTCAAATACCTTGGCATACACCTTGATCGAAGGCTTACATGGAAATATCATATTGACTCTAAGTTAACCCAAATGAAACTTAAATTGACTCAAATATATTGGTTAATTGGCAGAAATTCAACACTCAGCCTAGACTGCAAACTTTTGATATACAAGTCGCTTTTGAAGCCAATATGGTGCTATGGAATTCAGCTGTGGGGCACTGCTTCAGCTTCAAATGTCGAGAGAATCCAACGAAGGCAAAACAAAATTTTACGTTTGATAACATCTGCTCCATGGTACGTTAAAAATTCAAATATTCATCGTGATTTAAATATGCCACTAGTGAGTGAAGAAATTGCAAAATACGCAGGCAAATATTTAACTAAACTCGAGTCACATCCTAATCCGCTTGCCCGTAATATTTTGAGCTTTACTGGACACATCCGCTTAAAAAAAAGGGACACAAGGGCTCTTATACCCAACACTCCAGATGGGACTGCTTAAAAATACTTCTTTTTGATCATCACTACTTATGTATTATTTATAACTATCACTAAGCTTATGTCCGATATTGGTCGGGCCTAATAATTATATTTAGATTTAAGATTTGATTACTTATTGTTAGTTCATTTTTGAAGATACAATAAATAAATTTGTATATGAAAAAAAAAAAAAAAAAATCAAAGGTTCTGATAATTGCGGTGCAGACGCACTCTCAAGAATCGATATTGGGTCTATCAAAACAATAAGTGATGCAAATGTCTAAATTCGAGTCAAACAAACAACAAAGGTATTGGTAACGAAAATTTAAATATAGTACGCAAACCAAAAGCGTATGAAATAACCAATTTTAGAGAGGCAAGGAAAATTCCATTAATCAAATTCGAACTCCGTGAACAAATTCCAGCAGCAACCTTAAGAAAAGGTAACAATTTATTGCGTAAATTTAACATCGACAATAGTATTTTAAATGATAAAATTGTTCTAAAACAGTTAATATCAAAGCTAGAAATTGAAGCTAAAAATTCTAACGTCGAAAAAGTCCAAATATCTCTGAACGACGACTTGCTCAACTACGTGTCAGTCGAGGAATTTAAAAGTAACGCAGAAAAGTATCTAGATACATTAATAATTATAATAACCCCAAAAATTAAATTTGTTAGTAGTAAAGCTGAAAAGGAGAAATTATTGAAATTTTATCATAATGAACCCTTAACGGGAGGACACTCAGGTGTAACAAGAACATTAAATAAATTAAGGAATTACTGTTATTGGAAAAACATAACAAAGGACGTAATTAAATATGTTAAATCTTGCCTTCTTTGCCAGAAAAATAAATCTTTGCCAAAAAATATAGAACCTTTAAAAATAACACAAACGCCAAATAAAGCTTTTGATACCGTCATAATCGACACCATAGGACCTTTCATTCCATCAAATCATGGAAACGAATATGCTGTTACAGTCGTGTGCGATCTATCCAAATATTTGATAGCCATACCAGTTCCATCGAAAGATGCAAAAACGATAGCCAAAGCAATTTTCGAAAACCTAATCTTAACATACGGACCACCAAAGAAAATTTTAACTGATCAAGGTACGGAATATAAAAATGAGCTAATGGGTAACATGTGTGTATTACTGGGAATTAACCAGGAAACGTCAACCGCATACCATCATGAAACGCTAGGGACTGTCGAAAGATCACATAGGACTTTCAATGAGTTTGTCAGAAGTTATCTAACAACAGAAAAAACTGATTGGGATGACTGGCTTAAGTATTTTTCATATTGCTTCAATACTACTCCATCCACTGTACACGGATATTGTCCGTTCGAATTAGTTTATGGTAAATTGCCAACGGCACTCCCATTCTTAGAACCAAATGTAGTAGAACCAATATACAATATAGACGCATATGAGAAAGAAATTAAGTTTAGACGAGCAAAAGCACTAATAGAGAAAGCCAAACTAAAGCAAAAGAGTTATTATGATGAAAATGTGAGAAGTAGTGTAATGCGAATTAATGACTTGGTCTTGTTAGAAAACAATGCAAGACATAAATTGGAATCTTTGTACACTGGTCCATTTAAAATAACTGATATTGATAAATATGGTAATTATACTTTAAAAATTTCAGACAATAAATCACAAAAGGTTCATAAAAACAGATTAAAGAAGTATAGTGAATAACAGTATTAATTACTGACAAGCGTCATACAAAAAAAAAAATAAATAAAAAAAAAATATATATAAATTTTTTAAATCATGTGTATCAAAAAACTGTTTGGCAAACTCTTATTTTTTCCCATTTATAAATGCTAGCGCGTAAATAACGTTTGCAAACTAATAAGTAAATCCCAAAAATCAAAAAAAAAGAAAATTTTTATACTTAACATACTTGAAATCTTCGGAAAAATATGTATATAAAAAAAAAAAAATATAATAACTTGTAAAATATTTACATATTTAAAAATTGTATTATAAATTTTTTTTTTCTTTCAAAAATAAAAAAAAAAGAATATAACACGTAATAACAAATTAATTCTTTTATGAATCGTTTAATCAAAAGTCATTGATAGTCATATATAATTTATAACTAAGAAATCATATATATATAAATTTGTATATGCGCGCGCATACATACATATATATATTAAAAAAAAAAATTTTATATATATATTATATTTATATTATTATAATTTAAATTTTATCATTATTATTATTATAAAAAAAAAATATATATTATATTTATATTATTATAATTTAAATTTTATTATTATAATTTAAATTTTAAAAAGGGGGGAAGTGTAGTGCCATCACTGATAGCACCAATTCGGTGCTTTCGTTATGCAGCGCTGGTACTCTCTCTCTCAATCTCTCTCTTCTTTAGATTTAGAGTTAAGAAGACAAGTACCAATAAATAAAGAAATAGTCGAGTAGAAACTATCAACTTAACAACTTGACTCCTTTATTCACTCATTAAAATTAAACGTTTAACATGTCATTGAAAATCTACTAGTAACACTAAAACAATTGACTAGATAGTGACTACGTAGTTCTTATGGGAACATGGAGACATACCAACCAGAAATTTAGTGGAACATTTCCATATCTTACGTACATGCAATTATATGAATATTGACAAGTTGTTGCAGAAGCCACCAGAAATACACCACATTTGTTTTCTCTCTTTCTTTTATACTGACGAATAGAAAAGAAATTGTAGACAATGTACCTACTACTAGAGTTTTAGTGTTGACATAGAGACATTTGGCCCCAGTCTGACTGCAGGGTAAATACAATTCGCACACATATGCAAACACACACATACAGACACCAACATATATATACATACACTGTAACCACAACGTTTCTCTACAATAACAACAAAAGCTGCACATATATATATATATATATATATATATATATATATATATATATATATATATATACGTACATACATATACATACACAAAGAATCAAACTCACACACACATAACCTAACAAAATATCAGAATAAAAATCTCCCATTTGTAACAGGGTTGCCATCATTTTTATTTTTCCTGGTTTTGAATTCCCAAAACAGGACTATCATCCCATTACCCGTCTATTATTTAGTTTTATTAGTACATATCTTTTTTTTTTGCAATTTTCAAATTTTTTGTTATTAACTCAGCAGTTTAATACCTTTGCTTGTATTTTGCTTATAGTATCAGTGTTAACATGAAAAATACATAAAACAGACAGTTGTACTCTTTTTTCTAAACACGGAGAAGATTTCATAATATTTTGATTCTACAAAGTCTTAATACTTTGTATTACCATGTAAAGACACCTTTACATGTATGTACCGATGGTACATCGAATAAGAAACAAGTAACAGTGCTATATTCGGCTGTGCCGAATCTTATATACCCTTTACCAACGTACGTACATATATGTATATAGTATACAGACACATACATATGTACATATTTGTTTTGTGAAAAAATTTACCATTTTTTTCTCTAAAGCAATTAATAGTAAGTAACCTTTCAGTATTTTTCGATTAAAGAATTTGATTCAATTATTTTATTTTCGATATTAGCAATAGTTGAATATTTTACTCTACACTCTGTGGTTAAGATATATTTTACATTCACTCTTATTTCAGTCAACATCGACGTCACGTCAATACAATACCAAAAAATTGGGGCTTGTTTACTCGCTCTCGAGATGTTCAAAAACCGTGCTGCTATTTAATAACTCTAAAATAGTCTTAGTATTGCACCTCCATACCAAGTAAACTAACTTGTTTTATACTTTCCCATATTTAATAATCATTGATGTTGCAAAACTTCTTAGTGTCTTGATTTAAATTTCCCATTGCAAATGGCATACATCGTGGTATTATGTAAACGTTTTATTTCTACAGGATTTGTTTGAAATTTGTTCAGTAGAAAGGAAAGGTATCAGGAAAATGAAACGGAACATGTCCTTTAATGTATCTTTAGCGATACATTTTAGTTTTATCTCCATTTACTAGAAATTAATAGTTATTATGATGAGAGCACAACAAGCACAATCCTTCGGTTATACTTCAATTAGTTTAGATATCAATAAAAAAATTATCCATGTATAAAAAAATCTTGAGTAATGATTTTTCTAAAACATGAAATCTGTTTAACTGAAAAAAATACTTTTGGTTATTTTTTTACCGAAACTTTTTTCAATCTCCAACCCTGGAACCATAATTCTGAGTTTCTTAATACTAATTTATTTCTTTATACAATGGAGAATATATGTAATTACCAAAGAAATAATTAATTTTATATACCAGAAAAAATTTAAGTTTTCCAGCTCTGGAGCTATGTCTTTTATTTTTCTAATTTCTATGCCAAACTATTTCATTCTAGTAGTAGTGAAATGCCGGTCCGGGCGCCGATTAAAATTGTGAAATTTGGGTAATTAAAATTTGAAATTTGAGAATTTCAGTACAAAATTTTAAAATTTGGGTAATTAAAATTTTAAAATTTTAAAATTCTTGGAAATTTGTGAAATTTGATACCTTACGAGGGTGGATCAATAAGTCCGTCCAACTTTTTGTTTACATAAGGAATTTTTTGTTTACATAAGGAGTTTTGTTTACATTAACTTTGTGTGAACGGGTGATTTTTTTTGAGGTTACCTTAATATAGAAAGGGCCTAACTCATTATTTTTTTTGTGGGGTGGATTAAGGGGTTTCATAAGATTAAGATTTCATAAGTATATATGCCGACGGGAAAATCATGAAATGATTTTTCCTAATACTAATGGGGGGGTGAAATTGTGAAAATTAATTTTTCCTAATGCCTACGGCAATATATGAATATTTTTCCTAATGCCTACGGCAATACATGATTATTTTTCCTAATGCCTACGGCAATATATGAATATTTTTTCCTAATGCCTACGGCAATATATGAATATTTTTTCCTAATGCCTACGGCAATATATGAATATTTTTCCTAATGCCTACGGCAATAAATGATTATTATTTTTTTCAAATGCCGACGGCAAAACATGATTATTATTTTTTTTCAAATGCCGACGGCAAAACATAATTATTTTTTTCTAATACCAAAGGGAAAATTGCCAGTGTTGCCAGACTGTAGAAATTTGTTATCGTAATAATATATCAGTAATATCAGTGAAAATATTTATTTATGTGTTCACATGTATGTGAACACCCATACTTGTGTTCACATGTATGTGAACACCCATACTTGTGTGTGGGGGGTCCAGCTTGATAGTCGCGGGTAATTTAATATTTTGTGTATTTGTTTAAAAAATATGTATGTATGTGTATGTATGTATGTGTATGTGTATGTATGTATGTGTATGTATGTATGTGTGCATGTATGTGTGCATGTATGAATGTGTGATCGTGGGTACTTGTGTGTGGAATATTTTGTAGAATACATATATATTTTGCAAGGTAATCATTTTCTTTGTCTACGATTATTTTAAAGCAGCAAAGTAAGTACAGTCAGCAGCAGAGAAACAAAAAGTAAAATTTATGAATGCTGCAAGGATACTGCTTCCAATTTTAGTATAAATACGCCAACATTTCTAACCAACACATCAGTACGTTATTGTATTTACAAGAAGTGTCATCAGCAATTGTGTTAAAGTGAAATAATAATAAAATAATTAAAAATGAGTTCATCAGGTTATCAGTGTAATACATGTAATAAGGTATACAAATACCAAAAGTCCTTTTTGGAGCATGTTAAAAACCATAGTGTGCAGAATCAAGTGGTCGTAAGCCGGGGCATAAATCAAGAGCTACCGCAGACATCTTTTCAAAATCACCAAAATCCATCATCATCATTTATTCATCAACAATATCCTTCTCTTCAGTATCCTCAATATCAGTTACCATTAAATTTTCAACAATACGGTATGCCATGGAATAATCAGTTTTTGGGATACAATTATAATCCCAATGTGATGCAATGGCAGCCTCTTAATTATCATCAACAAGAGTACCAGCATCAACAACAAGATCATCAAAATCAAGCTCAACAACAACAACAACAAGCTCAACAACAGGGTGTGGGTATCCTTGGAGGTAATTTATTCGACGATGCTATGGACATAAGCTTACCGGAAAGTGATGGAGAAGTAGAAGAAAGAAGAGAAAAAACTCTGCCAACTCCAATAAATACTTCGCATGCTAGAACAGATGAAGTAGAAGCGAATGTGCGATATTATAAAATATCTAAAGCATTCAAAAATCATATTGCCACTTATGCAATTTTAAACAAAAAAGACCAACTTCTGTTGGAAGAATTTGTTGAAGAAAATAAAAATGTTTTTATGGAGCGACTTCAAGTGAATTTAAGTAAGCATTCAATAATTAAATTTCATGTGAGTATTGTGGCGGAGTATATAAAAATTGTTGGAGAAGAATTGGAGTTGTGCATAATATCACATGTAGCCAAAATGAGTTTGCTGACGAGGGCAGATAGCATTCAAGAATTATTCCGTAAGCAGGTTGCGGAGATTTCAACCAAAATATCCGAATTTGAAGAGCGAGATTCTGGTTGGACTTTGTCACGCATAGTCCGAGCAGAAATCAACATCAACAAATCTTCACTCGTTAAAGGATCGACCTGGATATCTACACCTCAAAAATTAGCAAGAAAATTTGCTTGCATCAATATACAAAATGATGATGACTATTGTTTCAAGTGGTGTATGATTGCTGCCATGGATATTACCCAATACAATCAAGAACGTTGCAGTTCTTATAATATTCAAGACATTGGTGCAGAGACGATTGTTACGCGAAATGGTGTAGCGTTAAATTTCAAAAATTTACGCTTCCCATTAGGATTAAACAAAATAAAAGAGTTTGAGGTGAACAATCCAGCAATAAGTATTAACGTATTCGGCTATGATGAGGGGGCCAATCAGATTATTGGTCCTTATTATGTCACCAAGGACGAAAAAAATAGCCATGTAAACTTGTTGCTTTTGGAAAATGGTGAAGTCCATCACTACATTTTGATAAAGAACATATCAAAGTAAGTTAAAAAATTATACTACACTTTAATTTAATGATACATATACTTCTTTTATATATTTTATAATATATACGTTTTACTTATAAACTTTTATTTTATTTTTTTATCATTCACAGACTTTTACAGAATCAGACTACCACAAATGAACACAAACTTCACTTCTGCAATAGCTGTCTCCAATATACCCATAGGGAGAACGTGATGAGTACACATAAGGAGGAATGTGGGAAGATAGTCACAACTATGCCATCAGGTGAGGATGCCATTCTTAGTTTTAAGGGACATCAACGAAAAATGGATGTCCCGTTTGTTGTTTACGCGGACTTCGAATGCGTATTAGAGGATATAAGTAATAGTGTAAGTAGTAAAACAAATTTAATAAAAAAGCACACACCTTGTGCCTTTAGTTATTTTATTAAGTGTCTCCATAGTAATAATTTAGATAAGCTTAGAATATATACGGGGGAAGATGCCTCCAAAAAATTTGTAGAATATTTAATTAAGGATTGTGAAGATATATATAATAATCACTTAGTTAACAATAGACAAATGGATACTTTATCCCCTTCGGATACTTATAATTTTTATAGTGCGGTGAATTGCCATATTTGCCAAAAAATTCTAGGCAAAGATCGTGTTAGAGATCACTGCCACATTAGTGGCAAATTTAGAGGCGCAGCCCACAATAAATGTAATTTAAATTACCAAATTCCCAAATTTATACCAGTTTACTTCCACAATTATTCAAATTATGACTCACATCTTTTCATTAAAGAATTAGGTGAAATTTCATTGCAACTGAAAGTACTCCCTCTCAATAAGGAACTTTATATATCCCTCTCCCAATTCACAGAAATGAGTGATGGCCATAAGCTTGAAATAAGATTTCTTGATACTATACGCTTTATGGCTGAGAGTTTGGAATCATTAGCCTGCAATTTGTCGGATAATGATTTCAGCACTATAAGGTCCTTATTTCAATCAGAAAAAGAATTTCAGCTTATTAAGAAAAAAGGTATTTTCCCATATGAGTACCTAAATTCATTCGAAAAATTAGATGAATGCCAGCTGCCTTCACGCAGTGATTTATTTAATAAGTTGAATAATAAAGAGTGTTCTTTAGAGGAATACTCACATGCTGTAGAGGTATGGAATACTTTTGGTTGTGAAACAATGAAAGATTACATGGAACTTTACTTAAAAACAGACGTCCTCTTACTGACAGATATTTTCGAGAACTTTAGAAAAGTTTGTAAGGGTATTTATGAGCTCGATCCTTGCCAGTATTATACAGCACCTGGCCTTTCCTGGGATGCAATGCTCAAATATACAAAAATTGAGTTAGAATTATTGACAGACATAGACATGTACAATTTTATGAAAAAAGGTATACGTGGGGGGATAGTACAGTGTAGTCAAAGATATTCGAAAGCAAATAATAAATATTTGCAAGATTTCGACAAAGAAAAGCCCTCAGAATTTCTCGTCTATTTAGACGCTAACAATTTGTATGGATGGGCGATGTCGGAATATCTTCCTCATGGTGGGTTCAGATGGTTATCACAAGACGAGTTGAATCTGGATCCAAACAGCATAGCTGATAATGGAACAGACGGTTATATTTATGAGGTTACGTTGGATTATCCCTCTCATTTACACGACTTGCATAATGATCTTCCTTTTTGCGCTGAAAATAAGAAACCTATGCAAGCGAAGTATAGCAAGTTGATAACCGATTTCTCTACAAAGCAATCATATGTGATACACTTTAGAGTTCTCAAACAGTGCTTAGAATATGGCTTAGTTTTAAAGAAAACTCATCGTATTCTAGCATTTAAACAATCTCCATGGTTAAAAGGCTATATTGACCTAAATACCAGACATAGAGCCACTGCTAAAAATGCTTTTGAAAAAAATTTTTTCAAACTACTTAATAATGCAGTGTATGGTAAAACCATGGAAAATGTGGATAAGAGGAGAGATGTTAAAATTGTTAATAATTGGGAGAGAACGAATCGGAATCATTTAGGTGCCCAAGATTGGATATCAAAACCAAATTTTCATAGTTTATCTATATTTTCTGAAGATCTTGTAGCAATCGAAATGACTAGAGTCAAAACCTGCTACAATAAACCAATTTACTTAGGATTTTGTGTACTCGAGCTGTCAAAATGGAAAATGTATAATTTCCATTACGGGTACATGCAACCTAAGTTTAAGACAAACCTCTCATTAAACTATATGGATACTGACTCTTTTATATATTCAATAAAGACTGATGACTTTTACGCTGACATAAAAAATGACATTCATGAACAATTTGACACATCGGACTATCCTACAGACAATATTTATAATTTCCCAATAGTAAATAAAAAAGTAATTGGTATGATGAAGGATGAAAATTGCGGTAAGATAATGACAGAGTTTGTTGGGCTGCGCTCAAAAATGTATTCATTTAGTGTAGAAAATCAAGATGATATTAAAAAATCGAAGGGGGTAAAGAGAGCCATATTAGATAAATATAGTTTAGCTACATATAAGAATTGTTTATTTAATAAGATTAATGTGTATGATAGTATGTTAACATTTAAATCTAAACTACATCAATTATATACTAGTGAACTAAATAAGGTAGTATTAAGCTATGGAGATGATAAGAGAAAAATTAGATCAAATAATATAAACACTTATGCATGGTATCATTTTCGTATTAAGGAAACTAACCCTGAATACGAACTTGATATGTTGCTAGATGAGATTGCTAAAATGCAAGAAAATCTTAGTTAATTAGTTAATTTTTAAATTGTATATAAAATCCTATTTATTAAGAATAATTGTTGTATTTAAATCTTAGTTATTAAGAAAAAATATTGTATTTATATCCTATTTAATCAGAATAATTGTTGTATTTAAATCTTAGTTATTAAGAAGAAATATTGTATTTATATCCTATTTAATAAGAAAAGTTATTGTAAATAAAATATTGAAAAAAGAATGAAAAATGTGAACAGTTTTTTTATTTCTTTATTGGCTTTACTTCGTTGGATCAAAAATTTTTGTTTTTTGCTTATTTGCAAATTCTTATTTTCATGTCGCTTAAACATGCACAGTCTTGTTTTCAGGTTACTTAAACATGCACAGTCTTGTTTTCTTTAAGAGGTTCTGCACAAGAGAAATTGAATTTCACAATATTATGAAATTTAATTAGATATTTTCATAAAGAGAAATAATTTAGATAATCGGATAAAATCCTCATATTTTTTCACTACATACAAGTTTCTGTTATTTTATATTCGAACAGATGATTCCTAGTTTTCCTTTAGAAAAAAATAATACAAATCAAGGAATATTTTTAGAATTCAATTTTATTTTATTATTTATACAATTTTATTTCATTTCTATTTAATTTATTTATAATGATGGAAACATTTCGTAATAGCCAATTATTAGATGTTCTAGTATATTTTTTCGTAAAAAATATATGGTACATCTGCAAGTATCAGGTCCCTCCTCACACTCAGGATGATACCAAGGACAGCTGGGGAAGTGTCCTTCAGTGTTGTCTTCATCTTCCATGACCCCATATTCTTCGTTCTCATCCAGCATATTTTGGAAACATTTTATCATCTCCCAATGATCAAAAAGCCTGAAGCTTTCAAAATCTCTTATAAATTGATTAAGAGTACGTCTAATTTGGCTCATTTTATTTGCTGATTAATGAATGATGATGAATGTTGGAAGGTTCCTTTAAGACTAATTTGTTCTGTAAATTTTTAAAATATCTATATGGTCTTTAAAATATCTATACTATCATCTCTATGTCATATTTCTTTTTAGCACTCTATCTCTCTCTAACCCTTTTCTCTCTATTCCATATTTCTTTTTTACTACTCTGTCTCTCTCTAACCGTTTTCTCTCTATAACTATCTCTTTCTGTCTATCACTATCCCCCACTTATTCACTATTTCACCACAATTATTTTCGATTAGCCTTTTTGAAGTCATCATCGCTACTTTTAAGATCATTTCCAGTTAAACATTCAGAGTGACAAGAAGTATCTAAATAAAAAATAGAAAATGGACTCCACAACAAATCTAATTGCAAAATTTAATGCTCTAAATAACAAAACTTTAATACACGTAAAGGAGCTTGATTCTTCAACGAAATATACTATTAGAAATGTGTTACGTGTAACAACTAAATATGGACCAACCCTACTAAAAGTTGAAATGAATAAACACATAATGTTCCTGCCCAAACGATATAATATTTTAACTGATGACGATATCAAAGATCTCTCAAGCGGATCATATTGCCTAAGTAGAGAAGGTGAAGAAAACCTAATTGTCGAGAGTGAGCTGAGTGAATTTCTAATTCAAAATTCCCAATTTCCTGTTTGGCAATAATATATTAATTATGTATTTTAAATTATGAATAAAAAGACATTAAAGAGTTTTGTAAAATATAAATTTTTGTGTTTTATTTAATATTTTCAGTTATTTCATAAAGAAATTTAAGACATAAATGTCCACAGGTAAATGTATTGAAATTCTGATGCTGATTATAGTTGTATTTTATATTTGCACCAAGATATTTGACTACTTCCCAAGGAGGTTGTAAGTTTCCAAAGCTGTCGAAATATTCTTTTTCATTGTTGTTTTTATAGTATGCTACCCAATGTGTACCAGGTCCTGTTGATACATCTAAGTTGATTATTCCACATTCAATTTTCTTTGTTCGTTTTGGTAGAGTATTCAACATGAAAACTCCTCTAAAATATGGAATTTTTATAGAGAAACGGTTTAGGTCCACATCAGATAGTGGTCTGTTGGGCAGCATCTTTAAGAGTTTTTTGATTCCTCTTTGTGAACTAAACCATAACCTTTTTTATATGGTTTTAAGTAAAGTCCTTTTCCCACTGCTATAGATTCCATCGCTTTATTATGTCTAGTTGCTTCATCAAGTTGATTTTTTGCATTCTTTGTTGCATTTACAGCTTTAGCTATGGCAGCACCTCCAGTTGTTAGACTACCAATTGCACCCAGAGCAGTTAAAATCGGTATTAGAGGTAAAAAACCACCGATTTTTTGAACACGTATTACACGTGGAACTACAATTTGAGACTTTCTTCCTTTTAATGATTTGTTAATAGTTTTTCGTGCAATTTTAATAGCTGAGTTAATATCTAATGGTTTTTCCTTCTTTAGTATTTTTGTTGCAGCTCTAATTGATGTTTGAAACAGTTTTTTATCATTTGGCGTGTTCTTTTTAAAATTTTTCTTTTTCTCCGCACCCATACCAAATTTAGTTTTGGCTTTCATTGCGTTAGTAACCATATGTGCAAATGATTTTTCTGCAAGACTACTGTCTTTTGATAAAACTCGATTCCAAGCTGAATTTTCAAGTATTTTATCAGTTTTATGTCTAGTACTTAAATCCTTATTTTTGGAATACGCAATATCGTGATTTTTACAAGCAGAGTCCAATAAATTAATACCTTTGTCACCTCGATTTAAACGTTTTTGTAGTTTTGCTCCAGGTCCACAGTACTGATACCCCGGAAGATGAAGCTCAACAGGTAGAGAGTTTATTATTTTATCTACTATACCTCCTCCAACGAAGGTGTTTTTATGACTAAACGTTTTCTGATATCGTATAACCATATTATCTAATTTTTTCTATAATAAGAGGTAACATTTATAAAATGTATTTAGTTACAAAAATGCAGTTAGTGAAACAACATAAAAATATTTTAGTTCGTAATATTGACGATTCAGTCAACATCAGTTCAAAAATAAAGCATAGCCCCCTCTTACCAAATTATATTCGTGCTCTAATAGTTGGACCATCAAATTGTGGAAAGACTAATGTTATGATTGGCTTACTAGAAAGTCCTAATGGACTCAAGTTTGAAAACATCTATTTATACTCAAAATCTCTATATCAACCCAAATATGAATACCTGAAGAAACTAATTTCACCAATTAAAGGAATGGGATATTATACATATACAGATAATGAATCAGTTATTTCACCTGACGAAGCTAAAACTAATTCAATTATGATATTTGATGATGTTGCATGTGAAAAGCAGAATAATATACGTACATATTTTTGTATGGGGCGACATAGGGATGTCGATTCATTCTACTTGTGTCAAACTTATACTAGAATTCCCAAGCATTTAATAAGAGACAATGACAATGTTATTATAATGTTTAAACAAGATGAGACAAATATGAAGCATGTTTATAGAGATCATGTTGGTGGCGATATGAGTTATGAAAAGTTTCATGAGATTTGTCGAGAGTGTTGGAAGGATAAATATGGATTTTTGGTGATTAGCAAAGATAATGAATTAAATGATGGACGCTACAGAAAGCAATTTGACTATTTCATAACTATATAAACTACTCTTCATAAACATTTACTTTAGTTATTAATCTAACTTTAAGCTTGATACATCTATTTGCTATAACCTCATCTGATACCTGATAAGCTGATCTGAAAACCAGACCAGCTACCTAATAACCTGATTTGATACCTGATAACCTGATCTGAAAACCAGACCAGGTCCTGAAAAGCTGATCTGAAAACCAGACCAGGTCCTGAAAAGCTGATCTGAAAACCAGACCAGGTCCTGAAAAGCTGATCTGAAAACCAGACCAGGTCCTGAAAAGCTGATCTGAAAACCAGACCAGATCCTGAAAAGCTGATCTGAAAACCAGACCAGGTCCTGAAAAGCTGATCTGAAAACCAGACCAGGTCCTGAAAAGCTGATCTGAAAACCAGACCAGGTCCTAAAAAGCTGATCTGAAAACCAGACCAGGTCCTGAAAAGCTGATCTGAAAACCAGACCAGGTCCTGAAAAGCTGATCTGAAAACCAGACCAGGTCCTGAAAAGCTGATCTGAAAACCAGACCAGGTCCTGAAAGCTGATCTGAAAACCAGACCAGGTCCTGAAAAGCTGATCTGAAAACCAGACCAGGTCCTGAAAAGCTGATCTAATAGCTGATACCTGATCTAATAGCTGATACCTTTTATTTATTAAACATGGATGAGAAAATTTTAAAACAGTTGGTGTTGACAAGAAATGTCTTGAAGAAAAAGCTTCTTAGTATAAAAACTGGTGAAATAGATACACGTGAACAACTAAGAGATACATTTAAACCTATAACAGAACCACTGAAAGAATTCATAAATAGTTCTAAAAAAATTAAAAGAATTCCCATTAAAGAAGAAAATAAAATGAAGACAGAATTTGAAAATAATACAAGTTTAAAGTCTGAAAAACCATCACTCAAGATAGAGACAAGTACACCAAAGAAACTAGCAGAAGGAACAATATTTGATAATACCACCTTATTTAATGATACTAATTCTAAAAATGATGATGATGATGATGAAGATGATTTTTACTCACAAACTTCCAATACAGAAAATACTTATACTGATTTATCAGTCTTGGAAGGAAGAAATGAATTAGATACAAACTATGGTCCACATAAAGATTTCAATAATGAATGGAAATTCGGTGATAGTAAACTTACACTTAGTGAACATAAAATACAAGTTGGTGGTCAAATATGGGCTCTAACACCAGGACTATTTTCTCTAATGTTTCATAAAATACCAAAAAATTATGATAAATTTGAACTCGAAATCTATAAAAAGATTTTAATTACTACTAATGCATATAGAAGAGACTATAAACCTGATGGTCAAATTAAGGGTACTAGAGGATATAAATATAAACATATTATTAAGAAATTTATTGACGAGAAAAACCAAAAGAATTTAAGTGAATCAACAGGATCTAAGCCAAAAGGTAGCTATTTAGGTGATGGAATGATGGAATTTAACATCCATAAGCCCAACTATATATACTGGGATGATCCAAATGAGCTAGTAGATCGACTTCGACTACTGCTCGCATCACAAGCTGCAGGTCATAATAATCACAATAACGAGATTGTATCAATTATTGAAGAACTACGTGAAGCTAA
This sequence comes from Tachina lurida, assembly GCA_944452675.1. Lineage (NCBI taxonomy): Eukaryota > Metazoa > Arthropoda > Insecta > Diptera > Tachinidae > Tachina > Tachina lurida. The sequence continues at coordinate 84,094,770 of OX101753.1, read as the reverse complement.
TATAATACATTAACTTTAATAAAGTATATAAAGCATGTCTGTTGATAAATTTGGGCATTATTTAAACGATACTAGCAACATAGTTTCTTTGAAAAATGCACCTAAACTGCTGGGGTTCTTTGTGGATACGAACAACAACATTGATGTCCAAAACAAAAGGATCAAAAATGTTGCAAAAGCTGTGGAGGAAAACGATGTTATCAATAAATTGTTTCTGCAAACTCAAATCGAAAAACTAGAAGAGAAATTATTAGCATACTTTAAGAGAGACAGTACTATAATTCAAGAAAATATTCAAATACAAATTGAGGATCTACATCGCGAAACAAAATTAGATATAGAAGAAAATTATAAAATTGAAAAAGATATTCTAAAAATTAAAACATCCTTTGAAGAACAAATTGAACAGCTTAATGAGAAAATTTATAGATTAGAAAATTACATGTTTGTATCAATAGCTGAAAGTGCTTCAACTAGATCACAACACTCTTCAAAAAATCTCTAAAAACAACTTAATGTCTTCAAAAAGAAATTTAGTAAACGAACTCCATAAGCAAGCACGAAAACATTTTGTGCGTCGCAGAGTTATAATGAAAGGAATAGATGACCTTTGGCAAGCTGATTTAGTTGAAATGGGGAACTATTCTAAAGAAAATAGAAATTATCGATTTTTGCTGACTGTAATTGACACATTCTCAAAATTTGCATGGGCAGTACCACTAAAAACAAAAACTGCACTTGAAACAACTAACGCAATGGAAAATATTTTTGAATTGGGGCGAATACCAAAAAACATACAAACAGATGATGGTAAAGAATTTTTCAACAAACACTTTGAAAAATTAATGCATAAATACAACATTAATCACTACTCAACATATAGCATTATGAAAGCATCAATAGTAGAACGATTTAATAGAACACTAAAAGGAATGATGTGGAAAGAATTTAGCTATAATGGTTCTTATAAGTGGATTGATATATACAAAGATTTACTTAATACCTACAATAGAAAAGTTCATCGTACCATTAAAATGCCTCCAATTAAAGTCAACTCAACAAATGAGGAAAAGCTGCTAAATACAGTATACAGTCATATGAAAATGTATAAAATGTCAAAATTTAATGTAGGAGATCATGTACGCATAAGCAAATATAAGCATACATTTGAAAAAGGTTATACTCCAAATTGGACTACAGAAATTTTCACAATTACAAGAGTTCAAAATACAAATCCTGCAACATACATATTAGAAGACTATCTTGGTAATCCTATTAAAGGTGGATTCTATACTGACGAACTTTCAAAAACCAGATTTCCAAATACATATCTAGTTGAAAAGGTGCTTAAAATTAAAGGGAAGGAGGTATATGTTAAATGGCTGGGATTTTCCAATCAACACAATTCTTGGATAAGTAAAGATGAAATATTATAGATGGAAGAAAAACTAAATCAAGAACAACATCATAGCAAAACAATAATAGTATTAATATTAAGAAACTAATGTTAATTTTAAAATAAGAAAATGAAATAAATATGTAAATTATGCTTATAAACCATACTGTCTACTAAACTTTATTTAATTGTAATCAGTCTGTTATAATGTCAATAACACTTACTCTGAGCTCTAAATCATCAGAATTATCTGCTAGTTACTTTCCTCCTATTGAATTACATGGTGCATATGAGTGTGCTCTAACTGATTTTCATTCATACAACAGTATTCCAAATGTAGACACCTACAACAATATGTTTCATATAGGAGAACATACAATAGAAATACCAATTGGATCTTATGAATTGAATGATATAGTTGATTTTATAGAAGAGCAATACAAACGACTCTGTCCAGCAAATAAGATTTTTATTGAAACCAATAACAATACAATGCAAGTTAAAGTTAATAGTTCCAAGGATCCTTTATATATTAATAAAGACAATACAATTGCAAACCTTTTAGGATTCAATAGCAAAATCTTAACACCAAACAAATATTATTATTCAGATCTTCCAGTTAATATTTTTAAAGTAAATCTCTTGCGAGATGAAAGTAGTATCGCTATTAACACATATATGAATAGCTCCAAATCGCATACACTTCATGAATTTCCGATTAATGTGCCTCCAGGCTATAAAATAGATGAAGTTCCAAGAAATCTCATCTATTTACCTGTGAACACCAGAGAGATAAGTTCACTAGCGCTGCGCGTAGTTGATCAACACGGTGATTTAATTAATTTCCGAGGAGAGGAAATTACAATACGAATACATTTAAGGCCAACTAAATAATGCTAATATACAACACAAATACATTGAAAAATATAGCAGCAAGAACAACAACAACATTAAAGCGACCAGTACAACAAAAAGCACTAACAACATCAAATAAAAATTTTCTAAAGTCCTTGAATTTTAAATTGAAGACAAAATGAGTTCAATAATAGATGTCTTAGATAAGCCCTTGTCTGATGAGAATATAATCAAAAAGGACTATCATACATATGTACCATACTTACAATCTTACAACAATAATGATGAAATTAGAATTTCAATACAAAATCAAGATTTGTACGTGCTACCCAGTGAAAGCTACATTTATGTAGAAGGTTTTGTTGCTGATGATAATAACTCTAAATCTACTTCATCATCAGACAACTTTATATTAAAAAACAACTTTGTGGCATATCTATTTGATGAAATTCGCTATGAGCTCAATGGAATTGAAATTGATCATACAAGATATTTAGGAGCCACAAGCACCATAAAAAATTTGGTGTCTATGTCACCAACAGAAAGCAACGTGATGCAAAATGCTGGATGGATCAAAATTGACGATGTCACTCTTGTAAATGGATTTTTCAATTTCTATGTACCTCTAAAAATGCTTCTAGGATTCGCTGAAGACTACAACAAAGTTATACTAAATGGAAAACATGAATTGATACTCTTGCGCAATAAGAACGATGAAGATCTTGTACGCTCGAGTGTTTCTACTAAAAAAGCTAAACTTACAATTTCACTAATCTCATGGAGAATCCCACATGTACAATTATCCGACTTTAGCAAATTGAATATGATTAAAATTATTAACAATGGTGCTTCTATACCTATGGCATTTCGCAGTTGGGATTGTCATGTCAATCCACAATTAAATATGGGAACTAGCCATATTTGGAATGTTAAACTAGCTGCAAATAGAGAACGCCCTCGTTTTGTATTGATTGCTTTTCAACAAGAAAATAAGTTTGTTCATTGTGATTTGACTAATTTAAAAGTACATTTAAATTCAGTCTCATATCCATATGATGATCTTAACATAAAGTTCAAAAATGAACGATATGCAATTCTATATGATATGTATCTAAGATTTCAACAAAGCTACTATATGAAAGAATCTCAACCACTTCTAACTGCACCAGAGTTTAAGACAAAAGCTCCTATTATTGTAGTAGATGTCAGTCATCAGAATGAATCACTCAATAATGGACCGATTGATATAAAAATAGAATTTGAAACAGCAACTAATATTGGAGCAAAAACATCAGCTTACTGCATTCTTATTCATGATCGTATAATAGAATATGTACCCATCAAAGGACAAGTGCGAAAAGTCTTATGAATTGACTAATATGGAAAACAACATAATTTTCATAGACGTACAAGGTTTCAAAAATAATTCAAATGATTTCATCGCAAAAGAAGTAGCAATTGTTTTCAACAATTATGAATATAACAATTTCATTATAAAACCCCCATTTGATATCAAATGCTTATCAATAGAAAAGCAAAGAGAAGCAAAGTGGCTAACAAAAAACTATCATCACCTAAGCTGGACTGCTGGATCAGTTTCATTTCAAAGCGTTTGCAATTTTATAAAAGCCAACGCAAGATGTTCTAAAATTTATGTAAAAGGTGAAGAAAAAAGATGCTGGTTGGAAAAAATTTTATGTCGAAAAATTTTTAACGTTGAGGATATAGGCTGCATCAACTTTAAACAAATGGAAATCAAGTATCCCGAATATTTTTATTGTAATTATCATAAATTTGGTGCTTGCGCACTAAAAAATGCTATTTTACTAACAAAAGAAATGTCTTGCTTTAATTAAACTTTTTCACTTTTTAAAATATGTATGTGTGTATCATTATAAAATTTTAAATAAAATTTTAAACAATAAATGTATCAAAAATAAAATAATATACAAGTGTTTTCTTATTTCAAATACAAACTACATAAAGGAAAGAGAAGGAAGTGGGGAGGAGGAGAAGTTAACTTTTTTGCTTACTTGCAAATGCTTGGTTTTTGTTTCTCTGCTGCTGACTGTACTTACTTTGCTGCTTTAAAATAATCGTAGACAAAGAAAATGATTACCTTGCAAAATATATATGTATTCTACAAAATATTCCACACACAAGTACCCACGACACACATTCATACATGCACACATACATGCACACATACATACATACACATACATACATACACATACATACATACACATACATACATATTTTTTAAACAAATACACAAAATATTAAATTACCCGCGACTATCAAGCTGGACCCCCCACACACAAGTATGGGTGTTCACATACATGTGAACACAAGTATGGGTGTTCACATACATGTGAACACATAAATAAATATTTTCACTGATATTACTGATATATTATTACGATAACAAATTTCTACAGTCTGGCAACACTGGCAATTTTCCCTTTGGTATTAGAAAAAAATAATTATGTTTTGCCGTCGGCATTTGAAAAAAATAATAATCATGTTTTGCCGTCGGCATTTGAAAAAAATAATAATCATGTATTGCCGTAGGCATTAGGAAAAATATTCATATATTGCCGTACGCATTAGGAAAAAATATTCATATATTGCCGTAGGCATTAGGAAAAAATATTCATATATTGCCGTAGGCATTAGGAAAAATAATCATGTATTGCGGTAGGCATTAGGAAAAATATTCATATATTGCCGTAGGCATTAGGAAAAAATATTCATATATTGCCGTAGGCATTAGGAAAAAATATTCATATATTGCCGTAGGCATTAGGAAAAATAATCATGTATTGCCGTAGGCATTAGGAAAAATATTCATATATTGCCGTAGGCATTAGGAAAAATTAATTTTCACAATTTCACCCCCCCATTAGTATTAGGAAAAATCATTTCATGATTTTCCCGTCGGCATATATACTTATGAAATCTTAATCTTATGAAACCCCTTAATCCACCCCACAAAAAAAATAATGAGTTAGGCCCTTTCTATATTAAGGTAACCTCAAAAAAAATCACCCGTTCACACAAAGTTAATGTAAACAAAACTCCTTATGTAAACAAAAAATTCCTTATGTAAACAAAAAGTTGGACGGACTTATTGATCCACCCTCGTAAGGTATCAAATTTCACAAATTTCCAAGAATTTTAAAATTTTAATTACCCAAATTTTAAAATTTTGTACTGAAATTCTCAAATTTCAAATTTTAATTACCCAAATTTCACAATTTTAATCGGCGCCCGGACCAGCATTTCACTACTACTCATTCTAAGTCATAAAGTATATAAAACTTGTAAACAAAAAGAAAAAACTAACTTGACCTAGTTACTTTTGTAAAAAAACAATAAATTTACCAACCCTGCAACCAACATTTAAGATTTTTCTGATTTAAAAAATTAATAAATAATAATAACAAAGAAATAAAAAAAAATTAATTTTATACCTTAATATAAAAAAAATCAAAGTTTCCACCCTTGGAGCTGTAATTTTAATTTTTCAAATTTTAAACGCCAAACATTCCTTTCAGAAGCATAAAATATATTCAATTTATAAAGGAAAAGAAAAAAATGTTTAGACCTATTTAATTTTACATAACACAAAAGATGTAAGTTTTCCAACCCTGAAATCATAATTTAGGATTTTTCTAATTCCTTATACCAATCTAGTTCTTTAAAACATACATAAAATATTTTAAGTGAACAAAGCAAAAAGGAAAAAAGAAAAAACTTGGTTTTATTTAGTTGCTCTATTATCAAAAAAAGTTCGAAGTTTCCATCTCTGGAGCCTTGGTTTTAATTTTTATAGTTTTATACGCCAATTTTTTCTTTCAGAAGCATATATTTAATTTATAAAGGAAAAGATAATTATTTAGACCTATTTAATTTTACATAACACAAAAGGTGTAAGTTTTCCAACCCTGGAGTCATAATTTTGGATTTTTCAGATTATTGATACCAATCTAGTTCTTTAAAAAATACATAAAATATGTTAAGTGAACGAAGCAAAAACGAAATAAGAAAAAACTTAGTTTCATTTAATTCCTTTAATATTAAAAAATTCAGTAAAGTGCGACTTTGACTCGCGCACGAAGGGTTCCGTGCATTCGGTTCTGAGCATTTTTTAATGTGGCTTTTTTTGCTTTTTTGAAGTTTTTTTTCAGTTTAAACGATTTTTTCAGTTTTGTCGCTTTTTTCTGATTTTGGCGATTTTTTCTGTTTTTTTGGTTTTTTTCATTTTGGCGACTTTTTTCTGTTTTTGGGGGTTTATTTTCATTTTGAAGATTTTTTTTAATTTTGGCGATTTTTTCCTATTTCGGGGGTTTTTTCCATTTTGGCGTTTTTTTTTATTTTGGCGATTTTTTTCTGTTCTTAGCGTTTTTTTATTTTGGAGATTTTTTTCATTTCGGCGATTTTTTTTTCATTTTGGCGATCTTTTTCTGTTTTTGGGTTTATTTCATTTTGGCGATTTTTTTCTTTTTTTTTTGGGTTTTTTTTTCGTTTTGGCGATTTTTTTTCATTTTGGCGATTTTTTTTCTGTTTTTGGGGGTTTATTTTAATTTTGGAGTTTTTTTTTATTTTGGCGATTTTGTTTTTTTAATTTTTTGCGATTTTTTTCTATTTTGGGGTTTTTTCATTTTGGCGATTTTTTTTTCATTTTGGCGATTTTTTTCTGTTTTTGGGAGTTTATTTTCATTTTTGGATTTTTTTTCAATTTGGCGATTTTTTTTCATTTTGGCGTTTTTTTTTCATTTTGGCGATTTTTCCTGTTTTGGGGTTTTTTTTCATTTTGCCGATTTTTTCTGTTTTTGTGGGGTTTTTTTTCATTTTGGCGATTTTTTTTTATTTTGGGGTTTTTTTCAATTTGGTGATTTTCTTTCATTTTGGCGATTTTTTTTCATTTTAGCAATTTTTCCGGTTATTCGCGATTTATTTTAGTCTTAGACATTTTTTTTTTAATTTGGTGCTTGTTTTCGTTTTGGCGTTTTTTTGTTTTTGGCGATTTTTTTCGGTTTGGCGATTTTATAATTTTTTGATTTTTTAGTTTCACCTTTTTTGAAAATTTCAAGAGTTTTACTCTTACGGTTTCCAAGATACAGCAAATTGTCAAAATTGCATAGTCAAAATTGCATTAACTGATGGAACACCCTTTAATTTAAATTTTTTAAAATTTTAGCGTTAATTTTTGTAGTCTGTATAAAAATTTTTATTTTTTTTTTATTACATGATATTTTTATTACATGATATTTTGTATAAAAATACACTAACCTTACAAATTTCAAGTGTATATACATACATACATACATACAATTGTATATTACATGGGATTTTAAAATTTTTCGTTGCTCGTTTTGGAACACCCTTTAATTTCCAATTCTCATGTATTTGTTGTTGTAGCGGCCAAAGGTCTACACACTGTGTCGAAATTTCAGGTATGTAGCTCTTACGGTTCTCGAGAAAATACCCTGTGACAGACATAGTTTTAGACACATGTAGTTAATTTTACATAACACAAAAAGTTAAAGTTTTCCAACCCTGGAAACGTCTTCTTAATTTTTTTATATTTTTTAATTTAAAATTCCAAGTTTAGTCGTACTGAAGTGTAAAATAAGCTTATTTATGAAAAAAAAATAAAAATTTGTTTTCGGTAGTTACTTTTATATGGCAAAAGTTTAAGTTTTCCAGCTCAGCAATCGTCTGCCCGATTTTGCTGAATTTCAATACCAATCTATTTTGGAAAATTTCTGACACACCAGTACAAGAACGAAGTCTCTAGCTCTTCTGGGAGCTTCGGAAAACCGATTTCACGTACAGACAGACGGACAGACGGACATCGCTTATTCGTCTTCCCTATGCATAAGGATCCAGAATATATATATTTTATGGGTCGCTTATTGATATTATAGAAATTACAAACGGAATGACAAACCTATATACATATACCCTTTTACCATTTTTTTGGTAAAGGGTATAAAAATAATTAATGCGCTGATCGTAAAATATAAACAAGAATAGTTAAACATATATACAGGTACATATGAGTAAGAAACATTTTTGTCAGTCATAAAATAAAACAGGGTTACTAACTGTGTAAAAAAGGAATCCGCGAAACAATAATTTTCACCCACCCCTATGAGGATTTTGCCTGTGCAGCTGCGTTCTAAAGGCCATTTCAGACTATAATACAAGTATTAATACTTTTGTGGAAAATGCAACTCTGACATGTTGAGTTGTTATTGTGTTTTGAAATTGTTTAAACAGAAATAAGATCAGGGATGCATTTTCGCCAAAAGTATTAAAACTTGTATAATAGTCTAAGTGGGCCTTAATTAGCGTTTTTGATGGAGAAACATAAATGTACCTTGTTTTTGATTATATATTGTAATCTTAATTCAGCTGGGAGAGACAAAAAGAGACAGTACTACTACCTCTGTCTTTCAGACAGCTGACTTAAGACTTTGCAAAGTAAACTTTGCGTTTGGAAAAGGGGTATAAGTAAGTTGAACAGAAATTGCAATTTTTAGTTAGAAAATTAAGTTATATTTTAAAATATCAAGGATATGGTGATATACAGCGTTTAAAAACTTCCCATTTGAGGATTTTCTTTTGCTTCTGCTCATACTCCTGCTTCTGAATTCATAAGAATATAGAAACAACAACAACATTTCTTCCAGCAAGCGAAAGAAAATAAAAAACACAACATCTTTTCTACGATAGCTTCCAAATTTATTTAAAGCAGCAGTCAGATAAACAGAAAACTTTTGGAATATGTCGAAAGCTGAAGCTCTTCGTTTTGTATAGTAATTCGTTTATTGTGTTAACTTCAACTACGACTCTTTGAATTTCAGTAGAAGTATGAGCAAGAGCTTGTGATTGGACAGTCAAAAATAAAAAGGTCGAAGAAGTAGCACAATTTTACGACTATTTGCTATTTCGACTGCAGTTTTTTTAACACTGTTGATATATTTGCAGTAAAGAAGTGCTTAAAGAGTTAAACAAAATTCAAAATATATGTATTGGCACCAGCGTTGTCAACTCGGTGCTTTTCGTACCGCTTTTAGTGCTTTTTCAAATTTTCAAGAAGACAAATTTTGCAGTTAGTGCTCAGTGCTTTTTTAAACGCATTTTCGGCGCTTCTTCGATTTGAGGCGGTGGCACTAAACCAAAAATTCAACGAGAAGTTTCCTTACATATCTGTTTTTTTTTTGAAGAAGTCTATCATTTAAAAAAAAAAGCTCTGAGATTAAATAAAGCATTTCAAAAAAACTACTAAGATGGTACAAGAATTGGTTGAAGAAATACGCGCCATATTACCCTCTTCACTTTCACTAAGTTTATGTCCGACAGTGGTTGGGATAATAATTATATTTAGATATAAGATTTTTTTTAATACATATATTTATTTATTGTATCTTCAAATATGAACTAACAATAAGTATTCAAATCTTAAATCTAAATATAATTAATTAGGCCCGACCAGTGTCGGACATAAGCTTAGTGATAGTTATTAATAATACGTAATTCGTGATAAGCAAAAACAAAAGTATTTTCAAGCATTTTCTTCTGGAGTGTTGTGAATAAGAGCCCTTGTATCCCTCTTTTTTAAGCGGATGTGTCCAGTAAAGTTCAAAATATGTGACTCAAGTTTTGTTAAATATTTGCCTGCGTATTTTGCAATTTCTTCAGTCACTAGTGGCATATTTAAATCACGATGTACATATATTTGAATTTTTTATATACCATGGAGCCGATGTTATTAACCGTAAAATTTTGTTTTGCCTTCGTTGGATTCTCTCGACATTTGAAGCTGAAGCAGTATCCCATAGCTGAATTAAGTAGCACCATATAGGTTTTACGAGCGACTTGTATATTAAAAGTTTACAATCTAGGCTGAGGGTTGGATTTGTACCAACCAGCCAATGTATCTGAGTTAGTTTAAGTTTCATTTGTGTTAGCTTAGAGTAAATGTGGTGTTTCCATGTAAGCCTTCGATCAAGATGTATACCAAGGTATTTCACATGTAAATTTTGAGAAACAATTTGATTATTGATTGTAATGGGGGAAAAAGTGTCTTTTCGTAGGGTAAATGTTACCTGAGCACACTTTTGTTCGTTTACCTTTATTCTCCACATGTTTAACCATAGTTCTAGCTGGGTAATATGTTGCTGAAGACATCGGGAAGCCTCATGAGGGTTTTCGTGCATACTAAGGCAGGCTGTATCATCGGCAAATGTAGATGTGTGAATATTACTGCTCAAAGGCATATCACAAGTATAAATCAAACACAAAACTGGCCCCAGTATACTCACCTGTGGCACACCGGATGAGATTATTTCAGGCGGACTCATAAAGTCTCCTTCCACAACAGTGAATTTCCGGGCAATAATGTAAATTTCCAAAAGATTTCGAATGTTCATTGGTAGGCAAGTCTTTAATTTTAAAATTAGGCCTTCATGCCACACTTTATCAAATGCCTGAGAGACGTCAATACACAGCGCAGAGCAATACTTCTTTTCTTCAAAAGTTTTTCTTATAAATTGCACCAATCTATGAGTTTGTTGAGTCGTGCTATGCTGACTTCTAAAAACAAATTGCTGGTCCGGTATGCACTCATTATCAGTTAGAATTGGGGACAATTTTATCATGAGTAACTTTTCAAAGAACTTTGACATTGTTGACTTATTGGCCTATATGACTCAGCCTTGGTAAGATTTAAGATTTGAATACTTATTGTTACTTAATTTTAGAAGATACAGGCCTTCATTATGAGTTGCATTCGATCTTCGCTGGCTATCGAAATTCATTGAACAACGAATTTTCTATCGAACATAATTTAGCTTTCGTATTTTAGTACAAAAATTATTATTATTAACGATTGTTTTTTATGTTTAAGTTGAACATTTGTTAACGCACTAATATGTAATCAATCCCAAATTATTGTTTTACTTATTCAGTACAATATTTTTTATTAAAAATACATTGAAATTGATTATTGAGGAGCTTGCTGGGTCCTATGCGCATTTCACTGTTGCTAATGCAGATAATCAGGGAACCTTTACCCAAAAAATTTCTTAGAACAACTAGAGTTGTTATGTTAAACTTTAATTTAAACTAGATATACCAAACGGACGACATAATCGTCCGTATTCTAGATGGAAATAATTATATTAATATTCAAAGAAAAATTACCTAAACGTCATTAAAAATTCATTAAAACACAGTCACACAATATGCATACATATTTACATAAATAATAATTCGTACACCCAGAAAAAAGATTGGTTGGAAAATGGTTAGGCCAACAAAATATCATTTGCATAAACTATATTTCAGTTCACACAATCAATTTTCTGTTAATCCAAAAAACAATCCATGTTTATTGCCATAAGGGCATAATTGTAATAAAGATATGACTCTGACAATTCTTAAATTGATTGCATCAACCGAGCGTATGCTTTTGCCATGACTAATTCATTGATTGGTTAACACAACCGAATAAAATATTATGAATTGGATGTTACTACCAACTTTTGGTATTGTCAACTAAAAAATTGTCGTTCTATATTAAGGTTAAAATAAACACTTTCTATCAGTTGCTGCAACCAACTTTAGGTTGAGCTTACTATCATAGTTTATACTCGTTGCAGCAAATTAAAAATTAAATTTTGTGACTTTCAAAGATATTATGATTTATGAATTCTCAAATGGTTTTTGAAAGTCTGTGCATAAGATAACAGGTTTGTGGCTGTTCAAAATGTGTGGTTGAAATAAATAAATTTCAATTAAAAATAACTTATGACAATATGTTAAATAATAAATTTCTTAAATTGTATATTTTTATTTGCGTTTATTGCTTATTTTATTTCAGCAAGGAAGGCCAATTTTTCTTTCACAGGTACCAATTATGATATTGTTTCAGTTATACTAACATTTTCGGTAGCAAGAATAACTTTTTTTTTAAATTCCATACTGTTAACCAATTTTTTCTGTTGCTGCAACTATTTGTTTAAGGGTTATAATTAAAATATAGTGGTACCACAAGAAAATTGCAGTCGTTATACCAGAATTCTATATAGTTGGTGCAACCACCAAAATTCGATTGGCAACAAATTCGGTTGTCTTAACGAATCTGTTTTCTCTGTGTACATAAAAATAAAAAAAAAACAAACAAAATCCCTTTATTAAAGCTACTTCAATTTATTGAACTCTCTTCCTATAAGTTTTATGTCATTCATACAATAACAAATAAGAGCAAAAAAAGTGGAATAGCAAGAGAAATACTGCAAATACACACACTCACACACACACATTTTTTGTTTCATTTTTAAGTGTAAGCTAATAAATGCGTGTGTACTATGTTTGCATGTAGTAGTAGCAACTTTAAACGATTATAGCTTCCAAAATACTGAACCGATTTCAATAAAATATAGATTGTGCACATCTGTGCAGAAAATCCTTTAAAATCATGTAAGTCTTTCCACAATCGGTGCAGTAGTTCCGGCGCAAAAGGGATTACAAAAAACTTGTTCGCCTATTAATTATATAGATAAATGAGAAGCTCAACAAATAACAAAGTTGAAACAAGGGCTCAATAATCAACGTTTTATATTTTTTTACTTTACAATTATAGTTCTAAAGAGTATGTATTCAAGAATAGAGTGTTGCCATACAAGTATTTTTGACATGGTGCAGTCAATTTAATAATTAGTGTTTTTTATGTGAATTCTTATAATTCAAGTTAACGCAGTAATAATCCCATATTATATTTTTACTTATTCAGTATAATATTTTTTATTAAAAATTTAATTTAAATTTTTATTAAACTTAAATTATAATAATAAAATATTAAATTAAATGATCACTTTCAATTGTTAGTTCAAACTGAACGGTTCACTCTAGTGCTGCTCTAAATTTTTTAGTGAATATTGTTAAACATACAATCTTGATTCAGTTCAATTATTCTTTTCTTGATTGTTGTGATTTTTTCTTGACGCTGATTTATACATTTTTGAAAAGTGTCCTCTAGCGAGAAGCGGAAATGTGAGGTCAATATGATGTCGTTCCCAGTTACCAGCGATGCCAATTTAGCGCCTTTCGCGCTAGTTTTAGTTAGTTTTTTAGGAATTGTTGTAGATTTGGACATACGGATTATGGATGCAGATCCTCAAAGAGGTGCATAAGGTGTGGAAAACAGGGATAATGTAATCCTTCATGCAGTATTACAAAAAGTATTTTGTGTAACGGTGTATATCACAATGCTCACCAGATAAATAGATGCAATGTATGGCAGACGGAAATTAATATTAGGAAGATTATAACAATTAAGAAAATGGCACGCAATGAAGTCTTAGCTAGTTACAGTTTTACCAATCAAAATAGATTTAGTACCTTTGAAAATTATGGTGAGCTCTTTCCTCCCATAGGCGAAAAGAAAGAAAGAAACGATCATCTTTACGAAATTCTGATTTGAGGTTAACAGAATGCTGACTCCACAATCATATAGTAATGTGGTTCGTCAAAATTATACAAGGGTAAATACTCAACCTACTAGACCCTATAAACCTTATAATCATCAAGAACATTCCTGGGAAGGGCAGATGACTGGTAAGGTTCTTGAGAAACCATACGAAACCGTACGAAGTCTATGAAAGATACATTTAACAAACAGGGAAACTTACATGGCCTCAGTGCTATTTCTCATTTTGATAACAGGATTAATAAAATATATAGAGATATTGATCTTGATATCTTCTTCTATAAATACTATGGACGATGAAAATATTGCAATATAATTGTCACTCGCTACAATGGAATTGCAAGAATATTGAATATATTTTAAATTTTTTCACATAACGATCACATACGACGTCATAAAATCATTAACTTTAATGTAATAAAAAAATCTAGAGAGGATGGCTATGGCGGGGTAGCTATAGCGCTAAAAAGAACGATTAAATACAAGCGTATTAATTACCACACTTCTTCTGATATTATTATAATTCAAACTACAAATCTTTCAACTAATTTTGTTATATGCTCCGTTGATATTAAACCTGACATGCTGATTGGTGATTTTCATACTAAGATGGAAAAACTGTTAAATTTTTTAGACTCTTATCAGAATGCTCTTTTGTGTGAGGATTTTAATGCCCGTCTGATTGTATGGGGGATTATGAAGATATGCCCAAGGCGCAGTGTGAAATTTAGGAAGTTTAGCGGAACTTTATTAAATTTTTGAAATACATTAAATGAATAAAATTATATATTATTTCGGTACCTTAATATTCCACCTCAAAAACCTCATACTCAGTTTGCGGATTGACCCTGCGAAACAACTGCAAAATCCACCTGAAAGTTGCAATACTTATTCAATCATACTTTTTGTCTACAGAAAGCTTTCAGATTTGTTACAATTAATAGAGTGGTACATACAAACGGCAAATCAGTAGGCCATAATTTGTTCTGTATTTATTTTATGAGATGATTGTCAATTATTGGCATTTAAATAATTGCAAAATCTTTTCTAACTCGTAACTCGTAAGTCGTAATTTGTTCGTAAAAAAGTGATTTTTAAGAAGTAAGTAAAATTTAATTTTTAATTTTATTGGAGACTTAAAAAGATAATACCACATAATACCATCTTCAAACGCATATAATTTTAAAGGTATGTGTCTCCCCTATTGGGAACACAAAATATGGTTTGCGATATTTTTTTTAAATTAAACCTTTTTCAGAATGACTTTGGAAATTTCATATCCAAATGTGGAAGCAAAAACCGACAGCAGACGCCATTATTAGTTTTGTTTTGGAAAAAGTAGGGGCACCAATGATATCATCTGACACTTTTTGCAGTTTAAAGGTGACTCTTCGCGCTCTGGTTTGTAAAATACGAAAAAAGAAATAAGCCAGTCGAAATTTAGCATCATTTCTGAGAAAAAATGCTATCTGGATTGAAAATGACGTAAAATTTTCAAATGCTGTGATGGTTGCATTGCCTAGCGGATCGAGGACCTATGCGGGCAGACTTAAAAAAAATTCAAGGCCTGTCATCCTAAAGTGAAATGAAATGAAGCCTGGTGAAATGAACAACATTTGCCATATACCTAAGAAAAATTTAAATGAACTTGTTTATCCCTTGGACTATCACTCCTCCACGCATAGATAAGATTTTTGGAATATATTGTACATATATCGTATAAACTTGATATTAGGACATAGCAAGCTCGTGGAGGAGAAAATAAATTTAAAGAGGAGCTTGAATTTCTTAGAGATGCGCCAAAACAGCAGACCGGAATCACAAACGATGGGAATACTGCGAGAAAATTCTTTAGAAATGCCGAAATAACTGGCGTTAATTTATATTAGATCAAGCGTTTTCATGTGCTGTTAGAGTGCCTAAATTGTGGTTTTAAAATTGATTCGGCGAATACGCAAGATAAACTTCTGAATTGTATTTGAAAGAATATGTCTGGTACTCAATGTCCGTAAATATGCATAGAGTCATATGTCAGATAAGGATATTGTATCCTCTTGCATTCTTCAGATCGGACAATTTTCTAAAGAATCTCAAGAGGCAAAAAACAAAGACTGCAGAAATATCGAGAACTTTTTACTACAAAATCATTCCGAATTGACACAAATACGCAAATATTTAATCGACTGCTTATTTCATCTTACATCACTAGTCTTCGTAATGTACCCAAAAGCAAGCATAGTGAAGTTACTGTAGACGTTTTAGAGTTGTTAGAAACATTTGCAGAACCATGTAATGATTACGAGTCTTCATACGATAGCAGTGAAATGTTCAAATGTTGTTACATTCATACATATTATGTTGTTGCTAAACTCAAAAACTTTAAATAAAGCACAATAATTTTTATTAAACATTTAAAAAAACTAACAAATAGAACTGCTATACTGGTTTAAATAATTAAGTTCCGCTAAACTCAAGAAATTTCGTACTGTGCAAGGGGAGAAAGTTGACTGAACTGATTTATCATATAATTTATCCAATTTAGTTTGCCTGGTTGATGGCAAACCTACTTATAGGGTGAATTTATCTGCGTGAGGTACTGTGCCGAAAAGGACTTCCTGAATTCCAGTTCAAGTGGTCTACCAAGGATTTTTTCTTAGGGGTAGCAATCACTACCCTATTACTATAGAACTGAACTCTGTATGTATTAAGAATTCCTGCTTGTTAGCCGAAAAGAAATTATTGTCTTCTTTAAAGAGATCTGAGCTTGAGTCTGACATATCGAGTATTGAAAATATTTTAACTGAAACTTAAATTACCTTTTAATCTGGAGAAAACCAAAGTTATTTATCTTGCCAAGGGGAGCAGGAAAATTTTAAATCTGAATATAAACAAGACTAGCATTGAACAGGTTACATCCTTGAAAATTTTTTTGGTGAACACTATATACGAATACTTAATGAAGCGAAAAATCATACTAACCTTATCAAATGTTTGACTACGGTAAAGGGATGACTTCAACCCAAAGTTGCTGTTAATTTATTTAGAAGCTTCGTGAGGTATAAAATTGAATTTGCCAGATCTACTATTGCTCATGCTCCTAAGTATATCAATGCCAAAATCACAACATTTCAGAATACTACTCTACGCAGTCTTACTCGATCTATCCCTTTTCGCGTAATTTATGTAATTACAGGAGAATTACCTCCCAGTTATCGCTCACAATTACTTGCTGACAAGGAACTTATCAAACTTAAAACGTACAATACTGATGTCTATAATTTCATCGAAAATGATTACTTTACTAAATCAAGCTATGCTTTTGTTTTTGAAAAATTTCGTACGACGTTTAACTCCATAAATACTAATTGTCATTTCTCCAAAGCTTTGAACTTAAATATACGTCTAAAGACACTACCAGAAAAAAGGAAAATTTATAAAGAGAATAATTAAATGCCATTCAAAATGAAAAGTTTAAATTTTACAAGAAAATACATAGAAATTTATCTGAGTCTGGTATACTACAGTGTGATCTAATCTGGACTCCTAGTCATGTTGGAATCTTCTTCAATCAGAGGGCAGACTCCATTGCAAGAAATGTAGTTATTATGACATATCTTACCCCTAATGAAAAAATAAATTATTTGTTGATTGGACATACCTTTGGAAATATGTACTTATCCAAGATCAAATATATGGCAACAGTGCCACGATCATCCCAATTTCGAATGCAGAATAAACAATCCCAAAATTTTTATAAATACACAGATCTGAAGCAAAAATTTGAAAATAAAAATTGCCCTGTATACACTAATCGAATTCATCAAAGAAGCAAAAACTTAACTGTAATTTGAATATACTTTTTGAGTTGAACCTGGAGTTTGTGAATATTATATTCCGCCAACTTATTTCAGATTTGAAAAAAAAACTTAAATTATCGGGTATGTTCTGCATTTCACGTGAAATTAAATCGTTTGGAATTGCCGTAGCATTATTGTTATAAATACATACTTCACACAACAACTCTATTGCCAATTCCGTACGTTTTAATTCCACGTGGAATACAGAACATACCCTTATAACAATTCCCATAAAAAAACAATAATGATTGTTTTTGATTTTGAGATAAAATTCTTGCAAATTTTAAATATCACATTCTTTTTCGAATGCTCGTCATAATACTAAATGAAAATTCATTCGATCAGTACTTTCGACTACAGACAAAGATCAAAAGTTGCTCATAATAAGGGCCACAACAAATAAATATATGAAAAAAATATTACCCTCAAACTTTAACATTTGAAGCATAATTAATGTAAAGTGTTTTGCCATAAAACACAGAATACATAATATAGGTAGTTACCCAAGTATAGTCTAGTAGCGAAATTTTGTCTAGTATATAATATGGATGGAGTGTGATTCACTTAATGACATGAAGAAACGTTGAGTCCACTATCGAGTTTTTGGCAGAAGTAAAATCTGATAACGATTCAGTTGATATAAACTCGTTTTAAGCATTATTATTTTATGCATTCCCATCAAACTTCTGTCACTTCCCTCCATGGCTTTATTTAAGTCTAAATTAACAGAATGCCCTTACACTTGGTTAATGCTTGGCTTTATATAAAAAACGGTTTGAAACGCGAAAATTGTTTTGTGAATATAAATTTTTGGATATTTATAACCAAATTTGGTAACTTTTTTTCCAAATGTCGAATATTTTAAGCATTTTGGTTACTTTTTTTCCTAAATTAATAATTTATGTATTATTATTTTATTATATAACTAGCAACTGACTTTTTTTAATTATTAAATTTGTTATTTTATTGTTTTTGGTAGCGCAACTACACTCGGCAAATCAACAACTCCAGAACATGTGTTTCGGGTAAATATGGGTTTTAAATGCTCAGCAAATATTTGAGCTTTTTCAGTATCGCTTCTTGCCCAACCTCCGGTCGAAGTGCGCAGGGCTGGTCCAAACTCAACGGGTCATTAAAAATGTTAGAAAAAGTTCTTTTCCCAAAAAGCACCTTTTTCTAAAAAGTACTTTTCCTAAAGAAGCATTTTGTTTAATTAATTACTTTTTCCAAAAAGTACATTTTTCTAAAAAATATTTTTCTTAAAAAGTACGTTTTTCGAAAAAGTACTTTTCCCAAAAAGTACCTTTTTCTAAAAAGCACTTTTTAACTCTTTAATGCCTATGCTACGTTCAATAATTTAAAAGATATGTATGTCAAATGCAAAAAAGTACAAAAATTGAGTTTTTACCCCCCTTTTAACCCCTAAAAGTACATATATTAAAAAAGTACCAAACGCATGTGGGCTTGCTTTTTACCAGCATTCTTATCCTTTTGGAATTTTTAGTCTATCTAGTGTAGTTTCCGATATATAAAGATACCAATTTTACCCTTTTTACCCCCTTACCAATTTTTGGGCACGTAAAAAAAAAAATAAATATTACTATCCCAGCTTCTTACCGGTCAGTAACAAGTCATAGTAACTTATTTTTACATGTATGTATATGTGTACATTATCATTAACATAAAGGTACCGAAAACGGGTAAAATGTTACCACTTATAAGTGCAAATTTTCAGAAAGTGTCAAACCTGTTCAAGATTCTGGCCAGAAGAAAGGAACGCACCAAAAAGCTTTTTGCTACGTTTAATAATTTACAAGATATGTCGAGTGTTAAAAAGGTACCAAAACTCAGTTTTTACCCCCTTTTAACCAATAAAAGTACACATATTAAAAAAGTACCAAATACATGTCGGCTTGCTTTTTATCAGCATTCTTATCCTTTTTGAATTTTTAGTCTATCTAATGTAGTTTCCGAGATATAAAGATTTTACCCTATTTTACCCCTTTTCACGTTTGAATTTCCAAAAACCCCCTCTTAGTGGATCTATACATCGGAAGGGGAACCTACACACACCAAATTTCAGCTCTCTAGGTATTGTCGTTAATAATAAAATCTCCTTAAAAATATTTAAAGTCTTTACTTTGGATTACTTGTATTTTTTAATTCAATCGCGAATTCTATTTTCCTTTCGTTTGCGAATTTTATTTTTAAATTTGCGGGAGGAATTCTGTTTTGCATTCTTGTTTTTTTTCGTTCGCAAATTTTATAAATAAGAAAATTATAGAATTATAAAATTTTCGAATTAAAAAGAATAATTCTTTACAACATGGAAAATAAAATTCGTTCGAATTAAATTCGTTTGCGAAAGAAATTAATTCGAGCACTCTTCCTACCCTGTTTTTACATTAAATTTAAGCCTATATTGTCGTTCTCAGCTCAAGTCTTTTTGATTGTATGATAGTCAACTGCACATACACATTGGTGTTGACATTCATAATTTAAATAGCGGTTGAGTTTGTAGTTGCTTGCACCATAACATTTTCAAGTAAAAATTAGTGTTGATTCAGAAACTAACATATTATTGGGTTATGTTAAAATTTATGTTGACAACGGCAATAGGGGCGTTTATATACTTACAACTGATGTTGTGTTATAGGCGTCAGGAAAATTAGTGAAATCAGCGAATCCAGTTGAAGTTTGGAAATCAAAACTCGCTTGGGAAACGATCTAAATTACAAGTGAAGAGAAATTAATAATAAAATAAGTTATTAACGGATATACATAGTCTTTACTTCAGGCTGTTTGCCACTCGGTGAGACAACCTTAAATTTATTCAAATCTAAACTGCTGCTACGTCCATGGCGATGTGGTCGATTTGGTGGCAGCGGAGGGAGAACTTTTTTGTTAACAACCATTGGCACCGACAAATTATTAATAACGCATCCACCTGCAAAAGCTCCCAGTATTTCGAGGTCAGCGATGGTATTCATTACATTGCCTCCAGTAGCACATTCACGCTGAGGTGGTGGTGGAATAGCCCCTATGTTTTTAATAGGCAACCTTTTAGCTTGTGGTCTCTGTATGGCCCTTAGGTCATTATTTTGTAAGGTATCCCTATGATATTGAGATACGCCAGTAATGGAACTGCCATTATTATTAGTAGATGATATTGAAGATTTCAGACTTGATTCACATACAGCAACCGCTGAATCATGCGATTCAACTGTTTGTTTTTCAGTGGCAGTAGGAGCTGTAGCCAGAACACCGCCTGTTCATTGTTCAATTTATTTAATGGTATTTAAAAAAAAATTTCAGCACAAAAACTAAACTTGCCTATTGGTGTTACTCTTAATGGCACCGGGTGTAAAATTTGAGGATCAGAGACTACAGCTTGAGCTGTACGCTGCATATCGAAGTTAACTGGTTTCGGTCCTGGACTAGAGACATTCGACGTTGGAGATTCATTGAACTTAGTCCATTGGTTTGGTTGTACATCCTTAGAGAGAGAAATCAGAATTCATACGTTTTGTAAGAAATAACTTACCTTTGTACAAATTATTGGAAGAGGGGAAGGAGTTGATACACTAACTTCATCTGTTTTCGGGGAGTTTGAGATTGTATGAAGTTGTAAGGGTGTAATTGCTGACGGACTCGATGACTTTTTCGAACTAGTATGAAGTTTTAGAGGTGGTGGTGCTGGAATTGTTGGTGGAGTCAATGGCTTTTCTTCTACTTCGTCAGTCCCATGACCAGAGCTAACATTGGTCTGTAATTTTTTTTATATGTGAGAAGAAACAGTAACTGAATTTAATAAAAGTACACAAACCTGAGATGATGCGGAAAGCGTGCTTATATTTATGACACTTTTTTCATTTAATGTCCGGAAAGCACTGTTTTCAACCACATTTACACCTACACTAGCTCCAACTGTAGCATGCATCGTAGCTTTGACGCTAATAATTGTATTATCCGTATTATCTTCCTCGTCATCGTCGTTCAAATGCAGAAGGTCCGCCTCTGGTGGATCTGCCTGAGAACTCATTGTAGTATGTTGCAACACGTTCGGATGCAAACATACTGGTAGAGCTGCCGGCAATGGTATATTGTTGCGACGTAGTACTACTAAATGCATTGCTGCAGTAAATTCTGCTAAGGTGAGAGCTCCATCACGCGTAACATCACACAGTCGCCAAATATGACGCAGCTCTTCAATTGGTATTCGGGATTTTTCAAAAAATATTCTAAAAGTACCATTGACCAATAATGGGATGTAATAAGAAAATCGTTGTTTAGTAGGCAATAATATATAACTAGCATCTTCACGCGACTTCGTTCGCAATCAGAAAAAAAAATTTTTTATAAACTGTATTTATACCAAGTTTAGAAAAAACATACGAGTAGCAAACGTAAAAATTTTAACCCGTTTTACCCCCTAAAATGTACCCTACATTTCAATATGGACCGTATGCTATTTGTCTATTAAATTTTAACTTAATCCATTTAACCGTTTTGAAGGTAGCAAATATTGAAACATACAAAATTCTACATTTATAATGTTAGTAGGAACTAATATGCATATATACAAATGTACATATTATGTAAATCAGTTTACCTTGCAACTTGTCCCGATAACAAATCATTCGGGCCGTGTTGAACAGCCTTGAACTGCTTAAAATAGTATTCTCTCTGTTCTGGAGTTATTTGATAAACAGTTTCAAACTCTGCTTCAGTTTCTTCATCGCTGCTGTGTCGATCTGATGATTCCTCCTCTGTGCCTAACAATTGTCTGTGTTCGTCACCCAGTAATCCATGCCAAAGTGTTTCCTTTGCCCATGGACGTTCAGCCACACTATTTGTAGGTGTTGGACTGTCACTATTTGTACTCCAAGCTTCTGGAGAAACGCCCCGTCGATGATCCTAGAATATTTAAAATGAACACAATGTTATTAATAAATTTCTTAAATGTTAAATTTAGATTTTATTTTTCATTTTGCCTTATAATTACTTTTATTGTTATCCAAAGGATTTCTAATTGTATAAAGGTGTAGAAAAATAGAATGGATTCATATCGAATATAAATTATTTGCTGGGTTTTGTATAAGTTACTAAGCCTACTATGCTTATTTTTCTTTTGTGATTTTCAAAAATATTATTATTTGTGAATTCTCAAATAGTTTTTGAAAGATAAGATAAGAGGTTTGTGACTGTTCAAAATGTGTGGTTGAAGTCTACTGACGATTTGTTACAGCAACAATGAAATGCATATAGACATCGCTGAACCACCAGCAAATAATTTTCAAATTATATATATATATATATATATATATATATATATATATATATATATATATTAATTTAGTACCCAGAGCTTAACCGCCATTGTTTTGAGTACATACAAGCCAACATAAGAACTATAGTAACAACAATAACAAAGGTCAACAGCAAACAAAAGATTTGAATAACCACTATATATGTAGATTTGATGCATCAATTCTACATAAGGAAAATTGTCAATATTTTGAGACATGTATCCACTTATGCTCTAATAACTCAAAAGCAACTAGTCCGATTTTGTTAAACTAAATATAAATTTGCGTTTCAATCGGCTGAGTAGATTCGGAGTTATAATAAAAAAAAAATTGCCAAAATATATTTTTTACGTGAAAATAGCAAGGTTTTTTTTGTTTAAAAAAATCATGAAAAATTGAAAACGCAAAAATTTTAAGATTTATTGCTTTATCGCAAAGCCACGTGTAATAAAACCAAAATGAGATATCAATCATAATAATCGATTCATTCTTTTCAAATTTATTCACAATTAAGTGAATTCACTCAGTTTTACAAAATTTTAGAGTGAAACCTAAATTAGAGCGTCAAGCGTTGTGTTAGCAGCAGGGTACGTATTTTCAGTATATGTATGTATTTATGACCACTTATTTCTTAATTTTTTTATTATGTAGTGATATATAATATACTGACACTACACACAGTGGACTAAATACAGAAGAACGCTGATGATGAAGGTTTAGTGGCCTTCGAAAACGGCTGGCTGTTCCGTTCAACTATGTGTTGTTGTCAGAATATTTACAACTAACTTTGATGTTATTTGTTCATTAATAATTATCACATGTAATTTGGCTTAAAAAGCGTTACGAACATTAGCCTGTTCAATTCATAAGAATTTAGAAACAAATACAGTTTGAAAAATAATAATTAAATTAACTAAAATTAATAGTCATTGGCTTGTGGCAAAAATTAAATAAAAATATACTTAGTAACATACCAAAAAAGTTTGTCTTAAGTAGAACAAAAATAAGCAAATTAGCAAAACATGTGCATAGTTAGTAAAGAACAAACGACAATGGTAAGACTGTTGTAAATTTAGAGTTGGTAACTTTGAGCCTTCATTACAAAACACATGAGCAAATTGAAATACGATGAATCAAACTTTTCACATATTCCATTTGCAATAAAGTTTCGTATATAAGGCAGAAATCTACATCAACTGACACCACACACAGTGGACCAAAACACAGAAGAACGCTGATGAGGAAGGTTTAGCGGCCTTCGAAAACGGCTGGCTGTTCCGTTCAACTATGTGTTGTTGTCAGAATATTTACAACTAACTTTGATGTTATTTGTTCATTAATAATTATCACATGTAATTTGGCTTAAAAAGCGTTACGAACATTAATTAGGCTGTTCAATTCATAACAATATAGAAACAAATACAGTTCGAAAAATAATAATTAAATTAACTAGTATTCAAATAACATTTTGTGCGTTTAAATGTACCCTGCTGTTAGCGCAACGCTTCACGCTCTAATTTAGGTTGGTTTTAGTTAGTTAGTTAGTTCAGTTTAGTTAGTCAGTTTTTTTTGTGATATATGTATGTATATAAACTTGAGTAGTTATTGTTCTTCTTTCGATTGATTGAATCTTTAAAATATTTTCTCCAAGCTATGTACAAATTTTCACATGGAAAATTCCTTACATAGTAACATTCGTATATTTTTTGGCACAACCCTACCCCCAATACTGATTCTATTCTTCGGAAACACATTCGAATTGGGTGAGTTTAAATGTATTAAACAGTAGAATATTTATATTTGATTATTTAAATTTATTATATATATATATAAAAGGCATGCGTGACTTACTCACTGACTGAGTGATCACTCCCCAGCCCAAACGGCTTAAGCTAGAACCTTGAAATTTGGCATGTAGGTTCCTTTTATTACGTAGGCGATCGATAAGAAGAGATTTTTGGAAATTCGGACTGCAAGAGGGTAAAAAAGGCGTGGAACCGCCCGAATTACAATTGAATGGCTTTATTATAGATTCCTTATAAACTTCGTACGAACGATCGCAATGAAATCTGGTGCACTTAGTCTGTGCAACTCCGGGAGTGTTTTTGAAACTACGACCAGGGGAGCGCTAGGGGAAAATTTGCGCCCTTCTGAAACTGCCAAACCAATCTTAATGAAGTTTAGAACACATAGGCTAAGTACATTTTTAAAACTAGGACCGGGAGGGTGATAGGAGGAATTTGTGCCCCTCCGAAATATTCAAACTGATTTTAATAAAATTTGGAACAAGGATAGATCTGCGTTTAAAAAGTCACATAGGCCATGTAGATTTTCAAAACTACCACCAGGAGGGTTTATATAGGAAAAATTTTTCCCAAAGCTAGATTTGCATTTAAGAGCTTACGTATACTACGTTTATACGCACTATTTGCAAATAAAATTATTTGAAAATAAATTAACTCAATGTTTATACGGCATAGCAAAAGTACATAAACTTGGTAGCATAAACGTAGTAATAGGCGCTGTACATTTTCAAAACTAGAACCAGGAGAGCGCTACGGGGAAAATTTCTGTCCCTCCGAAACGTCCAAACCGATTTTAATAAAATTTAGAGCATAAATATATCTGTAGGAGGGCGATAGGGAAAATTTCTGCCCCTCCGAAACGTTCGAACCAATTTTAATGAAATAGAAGGTCACATAGGCTATATACGTTTTTAAAACTAGGACCAAGGAGGGCGATAGTGGGAAATTTCTGCCCTCCGAAACGTTAAAACCGATATTAATAAAATCTAGAACATAGATAGATCTGCATCTAAAAACTTACATAGACTATGTACATTACATACAGGAAGACGAGAGAGTTCATGCGGAATAGTTCCTCTAATTTTTTTTTAATTAAGGGGTGAGGGTGGCAAATTGCCTGGTTTTGATTTTTCCTTGTGAAAGAGGTCTACAAAGTTTTTTTTTTAAGTGTGGGAAGTGTGAGGAGGAGCCGAAGTGTGCCCACCAAATAAATTAATTATCAAATTATTTTGTCGTATTTGGACCAATTCTTAAAATTCTCTTTGCATATGGCAAAGGTCTATACAATTTTAATTTACGGGAGGGGGAAGCAAAGTGCCCACCATAAAAGTTTTTTATCAAATATCATTTCTGGACAAATTTAAAAAAGTTTAATGGAATATGGTGTAACGAACAGTATGCACACAAACTGATGTCACACCCTGTAAAGTAGTAAAACATAAAATAACAAATATGATCGACGAACTAATTTATAAAACAAAAGACACTAACAAAATATATTAAAAGAAATAAACTAAAGAACAAAACATGCCACAAAAAACACATCCAACAAAATAATTTACAAGCAAAGGGATTAACGGTCACTAACAAAACATACATACAAACATGTACATTAAAATAAGTTAGGGATAATAACAACCAAACATAAGCATGCAGAAATCTCTGTAAATATTACAACAATAATGTAAAGGGAAAATAGTATAAAAGGCCGAAGAATTTACAAACAATCAACCAGTCGTTGCATAGACATCAGTGGATCAGGATTAAGCACGGTAAGCAAGTAGATATTATTAAACATTTTTAGCGATTACCTAGTCGTGAAACAATACAGGAGAACACGTCTAAGTAGATATTAATAAACATTGTTAGCGATTGCCTAGTCGCGAAACAATACAGTAGAACACGGATAAGTAGACATTGTTAGCGATTTCCTAGTCGCGAAACAATACAGTAGAACCTGGATAAATAAATATTAATAAACATTGTTAGCGATTGCCTAGTCGCGAAACAATACAGTAGCACCTAGATAAGTAGATATTAATAAACATTGTCAGCGATTACCTAGTCGCGAAACAATACAGTAGCACCTAGATAAGTAGATATTAATAAACATTGTTAGCAATTTCCTAGTCACGAACCAATACAGTAAAACCTATATAAGTAAATATTATTAAACATTGTTAGCGATTTCCTGGTCGCGAACCAATACAGTAAAACCTATATAAGTAAATATTATTAAACATTGTTAGCGATTTCCTAGTCGCGAACCAATGCAGTAAAACCTATATAAGTAAATATTATTAAACATTGTTAGCGATTTCCTAGTCGCGAAACAATACAGTAGAACACGGATAAGTAGACATTGACAAACATTGCTAGCGATTTCCTAGTCGCGAAATAATACAGTAGAACGTGGATAAATAAATATTAATAAACATTGTTAGCGATTGCCTAGTCGCGAAACAATACAGTAGCACCTAGATAAGTAGATATTAATAAACATTGTCAGCGATTACCTAGTCGCGAAACAATACAGTAGAACACGGATAAGTAGACATTCACAAACATTGCTAGCGATTTCCTAGTCGCGGAACAATACAGTAGAACGTGGATAAATAAATATTAATAAACATTGTTAGCGATTGCATAGTCGCGAAACAATACTGTAGAACACGGATAAGTAGACATTGACAAACATCGCTAGCGATTTTCTAGTCGCGAAACAATACAGTAGAACCTGGATAAATAAATATTAATAAACTAAAGTTCGTAACGCTTTTTAAGCCAAATTACATGTGATAATTACACTATGATACAAAAAAAAAAAAAAAAATATTCAGGGATTCTAATGTACCAATTCGATTTTGTTGGAGTCCATGGATGACGAAAATACCGTTGGTTTTTTTAGGTCACTTCATAAAGTGATTTTATAACGGTAAATGTAGTGAAAAACGGGGTTTCAGTTTTAAACAGGTGTAACTTCTTTGTTTCCTAACGGATTTCTTTTAACTTTCCGTTGGTGTAAAGGACCGAATATTATCTTTCAACCAAGATATATTTTTTGAAAATCGACTCACAAATGGCTAAGTTACAGTCGTTGAAGTGTAGAAAAAACCCATTGAAAAAGTATTCTTTTGTTTTCCTCAGGCCATAAGTTGCTTATGAGTTACAAAAGAATACTTTTTTAATGGGTTTTTTCTACACTTCAACGACTGTAACTTAGCCATTTGTGAGTCGATTTTCAAAAAATATATCTTGGTTGAAAGATAATATTCGGTCCTTTACACCAACGGAAAGTTAAAAGAAATCCGTTAGGAAACAAAGAAGTTACACCTGTTTAAAACTGAAACCCCGTTTTTCACTACATTTACCGTTATAAAATCACTTTATGAAGTGACCTAAAAAAACCAACGGTATTTTCGTCATCCATGGACTCCAACAAAATCGAATTGGTACATTAGAATCCCTGAATATTTTTTTTTTTTTTTGTATCACAGTGTTATTAATGAACAAATAACATTAAAGTTAGTTGTAAATATCCTGACAACAACACATAGTTGAACGGAACAGCCAGCCGTTTTCGAAGGCCACTAAACCTTCCTCATCAGCGTTCTTCTGTGTTTTTGGTCCACTGTGTGTGGTGTCAGTCGATGCAGATGTCTGCCTTATATACGTAACTTTATTGCAAATGGAATATGTGAATTGGTTTGATTCATTGCATTTCAATTTGCTAATGTGTTTCGTAATGTATACGCAAGTTACCATCTATATATATATACCATTTTCTATATATATTACCATCTTCTATATATATTACAACAGTCTTACCATTGTCGTTTTGTTCCTTACTAACTATACACATGTTTGTTAATTTGCTTATTTTTGTTCTACTTAAGACAAACTTTTTTGGTTTGTTACTATTAAGTATATTTTTTTTATTTTTAAAGTTACGTATATAAGGCAGACATCTGCATCGGCTGACACCACACACAGTGGACCAAAAACACAGAAGAACGCCGATGAGGAAGGTTTAGTGGCCTTCGAAAACGGCTGGCTGTTCCGTTCAACTATGTGTTGTTGTCAGGATATTTACAACTAACTTTGATGTTATTTGTTCATTAATAATTATCACATGTAATTTGGCTTAAAAAGCGTTACGAACTTTAGCCTATTCAATTCATAAGAATATAGAAACAAATACAGTTCGAAAAATAATAATTAAATTAAATATTAATAAACATTGTTAGCGATTTCCTAGTCGCGAAACAATACTCTTCCGTATAAAAAAAGAATTCTAGAGATTGCTCCACATATGATGAAGTTAATGGATATTCACTTTTTAAAAAAGTGCACTTTGCCTCCCCCCTCCACCAACAATTTCAATAAAAAAAGTTAAGTGCAACTTTGCCATACAAAAACAGAATTTTGGATGACAAAAATATTTGAGGTGGTAGTTAGTGACGCCCACCCACCAAATTTCAAAATGACTTCGTCATTTGACGACAAATTTTCAAAATGATTTTTGCATATGGAAGAGGTGCAAACTGTTTTTTTAAATAGGGGTGGCGAAATGTGCCCACAAAAAAATGGATTATCACATTGCTTTGTCGTTTGTAGACCAATTTTTAAAATTTGTTTTTACTTTCGAATGGAAACACTAATGAAATTTTTTTTTTTTTTTTACACATATATTTATTTATTGTATCTTCAAATATGAACTAACAATAAGTATTCAAATCTTAAATCTAAATATAATTATTAGGCCCGATCAGTATCGGATATAAACTTAGTGATAGTAATTAATAATAATTAATAATACATAAATTTCGTATTAGCACAATAATTATAACTAATGAAAATTGTGGAGGTGGAGGAAAATGCCCGCCACAAAAATTTATTATCAAATAAATTTGTTTTTTGTGGACCAATTTTCAAAATTTTGGTTGCTTAAGAAAAAGCGGAGGGGAGGGGTAGCGAAGCACACCGGGTTAAGCTAGTAAGATATCAAATAAGAAAAAAAGTAAATAAAAAATTATTTTATTTAAATAACTTTTTGTTTTACTATAAACTACAAACTCTTGTATTTTCTGTAGAAAATTGTATAATCAAATTACAAAACATAGACACTAAGGTCCATTTTATGACACGGATTTCATAAAACCCCTCTTTACATATAGAAAATTGTTTGGAAAAAACCTATATATAATATTTTTATTATTCTCCTTTTTAAAAAATAAGTAATAAACAAAAGGTTGTTTCATTTATACGATGGTGATAGCAAACTAATAAACGTTGGTCGTCGTCAAAGTAAATAAAATATCTTTGCGAATCAACAAATTTGTGACAAAATGGCATCGATTTGTTAGTGCATATTTTGCATATTTTATAATAAATACATCATTTTGCATATTTTATTATAAATGTATTGTTACCGCCACAACTAATATTAAAAAAAAATATTGCTAACTTCACGCCTTATGCGTAATTTTTCAAATGTCAAACTTTTAAATACATACAAATTTTTTGAGTGAATTTTTTATAACTTTATAAATGTGAAAGATTATCCCACTTTTTAAAAAAGTAAAACGCCATCTTTTCTTTTTCTTAATGATGGCAGTAAGAAAAAATTGCTCTTGGTAGCAAGACAAAACAAGATTTATAACAAGAGTAAAATTGTAAATTGAAAGTAAAAAAACTTTAATTAAAGTGAAATTTTCCAAACTAAAAACAATAAACTCTTCGTTTAGAATCCTAAATAGTTACCAGGGGCCAGCGGCATATTCTCCGCTAACAAATTAAAAATCTTTGGTTTGACGTATTACGTCTGATTTGGTGCCCATTAATCGTTTGGAATACTGAAGAAACCCACCTGCCCGATAT
Source organism: Tachina lurida (assembly GCA_944452675.1). NCBI lineage: Eukaryota > Metazoa > Arthropoda > Insecta > Diptera > Tachinidae > Tachina > Tachina lurida. Next base: position 84,064,162 of record OX101753.1, on the reverse strand, counting down.
ACAGTAAGTCCCAATATCTAGAATGGATTCTTCATCTTCTTTACAGGGCCAACCACTTAACACCACAACCACCAAAGAATCAAACGCATGTGGAATCTGCCATAAATCTGATGACAAAAGCATCATATCCTGCAGCTCGTGTAAGTCAGCATTTCATTTAATATGCGTTAATATCGACAATAACCAGACCCAAGAAACGTGGCTTTGCCAGAACTGCAACAACTTTAAACAACAACGAAAACCACCAACATCAACTCGCTCCGTTTGCAGCAACGTTTCAACCGCATCACATTCAAGAAAACACATACTGGAATTGCAACGATTACACGAAGAAACCAAATTAGAAAGAGAATTTATACGTAAAAAATATGAAATTCTTGAACAGGCAAACGAAGGGGAAAGCGATACCAACTCTGAAATTACTTCCGTACGAGAGTGGCTAAATAATGCAGATGCAGCCGAACAACATGTTATTACCGAGGAACCAGTCACCTCTACAACGCCTCGTCAAAATGGTCATACGTTTTCCAACGATACAGCGTTCTACACATGTCCACCAAATACTTTGGTAACAACTTTAAGTACATACCCATACACACATGTAAGTACAACTAAAAATTTAACAACGCAGCTAAACCCTATAAATAACTCTCAAAAACACAATACAAATTATTCAACGTTTATTAATAATGTACCCGAAAATGATGCACAAATAATAACACAAAACGTAAGTAGTAGCTTAAATTGTAACAAGAGCACCACAATTAACACACAGGCCAGCGAGCCGCAACCTCAAAATAATCCATACACTGGTCTAGCGTTTAACCGGCAGCCACAATTTATATCACAACCAAGTTTTAATCCATCGCTTTACGCCACAACAAATCAATCCACACTATTGGCACCACCTTTAAATTTTCCCAATAGTGAGCCGTTTTTTACACAGCCATCGACCAAATTAGCACCAAATATACGTAGTTACAATAATATCACACATCAACAAATCAACGCACGTCAAGCTGTGCCTAAATAACTGCCAATCTTTCCCGGCATGCCTGAGGAGTGGCCGCTCTTCAGCTCGACTTACGACTGGTCCACTAAAATATGTGGCTTAACTGACGCAGAAAATCTAGTCCGGTTACAAAAAGCATTACGTGGAGAAGCTTTGCGATCTGTGCAGCACATATTAATACATCCCTCTTGTGTACCTGCTGCCATGTCAACATTGAAACTACTTTACGGTCAGCCCGAAAAAATATTAAGCTCACTGAAAAATAGAATAAAATTATTACCTTCAATTAACACCAACAAATTACACACTATTACCTTATTTGCAGTTGAAGTAAGAGGTTTAGAAAAAACAATCAAAGCTTGTGGTCCAACAGACGAACTTAATAATTCTTCACTATTGCAGGAATTAATTGTGAAACTTCCATCATATTTTCAATTGAATTGGGGCTCACACAAAACAGAATTAATAAAGAATAACAAAAAGATAAACTTAACAGAATTTGCGAAATGGATATATGATGTAGGATTATCAGAAAGCTGTATAAATGTTGACAGTAACAGCAGTAAAAAAATATCAGCAGAGCCTTTTACAGACAAAACTAGAAATGCTTATGTTAATACTCATGAAGAACATAATAAAAGAAACTGTCTGGTATGTTATGAACATTGTTACAGTGTTGAAAAATGCAAAAAATTCCTAGCAGCTAATAGAAACGAAAGGGTCGATTTCGTTAGAAAAAACTCTGCTTGCGTCGCCACTACGGCGTATGTAATAGTAACATTGTATGTGGACATAAAGAATGTAAAAATAAACACAACACACTTTTATATAAGGCTGCAGATAATCGTAAAGAAATGAGAACACTAAACGAAAATGCAAATGAAAACAAAAGTAGTAACATCAACACACATGCTGCACACAGTGGTAACGATAGCGACAAGATACTATTTAAAATTATTCTCATAGTTATGTATGGGGAAACAATAGTTGTGTAGAGACATTTGCATTTATTGATGAAGGGTCGTCAATTAGCCTTATAGATGAAAGCATATTCGATCAGTTACTCTTGACAGGCGAACCTGAGCCTTTATGTTTAAAATGGACAGGTAACATGGCGCGAACTGAAGAGAATTCTAAGAAGGTAAATTTAAAAATGTCTGTCCCAAATAAAACAAAACATAATTTACAATTGCGTACGGTTAAACACCTTTCTTTGCCAAGTCAAAGCATTTACTATAAAAACTTATGTGCTCAGTATCCACATTTGAAAGTGTTGCCAATAAGTGACTATAAAGATGCAGTTCCAACTGTGCTCCTAGGTATAAATAATATGAAAATTTGCATACCAACACGTATTAAAGAAGGTAAAACTAATGAGCCTATAGCTATTAGAACACGCCTAGGGTGGCTTTTATGTGGTAATTCAGTTGTAAAACAAACAAACGAATATGAATATAACTTTCATATCTGTGAGTGTGATCGTTCGAACACTAGTAACCTTAGTGACTTAGTAAAGAAGTTTTACTCGCTTGAGATGGCAGGTATAAACTGTACAAGTCCTTTAGTTGGAAAAGATGATCAGAGAGCAATTGACTATTTGAAAAAATATACTAAGCAAATAGATAACGGTCATTATGAGACAGCCTTGCTGTGGCGTTTTGATAGTGTCCATTTGCCACAAAGCTTTGATATGGCGATGAAAAGACTGATATGTCTTGAAAGGTCTGTGATATATAATAAACATCTAAGTGATGTTTTTGAAAAAACGATTGATGAATATTTAAGCAAAGGATATATAACAAAAATAAATAGAGGTAAAAGTCATGACAACATATCTAGCAATATATGGTACCTACCAATTTTTCCCGTTTATAATAAAAATAAACCTAACAAGACAAGGATAGTATGGGAGATGCAGCCGCCAAGTCAAAAGGTATTTCACTAAACTGCATGCTGCTGAAAGGACCGGATATGTTAACATCTCTTCCATCTATTCTTTTTCAATTCCGCGAACGAAGAGTTGCAGTATGTGGCGACATAGAGCAGATGTTCCATCAAATATTTATACGAAAAGAAGATCGCAACGCACAACGATTCTTGTGGCGGGCTTGTGATGAAAGCAAAAAACCCGATGTATACGTTATGAATGTTTTAATTTTTGGTGCAACTTGTGCACCTTGTATATCGCAGTACGTAAAAAACTTAAATGCTTCTAAATATGAAAACGAATATCCTGAAGCAGCCGCCGCAATTAAAAATAATCATTATGTTGACGATTTTCTTATCTCTGCCGACAGTCGGGAAGAAGCTAGCAGACTAGCTCAAGAAGTCAAATATATTCATAGCCAAGCAGGCTTTAATATAAGAAATTGGTGCTCAAATAGTAATGATGTGCTACAAGACCTAAATGCTAAAGTCAAAAACCGATATCTGCTTAAATATTAGTGACGGGCTAGCGACGGAAGAGGTGCTTGGAGTATTTTGGGCTTCATTAGCAGATAAAATTACTTTTAAAATATCGTCTTCAATTTTAAATAATGAAATATTTCTTGGGAAAAAAGAGCCAACAAAGCGCGAAGTTGTAAAGCTTTTAATGAGTATTTATGATCCCCTAGGCCTCATTGGAAATTTCCTTATGTATTTAAAAATAGAGCTACAAGAGATCTGGAGAAGTGATGTAGACTGGGACGCACCTATTTTAGAACCGCAACTAGCGAGATGGAAAAACTGGCTGTCTTTTTTGCCACATGTAACAAAAATCAATATACCTCGTTGCTACCTTCAAGTTCTTCAAAATTACAACAATTGTGACGTGCAGTTACATACTTTCGTTGATGCGAGCGAAAATGGTTACGCGGCCGTAGCATATTTTAGAATATTTGATGGCCAAAGGATCATTGTGTCGTTAATTGGCTCTAAAACTAGAGTGGCGCCACTGAAACTAGTCTCCATTCCAAGATTAGAACTAATGGCAGCCCTAATAGGTTCACGTTTTGCGAAAACAATTTTACAAACACACTCTATCACTGTTAATCGCAAAATGTTTTGGTGCCGATGAAGCAACTAAATGGGAAAAACCGGATCTGTCAGGCTCTAGTCGCTGGATTAATGGACCAGAGTTCCTAAAGCTGCCTGCGAAGGATTGGCAGATCAGAAGCTTAAACTCATTACAAACAGATGTAGAGATAAAACAACACAATTTAATAATTCGAAATGTTGAACTATTTATAAACACAGAACGCTTTTCACGTTGGTGTAGACTTTTGAGAGCAACTGCGTACGTCATACGTTTTTGTAAAATTTTAAAAAACAAAAACCTTTCTCAAAACGAAACAGAACTGACACAAGAAGAAATAATCAAGGCTAAAATAGTCTTATTGAAGCAAGCCCAGCAACAAACGTTTTTTGATGAGATCAGCTGCATTCAAAAAACGAAAGTATACCAAAAACCAGTGTTTTATACAAATTATCGCCTTTTATTGACGACGCTGGTGTGCTCCGTGTAGGTGGACAGATTGAAAACGCAAACATACCAGAAGAATTTAAACACCCAGCAATTTTGCCTAAATATTGTCGCATAACAAAACTATTAATTTTACACTATCACAATTTATACCATCACATAAACCATGAAACTTTAATAAATGAAGTTAGACAAAGATACTACGTTCCGAAATTAAGAGTTGTGTGTAAATTGTTTATAAAACAATGCCAAATGTGTAAGGTCAAAAAAATTTCCCCAATTTGCCCACAGATGGCTAAATTACCCAAAGCACGCCTTGCTACGTTTCAGCCGCCTTTCACTTTTACGGGTCTTGATTTTTTCGGCCCACTTTTTGTCACAGTAAATCGGCACAGGGAAAAAAGGTATGGTGCCTTGTTTACCTGTCTGAGCGTTAGAGCTGTCCATATCGAAATTGTTAGTACCCTCAACACCAGCTCAGGTTAACGAAATATTGAAAGAATAAAGCACAATACAAACAGACCTAAAGCTCAAAAAAATAGTTTAATTAAATCTAATTTTGGTGTTTTTATTAGTTGTAAAGTAGCTAAAAGCTGAAATTTTTTACGACTGTGTAAAAAAAATAGGAAATCGGAAACAATTTCAACAGGGATAGGAAATTTATGATCGCAATTTTTATGATATTATTCGATATTCAATAACACCGTTGGGCTCATTCAACTCATTTAAAAACTCAATAGTTTGGCTTAAGTCAAGAATACCAACACCGTTGATAACACTAGTTTACAAAATAAAATTTTTTTCATGTACATTTGATGAGATATAAAATTCCTTGTGCATTTTTTTCCGCTGAATTCGAAAATCAAGGTTAAATTTTTTTTATGGACCAGTTTTTGAGATATTGTGATTTTTTAAGTTTTCGACCTTTTTTCACTTGACTCATCATATCTCGAGCTAGAACTGTCTGATTGGGTCGTTCTTGGTATTCAAATGAAAGGTATTGAGATGACAAATAAATATGTATAATCGGATCTTTAATTGGTATAGCGGTTCAAAATATATCGATGAAAGTAGGGCACAGTTTCAAAAAAATCATATTTTACAGTGATTATATGCTGGCAGAAAAGTACAAATCGTTACAAAAAACGTCTGGTTTCTGTTCATGTTCGTAAAGATTATACTTTTACGTAAGAACTAAGACCAATTAGAAGAAAATCGACCGAAAAACTATAAAGTTATAAGCAATGGATTGAATAAATCCAAAGTAAAAATACATAAAAATAATAAATAACACAGGTCAACAAAATGAAATTTATTATGTAAGGTCAAAGGTTTCATAGTAAATTTGTATATACTAAGTACTGTGTATCAATTCCTTTAAATTAGTTTTTTTTTGAATTGACTCTGTATCTCGAGATTTTCCGCTATATAAATAAAATACTGACATAATTGGCATTAAATCGAGAACCAGTTCTTCGATTCAATAAAAAATTAAACAGAAGGCTAGGAAACAAATTGACCTTTAAATTACGTCTTCATGAGTTTTTTAACAGTCTTATAGTTTCAGAGATATTCAGAAAGTTTTATCCAAAAACATAAATTTTTTAAAAAAAAAAATTTGAAAATCGTTTGTTTCTTCAAATACTCATTAAAATTTTAAACTGAAGAAAATTTTATATTTTATTACTAATTGTGATACAATAATAAATAAATAAAACGAACCAAATTTATTAAAAATCATTCTATTTGTTCTGAATTTATTCACAATTAAGTGCTAGCATACGGGTCCATAAAAAAAATCCATAAAAAAAATTTAACATTGATTTTCGAATTCAGCGGAAGAAAATACATAAGTAAAATCACCTCTCGTCAAGTGTACATTTTCAGTGTAAACTAGTGTAATTAAAAAAAACAAAATCATAACCCTATTAAACCCAAAAATTGTTGTGTAATTTTTTTCAGCGTTCTCTACTGATTCCTCATTAATTTAATGTGGATATCAAGTGCTTTTGAAAGATCCTTTGTGTGTTTCAGCATTTAATGAAAAACATCCAGTGATATGGTATCATCCTATAGTAACTAGGTGGGAAACGTGGCAGAAGGCTGTAGGATACTATATTTCTATAATAAAATTAAAGAAATTTTAAAGTCAGAAAACTTTCCCCCATATGAAAAAAATAACGTGTGCTTGAAGTTTACGTTAAAACAAAATTTCCATACATACACTTAAAGCATAGGATATTTTTTGCATATGGGGGAGAGTTTCCTGCTTTAAAATTTCTTTAATTTTATTAATAGAAATACAGTATCCGACAGCCTTCTGCTTAAATTAATGTTTGTATTGCTTTCTTGTTGACACTATAACCCAATTAGAGGCTTTCGTTATTTTAACATCTGAAGTTGAATTAATTGAAGATGCGGTAAAAAAAAGTTGTGCTCTGGAAGACATAATAAGCGAAGAGATAAGAAATAAATTAGAAATAGTTATACAAAAAAACTATGGACTTAAATATATGCAACAAACTGTATCAATAGTTTACAGTTCTAACAACGAAAACTTAGAAACTGAATATTCCACAAACGAAATAGAAGCATTTAAATACTCACCAATAACATCTGCTAGCGTGGAACGTTTATTTTTATTACATAAAAGTTTTTTCTGAAAAAAATCATCAAAGATTTACCTTTGACAATATAAAAAAAAATTATTCATTCATGTACGTAAATAAAATTTAGACTGAACTATTCCAAATGATTTGACAAAATATTTATTAAGAAATCATTGAAGATGAGCTTTTTATGTTTTTTAGGTTTTTAATATTATTTAATATTAATATTATTTAAATTCATATTTTTATATTTTTACTGCATATTTTATGTACATAAAACGAGATTTTAAATGAATGAAAATCCTTTCCTTAGTTCCAGGTATGCAAAATTTTATAAATGTGGCTCTAGTGGTACATATCATATTACCCCTCTTCACATTAAACTTGGTCTGATGAAACAATATGTTAAAGCACTTAACAAAGATAGTGAATGTTTCCAGTATATTTCACGGACGTTTTCCAATCTGAGTACGGAAAAGCTGAAAGCAGGCAAATTTGACGGTCCACAAATTCGCAAATTGGTGAAAGATACTGTTTTGGCAATTCAATGTCAGAATTTGAGAAGAATGCATGGGATTCGTTTGTATGGGTTATTCAAAATTTCTTAGGAAATAACAAGAGTAATGATTACGTTGAAGAGATGTTAGCTCACTTCCAGAATCTTGGATGCAACATAAGCATAAAATTACACTACCTGCACAATAAGTTAGATCGTTTTCCTGAAAATCTAGGAGACTTGAATGAGGAACAGGGCGAACGATTCCACCAAGATATCCGGATAATCAGTCATCATGTGTGCCCACATGATGCACACATGCTGGCTGATTATTGCTGGATTATTTAGAGTAACACTTCGTTATTTTACAATAATAGAAAATCTGTTTTAGGGTAGTTATTCCTGACTGAAAGGCCTTCAACTCGGAAGTAAATGGTGCTAGGTCATAGTATGTCATTAGTCTCCATTCAGCCGTCACTAGTTTTACATTTCCAATTAAAAATAGTGTTTTTATTATAGTAAGTAGCATTGAAGTGGACATAGGCCTAGATTTTTTTGATGGTGGACTGTCTGTTTCATCAACTGCTATCGGGCGAGTGAGGTTGGTCACTTCATTTGTTGGTAGTTCTTCCTGCTGCAGTAGTGGCGCTAATCAATGAATAGGTCTTTTCTTTATTCCGGAGGCTGTCTTTATACCTGCTACCCTGACCTTGCCGTCAGTTCCCTTATAAGTTTTCAGGATTCTACCCAGTGGCCATTCCATTACGGGCAAATTGTACTCCTTTACTATTTTTTTTTTTTTTTTTTTTTTTTCATTTATATATATTTATTTATTGTATCTTCAAAAATGAACTAACAATAAGTAATCAAATCTTAAATCTAAATATAATAATTAGGCCCGACCAGTATCGGACATAAACTTAGTGATAGTTACAAATAATACATAAGTAGTGATAATCAAAAAGGAAAAAAAAGAAGTATTTTTAAGCAGTCCCATCTGGAGTGTTGATTATAAGAGCCCTTGTGTCCCTCTTTTTTAAGCGGATGTGTCCAGTAAAGCTCAAAATATTACGGGCAAGCGGATTAGGATGTGACTCGAGTTTTGTTAAATATTTGCCTGCGTATTTTTCAATTTCTTCACTCACTAGTGGCATATTTAAATCACGATGAATATTTGAATTTTTAATGTACCATGGAGCAGATGTTATCAAACGTAAAATTTTGTTTTGCCTTCGTTGGATTTTCTCTATATTTGAAGCTGAAGCAGTGCCCCATAGCTGAATTCCATAGCACCATATGGGCTTCAAAAGCGACTTGTATATCAAAAGTTTGCAGTCTAGGCTGAGTGTTGAATTTCTGCCAATTAACCAATATATTTGAGTTAATTTAAGTTTCATTTGGGTTAACTTAGAGTCAATATGATATTTCCATGTAAGCCTTCGATCAAGGTGTATTCCAAGGTATTTCACTTGAGAGTGTTGAGGAATATTTTGATTGTTGATTCGAATGGGGGAACAGGTATCTTTTCTTAGGGTAAACGTTATATGAACACACTTTTGTTCATTTACTTTAATTCTCCATAAGTTCAACCATATTTCAAGCTGGGTAATGTGTGCTTGGAGATTGCGGGATGCCTCATCAGGGTTTTTGTGAATACTCAAACAGGCTGTATCATCGGCAAATGTAGAAGTGTGGATGTTATTGCTCACAGGCATATCACAAGTATAAATTAGATACAAGACTGGCCCCAGAATACTGCCCTGTGGCACTCCAGAAGATATAGACTCGGGTACACTCATGAAGTCTCCTTCCACAACAGTAAATTTCCTATCAAGGATATAACTTTCCAAAAGCTTTTGTATGTTTATTGGTAGGTATGTCTTCAGTTTTAAAACTAGGCCTTCGTGCCAAACTTTGTCAAATGCCTGAGAAACATCAATAAAAAGGGCAGAACAATACTTTTTTTCTTCAAATGTCCTCCTTACAACTTGAACCAATCTATGCGTTTGCTCAATAGTGCTATGCTGACTTCTAAAGCCAAATTGATGGTCCGGGATGCACCCACTATCAGCTAAAATTGTGGACAATTTAGTCATGAGCAGCTTTTCGAAAAGCTTTGAAATTGTTGAAAGTAAGCTTATAGGCCTATATGACTCAGCCTTGGTAACATCTTTGCCTGGCTTTGGAATCATTTTAATCTTGGCAAGTTTCCAGTTATGTGGAAAATACTGCATTCGTAAAATGGCATTAAAAATAAATAGCAAAATTCTTATTGCAATATGAGGCAAGTTCATCAGCATCTTGTTACTAATGCCATCAATACCTGGAGCTTTCTTAGGGTCGAGTTCAGCAACTATTTTTTGTAGTTCACGCATCTTAAACCTTAAGGGACGAGGGGGTAGAGAGACTAAACTCGGTAAATCGGCAGCACCCGTACATGAATTGGGAGTGAATACAGATTTTAAATGCTCAGAAAATAAGTTACCTTTCTCACTATCGCTTCTTGCCCAGCCTCCAGTCGAAGTACGCAATGGTGATTTGAGATCAACGGGTCTTTTAAGATTTCTAGTAGCGCGCCATAAAGAGTAATTAGATGTTGACGTTACATCAAGACCTTCTAAATACTTTTCCAGTAATGCAGTCTTTTCCGACGATAGCAGCTCTATGAGTCGTTTAGTACATTCTTTAAGTCTGATTTTATTTAGGGGTGATCGGTGTTGTTGCCATTCTCTTCTAGCTCTCCTTTTTTCACATACAAGACGTTCAATTTCCGTAGAATAAATTCTATTAAAGCCAGTCTGCGGATAGGAAGTAGTGGCATGTTCAGCAGCCTGTTTAATATATTCGTTAAGGTTGGCAATATTAAATTCAATATCATCAGGTGATCTTAAGTGAATGTTTTCTACGCAGTGACTACTAATATATTTTTTGAATCCAAGCCAGTTGACCCTATTAATCGTTTTCGCATATGAGTTAGTTAAATCACTCCTTAGTGAGTTGAAAATTGTAACTATTGTGGGAGAGTGATCGGAGGACAGATCTAGAGAGCCCTCTACGTGAATTAAGTCCCTATGGATATTTTTCGTGACGCCAAAATCTATAACATCTGGAATTTTTCTTACATCAGTAGGCCAGTAAGTAGGCTCCCCACTCGAAATGACATCTAGGCCCATTTTTGAAATTGTATTAAACAACGCTCTACCTCTAGGTGTAACAAGACGCGAGCCCCAGTACGTATGTTTTGCATTGTAGTCACCAGCTGCTACGAAACAAGATCCAAGCGATTTGTAGAACTTCTCATACTGATCTTCGGTAACTGAAAATCTGGGAGGTGAGTAAATTGAAGATATCACGAAATTCGCACAAAAATTGTCTACGAAAATATTCGTAGCTTGCATATATTCTTCACTAACGTTCTCAAGGATATAGTGCTTGAGTCTTGACTTAATTAGAATTGCTGATCCACCGCATGCTCTCCCTCTCGGGTCCTTTGAATCATATAGAGTGTAACCATTTATTTTAAAGCAGCTTCTCGAAGTCAAGTGAGAATCAGAGACCAACATTATATCAATATTTTTTTCCGTGAGGAAGTGCTCAAGTTCATTTTTATGTTGGCGAATGCCGTTTGCGTTCCAGAAACATAGTTTTAACGTGTTCATGGTTTGTTGACTAATGCTTGAAGCAGAGTATTCTGCATTCTCAGCATTTCTTGCATCATGCTAGTCATATTTGTTGTAAAGTTGTTTATAGTTAGCACCAGATTCTCAATAGTAGCTTCAAGACGACTAAAGTTAAAGCTAGAGTTTGCATTCGTTGAATTACTTGGCGGTGGAACATTTTGTGTGGGAATAGAACTAGTCTTAGCAGCATCGGCATACGATACACGTGAAGTAACTAGTTGGCTAGTTTGAGGCAGAGTGGCGCTATAAGCATTTGCTGATTGAACTGGAGCTAATTTAGATTTTTGACCCATAGCCTGTTTAACGAAAGAATATACACGGCATCCTCTGTAATTAGCGGTGTGATTTTCTCCACAATTACTGCATTTTTTTTCAGCTTGTACTTTTGGCTTGGTACAGTTAGCAGTACCATGCAATTCACCGCAGATAACACAAACTGTAGGTAATTTGCAGTAGGTTTTTGTGTGGCCATATTCTTGGCAATTATGGCACTGTACGGGACCTGAACGCTTACGTGGCTCTTCAACTGTGATTTTTCGGTGTAAAAGGTATTTTAGACTATAAATTGGGTGCGTCTCATTTTTCTTTAACTGTATATCATTCGGCTCCAGTTCAACACGAAATAGAGGCTGGGGAATCTTCTCTCTATTGATTATATTGGTAACAATTTTTACTTTAAATCCTTGTTCGATAAGTGCACATTTTACTTCTTCAGGCTCAACATATGAATCTATGCCCTTTAATACTATTTGTAGGCCTTTAGCACTCTTAAGTTGATATGTGTAAAAATTTGTTTTATTTTTTTCAAACTCACTAACAATTTTTCGGAAATCTTTTTCATCATATATTTGGATTTTAGTTTCATCAATATTACCTCGTTTAATTGGAATGATGTGAAAAGTATTTTCACCAATGGTCGATAGTAGATTTTTTAGAAGCGCGTTAGAATTTTTTTCTCTGAGATAAATAGGTGGTGGCTTGAAAGACTTTTGCGATGATGCGGCGGGCTTGTCGTTTTTGTCTTGCAATAATGAAAAACGATTTTGACGATTGATAGAAGATGTGCTGTTATCCCTAGACATCTTTGGGGCGGATCCAATTTTAGTAGAATTTGGGCTTCGCCCGCGCTTTAAAATGGTTATATATCTGTCCATTCCTACTTGTACCTTTGGTTTTGTACTACTGTTGTCTTCAGTAACAACTTGTTTAATTGTTGACCACGAGCCCGAAGCGGATGATATCGCTGAGTTAAATGTAGAAGTACTAGGCAATAATGTCAACGATTCACTAGTTGGCATTGGACAAAGCGAAGTTGATCGCTGACGAAACTGTGGTTTTGTCGTTAGAAAAAGTCTATTATCAGATTTTTGATTTTTATTAAGAGCTTCAGAACTCACAGCAAGATTATTATCAGATTTTTTATTTTTATTGTTATCATTATGGGCATCAAAACTCACAGTAAAATAGGCATTTCTGCCGTTAGAACTCACTTCACTATTTTTTTCCTCTGGGGTACTCATAAAGAGTATTCCTCAAGGGTATTTTGTATGTTTTTTTGTTTACGGTTTTTTTTTGTTTTTGTTATTTCTATATGTAAAAATATTATCAAAGCAAAAAAATGCTTATTTATCAAAGTTAATATGTACTACGAATATTTTTTGTATGATTTTTTTTTTGTTTAGTTTGTATGTAAGAAAAATTCCGCTATTACGTTTGTTCACTATGAAGGTACAACGAGACTATGACTAAATTTCCTTTTTTCGCATTTTGAGATGATGTCTTCCATTTCTGTTTTTCTTGTAGCTGGTGCAAATATTCCAATGACCATCTTTTCCAAAATTCGTGTTTAAGGTGCGACACAAGGTTCCATCCTTTTGCCAGTGAGCAAGTAGGATTAGGCACTTGAGAGTCGATTTGTGCCGTTAGCGGTTTCCCGATTAAGAAATGGTCGGGAGTTAAAGCTGTTAAATCGTTTGGATCACTTGATAAAGGAGTAATGGGCCGTGAGTTCAGAATGGCCTCAATTTCAATCATGACTGTTTGTAATTCTTCATGCGTTAGCGAAGCCGTTGATATACTGCGTAAAAGTAATTGTTTGGCTGACTTAATAGCTGCTTCCCATAACCCACCGAAGTGTGGTGCATAAGGAGATTTAAACTTGAACTTTATCACATAAAAATTCTCTTAATGTTGTTGCACCTAATGGATAACTTTTCATGTTTTTATCTGCTAACTGCTGCAAACATTTTGTTACCAAGTATGGGGTTCGGATGTTCCATATGTCACAGTGATAAGTTTCTAGGTTTCCACTACTTCATTTGGACTATTATTAGTTGCATGTGATGGTCTGCTGAATGAGCAAGAATTTGAGGATACATTTTTTCAATATCAGAATCAGAATATCGGAATCGCAGTAGCAGTCCAAAGAGATCTCCTTGTGTCGGAGGACCTACGCACAAGATGTCATTGAGAGATTTTCCTGTTGAGGATTTTGCCGCTGCATCAAACACTATTCGAAGTTTGGTAGTTTTAGTTTCAGGTTTGATTATGCAGTGATGTGGAATATAGAAATGAGGACCTACTACCTCTGAGTTACTTATGCGGGTCATGTGACCCAATTCTTCATATTGCTTCATAAAGTCAATGTATTGTTGCTTAAGGTCTATGTTCATTAATAAACGCCTTTCTAGGGCCATCAATCTTGAAAATGCTAACTTTTTTGTCTCTCCTAGGCAGCTTGGGATTTCTGAAAAGGGGAGCCGTCGTTGTTTGGATGAACTGTAGTTCACACCTTCCCTCTTCGGTGGTGAGAGTGCTGTCTGACTCGAATTCGTCTAGTTTCCAGAATCTTTGGACAAGTTCTTCTGTGGTAGTTTCGTTTTCACTGTATACTGCACATACCGCTGAGTTGCTATTCTTTTCCCTTATCCTTCCACTTAAAATCCAAGCCAGCCTTCTATTTTTTAAAATTGATAATTCTGCTGAGAGGTGAATTTTTCCGGTGGTCAACAATAATAACATGAATGCATTGATTTGTATTTCTGGACTGATTGCCGATTCCTTCGATCCATAGGGATGCCTTCTTTTGCTTCTTTTTTTTTTATTAATAAATTAACTAACATCGGGTCCCATTTTGATGTGTTGATATTCAAATTATTTAGTGCTGAGGTGCATTCACGTGTTGTGTTATGTAATCCTTTTATGGCTACAGCAGAGGGATTATCAGCTATTTTTGGTTGGCCCAGTAGTCTATTTATGATTAGGGTTTGGGATTTCCCGGACTTTTGCACTTTCCGGGAAATGGGAATTAAAAAATCAAGTTCCCGGGAATTCCCGGGATTCCCGGGAAAAGCTAATTTTCTAAATTAAATACATTTATTAAATGAAAGTTGGTGAAATTTCGATTGTTTTATTAATGTAAGCATTCTTTTGAAATAAAAGTTAATAAAAAAGCAGTTCTAAGACAAATTTTTAAGAATTTTTAATTGAATTTTAGCAAATGGAATAAACTTATTACACAGCAAAAGATCATATAAAAACCAATTGACGACTGTTACCACAATTAGTAGACAATTTTCTAATAAGACCTACCTTCATTTTAATAAGAATTTGCCTTGCTTGTTTCTCATTCTTTTTGAAAAAGTTCCAGGCGGTTTCTTATCGTTAAGTACAAGCAGGTTATAGTACCATACTGCGCTGCGCCGAATTTTGAATACCCTGAGCCACAGTATGTCTAAGTGTCTTTCATTTTATTTCTCCTAAAATATTTTCTTCAGGGTTTCCATAATAGCGTCTACTTGTAATAAATTTAAGTTTTGTCAACTCAGAGTTCTTACAGCTTAAAATTTTCACTACACTTTTCAAAATTTGTTCACTAATTCGGCGAAAAATCACTTCAAGTTCGCTTAGCATCGAATTATTTACTTTAGGAAATGATTATATCATTGCAATCATTGATACTTATACAATTTATTCCACTTTTTTAGGAGAATGGTATGACCTCAATTTAATGGAATTTTTATGAAATTTCAGACTATATTTGAAAAGCTCACATTTTTATTTTATATTAAAAAACATGGACATTTTACTGCTTGTTTATCGGCGTCGAAAGAATTCTTTCTTTCTTACAGTTACATTTAAAACAAAAACTCAATTTAAATTTTCAGATTAAAAAATTTCCTTCGAACAAGGTATATGTAAGTGTTTAAACAGACGATGAAAAACGTGTCAACGTTCGTGTAAATTTAGTCATACAATCATTCAAACGAACTTTTGTAATATATAAAAAAATAATAAGTTCTTATATTAAAGTAAAATTGGATTATAAATTCTATATATTTATGAAATAACATGCACTTTAAATTTCCCGTTTTCCCGGGAAAATCTCAAAAATTTCCCGGGTATATTAGACAGACATTTCCCGGGATTTCCCGCCCGGGAATTCCCGTTTCCCAAACCCTATTTATGATGTTATTTGTTAATATTCGTGGATTACTGAAGCGGTCTTGAAGCATTTTCTAAGCTGTTTCATAGTTGGTTTCAGTTAAGGCTAAATTTTGTATTAGCCTAGCTGCTTCACCTGTGCTGTTTGTGTTCAAAAACCAAATTTTTTGTATGGCGGGCATAGCTTTTTTTTTAATCATTTCATTGAACATATTAAAAAATGGTTGCCAACTCAGAGTCCCCATTAAATTTCGGTATCGTATCCTTTGGAAGAGGCAGTGGGCTATGTATAGCTGAATTGCTTCCCAAGTGTGATTCGTCATTTATAAGCTGTTTGTGTTGATCTGCGAGCATAGCGACTAGATGTTGGTGAACTGCGTCTTCGAGGTTATTGTAGTCATCATGATGTAAGCCTTGGCTTAATGGATCTTTGATTTGTTGGCACACGTCGTCATACAAAGTTTGGATTTGAGACCATAACTTTTTTATAGTGTCTGATTTTAGTTCATAAAATTGTTTTGGCTGCTCTTCTGTTAGTGTTTCCAAACCTTGCAACAAACGTGTTAGTACTGTCATGCGTGCAGTTATTAACCTGACTAGTCCTGTTGTTCGTACTTCCTCTGATTCATCCTGGTTGACTGATTTGGTTACTGCTGTTCTTACGGATGGTACAGGTTTGGTATATGGTGTCATGCATTTTTTTAGTTGACATTCAATATGTTCAATTGTTGAACTGTATTGTTCGCTAATGGATTTGTAAATGTCCTTTGTAATATAGGGATCCTCCTCTGATAAGGTAGCATCATTCCGAATTTTGATTTCAGTTTTTTCGAACCATTGCCATAGGGTAACTAATTCATTTTACTTTGCCTTGTAAAATACCTCTGTTCTTCTGTCTAGCGGAACTTTTTTTATGGTTGAAATGACTCTTCCAATCTTGCTTGCAGTCGCCTCTTGCTGTTTCATAAGTTCCTGTAGTAATGACATCTTGAGTAATTGTTTGTGTTGCGTTTGAAAAGTTGGATATTGTGGCACTGTGCTACTGTTTGTGGTTTCTTATGAGTTTTCTACGTAGCCCTGTGCTACTGTTTGTAATTGTGAGTTTTCAGTGTAACGGTACTGTTTGTAGTTATGAGTTTTCAGCGTAGCCCTGTGCTACTGTTTGTAGTTGTGAGTTTTCAGCGTAGCCCTGTGCTACTGTTTGTAATTTTTGTTGGTGTGTGAACTGATGTTCTACACTTGGTTGCGCGTTTATTTCCTTAAAATTCTAAAGAAATCCTTACCACTGTTGGTGGGAATCTCAGAGATAATATTAGGGGTCACCAATGAATGTTGTGGCAATCCAAGCGCATAAACTTGTATTGACACTATTTTTGTTTGCCGGGATGTCCTTCAAGCACTTGAACTTGAAAAACGTAGTAAGGATCAATCAATAAAACACTTTAAATGTCTTAAGAAGATTGACAAATTCTTTATTTTAATTCTTGTTTAACTTAATAATAAATTGCGTAAATTAACTTTATAATAAGAAAAAATAAAATGCTTAATCAACTATGGGTTAACGAGTAAATTTCTTCTGTGAAATTAAATTAAATTCAAATTAAAAACAAAACAACTTTATTCGTTCATTTCATGAACCATGCTTATATTATGCATCGTTACAGAGTTGTATTTTTAAGTAATAAAACAACGAACAGCAATGTAAAAAAAGCCAATTCCAAAAATTGATATATTAAATACCCGAAAATTCCCGTTGAAAATTTCCCGGGATTTGTAAACAAAAATAATTCCCGGGATTTTTTCCTGCGTAGAGACTCTACTAAAGCACAACTTTTCGCTATGGTTTTTTTGTATTTCTTTTACATAAAACTGAACCGATTCGGGGGTGAGAATATACAAAATCAAAAAAATAAATAAATAACGGCCACTCTAATGTATGTATATATTAATACATTTAAGAATTAGAATTCTTTATTTCAAGTAGTAAAATCAGAAAAAAATAGTAGTGCCACATTAAAAGAAAAAATTTATAAAAAGAGAGTCTGAGTGATCAACTGATACACACACTCTTTCTGACAGGTACACAAAGCACACTTAAACATATCAGAAATATATACACAATACGCTGAACTTTAATAAAATGAGAAAAATCACTTCATCCAGAACATCAAATAAAAGTCATAGGCAATCAGCCTTCATAAAATAAACATACTCGTATACCTTATTAATGTAAACATATGTATATAATTTCCATATAATTGCAATTTTGGTATACATATGTATTTGGTATTTTGTTGGTTATTTTCTTCATTATTTCCTAAAATATTAATTTTAGGAAAAAAAACATACTTTGAGACTAGTGTTGTAGACTAAAAGAGTTAAAATATTTACCATATATCATATTCTTGCAAAATGTTTTTTTTTAAATATAGTCATATGCAAACAAATTGCATTGAAAATGGGCTTGAAGGCCAACTTTTGGGGGGCGCCCTTAAACGCAACTTATAGCTATGAAATTTTTTGTATTTTTTTTACATAAAACTGAGCAGATTTTGGGGAGAGAGAATATAAAAAATAAAAAAATAAAAAAATGGCCACTCTTCTTCAATAGCGTCACAACTCAAAAAAATTAATTTTGCAGAAAACGCATTTAAAGTTTTCAATTTACATACAACGCAATTAAGAATTCTTTTTTATTAATACATGATTTTTATTTATTGTGTCTTCATATATGAACTAACAACAAGTATTCAAATCTTATATATAAAAATATAATTAGGCCCGACCAGTGTCGGACATAAGCTTAGTAATAGTTATATATAATATATAAGTAGTGATAATCAAAAGGAAAAAAATAAAAATATTTTCAAGAAGTCCCATCCCAGTAAAGTTCAAAATATTACGGGCAAGCGGATTAGGATATGACTCGAGTTTTGTTAAATATTTACCTGCGTATTTTGCAATTTCTTCCGTCACTAGTGGCATATTTAAATCACGATGCATATATGAATTTTTTTATATATCATGGAGCCGATGTTATTAACCGTAAAATTTTGTTTTGCCTTCGTTGGATTCTCTCGACATTAGAAGCTGAAGCAGTACCCGTAGCACCATATAGGTTTTAAGAGCGACTTGTATATTAAAAGTTTACAATCTAGGGTGAGGGTTGAATTTCTACCAACCAGCCAATGTATCTGAGTTAGTTTAAGTTTCATTTGCGTTAGCTTAGAGTCAATGTGATATTTCCATGTGAGCCTTCGATCAAGATGTATACCAAGGTATTTCACATGTAAGTTTTCAGGAACAATTTGATTGTTGATTGTAATGGGGGAACAAGTGTCTTTTCTTGAGGTAAATGCTACCTGAGCATACTTCTGTTCGTTTACCTTTCTTCTCCACATGTTTAACCATACTTCTAGCTGAGTAATATGTTGCTGAAGATATCGGGAAGTCTCGTGAGGGTTTTCGTGCATATTAAGGCAGGCTGATCATCGGCAAACGTAGATGTATTGATATTGATGCTCAAAGGCATATCACAAGTATAAATCAAATATAAAACTGGCCCCAGTATACTCCCCTGTGGCACACCGGATGAGATTATTTCAGGCGTACTCATAAAGTCTCCTTCCACAACAGTGAACTTCCGGGCAATAATGTAAATTTCCAGCAGATTTAGAATGTTCATTGGTAGGTAAGTCTTTAATTTTAAAATTAGACCTTCATGCCACACTTTATCAAATGCCTGAGAAACGTCAATGAACAGCGCAGAGCAATACATTTTTTCTTCAAACGTTTTTCTTATAAATTGAACCAATCTATGAGTTTGCTCAATGGTGCTATGCTGACTTCTAAAACCAAATTGATGGTCCGGTATGCACCCACTACTAACTAAAATTGGGGTCGAGGGGGTAGCGCAACTACATTTGGCAAATCAACAGCGCCAGAACATGTGTTTGGGGTGAATACGGATTTTAAATGCTCACCAAATATTTTACCTTTTTCATTATCGCTTCTTGCCCAACCTCCGGTAGAATTGCGCAGAGGTGGTTTAAACTCAACTGGTGTTTTAAGCTTTCTAGCAGCGCGCCACAAGGA
Source organism: Tachina lurida (assembly GCA_944452675.1). Classification (NCBI taxonomy): domain Eukaryota; kingdom Metazoa; phylum Arthropoda; class Insecta; order Diptera; family Tachinidae; genus Tachina; species Tachina lurida. The sequence goes on along the minus strand of OX101753.1, from coordinate 84,044,364 downwards.
GTAATTAGATGCTGGTGTGACATCAAGACCTTCCAAATAATTTTTAAGAGATGCAGTTTTTTCAAATGCAAGCAACTCTTGGGGTGTTTAGTACACTCTTTAAATCTGATTTTAAGTTGGGGAGATTTGTGGTGTTTCCATTCTCTTCTAGCTCTTCTTTTTTCACTTACGAGACGTTCAATATCCGTAGAATAAATTCTATTTACCCTAGTCTGCGGATGGGCGGTAGTGGCTTGTTCAGCAGCCTGTTTAATATTTTCATTAAGGTTGGCAATGTTAGATTCAATATCACACGTTGTGTTCTTAGCGTAATATTTTCCGTGCAATGACTACATAGATATTTTTTAAATCCCAGCCAATTAACACGATTTATCAAATTCGCATATGGGTGAGGTAAGTCACTTCTTAATGGGCTACAAATTGTAACGATCGTGGGAGAGTGATCGGACGAGAGATCTAGAGAAGCTTCAATTTGAATTAAATCCCTAGAGATATTTTTCATGATGCCAAAATCTATAACATCCGGAATTTTATGTATGTCAGTAGGCCAATATGTGGGCTCCCCACTCGAAATGACATCCAAGCCCATTTTGGAAATCCTATTGAATAACGCTCGACCTCTGGGTGTAATAATACGCGAACCCCACAACGTGTGTTTAGCATTATAGTCGCCAGCTGCTACGAAACAAGGGCCCAGAGATTTGTAAAAATCCTCGTATTGATCCTCAGTAATTGCGAATCTAGGAGGGGAGTACATTGATGATATGACAAAATTAGTGCAAAAATTTTCGACACAAATATTCGTTGCTTGTAAATGTTCTTCACAAATGTTGTCAATGATATAATGCTTGAGTCTTGACTTTATTAAAATTGCCGATCCACCGCATGCTCTTCCTCTCGGGTCCTTTGAATCATATAAGGTGTAGCCATAAATTATAAAAAGGCTTCTCGAAGTCAAATGAGTCTCAGAGACCAATATTTTTTTCCGTAAGGAAGTGCTCAAGTTCATTTTTATGTTGGCGAATGCCGTTTGCGTTCCAGAAACATATTTTTAACGTGTTCATGGTTTGTTGACTAATGCTTGAAGCAATATATTCTGCATTCGCAGCATTTCTTGCATCATGCTAGTCATATTTGTTGTAAAATTGTTTATAGTTTGCACCAGATTTTCAATAGTAGCTTCAAGGCGATTAAAATTAAAGCCTGAGTTTGTATTTGTTGAAGTATTTGGCCGTGAAACATTTTGTGTGGGAATAGAGCTTGTCTTAGCAGCATCGGCATACGATACACGTGAATTAACTGGCTGGCTCACTTGGGCAAGAGTGGCGGAGTAAGCGTTTGCTGTTTGTGCTGGAGCTACTTTAGGTATTTGTCCCATAGTCTTTTTAACGGAAGAATATATAGGACATCCTCTATAGTTAGCATAGTGATTACCTCCACAATTACTGCATTTTTTTCTGCTTGATCTTTTGGTTTAGTACAACTAGCAGTACCGTGCAATTCACTGCAAATAACACAAACTGTAGGTAATTTGCAGTAAGTTTTTGTGTGGCCATATTCTTGACAATTATGGCACTGTACGGGTCCAAAACGCTTGTGTGGTTCTTCAACTGTTATTTTTCGGTATAAAAGATATTTTAGATTATAATAGGGTGCGACCTGCAGGCCTTTAGCACTCTTAATCTGGTATGTGTAGAAACTTGTTTTATTTTTTTCAAATTCAGAAACCATTTTGCGGAAATCTGTTTCGTCATAAATTTGAATTTTCGTTTTATCGATATTGCCACGTTTTATTGGAACAATGTGAAATTTATTCTCACCAATGACCGAAATTAATTTTTTTAAAAATAGCGTTTGCATTTTTTTTCTCTCAAATAGATTGGTGGCGGCTTGGAGGTTTTGTTCGCGGATATATCAGGTATGTCGGTGTCATCTTGCAATATTTGAAAACGATTAGTGGAGGATGCGCTATTATCCCTAGAATTTTAGTAGAATTTGGGCTTCGCCCGCGCTTTCCCACAATTATATATCGGTCCATTCCGACTTGGACCTTGGGTTTTGGGCTGCTCTTATTTATAGTAACAAATTGGGTAAATGATGAATCGGATGATATGGCTGATTTAAATGACGAAGTAGTAGGCAACTGTAATGTTAACGAATCACTAGTTGGCATTGGACAAAGCGAAGTTGATCGCTGACGAAAAATTGGATTAGCCGTTAAAAAAAGTCTATCATCAGGTTTTTTATTTATTTTGTTTAAATTAAGATCATCAGAACTCACAGTAAGTCTATCATCAGATTTTTTATTTTTATTGTTATCATTAAGATCATCAGAGCTCACACTAAGATAGGCATTTCTACCGTTATAACTCACTTCACAATTATTTGTTTTTGAGGTACTCATATAGAGTATTCCTCAAGGGCACTTTGTTAGTGTATTCCTCAAGGGCACTTTGTTAGTGTATTCCTCAAGGGCACTTTGAGTTATTTTGTTTACGGTTGTTTTTGTTTTGTTTCAGTTATTACTTTCTATGTAAAAAATATTAGCAAAGCAAAAAAAGCTTGTTTTTCAAAGTTAATGTACAACGAATATTATGTACTACAAATATTTTTTTGTATGGTTTTTTTTTTGTTTAGCATGTATGTAAAAAAAAAATCCGCTAATACGTCTGTTCACTATGAAGGTACAACGAGAACTGCAATTAAGACATGAAAAAATATTCTTCTCTCACGAATTGGTAGTACAAGCTATTTATATGAAATTTTTACACAAGAGAAAATACGAAATGCCGAATTATTTTGCATCATTAACTCAAAAAATGCGTTTTTTGAGTTATGACACTATTGAATTAAATGAGCGATATGTATATACATATCTATGTACATATAGGCATACATACATATTGTCACCTAAAATACAAAAGGTTATAACAACCAAAAAATTCAAAATAGACTTTTTGATTGATTATGATGTAATTAACCAAAGTAGGTACATATTTCCTTAAACTTTTACTCACATATGTGCTCGTATGTTCAAAAATATCGATTTTATTTATTAAATGGTACGAATGGTACAGTTTCACCACCAGCGTTGGGAGCGGCTTGAAAAAATCTTTCAGAAGATGTACTAATTTTGTTTAATTTTCGAGAAAATACGAATATATGCAAAAAACTTCAAATATATACCTTCTTTGAACACGGGCCAGCTCACGATATGTCGTCGCTAGACTCCTTCAATGGCTTGGGAATCCTCATTACGAAGACCGATCTTTGATTAGAGAGGGTTAACAAAGTCGCGTTTTTCATCTCCATACAAGGTGCATTTAGTTGATCAATGAAGTGAGTGCTCATCTTGCCTACATTTTGCAAGTCAATACTTTAAACAAACTTTATTTCAGGGTGGGGAAAATTTCTGCTACCAAGAACAATTTTGATTAACTCGCTCGTTTTAAAATTTTTGCTCGCGAGTTCAAAATTAGAACTCACGAGCACAAATTTTATAAGACTCGTACTCCTTTTGTGCTCGACTCGTAAGCATTAAATGACTCGCCTTAAAATTTGTACTCGCGAGTTTTAGTACTTACAAATGCATATACATATATAAAAATATATGTTCTTACTTTCATGTCATGAGGTATTTTTCAAATGTTTTAAGGCTTCTGCTTCATGAAAAGTTATGCAAATGGTTACCTGTCAGTAATAAAATATAATTTCAACATTGCGACCTATAGAAAACAGAATTTGAGCAAACAAAATTAATAAAACTCGCAAATAATTCTTTTTAACTCGACTCGCGAGTTGAGTTTTATTTTTGACTCTTAAAATTTGAATTCTTCTCGCGATTCCTATTTTCGATTCTCAAAAATTAAATGCGCTCGCGAGTTTTATTTTTTTAAATCGCGAGCAGACAATTCAATACAAAAAATAAAACTCGCTCGAATTGAATTCATTTGCGAGCGAGTTTAATTCGAGCACTCTCCGCACTCTGCTTTATTTAGTACATAAAACTTAAGAAAACTGAATTTCTTGTCCACTTTAAGTTAACTTTAAAATTATACAAGATAAAAATTAAAATATTTCATATATTAAAGAAACTTATATACTCACTTTATTGATCAACTATATGAATATACATACATACATACATATGTACATATATACATTAGAGCAACTCAACTTGTAGGGATATGAAAAACCCGACATTGTTAGCCCTCTCAAATCAAAGATCGGCCTTCTTAATGAGGGTTCCCAAGCGATTGAAAGGGTCTAGGGATGACAGTTCGTGAGCTGGCCCGTGTCCAAAAAATGTAAATTTTTTAAGTTTCTTTCATATTTTCGTATTTCCTTCTAAGACAACATATTAAAAAAATTACATCGTCTGAAAGATTTTTTCAAGCCGCCGGTGTATTAAACTTTACCATATAATATATTTTCTTGGGAGAAAATACGAACATATGGGCATTTCCACAGTAATGTCAACTTTTTGTAGCGTGCGACACCAAGCAAATATGCTTGTTTCTTCAAGGAAAACGAAACTTTTTTTTTGCACTTCTTTATATATGTATTTGTGACCAAATGAATTTGTATGAATGTAGAATTTTTCACGGAATCCGAATTTGAAGCCAGAATGGTCAAAAGTAGAACAGATTTTGAAATATTTTAAAATCACCGTTATTTGGATTTTTAAAAAAGATATCACTATAATAAAAGAATCTTGGTAAATATTAGATAGATTTTTTATTTCTTTCTTCTACTTGAAATAATATAAAATTAGTAAAGCAACCATGGGTTGCTTGAAAAAATTTATCAAGAAATTACTGAAATACAGTGGAACAAATTTCAAATTTCACAAAAATTTTAATGATTTTTTGCAATTTTGCTTTTTTCAATTTAGTTTTTTTAAACCAATTAACTAACTTTTTTCGGTTTTGTCACTTATCACGTTAGATTATTTTAATAGAAACATTTTGTGCTTAAAATACAGATCGGTGCAAAAATGATAAAGTTACAGAAGATTAATTGAATTATCCCACTTTTATCAAATCAATTAAATATACAAATATGTATATTAGTGTGTCCCAAAAATTTTTTTTTCGATTTTTATAGGTACCCCATCATGTTTTGAGAGCTTATAGGGTAAAATATTCTTGTGTTTTTTTAAGATTTTTCAGTTTAAAGGTCGCTAAAATCGATTTTAGCCCGAAATAGGGGTTTCCCAACCTTTTCTAATTTTGTTCATTACGCGACACATTAGCACGATTTTTTTGTTAATAAGTAAACTTTTTCAAAGGAACACTGTTCAAACTTTACTTCCCCGTGCAGATAATATAAGTTTCGGTTATTTTTTTTGCTCATTTGGGTATCCTTTATGAATTTTTAATTTATAATAAATTTTAAATGCCTTTTAACTTTTTAAATTTCTAATGGTGTATTTATTGAATTTACTCTTACTGTCCCAAAATTAGTTTTGTGCACATTTTGTGAAACTAAAAATATTTGTTCAATTCACAAAATATTGTAAGTTAGTAGGTCCTCAAGTTGTACACTAGTTGTAAATATGTTGTTCGTAATTTCCATAGAAGCCTTTGCTACGATACCTACAATTTTTATTTTTTATATATATTGAATGTCGTAGAATCACATCAGGAATGCATAAGCTTATAAAAGTGCTAATGTTTTTTAATTACATTTACCTTAATTTTGCTTTATTAAGTTAATAAAAATTAGTGCCATTTTGGGACTACATATATGTAAATAAATAAAAAATAAATACTAAATAAAAATTTGCGAAATGACGAAAATTGACAAAAAGCTCCCAACGGCAGGCACCACGCAAAAAGACGCTTTTATTGCAAAACTTGTTCGGATTGTTCTGGAAAAAATAACGTTATGCACTATGCATTTCATTTTTGTTAATATGAATTCTGCGTTTCTAGAGAATTAAAACGTAAAGCAAAAATTTTGAAATTGTGAACTGTCAATGTTTATAACACTTACAGCGTTCGTTTTTCAAATTCTGCGTATTTACTTCCTTTGGGTTCTTGATTTAATAAAAACCGAAAAAAGGGTTAATTCACTAAATCTTCTGTAGCTTTGTAATTTTTGCACCAATCTAGACCTTGTAGGGCGGAAAATGTTTGTATTGAAATTAACTAATTTTTTTTTGTAAAAAAATCTAAAATTTTTTATTTTAGTTAATTTAATTATTATTTTTCGAACTGTATTTGTTTCTATATTCTTATGAATAGAATAGGCTAATGTTCGTAACGCTTTTTTAAGTTGTCAGAATATTTACAACTAACTTTGATGTTATTTGTTCATTAATAATTATCACATGTAATTTGGCTTTAAAAGCGATACGAACATTAGCCCGTTCAATTCATAAGAATATAGAAACAAATACAGTTCGAAAAATAATAATTAAATTAACTATAATTACGAGTATTTTCTTATGCATTTTTAAAAAGTAGGCGTAGCTGTATAATTACATACATGAATATTATATATATTATATTAATCTGGTATGTGTAGAAACTTGTTTTATTTTTTTCAAATTCAGAAACCATTTTGCGGAAATCTGTTTCGTCATAAATTTGAATTTTCGTTTCATCGATATTACCACGTCAGTATGAGAAGTTCTACAAATCGCTTGGATCTTGTTTCGTGGCAGCTGGTGACTACAATGCAAAACATACGTACTGGGGCTCGCGTCTTGTTACACCTAGAGGTAGAGCGTTGTTTAATACAAATTCAAAAATGGGCTTAGATGTCATTTCGAGTGGGGAGCCTACTTACTGGCCTACTGACGTAAGAAAAATTCCAGATGTTATAGATTTTGGCGTCACGAAAAATATCCATAGGGACTTAATTCACGTAGAGGGCTCTGTAGATCTGTCCTCCGATCACTCTCCCACAATAGTTACAATTTTCAACCCACTAAGGAGTGATTTAACTAACTCATATGCGAAAACGATTAATAGGGTCAACTGGCTAGGATTCAAAAAATATATTAGTAGTCACTGCGTAGACAACATTCAGCTAAGATCACCTGATGATATTGAATTTAATATTGCCAATCTTACCGAATATATTAAACAGGCTGCTGAACATGCCACTACTTCCTTTCCGCAGACTGGCTTTAATAGAATTTATTCTACGGATATTGAACGTCTCGTATGTGAAAAAAGGAGAGCTAGAAGAGAATGGCAACAACACCGATCACCCCTAAATAAAATCAGACTTAAAGAATGTACTAAACGACTCAAAGAGCTGCTATCGTCGGAAAAGACTGCATTACTGGAAAAGTACTTAGAAGGTCTTGATGTAACGTCAACATCTAATTACTCTTTATGGCGCGCTACTAGAAATCTTAAAAGACCCGTTGATCTCAAATCACCATTGCGTACTTCGACTGGAGGCTGGGCAAGAAGCGATAGTGAGAAAGGTAACTTATTTTCTGAGCATTTAAAATCTGTATTCACTCCCAATTCATGTACGGGTGCTGCCGATTTACCGAGTGTAGTCTCTCTACCCCCTCGTTCCTTAAGGTTTAAGATGCATGAACTACAAAAAATAGTTGCTGAACTCGACCCTAAGAAAGCTCCAGGTATTGATGGCATTAGTAACAAGATGCTGATGAACTTGCCTCATATTGCAATAAGAATTTTGCTATTTATTTTTAATGCCATTTTACGAATGCAGTATTTTACACATAACTGGAAACTTGCCAAGATTAAAATGATTCCAAAGCCAGGCAAAGATCTTACCAAGGCTGAGTCATATAGGCCTATAAGCTTACTTTCAACAATTTCAAAGCTTTTCGAAAAGCTGCTCATGACTAAATTGTCCACAATTTTAGCTGATACTGGGTGCATCCCGGACCATCAATTTGGCTTTAGAAGTCAGCATAGCACTATTGAACAAACGCATAGATTGGTTCAAATTATAAGGAGGACTTTTGAAGAAAAGAAGTATTGTTCTGCCCTTTTTATTGATGTTTCTCAGGCATTTGACAAAGTATGGCACAAAGGCCTAGTTTTAAAATTGAAGACATACCTACCAATAAATATACAAAAGCTTTTGGAAAGTTATATTCTCGATAGAAAGTTTACTGTTGTGAAAGGAGACTTCATGAGTGTACCCGAATCTATATCTTCTGGTGTGCCACAGGGTAGTATTCTGGGGCCAGTCTTGTATCTAATATATACTTGTGATATGCCTGTGAGCAATAACATCCACACTTCTACATTTGCCGATGATACAGCCTGTTTGAGTATTCACAAAAATCCTGATGAGGCATCCCGCAATCTCCAAGCACACATTACCCAGCTTGAAATATGGTTGAACTTATGGAGAATTAGAGTCAATGAACAAAAGTGTGTTCATATAACGTTTACCCTAAGAAAAGATACCTGTTCCCCATTCGAATCAACAATCAAAATATTCCTCAACATTCTCAAGTCAAATACCTTGGCATACACCTTGATCGAAGGCTTACATGGAAATATCATATTGACTCTAAGTTAACCCAAATGAAACTTAAATTGACTCAAATATATTGGTTAATTGGCAGAAATTCAACACTCAGCCTAGACTGCAAACTCTTGATATACAAGTCGCTTTTGAAGCCAATATGGTGCTATGGAATTCACCTGTGGGGCACTGCTTCAGCTTCAAATGTCGAGAGAATCCAACGAAGGCAAAACAAAATTTTACGTTTGATAACATCTGCTCCATGGTACGTTAAAAATTCAAATATTCATCTTGATTTAAACATGCCACTAGTGAGTGAAGAAATTGCAAAATACGCAGGCAAATATTTAACTAAACTCGAGTCACATCCTAATCCGCTTGCCCGTAATATTTTGAGCTTTACTGGACACATCCGCTTAAAAAAGAGGGACACAAGGGCTCTTATACCCAACACTCCAGATGGGACTGCTTAAAAATACTTCTTTTTGATTATCACTACTTATGTATTATTTATAACTATCACTAAGCTTATGTCCGATATTGGTCGGGCCTAATAATTATATTTAGATTTAAGATTTGATTACTTATTGTTAGTTCATTTTTGAAGATACAATAAATAAATATGTATATGAAAAAAAAAAAAAAAAAATATTTTTATTTATTGTATCTTCAAATATGAACTAACAATAAGTATTCAAATCTTAAATCTAAAATATAATTATTAGGCCCGACCACTGTCGGACATAAATTTAGAGATAGTTATAAATAATACATAAGTAGTGATAAACAAAAGGAAGAAAAAATAAAATAAAATAAAAAGTATTTTCAAGCAGTCCCATCTGGAGTGTTGAGTATAAGAGCACTTGTATCCCTCTTTTTTAGGCGGACGTGTCCAGTAAAGTTCAAAATATTACGAGCAAGCGGATTAGGATGTGACTCGAGTTTTGTTAAATATTTGCCTGCATATTTTGCAATTTCTTCAACCACTAGTGGCATATTCAAATCACGATGTATATTTGAGTTTTTTATATACCATGGAGCCGATGTTATTAATCGCAAAATTTTATTTTGCCTTCGTTGGATTCTCTCGACATTGGAAGCTGAAGCAGTGCCCCATAGTTGAATTCCGTAGCACCATATGGGTTTCAAAATAGACTTGTATATCAAAAGTTTGCAATCTAGACTGAGGGTTGAATTTCTACCAATCAGCCAATGTACCTGAGTTAATTTTAGTTTCATTTGGGTTAACTTAGAGTCAATATGGTGTTTCCAAGTAAGCCGTCGATCAAGGTGTATACCAAGATATTTTACATGAGTATGTTGAGGGACAACTTGATTGTTAATCCGAATGGGTAAACACGTATCTCTTCGTAATGTATATGTTACTTGAACACACTTTTGTTCGTTTACCTTAATTCTCCATAAGTTTAACCATAGTTCCAGCCGGGTAATGTGTTCTTGAAGATATCGGGATGCCTCGTAAGGATTTTCATGCATACTAAGGGAGGCTGTATCATCAGCAAATGTGGAAGTGTGGATATTGCTGCTCAGAGGCATATCACAAGTATAAATCAAATACAAAACTGGCCCCAGTATACTTCCCTGTGGCACACCGGATGAGATAGTTTCAGGCATGCTCATAAAGTCTCCTGCCACAACAGTGAACTTCCGGGCAGTAATGTAACTTTTCAAAAGACTTACAACGTTTATTGGCAGGTATGTTTTTAATTTTAAAATTAGGCCTTCATGCCACACTTTATCAAATGCCTGAGAAACGTCGATTAACAGCGCAGAACAATACTTCTTTTCTTCAAATGTTCTTCTTATAAATTGGACCAATCTATGAGTTTGTTCAATGGTGCTATGCTGACTTCTAAAACCAAATTGATGGTCCGGTATGCACCCACTATTAACTAGAATTGGGGACAATTTTGTCATGAGCAGTTTTTCGAAAAGCTTTGACATTGTTGATAGGAGACTTATTGGCCTGTATGACTCAGCCTTGGTAAGGTCTTTGCCCGGCTTTGGAATCATTTTAACTTTGGCAAGCTTCCAGCTATTTGGATAATACTGCAGTCGTAAAATGGCGTTAAAAATAAATAACAGTATTCTAATTGCAATACGAGGCAACTTTATTAGCATCTGGTTACTAATTCCATCAAAACCCGGAGCTTTCTTTGGGTTGAGTTCAGAAATTAGTTTTTGCACATCACGCGTCTTAAACTTTATTTGTTGAGGGGGTAGAGCGACTACATTTGGCAAATCAATTACACCAGTACATGTGTTTGGGGTAAATACGTATTTTAAATGGGCAGCAAATATGTTACCTTTTTCAGTATCGCTTCTTGCCCAACCTCCGGTAGATGTGCGCAGAGGTGGTTTAAACTCAACGGGTGTTTTAAGCTTTCTAGCAGCACGCCATAAAGAGTAATCAGATGCTGGTGTGACATCAAGATTTTCCAGATAGTTTTTAAGAGATGCACTTTTTTCATGTGCAAGCAGCTCTTGGAGTCGTTTAGTGCACTCTTTAAATCTAATTTTATTCTGGGGTGATCTGTGCTGTTGCCATTCCCTTCTAGCTCTTCTTTTTTCACATACGAGACGTTCAATATCTGTAGAATATAGTCTATTAAACCCAGTCTGCGGATAGGAGGTAGTGGCATGTTTAGCAGCCTGCTTAATATTTTCGTTAAGATTGGCAATGTTAGATTCAACATCATCAGGTGTTCTTAGTGTAATGTTTTCCGTGCAATGACTACTAAGATATTTTTTGAATCGCAGCCAATTTACACGATTTATCAAATTGGCATATGGGTGAGGTAAATCACTTCTTAATGGGCTACAAATTGTAACGATCGTGGGAGAGTGATCGGACGAGAGATCTAGAGAAGCTTCAATTTGAATTAAATCCCTAGAGATATTTTTCATAACGCCAAAGTCTATTACATCCGGAATTTTATGTATGTCAGTAGGCCAATAAGTGGGCTCCCCATTTGAAATGACATCCAAGCCCATTTTCGAAATTGTATTGAACAACGCTCGACCTCTGGGTGTAATAAGACGAGAACCCCAGAACGTGTGTTTAGCATTATAGTCGCCAGCTGCTACGAAACAAGGACCCAAATATTTGTATTGAAAATTTTTCCAATAATTTTGTCATATCATCAATTTACTCTCCTCCTAGATATTCTCACCAATGACCGAAATTAATTTCTTAATAAGAGCATTTTCATTTTTTTCTCTCAAATAGATTGGTGGCGGCTTGGAGGTTTTGTTCGCGGATATATCAGGTATGTCGGTGTCATCTTGCAATATTTGAAAACGATTAGTGGAGGATGCGCTATTATCCCTAGAATTTTAGTAGAATTTGGGCTTCGCCCGCGCTTTCCCACAATTATATATCGGTCCATTCCGACTTGGACCTTGGGTTTTGGGCTACTCTTATTTATAGTGACAAATTGGGTAAATGATGAATCGGATGATATGGCTGATTTAAATGACGAAGTAGTAGGCAACTGTAATGTTAACGAATCACTAGTTGGCATTGGACAAAGCGAAGTTGGTCGCTGACGAAAAATTGGATTAGCCGTTAAAAAAAGTATACCATCAGGTTTTTTATTTATTTTGTTTAAATTAAGATCATCAGAACTAACAGTAAGTCTATCATCAGATTTTTTATTTTTATTGTTATCATTAAGATCATCAGAGCTCACACTAAGATAGGCATTTCTACCGTTATAACTCACTTCACAATTATTTGTTTTTGAGGTACTCATAGTATTCCTCAAGGGCACTTTGAGTTATTTTGTTTACGGATGTTTTTTTGTTTGTTTTTTTGTTTTAGTTATTACTGTCTATGTAAATTAATATTAGCAAAGCAAAAAAATCTTGTTTTTCAAAGTTAATGTACAACGAATATTATGTACTACAAATATTTTTTGTATGGTTTTTTTTGTTTAGCATGTACTTATGTATGTAAAAAAAATTCCGCTAATACGTCTGTTCACTATGAAGGTACAACGAGAACTTGCCATCTGCATTTGAAAAAATAATAATTATGCATTGCCGTAGGCATTAGGAAAAATAATCAAGCATTGCCGTAGGCATTAGGAAAAATAATCATGCATTCCCGTAGGCCTTAGGAAAATTATTCATGCATTGCCGAAGCATGAGGAAAAATAATTTTCACTATTTCACCCCCGTTGGTATTAAGAAAAATCAACTCATGATTTTTCCGTTAGTACTAGGAAAAATCATATTCATGATTTTCCCGTCGGCATATATACTTATGAAATCTTAATCTTATGAAACTCCTTAATCAACCCCCCACAAACATACATACATACAAATTCCCACGGTCATAAAAACCGGACTTATTGAACCACCCTCGTATGTAGTAAACAAACAAAACTTATGTAAACAAAAAACTCCTTATGTAAACATACAATTGGACGGACTTCTGAACCACCCTCGTAGGTATCAAATTTCACAAATTTCCAAGAATTTTAAAATTTTTAAATTTTAATTACCCAAATTTGTAACGAATCGTGGTAAAAATATATATTTATATGGTTTCTGGGCTACCTATTATTCACGGCTATGCTCGCCGTTGGGTGTGGAGTATTCCCATATACATAAAGTTGAAAGTTATGATTCCGTTACAAATGATCTTAAATTTAGGTAGCATACAAATAACATTAACAACTCATCATATAGAAGAAATGATAATCAAATAACTAAAATAAAAAAAAATCTTGAGAATCTTTCACTGGAAACATAGCCGTTTATCACAAGCATATTATTTATATCCGAATTAAAAGAATAATCAAAATCATAAAAACTCAAGACTAACACAAACAAGCAAAAAAAAATAATAAAAAAAATAGAGGGAAAGATTAGGCAGTTAACGAGTTCCGTGTAGCTTACGGTGTAATTTGCTATACCAGGCGAAGACCCACCCACCATGCTGACATACTTAAAAGAGTCTTTGTCAGCCCAATCGAAACTAAAATTTTAAATTACCCTACCACATACTATCCACTTCACCTTTCGTAAATAATAATTAACAAAGTTTATTCCATGTTAATTAGTTAATGTATTCACAATAATAAAAAAATAAAAATGTACATAGTAGTTATGCAATACTATATATATATATTTATATATATATATATATATATATACATATATATAACGAATTAATAGAATGAAATTCTTGAAGAGAAATATTTACTATGTGTAGATATTTTTAAATATTCAAAAATCTATACATAAAATATTTATGTAAAAGTTAACATAAACTTATTTATGTTATGTTGAATAGAATTTATGAATTTGAGCGTTATAATTTGTATATTATTATGTAGATAGTGTAATTATTTGTTTTCTTTTATTTAATTTAAATATTGCATAAAACTTACTTGGTAAATCCAACGTTGTCGACAGGCGCCGGAAGACAGGAATCTTAATGATTTATTTTTAGTTATGCTCAATTATAGAAGTATTGGTATGTATTGTGTATGTATGATGTGTATCGAGTGGATTGTATTACTCTGCAGAATTTTTACATTCTCATCATAATACGATCCACTCACTTCTGATTAGTATATTTTGTACATGTAGTAGTTTATATAATAATAATTAATGTGTTAGTTTGAACAGTAAATTAAATAGAATTTAGATTATTTTAAAAAAATTATTAATTTAAAAAAAAAATTAATTACTTTATAATTATGTATTTGTGTTTGCAAATTTTTTTTTCTTTTTTTTTTTAAATAGCGAAATCTGTTTGATGAGTGAGAAAAAATTCTATTAGATACTGAAGATGATTGTAAATGTCGATATTTCGCAATCTAACGTAATTAAAATTCTTGATCTCTTAATATCCGCAACAGAAAATATTATCTTGTTAGTTTGTTTCTAATTTTATGAATCTCGCAGTCCAAAATAATGGTATGATGTTATTAAAAGCAGGATTCTGCAGTTCAAAAATAATGAATTGATGTTATTTAACAGTAGGATAAGCACTATTTTATTCCAGCAGTCCAGAAATAATGGAACGATGTTACTTAACAGCAAGATAGGTACCAATCCAATTATTTTTTTTTTGCAATACAACCCTTAGCAGCAGCAGCAAATCGATTAAGATGTAATATATCAGCGAAATAATTCTAAATAGAAGACATATGAAATTGAACAAAATTTCCACGTAAATTATGCAACAACAAAAACTATCTTACCACTAAAATTCGCACACTAAAATTCAATATACACTATATATGTATATATATATAGAAACTCCGATAGCCACACAGCAAAATAAAATATTCAGTATTACAATTTAAAATAATTATTATTAACACACACCACCTTTCTTTAGAAAATTTCTTTAGTGAATAACAAAAATTTTCATATTTTGGAACATATATCAAATTTAAAAAGCAAAGCTTACCGATTAAAAAATATTTAAAACTTGTTTCACACCCACAAAGAAAAATGTTGGTAAAATCAAAACCATAGTACTACCACAAATTTAAAATTTTAATCGGCGCCAGGAATGACAATTCACTACTACTAGCAATAGCAAAAATACCAACCCCATCTTTTCATTCATTGATCTTAAATCACCACTGCGTACTTCGACCGGAGGCTGGGCGATAGTGAGAAAGGTAACTTATTTTCTGAGCATTTAAAATCTGTATTCACTCCCAATTCATGTACGGGTGTTGCTGATTTGCCGATTGTAGTTGCTCTACCCCCGCAACCCATAAAGTTTAAGATCCGCGATGTACAAAAACCAATTGCTGAACTTAATCCGAAGAAAGCTCCAGGTATTGATGGAATTAGTAACAAGATGCTGATGAACTTGCCTCATATTGCATTTTACGAATGCAGTATTCTCCACGTAACGGGAAACTTGCCAAGATTAAAATGATTCCGAGGCTGGGCAAATATCTTACCAAGGCTGAGTCATATAGGCCTATAAGCTTACTATCAACAATCCCAAAGCTTTTCGAAAAGCTGCTCATGACTAAATTGTCCACAATTTTAGCTGATAGTGGGTGCATCCCGGACCATCAATTTGGCTTTAGAAGTCAGCATAGCACTATTGAGCAAACGCATAGATTGGTTAAAGTTGTAAGGAGGACATTTGAAGAAAAAAAGTATTTTTCTGCCCTTTTTATTGATGTTTCTCACGCTTTTGATAAAGTATGGCACGAAGGCCTAGTTTTAAAATTGAAAACATACCTACCAATAAACATACAAAAGCTTTTGGAAAGTTATATCCTTGATAGGAAGTTTACTGTTGTGGAAGGAGAGTTCATGAGTGTGCCCGAAACTATATCTTCTGGTGTGCCACAGGGTAGTATCTGGGGCCAAAATTGTACTTATATGTATGTACCGATGGTGCATCCAATAAGTAAAAATAATTAATGTGGTGATCGTAAAAGATAAGTAAGAATAGTTAAACATACATAGGTAGAGTGATATAACTTCGTGCTAACCTAAATAGAAAATGGAAAAACAGAAAATGAATAGTGATACTTACAAATGTGTTTGCCAAAGGTAAATCAATAATTGTATACACAATCAATTCTCATATTCCATTTCATAGAAATTTAAGTTAAATAGCTGATGTTAATAATAATCTCTACCCCAGTAGATAGACATGGGTGCTGATGAAGTGCGTGGCTGCACAGAAAAATATCGGTATTTCCCACATCTAATAAAGTCTAGTTTAATTTTTCTTCTCTTCTTTAGATACTCACATTAATTAATAAAAATATTTCATTCAATAAGAATTGAAATTACTGAACTCAAGCCTGATTAAGAAATTATTTCTGATTAAAATTCACTACAGTTCAATTAAATCTAAAAAAAAAATGTCTCATTTAATTCATCATGGGCACGTGACAAAAATATGTTCACTTAGCGATCACTGTTCACTCGCCTATCACTGCTTCAGAATGCTGAAAAGTGAAGTCAACTGTAGAAAGCAAAAACGAAGTAACATAAAGCCACTACAATAATACTTATATGTATGTACCGATAGTGCATCGAATAAGTAAAAATAATTAATGTGATGATCGTAAGAGATAAGTAAGAATAGTTAAACATACATAGGTAGGGTGATATAACTTCGTGCTAACCTAAATAGAAAATGGAAAAACAGAAAATGAATATTGATACTTACAAATGTGTTTGCCAAAGGTAAATCAATAATTGTATACACAATCAATTCTCATATTCCATTTCACAGAAATTTAAGTTAAATAGCTGATGTTAATAATAATCTCTACCCCAGTAGATAGACATGGGTGCTGATGAAGTGCGTGGCTGCACAGAAAAATATCGGTATTTCCCCCAGCTAATAAAGTCTAGTTTAATTTTTCTTCTCTTCTTTAGATACTCACATTAATTAATAAAAATATTTCATTCAATAAGAATTGAAATTACTGAACTCAAGCCTGATTAAGAAATTATTTCTGATTAAAAATTAATATTTTAATATCATTTTGGCGTTTAGAAAAATCTAGTTAGAACAACTTAAATGGTTGTCCACGACGTTGTTCATGTTTCCTTGTATGTACTATGTTTGTATTTGCTTATTTTTAATTTAAGAATAATTACTATTTTTGATCCCTGATTGATTTTTTTTTCAAAAATATATTGAAAAAACTAAATCTAATTAAATTTATTGTTCGAACTCAGCCTGCGAATTTTCACAGGCTGATTGCTTATCATTGATCCACGCTACTTCGATAAATCTCTTGTATTTTCTTACTAAATGTATTAAGAAAACAAATCAAACAATCCTGCCCACTTTGAAATACATATGTAAGTATGTATTAGAGTTTTTCTTTTCCCGGACTTTTTCATTTCCCGGGAAAGCGGGAAAGATTTTTCGGTTTCCCGGGAAATCCTGGGAATTCCCGCCCAGTACAAAACAATACAAAATATTTTTAAATTTAATTTATTTCAACAAAAAGAAATTATAATTCATGATATCGATTAAATAATAACGTTTTATACACACATTATTCAAAAAATAATACCGCTTCCGTTCTTTATATAACAATACATACATACATAGATACCAATATTATAAAAAAGAAATTACACGAGTATTATTAAAAAAAATATTACAAAATATCCCCCTTATGAAAAAATCATTGTTAAACTTAAAACTGGTTTAACAAACGAATTTTGTATGGCAAAACCAGTTTTAACGCATGCTTTAACCTTAACAATCGTTTTTGCATAAGGGCATATTTCTTTGGAAATTAGACTTTAGTACCGAATAAGCTGTTAATGCTGTTAACCGTATTATTTACCAAAGAGAATCTGTAATTATTTGTAATTTTCTTTTATTTCCTTGTTCATTTCTGTTTTTTACTTTTATGAATTGTTTGAGAATTACACTTTGATCGTCGCGCTTTGCTTTTTCCAAATAAAGATTGTGATATTGCCATCACCTTATTATTGCACCATCGCATTAATAAAGTGAATAACGACACTCATCAAGGAATATGTACATACAAATTAAGTTACCATAACAAAATCAAAAAATCCCGGGAATTCCCGCACAAATTTCCCGGGATTTCTTTCCCGGAAAAATTGCGGGATCCCGGCAAATTTTTCCCGGGAAATCCCGTATGAAAAACACTAGTATGTATGTACCCTGAAGCAAATGTCGATGGTGAAAATGTGCTGAGTCGCTTTTGACTTTGTCACCAGTGCTACTCTCTAATTAATCCCCATACAATACTTTGTGCTATAGACATTTAGCATGTGCTTGTCATTGAAAATCTACTAGTAACACTAAAACAATTGACTAGATAGTGACTACATAGTTCTTATGGGAACATGGAGACATACCAACCAGACATTTAGTGGAATATGAATATTGACAAGTTGTTGCAAAAGCCACCAGAAATACACCACATTTGTTTTCTCTCTTTCTTTTATACTGACGAATAGAAAGGAATTGTAGACAATGTACCTAATACTAGAGTTTAAGTGTTGACATAGAGACATTTGGCCCCAGTCTGACTGCAGGGTACATATTTACATACATACATACATATAACAAATCCATGCTATTTATCAAACGCATATTTACTTATTTATTACTAATCTTATGTCCGACACTGGTCGGGCCTAATTATATTTTAGATTTAAGATTTGAATACTTATTGTTAGTTCATATATGAAGATACAATAAATAAAAATCATGTATTAAAAAAAGAAGATTAGCAATGTTATCTTCATTATCTTAACGTAATGTTTTCCGTGCAATGACTACTGAGATATTTTTTGAATCGCAGCCAATTAACACGACTGACCATCTTCACATGTGAGAAAGGTAGAGCATTTCTCAGTGGGCTACATACCATAACGATCGTGGGAGAGTGATCGGACGATAGATCTAGGAATTGAAGCTTGAATTAATTCCCTAGAAATATTTTTCATGACGCAAAAATCTATAACATCTGGAATTTTATGTATGTCAGTAGGCCAATAAGTGGGCTCCACACTCGAATTGACGTCCAAGCCCCATTTTGGAAATTGTATTGAGCAACGCTCGAACTCTGGGTATAATAAGACGCGAACCCCAGAACGTACGTTTAGCATTATAGTCGCCAGCTGCTGCGAAGCAAGAACCAAGCGATTTGTAGAAATCCTCGAATTGATCCTCAGTAATTGCGAATCTTGGAGGGGAGTAAATTGATGATATGACAAAATTAGTGCAAAAATTTTCGACACAAATATTCGTTGCTTGTAGATGTTCTTCACAAATGTTGTAAATAATAAAATGTTTGAGTCTTGACTTTATTAAAATTGCGGATCCCCCGCAAGCTCTTCTTCTTGGGTTCTTTGAATCATATAAATTGTAGCCATTAATTTTTAATAGACTTCTTGAAGTCAACTGAGTCTCAGAAACCAACATCATATCAATATTTTTTCCATAAGGAAGTGCTCAAGTTCATTTTTATGTTGGCGAATGCCGTTTGCGTTCCAGAAACATATTTTTTACGCGTTCATGGCTTGTTAACTAATGCTTGAAGCAGAGTATTCTGCATTCTAAGCATTTCTTGTATCATGCTAGTCATATTTGTTGTAAAATTATTTATAGTTAGCACCAGATTCTCAATAGTAGCTTCAAGGCGACTAAAGTTAAAAGCTTGAGTTTGCATTCGTGGATTTATTTTGAGGTGAAACATTTTGTGTGGGGATAGAACTAGTCTTAGTTGCATTGGCATACGATACACGGCAACTGACTGGTTGGATCATTTGAGCAAAAGTGGCGGAGTAAGCGTTTGCTGTTTGTGCTGGCGGTAATTTAGGTTTTTGCCCCATAGTCTGTTTAACGAAAGATCATACAGGAGATCCTCTGTAGTCAGCAGTGTGATTACCTGCACAATTACTTTTCTGCTTGATCTTTAGGTTTAGTACAACCAGCAGTACCGTGAAATTCACCGCATATAACACAAACTGAAGGTAAGTTGCAGTAAGTTTTTGTGTGGCCATATTCTTGACAATTATGGCACTGTACGGGTCCACAACGCTTGTTTGGTTCTTCAACTGTTATTTTTCGGTATATTATTTTATATTATAAATTGGATGAGTCTAATTTTTTTTCAATTTCATGTCGTTTGGCTCAAGTTCGACGCGAAAGAGAGGTTGAGGAATCTTCTCCCTATTTATTATGTTAGATACATTTTTTACCTTAAATCCCTGGAGGACGAGTGCATCTTTTATTTCTTCGGGCGCAATATAATAATCTATGCCCTTCAATACGAAGGCCTTTGTCACTCTTAAGCTGATATGTGTAGAAACTTTTTTCAAATTCAGTAATAATTTTGCGAAAATCTTTTTCTTCATAAATTTGGATTTTAGTTTCATCAATATTTCCACGTTTTTTTTGGAACAATGTGAAATTTAGTCTCACCAATGCACAGTGGTTGCACTTATATGGGGAAGAGCGACAAAAATAGTTATATTAAAGATATAGTGTTGAAATTTGCACAGTATATTTCGGATATAATAACCACAATATTCTGAAAAAATGGGCGTGGTCACTTGCCTCTACCGCCCATTTTTTACATTTTTTTTATAATAGATAGATTTTAATTATATTTTATCCCTTCATGGAAATACATATTTCTCCGCAAATTAAATTTAGACTTTTATTGTTTTCAAATAAATATCAAAAATATAAAAAAGCTACTCTTGCAACAATTCAATTGTAGATTTTAGTAGCGTACTTTTCTTTTTACGTGGTAATTTTCGTTGACCTGAAATGAATGGATCCGAACTAAGCAATAATATATTTAGTAAATCCGTGTTTGTTGCAATTCTAGAAATCTTTCGTGTGTGTTGTAACCTATATCTTTTAATGTCTTTATTTTTCGCTTCTGCAGCTTCCTCTGAAAGCTCTCCAATTGAAACTATGGCGTCTTCAATTACGGCGGAAGCGTGTAAAAGAATCTTGTGTACTGAAGGTGGGAGATAGAACCAAGGGTATTTCTCTACAAGAGATTTAGCTGTATCAAGTGCAAATATTTTAAATTTGTCGATGTTTATTTTGTAGCCTGATGTCATAGCCTGCAGCAATACTGCACATCTGGTTATGAGCCCTTCATCAACGCCAGTTATCTTAGCAGCCAAACCAGGATTGTTAAAAAAACGTCTTGCGGTGTTGCCATCGCACAGTGGCGTGAATTAAAAAAAAAGTGGTAAAAAGTCCGCAACTTTTGAACTAGTTAACCGATTTCGATGAAACCAACTGTTTTGGAAAGTAGAAGTGTTGAAATTTTTAGAAAGCATATTTTGAGGCACCCTGTTGTAAGACAGGGTAGCTCCAAACAGCCTCAAAGTGGGAAAGTGCGGGTATCGGAATTCTTTCGGAGCTTGTAACTTTTGTAAATAGGGACCGATTTCAATAATTTTTTCAGCGGGACAATCTACGTTAAGAAATAAAAATAAAACATGCTAAGAGTACCATTTTATCTCTTTAAGTTTCCAAGTTATTTGTTTTGAAAAATTTATTTTTTAATTTTTGGCCCTGACTTTTTTTATTCGTTAGTACATAACTTCTTTATTACTTGGCAAAAATCAGTATCTTTTATTGTTTTTGAAAGAAAACTTCATTATAATTCATATAAAAAAAAAATTTTTTTATATCTCAAAAATTGTAGCAAGGAATAATTTTGCAATTTGGATTTTTAAAAATTATGAAAAAATTTGGTATATTTTGTGAAAAAAGTATTCTTAATTTTTTTGGAATATTTTAAAAAATTATTAAGTATTTGATAAACACTTTGATTGTTTCTGAGAAAGGAGACATTGAGAAAGGCTGTGAAATAAATTTTGGAGATTGTTGTTGGTGCACCCTACATTCAGCATTGGTCGAAAACTAGCAATTTTTTTTCAAAAAAACCGATTTTCGGATGTGGCAAAAAAATTGCACGGTCGTTTTTGTAAATTTTTTGGTTTTTTATTATAAATAAATTTGTTATAAGTAACCTGTAAGAAACTCTTGACATCCTACACATAAATGTAGGCAGGAGAGGAGATTTTCTAAAAATTCTAAAATTTTTCTAACACAATTTTTCCCAATAAGAAAAAAGTATTATAAAATTATAAATTGGGAATCATTTTAATTTTTATCAATAGTATACATTTAGCTTTGCAAACTTGAAAAAAATTATTCTCCTACCTTCAATACTTTTTGAAATATTCGAAATCCAATTTTGATTAAAAATTTTAATTTTCTACATTTTTTATTTTTGTCTAAATTATTGATCTTATTTTCTTTACTGCAAATGTTTCTTAATTTTTTCTATGTTATTACAATAGTAGATACAATTGTCTATTCAACGGTATATAATATGTATTCCTTTGCCATTATATCAGTCTTAAAATGTATACACAAATATAACACCACAGGTAACAATTTACGTGTTTTATCTGTTACTCAAACAAACCCACATTTTTTATGAACTCTTGAAGTATATTTATATACCTACAAGGACAAATAGATTGAGTTATTTATTTATTTAAAAAAATTAGTAGTTAATTTAACATTAGAACATTAAATTACGATCATTTTTTTATGTAGCTCCTTTTTAAACGCATCTAAATTGCCTAAGTTTTGAATATAATTTGACAGAGAATTCCAGAGACTTTTTGCCATGATATCAGATATTTGTTTGTGTGAATATAAATACTCACGTATCAAGATATATATGTACAATGTACATATCTATGAAAACTTACAACTAAATTTCTCGTTTTGATTCTGATAATTGTATTAAAAATATATTTAATAAGTTCAGTTTCATTTTCTTTATTACTCATATCTAAGTGCATGGATACATACATATGTTGTTTTTAATTTATATTTGGGTTTTACTTCAAGAATTTGCTTTAAAATAATCTGAGACATCATGGCCTAGCAAGCTATTAATTTCCTCTGCTTCGGGATCGTCCTTCTCGATTTCAATACTTATTTTTGGCAACCATTTCATTCTTATGCCTTGTAGGACTGGATCTGAAGACAATAGCAAATGATGCATTAAATCATTATTTTGAGCAACTCTAGAGCATTTACGTGTATTGAAAAGTCGATATTGCTTAACATCTCTATTTCTAGCTTCCTGTGCTTCTTCGGTTAGTTCCCCCAGAGGTAGAATGTTGTTTTCTATTATTTCTTTTGTATGTGCTAGCACTTTATGTACTGTTGGAGTTATTGATTTCCATGGATATAATTCATTTATTAGAATCAGGGTGTCTTTTGCATATTTTTCAAATTTGTCCTTATTAATTAACTTTTTGCTATTTATGACGGCCAGTATTATTTTGAAACGTCTTATGAGATTAAAGCTAATACCAGTTATAGAAGATGTGGTTTCAGGGTCATCAAAAAATCGCCTGGCAGTGTTGCCATTATTGGAGTTTCCATAGCCATATAAAGGTTTGTCAATGATTAAGCCACGTTTCATAAACTCATCTTGAATTCTTTTCTTTTCTTCCAACCGTATCTGTTTTAAAGCAGAATTATTCGCAACTGGAACGTTCTGAAGTTCTGGTACACTGCGATATTTATTGTCGTAAGATAGGTGTAAAATGTACTCCATGAATCGAATCCGAGCATGAAGTGGTGATATTCCAAGCTTAAGGGCATCTTCATTAGTTGGAGTATAATTCTCAATGTCCTTAAAATCGGAATTTTTCTTTCCGCATATATTACAAATCAAATAAGATTTTGTATCGGTTATTGCATTTGCAACTTTTCCATCTATCATTGTTAAATAAGGTCTAAAAGATACTGTTATTACTCGTCCTAATATATGAACGTCAATGGGTTCCATATTAGAAATTTCATGTTTTATACCATCAACCAGATTTTGAGTTGTTTCTTTGTTTTCCTTGATGTATTCAAAACGTATTGGTCGGCATAAAAACTTTGAGCCTGGAGTAGTATTTACCCACACATCTTTAAATGCATTTTTACTTGTTGAAGGCATTTCATTATGTAGTCGAAGCCTTAATGGTACTAACGATGCCATTAAAACTTTGGAAAAGTCATTATCGTATTCACTGGGCTGTCTATATTCTGAAAATCCAGATGATCCATCACATCCCCATTTGTATATTAGTGTTAGTTCAGAATTATTACATGTATCTAAGTCTCTTTCGTCAAAAGTAGCGATGAGTCTTGATGCTGTATTATGAAGAAGGTCTGACAAACTAATGACTGCACTTCGGCTATCCACTGTTATCGGATGTGGCAAAATTTCCGATTTTCTTTTTAACAACAATGTACTTGATGGCAAAGGCCCACTTTTTTCTTTAAGCACCTTCCTTAAGATATCGTATTTATTTCTTGAAAGGCCCAAATTAAGAATGAGTGCTAGTCCATCTTCCACCGTAAAATGTTTACTATATTTTGGCGTTGGAATGCTTTCCACCATCCGTCTTAATCTTTTTGGAGACGCAACTGGTAGCACATCTACGATTTTGCCTGCTTCTTTAAGTTGAGTCTTCGCTAAAATCAATTTGAATGAATCTTTGATTTCATTTTCCGAATACGTATTTATCAAGTCTTCTTGTTTAATCCTTTTGCTCCTGCGTTGAACGTTATCGTAATCTTTATTTGGCCGACCAAACTTCTTTGGGTATATTTCCGTAGATAGTCCCATATCTAACCAATCCTGATTTTTATTCTGAAATTTAGAAATTGATTTATTGCATTCACGTATCTTCTTTTCATATAATTTAAAAAAATTTTCAAGTTTTTTCGATAAATCGGTGTTTACAGATAAACCATATGTAGTAGATATTATGTACATCATTTGGTCTACCTTGTCCAACCGAGTACTACCATCAGTGAGGTTTTCCCACATTAATTTGCAGAGCGATTTATTTTTAATTGTTATTTCCATGATAGCTATAACTGAAATAATGACATTAAATGCATCGCAGCTTAAATAAATAGCTATTTTACAAGCTACGAATAAAAAACCGATACAAATATCAGGTAAAACCACACCCATATTGGAGATGTGCGCGCAGCTACCTTTGTCCTTGTGGGTATATAAATATACTGTGTGTATATAAATTCTTATATTTTATTGTATTTAAGTAAAGAAAGTATTTAATAACAGCTTCAAGAGTTCATAAAAAATGTGGGTTTGTTTGAGTAACAGATAAAACACGTAAATTGTTACCTGTGGTGTTATATTTGTGTATACATTTTAAGACTGATATAATGGCAAAGGAATACATATTATATACCGTTGAATAGACAATTGTATCTACTATTGTAATAACATAGAAAAAATTAAGAAACATTTGCAGTAAAGAAAATAAGATCAATAATTTAGACAAAAATAAAAAATGTAGAAAATTAAAATTTTTAATCAAAATTGGATTTCGAATATTTCAAAAAGTATTGAAGGTAGGAGAATAATTTTTTTCAAGTTTGCAAAGCTAAATGTATACTATTGATAAAAATTAAAATGATTCCCAATTTATAATTTTATAATACTTTTTTCTTATTGGGAAAAATTGTGTTAGAAAAATTTTAGAATTTTTAGAAAATCTCCTCTCCTGCCTACATTTATGTGTAGGATGTCAAGAGTTTCTTACAGGTTACTTATAACAAATTTATTTATAATAAAAAACCAAAAAATTTACAAAAACGACCGTGCAATTTTTTTGCCACATCCGAAAATCGGTTTTTTTGAAAAAAAATTGCTAGTTTTCGACCAATGCTGAATGTAGGGTGCACCAACAACAATCTCCAAAATTTATTTCACAGCCTTTCTCAATGTCTCCTTTCTCAGAAACAATCAAAGTGTTTATCAAATACTTAATAATTTTTTAAAATATTCCAAAAAAATTAAGAATACTTTTTTCACAAAATATACCAAATTTTTTCATAATTTTTAAAAATCCAAATTGCAAAATTATTCCTTGCTACAATTTTTGAGATATAAAAAAATTTTTTTTTTATATGAATTATAATGAAGTTTTCTTTCAAAAACAATAAAAGATACTGATTTTTGCCAAGTAATAAAGAAGTTATGTACTAACGAATAAAAAAAGTCAGGGCCAAAAATTAAAAAATAAATTTTTCAAGTCAAATAACTTGGAAACTTAAAGAGATAAAATGGTACTCTTAGCATGTTTTATTTTTATTTCTTAACGTAGATTGTCCCGCTGAAAAAATTATTGAAATCGGTCCCTATTTACAAAAGTTACAAGCTCCGAAAGAATTCCGATACCCGCACTTTCCCACTTTGAGGCTGTTTGGAGCTACCCTGTCTTACAACAGGGTGCCTCAAAATATGCTTTCTAAAAATTTCAACACTTCTACTTTCCAAAACAGTTGGTTTCATCGAAATCGGTTAACTAGTTCAAAAGTTGCGGACTTTTTACCACTTTTTTTTTAATTCACGCCACTGTGCATCGTTAGACGTGCCGCTACCCCCTGGTCTAGGTCTGTCAACTAACAAACCCATCTCGGATCTAAATTTGCTTTGAATTTCCCTTTTCCTATCCATAAATTTATTCTTGTCATCTGTTGATCTAATTTGCCATTTTTTTAGATCCAATCTATAAGCAACATGAATGAAATACTCAAAAAAGCGAATATATGAATGTAAGGGTGACAATCCAAACTCATAATTTTCTTTATGCACCACTTTTTGTAAACATGCTTCTATATCATTCATCTCTTTCGGATTTGCTTTACATATATAACATTTGGCAGATGACGTTTGGCTTAATGAGTTGCACACTTTGCCATCGACCATAGTCAGTTGCAACTTGTGCTCAACATATATTTTCTTTTCAAATTTAGGATACTCTGTGTGTTTCAGCATATCAATTTTCTGCTTGAAATAATCTCTTTCTGCAATACAAACTTCGGATGTTTCTTTTTTAAATTGAAATCGAATCGGTCTACAATACCGAGTTGACGACGGCCGAGGGTTTTTCCATATTATTTTTGCATCTTCAGGCTTAGCAGATTTTGTCACTAATTGAAGGGGTACATAAGACGTTACAAATAAACTGTTGTCCTGTAGAGTATTGCTATTAAAACGTTGTTTATACTCATCATAACCGGAGCTACCATCAATGGGGCTTTCCTATCAAAACAATATTGTTTATATTAATACCAGGTTCGTCTTTCCAGACTTCAAATTGTAAATCTAAAATACGTGAAGCTGTATGGTCAAGCAAATTTTGTAAATCTACTTCAGCTTTGGATTCACTCACGGCGATATATTTTGAATTTGGATAACTTTTTTTCTTTTCCCTCAATACCTTTTCGTAACTAGGGAATAAACTGAAGGAAACCTTAGAGTTTACAAAATTTCGAATATGCCAATACTGTTGCTTGGTTAAATTTGTGTCAATTATTAATGCAAGAACTTCAGCGGCATTTGATTCCGAACAACCTTGATTTGGTTCTGAACATAAGCCACGTAAGGTATCCGCTGCCGTTGCATCGGTTTCTGCCAACTTTGCTATTCTTCGTTGTTTTGTTCTTTTTGAGGAACTTGAGAAATCAGATGAAGGGCGACCACGTTTATTCGCTTTTAATACTTGTTCTTTAGGTGACCTAGATACGTTTTTCAGTTTTAAAGAAACAACCTCTTTTTTAGCTAACCAATCTGAATGATTTTTCAAAACGTCTGATTTTAAGCGGTGATTCTTTTTCCAAATGTCAACAATTCTTTTACATAAATATTGTACACATTTCAGTAATTCACAAAACGCGCCTTCTTCGCACTCAAAATTAATTAATTTGATTATTTCATCATAAACTTGCTGTGATTTCGCCGAATATGAACCCTTCTTAGAGCACCAAAGCGCGAAAATTGTCATTCGTGAAAATATGCATTGACGGGATGTTTCTATTATATCGAATAGAGAAAAAAATAACTATCAATAACAACAAAAATGTCATTCTTATTAAATCAAACGAGATACACAACAAATTTTAGAATACAATAGAACACAATAAACTTGGAGGTTAAGCTAGTATATTGAATATATAGAAAAAACCTGCAAAAAACTGCACTTGAATTAAACATAATTTTTAACTATAGATGTGTGTCAGTATTTACAAACCCATTTGGTCTTTGGCTTTCATTGGGAAACTAACTAAAACTCTAAGTATTTTTAACAAAGAATATCAAATATTGTTAATTAAAACACTTCTTAAAAATTAGTACTTTACAAAAACTACAACACAGTTTATTAAGTTATTATTTTTTAAAAATAATACCAATACCATTCACATTAATTTCCATTTTGATTAATTTAATTTTGCACTTTAATTAAAGATATTTTAACAATTTAATATTCACTTTGTTTTCAATGTCGCTTAATCAACTTTCTACTTCTATATAAAATCGCATTTTAATTGTTTGCATCTAAAAATTACCGTTAGAAATTATCAAAACAAATTCAGAAGAGAGAAATTTGATGACATTAGCGACTATTTATTTCGCTACAAACCCAATATAGAAAATTTTATTTTTTTATTTTTGTCGTATGGGCGCAACCACTGTGCAATGACCGAACTTATTTTTTAAATAAGAGCGTTTGAGTTTTTTTCTCTTAAATAGATTGGTGGCGGCTTGGAGGTTTTTTTCGCAGATTTAGCGGGTTTGCCATTGTCATCTTGCAATATTTTAAAACGGTTTTGCCGATTAGTAGAGGATGCGCTGTTATCCCTAGACATCTTTGCAGCAGATGCAATTTTAGTAGAATTTGGGGTTCGCCCGCGGTTTACAATTGTGATGTATCTGTCCATTCCGACTTGGACCTTGGGCTACTCTAATCTTCAGTGACCACTTGGTTAAGTGATGACAACGAGCCAGAAGCGGAAGATATCGCTGAGTTACTAGGCAACGGTAATTTCAACGATTCACTAGTTGGCATTGGACAAAGCGAAGTTGATCGCTGACGAAACTGTGGTTTTGCCGTTACAAAAAGTCTATCAGATTTTTTAGTTTTATTAAGAGCTTCAGAACTCGCAGTAAGTCTGTCATCAGATTTTTTTATTGTTGTCATTACGAGCTTCAGAACTCACAGTATAATAGGCATTTCTGCCGTTAGAACTCACTTCACAATTTTTTTCCTTTGAGGTACTTATATAGAGTATTACTCAAGGGTATTTTGTGTGTTTTTTTGTTTACGGTTTTTTTTTGGTTTTTGTTATTTCTATATGTAAAAATATTAACAAAGCAAAAAAAAACTTATTTATCAAAGTTAATATGTACTACGAATATTTTTTTATGATTTTTTTTTTTGTTTAGTATGTATGTAAGAAAAATTCCGCTATTACGTCTGTTCACTATGAAGGTACAAGGAGAACTCTTCATGTTACCAAATAAAATATTTTTCGCATATCATAAATTGGAAAGGCAGCACGTGTTTGCTTGATAAATATTCTTGAAAAAATATGTAAGCATCCGCCTCATGCGGATTCGTCGCTGTCTCATAGACGGCTAGGTTAAAGAGGGTAAGAGTACGTGTGAATTAGCACAATTGTGCAAAGAAACGCGCATCAATGATTTAGAAGATTGTCGATGATTTAGAACATACTGGAATTTTGTTAGTATAAATTACCATCAGACTTTTCAATGCAGGATAAAATTATCAAAGTGTATGTATGTTTCTTGCTATATCAAACACCATACAAAACTGAATATAACCCAAATAAAAACATATTTTTAGGATTATGCCCACACAATCCAAATTTGACATTTGGCTTGGCTAACATACATCAGTCTCCTGGTGTTGATTTAATTTTTATTATACTTCTAAATGTCCGCTACTTTTTGCTGAAAAATATGGTCACCGTCACCACGGTATGTCTGTCTTGGCTATACTTATACATAGGTATACAACTTCAAGCCTTTAATAGGCGCCTGTGGGAAATACCATGTAGTAATCATTTGCCAAAAAAATTTCAAAAAACATACAAACTTTAGAGGTCTGCAACTCCTTAAATATGTGTTTTCGAGAATTTTTTTTATACCATCTGTTTTATAGAATTAAATTTTCTATCAACTAAGACAGAAAACCGAGTCACAACAGATTCTTTTAGAAGAGCCGCGGGTAGGGTACAATTTACTCCTAACAAAACAGGCTTTTTGACTCAAAAGCGAGCGCTATAAGATTAGTTGTTTTATTAAATTTCATTATAACATTTTGTGATTAAATTTTCTAATTTTTCGACCTTTTTGATGAATGTATAGTTGCTAAAATGCAAAAAGGCGTAACTAGCAAATATATAATTTTACAGAAGAAGCAAAAAACTAAAACAAACTGAACAAACTTGTACTTAAGTCCCCTTGTTTTTTGTTAATAAAAGCGTCATTTTTGATATCAGAAGTGCAATATTTTGTCAAGAGATGTAGTTTAATGCCATTCATAATAATCAATCAAAAACTCGATTTTGAGATTTTTGTTAGTTACGCCTTTTTGCATTTTAGCTAGTTCAAAAATGTAACAAGCTGGGACCTAAACCTAATTCGAGTACGCTGAATCCAATGGTGCTAACAAATTTTTTTGGGTTAGCTCTTGTTAAAACAATAATGAAGATTGAAAACTTGGTTAAAAGCACCTAAAAATCGCAATTTTTCCCGGTTTTCTACCATTCAACCATTTTTATATCAATTAAAAGAACATATTATGGATGAAGATGCGTCCTAAGGAAATTTAACAAAAAAAATAAAATAAAAATTGCCCAAAATTAAAAAAAAAATATATTGTTTTTCTAAAAAGTTTTTGCAGGACGTAAGTTTATCAATACATGTCTTTTCAATCGATATTTGTATATCGACATAAAGGTTAATAAATGGTAAAAAAAAAACTCGGAAAAATTGCGATTTTCAGGTGCTTTTAACTAAGTTTTCAATCTTTATTATTTTTTAAACAAGAGCTAACCTATAAAAATGGTTAGCACTGTTGGATTCAGCGTACTAGAATTAGGTTTACCCACTGAGTCCCCGGCTTGTTACAAAAAGAAAGTTTCGATTTCGACCACAGTGTTATTAATGAGCTCTAGGTCACTTTTTTATAACGTTATAAATAATTATTTTTTAATGTCGATATTTCCATATCCTCCGGCTATCTTCTTCAGGACGATATTTTTAAATAAATTTAACAATAATAACAGTAACAAAAAATTTGTTTTTTTGGTTTTTTATAAATTAAATTAAAAATTTTAGTTAATTTAATTATTATTTTTCGAACTGCATTTGTTTCTATATTTTTATGAATTGAACAGGCTAATGTTCGTATCGCCACGATATGTTAGTATGTGTATTTATTTTAGATTTCGAATATTTTGGCAACATTTGTAGGCAAAAAATATCGATATATGTGTATATGTGTATTTATTTTAGATTTGGAATATTTTGGCAACATTTGTAGGCAAAAAATATCGATACACAAAATATCGATGTTTTCAAAAAATATATATCGATACTATTCAAAAATATCTATGCAATATATCTCGATAAATTTTTTTCATTTGCCCATCCGTAGTAGCAACGCACACCGCACAGTGGGATTTGTTCATACAATGTTTGGCAAAAAATATAAGGAGTGCTCGTAGAATGTTGAAATTTGGCACAGAGCCTTTTTTTACCTCAATTAAGAATAAAAAAAAGTTTCATTAAAATTGGCCACGTCCACTACCCTCCGCCCATAGAACCTAAAATTTATATTTGGCCTAGTTTTTGAAATTTGGCGCACAGCCTTTTATTACCTCAATTAAGAATAAAATTAAGTTTCATCAAAATTAGCCAGAATGGAGAAAAACAACAAAGAAGGTTTACATGAAGTTTTCTCAAAGTATACCCGATAGATTTTTTTTTCACCATTGCTTCCGACACATGTTTGGAAAAATTGTGTAAATTTTTGTGAATTTTCATGATTAAAGTTAGAAGTTAATATTACTTTATTGAAAGAGAAAAATAAAAATACTGTTTTGTGCCACTCCATGTGTATACAACTTTACTGTTGTATATTGAGAAATTTGTTGTTGAGAATAAAATTAATGATTCAAATTTATTTATCTTGCTGTCCATAAAAATAAGTCGATCGCTTTAATGATGACCTCAAAATTAAACAAAACCCTTTAGTAGACATTGTAATTTCGCGATGTTAGCATTTTTTTTCGCGATTGATCTAATTTTCTGAGGTTTTGTTATTCCTTGCAGTGTAAGTAATTTCTTCAATGCATTTAGAAATTTTTCGCGAATATGTGGTTTTTCGCGTTCCTTTAGATTTTTTTTTATTCTTAACAGTTATGGCGATTTCGAATAAAGCATAGGGTTTGTTTAGGATCTTACAATTTTTCGCGAATTTTTGCAATGTTCGTGATGGGAGCGAGTTTTTGAAAGTATTGTGCTTCTTAACATTTTTCGCGATCTTTTTTTTAACATATTAGACTTTGCTTTTATAAAACTATTAGTAAGTTTCTGCGAATTTTCGCCATTTTCGCGTTTTTACTGAATTTTTAGCATTACTTAGAGTTTTGGCGATTTTTAATATAAATGATGGCTTGTTTAAAGTTTTGCAATTTTTCGCGAATTTTTGCGAATGATGTAATTTTTCCTAAGTTTCTGGCTTTATTTAATTTTAGTGTTTTATTTTTGGGAATTGCTACAATTTAAGTTTAACGTTTATTAACGCACTAATAATCCCAAATTATTATTTTACTTAATTAGTAAAATAACTTTTTTATTAAAAATACATTTAAATTGATTATTGAACGGTTTAGCTGGATCCTATGCGCATTTCACTGTTGCTAATGCATATCATCAGGGAACCTTTACCCAAAAATCTTAGAACAACTAGAGTTATTATGTTATAAACTTTCATTTAAACAAATGAGAAGTTTAAAAAATAACAAAGTTGAAACAAGAACTCAATAATCAACATGTTTTTTATTTTCTTACTTTACTACATTAGCTGACTTTTTTCAGCTCTAGTTGTAGTTGTAAAAAGTATGTAAAGAAAATAAATGTAAATTACAACAACAGCTATATAAGAATAGGGTGTTGCCACACAAGTATTTTTGACCTGGTGCAGTCAAGTTAATAATTAGTGTTTTATTTTTGGGAATTGCTACAATTTAAGTTTAACGTTTATTAACGCACTAATAATCCCAAATTATTATTTTACTTAATTAGTAAAATAACTTTTTTATTAAAAATACATTTAAATTGATTATTGAGGGGTTTAGCTGAATCCTATGCGCATTTCACTGTTGCTAATGCAGATCATCAGGGAACCTTTACCCAAAAATCTTAGAACAACTAGAGTTATTATGTTATAAACTTTCATTTAAACAAATGAGAAGTTTAAAAAATAACAAAGTTGAAACAAGAACTCAATAATCAACATGTTTTTTATTTTCTTACTTTACTACATTGGCTGACTTTTTTCAGCTCTAGTTGTAGTTGTAAAAAGTGTGTAAAGAAAATAAATGTAAATAACAACAACAGCTATATAAGAATAGGGTGTTGCCACACAAGTATTTTTGACCTGGTGCAGTCAAGTTAATAATTAGTGTTTTATTTTTGGGAATTGCTACAATTTAAGTTTAACGTTTATTAACGCACTAATAATCCCAAATTATTATTTTACTTAATTAGTAAAATAACTTTTTTATTAAAAATACATTTAAATTGATTATTGAGGGGTTTAGCTGGATCCTATGCGCATTTCACTGTTGCTAATGCAGATCATCAGGGAACCATTACCCAAAAATCTTAGAACAACTAGAGTTATTATGTTATAAACTTTCATTTAAACAAATGAGAAGTTCAACAAATAACAAAGTTGAAACAAGAACTCAATAATCAACATGTTTTTAAATGAAAGTTTATAACATAATAACTCTAGTTGTTCTAAGAATTTTGGGTAAAGGTTCCCTGATGATCTGCATTAGCAACAGTGAAATGCGCATAGGATCCAGCTAAACCCCTCAATAATCAATTTAAATGTATTTTTAATAAAAAAGTTATTTTACTAATTAAGTAAAATAATAATTTGGGATTATTAGTGCGTTAATAAACGTTAAACTTATTTATTTTTATTAAGGGACTTCAAATTTAAAAGTTTTCCAAGCGTTTGCGAATTTTCATAATGTTTTGCGCTTTCTCCCGGGTTAATGACTTTGCAGTTTTAGCGAGTTTTCTCAATTTCTCTCGAATTTTTGCAATGTTTGCGATGAGAGTGAGTTTTTGCAAGTATTCTACTTCTCAACAGTTTTCGCGAATTTTAGACAACACATGTTAGACTTTGCTATTATGCTGCTGTTAATTTCTAGGCTTGGTATCGATTTTTTATTTATTTTTATTTCAATTATATAAAAAATTTGTTTTCATATTACGCAAGTTAATATTTGCATAATTTGGTATCCATGTGCAACAAATATATCCATGGCAAGGCAAACATTTGGAGTATATCGAATTCCTGAAGGCAAGTTCATCGAACTATGCGAAGTTCGTCGGTCGTCCCAATTATGTTTATAACATTACGGAAATGAACGTTTTTGTATGAATAATTTGACGCAACAGCCAAACAGTCCCGTTTACAGCAAAACAATACTTATTAAACCTGAAAATAGTTGAAATGAAGCAAAATTAATGCTAAATATCTCAGAAACCATAATTAATTTCGTGAAACATGTCTCGGATTCAGAAAGGGGATACTCGAAATATATATACCTCATACCTAACTCATTTTTTTTAAATGGTCGGTGGATCAAACCAATAGTGGGCTGACGGTATGTATTTGTTGCAACTCTATCACACTTTCTGGAGAACCTTAATCTATAATTTCTATAATCTTTATTTCTGGCTTCTTCAGAAAGCATGCCAATAGGAAGTATTGCCACATCCATGATATCTTTTCCGTGCATCAGAATTTTGTGTACTGATACTGCCATATAATACCAACTATATTTTTCAACAAAAAGTTTCGCTGTATCTTGAGCAAAATTCTTGAACTTCAAGGAATTAATTTTTATGCCACAAGTTATTACTTGTAGTATAATGCGAAATCGATCAATTAGTTGCTCCTCTACACCAGTCACATCGGCAACAAGCGCGGGGTTAGAAAAAATCGGCTGGACGTATTTCCATCATTAGTAGACCCAGTTCCTTGTTGAACTGCATCCACTCGTATACCCATCTGTTCTTAAGGCCTTCTATTTTGACAAATTGTTTTATTTTTATTGTTCTTAAATCATATGGTTTTGTTTTTAATCTATTCCAAATAAGTTATTGTTGTAACTAAATGTCATAATAATGCACGTGCCTAAAAGTATGCCATATCTTTTTGTAATTTTTTAAAATTAAAAATTTAATGAATTTGGAGACAAATATTATGATTTTATAAAAGATTATTAATTATTTAAACTTTTTTTAAATTGATAGTATGGAGTAGGGATATATCGAATACCAGTTTAGCGAATGCGAAAACGAATAATACATTTTAATTTTTGCGAAAGCGAATGCGAATGCGAAAACGAATGCAAATATTACAATACGTTAAAAAAAGCACATGAAAATAAATTTATCTAAGAACATGAAGTTGTGTTGTATACATAGATCTACTTGAGTCTTGTATTCAGCAAATATTTATTAATTTATTAGAAATAAAAATTGTTAAACTGAAAGATATATGAAATCATATTAAAATAAATTTACAAAATGTCAGGCAATCAACCCATTCGTACTTTCGCCCTAAAACCTTGTAGTACGTTCAACATTTCCTGTAAAATGCTACCAAAATAAATATTAAGAAAAATTGGAATGAATTGTTCGTGAATTTTTTTTCTAGAAGTAGTACTCTGTTTATATTGGGAAAAACATATGCAATATATCTTCAACATTTTAAGTTTTCATGCGAAATAATATGAGTGGCACTTGTTTTGCAAAAAAATTACAACAAAGAAGGATTAGTTAATATTTTTGCATATAAAATTTTTTGAACAAAGTAAAGATTTGCTTACCATTTTTCAAAAGTTTTAACAGACTAGTCTTAAGTAGAAAATATTTATTTATTATTATTTCTTCTTTTTCAAAAACTGGAAAATATTTCCAATATTTTTGTCTTTAGTATTCGCTTTAAATATTCTCATAAATTTAAGCGAATGCAAATAGCAAAAGTAACCCAGTAAAAAAAATTGGAAGTACTTCTTCAGGAACTACTTTTTCTCTACTTCCAAAATATCAGTATGTGTGTATATTTAACTTTTCAGGAATCGATTATTAACAACATCCAGATAATTCATTCAGAAGTTATTTCACTTATGCAAAATTGGAAATCATTTGTAGTTTTCGCAAATATATTTGCGTATAGACTATATACTTACGATATATCTTGATTTTTTAGGAATATAAAATCAATGTCATAAAGTATTAGATTTTTATTTATAAAAGTATATTGATTTAAAATAAAGATTAATATAAAATAAATATATATGTATGTATGAAGAAAACAATAATTCAATAACACTGTGCAACAGTAAAAAATCCACACATTCTTGACTACACTGTCCAGGTTCGAGATTACTACCAAATAGTAGTAAACATCTATACTCAGTTTGGGGATTTTGGTGACCAATTTATGGTCATAGAAAAGTTTCTAAAATCAGTGCGCTGGCAAAAAGTTCAGTTTTTGGCCAACATCTTATTCAGACTTAGTAATACCCCTAAACAAAAATGCAATAATGTAGCTAAGAGTCTACCAAACAAATCTTGTTAACAACTTATGTCAAAAAAAATAATCACGTCGATTTTGAAAAAAAACGTCGAAAAATTTTGGAAAACCAAAATTTTTAAGTGGTCTGTATGAGCTATTGGGGTGTCTAAACACGTACAAATTGTATTGATCACAAAAGTTGTTCCACTTTACCGTAGCTTTAACTTCGCTAAATATTGTTAGCAAAAAATCAGGAATCCCAGGAATTAAGTCTAAAAAAAGAGAAAACAATTTTTTGTCTTAATTATAGCACAAAAAAAATACGAATAAATTATTTTTCTGGCATCAAATGTTAACAAGATTTATTTGGTGAACTTTTAGCTACCTTGTCATACTATAGTTAAGCGCTATCACCAAGTCTAAATAAGCTGTTGGTGAATAACTGCAGACACCATTTTTTGATTTTCGATAAGTTGATGGAAATAATGAAGCCTACATTGGTATATGCACAAAAACACTTGAACGCGGAAATGTTTATTGTGCCTTGGTGCCTTCAGAGAAATCAACCAATTGCAAATAAACATGTATTAGTTTTACTTTGTTATACATATGTACATACATACATACATATTATAAAAGCACATCCACTGACCAATTGCACACATTAGTTTCACTTTGAAGTATTATGAAAGCACATCCACTGCATCTTAAAGCTCCATGATACAATGATTTCGCAACAGTCTTCGGCCTTTCCGTGGGTGGTGGTGAGTTTTGTACCATGTCATCAGCTCTACGATGGCTTAAAGCACCATTTGTGCCACCACAATGAGCAGCAAAACCATTCATTAATCGCTACTCCAGTAGCAATAGCTCATACTCCTTTAAAGTTAAGAAATTAAAATTGCAAACATTTCTTTAATATAATACTACGTAGATATTATTATTCTTACCTGTTTTAATGAATTTGTTTTCTTAAAAAAGAAATAAACAATAAAAAAATTTTTGTGACAACAATTGACGTAGAGAAAACATATGTTAATATTGTCGATAGTGTTGAACACTACGTGAGTTAAAGTACTTAGTTATTTACTGGGTACTCATTTTCCCAGGTTTAGTTTCACTTGAAAAAAAAATAAAAGTTATCCTGTCCGATAGAAAATTAAAAAATAAGAGGACAAAATTAAATAAAAAAAATTAGCGGCGAGCTTTAGTTAATGAGTTATGGGCTTCCAAAGTTCCAGATACAGTAAGTAAAGATTTTCTGTATATCCAAAAATCTGTAATATATTAGCATATCCGGGAATATATGCTCAAATCCTTTTAAATGATACCAGACCACATTTGTTGGAAAATATTCCGTATAATCACAATTTTGTACTACAGCTTCAGAGAGCCATAAGTCGAAAACTAAAGCTCGCCGACAATTTTTTTAAATTTATTTACTTTTCAGAGATGTAATTTGTAATTTATTTTTATTTTTTAATTCGTATTCATTTTACCACGCGTTAAATAAAAATAAATATTAGATACAAATACAGAACACTTTTAAGTATATTATATTTATATATATGTATATATATATATATATATATATATATATATATATATATATATATTAAAATTTTTAGCATAAATGTGATAAGAAAGCGTACTTAATTTGCTTGAAGAAAAACAGCTTTATGTTACGGTTTTGTTTTGAACTTGCAAATATGCATGTACATAAATATTTGTAATAAATATAAAACTATTTTTCTGCATGAGTTAGTCCATAACATGGGGTCTACACCTAACATAATATGTAAGATAAGAGCGTCAAATTCAATCGCAGAGAGAATTATGTTACGTGTAGACTTCAAATTAGTGTTATCTCAATCTTATAATATTTTTCATAAGAGCGTTGTTATAAGAAATCCTATAACAACAATATTATGAGATGAACTGTCAAAAAACTACACGTACATGAAAATAAATTTCTGGTGTTTGATATGTTTAAATGTGTTTAATTGTTTTATAAATTAAAGTTTGTGTGAAAAAGTGAAAACAAAATAAATAATTATATAAAATTAATACATGTTAACTGGATGAGAATTTGCATAAAATGAAATGTTATAAGAAAAGTAAAATTACGTTGTCCTGTTGTATGAGATGAAGAGAAATATCGGCATTTTATTTTTGTTATTCTGCCGACGTTCTCTCACATATTGTATCAGAGTTAGTCGCAGTTGTAGACGCTATGTAATAAATTCTGGTTTTTAATGATTTTAATACCGATTACCTATCTTAATAAGATGTACATATCTAACGGCGAACAGAAAAATGACAATCTAAAAGAAGCGGCGACGTACATGATGCAATTATACAGGTAGCCGCAAATCTACAACATATGTACAACAAATAAAACAACAGTGATTTTTATTGCTGTTTTGTGATTGACAAGAGAGACAACCAAGAGAAAACAATATACAT
The DNA here is from genome assembly GCA_944452675.1 of Tachina lurida. Taxonomy (NCBI): domain Eukaryota; kingdom Metazoa; phylum Arthropoda; class Insecta; order Diptera; family Tachinidae; genus Tachina; species Tachina lurida. Next base: position 84,005,169 of record OX101753.1, on the reverse strand, counting down.
GTACATGCGTTTCCTCTTGGTTTTGCAAAACACGTTTGTATTAGTACAGTTTTAACAGGCACTGCGCGCGTGTGTTAGTAAAACTCAATCACCATCACATCAAGAAACAACCCTGCAGATAAAAGGAGTAGTATGTGGTCAGAAACATACTAGTTGCTTTTGAATTCAGACTGGTTGCACATCTGTTTTTTTTTCATACAACGAACTATCGTCTTTTACATTGGGTTGTCATAGGAGCACAACTAGTTGTTTTGTGTAGAGTTGCATACTAGTTGAAGGACTAGTTGCTGTTATACTAGTTTATATCAATGCCTGTTATGGATAGTTTTGTACTGTTATTTTATAAAATAGTTTTATACCATTATTCTATAAAATAGTTTAATACTAGTTACGCCCAATGCGGTTGTATAATACTCCAATATATAAAGAATTCGGGAAATTATTTTCTACTAATAAAACAATATAATTTTTAAATTAATTATAAAATTAATTAAAAATCTCAACTAAAAAGAGAACAATTCATTCAAAATATAGAAACTCAACAATGAAAATCATTTACTGCGTATTTAAATTTAAATGAAACTTATCCGCCGCCAAAATAAAATATTGTTGAGAGTTAAAACACTGATCGATTTGTAATGACGCAGAAGACACACACACTTGCTGCATTCCATTTTACAATGGAAATATTGCACAGGCAAAAAATTTTTTTTTTTCATGTTGTTTTAGTACAAAAAAAGGGAGAGAAAGAGACAGCGCGTCGCTTGTAGAGAAGTGCAGCTGATATTTCATGAAGCTTCTTAGTTCTGTCTCTTTATAACTAGTATAGGACTGTTCCAAAACGTAACTACTCCAAAAATTAGCAACAGGGAAGCAAAACAGCTGGCGCTTCGCGGTTACCTGTATAATTGTATCATGGCGACGTACTTAATTACAAAGCAAAAACTACGTTCAAAAGCAAAATTTATAAAAACGATTTAGAACGCAAATTAAATTAAAATATCTTTTACTGGCCGAAAACCTGGTAAGTAATATAATTAGTAAAATTAAACATGAGTAGTAGAAGAACTTACTTTAGGAACGTAAAAAATGAAAAACTGCGTTTGGCTAAAATTTTGTCAGAGAAGACTTCTGAAATGTCAACAAATTCAACAGAATCGTCACAACATAATCAAAATGTTGCCGAAAATTTTTTAGAAAATGAAATTAATGATGAAATTATTGACAATTTTGTCCAAAGGTCCTCCCAAACTTTACGGCAAAAACTACAGAGCTGGTTTTCCACATATAGGCCTTCAGTGAAATCATGCAGCAGTCTTTTGAAAATTTTAAAGTCTGAGAATTTGGATGTACCAACAAGTGTTTCTAGTCTCATTAATTGCAATAAAAAATGTGTAGTAAGAACGGTAGCTCCTGGGGAATACATCCATATAGGCCTTCAGAAGCAACTTCTAAAAGTAAAAGACGTTTTGTTGCGACTTTCTACAGAAACTATCGTTTTGGACATTGGCATAGATGGTCTCCCATTGTATAAAAGTTCTGGTGTTGGGTTGTGGCCAATTATGGGCAAAATTGTCAGTGTGTCGGAAGTGGAAGTCTTTTTAATAGGAAGTTATATTGGTATTAGTAAGCCAATAAATATTAATACGTTTTTGCATGATCTGGTAGAAGAGATAAAATATCTTAGTAAAGGATTAATGATAGAAGGAAAAATATTTACCGTTCAAATAAGAGCTTTTATTTGCGACACTCCAGCAAGGGCGTTTGTTTGCGGAACAAAAGGACATAATGCTATTAATGGGTGCCACAAGTGCTGTCAAAAAGGGTCCCGAATGGGGCACCGCACTGTTTTTTCTTCTATTATTGGAGCCGAAAGAACCGATATTGATTTTAAAAATAGATCCGATACGCAGTATCATAAGCAAATAGTGATGGAGACAGGCTTAGAACTAGAGTCATTGGGAATTGGAATGATAAGCCAGTTTCCTATAGATCCCATGCACCTTCTTGACCTCGGGGTAACTAAAAAAATACTTTTTCTTTTAATTAACAATAAAACCATTGAGACCGTCCGGCCCTCGACTAAAGCAAGACTCTCTACTGCTTTGGTTTCTTTTGCCCCACATATAGTAATGGAGTTTGCTAGAAAACCCAGAGCACTAGAAGAAATGTCAAAGTGGAAATCAGTAGAATACCGTCAGATACTGCTATATACTGGTATTGTCTTGTTAAAGGATTTTGTTAGCAGTAAATATTATGAACATTTCTGTTTGTACTTTCTGGGTTATAGAATATTTCTCGGTACTAAAATATTTAACCCAAATGTATCAGAAAAAAATGCAAAACAAATGTTTGAAGAATTTGTTGCGGATTTTGGATCAATTTATGGACCAGAGTATCTCTCCTATAACGTTCATAACATGCTTCACGTAGCAGATTGTTTTCAGCAATACGGTAATATAATGAATATTTCTGCGTATGATTTTGAAAATTTTTTGAAGCAAGTGAAGCGTTGTGTTAAAAGTCCTCGCCATATAAGCCAACAAATTTTTAATAACTTTGATGCAAAAAGAATAGATTTGCCGTTAATACTTGAAGGTGCAAAGAAAAATAAAGTAGGTAAAATAAAATCTTACTACGTCAATGGCTTCACCTACAAAATCATATCACCAGATAATATATGCTGCATCAATAGTAGTACGTATATAGCTATTACATGCATTTCTGAAAATGGATATATTAAGGGAAATAAATTTATAAACTTAAAGAGCTTTTTCGAGGTCCCGATTGATTCTGTTGACATTGGAGTTGTGTATAGTGAAAATTTAGAAACACAAATTTATGAACAAGTTTTTCGATTAAAAGATGCAATAAAAGTTCAGCTTCTTCCCTACAGAGATGGAGCTGTTTTAATTCCATTAATTAATTGAAAAATAATTATAATTTAAGGGTTATGGAAATGAGTTCAAAGAAGAGATCAAAAAAGGAATCACATTGTGAACTAGACAGTATGCTGGATAGGATAGAGAAAAAATTGGATTTATTAAAAGGTATCATTGGGTTTCACATTTTTTTCTATACAATACATATGTACGTCTGGTATATTTCAGTATTATTTCATAATGTTCTTCTCTTTTTTAGAAAATTTTGAAACTTTTAAAAATGATGTTAAAAATCAAAATTCATTGGTGGTTAGTGTGTTAGGCGAAAACAATATCGCAATGAAAAACATTATTAAACACCAAAATCCTAAATATAAAAGAATGTTTCCAATAAATTCCATAGCTGAACTTCAAAACATTGATGACGACATTAATACAACCAACGAACAAGAATATGTAAGTATGCTGGGATTTATGTAAACCTGTTCTCAAGCTAAAGTTAAAAAATATTGATAACACTACTACAAAGCATATTTATTTTTATTTCTAAGATTACTACAATAAAAGCTATTATCGGAAATGGAGGACTAAAAAAAGGACTAGCCGATATTGTTGCTGAGGAAGTTTTGGTCAAATATAATCTAGATGGAACACATGAAAAGTTGCGATTCCTGAATTACAAAAAACTGATAAACGTTCTATTTAGTAAGATATACAAAGTTTACAAACCTGACAATTAATTTTTTAATTCCTTTGTTTAAGTGGCTACCTGTGAGATTAATAATTCCGAAAAATCATTCAAGGAGAATTTGAAACTTGGCATAAGGCTGGCGAAGAACCGTTTCTTTAAGGACAAAATGAAGAAGAAAAATTTAGACTCGAATGATCCAGTAATATTTAACGAGAATCCGAATACTTCCAAAGAACCCTTACCCTTAAAACTATAATATTTCAATATACGAGTACATACATATTTATGCACAAACTCAACTCAATTTATAATTAAATGAAAAAAAAACTAATGTACGCATGCATACATACATATTTAGTTCTTTTTTACCAGGCATGTTTTGAAAATAACATTTTTCAAATTAGTAGTGATTTTAAAAGTAATAATGGTCATGCAGATTTATTCGCTCTTTTTTTTAATTTTTTTTTAATCACTAGTGATTTTCAGAACATGCCTGTATATTATGCTTTTTTTGGTTCCTGCTCTTATTATTAATTGAATTCCTAACATTTTAATTTTAGTTGATATTGTTTTTTGTTAAATTTATTTTAAGGATATTGGTTTGCTTATGTTTGTTCTTTCTTATTGAATATGTATGTACTTATAAAACAAATAAAATAAAATAAGCATAATTCCAAATTAAAAAAATAAATTCTTGATTTTTATATACAATTGGAATTTACTATATTGTCATTTTAAACAGCATTAGAATGACTTTAGAAAACTACATTTTCATCTATTCGCGGTAAGCTACTTTTCCTAACTCCATAAAAGTAATGAAAAATTAATTCCCTTGCACTCATTAAGAAAACATAAAAAAAATCAGATATACTTAACATCATGAAAATGGCTTCGGATTCACTGAATATGGATCAAAAAAGAGAACTTCTTGCAATGACAACCCTATGTAAAAATCATTAGAAAAGATTCAAATTTGCACTACTTCCAGATCGCAAACTCTACATTTTCATGACTTTTTTGGAATGTCTTTTTTTACTGGGAAGCGATTTATTTGCGAATGCGAAAGCGAATGCGAACATTCGTTACATCCTTAGTATGGATTCTTACCTTTCATTTTATTATAGCGGAAGCACCCAGTACGACCGAGCCACCTTTTTTTTTCTTTCAAGGAAGTTTTTTTATTATATCATATCTTTTAAACCATATGAGGGAACTTTATGTTTTTTTTTTTTAAATACGCAGAAAAGGCTATATTTAAAAAAATAACTATTTAAATCAGGGCAATAAAATTGTCTTACGTACAAACACTATAGAAGTGCGTAAACCATTTTCAATATTTTGGACCAAAATTTACATGTGACTTTACTTCATTATTTCAAAGACAAATAAACATTTTTTTTTGGGATACAATTTATGGATTCTTCATACTGAATAAATTTTCTTCAAAACTGCATCATTACATTTTTAAAATTTATGTGTCGAAAAAATTACTTATTGCAAAAAAAAAATCCCACTGTGCACCGGGTTAAGCTAGTTATTTTATAATGTATGATAATAATTACTTACTGTTAATATAGGGGTACATATGTACATATAATGTAATTTACTTCATTAATCCTGGTGTTTTGCAAATAATTCTAATTACTCAGAGTTGTAAAACTGTACAGTATCTGGTTACCTAGTTGCTGTTAAGGTAATCAGTAACATTAACAAATAGTCATATAATTTTTATTTATTTAACCAACAACAAAACAAGGAAATCGAGAAGAAATTAATTACAAATATTACATGAAATAAATTACAAAACGTATTCTTAGATTGTTCGTGTTATAAAAATATTGTATCGAGTACCTATAATTAAAAGAATTGAATAGCCAAAAGTTTATAAATTTTTCAACACTATGCGGAGTTGTGTAGCAGTATCTACTTTAATGTTTGCATTACTTTCAACGTCTGCACGTACAATTAAAAGATTCTAATATTTCACTAATGTTGAAGTCGTACAAGTGACAACTATTCAAGGCCAAGTACAAATGTGCATCGACGGCTAATTTAAGAAAGAGTTTTTTATTGTTGGCACCTGAACAGCCACACATACCTGCTGCACAAAAACACTCGCAATCGTGAGAATGAATTTGTTTTTTTAAAACAAGCATCATATTACGGCCAGATTCCACACGAAAATATGTGCACTAATTTTAAGTAAATAATAGATTTAATTTCACTTTATTTTGTGCATACATGTTCGTATGTTTCAACATAAGTATGTCAATATGTAGGGTTAAGATTTATTCTCATAAGTAGTATATAAGCTATAGTAATTTAATTTTAATTTGAATCTGAAAATTACTGCGGCCTAGAGCTGCAACTAAATAAAAAAAACCATTTAAATAAATTTTTTTAGCCGATGGCCTTAGCAGCCAGTGCTATCAATGTATATATTAGTGTTATATTTTATATAATTTTAATATCAAGTAAATAAATAATAATAAATAAATAATAAATTTTCATGTTTATATGGCGATCCTGCCATATTTTTTAGAACAAAGGAATACATAGTATATTTGCTTATCCTTTATCTAAAAATAAGAAAGGACAATAGGATCCAACATACAGAGCTTATGCTAAGTTGGATTCCTGTTAATTATTTTTCGCCAAGATGATGAAGAAATGCCTCCTTATGTGCCCATCAAAGAATTGACACCAGCTGAATTGAAGAAACGCGAAAAGGATTCTACCGACAGCCGTTCTCAATCTCTAGTTTGTCCTTAAATGGAACCAAATTTGACTCAAATCTTGAAGGATTTAGCGGAAGCCGAATCCCGTCGGGAAAAGCAGCTACGAGAGGGCGCAGATCCCAGCCAAAAACCTGAAATTCTATCAATAGGCCCAAACCCCATAAAGCCGAAAAAGAAGAAGGAAGAAAAGAATATCCAATATTCCCTTTACCAAACACAACAAAATCTAGAGGTGGCCGACTAAACAAATTAAAGACGGAACTACGTGCTCTCATGCACCAACAGACTTACGCTCAGGGTGGCGAGCTGAAAAAAATCATAGATAAAATAAGTTCGGTAAAAACCGAAATAAAATCACAAAAAAAAATATTTAATACCAATTTGAAGCTTTCTATGTAAAAATTTTATATATATACATCCTTATATAAGAATTTCTTGCATTATTTTCGTTAAAAAAAAATAATAATAATTTTTATTAATTAATGTGAGTATCTAAAGAAGAGAAGAAAAATTAAACTAGACTTTTAGCTGGGGGAAATACCGATATTTTTCTGTGCAGCCACGCACTTCATCAGCACCCATGTCTATCTACTGGGGTAGAGATTATTATTAACATCAGCTATTTAACTTAAATTTCTATGAAATGGAATATGAGAATTGATTGTGTATACAATTATTGATTTACCTTTGGCAAACACATTTGTAAGTATCACTATTCATTTTCTGTTTTTCCATATTCTATTTAGGTTAGCACGAAGTTATATCACTCTACCTATGTATGTTTAAAAATAATTAATGTGATGATCGTAAAAGATAAGTAAGAATAGTTAATAGGTTAGCACGAAGTTATATCACTCTACCTATGTATGTTTAACTATTCTTACTAAAGATGATCGTAAAAGATAAGTAAGAATAGTTAAACATACATAGGTAGAGTGATATAACTTCGTGCTAACCTAAATAGAAAATGGAAAAACAGAAAATGAATAGTGATACTTACAAATGTGTTTGCCAAAGGCAAATCAATAATTGTATACACAATCAATTCTCATATTCCATTTCATAGAAATTTAAGTTTAATAGCTGATGTTAATAATAATCTCTAGCCTAGTAGATAGACATGGGTGCTGATGAAGTGCGTGGCTGCACAGAAAAATATCGGTATTTCCCCCAACTAATAGTGTCTAGTTTAATTTTTCTTCTATTCTTTGGATACTCACATTAATTAATAAAAATATTTGATTCATAAGAATTGAAATTACTGAACTCAAGCCTGATTAAGAAATTATTTCTGATTAAAAATTCACTATAGTTCAATTAAATCTAATAATGTCTCATTTAATTCATCATGGGCACGTGACAAAAATATGTTCACTTGGCGATCACTGTTCACTTGGCCAGAACTGCTTCAGAATGCTGGAAAGCTAAGTCAACTGTAGAAAGCAAAAACAAAGTAACATAAAGCCACTACAATAATGCTTATATGTATGTACCGATGGTGCATCGAATAAGTAAAAATAATTAATGTGATGATCGTAAAAGATAAGTAAGAATAGTTAAACATACATAGGTAGAGTGATATAACTTCGTGCTAACCTAAATAGAATATGGAAAAACAGAAAATGAATAGTGATACTTACAAATAAGTTTGCCAAAGGTAAATCAATAATTGTATACACAATCAATTCTCATATTCCATTTCATAGAAATTTAAGTTAAATAGCTGATGTTAATAATAATCTCTACCCCAGTAGATAGACATGGGTGCTGATGAAGTGCGTGGCTGCACAGAAAAATATCGGTATTTCCCCCAGCTAATAGTGTCTAGTTTAATTTTTCTTCTCTTCTTTAGATACTCACATTAATTAATAAAAATATTTCATTCATAAGAATTGAAATTACTGAACTCAAGCCTGATTAAGAAATTATTTCTGATTAAAAATTATTTATAAATAAAATTTCGACATTTAACTGTAACAATTAACGCTTATATATTTTTTTATTGTTACAAATGCAATGACATTTTTTTTTAAATTTTATTTTTAATCTGAAAATTTTTTGAGATTCGAACCGACAACCTCGTGCATGACAAGCTGGCACACTACCCACTCGACCACAGAGCCACTCATATTTCAAAAGTATAAATACCATTTAAGCTTAGGTTAATATCTAAGTATAGTTACGGGACTGATCCCAGAGTCACATTGAAGGGAGCAATTAACATTATATTTACACTATTTGATAGGTCATGTGTTCGACCACATCGAACATGTTCAGTGCAGTTTACTACAATGCTAGACCGAGTCCGAATTAAATTGGCTCAAGATCAAGACGATACACCACGAAAATGGTCAATATGCCACCATTTAAACGATATGACTTTTTTCACCATACACTACTACGTACTTTTGATAACACCCACATTATCTCCAGTTATAGGACGAGCACATTTGGATCAATTGTCACCAAATTTTCTGCAGGGCAATTATAAAACAAAAATAAATAGATGCAAAGAAGTTCTAAAACTTTTAAAAGGAAATTTTCCACCACAATTCAATAATACTTTAACAACATTATGCGCTTCATATTGCGATATTTTCGGTTTAGAAACAGAAGCAATAACTACTAACAATTTCTATGAACAAAAGTTGAGTATAAAAGATACACAACCAGTATACATTAAAAATTACAGAATTCCACACGCACACAAAGAAGAAATTGATAAACAAGTAAAAAAGTTAATAGACAACAAAATAGTCGAACCTTCACACTCTGAATACAATAGTCCAATCCTATTGGTACCCAAGAAGTCATTACCAAATTCAAAAAATAAAAGATGGAGACTTGTAATGGATTATAGGCAAATTAATAAGAAACTAGTGGCTGACAAATTTCCATTACCTAGAATTGACGATATTCTAGACCAACTCGGCAGAGCGAAGTATTTTTCTTGCTTAGACCTTATGTCAGGATTTCACCAAATTAGTTTGGAGAAAAATTCAAGAGACTTTACATCATTTTCCACCAGTAATGGTTCATACAGATTTACAAAGCTACCCTACGGCCTAAAAATAGCTCCAAATTCATTCCAAAGAATGATGACACTTGCTTTTAGTGGTTTAAAACCAGATCAAGCATTTCTTTATATGGACGACCTAGTTGTCTTGGGATGCTCAGAAACACATATGCTCTCAAATCTGAAAGACGTTTTCGATTTATGTCGCAAATACAACCTAAAACTTCATCCTGAAAAGTGTTCACTTTTTATGAAAGAAGTAACATATCTTGGTCATAAATGTACAGACAGTGGAATATTGCCAGATGATAGTAAATACTCGATAATCGAAAATTATCCAACACCGCAAGATGCTAATAGTGCAAGAAGATTTGTAGCTTTTTGCAACTATTACAGGAGATTTATTAAAAACTTTTCTGAATATTCAAGACATTTAACAAAACTAACCAAGAAAAATGTTCCATTCGAATGGACAAAAGATTGTGAATTTGCATTTAAATACCTAAAGAAAGCGTTAATAAGCCCCAGATTACTACAATACCCCGATTTTAATAAAGAATTTTGCATAACCACAGATGCAAGTAAATACGCTTGTGGAGCAGTTTTAACACAAGAACACGAAGGTAAACATTTACCAATAGCGTATGCTTCAAAAACACTTACTAAAGGTGAAAGTAATAAATCAACAATTGAGCAAGAATTAACCACCATACATTGGGCTATAACACACTTCCGACCATACATATGTATATGGAAAACATTTTCTTGTCCGACCATAGACCACTATCTTATTTATTTTCAATGAAAAATCCAAGCTCCAAATTAACAAGAATGAGACTTGATCTCGAAGAATATAATTTTACAGTTGAGTACTTTAGGGGAAAAGATAATTATGTTGCAGACGCTTTATCACGAATAACCATAAATGACCTAAAAGACATGAATATTAAAATTTGTTCTATATTAAGAGTCACGACCAGATCAATGACCAATAAGAAGGAAAAAGAATTAAATAGTACTTCACATACCAAACAGCATAATATTAATAAAAATAATAATGATTATAAGCCCAGTATATATGTACCATTAAATAACACTTATGTCAGAAAATATAATAAACTAAAGATTTCCCCCGGAAGATGTTATATAAAACGAGGAAAATCTATAGTAACATATATACAAATTAATGATTTGTTTACTAAAGGGAACTTTGACTGAGGACACTTTTTCTCTAGGCTCGAATATGTGGCCGGTAAACATAATATTAATAAATTACAAGTGGCACCTAGTAAGAAAATTTTCGAATTTATCTCTATAAATGAATTTAAAGTTATGGGCAATAAAATGTTGAATAAAATTAAAGTAGCGCTACTAAATGAGGTGACCCAAATTGATAGTAAGAATGCCAAGGCAATTCTCGAACTTATGCTGAAATATCACGATGATCCCATAGAAGGAGGACATTGCGGAATATATAGAACAATAGAAAAAATTAAGAGATATTATTATTGGAAATATATGTCAAAAGACATATCTAAAGCCTGGTACGGAGTTCATACGGAATTTCAGGTTCTCATACAAACTGTATGTAAAAAAAATTACGGAAATTCAGGTTGATAAATTTCATAAAGAAATTTCCATTTGCCAGTACGGACTTTCAAAAGAGAAATACACAAAATTTTTGAAATTTATTGCCTATCTTAGGGATTTAGAAATATAAGTGGAGACTTTTTTCAGTCAACTGATACAAAAATTAATGTTCAAGCAATTGTTTGGTGACGGAATTTTTGACATTTCTAATTTTCATCAAATTGTAATTATTTTCTAATGTTTTTGTGCGTTGTAAATTCATAAATAAACGAATTTTTGTGTATGCAAATATAATTCTACACAAAAGGCTACACTATTATTTTTCCGTGTAGAAATAAATGTAAATTTACAAACCTGAAATTCCGTAAGAACTCCGTACCGGGCTTAAATACGTAAAATCATGTCATAATTGCCAAACTTCCAAAACAACAAAACACATAAAAAGTCCAATGATTATCACACAGACACCTGATAAGGCCTTTAATACGGTTTATGTGGATTCTATTGGACCATTTCCAAAATCATTGAAAGAAAACGAATATGCGATCACACTAATATGTGATTTAACTAAGTATTTGGTAACAATACCGATTAGAGACAAAAGTGCCAAAACAATTGCTAAAGCAATTTTTGAAAATTTCATACTCACCTATGGTCCGATGAAGACGTTCATTTCGGACATGGGAACAGAGTATAAGAATTCTATTTTAACAGAAATTTGTAACTTGATGAAAATTGAAAAACTAAACTCAACAGCTTACCACCATCAAACATTAGGAACAGTGGAAAGAAGCCATAGAACCTTTAACGAATACGTACGCTCTTACATTTCAGTAGACAAAACTGACTGGGACGAATGGTTAAAATACTTTACATATTGCTTTAATACAACACCTTCAACAGTTCATAATTACTGTCCTTATGAATAAGTTTTTTCAAAACTTCCGAATAAATTTCATCAATTCACTGAAGTGGATAGAATTTCTCCTTTATATAATATAGATGACTACGCCAAAGAGGCAAAATTTAGGTTAGAAATAGCATATAAGAGGGCCCAACAATTACTAGATAAGAATAAAATTAAGCAAAAAGAAAATTACGATAAGAATGTTAAGGATTACAATTTAAATATAGGAGATTTAGTTTTACTCAAGAATGAAGCAGGGCATAAGGTGGAGCCAAACTATAAAGGTCCATACGAAATTAAAAACATAGATATAAGAAATAATGTAACAATAGTAGATAAGAAAACTAATAAAGAACAAATAGTTCACAAAAATAGAATTAAATTGTATCATAAGTAATAGAAAAAAAAAAAAAAAGAGAAACAATATAAATAAATAAATATTGATACTCCGGAGTATGCAATAAATAAAATAATAATACATATATTATACTTATAAAACTAAAATAAATTCTAATTCTTGTTTAAACATATTTGTAAAAGAATGTCCATGGAACTAACGTTATATGAACATTCTTGCGAAAAGTGGAGGTGTAGCAGTATCTAATTTAATGTTTGCATTACTTTCAACGTCTGCACGTATAATTACAAGATTCTAATATTTCACTAATGTTGAAGTCGTACAAGTGACAACTATTCAAGGCCAAGTACAAATGTGCATCGACGGCTAATTTAAGAAAGAGTTTTTTATTGTTGGCACCTGAACAGCCACACGTACCTGCTGCACAAAACACTCGCAATCGTGAGAATGAATTTTTTTTTTTTAAACAAGCATCATATTACGGCCAGATTCCACACGAAAATATGTGCACTAATTTTAAGTAAATAATAGATTTAATTTCACTTTATTTTGTAGTCAACAAACCATGAACACGTTAAAACTATGTTTCTGGAACGCAAACGGCATTCGCCAACATAAAAATGAACTTGAGCACTTCCTCACGGAAAAAAATATTGATATAATGATGGTCTCTGAGACTCACTTCACTTCGAGAAGCTGCTTTAAAATAAATGGTTACACTCTATATGATTCAAAGGACCCGAGAGGGAGAGCATGCGGTGGATCAGCAATTCTAATTAAGTCAAGACTCAAGCACTATATCCTTGAGAACGTTAGTGAAGAATATATGCAAGCTACGAATATTTTCGTAGAAAATTTTTGAGCGAACTTCGTGATATCATCAATTTACTCACCTCCCAGATTTTCAGTTACCGAAGATCAGAATGAGAAGTTCTACAAATCGCTTGGATCTTGTTTCGTGGCAGCTGGTGACTACAATGCAAAACATACGTACTGGGGCTCGCGTCTTGTTACACCTAGAGGTAGAGCGTTGTTTAATACAATTTCAAAAATGGGCTTAGATGTCATTTCGAGTGGGGAGCCTACTTACTGGCCTACTGACGTAAGAAAAATTCCAGATGTTATAGATTTTGGCGTCACGAAAAATATCCATAGGGACTTAATTCACGTAGAGGGCTCTGTAGATCTGTCCTCCGATCACTCTCCCACAATAGTTACAATTTTCAACCCACTAAGGAGTGATTTAACTAACTCATATGCGAAAACGATTAATAGGGTCAACTGGCTAGGATTCAAAAAATATATTAGTAGTCACTGCGTAGAAAACATTCAGCTAAGATCACCTGATGATATTGAATTTAATATTGCCAATCTTAACGAATATATTAAACAGGCTGCTGAACATGCCACTACTTCCTATCCGCAGACTGGCTTTAATAGAATTTATTCTACGGAAATTTAACGTCTTGTATGTGAAAAAAGGAGAGCTAGAAGAGAATGGCAACAACACCGATCACCCCTAAATAAAATCAGACTTAAAGAATGTACTAAACGACTCAAAGAGCTGCTATCGTCGGAAAAGACTGCATTACTGGAAAAGTATTTAGAAGGTCTTGATGTAACGTCAACATCTAATTACTCTTTATGGCGCGCTACTAGAAATCTTAAAAGACCCGTTGATCTCAAATCACCATTGCGTACTTCGACTGGAGGCTGGGCAAGAAGCGATAGTGAGAAAGGTAACTTATTTTCTGAGCATTTAAAATCTGTATTCACTCCCAATTCATGTACGGGTGCTGCCGATTTACCGAGTGTAGTCTCTCTACCCCCTCGTCCCTTAAGGTTTAAGATGCGTGAACTACAAAAAATAGTTGCTGAACTCGACCCTAAGAAAGCTCCAGGTATTGATGGCATTAGTAAAAAAATGCTGATGAACTTGCCTCATATTGCAATAAGAATTTTGCTATTTATTTTTAATGCCATTTTACGAATGCAGTATTTTCCACATAACTGGAAACTTGCCAAGATTAAAATGATTCCAAGGCCAGGCAAAGATCTTACCAAGGCTGAGTCATATAGGCCTATAAGCTTACTTTCAACAATTTCAAAGCTTTTCGAAAAGCTGCTCATGACTAAATTGTCCACAATTTTAGCTGATACTGGGTGCATCCAGGACCATCCATTTGGCTTTAGAAGTCAGCATAGCACTATTGAGCAAACGCATAGATTGGTTCAAATTATAAGGAGGACTTTTGAAGAAAAGAAGTATTGTTCTGCCCTTTTTATTGATTTTTCTCAGGCATTTGACAAAGTATGGCACAAAGGCCTAGTTTTAAAATTGAAGACATACCTACCAATAAATATACAAAAGCTTTTGGAAAGTTATATTCTTGATAGAAAGTTTACTGTTGTGGAAGGAGACTTCATGAGTGTACCCGAATCTATATCTTCTGGTGTGCCACAGGGTAGTATTCTGGGGCCAGTCTTGTATCTAATATATACTTGTGATATGCCTGTGAGCAATAACATCCACACTTCTACATTTGCCGATGATACAGCCTGTTTGAGTATTCACAAAAATCCTGATGAGGCATCCCGCAATCTCCAAGCACACATTACCCAGCTTGAAATATGGTTGAACTTATGGAGAATTAAAGTCAATGAACAAAAGTGTGTTCATATAACGTTTACCCTAAGAAAAGATACCTGTTCCCCCATTCGAATCAACAATCAAAATATTCCTCAACATTCTCAAGTCAAATACCTTGGCATACACCTTGATCGAAGGCTTACATGGAAATATCATATTGACTCTAAGTTAACCCAAATGAAACTTAAATTGACTCAAATATATTGGTTAATTGGCAGAAATTCAACACTCAGCCTAGACTGCAAACTCTTGATATACAAGTCGCTTTTGAAGCCAATATGGTGCTATGGAATTCAGCTGTGGGGCACTGCTTCAGCTTCAAATGTCGAGAGAATCCAACGAAGGCAAAACAAAATTTTACGTTTGATAACATCTGCTCCATGGTACGTTAAAAATTCAAATATTCATCTTGATTTAAACATGCCACTAGTGAGTGAAGAAATTGCAAAATACGCAGGCAAATATTTAACTAAACTCGAGTCACATCCTAATCCGCTTGCCCGTAATATTTTGAGCTTTACTGGACACATCCGCTTAAAAAAGAGGGACACAAGGGCTCTTATACCCAACACTCCAGATGGGACTGCTTAAAAATACTTCTTTTTGATTATCACTACTTATGTATTATTTATAACTATCACTAAGCTTATGTCCGATATTGGTCGGGCCTAATAATTATATTTAGATTTAAGATTTGATTACTTATTGTTAGTTCATTTTTGAAGATACAATAAATAAATATGTATATGAAAAAAAAAAAAAAATTTATTTTGTGCATACATGTTCGTATGTTTCAACATAAGTATGTCAATATGTAGGGTTAAGATTTATTCTCATAAGTAGTATATAAGCTATAGTAATTTAATTTTAATTTGAATCTGAAAATTACTGCGGCCTAGAGCTGCAACTAAATAAAAAAACCATTTAAATAAATTTTCATGTTTATAGTTGGAGTCAACTGTTTCTTTAATCTTACTAATTTTTACAATTTTTTTTTTTTTTTTAAACAAGCATCATATTACGGCCAGATTCCACACGAAAATATGTGCACTAATTTTAAGTAAATAATAGATTTAATTTCACTTTATTTTGTGCATACATGTTCGTAAGTTTCAACATAAGTATGTCAATATGTAGGGTTAAGATTTATTCTCATAAGTAGTATATAAGCTATAGTAATTTAATTTTAATTTGAATCTGAAAATTACTGCGGCCTAGAAATGCAACTAAATAAAAAAACCATTTAAATAAATTTTCATGTTTATAGTTGGAGTCAACTGTTTTGGATAGTTTTTGTAAACTTTAATGTACGCCGACAGGAGTATGAATTTCTTTTCCATAAAAATTTTTTTATATTTAATTTTGCAGAATTAAATAGACCCCCAATTAAATGTCTGTAAATTTCACATGCAATAGATATTAGTTTTCACGGATATCATTTTAAATATTCGAATTCGAATTCTCGAATATCAAAAATTTACATTCGGCACATGTATGTATGATAATCAAATAAATAAGAAAAACATACGTATTTTTTGTAAGAAATTACTACAATTTTTCTGTTACGTAATATTTTCAAAGATTACCTCCCCCCGCCATAACTAATCGTAACAGAACTCGAACCTCGAACCCCCCCTCCTCCCTAGAGCGCTACGTAATATATGGACGGCCCCTTATAAAAAAGTGACCTAGAGCTCATTAATAATATACCTACATTATAACATTTTCAAAGTTTGTAAGAGGTTTTTGTGACAATTTTTCTGAATACTTTGTTATTAATAATTTCTTTATGCAATTGTTAAATGTAATTGCTGCAGTACATTTAAATAAAATCTCATAACACTGTACCGTATTAGCTCTGCTGATATTAGGTGTGTTCGTTTACTTTTGCAGTAAAAGCGAAAATTTTTAAATGTACTCTCAAAAAGAGCAGTTGACGAAAAAAGTACGCGAACGGAAAAATAGTAAAAATTAGTAAGATTAAAGAAACAGTTGACTCCAACTCCGCATAGTGTTGAAAAATGTATAAACTTTTGGCTATTCGACTCTTTTAATTATAGGTACTCGATACATTATTTTTATAACACGAACAATCTAAGAATACGTTTTGTTATTTAATTCATGTAATATTTGTAATTAATTTCTTCTCGATTTCCTTGTTTTGTTGTTGATTAAATAAATAAAAATTATATGACTATTTGTTAATGTTACTGATTACCTTAACAGCTCAGTTCTCGATGTACCTTCATAGTGAACAGACGTAATAGCGGAATTTTTCTTACATACAAACTTAACAAAAAAAAAATTATACAAAAAATATTCGTAGTGCATATTAACTTTGATAAATAAGCCTTTTTTTTTTGCTTTGCTAATATTTTTACATATTGAAATAACAAAACAAAAAAAAAACCGTAAACAAAAAAACATACAAACATACCCTTGAGGAATACTCTATATGAGTACCCCAAAGGAAAAAAATAGTGAAGTGAGTTCAAACGGCAGAAATGCGTATTTTACTGTGAGTTTTGTTGCTCATAATGATATCAATAAAAATAAAATATCTGATAATAGACTTGCTGTGAGTTCTGAAGCTCTTAATAAAAATAAAAAATCTGATAATAGACTTTTTCTAACGGCAAGACCACAGTTTCGTCAGCGATCAACTTCGCTTTGTCCAATGCCAACTAGTGAATCGTTGACATTATTGCCTAGTACTTCTAAATTTAACTCAGCGATATCACCCGCCTCGGGCTCGGGGTCACCACTTAACCAAGTTGTCACTGAAAATAAGAGTAGCCCAAAACCCAAGGTCCAAGTCGGAATGGACAGATACATTACAATTTTAAAGCGCGGGCGAAGCCCAAATTCTACTAAAATTGCATCTGCTCCAAAGATGTCTAGGGATAACAGCGCATCCTCAACTAATCGCCAAAACCGCTTTAAAATTCTTCAAGATGACAACGACAAACCCGAGGTATCCTCGAACAAAACATCCAAGCCGCCACCAATATATTTGCCCTTATTAAAAAAATAATTTCGGACATTAGTGAGAATAAATTTCACATTGTTCCAATAAAACGTGGCAACATCGATGAAACTAAAATCCAAATTTATGACGAAAAAGATTTCCGCAAAATGGTTGCTGAATTTGAAAAAAGTAAAACAAGCTTCTACACATACCAGCTTAAGAGCGCTAAAGGCATTCAGATCGTATTGAAGGGCATAGATTCTTATGTTGTCCTCGAAGAAATAAAAGATGCACTCGTCCTCCAGGGGTTCAAGGTAAAAAATGTGTCCAATATAATAAATAGAGAAAAGATTCCCCAACCCCTATTTCGTGTTGAACTTGAGCCTAATGATATAAAATTGAAAAAAAATGAGACGCATCCAATTAATAATTTAAAATACCTCTTGTACCGAAAAATCACAGTTGAAGAGCCACATAAGCGTTCAAGTCCTGTACAGTGCCATAATTGCCAAGAATATGGCCATACAAAAACATACTGCAATTTACCCTCTGATTGTGTTGTGTGCGGCGAATTACACGGCACCGCTAGCTGCAACAAACCAAAAGATCAAAGTGATAAAAAATGCAGTAATTGTGGACGTAATCACACCGCTAACTACAGAGGTTGTCCTGTGTACTCTTTTGTAAAGAAGACTATGGTGCAAAAACCTAAATTAGCTCCAGCTCAATCAGCAAACGCTTACTCTGCCACTTTTCAGCAAATGAGCCAACCAGTTACTTCCCGTGTATCGTATGCAGATGCTGCTAAGGCTAGTTCTATTCCGACACAAAATGTTTCACCGCAATATAATTCAACAAATACAAACTCAAACTTTAATTTTAATCGCCTTGAAGCCACTATTGAAAATCTTGTGCAAACTATAAACAATTTTACAACAAATATGACTAGCATGATGCAAGAAATGTAGCGAATGCAGAATAATCTGCTTCAAGCAATACTTAATAAGCCATGAACACGTTAACAATATGTTTCTGGAACGCAAACGGCATTCGCCAACATAAAAATGAACTTGAGCACTTCCTCACGGAAAAAAATATTGATATAATGTTAGTATCTGAGACTCATTTGACTTCGAGAAGTCTTTTTAAAATTTATGGCTACACTATATATGATACAAAGGACCCTAGAGGAAGGGCTTGCGGTGGATCAGCAATTCTAATAAAGTCAAGACTCAAGCACTATGTTCTTGATAACATTTGTGAAGAATACCTACAAGCAACAAATATTGGCATTGAAAGTTTTTGTTCAAATTTCGTTATATCATCAATTTACTCCCCTCCCAGATTTTCAATCACTGAGAATCAATATGAGGATTTCTACAAATCTCTTGGACCTTGTTTTGTAGCAGCTGGAGACTACAATGCGAAACATACGTTCTGGGGTTCGCGCCTTGTTACAACCAGAGGTCGAGCATTGTTCAACACTATTTAAAAAATGGGCTTGGATGTCATTTCGAGTGGGGAGCCCACTTATTGGCCTACTGACATACAAAAAATTCCGGATGTTATAGATTTTGGCGTCATAAAAAATATCTCTAGGGATTTAATTCAATTTCAAGCTTCTCTTGATCTCTCGTCCGATCACTCCCCGACGATCATTACAATTTGTAGCCCATTAAGAAGTAACTTACCTGACCCATATGTGAAGATGATCAATCGTGTTAATTGGCTGGGGTTAAAAAAATATCTCAGCAGTCATTGTACGGAAAACATTACGCTTAGAACACCCGATGATATTGAATCGAACATTGCCAATCTCAGCGAGAATATTAAACAGGCTGCTGAACATGCCACTATCTCCCATCCGCAGATTGGGTTTAATAAAATTTATTCTACAGACATTGAACGTCTCGTACGTGAAAAAAGAAGGGCTAGAAGGGAATGGCAACAGCACAGATCACCACAAAATAAAATCAGATTTAAAGAGTGCACTAAACGACTCCAAGAGTTGCTTGCATCTGAAAAAATTGCATCTCTTAAAAATTATCTGGAGGGTCTTGATGTTACACCGGCGTCTAATTACTCCTTGTGGCGCGCTGCCAGAAAGCTTAAAACACCCGTTGAGTATAAGCCACCTCTACGCACATCTACCGGAGGTAGGGCAAGAAGCGATACTGAAAAAGGTAAAATATGTGCAGATCACTTAAAATCCGTTTTTACGCCAAATATATGTACTGGTGTTGCTGATTTGCCGAATATAGTCGCTCTACCCCCTCAACACATAAAGTTTCAGACGCGTGATTTACAAAAATTAATTGCCGAACTCAACCCGAAGAAAGCTCCGGGTATTGATGGAATTAGTAATCAGGTGCTGATGAACTTGCCTCGTATTGCAATGAGAATCCTCTTATTAATATTTAATGCTATTTTACGACTGGAGTATTATCCACACAACTGGAAACTTGCCAAGGTTAAAATGATTCCAAAGCCGGGCAAAGATATAACAAAGGCTGAGTCATAAAGGCCAATAAGTCTACTCTCTACAATGTCAAAGCTTTTCGAAAAACTGCTCAAAACAAAATTGTCCCCAATTCTAATTAGTAGTGGGTGCATACCAGACCATCAATTTGGTTTTAGAAGTCAGCATAGCACCATTGAACAAACTCACAGATTGGTTCAATTTATAAGAAGAACTTTTGAGGAAAAAAAGTATTGTTCTGCGCTGTTTATAGACATTTCCCAGGCATTTGATAAAGTGTGGCATGAAGGCCTAATATTAAAATTGAAGACTTACTTACCAATAAACATTTTAAATCTTTTGGAAAGTTACATTATTTCCCGTAAGTTCACTGTTGCGGAAGGAGACTTTACAAGTAGGCCTGAAACAAATTTATCTGGTGTGCCACAGGGGAGTATACTGGGACCAGTTTTATATTTAATTTATACTTGTGATATGCCTGTGAGCAGTAGTATC
The DNA here is from genome assembly GCA_944452675.1 of Tachina lurida. NCBI lineage: Eukaryota > Metazoa > Arthropoda > Insecta > Diptera > Tachinidae > Tachina > Tachina lurida. The sequence continues at coordinate 83,984,395 of OX101753.1, read as the reverse complement.
CATACTTCCACATTTGCCGACGATACAGCCTGCCTTAGTATGCATGAAAACCCTGATGAGGCATCCCGCAAACTCCAGGAACACATTAGCCAGATGGAGCTTTGGTTAAACTTATGGATAATCAAGGTAAATGAACAAAAGTGTGTTCAATTAACATTTACTTTACGAAGAGATACTTGTTCCCCCATTCGGATTAACAATCAAGTTGTTTCTCAACATTCACACCTTGATCGACGACTTACATGGAAACACCACATTGACTCTAAGTTAACTCAAATGAAACTTAAACTAACTCAGGTACATTGGCTGATTGGTCGAAATTCAACACTTAGCCTAGACTGTAAACTTTTAATATACAAGTCGCTTTTAAAGCCAATATGGTGCTACGGAATTCAACTATGGGGCACTACTTCAGCTTCAAATGTAGAGAAAATTCAACGCAGGCAAAACAAAATTTTACGCATGATAACATCGGCTCCATGGTACATCAAAAATTCAAATATACATCGTGATTTGAATATGCCTCTAGTGACTGAAGAAATTGCAAAATACGCAGGCAAATATTTAACAAAACTCGAGTCACATCCTAATCCGCTTGCTCGTAATATTTTGAACTTTACTGGACACATCCGCCTAAAAAAGAGGGACACAAGGGCTCTTATTCACAGCACTTCAGATGGGACTTCCTTAAAATTCTTTTATTTTTTATATTTTTTCCTTTTGATTATCAATACTTATGTATTATATATAACTACTACTAAGCTTATGTCCGACACTGGTCGGGCCTAATTATATTTTTATATTTAAGATTTGAATACTTATTGTTAGTTCATATATGAAGATACAATAAATAAAATATCATGTAATAAAAAAAAAACCTTAACAGCAACTAGGTAACCAGATACTTTACAGTTTTACAACTCTGAGTAATTAGAATAATTTGCAAAACACCAGGATTAATAAAGTAAATTACATTATATGTACATTAGGGTGTTCTCTATTTGTATGGGATTTTTATTTTATTCGAAAAAGGTAGGTCTCACCCCCCAAAAAGTTGTCAAATGATCTCAGAGGTAAGCTGGAAAAATTTAACGCCCCTACGACCCCGCCTTCTTATGCCGCCGTTCGATTGAAAAAAAATATTTATCACTCATATCCCTTGCTTTCTCATTTTGAAAATTATTTTGTTTTATAGTGCATAAACTGTGAAAATCAGTTCAAAGTTATTATACAATATGGAAAATGTATTATTTTTAACATCTATCATATTGTGATACGCAATATTATATAAGTTTCTTTTATATTATTCATATGCGAACATCATAAAACATTTTGCAAAAGAACGCGCACAGAGCCAAAATAAGTTTTAAAGAAAGAGAGAATTTGTTTGTCAATGATCTAGACAACCTCTTTGATATCGCACATGCAGAAGCAATGACTAAACTGCGGATTGAAGAGGACAAAAAATTTTTTCTTGCACAAAGGCAGCCTGGTCGCGTAGGTTGTCTCGGAGCTGTCGACAAGATTTCTGCGATTGCTGAGGAGAAAAGGGAGAAATGTAGGAGAGATGAAAATACTCGGCTGGAACAACACATTGCGAGCAAAATAGCAAAAAATTCAATCGATACATTGCCTCAAATGTTTTCTGAAGAGTCTTAAGATGAAGAAGAGCCTGAATGTGCCCAAATTGTTACAGTGTTCCAAGGAGTTTCTGGTGGCAGGACAGCTCGCAAATATTTTATAACACCAAAACTTGTTGCAGTGCTTGATAGATGTAAAGTTTCAGTGCGCTACGCTGTTTTCATCTTGCAAGCAACAGCAGAAGCACTCGGCCACAGTTTGGATGAACTGATTACTACTCCAACTTCAATTCACAAAGTTCGTTCACAGTTGCGAACCCAACGGGCTGCAGAAATAAAGAGCAATATTTTAAAATCATTACCTCAATTTGTGGTGGTTCATTGGGATGGAAAGTTATTGCCCGCATTGAGTAAGTGTAAACGTCATAATTATATGTAATCAGTTTAAACTAATAGTCGATTTTATAATTATATAGGTATTCACGAGCAGAAAATAGAACGTGTACCAGTTGTTGTCAGTGGACTCGGAAGCGAGATGTTAATAGATGTTCCAAGACTGGATAGTTCATCTGGAGAAGAACAAGCAGCAGCGGTATATAAGGCATTGCAAGATTGGCAACTTTGCGACAGAGTGCAAGCTTTGTGTTGTGATACGACACGTTCCAATACTGGAAAGAAAAATGGTGCTTGTGTTTTGTTGGAGACGAAATTGGCAAAAGACTTGCTGTATCTTCCATGCCAGCATCACATTTACGAACTCGTATTGAAAGCCGTTTTTGAGTCTAAGTTGCCAATGCGCTCATCAAGTGCAGACGTTCTCCTTTTCAAAGACTTTAAAAAGTCGTGGGCCACAACTTAAATCGAAAAAAATTGTGAATGGAATGAAGGATAGCAACTGCCATGGAAAACTTATTGATTTTATGGAAAATATTTCCCAGTTCGTCTCACAAGAGTTAATAAAGCATCAAGTGCGAGAGAATTACCGTGAACTTTTGGAGCTGGCATTATTGTTCCTTAAAGCAGAAAGTGAAAGCGATTTCAAAATACGGCCGCCAGGACCAATGCACCATGCGAGATGGATGTCGAAAGCAATTTACTGCTTGAAAATATTTCTTCTCCGTGAGGACTACCCATTGCCCAAAGAAGAAGTGAATGCTTTAGGAGATGTCTGCTGCTTCATTGTCCGTTTTTATATTAAGGCTTGGTACAAATGCTCAAACGCAGCAACAGCATGCCAAACAGATATAGACCTCATTTGCCAAATGGTGAAATATCAAGATATTGACAAAATGACAGCAAGGCCTGCATTGAAGAAACTTATGAGTCATTCTTGGTATTTACATCACGAAATATCTGCTCTAGCGTTTTTCGACGAAACTTTGGAACTCGACACTAAAAGGAAAATGGTACAAGTTTTGACAAGGGTTAATGTAGAACAAGTGGACAAAAGGCTTCCTTTAAATATTGAGGATATCAGGAACTGGGAAGGTAATAATGCGATTAAATAGCTACGAAGCTTATATTGATGGGGAAAAAATTGTAAAGTCGTTGCCTGTTGTCAATGATACTGCTGAGAGAGCAGTTAAGCTGATGGAATTAGGGATGCTAAACGGGAAATCCCGAGCCCGGAAATCCCGGGATTTTCGGGACTATGCAAATCCCGGAGCCCGGTATTTTTTAATTTTAAAGCCCGGGATTTTCGGGATTATCTGAGTACCGTTTTTTTGCATAAATAATGTTTTTGAGTGTCATCTTCCATATTAAAAATTATTAGAAACTCCCTTTTATAAAAAGTTAAAATAAAAAATTTGCTTTGATAAATATTTTAGTAGATAATATTATATTTTATATACATAATTGCTCAATTCACAACCTATTGTAAGTGTAGTAGGTCGTCAAGCTGTACAATAGTTGTAAAATGCTGTAGATAATTTCCATAGACAAGTTTGAATGTCGTAGAATGACATTTAGAATCCATAAGCTTATAATAGTGCTAACATTTTTAAATTACATTTACTTTAATTTTAAAGTCGCTTTTTATTATTACTCTTCTTCTTTTTAAATGTTCGACATTTTTAAAACAGCACTTACAGCAGGCCGTTCACAACTACCATAGTTGTAGCTAATACAATTTACAATCTACTGTAGGTTGTGAATTGGGTAAATATATCTTATGGCGTTTTTTTTTTCTTGGAAAAAATTTTACATACATTGCACTTTTCAATGAAAATTTGGAATTAAATGTCTGAATTATAGAAGTACATACATACATATGTGCGTCCATATGTACCTTTTAAATGAAAAAAAAAAAATTTAAAATTAAAAAATAATTTTTAATATAAAGACGCACATTTGTGCACAATGTTTTCGGGATTTCGTAAGTCCCGAAAATCCCGGGGTCCCGGTTCGGGATTTCGAGACTCCATCACTAAATCCCGAAGCCCGGAATTTCAAAAAACCTGTCCCGATTAGCATCTCTAGATGGAATACTATCACGGCCATCTCACCAAAGACGAGAATCAAAAAAAATATATTCTGCAGTGCGTTCAGGAGCACAGAAAAATTTACACAAATTGTTCGAAAACTGTTTTGAGTAAAAATTATTAATAAATACATATTGTATAATAACTTTGAACTGATTTTCACAGTTTATGCACTATAAAACAAAATAATTTTCAAAATGAGAAAGCAAGGGGTATGAGTGATATATATTTTTTTTCAATCGAACGGCGGCATAAGGCGGGGTCGTGGGGGCGTTAAATTTGTCCAGCTTACTTCTGAGATCATTTGACATCTTTTTGGGTGGTGAGACCTACCTTTTTCATAAAAATTAAAATAGAGAACACCCTAATGTACATACATATGTACTCGTATATTAACAGTAAGTAATTATTATCATACATTATAAAATAACTAGCTTAATTTTTTCGACACATAAATTTTAAAAATGTAATGATGCAGTTTTGAAGAAAGACAATTTTATTGCCCTGATTTAAATAGTTATTTTTTTAAATATAGCCTTTTCTGCGTATTTAAAAAAAAATTATAAAGTTCGCTCATATGGTTTAAAAGATATGATATAATAAAAAAAACTTCCTTGAAAGAAAAAAAAAAGGTGGCTCGGTCGTACTAGGTGCTTCAGCTATAATAAAATGAAGGTAAGACTCCATACTAGGGATGTAACGAATGTTCGCATTCGCAAATAATTCGCTTACTTTTGCTATTTGCATTCGCTTTTGCATTCGCTTAAATGTATGCGAATATTTAAAGCGAATACTAAAGACAAAAATATTGGAAATATTTTCCAGTTTTTGAAAAAGAAGAAATAATAATAAATAAATATTTTCTACTTAAGACTAGTCTGTTAAAACTTTTGAAAAATGGTAAGCAAATCTTTACTTTGTTCAAAAAATTTTATATGCAAAAATATTAACTAATCCTTCTTTGTTGTAATTTTTTTGCAAAACAAGTGCCACTCATATTATTTCGCATGAAAACTTAAAATGTTGAAGATATATTGCATATGTTTTTCCCACTACTTCTAGAAAAAAAATTCAGGAACAATTCATTCCAATTTTTCTTAATATTTATTTTGGTAGCATTTTACAGGAAATGTTGAACGTACTACAAGGTTTTAGGGCGAAAGTACGAATACCCATTCGTTGATTGCCTGACATTTTGTAAATTTATTTTAATATGATTTCATATATCTTTCAGTTTAACAATTTTTATTTCTAATAAATTAATAAATATTTGCTGAATACAAGACTCAAGTAGATCTATGTATACAACACAACTTCATGTTCTTAGATAAATTTATTTTCATGTGCTTTTTTTAACGTATTGTAATATTTGCATTCGCTTTCGCATTCGCATTCGCTTTCGCAAAAATTAAAATGTATTATTCGTTTTCGCATTCGCTAAACTGGTATTCGATATATCCCTACTCCATACTATCAATTTAAAAAAAGTTTAAATAATTAATAATCTTTTATAAAATCATAAAATTTGTCTCCAAATTCATGAAATTTTTAATTTTAAAAAATTACAAAAAGATATGGCATACTTTTAGGCACGTGCTTATTATGACATTTACTTACAACAATAACTTATTTGGAATAGATTAAAAACAAAACCATATGATTTAAGAACAATAAAAATAAAACAATTTGTCAAAATAGAAGGCCTTAAGAACAGATGGGTATACGAGTGGATGCAGTTCAACAAGGAACTGGGTCTACTAACGATGGAATTACGTCCAGCCGTTTTTTTCTAACCCCACGCTTGTTGCCGATGTGACTGGTGAAGAGGAGCAACTAATTTATCGATTTCGCATTATACTACAAGTAATAAATTGTGGCATAAAAATTAATTCGTTGAAGTTCAAGAATTTTGTTCAAGATACAGCGAAACTTTTTGTTGAAAAATATAGTTGGTATTATATGGCAGTATCAGTACACAAAATCCTGATGCACGGAAAAGATATCATGGATGTGGCAATACTTCCTATTGGCATGCTTTCTGAAGAAGCCAGAAATAAAGATTATAGAAATTATAGATTAATATTTCTCCAGAAAGTGTGATAGAGTTGCAATACATACCGTCAGCCCACTATTGGTTTGATCCATCGACCATTTAAAATAAATGAGTTAGGTATGAGGTATATATATTTCGAGTATCCCCTTTCTGAATCCGAGACATGTTTCACGAAATTAATTATGGTTTCTGAGATATTTAGCATTCGGCCTGATTACGTTTGTCGAAGAAGAAAATCGAGAGCAGTCGAAGTCGTTGTCGATTTCGATCATTTTTGGTACCACGTGACTTTTTCGACTCTTGTGATTTTGTAATAGATTGAAAAGTACAAGATGTGCCATAATAACAAAATTACATGAATTGCCCTGTCACATCTGTCAAAACAATGTTTACTTTTACATACTTGTCCGCCAAAGCCAACATTTGAATTTTCTCAGTTTACAATTAAATAAATAGAATAAAATAACAATGCAATCTTTGAATATTTAATAACATTGTTTATTTAAAATAAAAGGTACTTCAGGTACTAAGATTTTAACATAAAATAAGAAAGGAAAACAAAAAAATTACAGATATTCAGTCTTTTTAAAATTAAAATAAATGGGATCAGCAAATTACTCCCGAATTCCGCTATTCCATGCACTATTTGCCTTTTTTATCTCTATCTCCTCAATTCAAGCTTTTAACAATTTGTTTCTAAAATCTTTTCTTTTTCAGCTCCATTTTGTACAATGAAAAAATTTTTTCTTCTCTTTTCTCCGCAGCTTTGTACATTTTCAATTCTTCTTCTTTAATCTTGAAGATTTTCCTATTATATCTCTCCACATTTTGTAGCGAGTCCTTCACTTGGGAGTATAGCTCCGTTTGGACTTTCAGCTGGTTTTCCAGCAGCACCTTCTTCTCTGTTGAAGCCTTTGTCTGCACTTTTTTCCGCATTCGAGAAATCCTCACTATTCTCGTTTTCTACTGTCGTGTCCATACGGCAATCACTGGACTCAAGTGGAGTATTTGCGACTCCAAATTCGACTCCCTCCGAATTTACTATGGAGTCTAGCTGCAACAAACTTGACTCTGCTACCTAAAATTGGTGTCAGTGTAAACTGCTTGTGTGGCCCTCCTCCCGCACCTCAGCACACACCATCATCCACTATGTCCGTTGGCGGATGGGAGGCCCAATGGAATTTAATTCATTGGCAATTTTCGCCCATTCCTCCTTAGTGTTTACCTTTTGCAGGCCGCTGTGGTACGCTCGCGCAAGATTTGGATTTGCCTCCAATAATTGCACCATTTTTGCAAATTCCCGTTGCATGGTTATTTCATTCCTGGAATATATAAATAATTAATTAAATTAATTAATTAAATTAAATTTACTCACAAAAAACAAATACTTACATTTTACAGCTCATCTTTGTAAACATATGTGAATATATTCAGAAAATGAAGCCTGCTTGACCATTTTTACGGCGACAGCTGTCACAAAACAAGTAACGGCGTCATAAACTTTATGCCAGCGGCCGACATCAGATAAAACATTTTATGTAAAATACCGCAATTTTACCCAATGTTTAAAATAACTAAAGAATTTTTTTATAGAATTTTGTTATTTTTATTGTCGAATATATAAATGTCAAAAAAATGTGTTAAATTTCAAATTAGTTTACGGCATGTTAGCGGATGAAACCAACGGCTAACAATTGGTGTCAATTGAATGCGGCGGCGTCTCTAGTCGTGAGGAAAAACTTGATCGACTGTTTTAGCAAACTTTGACAGTCATTTTCGTCTTCCGTGTTACGAAAATTGTAACAGATTGTGCATTTTCGACAACCGTAGTACCATTTTCCAAAAAATCGACATTCGACTACGTCTTCGACAACCGTAATCAGGCCGATTAATTTTGCTTCATTTCAACTATTTTCAGGTTTAATAAGTATTGTTTTGTGTAAACGGGACTGTTTGGCTGTTGCGTCAAATTATTCATACAAAAACGTACAAAATCAATTTAACTCTTGTTTTGCTTCATTTCCGTAATGTTATAAACATAATTGGGACGACCGACGAACTTCGCATAGTTCGATGAACTTGCCTTCAGGAATTCGATATACTCCAAATCTTTGCCTTGCCATGGATATATTTGTTGCACATGGATACCAAATTATGCAAATATTAACTTGCGTAATATGAAAACAAATTTTTTATATAATTGAAATAAAAATAAATAAAAAATCGATACCAAGCCTAGAAATTAACAGCAGCATAATAGCAAAGTCTAACATGTGTTGTCTAAAATTCGCGAAAACTGTTGAGAAGTAGAATACTTGCAAAAACTCACTCTCATCGCAAACATTGCAAAAATTCGAGAGAAATTGAGAAAACTCGCTAAAACTGCAAAGTCATTAACCCGGGAGAAAGCGCAAAACATTATGAAAATTCGCAAAAGCTTGGAAAACTTAAATTTGAAGTCCCTTAATAAAAATAAATAAAGCCAGAAACTTAGGAAAAATTACATCATTCGCAAAAATTCGCGAAAAATTGCAATACTTTAAACAAGCCATCATTTATATTAAAAATCGCCAAAACTCTAAGTAATGCTAAAAATTCAGTAAAAACGCGAAAATGGCGAAAATTCGCAGAAACTTACTAATAGTTTTATAAAAGCAAAGTCTAATATGTTAAAAAAAAGTTCGCGAAAAATGTTAAGAAGCACAATACTTTCAAAAACTCGCTCCCATCACGAACATTGCAAAAATTCGCGAAAAGTTGTAAGATCCTAAACAAACCCTATTCTTTATTCGAAATCGCCAAAACTGTTAAGAATAAAAACAAATCTAAAAGAACGCGAAAAAGCACATATTCGCGAAAAATTTCTAAATGCATTGAAGAAATTACTTACACTGCAAGGAATAGCAAAACCTCAGAAAATTAGATCAATCGCGAAAAAAAATGCTAACATCGCGAAATTACAATGTCTACTAAAGGGTTTTGTTTAATTTTGAGGTCATCATTAAAGCGATCGACTTATTTCTATGTACAGCAAGATAAATAAATTTGAAGCATTAATTTAATTCTCAACAACAAATGTCTCAATATACAACAGTAAAGTTGTATACACATGAAGCACAAAAAGCTACTTTTTAAAAATAAATTATGAAAAGTGGCTTATGTGGCACAAAACAGTATTCTTCTCTTTCAATAAAGTAATATTAACTTCTAATTTTGATGAAACTTAGTTTTATTCTTAATTGAGGTAATAAAAGGCTCTGTTCCAAATTTAAAAACTTTGGGCCAAAAATAAATTTTGGGTTCTATGGGCGGTGGGTAGTGGGCGAGGCCAATGTTGACGAAACTTTATTTTATTCTTAATTGATTCAAAAATTCAAAAACCTTTGGGCCAAATATAAATTTTGGGTTCTATGGGCGGTGGGTAGTGGGCGTGGCCAATTTTGATGAAACTTTATTTTATTCTTAATTGAGGTAAAAAAAAGGCTCTGTGCCAAATTTCAACATTCTACGAGCACTACTTATATTTTTTCCCAAACATTGTATGAACAAATCCCACTGTGCGGTGTGCGTTGCTACTAGGGATGTGCAAATGAAAAAAAATTGATCGATATAGTATCGATATTTTTGAACATTATTATATCATCGATATATATTTTTTGAAAACATCGATTTTTTCCCTACAAATGTTGGCAAAATATTCCAAATCTAAAATAAATACACATATACATATATATCGATATTTTTTGCCTACAAATGTTGCCAAAATATTCCAAATCTAAAATAAATACACATACTAACACATCTTGGCATAACCGCCAAAAAAAAGTTTAAGCGATATAAATTTTGAACAATTAACCAAAGATGTAATAACAAAAGAAGAAAAAGCTAATGTGATATATGACATTAATTGTATTGGAGATGGTAAAAATAATTGTAATAAAAAGTATATTGGCACTACTAAAACAAAACTAAAAACAAGAATTTCCTCACATAAATCAGATTTGAAACAAAAGAATAAACCCCTAGAGCAAAAAACTGCCCTCTCTGCCCACTGTGCAGTAAGCGGTCACAAACCTGACTTTGATAGTGTTAGAATATTACAAGAAGAAAATAACTACAAGAAGAGATTTATATTGGAAATGCGACACAACAACAACAACAAATAAACGTCTCAACTACAAGACTGACACAGACAAGTGCGCGCAATTATATCGGCACATAATAAATAAACACAAACCAAATAAATAATAATTAGTTAGTTAATAACTCGCATAAAGGACGGACGGTTGTACTCGTACTTCTTAAAACTTTTACATATTTTTAAATAAGTTTTTATGTATGTATGTAAATACTTGTTGTTTTTTGTGAAAATGGTTTTATATAATATATGTATGTATAATTTGTTTATAGATTCCTTAAAAATGGTTAACGACGTTAACCGAAATATCGGAGATAATTAAAATATAATTAAATAAAAATAAAGGAGTTTTATGGAAATAAAATTAATTGTTTTTATTTAAAAACACGACTAGGGTTTGGGATTTCCCGGACTTTTGCACTTCTCGGGAAACGGGAATTAAAAAATCAAGTTCCCGGGAATTCCCGGAATTCCCGGGAAAAGCTAATTTTCTAAATTAAATACATTTATTAAATGTAAGCATTCTTTTGAAATAAAAGTTAACAAAAAAGCAGTTCTAAGACAAATTTTTAAGAATTTTTAATTGAATTTAAGCAAATGGAATAAACTTATTACACAGCAAAAGATCATATAAAAACCAATTGACGACTGTTACCACAATTAGTAGACAATGTTTTAATAAGACCTACCTTCATTTTAATAAGAATTTGCCTTGCTTGTTTCTCATTCTTTTTGAAAAAGTTCCAGGCGGTTTCTTATCGTTAAGTACAAGCAGGTTACAGTACCATACTGCGCTGCGCCGAATTTTGAATACCCTGAGCCACAGTATATCTAAGTGTCTTTCATTTTATTTCTCCTAAAATATTTTCAGCAGGTTTTCCATAATAGCGCAAACTTGTAATAAATTTAAGTTTCGTCAACTCAGAGTTCTTACAGCTTAAAATTTTCACTACACTTTTCAAAATTTGTTCACTTATTCGGCGAAAAATCACTTCAAGTTCGCTTAGCATCGAATTATTTACTTTAGGAAACGATTATATCATTGCAATCATTGATACTTATACAATTTATTCCACTTTTTTTAGGAGATATGGTATGACCTCAATTTAATGGAAATTTTATGAAATTTCAGACTAGATTTGAATAGCTCACATTTTTATTTTATATTAAAAAAACATGGACATTTTACTGCTTGTTTATCGGCGTCGAAAGAATTCTTTCTTTCTTACAGTTACATTTAAAACAAAAACTCAATTTAAATTTTAAGTTTAAAAAATTTCCTTCGAACAAGGTATATGTAAGTGTTTAAACAGACGATGAAAAACGTGTCAACGTTCGTGTAAATTTAGTCATACAATCATTCAAACGAACTTTTGTAATATATAAAAAAATAATAAGTTTTTATATTAAAGTAAAATTGGATTATAAATTCTATATATTTATGAAATAACATGCACTTTTAATTTCCCGTTTTCCAGGGAAAATCTCAAAAATTTCCCGGGAATATTAGACAGACATTTCCCGGGTTTTCCCGCCCGGGAATTCCCGTTTCCCAAACCCTAAACACGACCTTAAGTCGAAAGAACAATTCCCGTCATATTAAACTATACAGGTCAACTATACAAAATACTCACATTTTGAACAATTATTGAGACCTTATGGGGTTTAAGGGTTTTTGAAAAAGATTTAAAAAAATTTTTGCTGATTAAGCCCTTAGAAAGCCTTAATAATTTTTATAAATAATGATGTTAATCATTGATTAATGAATCCCCGTGTTTAACACTTCGAAGTTCATCATTGCGGAATACGAGAAATATCCACTTTGCATCCAAACAATAATATTTAAATAAATCGCAAAGAACTAACTTAAAACTAAATGAACTCCATGAGTGGAGAAAACACAAATTGATATTGGTATCGAAAAAGGAAATAAATTTATCCATACATCTTTATGTTTAAATTGTATTATAAGATAATTTCTGAAAAACTGCATTCATTTCGAATGCACAATTAGTCACTTTAAGAAATTGAATACAAAGGAACTACGTATGTTAAGTAATACGTAACTTACTTTTGCTCCTTAACGGTTGCTTAGTCTTTACTTTATGCTGCTGTTCTATGCTGTTCCGTTCTATTTCTAAATTTTAATAGTTACTTTTTCTGTAATAAATTAGCTTTTTCTGACCAGAATGGTCACAGTTTTCCACAAAAGTGATGAGTTTTGCTTCGTCCATTGTTATATTTTTTTCATATATATATTTATTTATTGTATCTTCAAAAATGAACTAACAATAAGTAATCAAATCTTAAATCTAAATATAATTATTAGGCCCGACCAGTATCGGACATAAACTTAGTGATAGTTATAAATAATACATAAGTAGTGATAATCAAAAAGGAAAAAAAAGAAGTACTAAGCAGTCCCATCTGGAGTGTTGAGTATAAGAGCCCTTGTGTCCCTCTTTTTTAAGCGGATGTGTCCAGTAAAGCTCAAAATATTACGGGCAAGCGGATTAGGATGTGACTCAAGTTTAGTTAAATATTTGCCTGCGTATTTTGCAATTTCTTCAGTCACTAGAGGCATATTTAAATCACGATGTATATTTGAATTTTTAATGTACCATGCAGCCGATGTTATCAAACGTAATATTTTGTTTTGCCTTCGTTGGATTTTCTCAATATTTGAAGCTGAAGCAGTGCCCCATAGCTGAATTCCATAGCACCATATTGGTTTCAAAAGCGACTTGTATATCAAAAGTTTGCAGTCTAGGCTGAGTGTTGAATTTCTGCCAATTAACCAATATATTTGAGTTAATTTAAGTTTCATTTGGGTTAACTAGAGTCAATATGATATTTCCATGTAAGCCTTCGATCATGGTGTATTCCAAGGTATTTCACTTGAGAATGTTGAGGAATATTTTGATTGTTGATTCGAATGGGGGAACAGGTATCTTTTCTTAGGGTAAACGTTATACGAACACACTTTTGTTCATTTACTTTAATTCTCCATAAGTTCAACCATATTTCAAGCTGGGTAATGTGTGCTTGGAGATTGCGGGATGCCTCATCAGGGTTTTTGTGAATACTCATGCAGGCTGTATCATCGGCAAATGAAGAAGTGTGGATGTTATTGCTCACAGGCATATCACAAGTATATATTAGATACAAGACTGGCCCCAGAATGCTACCCTGTGGCACACCAGAAGATATAGATTCGGGTATACTCATGAAGTCTCCTTCCACAACAGTAAACTTCCTATCAACAATATAACTTTCCAAAGTTTTTGTATGTTTATTGGTAGGTATGTCTTCAATTTTAAAACTAGGCCTTCGTGCCATACTCTATAAAATGCCTGAGAAAAATCAATAAAAAGGGCAGAACAATACTTTTTTTCTTCAAAAGTCCTCCTTATAACTTTAACCAATCTATGCGTTTGCTCAATAGTGCTATGCTGACTTCTAAAGCCAAATTGATGGTCTGGGATGCACCCAGTATAGGCTAAAATTGTGGACAATTTAGTCATGAGCAGCTTTTCGAAAAGCTTTGAAATTGTTGAAAGTAACCTTATAGGCCTATATGACTCAGCCTTGGTAAGATCTTTGCCTGGCTTTGGAATCTAGTTAATCTTGGCAAGTTTCCAGTTATGTGAAAAATATTGCATTCGCAAAATGGCATTAAAAATAAATAGCAGGATTCTTATTGCAATATAAGGCAAATTCATCAGCATCTTGTTACTAATGCCATCAATACCCGGTGCTTTTTTCGGGTCGAGTTCAACAATTATTTTTTGTAGTTCACGCATCTTAAACCTTAAGGGACGAGGGAGTAGAGATACTACACGGTAAATCGGCAACACCCGTACATGAATTGGGAGTGAATACAGATTTTAAATGCTAAGAAGTTAGCTTTCTCACTATCGCTTCTTTGCCCAGCCTCCAGTCGAAGTACGCAGTGGTGATTTAAGATCAACGGGTCTTTTAAGATTTCTAGTAGCGCGCCATAAAGAGTAATTAGATGTTGACGCTACATCAAGACCTTCTAAATACTTTTCCAGTAATGCAGTCTTTTCCGACGATAGCAGCTCTTTGAGTCGTTTAGTACATTCTTTAAGTCTGATTTTATTTAGGGGTGATCGGTGTTGTTGCCATTCTCTTCTAGCTCTCCTTTTTTCACATACTAGACGTTAAATTTCCGTAGAATAAATTCTATAAAAGCCAGTCTGCGGATAGGATGTAATGGCATGTTCAGCAGCCTGTTTAATATTTTCGTTAAGATTGGCAATATTAAATTCAATATCATCAGATGATCTTAGCTGAATGTTTTCTACGCAGTGACTACTAACATTTTTTTTAAATCCTAGCCAGTTGACCCTATTAATCCTTTTCACATATGAGTTAGTTAAATCACTCCTTAGTGGGTTGAAAATTTTAACTATTGTGGGAGAGTGATCGGAGGACAGATCTAGAGAGCCCTCTACGTGAATTAAGTTCCTATGGATATTTTTCGTGACGCCAAAATCTATAACATCTGGAATTTTTCTTACGTCAGTAGGCCAGTAAGTAGGCTCCCCACTCGAAATGACATCTAAGCCCATTTTTGAAATTGTATTAAACAAGGCTCTACCTCTAGGTGTAACAAGACGCGAGCCCCAGTTCGTATGTTTTGCATTGTAGTAACCAGCTGCCACGAAGCAAGAACCAAGCGATTTGTAGAACTTCTCATACTGATCTTCGGTAACTGAAAATCTGGGAGGTGAGAAAATTGATGATATCACGAAATTCGCAAAAAATTTTCTACGAAAATATTCGTTGATTGCATATATTCTTCAATAACGTTCTCAAGGATATAGTGCTTGAATCTTGACTTAATTAGAATTGGTGATCCACCGCATGTTCTCCCTCTCGGGTGTTTTGAATCATATAGAGTGTAACCATTTAATTTAAAGCAGCTTCTCGAAATCAAGTGAGTCTCGTGTTCATGGCTTGTTAACTAATGCTTGAAGCAGAGTATTCTGCATTCTCAGCATTTCTTGCATCATGGTAGTCATATTTGTAGTAAAATTAGTTATAGTTAGCACCAGATTCTCAATAGTAGCTTCAAGACGACCAAAGTTAAAGCTAGAGTTTGCATACGTTGACTTATTTTGCGGTGGAACATTTTGTGTAGGAATAGAACTAGTCTTAGCAGCATCGGCATACGATACACGTGAACTAACTGGTTGGCTTGTTTGAGGAAGAGTGGCGGAGTAAGCGTTTGCTGATTGAGCTGGAGCTAGTTTAGGTTTTTGACCCATAGCCTGTTTAACGAAAGAATATACAGGGCATCCTCTGTAGTTAGCGGTGTGATTACCTCCATAATTACTGACTTTTTTCCTGCTTGATCTTTTGGCTTAGTACAGCTAGCAGTTTTTGTGTGGCCATATTCTTGGCAATTATGGCACTGTACGGTACCTGAACGCTTACGTGGCTCTTCAACTGTGATTTTTTGATATAAGAGGTATTTTAGACTATAAATTAGGTGCGTCTCATTTTTTTTCAATTTTATATTATTAGGCTCAAGTTCAACACGAAATAGGGGTTGGGGAATCTTTTCTCTATTTATTATATTGGACACATTTTGTACCTTGAACCCCTGGAGGACGAGTGCATCTTTTATTTCTTCGGGGACAACATAAGAATCTATGCCCTTCAATACGATCTGCATGCCTTTAGCGCTCTTAAGCTGGTATGTGTAGAAGCTTGTTTTACTTTTTTCAAATTCAGCAACCATTTTGCGGAAATCTTTTTCGTCATAAATTTGGATTTTAGTTTCATCGATGTTGCCACGTTTTATTGGAACAATGTGAAATTTATTCTCACCAATGACCGAAATTAATTTTTTAATAAGGACATTTGAATTTTTTTGTCTCAAATAGATTGGTGGCGGCTTGGATGTTTTGTTCGAGGATACCTCGGGTTTGTCGTTGTCATCTTGAAAAATTTTAAAGCGGTTTTGGCGATTAGTAGAGGCTGCGCTGTTATCCCTAGACACTTTTGGAGCAGATGAGATTTTTGAAGAATTCGGGCTTCGCCCGCGCTTTAAAATTGTAATGTATCTGTCCATTCCAACTTGTACCTTGAGTTTCGAGCCGCTGTTATCTGTAGTGATAACTTTGTTAAGTGATAAACACGAGCCTGAAGGGGATGATATTACTGACTTAAATGAAGAAGTACTGGGCAACTGTAATGTTAATGCATCATTACTATTTGGCATTGGACAAAGCGAAGTTGATCGCTGACGAAAAATTGGCGTTGCCGTTAACAAAAAAATTTTCATCAGATTTATTTTTTATATTTTTTTCATTCAGAACTCACAGTAAAATAAGCATTTCTGCCGTTAGAACTCACTTCAAGTTTTTCTGTATTTGAGGAATTCATACAAAGAATTCCTCAAGGGTTATTCGTTATTCGTTTATGTTTTTTTTTTATTTACGGTATTTTTTGTTTTTGTTATTTATGATTGTTTGTTTGACTTTGAGGTATTCCTCAATATCACTTGTTTAAGTTTTTTTTTGCGGTTTTTTTGTTTTTGTTATTTTTACTATGTAAAAAATATTAGCAAAGCATAAAGCTTATTTATTAAAGACAGTATGTATGTACCTATTACGAATAATATGTACTACTAATATATTTTTTTTTTGTATAATTTTTGTTTGTTTGGTAAGTAAGTAAAATTCCGCTATTCGACTGTTCGCTATGAAGGTACCACGAAAACTGATTCTTAAAATGTTTACGACATCAGAAAGTAAACATATCAAAACTAAGGTAGCCAAAAAATTTGGTCAAAATATTCTCAGTAGTGGGCGCGGCATGCTGCTAAAAACAACAAATTTATGTTAATTTAAAAAAAAAAAAAAATTTCTCACATTTTATCTGAAATAAATTACGATTCCTCGAAAACTATTATCGATATAGGGCTGCGGTATTTTTTGTTATGTTGAGTAAGCTGTTGTTTTTAAGAAATGGAATGAGCACACCCTGTGCAATTTGTAGTTAGAGTGCGATGTAAGAAATTTTAATACCCCATATTTTCGTTTAGCAGTTTATAACTTTTGAAGATCAAAAGGGAACAAAAACAGTAACCCTCCAAAGAAAGACAAAGTGTATTCTTTAAGCGTATATATACTTTTGCACCCGCCACGACCAGCCTGTGGAACACTTTTTTTATTTTAATGAAAATACTCAAAAATTATAAACAAATATTTGTGCCAAATTGCTAGAAAATCTACCTTAGAAATCACTTAAATGCCATTCTACCTGAACAAAATAAAAATAACAATAGCAAACTTATTTTTTTTACATAATTTTGAATTAAAAAAATAGAGATTAATATTTAAATCGAATGCGGCAAATAAAGAATTATAAGTTCAAGTCGCAGGTAGCAAATCGTATTATGTTGACTGTTTTCCTGCAATTTTGTATAGTTTCGAAGGTTACCTGAAAACAAAGTATCTGCATTTGTCAAAAATTTTAAAGAAAAAAAGCTACAAGGAAGCTGATTGGAGTGAAATTCAATATGTGCTTTGCAAAATGGTTACAAGGTGAACTTACTATCCAGATAACTTCTGAAACTACAAGTAAAAACAGTGGAGGATCTATAGATCTAAAAGGCGAAAACTGAAAAATATAAATGAAGAAATCGGATGTGGAAACATTAAAGATAGTTTGCTTTACCAATTGCGATCACATAAACAACTAACAAAAAAAAAACTAGAGCTGAAAAAAAGTCAGCCAATGTAGTAAAGTAAGAAAATAAAAAACATGTTGATTATTGAGTTCTTGTTTCAACTTTGTTATTTGTTGAACTTCTCATTTGTTTAAATGAAAGTTTATAACATAATAACTCTAGTTGTTCTAAGATTTTTGGGTAAAGGTTCCCTGATGATCCTCATTAGCAACAGTGAAATGCGCATAGGATCCAGCTAAACCCCTCAATAATCAATTTAAATGTATTTTTAATAAAAAAGTTATTTTACTAATTAAGTAAAATAATAATTTGGGATTATTAGTGCGTTAATAAACGTTAAACTTAAATTGTAGAAATTCCCAAAAATAAAACACTAATTATTAACTTGACTGCACCAGGTCAAAAATACTTGTGTGGCAACACTCTATTCTTATATAGCTGTTGTTGTTATTTACATTTATTTTCTTTACATACTTTGTACAACTACAACTAGAGCTGAAAAAAAGTCAGCCAATGTAGTAAAGTAAGAAAATAAAAATCATGTTGATTATTGAGTTCTTGTTTCAACTTTGTTATTTGTTGAACTTCTCATTTGTTTAAATGAAAGTTTATAACATAATAACTCTAGTTGTTCTAAGATTTTTGGGTAAAGGTTCCCTGATGATCCTCATTAGCAACAGTGAAATGCGCATAGGATCCAGCTAAACCCCTCAATAATCAATTTAAATGTATTTTTAATAAAAAAGTTATTTTACTAATTAAGTAAAATAATAATTTGGGATTATTAGTGCGTTAATAAACGTTAAACTTAAATTGTAGAAATTCCCAAAAATAAAACACTAATTATTAACTTGACTGCACCAGGTCAAAAATACTTGTGTGGCAACACTCTATTCTTATATAGCTGTTGTTGTTATTTACATTTATTTTCTTTACATACTTTGTACAACTACAACTAGAGCTGAAAAAAGGTCAGCCAATGTAGTAAAGTAAGAAAATAAAAAACATGTTGATTATTGAGTTCTTGTTTCAACTTTGTTATTGTTGAACTTCTCATTTGTTTAAATGAAAGTTTATAACATAATAACTCTAGTTGTTCTAAGATTTTTGGGTAAAGGTTCCCTGATGATCTGCATTAGCAACAGTGAAATGCGCATAGGATCCAGCTAAACCCCTCAATAATCAATTTAAATGTATTTTTAATAAAAAAGTTATTTTACTAATTAAGTAAAATAATAATTTGGGATTATTAGTGCGTTAATAAACGTTAAACTTAAATTGTAACAATTCCCAAAAATAAAACACTAATTATTAACTTGACTGCACCAGGTCAAAAATACTTGTGTGGCAACACTCTATTCTTATATAGCTGTTGTTGTTATTTACATTTATTTTCTTTACATACTTTGTACAACTACACCCGAACAACAGCGCTAGTTTAGCACCTAGCTATGCTGTAGGAGTAGTAGTCTCCTGTCGGGCGCGTCCCCAGGCGGCGGATAGGGGAGAGACATTATCAGTAACCCTCCTGACACACTGCACAAGTGGTCATCTGTGTTTCTGTTATGTCTCGGGTCTGGCACGAATCTGCGGATTTTTCTTTTTAGGATGCGTAGGATCGTTGTCATGGCCAGGCTGTGTGCTGGCGAAATGCACCTCTGGTATCTCACCGACAATGGCGTACCCTGGAAAAGAGGCGCCAATGTTGGGTGTACCATGGGGGAGGAAACCGCAAATGGAGACTCCCGATCATGAGAAATATTCCACCCATGTTTGTTATTATGATGGGGAGATGCTATCCAACATGAAGTGACCTTCCAACTTTGAAGGGAATCGTGTTGGGCAGTTACTCCTAATGAAATCTAAGAGGGTCACATGATACTCCCATAGGAGGTCATGAGGCCAGCTTAGTTTTCAAGTTGTGGCTCCTCCTTATGGTGCAGTTTCTCTATGCATGGAGCCCGCGGACCAAAACTAAACCACTTGTAAGGTTAAGGTGGATGGTAGCAGTGCCGAGAACCTGAATGGCTAGTTAGTGGTTAAAGAAGACTAGTCGCTAACAGCTCCACGCCGACGCCAGGGCACGGGTCGGTTAAAACGTGATTGCCTAGCCCATGTACGCCGTCCCTGCATGGGTGGTCCAACCCCTTACGCGCATACTCGTGGGAACAAAATTGAAAACAAAAATAAAAAACAACAAAAACCAAACCTTGCCATTCCACTAGGAAAGGCAAGGTTAACTCGTAGCGTGTCCTTGGACTGTAGTCCAAGCACATCTGCTACAGCCAAAATTAGAGCTGAGAAATCAGCCAAGAAAACTCTGGGTGTGCCAACCGGGAAATCCTCGGTAGTGCCAACTGCACCCAATAAACAACTGAAAGGTGCACCAGCTGGAATAAAACCAGCCGTGCCAATTGCACCCATTAATACCGAGCTCGAGAAGGATGCGCCAGTCAGCGTAAAGCCGACAGTGCCAACTGCATCTGGATCGAGTGCACGGAATACACAAGAACGTAGCTTCCTGACGCGCAAAGCCACCGGTGAATTCCGGGCTGCTCGACGCTATATCGAGCAGTTGGGCAAAAAGCCGTCTAAAGACCTAAGCAGTAAGGAGAAATCCTCGCTGGCATGGGCAAAGGCTCACTTGGCGGCACATGATGGCTCCAACCCTGAAGCGGCTGCAAAAACACCTGCAGCCATTGCGCCTAAAAGGCAACGCTCAGGGGAGGAGACATCATCGCTGCCAAGGGCACAGCCATCCAGCAAGCGACATAAGCAGGTGGATTCTGGAGTCATAAACAGACCTTACAGTGAGGTTGCAAGAAACACACTGGTAAGGGCTGTTCTTGACCGTAGTAACTGCGACGGAGCAATCGACAATGAAAAATGGGGATTGATCTGTCAAAAGTTATTGGATATTTACCTGCAAGATGCTGACATGAGTAAAGGGCATTCGCCACTATTCATGGACTCAGGCTGGTTTCAAGGACACGTGAAACTGGTCTCCTGCATGGACGAGCTATCAGCGTCCAAATTAAAGGATATCATCCTATCCCTAGGGGAAGTGTGGCCCGGCGCGAGACTGGAATTGGTCGCGGTCAGTGAGATACCTCGCAGACCGAGAGCAATTGCTATCATTCCGGCGGAACCACATGACCCAGCGAAGATCCTGGACATCTTCCGGAAAGGAAACCCGGACCTACCAACCAATGACTGGAAGGTAGTAAAGGTTTACGAACCGGTTGGTGCCCGTAGGAAGGCGATCGTGGTCCTTAATAAGGAGACGTTGTCCCTACTCCGGGAGAAGCAAGGTTTGGTGTACTACGGTTTTATGGGCATCAGACTACGCATCTACCGGGGTGACGACAAACCCGATCCCGAAACCCCTGCTGCAGTAGAGGGGTCGCAAGGGCTAGAGATTGGTAAAGAGGCCAATGCCAATTCGAAGGCCATAGTTGAACCGGCGAACTCAGTCGCTTCGGGATGTTCCCAAACAGACTCTTGTCTGATTGGGGACCTCCTGGACAGACTCGACTTCGTGGACGATGAAAACGCTCTCCTGGACCCAAATCCAGAAGACGCAGACATCGTTATCAATTATGACCCAGATATCTGAGGATGGCGAAGATAATACAAATTAATCTTCATCATTCGAAATCAGCCTCAGCGGCATTAACCAACCGACTCGTTGAGGGAGGAGTGGATATGGCGCTTATCCAAGAGCCGTGGACTGTCAACGGCAAAATACTTGGACTTGGCGCAAAAGGTTACAAATTATTGTATGTAAACAGTTCAGGTAACAATGACAAAAACATTAGATCCTGTATTATGGTTAAAACCAACTTAAATATCTTCATTCTATCTAATTTTAGCAATGAAGATACGGTAGCGGCGGCGTGGGAGACAGGGGAATCCACTATATGGATTCTTTCCTGCTACCTGGCTCACGGCGGCACAGACCCACCTCCTGGTACAAAGGTCCGGGATTTAGCCAAAGAGGCCAATAGACGCGGCACGCCTCTAATAATAGGTGCCGACGCCAACGCACATCATCGAATCTGGGGAAGCTCAGGTAATAATGAAAGGGGTGAGTGTATTTTTGATTTTATTATGGAAAATAACTTAGTAGTATCCAATCAGGGTTCAGAACCCACTTTCATAGTCTCCAACAGACAGGAGGTGTTAGACATTACTCTGGTCAGTGCGAGACACGCTCATCTGATACGTGAATGGAGGGTCTCTTCAGACTGCTCATTCTCTGATCATCGCTATTTGCTATTCACAGTCAGCATATCAAATAGGCATTCGACATTATATGTTAATAGGCGGAAGACGGACTGGGTGATGCAAAACCAAATCCTAACCGACTTAATTGCACGCCCACCAAATATAGAGGGGGCTGCAGATATTGATTTAGCCGTGGACATGCTAACAAATGCGTTCAAAGCAGCCACAGGCACATCCTGTAGGGCATCTGTACAGCGCCCGATAAGAAGGCTACCTTGGTGGTCTGGAGACATAGCAGAAACTAGGAAAAACTGCAGGAGACTTTTCAATGAAGCAAAAAGGACAGGAAATTGGTCACTCTACAAAGCTGCATTAAATAAATTCAAGAATGAAGTCAGGAACGCAAAACGCAAAACTTGGAGAATTCTGCAGTAATGTAGAAACTTACTCCGAGACTAGCAGAATGCGTAAAATCCTTGCGAAAAAGCCACCGATACCCAGCTACATCCAAAATAATGATAGAAACTGGACCACTAGCAGTATTGATTCCCTAAAGATTCTAATGGACATCCATTTTCCGGGATGTCAACCTTGTAGCGTTATGCTACGGGCGTATCCCTTACATGCTCAATCACATATATCCATCGACTTAACGGTGGAGAAAGTTAAATGGGCAATTAAAAGCTTCCATCCGTTAAAATCACCAGGACCGGATGGCATTATCCCAGCGGATCTACAACATAACGTAGAACTTGTAATCCCATGGTTACTTACCATATATAAGGCCTGCCTCGTATAGTCATATATTCCAATCGCATGGACTAGAATTAAAGTGATCTTTATTCCCAAGGGAGGAAAAGCATCACATACTAAAGCGAAGGATTTTAGACCCATAAGCTTAACTTCCTTCCTTCTAAAAACTCTTGAGAGAGTGTTGGATGTACACATTAGAACTTCCATAAACAGCTCTCTAATCTCAGTCTCTCAACACGCTTACACTAAGGGCAAATCCGTTGAGACCGCTTTACATTCGCTTGTAGGTTACATAGAGAAATCACTCGAGCATAAAAACTATACCTTGGCAGCCTTCATGGACATTGAAGGTGCCTTTAATAACATTGATCCAACGGTAATCATTCAGTCTCTCAGGGAGCTGGGGATTGACCGAGGGATTTATCGGCTCATTGAAAATCTGCTTCTATGCAGAACCATCACTTCCACCATGGGAGCAGCCACCATCACAAGGCAGGCCCACAGAGGTACACCTCAGGGTGGTGTGCTGTCACCACTACTGTGGAATGTGACAATCAACAATCTGCTTAGAAAATTGGAATCCTTGAGCATTAAAACCGTTGCATACGCAGATGATGTAGCGATAGCAATATCAGGATTTCACTTAGATACGATATCGCAAAGGCTAGAAACAGCACTAAATGAGGTTAATGCTTGGTGCTCTAGTTGCGGCCTGAGTGTCAACCCGACCAAAACGGAACTAGTACTCTTCACCAGGAGATACAAAGTTCCACAATTCATTCCCCCGGCATTGAATGGTACTGTACTTACCATGTCGAAAAGTGCCAAATATCTAGGTGTTGTTCTAGATAGTAAACTCTCCTGGAGGGAAAATCTTCAGGTGAGGATAGAGAAAGCCGCTATGGCAATGTACATCTGTAGGAAAGCAATTGGCTCTACTTGGGGAATTAACCCCAAAGGAGTCGGTTGGATACTAGAGATGGTCATAAAACCTATCCTATTTTATGGGGTCTCGGTCTGGTGGAAAGCACTAGAATCAGCGGGAAACCAGACCCGTATAGAAGGTATTCTACGCAAAGCGGCACTTATGATAACAGGTGCCCTTAGATCCACGCCGACAAAGGCACTCTTCGCTATGCTTTGTTGGCTTCCTGTGGACTTAATGGCTAGAAAACTGGCCCTACATACGGCCGTTAGGCTGAACGCAATAGGCGTATGGAACTATAGACCATGGGGTCACGCTAGCATCCTAAATACAGCGAACAATATACCTAAACCCATTGACTACTGCACTCCCAAACCCTACTTCAATAGGAATTTCAATATCTCTTTGACAGAAGGGTTCTCCCCAGTGGACAGAGCCGTGCAGGTTTTCACGGACGGCTCTATACGAAGGGGAAGAGTTGGAGGGGGATATATATTCCAGATTTTGGAATTGAAATATCCTTCAGACTCCCGGACGAATGTAGCATATTACAGGCAGAAATATCCGCCATAAAAAGAGCAACACACTGGTTGAGTTATTATCGGATACACAATAGTAATATCCAGATAATAACGGACAGCCAACCCGCGATCAAAACCCTTGCAGGTGTATATTCTACATCATTACTTGTCCAAGAATGCCGCACAGTCCTGGATGAACTGGCGCAGCACGCAACCATCACACTATTCTGGGTGCATGGACACGGAACTACTTCAGGCAATATAGTTGCGGATGAACTAGCAAAAAGAGGAACCCTACTCGGGGAAGTCGATGACAATCTCTGTGGGCTCCCTCTGTCGTCTTGCTGGAGACGCTTCGATACTGCCTTTCTTAATTCAGCTCAGGAAAGATGGCGTAATGAGCCTACCTGCGTTATATCGAGAATCCTTTGGCCTCGTCTAGATACTAAAAGAACCAGTAACCTCATTAGCTTTACCAGAAAGCATCTGAGGAATCTCCTGGCCACACTTACAGGCCACTGCACTTTCGGGACCCACGCTAAACGTATGGGTCTCCCGTATAATGACTACTGTTACAGCTGCAATGATGAGGAAGAGGAGGAAAGCATTTCGCATCTTCTCTGCTTCTGTCCTGCTTTGGAGGATCTCCGTCTGCACTTCCTTGGCAGAATATCCTTCAATAGCTTGTCCGAGTTATCGGAAATAGGACTTAGAAACCTAAGTCTATACATTAGGAGCAGCGGCTGGTATGTCCGCTAGCCTTCACGGCATGTGTATGTACTAGACCCTCTCCTTGTCCCACTTTTTCACTTCTTCTCTACTCTACTCTCCATCTATATCCTCTCCATCTATATTCTCCCTATACTTCCGGTCTCCCCCCTTATTCTTATACTTTCAACTTACAGGCAGCACAAAGGGATCATCGTATTGGACCCAAGTGAGCTAGACTCCTATATTTTCATTCTTCACTAGCAGCCTGCTAACCTAACCTAACAACTAGAGCTGAAAAAAAGTCAGCCAAGGTAGTAAAGTAAGAAAATAAAAAACATGTTGATTATTGAGTTCTTGTTTCAACTTTGTTATTTGTTGAACTTCTCATTTGTTTAAATGAAAGTTTATAACATAATAACTCTAGTTGTTCTAAGATTTTTGGGTAAAGGTTCCCTGATGATCCTCATTAGCAACAGTGAAATGCGCATAGGATCCAGCTAAACCCCTCAATAATCAATTTAAATGTATTTTTAATAAAAAAGTTATTTTACTAATAAAGTAAAATAATAATTTGAGATTATTAGTGCGTTAAGAAACGTTAAACTTAAATTGTAGAAATTCCCAAAAATAAAACACTAATTATTAACTTGACTGCACCATGTCAAAAATACTTGTGTGGCAACACTCTATTCTTATATAGCTGTTGTTGTTATTACATTTATTTTCTTTACATACTTTGTACAACTACAACTAGAGCTGAAAAAAGTCAGCCAATGTAGTAAAGTAAGAAAATAAAAAACATGTTGATTATTGAGTTCTTGTTTCAACTTTGTTATTTGTTGAACTTCTCATTTGTTTAAATGAAAGTTTATAGCATAATAACTCTAGTTGTTCTAAGATTTTTGGGTAAAGGTTCCCTGATGATCTGCATTAGCAACAGTGAAATGCGCATAGGATCCAGCTAAACCCCTCAATAATCAATTTAAATGTATTTTTTAATAAAAAAGTTATTTTACTAGTTAAGTAAAATAATAATTTGGAATTATTAGTGCGTTAATAAACGTTAAACTTAAATTGTAGAAATTCCCAAAAATAAAACACTAAAAAGTGGACATCATTGAAAAAGTTATTTCCGCTAGTCCAGTGAGAACGGATCCTTAAAAGCATTAAACGAGGAAAAACAGTTCACAAATGAGGAAGTGCTTGCATAATTTCTGGATTGCATAATTTCTGGAGGTTAACAAAATACAATGCAATGCAGAAAAAAGTTATTAAGCAAGAAAAATTTGCAAGGCAGAAAATCATTACTAGACTGCGCCGTCTCGGGAAACACCATGGTGGAGAAAATCCTTTTGCCCGGCCGAAGGCCGGCAGTGCAGGAACACATTATTGGCAAGAAAACTTTGCAAGGCAGAAAATCATTACTAACCTACGCCGTCTCGGGAAACACTATGCTGGAGAAAATCGTTAATACTTTACTCAGCTCAGATAGCGTGCCATCGAAAAGGGCTCAAATTTATACCCATCATATCATCACATAATTGCAGCTAAAAGTTAGCCTTCAAAGGAATCTATTACAATCACACCAATTTCTGCAGAGGTGCAACTGCAAGCTCTACTTGATCATACAGCCGAACGGTTGCTACAATAATTTAAAGGAAGTGAGTTGAACAAATATTGAAACTGCAAGTTAACTCTTTTTTGTAAATGGGGATGCGATGGATCTTCTGGACAAAAGCAATATAAAAAATTTTTGTGTGAAGATATTTCGGACACAGATCTATTCATGGTGTCATGCAATAAAATTTGAATTTAAAGAGGAAACTCATGATACCATTAAGAATGAAGTAAGTGATATTAGAGCTCAAATTTCAACAGCCATTAGAATTGGGGAAAGATGGACAGACTATTGAAATAAACTACGAATTAGTGCTTTCAATGATAGATGGAAAAATTGCCCAGACTTTGACTGACACAAATGCTTCATCCAGCTGTATTATATGCAAAGCAACATCAAGTCAGTTAAACCAAGAACCGACAAAGTCCGTAGATAGTACTGATCAGGGATGGAAAGTACATTAGTACACCAATGACTAATTCAGTACATTTAAGGAATCTCCCCAGTTTCACTCCGTATTTCTCTTCAAACGATTGCATATATCAATTTTCACTTTTGAGCAATGAAACTCATATTCTTCTCGCTTAAAAAAACTGTCTTGTCAAAGCAAAACGCAGCGAGAAAACCAAAAAATGTGAACTCGTCCATTTTCAAATAATTTTTCTTCTATGTACATTCGGATGCTAGAGCACATGCTATTAATTTGTACATTTCAAATTTTAACTTAAACAGTTTTAACCATATGGTTTAACATCCCAACTTACAAGCAAATTTGTGAAAACGATTCGGTAGCCAGAACAAAATCGATTGTTTTAATAAAATCAAATAAAAATATGTAATTTGAACTAAAAAAATATTTTAGTACAATTAAGGTCAAAAAAGTACAATTTTTGAAAGTTGTTGGTACATTTTTAAAATTCTCAATGCCTTCCCTGGTACTGATGCACATGAATTTGGATTATCACCGCTACATACAAGAATAAGGTTTAAGGAACACATACTGAAAATAAACTATTATTTGGACTTCGGATCTTCAGGAACAGTAAGAAATAACGACACTAACAAAGAGCTAAGGAAATTATAAAAGAAACATGTTCAACATGAATTTCTCAAACATGGGTTGATTTTAGATCAACCAAAAACAAGGATCAGGCAATACAAATGATAGCAATACCGCAAGAAGATTCTTTTTAGATCCCGAAACTATATCTAATATAACAGGTCGATGGCTTAATATAAAAAAGAGCCTAACTCAATTTTTTTCGAAATCGCGTTTTTAATGTTTTCTGGGCGACAACGTATAATTGCATCCTCTTTGAAGATCTTAGTACGTTGCAGTTCAAAATCAAGGACTTATGGCAACTTAAAAAACTATTTCTGCATGTAAATGCTTTGATTTTTCTTCAGTTTTTTGCTTCTCCTGAAACATATCGAAAATTCGAGTTAGGCCTTTTTTTATATTAAACCATCGAGGTGTTGATATAGACCTTATTTTAAGATTCAAAGCATATATTGAAGTACTTGCGTTTAAAGAGCAAATTAATGCTAGGAAATTTGGTGATTATGCCAAGGAAACCGCTAATATATATACATTCAAATACCCATGGAGAAATATGTCTGCAACAGTGCACAAGGTTCTTTATCATGGAGAAAATGTCAGTAAGCACCATATATTAGCAATAACAGATTTATCAGAGGAACCCCAGGAAAAAAGAAATAAGGATTACAGATTTTAAAGATAACATAATACCAAAAAAATTTCACGTAGCTCTACAAATGAAGATTTATTTAATATATTATTGGCAACGTCTGATCCCTTCATCTCTACAATTCGAAATCAATGGAAATTGGATCATTCTTGCCTGGCGAAGCTAAGGGACTGCTACACGACAGAAGAAATACAGAAATGAATATGGAATATTTACAAGCAATATTCCAGCCAAATGAATAATAATTATAATTTGCATTTACTATTATTTGAGTGAAATAAAGTATAAAAATATTAATATGAAATATATGAAAAGAGGTCAAAATATAAATATCTATGATATATCCATAGATTAACATTTCTTCAGGTACTAATATTTACTGTTGAATTATGGTTAAAGTTTCTCTAATAATAATATATAATAATAATAATAATCTAATAGCCAGATTTTGGGAAAAATCACTCATTATATAATACTTAGAAGGAAGGGCCTTAGTAGTAGGGAAATGGGGAAGGTAAAAAAAAATCATCTTTTTGAGATGAATTTTTTGGGATGATTTTTATTTGGATGATTTTAGAGATGAAAATTTGAGATGAAAAAAAAATGGGATGATTTTTTTTTGTGTGAAATGCAAGTGCATAAGAAAATGTTTATAGCTGTTGAATAGAATTTTTTTATTTTCATTGCACACTTGATGTGATGAAACATTTTAGGGATGACTTTTTGTTTAACGAGCCTTTATGTTTGTCTGTCGGTTTGTCTCTTTAATAATAGTTGTACCTATTTCTGTCTCTTAAATCACTTGAAATCGTCAATAGAAACCTTTTTGTTTTTTGTAATTATAAACACCGGCTTTAGTTTGAAATATCGGTTGCTTATCATTTTGCAAATGCTGTTATCTGTACGTTTATCAATTTGCTTTTTTATTGCTGTTGGCTGGTAAGAAGAAAAAGGGAAAAGAGTATTCTTTTGTTTTATTTTGGGATGAAAATATAACAATTGAAGGACGAATTTTATTTTAACAAGCCTTCTGTATTGATTTTGCGTTTGTTTGTTCTCATTAAATGCTATAAATTAGGTTTTTTATTGCTGTTGGGAGGTAAGAAGAAAAAGGGAAAAGAATTGTATGTTTGTTTGTATTTGAAGATGTATATTTGAGAACATTTGCATATAATATAATTATTTGAAATAAATTATTTAAAACATAAGAGAGGCATTTTCATAATTATGTAGAAACTAAGTAAGAGTAATTATGAAGGTATGAATAAAAATATTAAGAGATGAAAAATTTTAGTTTCAGAAAACAAAACTCTCCTGATTAAAAGGCATTTTCATTATTATGTAGAAACTAAGTAAGAGTAATTATGAAGGTATGAATAAAAATATTAAGAGATGAAAAATTTTAGTTTCAGAAAACAAAACTCTCCTGATTAAAATTTTTTGTTTAATGTGTACCAAATAAATTGATATAAAAACGCAGCTTCTGAAATATTACTATTCATTAACTCACTGCAATCCTTTGGTAGCCAACTATGACATCGAAAAATATTACAAACATTGAGGTTGTTGAGGCTTTTAATAAACTGAAAGCAAAATCATATATATCTGTGAAGGAATTACAACCAACAAGGCCATATAAAGTGATAATGATGTTTCGTCATAAGACCAAATATGGAAATATAGTGATTGCAGAACTCGAGGATGGAATGATATATCTTCCCAAACGCTACAATAGCTTAGATGACAAAATAATTGAAGGGGCTGGGGATGAAAAATTTTCTTTAACAAAAAAACTAGAAAATTATTCATACACATTAGAATTGGCGGAGATACTTCCTGACGAAAACGAAAAAACTATTGAAGACAATGAAGGCTTCTATATTCCAAACTCGCAACCCTTTTTTACTTGGGAAGGAGGCAAAATTCCAAAAGTGTATTAAAGTAGGAGCAACTTACATTTGAAATAAAAGCCTTATTTTGTAAAACGCAATATTGTCAAATTTGTTTAAATAAAATAGTATTTTAATATCTGTTCAATGAAATTTTGTTTAATGTAAATTTTTTTTGTGGAAACTGTATATAAGCCGCGAAAATTTTTAAAAAATTTATTAGTAGCCCTAATGATTTCTGCCAAATAAAATACAAGATTTTTTAATTAAATTTTTATTTATATTTTTTATTTTAATATTCAATATATTTTAAAAAATCATCATTTTCGATTTTAAATTGGTATATTATTTTGTCCAACGCGGATGCGGAGGACGCTGATTTTGATGATGACGGTGTTGATGGTTTTGATGATGACGGTGTTGATGATAATGTTGATGGTGTTGTTGATGTGGAGGACGCTGATTTTGATGATGACGGTGTTGATGATGTTGATGATAATGTTGATGATGATGTTGAGGCGGAGGACGCTGATTTTGATGATGACGATGATGATGTTGATTTTGATGATAACAATGCTGATGTTGTAACTTGTTGATGCTTGTAACTCTTCGCTTTACAGTATTCAAAGTTGTGTTTATTTAAAAAATGTCGTTTTTTATTTGCGACATTAGAAAACTTTATTAATTTCCCTTTGAGCTCTAAGCAGAGTTCACACTTGTAATTTAGGGAATTCATTTTCATTAATAAGCAACATCCCTTAAATGTTTGCTTTTTATAGTCGTAGCTACTTCAATATTAAAGATAGTCGTAGATATCCCAATACTAATACAAACAATCTAAAAATTGATGTGTGAGTTATTTTTTTTTTTTTTTTTTTTTAATAGTATATTTATTTATTGTATCTTCAAAAATGAACTAACAATAAGTAATCAAATCTTAAATCTAAATATAATTATTAGGCCCGACCAATATCGGACATAAGCTTAGTGATAGTTATAAATAATACATAAGTAGTGATAATCAAAAAGAAGTATTTTTAAGCAGTCCCATCTGGAGTGTTAGGTATAAGGGCCCTTGTGTCCCTTTTTTTTAAGCGGATGTGTCCAGTAAAGCTCAAAATATTACGGGCAAGCGGATTAGGATGTGACTCGAGTTTAGTTAAATATTTGCCTGCGTATTTTGCAATTTCTTCACTCACTAGTGGCATATTTAAATCACGATGAATATTTGAATTTTTAACGTACCATGGAGCAGATGTTATCAAACGTAAAATTTTGTTTTGCCTTCGTTGGATTCTCTCGACATTTGAAGCTGAAGCAGTGCCCCACAGCTGAATTCCATAGCACCATATTGGCTTCAAAAGCGACTTGTATATCAAAAGTTTGCAGTCTAGGCTGAGTGTTGAATTTCTGCCAATTAACCAATATATTTGAGTCAATTTAAGTTTCATTTGGGTTAACTTAGAGTCAATATGATATTTCCATGTAAGCCTTCGATCAAGGTGTATGCCAAGGTATTTGACTTGAGAGTGTTGAGGAATATTTTGATTGTTGATTCGAATGGGGGAACAGGTATCTTTTCTTAGGGTAAACGTTATATGAACACACTTTTGTTCATTGACTTTAATTCTCCATAAGTTCAACCATATTTCAAGCTGGGTAATGTGTGCTTGGAGATTGCGGGATGCCTCATCAGGATTTTTGTGAATACTCAAACAGGCTGTATCATCGGCAAATGTAGAAGTGTGGATGTTATTGCTCACAGGCATATCACAAGTATATATTAGATACAAGACTGGCCCCAGAATACTACCCTGTGGCACACCAGAAGATATAGATTCGGGTACACTCATGAAGTCTCCTTCCACAACGGTAAATGTCCTATCAACAATATAACTTTCCAAAAGCTTTTGTATATTTATTGGTAGGTATGTCTTCAATTTTAAAACTAGGCCTTTGTGCCATACTTTGTCAAATGCCTGAGAAACATCAATAAAAAGGGCAGAACAATACTTCTTTTCTTCAAAAGTCCTCCTTATAATTTGAACCAATCTATGCGTTTGCTCAATAGTGCTATGCTGACTTCTAAAGCCAAATTGATGGTCCGGGATGCACCCAGTATCAGCTAAAATTGTGGACAATTTAGTCATGAGCAGCTTTTCGAAAAGCTTTGAAATTGTTGAAAGTAAGCTTATAGGCCTATATGACTCAGCCTTGGTAAGATCTTTGCCTGGCTTTGGAATCATTTTAATCTTGGCAAGTTTCCAGTTATGTGGAAAATACTGCATTCGTAAAATGGCATTAAAAATAAATAGCAAAATTCTTATTGCAATATGAGGCAAGTTCATCAGCATCTTGTTACTAATGCCATCAATACCTGGAGCTTTCTTAGGGTCGAGTTCAGCAACTATTTTTTGTAGTTCACGCATCTTAAACCTTAAGGGACGAGGGGGTAGAGAGACTACACTCGGTAAATCGGCAGCACCCGTACATGAATTGGGAGTGAATACAGATTTTAAATGCTCAGAAAATAAGTTACCTTTCTCACTATCGCTTCTTGCCCAGCCTCCAGTCGAAGTACGCAATGGTGATTTGAGATCAACGGGTCTTTTAAGATTTCTAGTAGCGCGCCATAAAGAGTAATTAGATGTTGACGTTACATCAAGACCTTCTAAATACTTTTCCAGTAATGCAGTCTTTTCCGACGATAGCAGCTCTTTGAGTCGTTTAGTACATTCTTTAAGTCTGATTTTATTTAGGGGTGATCGGTGTTGTTGCCATTCTCTTCTAGCTCTCCTTTTTTCACATACAAGACGTTCAATTTCCGTAGAATAAATTCTATTAAAGCCAGTCTGCGGATAGGAAGTAGTGGCATGTTCAGCAGCCTGTTTAATATATTCGTTAAGATTGGCAATATTAAATTCAATATCATCAGGTGATCTTAGCTGAATGTTTTCTACGCAGTGACTACTAATATATTTTTTGAATCCTAGCCAGTTGACCCTATTAATCGTTTTCGCATATGAGTTAGTTAAATCACTCCTTAGTGGGTTGAAAATTGTAACTATTGTGGGAGAGTGATCGGAGGACAGATCTACAGAGCCCTCTACGTGAATTAAGTCCCTATGGATATTTTTCGTGACGCCAAAATCTATAACATCTGGAATTTTTCTTACGTCAGTAGGCCAGTAAGTAGGCTCCCCACTCGAAATGACATCTAAGCCCATTTTTGAAATTGTATTAAACAACGCTCTACCTCTAGGTGTAACAAGACGCGAGCCCCAGTACGTATGTTTTGCATTGTAGTCACCAGCTGCCACGAAACAAGATCCAAGCGATTTGTAGAACTTCTCATACTGATCTTCGGTAACTGAAAATCTGGGAGGTGAGTAAATTGATGATATCACGAAGTTCGCACAAAAATTTTCTACGAAAATATTCGTAGCTTGCATATATTCTTCACTAACGTTCTCAAGGATATAGTGCTTGAGTCTTGACTTAATTAGAATTGCTGATCCACCGCATGCTCTCCCCCTCGGGTCCTTTGAATCATATAGAGTGTAACCATTTATTTTAAAGCAGCTTCTCGAAGTCAAGTGAGTCTCAGAGACCATCATTATATCAATATTTTTTTCCGTGAGGAAGTGCTCAAGTTCATTTTTATGTTGGCGAATGCCGTTTGCGTTCCAGAAACATAGTTTTAACGTGTTCATGGTTTGTTGACTAATGCTTGAAGCAGAGTATTCTGCATTCTCAGCATTTCTTGCATCATGCTAGTCATATTTGTTGTAAAGTTGTTTATAGTTAGCACCAGATTCTCAATAGTAGCTTCAAGGCGACTAAAGTTAAAGCTTGAGTTTGCATTCGTTGAATTACTTGGCGGTGGAACATTTTGTGTGGGAATAGAGCTAGTCTTAGCAGCATCGGCATACGATACACGTGAATTAACTAGTTGGCTAGTTTGAGGCAGAGTGGCGGAGTAAGCATTTGCTGATTGAACTGGAGCTAATTTAGATTTTTGACCCATAGCCTGTTTAACGAAAGAATATACACGGCATCCTCTGTAATTAGCGGTGTGATTTTCTCCACAATTACTGCATTTTTTTTCAGCTTGTACTTTTGGCTTGGTACAGTTAGCAGTACCATGCAATTCACCGCAGATAACACAAACTGTAGGTAATTTGCAGTAGGTTTTTGTGTGGCCATATTCTTGGCAATTATGGCACTGTACGGGACCTGAACGCTTACGTGGCTCTTCAACTGTGATTTTTCGGTGTAAAAGGTATTTTAGACTATAAATTGGGTGCGTCTCATTTTTCTTTAACTGTATATCATTCGGCTCCAGTTCAACACGAAATAGAGGCTGGGGAATCTTCTCTCTATTGATTATATTGGTAACAATTTTTACTTTAAATCCTTGTACGATAAGTGCACATTTTACTTCTTCAGGCTCAACATATGAATCTACGCCTTTTAATACTATTTGTAGGCCTTTAGCACTCTTAAGTTGATATGTATAAAAATTTGTTTTATTTTTTTCAAACTCACTAACAATTTTTCGGAAATCTTTTTCATCATATATTTGGATTTTAGTTTCATCAATATTACCTCGTTTAATTGGAATGATGTGAAAAGTATTTTCACCAATGGTCGACAGTAGATTTTTTAGAATCGCGTTTGAATTTTTTTCTCTCAGATAAATAGGTGGTGGCTTAAAAGACTTTTGTGATGATGCAGCGGGCTTGTCGTTTTTGTCTTGCAATAATGAAAAACGATTTTGACGATTGATAGAAGATGTGCTGTTATCCCTAGACATCTTTGGGGCGGATCCAATTTTAGTAGAATTTGGGCTTCGCCCGCGCTTTAAAATGGTTATATATCTGTCCATTCCTACTTGTACCTTTGGTTTTGTACTACTGTTGTCTTCAGTAACAACTTGTTTAATTGTTGACAACGAGCCCGAAGCGGATGATATCGCTGAGTTAAATTCAGAAGTACTAGGCAATAATGTCAACGATTCACTAGATGGCATTGGACAAAGCGAAGTTGATCGCTGACGAAACTGTGGTTTTGCCGTTAGTAAAAGTCTATTATCAGATTTTTGATTTTTATTAAGAGCTTCAGAACTCACAGCAAGTCTATTATCAGATTTTTTATTTTTATTCTTATCATTATGAGCATCAAAACTCACAGTAAAATAGGCATTTCTGCCGTTAGAACTCACTTCACTATTTTTTTCCTCTGGGGTACTCATAAAGAGTATTCCTCAAGGGTATTTTGTATGTTTTTTTTGTTTACGGTTTTTTTTATTTTTGTTATTTCTATATGTAAAAATATTATCAAAGCAAAAAAATGCTTATTTATCAAAGTTAATATGTACTACGAATATTTTTTGTATGCTTTTTTTTGTTTAGTTTGTATATAAGAAAAATTCCGCTATTACGTCTGTTCACTATGAAGGTACAACGAGAACTGAATGTGTGAGTGAAATAATTATATTCTTGATATATGTTTTCCTTTCTACCCCATTCTTCCTTCACTTCATATTTTGAAATTTTATAGCCCAGCTCAAATACTCAAATCAGGTTTCTACCATACAATTATTTCAGGTTAATGTCAGTGCATCTCTTTCATGCTTTATAATTAGATATGAAAGTTAGAAACTAATATTTACATGTTATCTTTCCAACTACATATCTATCTTTCTACGTATTATATAAGTAAAATTATGTATTAATCTCATATGAGAGAGAGGTAAACATATAATTGAGTGATAATATTAAATTAGTCTATCTCTTTCTTAAATATATATATATATATATATATATATATATATTCGAAAATTATTTTATACTTGAAAAATTATTTTATGAGCAACAATATATTATTTTCTAACAGTCGTAAAACAACAGTTAAACAATCGTTATATATTGATAAAAATAATTAAAAATAACTGAAAAATAAAAATGAAGGGCAAATATTGCCAACGTGTTTTTGCTGAAAAGAAAATGGCTGAGATTCATGAAAGTCAGCATTGTTTAGAGTGTCACAAGTGGTTTGGAGACAAAAACAATTTAAAAATGCATGAGAGGACTCATGCATCTACATCCTCCACCATAATGAGCAATTTGAAGAACCATGAAGTAAATAATGAGATGAAACTGGAATTCACAGCGTTCAAAAATAGAATTCAAACTTTCTCATACAAAAATGAGAGGGAAGAAAATTTATTTCCTGAAGAATTTTTTGAATCAGTTCAAAGAAATTCTTTGAAAATATTATCAGATGCACAAATCCATCATCTGACATTTAAATACAACATGGAGCTGGAATGTGACTATATAAAAATAGTGGATGATGAGATACATTCCTGCATGATTTCACACCGCTCCAAAATGAAATTTATTACAGTAAGCAATGATCTTTTGGAAATATTTAAAGAACAAAGCGAGGAAATTTGCCGTAAAATGTCAGAGTTTCAAGAAAGAGACAGCGGATGGAGCCTTATTACAATTAAAAAATTATATATCAACATTAATAGAGCAGAGTTTGTTAAGGGCTCAGGCTACATCCCTCTCCCACGGTGGATTCAACGCAAAAACGCCTGCTTAAATATTAAAAACAACGACGATTATTGCTTCAAATGGTGCATCATTGCAGCACTCTGTCCAGCTGATTCAATAGATATTAGTTCCAACATAATAACTATTAATAATAGGACTCAAAATTTTGAAAATTTAGAATTTCCTATGAGAACTAAATCTATCAAAACTTTTGAGAATCAAAATCATAGCATTAGCGTAAATGTGTTCGGACTAGAAGATAAGTCCATCGTTGGACCATATCATTTATCTGAAAATGAGAAAATCAATCATGTCAACCTGTTGCTGATATCGAAAGATGGATATTCTCATTATGTCCTAATAAGAGATATCTCTAGGTAATTATACGAAACCATATACATATATATATATTATATTATATATTATATTTTAACTAATTCGCATATAATAATTATATATTTCAGGCTAATAAGAAGCAGCATAACTGGGCACAAAGCAAAAGTTTTGTTATGTAATGCATGTCTGCAATATTCACATAATGAAAGGATGATGGAGGAGCACAAGCTAGGTTGCAAAAAAGTTGTTGCCATTATGGCGAGGAATGACGAATCAATACTAAAATTTGAAAATTATCACAAACAATTAGACGTGCCTTTTGTTGTATATGCCGATTTCGAGGCATATCTTGAAAAGGTAGGAGGAGGAGGAACAGCAACAACAGGTGGTAACATAGAAAAACACATTCCATGTGCTTTTAGCTATTTTATAAAATGTAGTTTTGATAATAATTTAGATAGGTTTAGTATTTATTTTGGTGATGATGCACCTAGAGTTTTTTTTAGTAAATTTAATTAACGAAATGACGGACATTTATATAAACTTTTTATCAAAAACAGTACCAATGACGCCACTGACAAATGATGAAAAAATTGAATATGCTCTCTCCACAAATTGTCACATTTGTGGAAAAATTTTAAGAAATGACAAAGTGCGTGACCATTGTCATTTTACAGGCAAGTATAGAGGGTCAGCGCATAACTCATGCAATCTTCTTTATAGAACTGCTAAGTTTATACCAGTTTTCTTTCATAATTTTTCTTCTTATGATTGTCACTTGTTTATAAAAGAACTTTCTAACTTTGATGGTGATATGAAAGTAATTCCTCTTAATAAAGAATTATATATTTCACTTTCAAAGTTCATTAGAATCGGAGAAAAAGCGAGTTTTTAAATTCGTTTTTTAGACTCTTTCCGATTTATGGCCTCCAGCTTAGAATCGCTGGCAAACAATTTAAGTGATGATAATTTTCACATCCTCAATAAATTGTTTCCTCAAAAAGAATTCAATTTGATAAGAAGAAAGGGAGTATTTCCTTACTCTTATATGGATTCAATGGAGCGCTTTAATGAAGATAATTTTCCCGCTCTAGAAAAGTTTTATAATTATTTAAGTAATTCCGAATGCTCTTTGGATGATTACGAACATGCCAAGAAAGTTTGGAAAACCTTTAACTGTAAAAATATGCTAGATTATACCTTATTATATTTAAAAACTGACGTTCTATTGCTAACTGACATTTTTCAAAATTTTAGGCAAATTTGTAAAAGTATTTACAAGCTTGATCCATGTCAATATTATACTGCCCCTTCTCTATCATGGGATGCCATGCTTAAGACCACAAAAATAGAACTAGAACTTTTTACGGATATTAATATGTACAATTTTGTGCAAGATGCTATCAGAGGGGGTCTAGTACAATGTTCAAAGAGGTATACTAAGGCAAATAATAAATATATGGAGGATTATGATTGTAATAAGCCTTCAGAATACTTGATGTACTTAGACGCTAACAATTTATATGGTTGGGCAATGTCAGAGTACCTACCATACGGAAAATTTGAGTGGGTTAATGAGGAAAATCTTCGTATTTTAGATGTGAATAATATATCAGATACATCAACTGTTGGATATATTTTGGAAGTAGATTTAGAGTATCCCCAACATATACATGATAAACATAATGATCTACCTTTTTGCCCAGAAAATAAAACGGTCGGTGATTCTAAATGCAGAAAACTTATAGCTGACCTCACATCTAAATCAAAATATCAAATTCACTATAGAGTGCTTAAGCAATGCCTCAGAAATGGGTTGATATTAAAAAAAGTGTACAGGGCATTAAAATTTAAGCAATCTCCTTGGCTTAAATCATATATTGATATAAACACTCATTACAGAACAATAGCAAAAAATTCGTTTGAAAAAGATTTCTTTAAATTGCTTAACAATGCGGTTTATGGAAAAACTATGGAAAATATCCATAAGCGCAAAGATGTTAAAATTGTCACAGAGTGGGAGACTACAAGGAGAAACCATTTAGGTGCAAGAGCATTGATTTCAAAACCAAACTTTTCGAGTATAGCACAGTTCTCGGATAATATGTTTGCAGTTCAGCTCAAAATAATGAAGTTCAAATACAACAAACCCATTTATATAGGGTTTGCTGTATTAGAATTGTCTAAGTGGCAGATGTATGACTTCCATTATCAATACATGCAGCCAAAGTTTGGAACAAACTTATCTCTAAATTATATGGATACGGACTCTTTTATTTATTCCATAAAAACAGATGATTTTTATGATGATATCCATCAAGATGTTGCTTCGAGGTTTGATACATCCGAATATCAGCCTGACAACATTTTTAATTTACCATTATTAAACAAAAAAGTCATTGGAATGATGAAAGACGAAAATAAAGGAAACATTATGAAAGAGTTTGTAGGACTTCGATCAAAAATGTATTCATTTGAAACTGTTGGGATGGATCAAGTGAAGAAATCTAAAGGAATAAAAAAATCTTGTATTAAGAATTATTCTATTGCAGATTATAAAAAAGTTTTATTCGAAAAACAAATTATTTCAGATTCTATGAATACATTTAGATCCAAGTACCATCAGTTGTATACTCAAAAGTTACATACAGTTGTATTGAGTTATTCTGATGATAAAAGAATTATTGATAAAAACCAGATAAATACACTTGCTAGGGGCATTATAGACAGAAGACATTTGAAGAATTTTATTCAGATAAAGATGACGATATTTTTATGAATATTTCTGATTCATATCTAGATTTTATTACCAGTTCATCTGATGACGAGTTTTTTATGAATTTAGATATTTAATTTGTAATTATTATTTTCAAGCTATGTACTTATGAATATATAAACAGCTCTTTGTAAATATAGCAAATTTGTATATATATGTACATATATGTTTAAGAAAAAAAATCAATGTATGTATATACAGGGTGTTTTTTTAAATATAGAACTTCGAATTGAAATAAAACACAAGAAAATCGTTTTAATGTCCATCAATTTGGCTTTATTGGAAGGATAATTTTATGCCATTAATGTTTAAATATGATTTCGGGCATGTGGCCGCCGCGGCTGGCTCGAATAAAGCCAATTCTACAGGTCCAATTTTCAACCACTTTTTCGAGCATATGGGGCCGTATGTTGGCAATAACGCCACGAATGTTGGCTTCCAAGTCCCCTAACGTTTCTGGTTTGTTGGCGTAGACGAGCGACTTCACATATCCCCAAAGAAAATAATCCAATGGTGTCAAATCACACGATCTTGGTGGCCAATTGACAGGTCCATTCCGCGAAATAATGCGCTCATCGAATGTTTCCTTCAATAAATCGATTGTGACGTGCGCTGTGTGGCATGTAGCGCCGTCTTGTTGGAACCACAACTCATCCACATTCATGCCATCCAATTCGCGAACAAAATAGTCGGTTATCATGGCTCTATACCGGTCTCCATTAACGGTAACTGACTCTCCAGCATTATTTCGGAAGAAGTATGGCCCAATGACTCCACCGGCCCATAGAGCACACCAAACAGTCAGTTTTTGTGGATGTAATTGCGTCTCAAGGGTCTCACGTGGATTCTCTTTACTCCAAATGCGGCAATTTTGCTTGTTGACGTAGCCATTCAACCAAAAATGAGCGTCACCACTGAACAAAATTTTGCGATGAAAATCAGCATCGAGATCAATCTCATTTTCGGCCCATACACCAAAATCACGACGCATTGCATGGTCTCGCGGCTTTAATTCTTGCACAAGCTGGATCTTGTAAGGTCGCAAGCCAAGATCTTTGCGCAAAATCTTCCATAAAGTTGATGGACAAAGCTCCACTTGCTGTGCACGGTGGCGAATCGATTCATTCGGGTCCTCTTCAACACTTTGCTCTACAGCGGTAATTGTTTCTTCGGTGCGCACTGTTCGACGTCTCTGCGGATTCGTATTATCACATAGAGTAAACGTAGTGCGAAAACGATCCATGGTTAACCGAATTAATTGCTCTGATGGACGATTATGTCGACCAAAAATGGACAGAGCTTGCGGTAAACTTCGCGAACTGAACCATTATTTTCGAAATAAATTTGCACGATTTGCAAGCGTTGTTCTTTTGTCAACCTGTTCATGATGAAATGGCAAACCAAACTAAATATTAATCACTTGACAGCTGACAAAATGGCCGCCAGTTAAAAAAGTGATGTCAACTTAAAGTTCTATACCTCAATAAAAAACACCCAATATTTATAAATAAAAAAAAATTTATGTCTGTATTGAAATTGAAACAACGTTTTTTAGATTTATTTTAAATAATATTTATTAAATAAAAATTCTATACATAAATGACCACAATTAAATGTATTAAATTTTTGCTTTTGTTGATAATTATATTCAATAGGTGTTTTTAAGTAATTAATTATTTCTTGTGGCGGTTGCAAATTTCCAAAGCTATCAAAATATTCTTTGTATTTATAATTTTTGTAATAGGCTACCCAATGTGTTCCAGAACCGCTGGAATGGTCTAAATTAACAATACCACATTCCTGACTAAATGGCTTTTTAGGCAAACGATCGCACATAAAAACTCCTCTGAAATATTTAAGTTTTTTGCAATATTTCATTATATCTAGTTCAGTTAATGGTCTATTGGGTAGATCATTTAAAAGTTTTTTGAGGCTGGTTTGTAATAAAGTCCATATCCTGTTTTGTATGGTTTTAGGTATAAACCTTTTCCCATTGCTATTGATTCCATATGTTGATTATGCCGCATAGCTTCTGCTAGTTGTTTTCTTCCATTTTTTATATCAAGTGCTGATAAGGCTGTTAAAATTGGAACCAGTGGTAGAAATCCACCGATTTTCGGCACTGGAATAACTCTTGGTATATTAACTTCAATATCCTTTTTCCCTTTAAACTTTGGATGTATGAATTTTTGCGCAATCTTGACAGCAGATCTTATATTATCTGGTTTTTCCTTTTTTAAAATTTTTAATGCATTTTTAATAGAAGATGAAAATAGTTTCCTGTTATATAGATATTGTCCTTTTTGTCAACTTTTTCTTAGGTTTTTTGAGCTTATAAATTTTAGTATCCTTCATACCTAAACCCAATTTCACTTTAGTTTTCATTGCGTTTGTTACGAGCCAAGCGTGTGCTCTTTCTTTGAAACTGCTATCCTTAGATTTTACTCGTTGCCAGGCTTTTTCAGCTAGTTCCTGATCTGCTTGATGTCTTTCGTTAATATAGTTTGTTTTTGAATATGTAATGTCGTGCTCTCTACAAGCCGCATCCAGTAAATTTATTCCTTTGTCCCCTCTCGCTAATCGTTTTTCAAGTTTTGTTCCAGGTCCACAAAACTGATAACCAGGTAAATGTAGTTCAATAGGTAATTTGTTTATTAAGTTGTTTACTAAGCCGCTACCAATCTTACACTGATTATCTCCAACTCCTTTGTTATAGTTTATAACCATGTTAATGTTTATTTTTCTTTAATGTACATATATATGTCTTATGTGTTCCATATTAAAAATGAAAATGATGAGATTTCCATATATAAGATTGAATTTATAGCAAAACAGATTAGTTATCAATATGCGATTAGTAGAGCAAGCAAAACAAATTGTTATAAGGAATGTTGACGTATCACAAGAACAGAAAACTAAAATTAAACATAGCACATTATTACCCAATTCCATACGTGCTCTAATTGTAGGACCTTCAAATTGCGGTAAAACTAACGTCATGATTAGTCTAATAGAAAGTCCTAATGGTTTTAGCTTCAGAAACTTATATATATATTCGAAGTCTTTATATCAACAAAAATACTGTTACCTTAAAAAACTGATCGATCCGATAAAAGGAATTAATCTTTTTACATTTTCGGAAAATGAAAAAGTTTTAAGTCCCGCTGAAGCAAATTCTAATTCCATAATAATATTTGATGACGTTATTTGTGGTAAACAAGATAATATAAGAGATTACTTTTGTATGGGAAGACATAAGCATATTGACTGCTTTTATTTATGTCAAACATATACCAAAATTCCCAAACATCTTATACGTGATAATGCGAATATGATCATAATATTTAAACAAGATGAAATGAATTTACGACATATATATAATGATCATGTTATTGGAGATATGTCGTTTAGAGAATTTACGGATATATGTAGTGAGTGCTGGAAAGATAAATATGGATTCGTTGTTATTAGTAAGGATGATGCTGTAAATAAGGGACGATATAGAAAAGGTTTTGATAAATTCATACAACTTTAAGTGGTTTTGTCCAGAAGCTGATACAGAACAGATAAAAGCAGATACAGAGCAGATATAAAGCAGATAAAAGCAGATATAAAGCAGATAAAAGCAGATAACAGCAGATATAAAGCAGATACAAAACAGATAAAAGCAGATATAAAGCAGATACAAAGCAGATAAAAGCAGATATAAAGCAGATACAAAGCAGATACAAACCAGATATAGAGCAGATACAGAGCAGATATAAAGCAGATAAAAGCAGATATATAGCAGATACAAAGTAGATACAGGGCAGATAAAAGCAGATATAAAGCAGATACAAAGCAGATACAGAGCAGATATAAAGCAGATACAAACCAGATATAGAGCAGATACAAAGCAGATATAAAGCAGATACAAACCAGATCAATATCAGATGCAAAGAAGATAACAACCAGTTACAAATTAGTTCGAAATGAATAATAACAAATTATTAAAAGATATTGTTAAAACAAGAACGATATTAAAAGAAAAACTAAAAAATATAAAATTAA
Organism: Tachina lurida; assembly: GCA_944452675.1. Classification (NCBI taxonomy): domain Eukaryota; kingdom Metazoa; phylum Arthropoda; class Insecta; order Diptera; family Tachinidae; genus Tachina; species Tachina lurida. Next base: position 83,940,337 of record OX101753.1, on the reverse strand, counting down.
ACGAAGTAGATAGACTCCATTTATTGGAAGATACATTTAAGCCTGTAACGAAACCTCTGAATAAGATAATTAAAAAAATTGATGATTATCAATCCGGTGATTTATTGAAAGATGCATATACACCTACAGAAAAATCTTTAAAAAAGATAATTAAAAAATCACCTGATTACAAATCAGATGCTTATCAATCAGATAATGATATATCAGATTCAAAACTTCCATCACTACCATCCAATGATAGGTTAGGAAGGGTGGTGCCTACCGCACCTCCACTCGGAGACCCAACTGGGTCCATTGTGACTATCCATCCAATGATAGTTCTGATAACTTTGATGATGCTGAGGGTTATGACGATAATATGATTAATAACATACTAACAAAAAAAAGAAAACTTGATTTACAAATAGTTAGCGAGGATAATGACGACGATAAAAACAACTACAAGGTACTCGAAAATGATAATAATAAGTCCTCACTAGTCAAAAATATAGAACTGCTCTTGCTTAATAAAAAAATAGATATGGTTTATGGATTCAACATAGATGAAAGCGGAAACTGGCGATATGCAAATAATGAACTAAATTTTAATGCAGATAATTCTATTCGAATAGGAAATATAAAGTGGAAAATGACTCCAGGATTATTCGAATTAGTTTTTCATTCCAAACCTTTACATTACACTAAAAATGATTTGAAAACTTACAAAGAACTTTTAACGAGTACAAATGCATACAAACGACAATATCAACCACATGGTCAAATTAAAGGTACACGAGCATATAAATATGTTAATATAATAAAACATTTATTTACTACGAAACCCAATGTTTTAAAAAAGGTAATGGATTATTATTAAAAACTGCAGATAATCGTAAATATAATTATATATATTGGGATGACCCAAATGAACTAGTTGACAGATTACGTTTACTTCTTTCATCGGAAAGTGCTGGTCATAATAATCATAAAAACGAAATAATTTCCATTGTTGAAGAATTAAGAGAAGCTGACATAATATATTAAAAATTAGTTATATAAATAAGTTTGGAGAAAGTTCCATTAAGAGTAATATAAATAATTTAAAGTTAAGTACGTACAAATATAATTTCCAAATGGATGTCATTGCAAAAGATATCAACAAAATGCATATTATCATCAAAACCATTAAGGATCAAAGTGAGGAACTTAAAAACGATTATAATTCACAATTAAACGTTATCAAAAGAGATGTAAAAGTATTACGAGAGTTAATTACAAAAGGGATCGATGACGATGTTAAAGCTATTGAAAAAGTAGTGATTGATCAAGTTCATTTTGCAAATGAAGGCTTCTTAAAGAATATCGAGGAAAGATTTGAAAATATTGAAGAATTTATATTTAAGTCAATTAATAAAAATGCTGTTGTAGATGTTGTTAAAAAACGAAAACTCGAACTTCCTAAAATCAAAGGATAAAAATTATATATATAAACATATAGAATTTCCGTTTACATATTAATTAGCAACAACTAGCATAAAGGAAATGAATTCAGATAAGAGAGAAATTGTTAATGAAATTCATAAGCAAGCGCGCAAAAATTTTAAAAGAAGACGAGTTATTATAAAAGGAATCGATGATTTATGGCAAGCAGATTTGGTTGAGATGGGCAATTACGTCGCAGATAATATGGCTTTAAGTATCTCTTAACGGTGATAGATGGTTTTTCCAAAATGGCTTGGGTCTCAGCAGTAAAAAATAAATCCGCACTCAACGTGACAAACGCTATGAAAAATATTTTCAGAAACAGCAATCGTAAGCCAAAGAATTTACAAACTGATGATGGTAAAGAGTTTTTCAACAGCCGATTTCAGCAGTTAATGCAATTAAATGAAATTAATCATTATTCAACATACAGTGTTCTCAAGGCATCCATTATAGAAAGATTCAATAGAACTTTTAAAGGAATGATGTGGAAAGAGTTTAGTTGCCAAGGAACATATAAATGGATAAACATATATAAACAACTTGCTGAAAAATATAATAACACTTACCATATAACAATAAAAATGTCGCCTATTGAAGTAAATTCATCAAATGAAAAATTGTTATTGGATACAGTTTACAACAATTTGAAAGTCTTTAAAAGACCCAAGTTTAAAGTTAATGATAATGTACGAATAAGTAAATATAAACATATATTTGAAAAAGGCTACACACCGAATTGGACTACAGAAATATTTAAAATTAAAACTATAAGAAATACAAATCCTAATACATATATATTACAAGACTATCAAGGTCACGAAATTAAAGATGGTTTTTATGAGTCTGAGCTAATGAAAACTAAATTTCCAGAAACTTCGCTATGGTACCTTCATAGCGAACAGTCGAATAGCGGAATTTTACTTACTTACCAAACAAACAAAAATTACATATACAAAAAAAATATTAGTAGTACATATTATTCGTAATAGGTACATACATACTGTCTTTAATAAATAAGCTTTATGCTTTGCTAATATTTTTTACATAGTAAAAATAACAGCGTTGGCTGAAGTAGTTAGCACGTTGACTACAAAACCGAAGGTCCTGGGTTCAATCCCTGTATCCGACAGTCATTAAATAACAACACCACGCATTTTTCTGATGTGCATTAGTGTCCCTTTGTGTCAGTTGTTGTAGGAAAGTTCAAGTGATGAAGGCATAGTCACTGGTCACTGAACTATACCGACTTCAGCGGATGCTAATCCTAATGTAACATCGGAGCGCCCTCCTTCGTTGTGTAGCAGAACCATTGGCGAAGTAAAATAATCAATAAAATGGCTACAAGACACAGCTTCAAAAAATTAATACGCCTCATTTAACATCAGAGAGGCGCTGCAACACTGCATTATTAAAAAAAACGTGCGAAAAAGCAGAGTTGTAAAAGAATGAAGCTTTCCTCTATCTCCTCCTTCACCACCTGTCTTCTCTCTCACTATCCCTTTCCTAAAGAAGGTAACACCTAGTAATAGTAGTAGGCATTAATTGCCAGAGTGTTACTTCTCTTTAAAAAAAAAAAAAAAAAAAAAAAAAACTTAAACAAGTGATATTGAGGAATACCTCAAAGTCAAACAAACAATCATAAATAACAAAAACAAAAAATACCGTAAATAAAAAAAAAACATAAACGAATAACGAATAACCCTTGAGGAATTCTTTGTATGAATTCCTCAAATACAGAAAAACTTGAAGTGAGTTCTAACGGCAGAAATGCTTATTTTACTGTGAGTTCTGAATGAAAAAAATATAAAAAATAAATCTGATGAAAATCTTTTGTTAACGGCAACGCCAATTTTTCGTCAGCGATCAACTTCGCTTTGTCCAATGCCAAATAGTAATGATGCATTAACATTACAGTTGCCCAGTACTTCTTCATTTAAGTCAGTAATATCATCCCCTTCAGGCTCGTGTTTATCACTTAACAAAGTTATCACTACAGATAACAGCGGCTCGAAACTCAAGGTACAAGTTGGAATGGACAGATACATTACAATTTTAAAGCGCGGGCGAAGCCCGAATTCTTCAAAAATCTCATCTGCTCCAAAAGTGTATAGGGATAACAGCGCAGCCTCAACTAATCGCCAAAACCGCTTTAAAATTTTTCAAGATGACAACGACAAACCCGAGGTATCCTCGAACAAAACATCCAAGCCGCCACCAATCTATTTGAGACAAAAAAATTCAAATGCCCTTATTAAAAAATTAATTTCGGTCATTGGTGAGAATAAATTTCACATTGTTCCAATAAAACGTGGCAACATCGATGAAACTAAAATCCAAATTTATGACGAAAAAGATTTCCGCAAAATGGTTGCTGAATTTGAAAAAAGTAAAACAAGCTTCTACACATACCAGCTTAAGAGCGCTAAAGGCATGCAGATCGTATTGAAGGGCATAGATTCTTATGTTGTCCCCGAAGAAATAAAAGATGCACTCGTCCTCCAGGGGTTCAAGGTAAAAAATGTGTCCAATATAATAAATAGAGAAAAGATTCCCCAACCCCTATTTCGTGTTGAACTAGAACCTAATGATATAAAATTGAAAAAAAATGAGACGCATCCAATTTATAATTTAAAATACCTCTTGTACCGAAAAATCACAGTTGAAGAGCCACATAAGCGTTCAGGTCCTGTACAGTGCCATAATTGCCAAGAATATGGCCATACAAAAACATACTGCAATTTACCCTCTGTTTGTGTTGTGTGCGGCGAATTACACGGCACCGCTAGCTGCAACAAACCAAAAGATCAAAGTGATAAAAAATGCAGTAATTGTGGAGGTAATCACACCGCTAACTACAGAGGTTGTCGTGTGTACTCTTTTGTAAAGAAGACTATGGAGCAAAAACCTAAATTAGCTCCAGCTCAATCAGCAAACGTTTACTCTGCCACTTTTCAGCAAATGAGCCAACAATCTGGAACGCAAACGGCATTCGCCAACATAAAAATGAACTTGAGCACTTCCTCACGGAAAAAAATATTGATATAATGTTAGTATCTGAGACTCATTTGACTTCGAGAAGTCTTTTTAAAATTTATGGCTACACTATATATGATACAAAGGGCCCTAGAGGAAGGGCTTGCGGTGGATCAGCAATTCTAATAAAGTCAAGACTCAAGCACTATGTTCTTGATAACATTTGTGAAGAATACCTACAAGCAACAAATATTGGCATTGAAAGTTTTTGTTCAAATTTCGTTATATCATCAATTTACTCCCCTCCCAGATTTTCAATCACTGAGAATCAATATGAGGATTTCTACAAATCTCTTGGACCTTGTTTTGTAGCAGCTGGAGACTACAATGCGAAACATACGTTCTGGGGTTCGCGCCTTGTTACACCCAGAGGTCGAGCATTGTTCAACACTATTTCAAAAATGGGCTTGGATGTCATTTCGAGTGGGGAGCCCACTTATTGGCCTACTGACATACAAAAAATTCCGGATGTTATAGATTTTGGCGTCATAAAAAATATCTCTAGGGATTTAATTCAAGTTCAAGCTTCTCTTGATCTCTCGTCCGATCACTCCCCGACGATCATCACAATTTGTAGCCCATTAAGAAGTAACTTACCTGACCCATATGTGAAGATGATCAATCGTGTAAATTGGCTGGGGTTCAAAAAATATCTCAGCAGTCATTGTACGGAAAACATTACGCTTAGAACACCCGATGATATTGAATCGAACATTGCCAATCTCAGCGAGAATATTAAACAGGCTGCTGAACATGCCACTATCTCCCATCCGCAGATTGGGTTTAATAAAATTTATTCTACAGACATTGAACGTCTCGTACGTGAAAAAAGAAGGGCTAGAAGGGAATGGCAACAGCACAGATCACCACAAAATAAAATCAGATTTAAAGAGTGCACTAAACGACTCCAAGAGTTGCTTGCATCTGAAAAAATTGCATCTCTTAAAAATTATCTGGAGGGTCTTGATGTTACACCGGCGTCTAATTACTCCTTGTGGCGCGCTGCCAGAAAGCTTAAAACACCCGTTGAGTATAAGCCACCTCTACGCACATCTACCGGAGGTTGGGCAAGAAGCGATACTGAAAAAGGTAAAATATTTGCTGAGCACTTAAAATCCGTTTTTACGCCAAATATATGTACTGGTGTTGCTGATTTGCCGAATATAGTCGCTCTACCCCCTCAACACATAAAGTTTAAGACGCGTGATTTACAAAAATTAATTGCCGAACTCAACCCGAAGAAAGCTCCGGGTATTGATAGAATTAGTAATCAGATGCTGATGAACTTGCCTCGTATTGCAATGAGAATCCTGTTATTCATATTTAATGCTATTTTACGACTGGAGTATTATCCACACAACTGGAAACTTGCCAAGGTTAAAATGATTCCAAAGCCGGGCAAAGATATAACAAAGGCTGAGTCATATAGGCCAATAAGTCTACTATCTACAATGTCAAAGCTTTTCGAAAAACTGCTCAAAACAAAATTGTCCCCAATTCTAATTAGTAGTGGGTGCATACCAGACCATCAATTTGGTTTTAGAAGTCAGCATAGCACCATTGAACAAACTCACAGATTAGTTCAATTTATAAGAAGAACTTTTGAGGGAAAAAAGTATTGTTCTGCGCTGTTTATTGACGTTTCCCAGGCATTTGATAAAGTGTGGCATGAAGGCCTTATTTTAAAATTGAAGACTTACTTACCAATAAACATTTTAAATCTTTTGGAAAGTTACATTATTTCCCGTAAGTTCACTGTTGCGGAAGGAGACTTTACAAGTAGGCCTGAAACAATTTCATCTGGTGTGCCACAGGGGAGTATACTGGGACCAGTTTTATATTTAATTTATACTTGTGATATGCCTGTGAGCAGTAGTATCCATACTTCCACATTTGCCGACGATACAGCCTGCCTTAGTATGCATGAAAACCCTGATGAGGCATCCCGCAAACTCCAGGAACACATTAGCCAGATGGAGCTTTGGTTAAACTTATGGAGAATCAAGGTAAATGAACTAAAGTGTGTTCAAGTAACATTTACTTTACGAAGAGATACTTGTTCCCCCATTCGGATTAACAATCAAGTTGTTTCTCAACATTCACATGTGAAATATCTTGGTATACACCTTGATCGACGACTTACATGGAAACACCACATTGATTCTAAGTTAACTCAAATGAAACTTAAACTAACTCAGGTACATTGGCTGGTCGAAATTCAACACTTAGCCTAGACTGTAAACTTTTAATATACAAGTCGCTTTTAAAGCCAATATGGTGCTACGGAATTCAACTATGGGGCACTGCTTCAGCTTCAAATGTAGAGAAAATTCAACGCAGGCAAAATAAAATTTTACGCATGATAACATCGGCTCCATGGTACATCAAAAATTCAAATATACATCGTGATTTGAATATGCCACTAGTGACTGAAGAAATTGCAAAATACGCTGGCAAATATTTAACAAAACTCGAGTCACATCCTAATCCGCTTGCCCGTAATATTTTGAACTTTACTGGACACATCCGCCTAAAAAAGAGGGACACAATGGCTCTTATTCACAGCACTCCAGATGGGACTTCTTGAAAATACTTTTATTTTTTTTCCTTTTGATTATCACTACTTACATATGTATTATATATAACTACTACTAAGCTTATGTCCGACATTGGTCGGGCCTAATTATATTTTTTAGATTTAAGATTAACTTATTGTTAGTTCATATATGAAGATACAATAAATAAAAATCATGCATAAAAAAAAAAAAAAAAAATATTTAATTGAAAAAGTTTTAAAAAGGAAACGAAATAAAATTTACGTTAAATGGTTAGGCTTTTCATCAGAACACAACTCTTGGATTAATGCCAACAACACATCATCATAAAACCCATTACAAGTTTATTAATAATTTATTCTCTCATCAGCCTTTAAAATGTCAATTACATTAACATTAAACGGAGATTCTTCATATCTTGTTGCAAACTATTTTCCACCAATCGAACTAAATGAAAACTATGTTTGCGGCTTAATAAGTTTCGATACGCATCACTCAATTCCAAATGTTGATGTCGAAAACAATTTATTTCATATTGGGAATCATGAAATAGAAGTTCCAGTTGGCTCATATGAATTGTCAGATATAGCTGAAGTATTAGCAAATAAATATCATAATATAAACGCAACAGGATCGCTTGATGTACGACCAAATTATAATACTCTACAAACATGTATAAAAAGTACTACAGATTCAATTTATTTTAATAAGAAGAGATCAATCGGATCCCTATTAGGGTTCAGTACAAAAGTATTACAGCCTGGCGTGGAACATTACTCTGATAAAACAATAGATAAAACCAAAATCAATACAATAATCGTTGAATGTAACATTGTATGCGGATCATATATAAATAATATGTCTGGCCATATTTTGCATCAGTTTTCACTCAACTTCAGTCCAGGATATAAAATAACTGAGGCTCCAACTAATGTAATATATTTACCTGTAAGTTCAAGAACAATAAATAGTCTTATTTTGAAAGTTGTTGATCAAGACGGAAACTTAATAAATTTTCGTGCTGAAAAAATTAACAATACGATTGCATTTAAAGCCCATGAGAGAATGATTATATACAATAAAACTGACTTGCAAAAGCATTCACCATTCATTCTAACCTTATCAACGGAAGACGAAACCGGAAAGCCATCGTATTGCAATAAATCAAAAAAACAGAAAAAACAACAAATTAAAAAAATAGTACAACAGAAACAAAACATTATTCTTCGTGAGGATAATAAGGAGTTTTTAAACAATTTGGGGTTTCATCTCAAGTAAAACCATAAAGATAAAGGAACAATGAGCAACATTATTAACATTTTACAAAAACCGCTATTTGATAACTCCATTATCAAAAAAGAGTACCACAGCTACACATCATATTTACAATCATTTAAAAATAATAATGAAATTCGTATATCAATTCAAAATCAAGATTTGTATGTTTTACCAAGTGAAAGTCTTCTATATATAGAATGACTTGCTACGAAAGAGGACTCATCAGTTTCTACATCCATACGGCTCTTAAACAATTGTATGGCACATCTATTTGATGAAATTCGTTATGAAATTAATGGTATAGAAATTGACCGCACACGTCATTTGGGTATTGCAACAGAATTAAAAAACTATGTCTCGCTGAATAAATCTGAAAGTGATAGTCTACTAAATGCAGGATGGTCTCCTTTTAATATTGATGATCTTACACTTGAAAAGGGTTATTTCAATTTTTGTGTACCATTAAAATATTTACTCGGATTTGCTGAAGATTTTAATAAAATTATAGTTAATTCCAAACATGAGCTGATACTTTCACGATCTAAGGATGATGGACAAGTTCTTAAATCTCAAACGATAGCAGAAAAAATAAAGTTATCAATTTTAAATATTACTTGGAAAGTACCACACGTTCAACTTGCTGATGCATACAAATTGCAGATGTTTAAAACAATAAACAATCGCCATCCATTAAGTATATGTTTAAGTATGTGTTTTCTATGTTTTAGAAGTTGGGATATGTATTACTATCCTTTACTTCCAGAAAGTACAACAGTATTATGGAATGTTAAGCTAGCTACCGAAAACGAGAGACCGCGTTTTTTATTATTGGGTCTTCGAAATGTTGATAACAAGTTTCAACATTGCGATTTAAGTGATATTAAAGTGCATCTTAACTCTGTCACATATCCATATGATGATTTAAATCTAAAATTTGACAAAAATCGTTTTGCAATTCTATACGATATGTATTTAAAATTTCAACAAAGTTATTATTCACGTGATTCCCAACCATTATTAACCCCGGAAAATTTCAAAACTATGGCACCAATAATAGTTTTAGACGTTACTCATCAAAATGAATCAGTTAAAACTGGACCTATCGATATTCGCATTGAATTAAAAACCTTGAAAAATATTCCGTCGAATACAGCTGCATATTGTTTGATTATACATGATAAGATGTTTGAATATATTCCTCTTACAAACGAAATAAGAAAAATAATGTAAATTTTATATTTAGTTAAAAAAATAAATATATATTATTACAATAAAAATTAGATAAATAAATATAAAAATTCTTTTCATTATGTATAGAAGAATATTGAGAGTAAGTAAGTAATTGTGTGTCTACTTATGTAATGCTAGCTCATATGTAATTAGTTAAAAAGTATAAATACCACACTTCAGAATGTTAATGCTTATTCATAAATACTTCGTGCAAGTACTTGGTCATAATCGATTGTAAGAATAGTGCTTAAAGATATATACGATTTCATGAAAAGATGTTCACATATTGTTTCGGATGAAGATAAAAACAAACTCATTAATATTCAATCTCAACTAGAGTGCGCCAATAAATTGAAGACAAAGAAAAATAAATTTGGAGAACATTATGAAGATTGTGTTTGGTCGGACGATAATGCTACATGTGGGCCAGATACTTGCTTCTGCTTACACTACCGAAGGAAAAATATGGAAGCGGAAGAAGTAGCAAAGCAACTGATAACAACATATTATAATATTTACAATGTTACTAAATGCAAAAATTGCAATTTCAATAAAATATAAACTGTAAAGTATAAAGGCTAAATCAAATTAAAACTAAATTTTATTTCTTGTTTATCCTTATATTTTATTTATTTATTTACTCATTTATTTATAAAGTTAAGGAGCATTTTACATACACAAAAATATATATATGCATGTGAAAATCATCTCATGTTGTAAGTAGCTTCACATTGGGCAGCTATTTCATCTAAGATTTTATCGTTACCATCATGCAGCATCTCAATTAAGGCTACTGTATTGGCGAGTAGCTCATCATCTGTCTTCTCATACATAAAAATAAATCGCTGGAGATCTAACCTCGGTAGGATGATTACTTCTTTTATTTGTACTTGTGCTCTTCCTGAGCGAGTATTTCCATTTCTATTCATTAAGGACATTTTGCTTAATTCACTCAATTTATCTTATTTGTTGAAAGGTAGAAGTTGGAATAAAACATACGTTTCTTATGTGTAAGCAACAAGGCTTGAGTTTTCTTTCGCTAGTTATTAACAGCTGATAATCAACCAACTAATTTTCGTGTTGAAAACCAGCTGATCATCACCTTATTAACAAAAGGAATATTATATCTCTCTTGCTCTGATATTGTTCATATATATATATATAAACTAGTGTTTGCTACTTTATTGTGAGTTGACTATCAGCTGATCGTCAACTGATTTTCCAGCTGATCATCAATTTTTTTCCAGCTGATCACCAGCTGGTTATCAACTAATTTTCCAGCTGATCACCAGCTGATCATTTGATTGCCATCTGATTGATCATCATCTCGATAATTGGAATACTTTACCCAAAATTATTTATAATAAAATAAAACAACTTCAATTACAATAATATTTGTTTTTATTTTATAATTATATTCAATTAACAATAAACTTATAATCTGTTTGATAATAAATAATATTTTTTTATTAATTTTTCAATTTGTATCCTTTCTTGATTCTTGTCATTCAAGTAATCCTCAATAAGTTGAAGATGATCCTTAAAAATAAGCCCTTCAAAGTCCTTTAGAAATTTTCTAATTGGATTTGTGGACATTCTGCTTATACTCCAAGGAAAGATCAAAGGCGACTAATAAATTTTTTAAAAATTTTCGCGGCTTATATACAGTTTCCACAAAAAAATTTACATTAAACAAAATTTCATTGAACAGATATTAAAATACTATTTTATTTAAAGAAATTTGACAACATTGCGTTTTACAAAATAAGGCTTTTATTTCAAATGTAAGTTGCTCATACTTTAATACACTTTTGGAATTTTGCCTCCTTCCCAAGTAAAAAAGGGTTGCGAGTTTGGAATATAGAAGCCTTCATTGTCTTCAATAGTTTTTTCGTTTTCGTCAGGAAGTATCTCCGCCAATTCTAATGTGTATGAATAATTTTCTAGTTTTTTTGTTAAAGAAAATTTTTCATCCCCAGCCCCTTCAATTATTTTGTCATCTAAGCTATTGTAGCGTTTGGGAAGATATAGCATTCCATCCTCGAGTTCTGCAATCACTATATTTCCATATTTGGTCTTATGACGAAACATCATTATCACTTTATATGGCCTTGTTGGTTGTAATTCCTTCACAGATATATATGATTTTGCTTTCAGTTTATTAAAAGCCTCAACAACCTCAATGTTTGTAATATTTTTCGATGTCATAGTTGGCTACCAAAGGATTGCAGTGAGTTAATGAATAGTAATATTTCAGAAGCTGCGTTTTTATATCAATTTATTTGGTACACATTAAACAAAAAATTTTAATCAGGAGAGTTTTGTTTTCTGAAACTAAAATTTTTCATCTCTTAATATTTTTATTCATACCTTCATAATTACTCTTACTTAGTTTCTACATAATAATGAAAATGCCTTTTAATCAGGAGAGTTTTGTTTTCTGAAACTAAAATTTTTCATCTCTTAATATTTTTATTCATACCTTCATAATTACTCTTACTTAGTTTCTACATAATAATGAAAATGCCTCCTCTTATGTTTTAAATAATTTATTTCAAATAATTATATTATATGCAAATGTTCTCAAATATACATCTTCAAATACAAACAAACATACAATTCTTTTCCCTTTTTCTTCTTACCTCCCAACAGCAATAAAAAAACCTAATTTATAGCATTTAATGAGAACAAACAAACGCACAATCAATACAGAAGGCTTGTTAAAATAAAATTCGTCCTTCAATTTTTATATTTTCATCCCAAAATAAAACAAAAGAATACTCTTTTCCCTTTTTCTTCTTACCAGCCAACAGCAATAAAAAAGCAAATTTATAAACGTACAGATAACAGCATTTGCAAAATGATAAGCAACCGATATTTCAAACTAAAGCCGGTGTTTATAATTACAAAAAACAAAAAGGTTTCTATTGACGATTTCAAGTGATTTAAGAGACAGAAATAGGTACAACTATTATTAAAGAGACAAACCGACAGACAAACATAAAGGCTCGTTAAACAAAAAGTCATCCCTAAAATGTTTCATCACATCAAGTGTGCAATGAAAATAAAAAAATTCTATTCAACAGCTATAAACATTTTCTTATGCACTTGCATTTCACACAAAAAAAAATCATCCCAATTTTTTTTTCATCTCAAATTTTCATCTCTAAAATCATCCAAATAAAAATCATCCCAAAAAAATCATCCCAAAAAGATGATTTGTTTTTTACCTTCCCCATTTCCCTACTACTGGGCTTATCATACCTAATTATCGGGGCAAGTTTTTTGTGGCACGAAAAATGGTTCAAAATGGCTGGCAAAGTGGCACGAAAAAATTTTATTATAATTGGCACGAAAATGGCACAAAATGGCAAAACTGGCACGAAAATGGCACAAAATGGCAAAACTTGCAAAAAAATAATATGTTATTTAAGGACAATTTATTTTACTAAATTTTAATTGCATAGTACAATAACATGTTTCTTCAAGTTGTCAAAAATAGATGATCTCCTATTGTCGGATAGAACAGTTAAATAAAAGGAAAACACTCGTTCGACATCGCAAGATACAATTGGATCAAACTTAAATGCCAATACTTCAGATGGAGAGAGGTTCACAATATATTCATCTGCTTCACTTTCATTAAAAAATTAATTATTTCTTATTTTAATTAATGCTACATGCATCCGGTATTTCGATCTAAAACTTTTTTCAACTTATCTGATTTTTTAAAACTTCAGAGACTTCCTTAAAATTGTCGCAAAATGTATTGTAGCTTTAACCCATGTCTCCCATCGAGTGACACAAGGGGATGGAGGTTTTTTAAGATCGGAAACATTGATTTGAAAAGATTGTTTCGAGAAGGGGCCTGCAATATACAAAATCACATATAATGCTGTGATATTGTACCTTAAGATATACAGCTTTAAAGTTTCATTAGTCTTTACTTTCAGCTGCTGCTCTGTGCTGTGCCGTTCTGCTTCTAAATTTGAGTGCTTAATTTTTCTGTAGTAACGTATCAGCTGTTTCTCACCAGAAGAGTCGCAGTTATCCACTAAAATGGTGACTTTTTCCTTTTTCATCGTCAATTATAATTATTAAGTTTCAATAAAATTTTATGTTCTTTTAAAAATTAAATTTTTTTAAATTCTTAAAGCACAATCACAAATTATTTCAAAATGTTTTTATTTAATTTAATATTTCAATTTGGCTTTAGAAGTCAGCATAGCACTATTGAGCAAACGCATAGATTGGTTCAAGTTGTAAGGAGGACATTTGAAGAAAAAAAGTATTGTTCTGCCCTTTTTATTGATGTTTCTCAGGCATTTGATAAAGTATGGCACGAAGGCCTAGTTTTAAAATTGAAGACATACCTACCAATAAACATACAAAAGCTTTTGGAAAGTTATATTGTTGATAGGAAGTTTACCGTTGTGGAAGGAGACTTCATGAGTGTACCCGAGTCTATATCTTCTGGTGTGCCACAGGGTAGTATTCTGGGGCCAGTCTTGTATCTAATATATACTTGTGATATGCCTGTGAGCAATAACATACACACTTCTACATTTGCCGATGATACAGCCTGTTTGAGTATTCACAAAAACCCTGATGAAGCATCCCGCAATCTCCAAGCACACATTACCAAGCTTGAAATATGGTTGAATTTATGGAGAATAAAAGTAAATGAACAAAAGTGTGTTCATATAACGTTTACCCTAAGAAAAGATACCTGTTCCCCCATTCGAATCAACAATCAAAATATTCCTCAACATTCTCAAGTGAAATACCTTGGAATACACCTTGATCGAAGGCTTACATGGAAATATCATATTGACTCTAAGTTAACCCAAATGAAACTTAAATTAACTCAAATATATTGGTTAATTGGCAGAAATTCAACACTCAGCCTAGACTGCAAACTTTTGATATACAAGTCGCTTTTGAAGCCAATATGGTGCTATGGAATTCAGCTATGGGGCACTGCTTCAGCTATGGGGCACTGCTTCAGCTATGGGGCACTGCTTCAGCAAACAAACAAGAGTCAGCTGATTCGAGAGTAAAAACTGATGTTGACTTTGCAGCTTGATTCTAAAGTGTTTACATTTTCAAAATCTAAAAAATCAGCTAGTCTGTGTAACAATTTTGGAAATAATGTTTTAAAGTCTGTTAAAAATATAAGATAGTCAAATAAATACATTGAAAAAAAATTTAAATTTACAATTAGCCCACAATAATTACAAAAGAAATTGTAAAAAAAGCTGCCATTGTGCTGGCATTAGCTTTTTTTATGTGAACAATGTTTAAGAGATATGACGTCCCCTTTCCTCCTTCATCCAACAAATCAAATACGAAATTCGCGAAATCCGCTGCTCGCTATCGACAGTTTCATCCATTTCATTTCATTCATTCGGCTCTGTTTTATATTTTGTACAGCGGTATGTTGGCAGCTAAAAAAGTATTACACAAATCCAAAAAGTATGGGTTCAGTTATGTTGTGGTATCTGTCAGCAGGGATTGTGTCGAACGAGATTTAAATTTTTCGACCAGCACTGTATGCCTCAAAGAAGATAAATGCTTTGCAACATTATACAATTTTGGTTTATTAAGCTTTGCAGTCGCACACTATAGTGTATTGTGTATACAGAATACAGCACTGATGAATCTCCTTTTAATATATTCGGAAATTTGTTTACCGTTCGTAAATTAAATTCCTTTACCGCCTCTTTAGGAATTTTGTTTAGGTTTTAAATACATATACAGTAGTTTTCGTTTATAGTCACTACCGCTTATTGTCACATTAATGATATAGTACATATTTAATGTTTTTTGTGACTTTTGAACTTAATTTCATTCAAAAAGTTGGCGATATAGTCCATTTACTATATAGTCATATTTGACATATATGCACCGAGTTTGTGGTAGTCAAAATGGCATATAAAAAAGTTAGGCTTATAGTCACATTAGCGATATAGTCCACAATTTCTGTGCAATTTTAAATGTGACTATAAGCGAAAACTACTGTACATACATAAATGTGAATTAAAGCAAACGAACAAAACTTTGACTTACATATATGTATCTCCATTCCTTTTTCTAATATATCGTTACTTTTATGCAATTTGATTGTAGATTTTATAACACATATGTATTTCAAAAATAAATGATCAAATATAAATAGTGTACTGGAAAAAAGGACGTATATGTACATATATTGTTAATACAACAGATTGATCAAAAATTTTATGAATTATTAATTTCAGCAGGGCGATTCCGGTCAAAGAAAAACTCTGACACATGAAAATTTCTTCAAGTTTGCCAAAAAAAAATGGCATTTTATGGCAAGGTGGCCTGAAAATGGCTTTTTATGTCAAAAATTTAAGAAATGGCAAAAAGTGGCATATGCCATAAAAAACTTGCCCTGCTAATTATATTTTAAATATTAACTTGTAATTTGTGCTTTAACGGCCCTATGTATAAGCAAAAATTGGCATGACGTTAGCATAAGTGGCCAAGTTGAACATGATCTTAAAGAGTTTTGTGATGAAACTTCATATTAAAAATCATGCTAGGACTTAGAAGTGGGTTAAAATTAAGTAATCCAACCATTTTTAATGTCAAATTGTATGGAGGAACTCGTTAACACCTAATCCAATTTCGTCACTTATTCTAAATTTATGCCAATTTTCGCTTATACATGGGGCCGTAAGTGTTTAAGTAATTTTTTTTAATTCAGTGTCTTGCAGATATGCATATAGTAGAAACGGTTCAGTTATTTATGTCTGCACATGTCTTACATACTTATGTATATATATTCAAATAACCAAAAGAGTTTAGAATCTATTTATGTATGAAAAAACTTATGCATAAAATTTTCAAAAACTTACTTTGTTGTTTTTATAAAACTGATTTAAGTTTCATTATAAGGCATTTTTTCAACAAAATTAAAAAATAAAAAGAGCGCATTTCTAAGCAAATTGAAAAAAAATCTAAGTTCAACTTTAACATTAAATTTCTCCACAACCACTATACTGATTTTAATGAAACTATAACTGGATAAAACCTTAAGATGTTATCTATCCACAAAAAAAGAATTAAAAAAAGTCTTCATTAGTTCAAAAGTTACAGTTTCGGCCGATGAAAAACGAATCTGAACCACTGTGCGACGTTATTTAATAACACTGTACAACAGCCAAAATAGCCTTTAGATAAAAGTATGCGGACTATATGGATTTCGATGCGTTAAATTCAAATCTGCTGTCAGTTTTTCTCTATCACGTAGAGTTTTTTTTTATGGGCGTGGCTAATTTTGGCCCCTAAATTAGTCGACCATACTAATATATTTTACTATAACTCGAAAACCGCTATCTCGATTTTAATAGATAATAAACCAAAAGACGCGCCACAAAATTTTGTTAAAAAAAATTCATAAACATTTTTTACCTATCTTTTATGGTTTCGGAGTTATTCAGAATTTAAAAGAGAAAAAAGTTTTTTTATGCAAAAATCGCGTAATTTTTTTACATGAAAATTGTAATAAAAAAATCAGAAACTCAAAAGTTTCATATTTTTTACATTTTTCTTAAAATCACATAAATCTTGCAATAAATCTTGATTTTATTCACAATTTAAAGCAGGTACCTAAAAATGGAAAAATGTGTGTAATGCATTAAATGCAGTCACATTTACATCTGGCAGTGATGGGAAAGTTGGTACTATCGTACTTTTTTTGATACTATTTGACATGAAAATGTACCGTAGTACTCCCCTAAGAAATTTGATACTCTCACGGGCAACTTAGAAATGCAGTCAGAAGACTCGCGCATGCATATATTTTGCCAAGAATTAAATTGTTTTTTCGACAAATAGAACGAAGCTTTATTAGTAAAGATCTTTTAGAAAAGTGTAACCACAATTAAATATCAACGAAAACCATATTTCATTCAATGATATTTTATGTGGCACAGAAGTTGATCTATTGAAACAACTGTTTTAAATCAGTTTAAAGAAATTTTTAAAAAGTTTATATTAAGTTCTAAGGGCAAAAGTGGACTTTGACAATAAAATGTTAGTTTGGTTTAGTAAGTTTCCCCCTGAAAGTATTTTATCTGTTAAACCAATATCATTATACCACTTTTAATTAAAATGTTCCCAGGGAAAAGAAAAAAAAGAAAAGAAAAATAATTTGAAAAACTAACAACCAATATAGAGCATTGGCTTATATAAAATCGCATTAGATGAATACATGTTTCCTGATATATCGAAAGTAGTTTACGGAATTTTATCCATGCCTCACTCCTCTGTAAATGTCGAAAGGATTTTCTCTTACCAAAATTTCATGAAAACAAAATATAAATCAACAGCCATCGTAACTCGCTAAAGCTAAATCTCTATCGCTGAGAATCCATAAAATCAATTTGTCGATTTTCGGCTACGAATGCAATTTTCAAACGGGTATTGATAAATCAGGTAATGGCTTAAAAATTTAATTCGCCGAAATTTTATTGCTTTATGTCATCGCCAAAAATTTTAAATTTTCTATTTGTTCAGCATTTTAGCGGTCGAATTTAGCTTTAGCCTTAGCGAGCTTTGGAATACGGAGGCAAGCTTTATGTTCCAACAGTATTAAGTCTAATCCAGGCTACACATATTTGTATATTTGTACCTATGTGTTCCTTTTTTTGTAAATGAATTTCTTATAATTTTTTGTTAATAAAATTTAAATAAGAAATATTATAATTTTTGGTACTCTCGGGATCAAAAAAGTACTAAAAAAATTTGTTTTTGATACCGAAATGCAAATCTCATTTCCCATCACTGACATCTGGTAATGCTATTGAAAGGGCATTGCGGGCAGGTAACAGAACTTTAAATTGTGAATAAAATCAAGATTTATTGCTGGATTTTCACGTTTTATAGCTTGTTTTATTCCTAGGATATGTGGTTTTAAGAAAAATGTAAAAAATATGAAACTTTTGAGTTTCTGATTTTTTTATTGCAATTTTCATGTAAAAAAATTACGCGATTTTTGCATAAAAAAAACTTTTTTCTCTTTTAAATTCTGAATAACTTCGAAACCATAAAAGATAGGTAAAAAATGATTATAAATTTTTTTTAACAAAATTTTGTGGCGCGTCTTTTGGTTTATTATCTATTAAAATCGAAATAGCGGTTTTCGAGTTATAGTAAAATATATTAGTATGGCCGACTAATTTAGGGGCCAAAATTAGCCACGCCCATAAAAAAAATCTCTACGTGATAGAGCAAAACTGACAGCAGATTTGAATTTAACGCATCGAAATCCATATAGTCCGCGTAATTTTATCTAAAGGACAGCCAAAAAATTTTATTTTGTTGTACAGTGTAATCAATTACACTGGTTTACAAAATAAAATTTTTTCATGTACATTTGATGAGATATAGAATTCCTTATCGATTTTTTAAATTCGAAAATCAAGGTTAAATTTTTTTAATGGACCAGTTTTTTTCAGTTTTTCTACCTTTTTTCACTTGACCCATCATATCTTGAGCTAGAACTGTCCGATTGGGTCGTTATTCGTATTCAAATGAAAGGTATTGAGATGACAAATAAATATGTATAATCGGATCTTTAATTTGTATAGCGTTTCAAAATATATCGATGAAAATAGGGCACATTTTCAAAAAAATTATATTTTACAGTTATTATATGCTGACAGAAAAGTACAAATCGTTAAAAAAAACATCTGGTTTCAGTTCATGTACGTAAAGATAATACTTTTATGTAAGAACTAAGGCCAACCAGAAGAAAATCCATTAATTCTGAAAAAAATTAAAACATTGTTTGAAATATGGTCCCAAAATGGCGGGGTTATGCTCGCTAATATTATAAAGCCTGTTAAATTCTATGTGGAAGGAGTAACATAATTTAAAAAAGTGGGAGTGTTTGAAAAAAGTATCCTATAATTCAATACAGCGTCCTAGTTAAATAATGTGAAAATTTCAGGAAGATCCGTCGAAATGTCTTGTCTCCTATAAGTTAAAAACAAACAAACAAACAAACCAACAAAAAAACTAACACACATTCCGTTTTATACATATAGATTATTTTTTAATAATTTTCACAATTTTTATTTAACCTTTTCTAAAAATTTTAAACTTTTCGTTTGCTTACTTTTCTTTTCTTTACATTTTAAATCTTGCTAAGCTTTACTACGACAAATTTATGCAGTAAAAATTTGCAATTATTCAGACAAGACTTTACTCTCTCAATTTTTTGTTCCCATTTACTGTATTTTGGGTAAACGAACGCAATTTAGTAAAATGCAGTAAAGTTCAGTAAAAAATTTTAAAAACTTTTGGGTACGCGAACGCAATTATTATAACAGCGATATTCACGGTGTAAATTTAGAACACGGCAACAACATAATGTATAAATTTATAATTAACTATGCCCACACCATCTACTATACTAAAAACTGTTGTAGATGTTGTAGCTGAATTTATTTACCAGAGTTTATACAAAAGAAGAACAAAATACATACAAATCCTCTCAGAGAGTCTCTATATCTCTCATTGAATTGAACAATTAAAATATTTGACAAAACAGAAGAAACAATCGCCTCGCTTGGACGTTTAAAATCGTAGTATATTTAAAAGAGTTTTAAATTTATTACGAACAGTTAGAAAATGTTAGAAAATATTTTTAGTTTGGATTATAGGCCAGTTTGAGATTTAACTTACCAATTTTTAATTTTTATTATTCCAACCTATTGTAGTTAGCGTAATAATTTTGAAACGAAATATAAACGACAACTTCAAGTTAGTGAGTCAATTTAAAATTGTCACTTATCGGGCCCGTTCTAACGATGATTTCAAATCACCTGATTTGAAAAACGAACTGTTAACAACTAACATGTTAGTGGGTTGTTGTTGTAGTATTTTAAATTTTTGTCATTTATAATCCAATATTTTATTCCAACTTCCAACGCAAGAAGTCATGCAATTTCCAAAAGCAATGATTTAGCTTTTATGAATTGTTTGAATACACCGTGATTTTACATGTCGTGATTTGCAGAATAGGTCAGTATATATCGTTTCAAAGCTTTAACGCCAACTAGTAGTAGTATGAGACCGGCTATTTTTATATAACTAGACAAATAGATTGGTACGTTACTTTGAATACCTTTAATTCAATATTTTCCTAACAATTAAAATATTGGCCTTATTCGATGTTTGATGCAAATTGTCTTGCATAAGTGCAAATGCAAAATATCGTAGCTTTTCTTTGGATTGTGTGTGTATTTTGTTGTTGGATTTGAAAGAAATGGTACGATATTTTGCATTTCCAATAACGCAAGGCAATTTGTATCAAACAACGAATACCGCCATTGTTATTAATGTTAGTTTGCTACTTATTTGTACACAGTGCAAGTATAAATCATACCTTATTATGGCCACTAATAACAGAGAAACCACCTTCCCCTTCACAACTAGATTTTTGTTCCATCTCTGTATCCGTGGAATTTATTGTAGTTCTTTCCGTTGGATGAGCCGTAAAAGAATTTCGACGCGATAAGGTGTTAGTATCTGATCGTTCATAGAACCTATTTAATGAATTCTTCCGATTACATGTAGGAGGTGGTGGTATTGGGTGTTGTTGCTGATAGTGTTGCGCCATTCCCATTTCATTTGCAGATAAGTACGTTGAGCTGAAAAATGGTAAAGGCAATTGTACCGAGGCCGCAAATAATTCTTGCCTTAAAGGCAGCGAATATTGGTGGGCTGCTATTAATTTGAGACAAGAATAAAACTGTACACGGGAAACATGAAGTGCAGTATTTGGAATACCGGCTAGAGATGTTATCTACAAAATTTACCAAGTTATGAAATAGGTACATCTGATATACATATGTATATTTAAAATTTTATTAATTTCAATGTGTAGTATGAATATACATACATTTACACGAATTTTACCTCAAGTATCTTTTCGTGAGAAATATTTGCAGAAGAAAAGAGTTCCGATGCCTTTAGAATCGGAATTTTACCCGTTTTTTCCTCATCGCAACATAAAAATAAGCTACCATAATAATGACTTTCCGCATCGGACAATGAGACGTCTTCCATTCTGGATACTAATGTTTGCGATAATGCAGTTTTGGGTTGATAAATGATGATGAAACTGTGGTAAAAAATAAATAATCTCTAAGACATGATATATATGTATATGGGCTTAAATCAAGTTTAGGGGCACCTCACAAAAATTAAAAAATAAAGTAGCATATCCTTCATGGTGGAGAAAATCCTTAAGCACCAAAGGCCAGCAGTGCAAGAAAACGTCATTAAGCAGGATAACTTTGCATGGCAGAATATCTTTACTAGGCTGCGCCGTGTCGGGAAATACCATGGTGGGGAAAATCCTTAAGCCCGGCCAAACGCCGCGCTGTGGCGCGTTTTCCCAAAACTCGTGGCAACAATCCAAAATTTGATTACAAAATTTTGTAAAATGAATGAACACATCGTATAAAGAACTTCTTACTGATCACAAGTCAAAAACGTTTTTCTTAATTAGATAAAAATTACAGCTGGTGGAGCTGCTTAAAATCGAAATTTTTTTTACAAAGCCATAAAAAATGTGATCTTAAAAAAAATATACTTTGAAGTGTCAGAAACATTGCCGTTCGATCATTACTTTTTTGGTATTGTTTTAAGGGTACGTTTAGTTTTTATTAAAAAAAGTAACAAAATATTCAGCAGATGCCCTACTTTTTCGGCAGTTGCCGTTTTTCAGACACCCTGTATTCAGGTAATTTTTACAAATAAAATAGAGCATATCTAAAAAAAGCCAACAATGGTCCCGCCCATATTTTCTGAGCATATTTGCTACCCATACTTTAAACAATTTAACTAAATCTATCCTCAAAAGATAGTTTTCTTGATATATGAAGAAAGCTGATACAATCTCATAGCGAAAACAAAAATATGTTTTCCCCATTTTGAACCTAGGGTTTACACGTGCAAGTGCAAGTTCGAAAAACTCAATACACTCAAACTCATTTACTAACACAAATACACTTTCGGCACTTGCAGTCTACTTCCAACTCAACTGCCAAGGAATTTTACAAGACAGTGACTTGTTTCACTTGTAGCAAGTAAATGGAAAGTTAGGTAACAGTGTTGCCCAATTAATACTTTAGTAACCATTAACTGGATTTCAGTGTAATGTTATATGAGTTTCTACTAATTGTATATACATTTAAAAACTAATTTAATATTTTTCTTAAATATTCATAAATCAAGCAGTTAATGAATTTTTTAGACATAAATAACATTGAAACAATACGAATAAAGTTCAATACTATCTGGTTCCCTTAAAATTATGTTATGGACAACTCTGCACTAAAAGGTAAACATGCAAGTTGTAAGACAGTCGGGCACTTGTGCGAAATTTTCGTTGATAATACGTGCACAGAGCTTGCATGCAAGGTACTTGCTAGGGATGGGCAAATAAAAAAATGTATCGATATATATCGTATCGATATTTTTGAACAGTATCGATATATATTTTTTGAAAACATCGATATTTCGATATATCGATATTTTTTGCTGCATTAATTTCGAATGCACAATTAGTCACTTTTAGAAATTTAATACAAAAGAACTATTTATGTTAAGTTATACGTAACCTGCTGTAGCTCCTTAAGACTTCATTAGTTTTTACTTTCTGTTGCTGCTCTGTGCTGTGCCCTTCTGTTTCTAAATTTTAATAGTTACTTTTTCTGTAATAAATTATCAGCTGTTTCGGACCAGAACGGTCACAGTTTCCCACTAAAGTGATGAGGTTTGCACCGGCCATTGTTTTTAGAGTTTTTATTTTC
The DNA here is from genome assembly GCA_944452675.1 of Tachina lurida. Classification (NCBI taxonomy): domain Eukaryota; kingdom Metazoa; phylum Arthropoda; class Insecta; order Diptera; family Tachinidae; genus Tachina; species Tachina lurida. The sequence goes on along the minus strand of OX101753.1, from coordinate 83,916,921 downwards.
TCGCACTTTTTCATTTCCCGGAAAAGCGGAAACGGCTTTTCGGTTCCCCGGGAATTCCCGCCCGGTGCAAAACAATACAAAATATTTTTTTATTTAATTTTAATTTGTTTATTTCAACAAAAACAAATTATAATTCATGATATCGATTAAATAATAACGTTTTATAATCACATTAGTCAAAAACATAATACAATTTCAGTTCCCGGCCGTAATTGTTGTAAAGTTTTAGCTATAGTTCTACTGCCATCACCGCACTCATCAAAGAATGTGTACATTTGTACAAACTAAAGTTGCCCAGGAAATCCCGTATGAAAAATACTAATTGTTATGTTTCTGGTAAAAAGTAAATTTTTTTAAATTCTTAAAGCACAATCACAGTTTATTTCGAAATGTTTTTATTTTTAACCGACTTCAAAAAAAGAAGGAGGTTAACAATTCGTCTCTATTTTTTTATTTATGCTGCCACTTACAATTAGTTAACAGTTTTTTTATTTTCACAGGTTGAACCGAAAAAGAACAGAATTAAGGAGAGTAAAACTAACGGCTTGTATATGATTTCTATAAACCAAAAAGCTGATACGTAACAGAACAGAAAGTGCAAACAAAGTCTGCCTTTAGGCTTATACCCACACAATCCAAAAAGTCACATGCCTTAAGCTTAAATTAGACGTGACATAGCTATAAACAAACCAAAATTCAATTGGTTTCTATGGTGAGTTATGGCGTTATGGCGAGTCTCTCTCTCACTCTCACTCTCACCATAGAAACCAATTGAATTTTGGTTTGGTTATGGCTATGTCACGTTTAATTTAAGCTTATAAATTCGCCTGGGATGTTGTTATGAAATTTCCTTTTTTTTTCTTCGCATCACGTTAAAAAACGGCTATAGCTCTTAAAAGTATCGAAACCCGATATTCGTAAATAAGAATCGATGTATCGGTTTTTGAAATATCGGCGATATGTATCGATATTTATTTTCTCAAACATCGATATTTCTATATATCGATATTTTTTGCCCATCCCTATCTCCATGTTCCCATAAGAACTATGTAGTTACTACCTAGTCAATTGTTTTAGTGTTACTAGTAGATTTTCAATGACAAACACATGCTAAATGTCTATAGCACAAAGTATTGTATGGGGATTAATTAGAGAGTAGTACTGGTGACAATGTCAAAAGCGACTCAGTACATGTTCACCATCGACATTTCCTCCATGGAAGCTGTTATGTGTTTAAGAAAAGTTTTTTTGAAGCAAGCGCACACAACTAATGCCAATGCATTAGTTTATATGTGCGCAGAAAAATAAAAGAGCATACACACAACCAGCGTTGCCGTTTTGGTTACTTGTAACCAAAATTGGTTACTTTTTTTTTCAATGCGCACTTTCTTTTTTGTTATACATGATTTTTATTTATTGTATCTTCATATATGAACTAACAATAAGTATTCAAATCTTAAATATAAAAATATAATTAGGCCCGACCAGTGTCGGACATAAGCTTAGTAATAGTTATATATAATACATAAGTAGTGATATTCAAAAGGAAAAAAATAAAAAATAAAAGTATTTTCAAGAAGTCCCATCTGGAGTGCTGTGAATAAGAGCCCTTGTGTCCCTCTTTTTTAGGCGGATGTGTCCAGTAAAGTTCAAAATATTACGAGCAAGCGGATTAGGATGTGACTCGAGTTTTGTTAAATATTTGCCTTCGTATTTTGCAATTTTTTCAGTCACTAGTGGCATATTTAGATCACGATGTATATTTGAATTTTTATATACCATGGAGCCGATGTTATTAACCGTAAAATTTTGTTTTGCCTTCCTTGGATTCTCTCGACATTAGAAGCTGAAGCAGTACCCCATAGCTGAATTCCGTAGCACCATATGATTTTAAGAGCGACTTGTATATTAAAAGTTTACAATCTAGGGTGAGGGTTGAATTTCCACCAACTAGCCAATGTATCCGAAATATGTTAAGTTTCATTTGCGTTAGCTTAGAGTCAATGTGGTATTTCCATGTGAGCCTTCGATCAAGATGTATACCAAGGTATTTCACATGTAAGTTTTGAGGAACAATTTGATTATTGATTGTAATGGGGGAACAAGTGTATTTTCTTAAGGTAAATGTTACCTGAGCACACTTCTGTTCGTTTACCTTTATTCTCCACATGTTTAACCATAGTTCTAGCTGAGTAATATGTTGCTGAAGATATCGGGAAGCCTCGTGAGGGTTTTCATGCATACTTAGGCAGGCTGTATCATCGGCATATGTAGATGTGTGAATATTACTGCTCAATGGCATATCACATGTATAAATCAAATACAAAACTGGCCCCAGTATACTCCCTTGTGGCACGCCGGATGAGATTATTTCAGGCGTACTTATAAAGTCTCCTTCCACAAGAGTGAACTTCCGGGCAGTAATGTAACTTTCCAGCAGATTTAGAATGTTTATTGGTAGGTAAGTCTTTAATTTTAAAATTAGGCCTTCATGCCACACTTTATCAAATGCCTGAGAAACGTCAATGAACAGCGAAGAGCAATACTTTTTTTCTTCAAAAGTTTTTCTTATAAATTGAACCAATCTATGAGTTTGTTCAATGGTGCTATGCTGACTTCTTAATCCAAATTGATGATCCGGTATGCACTCATTATCAGTTACAATTGGGGACAATTTTATCATGAGTAACTTTTCAAAGAGCTTTGACATTGTTGAAAGTAAACTTATTGGCCTATATGACTCAGCCTTAGTAACATCTTTGCTTGGCTTTGGAATCATTTTAACCTTGCTAAGCTTCCAGCAGTTTGGATGATACTCCAGTCGTAAAATGCCATTAAAAATGAATAACAGGATTCTAATAGCTATACGAGGCAATTTCATCAGCATCTGGGTACTAATTTCATCATTACACGGTACTTTTTTCGGGTTGAGTTCTGCAATTATTTTTTGTACATCACGCGTCTTAAGTTTTATTGGTCGAGGGGGAGCGAGCATCTCTTGGAGTTGTTTAGTACACTCTTTAAATCTGATTTTAAGTTGGGGTGATCTGTGCTGTTGCGATTCTCTTCTAGCTCTTCTTTTTTCACTTACGACACGTTCAATATCCGTAGAATAAATTCTATTTACCCTAGTCTGCGGATGGGAGGTAGTGGAATGTTCAGAAGCCTCTTTAATATTTTCATTAAGGTTGGAAATGTTAGATTCAATATCATCAGGTGTTCTTAGCGTAATATTTTCCGTGCAATGACTACTACTTTTTTAAATCCCAGCCAATTAACACGATTTATCAAATTCGCATATGGGTGAGGTAAATCACTTCTTAATAGGCTGCAATTTGTAACGATCGTGGGAGAGTGATCGGACGAGAGATCTAGAGAAGCTTCAATTTGAATTAAATCCCTAGAGATATTTTTCATGACGCCAAAATCTATAACATCCGGAATTTTTTGTATGTCAGTAGGCCAATAAGTGGGCTCCCCACTCGAAATGACATCCAAGCCCATTTTTGAAATTGTGTTGAAGAACGCTAGAACTATGGGTGTAATAACACGCGAACCCCAAAACGTATGTTTTGCATTGTAATCGCCAGCTGCTACAAAACAATGTCCAAGAGATTTGTTGAAATTTTCGTATTGATCCTCAGTGGTGAAAATCTGGGAGGGGAGTAAATTGATGATATCACGAAATTCGCACAAAAATTTTCAATGCCAATATTTGTTACTTGTAGATGATCTTCACAAATGTTGTCAATAATGTAGTGCTTGAATCTTGACTTAATTAAAATTGCTGAACCACCGCATGCTCTTCCTCTCGGGTCCTTTGAATCATATAAGGTGTAGCCATAAATTTTAAAAAGGCTTCTCGAAGTAAAATGAGTCTCAGAGACCAACACTATATTAATATTTTTTTTCCATGAGGAAGTGCTCAAGTGCTTGAAGCAGTGTATTCTGCATTCGCAGCATTTCTTGCATCATGCTAGTCATATTTGTTGTAAAGTTGTTTATAGTTAGCACCAGATTCTCAATAGTAGCTTCAAGGCGACTAAAATGAAGCTTCAGTTTGAATTCGTTGAATTATTTGTCGGTGAAATATTTTGTGTGGGAATAGAACTAGTCTTAGCAGCATCGGCATACAATACACGTGAAGTAACTGGTTGGCTAGTTTGAGGAAAAGTGGCGGAGTTAGTGTTCGCTGATTGAGCTGGAGCTAATTTAGTTTTTTGACCCATAGCCTGTTTAACGAAAGAATATACAGGGCATACTCTGTAGTTAGCGGTGTGATTTCCTCCACAATTACTGCATTTTTTGTCACTTTGATCTTTTGGTTTATTGCAACTAGCAGTGCCGTGTAATTCGCCGCAGACAACACAAACAGTAGGTAATTTGCAATAAGTTTTAGTATGGCCATATTCGTGACAATTATGGCACTGTACGGACCCAGAACGCTTGTGTGGTTCTTCATCGGTTATTTTTCGATATAAGAGATATTTTAAATTATATATTGGATGGGTATCATTTCTTTTTCAATTTTATAACATTTGGCTCAAGTTCAACGCGAATCAGAGGTTGGGGGATATTTTCCCTATTTATTATGTTGGATACATTTTTTACCTTTAACACTGGTGGACGAGAGCATCTTTTAATTTTTGGGAGCAACATAAAAATATATGCCCTTCAATACGATCTGCAGACCTTTAGCACGCTTGAGCTGATATGTGTAGAAAATTGTTTTACTTTTTTCAAATTCAGAAAATCTTTTTCTTCATAAATTGAATTTTCATTTCATCAATATTACCACGTTTTATTGGAACAATGTGAAATTTATTCTCACCGATGACCTTAATTAGTTTTTTAATAAGAGCGTTTGAGTTTTTTTCTCTTAAATAGATTGGTGGCGGCTTGGAGGTTTTGTTCGCAGATTCAGCGGGTTTGTCATTGTCATCTTGCAATATTTTAAAACGGTTTTGCCGATTAGTAGAGGATGCGCTATTATCCCTAGACATCTTTGGAGCAGATGCAATATTAGTAGAATTTGGGCTTCGCCCACGCTTTAAAATTGTAATGTATTTGTCCATTCCGACTTGGACCTTGGGTTTTACGCTGCTCTTATCTTCAGTAACAACTTGGTTAAGTGATGACCTCGAGCCCGAGGCGGATGATATCGCTGAGTTAAATGTAGAAGTACTAAGCAACGGTAATTTCAACGATTCTCTAGTTGGCATTGGACAAAGCGAATTTCATCGCTGACGAAACTGTGGTTTTGCCGTTAGAAAAAGTCTCTCATCAGATTTTTTTATTTTTATTAAGAGCTTCAGAACTGACACTAAGTCTATCATCAGATTTTATATTGTTATCATTATGAGCATCAGAACTCACAGTAAAATAGGCATTCCTGCCGTTAGAACTCACTTCACAATTTTTTTCCTTTGGGGTACTCATATAGCGTAATCCTCAAGGGTATTTTTTGTGTTTTTTTGTTTACGGTTTTTTTTTGTTTTTGTTATTTATATATGTAAAAATATTAGCAAAGCAAAAAAAAGCTTATTTATCAAAGTTAATATGTACTACGAATATTTTTTTGTATGATTTTTTGTTGTTTAGTTTGTATGTAAGAAAAATTCCGCTATTACGTCTGTTCACTATGAAGGTACAACGAGAACTCGACCAATGCGTACTTGTGTACTTTTTTTAACACAAAATTAACCATTTTTTGTATGGTATTTAAATTTGCATCGTGATGCAAATTAAATTATTTTAATTAAATGAATTTAGTAGCTAAAAAACAAATGTAGATGTGGTTTCTAAATTGGGTACATGATAAAGAAGAAGAAATTGTATCCCACTAGCAATTGCTCAGATTTTCCCAATTGTATGCGCATATGTATATTTTAATACTTCATCTATATATTCATGTGTTTGGATAGAACTGATTTCTTTTGTTATAGTGTATTATTTGATAGATAATTATAACACATATCGAGCGACAAAAACCTTAGTTTTAAGGAGAAGATTATTTTTATAATATTAAAATTTGGTTACGTAACCTGTCGCTTACGATAAAATTTTACAGCCCGTATCTTAAAAGTTATAACATTTTTGGCATTTTGATATTTCTAAACTATGGATAGGCCCATAAAATTTTAATTTAAATAAAAAAGTATATTTTCGATTACATGTCACTTACGATAAATATGTGGTGTCTACAACAACTGACACCACACACAGTGGACCAAACACAGAAGAACGCTGATGATGAAGGTTTAGTGGCCTTCGAAAACGGCTGGCTGTTCCGTTCAACTATGTGTTGTCAGAATATTTACAACTAACTTTGATGTTATTTTTTCATTAATAATTATCACATGTTATTTGGTTTAAAAAGCGATACGAACCTTAGCCCGTTCAAATTATAAATATAGATAAAAATTTTGGTTACTTTTTTTCTCCTTTGGTTACTTTTTTTCATATTTTGGTTACAAAAATACTTTGGTTGTGTGCAACGCTGCACACAACGTGTGTGTTTATCCACATCCATGACGTTTGGATACGCGCCCATGCGTAGAAAGAAGCAATCATCACAAATTCTTCAGTCACGAAGTATTTTCTTCTTTACTTCTACACATACAATAACTGAAAATAAATTCAGTAAAGTGCGACTTTGACTCGCGCACGAAGTGTTCCGTACGTTGGGCATTGAGCAAAGTTTTTGACGTTTTTTCAGCTGAAATATTTTTTTTTTGTTTATTTTTCGCTTTTTTCTCGTTTTGGCGATTTTTTTACCGTTTTTGAAAATTTCAAGAAGTTTGCTTTGCGGTTTCCAAGATACACAAGTTCAAAATTACATAGTCAAAATTATATTAACTGATGGTACAGCCTTTAATTAAATTTTTAAAATTTTAGTGTTAATTGTTGTAGTCTGTATAAAAATACACTAATCTTACAAATTTCAAGTGTATATACATACAATTGTATATTTATTACATGGGATTTTAACATTTTTCGTTTCGAGTTTTGGAACACCCTTTAATTTCCAACTCTCATGTTGTTGTAGCGGCCAAGGGTCTACACATTGTGTCCAAATTTCAGGCCCGTAGCTCTTACGGTTCTCGAGAAAATACCAGTGACAGACGGAGCGTAGCGAAAACAATAGGGTTTCTTTCCACCTTTGGTGTACGTCTAAAAATGTCTTCCCAACAGTGTTGTTTAGCGTTTGTTTTAGAAGATTTCTCTGTAGTAAAGCATTTGAAAAATCTCTCATGTCTAGAAAGTTTTTATAAATGGTCTTGTGCAGGACTTTAATGCATATGTACATATGTATGTGTGTAGTATATACATACATACCCTGCAGGAGATCGAACTAGTGTCCAACTGGTATTTTACTAGTACAGAAGCCACCACCACTAGTTCCCAACCGTAAACTTTCCTATAACATGTTAATGCTCAAATTAGCATTGAGTGTGTTTAGAAAATTACTAGCGCCATTGGTACTAGTTTAGGACTAGTTAATTACCAGTTCTTTTGCAAAGAAAAATTCTATAAACATGGTGGTTTTATTCCTTTGTTACCCAGTGACAACTGCTAGTTAAACTTCGCAATTATTTATCAAAATTCAAATATACAAAAAGTTAATTGGAATTATTTGATTATAATTATTTATAGGTGAACCTAAAACTTTAATAATTGTATAATACCAATTTTCGTACATTGCAAGTGCTGTGTTAGAAAGTCAAAATTTGTATTGCAATGTGGTGCCTTGGAACTACTTCATATACTAGTACTCATCATAACTAGTAATTTTATACAACAACTTTAACCCTTTTCGCACTAGTTCTTGCTGTACCAGTAATTATACTAGTAGCTTTTAGACAATTGACACCTATTCTCCTGCAGGGTGCATAGACATTCGTAATTTTATGAAAATACTTTCGTATCAATCCATCTTGCAGACAAAAGATCGCTTAACTTACGCTTGCCTTGTTAACGTGACTGTGAGTTCTATGCAGCGAACTTTTATAAATACATACATTATGAATTAAATCAGGTTAAACTGGAATGTAGGCAGCAATATGCACGGGTATAAGGGTTAAAATATATGTTTTTTTATATATACACTATTGTGTTTTTTAATTTGTGAAACTTATTTCATATACTCTACCGATAAATTTTTCAAAATATGTACAGTGATTCAATGGAAAAAAGGTTTTGTAACCCCTCTGTAATCAAAGATCAGTCTTTTTAATGAGGACTCCTAAAACATATTCGTATTCAGACGAATATTTTTATTTTTTAAATAAGTGGCATAAAAATATTTCTTGGCAGTAAATTAAAAAATATACTTAAATCAATTCAAAGAATAAAAAATATATACTTATATCAATTCAAAGAATAAATAGCCAACAAACAAAACATACTTTTTGTAAAATTAGCATTAAAAAAGTTTAAGTACTTTTCATCATGTCAAGGGAACGTTTACCTTCAAAAATAAAAGTTTAGAAGATTTTTCTCCATCAAGCCTACGACGACGAATTGAACAACACCACTGAACATTTCTACTCTCTGACCACTTCTACTTACACACATAGCCTAGCTATTTCCTTATTTATTTTGGAACATGTTAGTTGATGTTTTATATACATCAAATAAATAAATAAAACAAATTCCTAAAACACAAATAACAACTAAATACATACATATAGACAGTTTATTATCACTAAAACTACCATACAACATAAATATACATACATATATATATATACATCTATATATACATACCCAGTCAGCATTTTATGAAATTAATGATCATATTCGAGTCTTTTTCGATATATATGCGCTCGTTTTCGAGTCGAAAATGACTGTTCATTCGGGAGAAAATGGTACCCTAGCCGGGAGTCTTCTAAAAGAGTCTTTTATGACTCGCGTTTCTGATCAATTTCGACTCACTTTCGAGACAGTTTGTGGTATAACTTACAATCACTTTTTTTTGTTTTAAATTTATTTTTCGAGTTCTCGTTGTACCTTCATAGTGAACAGACGTATTAGCGGATTTTTTTTTTACATACATAATAAAAAAAATCATACAAAAAAATATTTGTAGTACATAATATTCGTTGTACATTAACTTTGATAAATAAGCTTTTTTTTTGCTTTGCTAATATTTTTTTACATAGACAGTAATAACTAAAACAAAAATAAAACAAAAACAACCGTAAACAAAATAACTCAAAGTGCCCTTGAGGAATACACTAACAAAGTGCCCTTGAGGAATACTCTATATGAGTACCTCAAAAACAAATAATTGTGAAGTGAGTGATAACGGCAGAAATGCCTATCTTACTGTGAGCTCTGATGATCTTAATGATAACAATAAAAAATCTGATGATATACTTACTGTGAGTTCTGATGCTCTTAATATAAACAAAATAAATAAAAAACCTGATGACAGACTTTTTTTAACGGCTAAGCCAATTTTTCGTCAGCGATCAACTTCGCTTTGTCCAATGTCAACTAGTGATTTGTTAACATTACAGTTGCCTACTACTTCGTCATTTAAATCAGCGATATCATCCGATTCAGGCTCGTGTTCATCACTTACCCAAATTGTCAATATAAATAAGAGTAGCCCAAAACCCAAGGTCCAAGTCGGAATGGACCGATATATAATGGTGGGAAAGCGCGGGCGAAGCCCAAATTCTAATAAAATTGCATCTGCTTCAAAGGTATCTAGGGATAACAGCGCATCCTCCACTAATCGTTTTCAAATATTGCAAGATGACAACGACACACCTGATATATCTGAGAAAAAAACCTCCAAGCCGCCACCAATATATTTGAGAGAAAAAAATTCAAACGCTCTTATTAAGAAATTAATTTCGGTCATTGGTGAGAAAAAATTTCACATTGTTCCAATAAAACGTGGCAATATCGATGAAACGAAAATTCAAATTTATGACGAAACAGATTTCCGTAAAATGGTTTCTGAATTTGAAAAAAATAAAACAAGTTTCTACACATACCAGCTCAAGAGTGCTAAAGGCCTGCAGATCGTATTGAAGGGCATAGATTCTTATGTTGTTCCCGAAGAAATAAAAGACGCACTCGTCCTCCAGGGATTCAAGGTAAAAAATGTTTCAAATATAATAAATAGGGAGAAGATCCCCCAGCCTCTATTTCGCGTTGAACTTGAGCCGAATGATATAAAATTGAGAAAAAATGAGACGCACCCAATTTATAATTTAAAATATCTTTTATACCGAAAAATAACAGTTGAAGAACCACACAAGCGTTCTGGACCCGTACAGTGCCATAATTGTCAAGAATATGGCCACACAAAAACTTACTGCAAATTACCTACAGTTTGTGTTATTTGCGGTGATTGCACGGTACTGCTAGTTGCAATAAACCGAAAGATCAAAGTAACAAAAAATGCAGTAATTGTGGAGAAAATCACACTGCTAACTACAGAGGTTGTCGTGTATATTCTTTCGTTAAGAAGACAATGGGGCAAAAACCTAAAGTAGCTCCAGCACAAACAGCAAACACTTACTCCGCCACTCTTGCCCAAGTGAGCCAACCAGTTAATTCACGTGTATCGTATGCCGATGCTGCAAAAACAAGCTCTATTCCCACACAAAATGTTTCACGGCCAAATACTTCAATAAATACAAACTCAGGCTTTAATTTTAATCGCCTTGAAGCTACTATTGAAAATCTGGTGCAAACTATAAACAATTTTACAACAAGTATGACTAGCATGATGCAAGAAATGCTGCGAATGCAGAATACTCTGCTTCAAGCAATACTTAATAAGCCATGAACACGTTAACAATATGTTTCTGGAACGCAAACGGCATTCGCCAACATAAAAATGAACTTGAGCACTTCCTCACGGAAAAAAATATTGATATAATGTTGGTCTCTGAGACTCATTTGACTTCGAGAAGCCTTTTTAAAATTTATGGCTACACCTTATATGATTCAAAGGACCCGAGAGGAAGAGCATGCGGTGGATCAGCAATTTTAATAAAGTCAAGACTCAAGCATTATATTATTGACAACATTTGCGAAGAACATTTACAAGCAACGAATATTTGTATCGAAAATTTTTGCACTAATTTTGTCATATCATCAATTTACTCCCCTCCTAGGTTCGCAATTACTGAGGACCAATACGAGAATTTCTACAAATCCCTTGGCCCTTGCTTCGTAGCAGCTGGCGACTACAATGCAAAACATACGTTCTGGGGTTCGCGTCTTATTACACCTAGAGGTCGGGCATTGTTCAACACAATTTCAAAAATGGGCTTGGACGTCATTTCGAGTGGGGAGCCCACTTACTGGCCTACGGACATACAAAAAATTCCGGATGTTATAGATTTTGGAGTCATGAAAAATATTTCTAGGGAATTAGTTCATGTTGAAGCGTCTCAAGATCTTTCCTCCGATCACTCTCCCACGATCGTTACAATTTGTAGCCCACTAAGTAGTGACTTACCTCACCCGTATATGAAGACGATCAACCGTGTTAATTGGCTGGGGTTCAGAAAATATCTCAGTACTCATTGTACGGAAAACATTATACTAAGAACATCCGAAGATATTGAATTTAACATTGGCAATCTTATCAAAAATATAAAACAGGCTGCTGAACATGCGACTACCTCCTACCCGCAGACTGGATTTAATAGAATTTATTCTACGGATATTGAACGTCTTGTAAGTGAAAAAAGAAGAGCTAGAAGGGAATGGCAACAGCACAGATCACCACAACATAAAATCAGATTTAAAGAGTGCACTAAACGACTCCAAGACTTGCTTGCATTTGAAAAAACTGCATCTTTTAAAAACTATCTGGAAGGTCTTGATGCCACACCAGCATCTAATTACTCCTTGTGGCGCGCTGCTAGAAAGCTTAAAACACCTGTTGCGTTTAAACCACCTCTGCGTACATCTACAGGGGGTTGGGCAAGAAGCGATACTGAAAAAGGTAAACTATTTGCTGAGCATTTAAAATCAGTATTTACCCCTAACTCGTGTACTGGTGTTATTGATTTGCCGAATGTAGTGGCGCTACCCCCTCGACCCATAAAATTTAGAACGTGTGATGTACAAAAAGTAATTGCTGAACTTAACCCGAAGAAAGCTCCGGGTATTGATGGAATTAGTAACCAGATGCTAATAAAGTTGCCTCGTATTGCAATTAGAATCCTATTATTTATTTTTAACGCCATTTTACGACTGGAGTATTTTCCAAATAGCTGGAAGCTTGCCAAAGTTAAAATGATTCCAAAGCCGGGCAAAGACCTTACCAAGGCTGAGTCATACAGGCCAATAAGTCTGCTATCAACAATGTCAAAACTTTTCGAAAAACTGCTCATGACAAAATTGTCCCCAATTCTAGTTAGTAATGGGTGCATACCGGACCATCAATTTGGTTTTAGAAGTCAGCATAGCACCATCGAACAAACTCATAGATTGGTTCAATTTATAAGAAGAACATTTGAAGAAAAGAAGTATTGTTCTGCGCTGTTTATCGACGTTTCTCAGGCATTTGATAAAGTGTGGCATGAAGGTCTTATTTTAAAATTGAAATCATATTTACCAATAAATTTTCTGAAGCTATTAGAAAGTTATATTACTACCCGGAAGTTTACGGTTGTGGAAGGAGACTTCATGAGTGTGCCCGAATCTATATCATCCGGTGTGCCACAGGGGAGCATACTGGGGCCAGTTTTGTATTTGATTTACACTTGTGATATGCCTTTGAGCAGCAATATTCATACATCTACGTTTGCCGATGATACAGCCTGCCTTAGTATGCACGAAAACCCTCACGAGGCTTCCCGATATCTACAAGAACATATTACACAACTGGAACTATGGTTAAATTTATGGAGAATCAAAGTAAACGAGCAAAAGTGTGTCCAGGTAACATTTACCCTGCGAAGAGATACTTGTTCCCCTATTCGAATCAACAATCAAGTTGTTCTTCAACATTCACACGTAAAATACCTTGGTATACACCTTGATCGACGGCTTACATGGAAGCCCCATATTGACTCTAAGCTAACACAAATGAAACTGAAATTAACTCAGCTACATTGGCTGATTGGTAGAAATTCTTCACTCAGTCTAGATTGTAAACTTTTAATATACAAGACGATTTTGAAACCAATATGGTGCTACGGAATACAGTTATGGGGCACTGCTTCAGCTTCTAATGTCGAGAGAATCCAACGAAGGCAAAACAAAATTTTACGCTTAATAACATTGGCTCCATGGTATATAAAAAATTCAAATATACATCGTGATTTAAATATGCCACTAGTGACTGAAGAAATTGCAAAATACGCTGGCAAATATTTAACAAAACTCGAGTCACATCCTAATCCGCTTGCCCGTAATATTTTGAACTTTACTGGACACATCCGCCTAAAAAAGAGGGACACATGGGCTCTTATTCATAGCACTCCAGATGGGACTTCTTGAAAATACTTTATTTTTTTCCTTTTGACTATCACTACTTATGTATTATATATAACTATTACTAAGCTTATGTCCGACACTGGTCGGGCCTAATTATATTTTTAGATTTAAGATTTGAATACTTATTGTTAGTTCATATATGAAGATACAATAAATAAAAAATCATGCATTCAAAAAAAAAAAAAAAAAATTAAATTTATTTTTTAATTTTATTTTAATTTTTTTGATTTTACTGCACGAGCTTGCTGTTTGTTTTTATTTTTTAAACAAATCACTTTCTAAGTATTTCTGGGAATCATTTTCGAGCCTTATTTTAAACGCAGAGCTGATAAATCAATTTTTGATCATCTAAGGCAGTCGAAAGAGACTCAGTTTGCTGAAACAATCTTCCACATGCTGACTGGGATATATGCACATAGTTTTATATACATACATACATCAAATAAATAAATAAAACAACCCATCAAACAAAATGCTCCGAATTCGTAAAGAATGTTACGACTGGTCGACAAAATCTTCCGATTTCGGAACCGAAATGTTACCGAAATCGTAACAATTTTTGTATGAAATGGTTGACACGACTTCGTAACGATATGTCGGTACGAATTCGTTACGATAAGTCGGTACGAATTCGTAACGACATGTAGGTACGATTTCTTTTTGCTTTTATAGCAGAGTACCGGTTCACCGTTATGTTGCTGCTATTGTCGAAATAATTTGCACATACTCACACTTTTTAATATTTGCTACAATCCTGTTTTTATCAACATATACACATATTTATTTAAAAAAATTTTCACAGACTTTTACTTATGTACTCAAAAATCAAAGTTTTAATGTTTAAAAAAAATTGTTCAGAAAAACTACCGAAATTTCTTAACGAGTTCGGTACGAAAAGTCTGAGTTCAGACAAACTACCGAAATGTCTTAACGAATTCGGTACGACAAGTCTGACTTCAGAAAAAGTCGAAACATTTTGTTTTGGGGGAAATCCCTAAAACACAAATAACAACTAAATACATACATATAGACAGTTTATTATCACTAAAACTACCGTACAACATAAATAAACATACATATATTGAACACAAAACACATCTATATATATATGCACATAGTTTTATATACATACATCAAATAAATAAATAAAACAAATCCCTAAAACACAAATAACAACTAAATACATACATATAGACAGTTTATTATCACTAAAATTACCGTACAACATAAATATACATACATACATATATAGAACACAACACATATCTATATATATATGCACATAGTTTTATATACATACATACATCAAATAAATAAATAAAACAAATCCCTAAAACACAAATAACAACTTAATACATACATAAATTAACAATAAAAAAAATTTTTTTTTAATGCATGATTTTTATTTATTGTATCTTCATATATGAACTAACAATAAGTATTCAAATCTTAAATCTAAAAATATAATTAGGCCCGACCAGTGTCGGACATAAGCTTAGTAATAGTTATATATAATACATATGTAAGTAGTGATAATCAAAAGGAAAAAAATAAAAGTATTTTCAAGAAGTCCCATCTGGAGTGTTGTGAATAAGAGCCATTGTGTCCCTCTTTTTTAGGCGGATGTGTCCAGTAAAATTCAAAATATTACGGGCAAGCGGATTAGGATGTGACTCAAGTTTTGTTAAATATTTGCCTGCGTATTTTGCAATTTCTTCAGTCACTAGTGGCATATTTAAATCACGATGTACATATATTTGAATTTTTTATATACCATGGAGCCGATGTTATTAACCGTAAAATTTTGTTTTGCCTTCGTTGGATTCTCTCGACATTTGAAGCTGAAGCAGTATCCCATAGCTGAATTAAGTAGCACCATATAGGTTTTAAGAGCGACTTGTATATTAAAAGTTTACAATCTAGGGTGAGGGTTGAATTTCCACCAACTAGCCAATGTATCTGAAATATGTTAAGTTTCATTTGCGTTAGCTTAGCGTCAATGTGGTATTTCCATGTGAGCCTTCGATCAAGATGTATACCAAGGTATTTCACATGTAAGTTTTGAGGAACAATTTGATTATTGATTGTAATGGGGGAACAAGTGTCCTTTCTTAAGGTAAATGTTACCTGAGCACACTTCTGTTCGTTTACCTTTATTCTCCACATGTTTAACCATAGTTCTAGCTGAGTAATATGTTGCTGAAGATATCGGAAAGCCTCGTGAGGGGTTTCATGCATACTAAGGCAGGCTGTATCATCGGCAAATGTAGATGTGTGAATGTTACTGCTCAATGGCATATCACAAGTATAAATCAAATACAAAACTGGCCCCAGTATAGGTAAGTCTTTAATTTTAAAATTAGGCCTTCATGCCACACTTTATCAAATGCCTGAGAAACGTCAATGAACAGCGCAGAGCAATACATTTTTTCTTAAAAAGTTTTTCTTATAAATTGAACCAATCTATGAGTTTGTTCAATGGTGCTATGCTGACTTCTAAAACCAAATTGGTGGTCCGGTATGCACCCACTACTAACTAGAATTAGGGACAATTTTGTCATGAGCAGTTTTTCGAAAAGCTTTGACATTGTTGACAGTAAACTTATTGGCCTATATGACTCAGCTTTGGTAAGATCTTTGCCTGGCTTTGGAATCATTTTAACCTTGGCAAGCTTCCAGCTGTTTGGATAATACTCCAATCGTAAAATGGCATTAAAAATGAATAGCAGGATTCTAATAGCTATACGAGGCAATATTATCAGCATCTGGTTACTAATTTCATCAATACCCGGAGCTTTTTTCGGGTTAAGTTCTGCAATTAATTTTTGTACATCACGCGTTTTAAATTTTTATGGTCGAGGGGGTAGCGCAACTACATTTGGCAAATCAACAGCACCAGAACATGTGTTTGGGGTGAATACGGATTTTAAATGCTCGCCAAATATTTTACCTTTTTCAGGATCGCTTCTTGCCCAACCTCCTGTAGATGTGCGCAGAGGTGGTTTAAACTCAACTGGTGTTTTAAGCTTTCTAGCAGCGCGCCACAAAGTGTAATTAGATGCTGGTGTGACATCAAGACCTTCCAAATAATTTTTAAGAGATGCAGTTTTTTCAAATGCAAGCAACTCTTGGAGTCGTTTAGTACACTCTTTAAATCTGATTTTAAGTTGGGGTGATCTGTACTGTTGCCATTCTCTTCTAGCTCTTCTTTTTTTACTTACGAGATGTTCAATATCCGTAGAATAAATTCTATTTAACCTAGTCTGCGGATGGGCGGTAGTGACATGTTCAGCAGCCAGTTTAATATTTTCATTAAGGTTGGCAATGTTAGATTCAATATCATCGTGTGTTCTTAGCGTAATATTTTCCGTGCAATGACTACTAAAATATTTTTTAAATCGCAGCGAATTAACACGATTTATCAAATTCGCATATGGGTGAGGTAAGTCACTTCTTAATGGGCTACAAATTGTAACGATCGTGGGAGAGTGATCGGACGAGAGATCTAGAGAAGCTTCAAGTTGAATTAAATCCCTAGAGATATTTTTCATAACGCCAAAATCTGTTACATCCGGAATTTTATGCATGTCAGTAGGCCAATAAGTGGGCTCCCCACTCGAAAGCCCATTTTGGAAATTGTATTGAACAACGCTCGACCTCTGGGTGTAACAAGACGCGAACCCCAGAACGTGTGTTTAGCATTATAGTCGCCAGCTGCTACGAAACAAGGGCCCAGAGATTTGTAAAAATCCTCGTATTGATCCTCAGTAATTGCGAATCTAGGAGGAGAGTAAATTGATGATATGACAAAATTAGTGCAAAAATTTTCGACACATATATTCGTTGCTTGTAAATGTTCTTCACAAATGTTGTCAATGATATAATGCTTGAGTCTTGACTTTATTAAAATTGCTGATCCACCGCATGCTCTTCCTCTCGGGTCCTTTGAATCATATAAGGTGTAGCCATAAATTATAAAAAGGCTTCTCGAAGTCAAATGAGTCTCAGAGACCAATATTTTTTTCCGTGAGGAAGTGCTCAAGTTCATTTTTATGTTGGCGAATGCCGTTTGCGTTCCAGAAACATATTTTTAACGTGTTCATGGCTTGTTAACTAATGCTTGAAGCAGAGTATTCTGCATTCGCAGCATTTCTTGCATCATGCTAGTCATATTTGTTGTAAAATTGTTTATAGTTTGCACCAGATTTTCAATAGTAGCTTCAAGGCGATTAAAATTAAAGCTTGAGTTTGTATTTGTTGAAGTATTTGGCCGTGAAAAATTTTGTGTGGGAATAGAGCTTGTCTTAGCAGCATCGGCATACGATACACGTGAATTAAATGGTTGGCTCACTTGGGCAAGAGTGGCGGAGTAAGTGTTTGCTGTTTGTGCTGGAGCTACTTTAGGTTTTTGCCCCATAGTCTTTTTAACGAAAGAATATACAGGACATCCTCTATAGTTAGCGGTGTGATTACCTCCACAATTACTGCATTTTTTTTCTGCTTGATCTTTTGGTTTAGTACAACTAGCAGTACCGTGCAATTCACCGTAAATAACACAAACTGTAGGTAATTTGCAGTAATTTTTTGTGTGGCCATATTCTTGACAATTATGGCACTGTACGGATCCAGAACGCTTGTGTGGTTCTTCAACTGTTATTTTTCGGTATGAAAGATATTTTAAATTATAAATTGGGTGCGTCTCATTTTTTCTCAATTTTATATCATTCGGCTCAAGTTCAACGCGAAATAGAGGCTGGGGAATCTTCTCCCTATTTATTATATTGGAAACATTTTTTACCTTGAATCCCTGGAGGACGACTGCATCTTTTATTTCTTCGGGAACAACATAAGAACCTATGCCCTTCAATACGATCTGCAGTCCTTTAGCACTCTTAAGCTGGTATGTGTAGAAACTTGTTTTATTTTTTTTCAAATTCAGAAACCATTTTGCGGAAATCTGTTTCGTCATAAATTTGAATTTTCGTTTCATCGATATTGCCACGTTTTATTGGAACAATGTGAAATTTATTCTCACCAATGACCGAAATTAATTTCTTAATAAGAGCGTTTGAATTTTTTTTCTCTCAAATATATTGGTGGCGGCTTGGAGGTTTTGTTCACGGATATATCAGGTGTGTCGTTGTCATCTTGCAATATTTGAAAACGGTTAGTGGAGGATGCGCTGTTATGAAGCAGATGCAATTTTAGTAGACTTTGGGCTTCGCCCGCGCTTTCCCACAATTATATATCGGTCCTTTCCGACTTGGACCTTGGGTTTTGGGCTACTCTTATTTACAGTGATTAATTGGGTAAGTGATGAATCGGATGATATCGCTGATTTAAATGACGAAGTAGTAGGCAACTGTAATGTTAACGAATCACTAGGTGGCATTGGACAAAGCGAAGTTGATCGCTGACGAAAAATTGGCTTAGCCGTTAAAAAAAGTCTATCATTAGGTTTTTTATTTATTTTGTTTAAATTAAGATCATCAGAACTCACAGTAAGTCTATCACCAGATTTTTTATTTTTATTGTTATCATTAAGATCATCAGAGCTCACAGTAAGATAGGCATTTCTACCGTTATAACTCACTTCACAATTATTTGTTTTTGAAGTACTCATATAGAGTATTCCTCAAGGGCACTTTGTAAGTGTATTCCTCAAGGGCACTTTGAGTTATTTTGTTTACGGTTGTTTTTTTTTAGATTATTTGTTTTAGTTATTACTTTGTATGTAAAAAATATTAGCAAAGCAAAAAAAGCTTGTTTATCAAAGTTAATGTACAACGAATATTATGTACTACAAATATTTTTTTGTATGTTTTTTTTTTTGTTTAGCATGTATGTAAAAAAAAATCCGCTAATACGTCTGTTCACTATGAAGGTACAACGAGAACTGTGTGATATGGCGGGAACTTCTGGCAGTGTTGGAGTGCATTCAGCATTTTCATAAATACTTGTATGGCCAACACTTTACTTTAAGAACTGACCATTCTGCGGTCAGGTGGATACTGCAGTTTAAGAATCCTGAAGGGCAGCTAGCACGCTGGATTGAACGTCTTCAGAGCTACGATTTCAACATTGAGCACAGAAGGGGTGCAAAGAATAATAATGCTGATGCTCTGTCACGGCGGCCCTGTAGCTTAGAGTGCAGACATTGTTCAAAAGTCGAGGCAAAAGAATGTGTCATTGATGTCAGGCTTGCAAAAATTGGTACAGAAGAAGACTGTTAAGAGGCGCAAAGGGCAGATCTTGCACTGGGAAAAATTATAGCGGCTAAAGAGGAGGATAGAAGACCCACCCGTAATGAGATATCAGCTGAAAGATCACTTGTAAAGTCGTATTAGGCTCAGTGGGACAGCGTGAATTTGATAAATTTTTGTTTATATCGTGTCTGGGAAAGTGTAGACGGTAAAACAGTTTCCAATCTGATCATGGTACCAACATCCAAAATTAGCGAGGTGATGAAAGAGTTCCATAGTGGACCCAGCGGTGGTCACCTGGGTGTAACAAAAACGCTTGAAAAGTTAAAACAGCGTTTTTATTGGATTGGATGTCAACAAGCCGTAGCCGAATGGATAGCAAATTGCACACAGTGTTTGAAGGCTAAAGGTCCAGCAAAATGAAGTCGGGGTCTGCTGCAAAATTATAACTCGGGAGCACCCTTTGAGAAGGTAACAATGGATGTAGCAGGACCTTTTCCAGTATGCAACGCCGGGAATCGTTATATTCTTGTAGTGATGTACTATTTCAGCAAATGGCCAGAAGTGTATGCCATACTCAACCAGGAAGCCAGAACGGTTGTGGACGCGTTTGTAAAAAACTGGGTATGTCGCTATGGAATTCCTATTGAACTGCACTCTGATCAAGGTAGAAATTTTTAGTCTGCCATATTTAAAGACATGTGCGAGCGGTATGGGATAAAGAAAACTAGAACCACACCGTGGGAGGGACCATACACGGTGGTAAAAAGGTTAAACGATGTCATCTACAGAATACAAAAACACAATATCCCAAGGTCAAAAATGAAAGTTGTACATTTAGAACTACTCGCAAGCTATGGAAAGCTGGTTAATGTGCCAATTTGGGACGAATAGGCTAAAGTGGGTGGCAGTGTTACATAAAAATATTCGAACAGGGTTAATGTAAGTGTTACGCAAGAGTATTCGAACAGGGTTAATGTCAGAACGGTCCAGAAGTATTAAACTAAAGAACTAAACGTACACGCGTATTCACATACAAGCACTATAGCAAACAACTATATGCACATGCGTAGCACATACATACGTGATTAAACGTAAACAACCAACAACAACTACAAGCGTCTGCTTATTGAGGTAGTTTACACGAGACTAATTTTTATGCGGCACAATTTTTGTTTTTTTAAGAACACACGAGACTAATTCATCCGTCATAAAAATGTATACGTATACACAGCTTTGTGTGTGTTAGTGTTTATTCGTATTCATTTACCATTTAAAGTTTTTTAAGTTGTGTGTGTATTGGTTTTGTGCTGCTAATGCGGGGTTGTAGGTGGTTGAAAAATTATGCCAAACACAAAACCCCTCTCTTTGCCTCTCTCACCCACAAACTGGCATGTTATGCCAGCACAATTAATCCCATGTAAATCAGCGCATTAAGAAGATGACATAGCTATAGTACACACACACTCAAAAGTTCGAACACATATGGTAACAGCCCTGTATTACCCGTAACGCACGGTATTACCAACATAAAAGTCAGTACAAAGGTACTCTGATATTCAAAATAACGGCCAATCGAACTATCTACAAACGCCTAGAAACAGCAACATGAATTTTCCCGATTGTTCTTGAAGACTGTTTGATCGTCTGGCTACCAATAGTAAATGACAATGCAGATGGCAACGTGCAAAGCAGCCATTTGGCTTTACTAAGTATATACACGCCACCTATGAGCAACATGGGCGAACATTCGAGAACCGTTTCCTGTACTATAAAAAGAGGCAGCCTGTGTGGGAATGAGTTAGTACAAAACAGAAAGTAGTCGAGCCAACATCGTTAAGTAAAGACCGGCGGAAAATAAAGTTATAATTAAGTAAAGACAGTTTGTAATTTTGCTTAGTGAAGAAATAATAAAATCAGAACAGAGCAAATAAAACTTGTGCGTTATTTATTTTTATATTTGAGCAATCAAAAGAACTCACACGTTTAATAAATTTTTAAACGTAACAATATATTTTGCGATTCATGAAAACGATCGTAGTATATTTGTTCATACAAATGGATTGGAATTGAATCACTATCTGCGATTTCCCAAGATAAACCTCTTTATTTCAGGAAGCTGTAATGAACTTGATAACAATGACCGTTAAAATTTATCAATTTGATAATTTTAAAACAGAAATTTAAAATTACAATTTCTCTCCGGCACTATTTCACAATTCAAGTTTTTTTCCTTTTATAAATGAAATTTTTTTAAATTTTTAGTAAAACAAAAAAACAATGCCTATACAAAAATCAAAAATCACATACTCAAACAAAGATACATATTTCAATTTCAGAAAGTAAAATTTCTAGCCCCCAAAAAAAATTAGTCAAATAAAACCAAATTAAAAAACGTTCTTGTAATATGTCGCTATCACACAACACGTGAACATGCAACATACAGTTGACCGTTTGAAAATACAGAAAATTCTAAATTTATTCTGCAAACTCGCAACGACTGGCCTTGACATTTGTTAATAGTCATTACAAAAGCGAAACGAAAGAGAAACTGTAATCGTTGAAATTGAAATAGCATATCAGTGGAAATCATTGGGATGCGTGGTATTAAAACATCTTCACCTTTGAATTTCCCATTTAAAATTGTTGCTTCAATGACATAATTCATTAATTTTTGTTATCTTGTTCCGTTGCATAATTTTGGTGGCATTCCAGGCAAATCAAGAGAATTCAAAAATTCAGTTGGGTAATGTGCTATGACTTCTTGATTCTTCACAGTATCAACAGATTTATATGTGGTCAATTCACCATTTATTTGAGATTGAATGATGAAATTCAAATCATTGACATCCTTATTTTTTCCTGCCAATATAGGTCTTTCACTCAAACAAGCATGATTTTTGTATTGCTATTGTATATTTGGGAAGACTTTTTCAATTAGTTCTTCTTTTGATTATGTGAATATGCAAATATCTCTCGGAATTGTAATGAAACAATCATTATCAATTGGCATTTTACCATCACCCATCAAAAGCAATTGGTTTGAAAATGTTACAGCTAATTGAGCATTTTGCAATTGCACACGAACATTGGTGGTGAGTCTTAACGTTGTAACGTATCTCCATAGATTTGATAGCTGCAAACGCGCATTTATTTCATCAGCTGGTGTTGATTTTAAGATAACAGGTAGTGTTTGTATAAAGTCTTCTATTAACAATATAAATAACCATCAAATAAATTTTGATTTCCACGAAAATCTCTCATTGTTTGATCCAAAGCTTCAATTGATTTCTTGTGTGCTATTCATCCCACAACAAAATATCAAATTGTTTCAAAACTCTAGCCATGCCAGAGGTTTTTGATAAATTGCATGATGGTGCTTCATTTATCGTCATATTCAAAGGCAATTTTAGCGCTGAATGCGCTGTCCTACCACCATCCAATAAAGTGGCTGCAATTCCAGAACATGCAAGTGCTAAGGTAATTCTACCACGTGCTCATACAGTTGCTAAAATTAAAGTTATCAAAAAAGTTTTACCAGTAGCACCAGGTGCAGCCAAGAAGTACATCCCACCATTACCATTATCAATTTCTTGCATAATTTTTTCATAAGCTAATTTTTGCTGTTGATTGAATTTAGAAATATTTTCTTGAACATAATTTGTCAGCTCATTTGGATCGTAATTCTGTTCTCGAAGCAAATCTTGATTAAAAATATAATTTCTTGAACGATTTGGTGATGACATACCTAACTGAGCCAAAGCTTTACTCGCTTTTCTAAACACATATCCTCAATCAATATCAATGCCTCATTATACATTTCCTCTGCATAATTCAATTGAGCATTAATATTTAAGGTGCGTATTCGATGTAAAATATCTTCCGTCATGTAATCTCGAAATTTCATTCATAAAGCAGATGGATTAGCCGTTGAGATAATGATAGAAAATAAAGTTCTAATTTGTTGTGGATATGCTGATACCGATGCATCAGTTAATGTATTTTCCCAATGTGTATCGTGCTGCAGCAATCCTAGTTTTTGACATTCTTGACGGTAAGTGGCGCATAATTGTCCATCAAGTGTTCTGAAATAATTAAGTGATGTTGGACCATAAACATTTATCAAAAACAAACGTAAATAAAAACACTCATCATTGTTTGGGTGAACTGTATAACATCGACCTAAAGCATCAGTTTCAAACACATTTGGATGACTTTGAACAGGTTTGCCTTGTTTTCGACGTTGAAGTTCCAAGTATAAAATGATGGAACCTGAGCATAAATCAATGTTCTTGCAAATGAATCTTCTTGGCACAATTTAAAAAATGCGGTTAAAGTTGTATTTGGTGGCAGTAAACACACAGAAACTAAATAAATAAAATGACGCGAGTAAGCAGAGCTTTATACCGACAAAATGTAACTCTCATAAGAAAAAAAATACATTTTATATAAGGAAAACACACTATCATAAAAGTGCGCGTATAACGCATATTCGTAGACAATTTTCGATGTTTTTTTTATAAACCATTAGTGAAAGTAGACCTTTCCAACGCATGTACTCGTTTGAAAATCGGACGAGTGGTTCTCGAGTTATAAAAGCACGAACATAGGACAACTTATTTATATATATATAGATATGCTTTTACAAACATACCCGAACATATATTGTATACAGTTGCTGGTATATAGCTATCAATTTAAGCCAGTAGTATTTAACATCGTTAAATTCAGCGCTTTCGTCATTGAAATCGCTCCCTCGATTTGATTTTTTTGGATTTTGTTTTTGTTGAGATAGTTGACTATAAATTCAATAATTACATTACAACAGTATGGGATTTTGAATAAAAGTACTTCGGCTGCGACGAAAGAACGTAAACAGAATATAATTTGGCTATAGTTTTAAAATAGTTCATACAGAGTGGAAAGTGATAGACAAGTTGAAAACAATTTTTGTTAGATACAGGTAATGGTATTAACGCGTAGTGGGTTTAGCACAAATAAAATTATATAACAGGTCGATGTTTCTGCGTCCGCCGACACAACTACTACGGCGTCGACATCACAGGTGAGAACTGCAATAATGCCATTGCCTGCATCAAGCTTAGCACACAATGACATGGGAGTAAGGATAACAACAACGCAAGATACAGAAGTACCGAAAGCACCGGATCCAAACAGACAAGAGGATAATGACGAACCCATTGGAAATTCGCCCAATCTGCAGTTGATTCAATAACGTCCCCGGAGTTCAGCAGTATAACTGCTAGAGAAGTCAGACAGGAGTTTAGAAATAATGCTGCTACAACTCGTCCCCTAGAGAGATGCCGAGATGAACAACAAAGAGCAATAGCAGGCCTGCGTCAAGTAGAATTACTACAGTCGGTAGACGCTAGGCAATCTCGCAACCGTCTGGAAGTGTCGACAACAATAATCAAAAATCATACAGCAACACATAACACCGTATAACCTAGACATACAGTAGGGAACCGACAAGCAAATATTTTGCAGCAACCAGTAATAAACAGACAATCCTCTGTTCCGAGATATTTACCACCACACCACAATCCAAACGTATATATGCCAGATAATCAGTTCGTGCCACGGTTTAGCTATCCACCTCTTCAAATAAATCCGCAAACATTTGTACCATTCTCGCAACCTACACATGTGTATAATCAACCGCCAAACACACAAGTGAATGGGCAAAGCAATTATGTCGATACAATACATAGGAGAGACAAGTGGGGTTTGAAATTTGATGGCACGTCGAAAACATCCTGCGTCGAAGATATTGTGTTCAGGGTAGAGATCCTCCAGTCCGATTATTCATGCCCATGGTCAGAGGTCATTCGTAGTTTCCATCATTTTCTTAGCGGAATAGCGCTAGATTGGCTGTGGGACTACAGGGGAATGAACAATAATCTCAGTGTGATTGGCCAACTCTTAAGAAAGCGTTAGTAAAGTATTTCCATAGATTTGAAAGTGACTTTGACATTCAAAGGAAGATCTTGGACCGACGACAACAACGACAAGAGAATTTTGATGATTTCTGTAATGCGGCCATTCATTTACAAAACCAGTATACAAACCCTTTAAGAGAACAAGACTTAGTGGATATAATCAAGGACAATCTTACACCAGCTATGGCACAAATCCTTTTTGCAGTAAGACCGTT
Organism: Tachina lurida; assembly: GCA_944452675.1. Classification (NCBI taxonomy): domain Eukaryota; kingdom Metazoa; phylum Arthropoda; class Insecta; order Diptera; family Tachinidae; genus Tachina; species Tachina lurida. Next base: position 83,891,064 of record OX101753.1, on the reverse strand, counting down.
TGGCCTAAGTCAACTCAGGACTGAAGGTAGGAGAGCAGAAAACATGTTAAATAGCCAACGGCCAGCAGTATTAGGTATTCCGGCAAGCAAGTCAACGAGTTAGATTTTGAGCCAGGAAAGGATGTTAGTGAGCAAGAAGTAAACAAGTTAGTAAAAGAACGTAAAGTAGTGTGCTGAAATTACAAAGAGGATGACCACAATTTTATGGACTGTGCATTAGATAGAAGAGGCTTGTTTTGTTATAAATGCTGATTAAAAAATACAGTGACCCCAAAATGCTCAAATTGTTAGGGAAACAGAAGTGCGAACAGGTCATCTAACAGGGTTGGAGGCTCGTTCGAGAAATGCAACAACCCTATTCCATCCGCCTCAAGAGCAAGAACGTCAAACTACGATGCCAGCGTTGTACTTCAACCTGATAAATTAACACCTCACTTGCATAGAAAAACAGAAACAGCATTACACAACAATGGTGAAACCATCCAGAAGATTAAGATTTTACACAACGATAAAACGGTCACTAGCAAAACCACTCCCAACTAGGGATGGGCAAAAATGATCGATATATCGAAATATCGATATTTGCGAAAATAAATATCCAAAAACCGTTATATCGATACATCGATTCCTATTTACGAGTATCGGGTTTCGATATTTTTATAATAACAAGGCGCATCTATAAGGTGACCCCACTAAGTAAGGTGACGATTATTTGTTAACTAAGCTAAATGCAAATTTGGTTTGTGTGGGTATAAACCTGAAGACAGAATTAGTTTTTACTTTGAGTTCTGTTACGAATCAGCTAACTCTTTTTTGTTTTAGAAATCTTATACAAGCCGTTTGTTATGGGCCACGTTTCTGAAATCTATAAGTAACAAATGTAAAATTAGAATACACACAAAACAACAATAAAATTTGTAAAAGTGTTATTGTTTTGTGTCTATTTTACTTGTAAATTTGTAACTTGTAGGTTTGAGAAGCGGGCCCCTGTTCTGTTTCGATTCAACTTCTGAAAATAAAAAAACTGTTAACCCTCCGATGAGTGACAGTTCTGAACTTCACGGCCGTGTGAATAGGTCCCTACGGACCTTTTTTGTAAATCATGTTTATTTCATATAAAAAATTTTTTTTTATTTTTTTTTTTGTTTTTATTGTTTATAACTAAATTCTACATACAAAAATAATTGTTTAAATTTTTTTAATTTTTTATTTGCTTGAATTTTCTTAAGACTATTATAAACAAAAAAACTGGTTTATTGCTAGTGGTATAAAATTAGAATATTGTGCCTTTCCTTGAAAGCAATAAAGTTCATGTCATCGAATTTTTTGTTTTTATCATCATCCCTAATGTCTTTGAGTTTAGGTCTTTGTGTTCAGAACAAGTAAATTATGTGTTCAAACAATAAAAAAATTATAATGATGCCCAAAAACATGCATTTATTAATGAAATTCAGTACAAGGTCCATACGGACCTATTCACACGTCCGCGTACTATTCTCACTAAAACCTCAATAACTCCTAAGGTAATGATCCGATCGGCTTGATTTTTTTTCCAAAAGATGCGCAACAAAATACTCTTGGAATACAGAGTAACTTTCGGGGGGGGGGGGGTGTTGTAGTGGCCGAAGTAGGAGTAATTTCAGTTTGAAAAGGCAAAAAGGTCCCTAGGGATCTTCTCACTCATCGGAGGGTTAATTAATTGTAAGTAGTTCTCGTTGTAACTTCATAGTGAACAGACGAAATACTTGTGTGGCAACACTCTATTCTTATATAGCTGTTGTTGTTATTTACATTTATTTTCTTTACATACTTTTTACAACTACAACTAGAGCTGACAAAAAGTCAGCCAATGTAGTAAAGTAAGAAAATAAAAAACATGTTGATTATTGAGTTCTTGTTTCAACTTTGTTATTTGTTGAACTTCTCATTTGTTTAAATGAAAGTTTATAACATAATAACTCTAGTTGTTCTAAGATTTTTGGGTAAAGGTTCCCTGATGATCTGCATTAGCAACAGTGAAATGCGCATAGGATCCAGCTAAACCCCTCAATAATCAATTTAAATGTATTTTTAATAAAAAAGTTATTTTACTAATTAAGTAAAATAATAATTTGGGATTATTAGTGCGTTAATAAGCGTTAAACTTAAATATTTTAATTAATTTTTTAAATGAGTTTTGAAAAATATTTCAATTATATTTTAATTCAATCTTTAAAAAACCATCAATTAAATGTTTAGTTAATGTAATATTTTTTAATTGAAAAAATCAAAAAAATATAATTAAAATGGATGAGTTAATACTACAATTTCCGTGATTGGTTGAAAACTAATTAATTTTTTAACTGAATCTGTTTTTTTTAATTGAATCTTGTTTTTACTTTTTTCTGTGTTCAGGTAGTATTAAAGGGTATGTTGAGCCCGAAGAAGTAAAATGTTCGCTTATCGACCAAGGATTTAAGGTAAAAAATGTTACCAATATAATCAATAGAGAGAAGATTCCCCAGCCTCTATTTCGTGTTGAACTGGAGCCGAATGATATACAGTTGAAAAAAAAACGAGACGCACCCAATTTATAGTCTAAAATACCTCTTATACAAAAAAAAATCAGTTGAAGAGTGTAGGGCGCTTGTAGCAATAACTTCCATATGGGATGTTTCTGTCAATAGATTTGTTTTTTAAAAGCACAAAATTTATTCTTTCCTTTTAGGAAATAGTATGTGTATGTGTATGTGTATGTATATGTATATGTTGTAACGACGAAAGTCGGGTGACCTTCGTTTTAGCCGTACAACCTTGAGAATGTCACCACATTTATGGGCCAAGCACCCGAAACCAATTTATTTTTCTTGTAATCAAAGTAATTTGTATTAATTATTACAATTGCATAATATCATTAATATTATCCCACATATTATTTTTGTTATAATAATAACATTATATTATTTAGTTAGTCAATAATTTAGACGTACTCAGATGAGCAAACATATTCATTTGTTATTGAAACATCAATTTAAAACTAACGCATTTTTTTAGATGGAGTCGCCATCTATATGTAAATTATTGTACTATTGCAAATAAGTTGACATTTTTAAACAACCATTATTTAGTAAGTTACGCTTTATGACAACTAAGTAATAGCAGATATTTTTGGGTATATAAGGAAGAATCTTATTATCAAATGGAGAGTCTGCTGCTAGCTGTCAGCAAGGTAAGAACACAAAGTTGAACGTGGTGTTACACATCCATCAGCATTGTACTTGCCTCTAAACACATCTAGTGGACAGACTTACAAT